>CM054128.1:78422470-79844308 GCA_028751855.1 Ambrosia trifida | reverse complement strand
CTATGGTAAGTGATAGTTTTGAGTTTATAAAAATGTGGTAAGTGATGTTTTTTTTATGAAAATTATAAATTTTAAATCTTTGGTGAATGGGGTGTTTAAATTAGCTTGATCAAATTGGTTTTTGACTTTGTGAAAACTGAAAAAGGGTTTGATCTTTCTAGGTTCATATGACATACGTTATTTCAGAAAAACATATGTTAGTATACGCCCTAACACATGTTAGCATATTCCAAACTAACATGTGTTAGGGGTTCATTTGACATACGTTATTTCAGTAAAACATATGTTTTAGAGTACACTAACAGATGTTAGTGATGTCTCATTATGTGTTTTGGAGAGCCCAACTAACACGTGTTATCATTTTTGCAGGTGAAGAGATGTTTGTGTTAAAGATGAAGATGGGAATCAAGAATGAAGCATAGCTAGATCTTTTTATCTTATTATGATAGTTTTTTATCATTCATAAATAATTATCTTTGTATGGAACGTTTTTGATACGTGTTAGTGTTAATTGTAATAATCGTTTTTATCATTTTTAAATAATTATACATTTTATGTTTTCTTTTATTTTGTTCTTTTAGTATATGCCTTTTAACACATGTTAGCGATGTCTCATACGAGATTAGGATTTTGTATCATAATACTAACACACTTTAATATTCGTGTGGGAAAGAGTGTCATAAAGTAGGAGAGAGATGACTTGACAAGTGTCAAATCAACCTTTTTAAATATGCTTATCATAAAATTAAATTTTATTAAATTAAATTAAGATTACCATATTGACCCTTTTTTGTTCTTTAGTGCATTAAATTATATTAATTTAAATAAAAAAACAACAAAAATTGTGGAAAATTAAACAAAGATTATCAATGGCCACTAGAGGGTTTTCAGGATTTTTTTTCAAAAGAAAGGGTTTCCATTTTATCCCCTCCCTATATATATATATATATATATATATATATATATATATATATATATATATATATATATATATATATATGGAAATGGTAAAATGAGAACCTACTTGAGTTGGAAGAAAACTGGGAACCAATTATACCCATTGATCTTTGATGATCTAATGGTTATTGTTGTACCACATAGATTTTTTGTCCTCTTGCATCCACTTTTTGCTTTATTGGTTTAAGATAATATTAAAATATTCTGAGGGGGTATTATGGTAAGGTCAAAAGTTATATTTTATTTGATTTTATTGTTTCTCTCACCATCACCATCCACCATGTGTTTTTTTATATCATTTTATTTTTGCGAAAATGGATTTAAATACTCCCAACTATAGCCTATTGGCGGATAATACTCCTAACTATCACTTTGGCCATTAGCACTCCAAACTTTCAACTTGTTTACTTTCATCGCTCCCAGACTAACAGACAGTTAACGACGTTATCCTAAGTGTCATTTTTTATTATGTGGCAGTCTGAATTGGTAATATTTGTTAATAAATAAAACTTTTCCCTCAGATTAAAGGAATACGTCTTTTCCATTTGAAACCCTAAACTTGATTCAACATCAATTCAACTTGATTCAACATCAATTCAACTGAAGAACAACCACTTCAACACGATCGAACATCAATCATGAGCTCGTCTTCTACTTCAAACTCAACTGGAACGAGAAGCCCTAAGTTGTTTAAATTTGATTTGGATGGGAACATCTATTGCCACCATGACATTGTTGCAGTCGTTCGAGTTGTTGGAAGAAAGAGTGTTCGGTTAGTACCCACCCTTATTCAGTGTTTCTTTTTTGTATGAACAATTATTTACTTAAATATTCGTAATTTGAATAGAAATCCGAATGCAAATTCTTCATGTGGAAAGAGGATGTTGATTGAATGTTCAAAGAACAAGCAAATGGTAGAGGCAAAACTGTGATGGCAGATAGTTAAGAAGCTTTGAAGATTCAGAACTTGGAATTACAAAAAGATGTGTTAATTGAGGAGAACAAGAGGTTGCAAGAAAAGATTTGTGACAGAGACTACAAATGGAAGAAGACATATGTTCTTAGTGTGTTGATAATAATTGCAATATATATGTACTTGGCCAAGTAGCTAGTTTAGTTTGGGAACTTTGACATGAATGAAATGTTTTTTAGATCAATTTGCATGATGTAAAATTCATTATGTGATATGAATGAAATGTTATTTACATCAATTTGCATGATGTTTGAGTGAATTTCAATTTGTTTATTTAGATCAGTTTGGATCAATTTGAATGAAATTGCATCCTTTGAATGAAATTGCAGCCTTTGAACCAATTTGACCCATTATAGGCTATGAAACAAAGCTATTGGAATTTGTATGTACACAACAGCCTACCAAACCAAATTGACCCATTTGTAGAAGCTAACAAATTGAACCATTTGATCAAAACTAAACTGAACCTAACTTGTTTATACAGTCCATTACCAACCAAACTGAACCAACCAAATTGACCCATTTGATCAAAATTAATCTGAACCTAACCTGTTTATACACTACATTACCAACCATTTGCAGAAGCTAACCAAATTGACCCGTTTGATCAAAACCAAGGATCATCAACTTCACCTAAGAAATCTATAATAGTCATATCATTCATTAAACATTCATAATAGTCATAACATTCCCAAAACATTCATAATAGTCATAAACATCCATAACAATATCCTAACAATACAAACACCACTATACTACACAAAAGGTTGTGTTAACTAGTGGAACACCATAAGTTTATCATAAGTCATTACACATACAACTAAATAAACATTAAGGTAGATACAATCAGCAGCCCCTTCCTCATGCCCTTCCTCCTTCCCTACCTGCTCCTTTTCCTGCTCCCTTGCCCCTTCCTACTCCCCTACCTGTTGACACAGTAGACTGCTGTGTTGGCTGACTTGGACCTTGGGTCTGAGTTGACTGTTGGGTGATTTGTGTTGCTTCAGTTGGGACTGGTTTTCTTGGCCTACCCATTTTTTTGTCTTTTAGGGTTAGGGGTAGCTGTAAGACAATAAAATCAACTTCAATATGTAACATATGAACACTAATAAGAAATGTAATACTTTAACATTACCTGCAATCATCTTTCACTTATCTGGACACTTCCTCTTATTATGAGCTTTTGACGCACAAATGTTGCAAGTCATAACCACACCATGCTTTGTAAGCATCCCTGGCTTCTTAGGATCTTTATGAGGATCCCTTTTTCTATTCTTTTTAGGCCTTCCAGGAGCTGCTTTGATTAGAGGAGGATCCATTGCATAAACCACCTTGGGCCAATACCTTTCACTAGGAAATGGTGGGATTGAGAACTCGTATGCTTTCATGTAGGTTTCTTTATGATAACATTTATCAACATAATCCTCAGCAGCCTTTCCTAAGAAACCAGCCACAGCACACACATGTTTACAAGGATAACCTCTCAAATCCCATTCCCTACAAGTACAAGTCATGTTCTCCAAGTCCAAAAAAACATCATCATACTCCCTAACTTGGAAAACATGGTATGATGATGGATACACCTCACATCTAAATGCATGGCTTTTTGAAAATTCTATTTTTTCCTGAATGTTAGGGCATATAACTACATCTTTGGAATCCATTTCAAGTCTCTTAGTAACAAGTCTACTCATCACCTGAATCCTGATATCTTCCAGCATGTGTATGATATGTTTTGACCTTGCATTCAAGATATAGCCATTGAAAGTCTCTGCCATGTTGTTCACAATTGTGTGAATCTGGTTTCACAATTCAAGTAGAACCTGTTAAAGCAGTTTTTGTCTTGTTTCAGCAAGGCCTCTACTGCGTTTGAATTGATAGTCCTCATCTCTTCCGTTGCTTGATTATAATCTGCTTCATTATAGGCCCTTGTTGCTTTCCAAAACAATTCTTTCAGCTCTTCATCCTTGAACGTCTTGTGCCAGTTTGCATAGACGAGCCTTGCACAGTTTCTATGCTCTGACTTTGGCCATACAAGTGCAACAACATTCAACAACCCATACAATGAACATAATATGTTGTAAGTGCATTATTCATGTGTAACACCCCAACCGATGGCGGAAACATCGGGATGTCACGTATTGATGATTGTTCAGTAGCTCATGATAATACATATGTTTAAATAATCCTTTATTACATTACAATATTGAATTACATTAAAGTCTACATCAAATAATCAAACAAAGCTTAAAACTTCAAATATCTCCTCATGCTAGCTCTAGACTTCATGCATCAGTATTTCCTGTTGAGTTTGGAAAAATGGGGGGGGGGGTCAACTAGAAGTTGGTGAGAATACATAATCCATGTTAAGCATATAGTTTAAGTATAAAAGTTTAGCAATTCGTATGTCTATCGTAAATTTAAGTCTAAATGAATAGTATAATATGTTGACATAATCAAACCTCCGACTAGTTTAGGTCCATCCCGTCATCTACGGTTCACCTTAGTAATATGTTGAACGATAACAATCACCCACGTTACCTATGTAGGAGGTACACGTATCCGGGTGGGGTTGAATCCAATAGATCTATTATTGAGTATCGCCGGCTTGGCCATAGCTAATGATTATGTAAATGTTGAAACTCGTTGAAACTCGTTGAAACTGTTGACTAATTCATGAGGCAATAAAGTTTACTACTAGACATGCATGTTGAATTGCTTAAATAATTGTTGCAAGTATAAAGAATCGCATAAAACATGGTTACGTAAACTCACCTTAGCAAAGTATTAAGTCTCGAGAAATAGAATATGTGTAGCCCCAAAGTTGCCAATTACAAGAGCTTATAATCAAAGCTTCAATTGTAGAAGTAATAGACTATAGAAGAAAGGTATGAGGGAAAGTTTAATCGGATTGAAACAATCGATTTAGAGGTGCAAAGTATAATGGGTCATAGGTGGGTTTTTATACTAGTTTTGGATTCAATTAGCCATTAAAATTGGTCAACACCATAAAGTAAGGTTTTATGATGAATTGACTATTTGACTAAGACTTTGACTAGGACTTTGACTATTTGACTTAAGGCTTTATTAAAAAAATCTTGTATGTGAAAAAAAAAAAGAATTTAGAATCATATTATTATTATTATTATTATTATTATTATTATTTATATACATTTATGTATGTATATAAGTTGTGAGTTAGGATAAATAAAGACTTAGGCACATTTGTATAATATTAATGATAAAGGTGTAATAAGATATATATATATATATATATATATATAAGGGCTTTTTATGTATTAAAATTTTGGGGAAAATTTTGCACTGTTACATCATGTATGTCCCCAGCTAGTGATCCAGTACTGAATGTTGAAGGTTCAGATTATCAGAAAAACGACCAAGACTTTAGCATGAAGATACATTCGACTAGTCAAGAGGTCGAATGTAGTTTACCTTTGGTCGAATGAATGTTGAAGAAGGTTACACCTTCGACCAGATGAAAGGGTCGAATGTGGAAAAGTTCCACATTCGACCATACAAAAGGGGCGAAGGTGGGAAGTATATATAAAGGGAAAAGTTTGTTATTTTTAGTAGAGTTATCATTTTGAGCCTTTTCCCTAGAGTGTGTATGTGTGTTTTTCTCTGTATTAGGTCTAAGATTTCATTTGTAAACATCTTAATTTGATCTAATACAAAGATTAAAGTTATGGAAATTGCTCGGTAATTCGTTATCTGTTTTCATCACGATCTTTATCGTTTATTTCTGAATCATTTTGCACGATCGTTGGGGATTCCACACCCTACGGTTGGTATTCGTGAGATCACGTTTCTTGATTACGATCCTAAAACGAATTCTCAAGTGGTATCAGAGCAAAGGCATGATTTCACGAATGCAAATTGATCTAAATTGATGATAACAGATTAGAATTCTGATTTAAAGATCAAAACCCAAGAAATTTTGAAGGTTTTCATAAAAACATGGTTTTTGATTAAATTGGAGTTGAATTTGATGTGATTTTCACAAATTGGGATTGTAAGTGCATTATTCATGTATGTCCCCCAGCTAGTGATCCAGTACTGAATGTTGAAGGTTCAGATTATCAGAAAAACGACCAAGACTTTAGCATGAAGATACATTCGACCAGTCAAGAGGTCGAATGTAGTTTACCTTTGGTCGAATGACATGGTGAAGAAGGTTACACCTTCGACCAGATGAAAGAGTCGAATGTGGAAAAGTTCCACATTCGACCATACAAAAGGGGCGAAGGTGGAAGTATATATAAAGGGGAAAAGTTTGTTATTTTTAGTAGAGTTATCATTTTGAGCCTTTTCCCTAGAGTGTGTATGTGTGTTTCTCTCTGTATTAGGTCTAAGATTTCATTTGTAAACATCTTGATTTGATCTAATACAAAGATTAAAGTTATGGAAATTGCTCGGTAATTCGTTATCTGTTTTCATCACAATCTTTATCGTTTATTTCTGAATCATTTTGCATGATCGTTGGGGATTCCACACCCTACGGTTGGTATTCGTGAGATCACGTTTCTAGATTACGATCCTAAAACGAATTCTCAAGTGGTATCAGAGCAAAGGCTCGATTTCACGATTGCAAATTGATCTGAATTGATGATAACAGATTAGAATTCTGATTTAAAGATCAAAACCCAAGAAATTTTGAAGGTTTTCATAAAACATGGTTTTTAATTAAATTGGAGTTGAATTTGATGTGATTTTCACAAATTGGGATTGTAAGTGCATTATTCATGTATGTCCCCCAGCTAGTGATCCAGTACTGAATGTTGAAGGTTCAGATTATCAGAAAAACGACCAAGACTTTAGCATGAAGATACATTCGACCAGTCAAGAGGTCGAATGTAGTTTACCTTTGGTCGAATGAACGGTGAAGAAGGCTACACCTTCGACCAGATGAAAGGGTCGAATGTGGAAAAGTTCCACATTCGACCATACAAAAGGGGCGAAGGTGGAAGTATATATAAAGGGAAAAGTTTGTTATTTTTAGTAGAGTTATCATTTTGAGCCTTTTCCCTAGAGTGTGTATGTGTGTTTTTCTCTGTATTAGGTCTAAGATTTCATTTGTAAACATCTTGATTTGATCTAATACAAAGATTAAAGTTATGGAAATTGCTCGGTAATTCGTTATCTGTTTTCATCACAATCTTTATCGTTTATTTCTGAATCATTTTGCACGATCGTTGGGGATTCCACACCCTACGGTTGGTATTCGTGAGATCACGTTTCTTGATTACGATCCTAAAACGAATTCTCAAGTGGTATCAGAGCAAAGGCTCGATTTCACGATTGCAAATTGATCTGAATTGATGATAACAGATTAGAATTCTGATTTAAAGATCAAAACCCAAGAAATTTGAAGGTTTTCATAAAAACATGGTTTTTGATTAAATTGGAGTTGAATTTGATGTGATTTTCACAAATTGGGATTGTAAGTGCATTATTCATGTATGTCCCCAGCTAGTGATCCAGTACTGAATGTTGAAGGTTCAGATTATCAGAAAAACGACCAAGACTTTAGCATGAAGATACATTCGACCAGTCAAGAGGTCGAATGTAGTTTACCTTTGGTCGAATGAATGGTGAAGAAGGTTACACCTTCGACCAGATGAAAGAGTCGAATGTGGAAAAGTTCCACATTCGACCATACAAAAGGGGCGAAGGTGGAAGTATATATAAAGGGAAAAGTTTGTTATTTTTAGTAGAGTTATCATTTTGAGCCTTTTCCCTAGAGTGTGTATGTGTGTTTTTCTCTGTATTAGGTCTAAGATTTCATTTGTAAACATCTTGATTTGATCTAATACAAAGATTAAAGTTATGGAAATTGCTCGGTAATTCGTTATCTGTTTTCATCACGATCTTTATCGTTTATTTCTGAATCATTTTGCACGATCGTTGGGGATTCCGCACCCTACGTTTGGTATTCGTGAGATCACGTTTCTTGATTATGATCCTAAAACGAATTCTCAAGTGGTATCAGAGCAAAGGCTCGATTTCACGATTGCAAATTGATCTGAATTGATGATAACAGATTATAATTCTGATTTAAAGATCAAAACCCAAGAAATTTTGAAGCTTTTCATAAAAACATGGTTTGAGAAAGGAAATGAAGAACTTTTGCCGTTCGAGAATGCGCATAACTGTTGTGCATATCTTGGGGACGTTAAGAAGCACACTGAGTTTACAGAGATTATGAAGTTTCTAAAGAGGAGTCGGGTGATAGATGAAATAGCTACACCTGCTATTATCTACCGAGACATGCTACAAGAGTTCTGGATAAACGCGAAGATGGATTTCTGGGAGTGTGAATCATCTCGGGTTAGCAAGATTCAAGGAAAATTGGTTATTGTTTCAGAAAATGATATCAGGGAAGCTTTGAAGCTTGGAGATGAAAAGACTGATCCCAGAGAACTTAGCTTTACTGAACAGAGGAAATGCTTTCTAAGGATGAAGTATAACGGGGCCGATTACTGATGGTTCGTTACACAAGGGAAAGCTTTGTCCCCAATTCAAGTATTTGGCACACGTTATGATTCATGTTTTTGGTTCAGCAACAGGAGGTTATGATTTGATGAGGAAGAGTATTAGCTCAATGATGGTTGCACTAATATTGAACAAACCGTTCAATGTATCAGGGATGCTTATGGAACATTTATTAGAACCTGTTAGAGGCACAAGGAATTTGAAGTTTTTGTTATATCCTCGATTCCTTCAGATGATATTTGATCACAAATATAAGGAGTTGAAGAGGGATCCGAAGCAGATCGTAGTTCAGGAACATATGTCCATCAATACATTGGAAATAATGAAGGCTTATAAAGGCTTGTCGGTGAATGAACGACCACCTGTAAGACGTTTATTTGGGCATTTGGCGAGAATTGATTATGTGGATCCAGGTAAAGATGAGGTAAGACATGCTGATAGTGCATCGGACGAAGATAATCCATTACATCCTGTTGACCCTGAGGCAAAGCGAAAGCGACAGGTTGTGAATGTGGGAGCTAAGAGTGGGAAAGGGAAAGAGAAAGAAATCAGGATTGAAGTTGTTCCTGAGACTAATTCTGCAAAGAAGAAGAAAGTGTCAAGAAGGCATAAAACCGTGGCTAAGAAAGGTTTACACCTTGTTGATGAAGCGTCAGTTGATTCTGAAGAGACGCAAGAAGATGAACCTTGGGATTCTGAGACTGAGACTGTAAAGACTACCACGCCCAAGGCCACTGTGGCTGGTGAGTCTGCGAGTCTGAATAGATCTGTGGAAGAACAGAGAATGAAAAGCCCTATTCACTTGGATGAAGAGGATGAGGGTTTAGGTTTGGGAGCAGGAGACTTTCCTGGTTCACCAGTTCAGGGGGAGAAACCAAAGAAGCCCCAATTTAAGAAGAAAGAAAAAGTGTTGAAGCCCGCAGAGAAATGAGCTAGAGAGATTGAATCATTAGTAGCAGGAAAGAAGTTGCCACCTGCTTCAAGCTCGAAATCACCAGTTGCTGCTCCAGCCTCGAAGAAGCAGAAAACCACAACTACTTCCAGTACTGAACAGGGAGCTGATATACCTGTTGACGCTTTTAACGAAGCATTGGATAATGTACTGAAGAAGATGAAGAAGGGTAAACTGCCTAAGGTTGCTGAAGTTTCTACTCGAAAGGTTATAGTGGATAGTGATGTGATGAACACTGTTAACCGGAAACTTACTGAGATGATGAATATTATAAACAAGCAGCAGACAGAGATAGACCAATTGAGAAAGAATGACTCAAAGATGTTGGATGTCGTTGTTACATCACATGAGAACAATGAGGAACTGAAAAAGAAGATTAAACGGTTGCAGAAGGATAATAAGAAACTGTTAAAACATGAGCAAAGAAACACCAGAAGGTTCATAGCTTTGAAAGAAGAAAATAAGAAGCTAAAAGAGAGTAATAAAAGCATGGATAATCTGATTAAAGATTTATACTCTCGGGCTCCTCAGTTGAAAGAAGGTGAAGAGGATAAAGATCAAGACGAGGAGCAGGTTGATTTCGAACTGTCTGATGATGAGGAGGATGATGAAGATCTTGATGAAGATGCTGGAAAGACTTCTAAAAAAGGAAGGGATATTGAAAGGAAAACATGATTTATACAGAGAGGAGAGTGTTTGTCGTCTGTTTCCTACCTGTGAAGTCGGAAAAAGTTGCAATCTCATGCAATTGCTCTCAGGTGATGGATTTCTACAACAGATGCGACATTACGGTTTATTCTAAATTCTCTTATCTTTGTCAATGGTTTTACTATTTGAAAGAACAAAGTGAGGCAAGTAATCTGAGTGAGAAAATTGGTTTTGAAACTCAATGAGTAAACCTCATCGGATATCGTTTTATTTTGTTTTTCTTCAAAAGTATAAAAAAATCCAAAAATATGCTTATTTTTAGATTTTTAGGGGGAGAAAATTTCAGAAAAATCAAAATTAAAAAATTAGAAAATCAAAAATGAGTTTTCCTGGAGAAAAAGAGGAGATGATAGTACATCAGTGGACTGTCAGATTACTTTGAAAACAAAACGTATTGATAAACATTGATTGAGTAGCCACTACAATTATATCTTGGTAGGCTTGAAATCAAAGTTTAAAGTTCAGCATGGTGATATAAACATAAAAACATTAACTGATAATCATGTGGATCAACGTCTCGTTGACATATGGTCTTAGTACCGAAATTTCGTTTGATAGATTGCCAAAATCGGAGGTTTCGGGTCGTTATATTGTTAGTTATCTGGGGATAGCCTAACTGATCTTTTGTCGTATTGATTTACGGACCTAGATCATTCAGGGTATCTTAATAAAAGATCTTTAATGACAAATCCTTAAGTTACCGAATGAGGAACTTAACATGTGTGATGATAATCAAAGATTATCTAATGCATCGTATCAGTACTATGATGAAAATCATGTATGATATTAGTCCTCACCCTGGTTGAGTGCATAAGTCGCTTTGAAGCATTAATTTGCTGACCTGTCACCGATGTGCCTCATACCTTGTAACTAACGGATAACTACAATATAATCACGCGTTACGATGAAACTTTGTGCAATTCTTGATACGGGAATGTGTCGCGTGTGCGGGGACCATAGATTTTTCAGTATCTAATATTACCATAATGTATCTGAAGTGCTGAACAATGAATAATGATTTTGAGTTTAAGTGGACAAACATACTGGTAATTGTTGTAGGATGCTCAATGTCAAAAAACAGAAAATTGATCATAAAGAGTTTTGACTGACTGTTTCAATACTAATATGATCTTCTTACTTGAAGATTCACAAAAATATGTTCAGCTTACTTTTATGCAAATCTACTTGAAAATTCAAAAAGATTTTTGGTGTGTTTTAGCATAAACTTTGAAAAATCAAAATATTTTGTTTCAACTTTGTTTTTGATAACCGATGATGAAATACTTAATGTGAATACTCAGATACTTAAAAGTTGAAAAAGACTACGGATTTTCAAGTTTCTGGTGCATATTAAAAATGTTTAATAGTTCAGGGGGAGAACTATTGAGGGTCAAAAGGAATGTGAGGAGTACTTCCGAGATATTTGTCGTGTTTAACGCTGGTTGTAGTTTGTGCAGTTTTTAGTAAATTTTTCTGCAGAATCAAACACAACATGTGCACTACACAAGATTCATCGACAAAGTGTGTAACTGAACAAGACCCAAACCTGAACATCAAGATCACCAGAACAACAGAAACTAGTAAGAGGTTGTTAAAGAAATGATTGAAGATTGAAGAATTCAAGATTTGATGTCTGTCTTCATCTCTGGACCAACAAAAGACAAAGCCAAGATTTCTTGAATCTGTCTAAGATTTTGAAGCTTAATGCAGAGATAGACAAGAACCTCGACACAAACGTGCAAAAAGATTGAAAGTTTTCAAGTCGTTTAAGTCGATAAGATAAAGACTTGAAGAATTGATAACTTTCTGATTTGGTACATCACTAGCTAGGTCCAAGGGGGAGATTGTAAGTGCATTATTCATGTATGTCCCCAGCTAGTGATCCAGTACTGAATGATGAAGGTTCAGATAATCAGAAAAACGACCAAGACTTTAGCATGAAGATACATTCGACCAGTCAAGAGGTCGAATGTAGTTTACCTTTGGTCGAATGAATGGTGAAGAAGGTTACACCTTCGACCAGATGAAAGAGTCGAATGTGGAAAAGTTCCACATTCGACCATACAAAAGGGGCGAAGGTGGAAGTATATATAAAGGGAAAAGTTTGTTATTTTTAGTAGAGTTATCATTTTGAGCCTTTTCCCTAGAGTGTGTATGTGTGTTTTTCTCTGTATTAGGTCTAAGATTTCATTTGTAAACATCTTGATTTGATCTAATACAAAGATTAAAGTTATGGAAATTGCTCGGTAATTCGTTATCTGTTTTCATCACGATCTTTATCGTTTATTTCTGAATCATTTTGCACGATCGTTGGGAATTCCACACCCTACGGTTGGTATTCGTGAGATCACGTTTCTTGATTACGATCCTAAAACGAATTCTCAAGTGGTATCAGAGCAAAGGCTCGATTTCACGATTGCAAATTGATCTGAATTGATGATAACAGATTAGAATTCTGATTTAAAGATCAAAACCCAAGAAATTTTGAAGGTTTTCATAAAAACATGGTTTTTGATTAAATTGGAGTTAAATTTGATGTGATTTTCACAAATTGGGATTGTAAGTGCATTATTCATGTATTTCCCCAGCTAGTGATCCAGTACTGAATGTTGAAGGTTCAGATTATCAGAAAAACGACCAAGACTTTAGCATGAAGATACATTCGACCAGTCAAGAGGTCGAATGTAGTTTACCTTTGGTCGAATGAATGGTGAAGAAGGTTACACCTTCGACCAGATGAAAGAGTCGAATGTGGAAAAGTTCCACATTCGACCATACAAAAGGGGCGAAGGTGGAAGTATATATAAAGGGAAAAGTTTGTTATTTTTAGTAGAGTTATCATTTTGAGCCTTTTCCCTAGAGTGTGTATGTGTGTTTTTCTCTGTATTAGGTCTAAGATTTCATTTGTAAACATCTTGATTTGATCTAATACAAAGATTAAAGTTATGGAAATTGCTCGGTAATTCGTTATCTGTTTTCATCACGATCTTTATCGTTTATTTCTGAATCATTTTGCACGATCGTTGGGGATTCCGCACCCTACGGTTGGTATTCGTGAGATCACGTTTCTTGATTATGATCCTAAAACGAATTCTCAAGTGGTATCAGAGCAAAGGCTCGATTTCACGATTGCAAATTGATCTGAATTGATGATAACAGATTATAATTCTGATTTAAAGATCAAAACCCAAGAAATTTTGAAGCTTTTCATAAAAACATGGTTTTTGATTAAATTGGAGTTGAATTTGATGTTATTTTCACAAATTCTTTCACAAATGTTTGTCTAAATTCAATTCCGAACAAAACCTATCAAATTTCATTACATTTGGTGAAAATTTTGTCAAAAACCGATCAGATTCGTGTTCTTGAGGTTGGAGATGATGAACAGACCTGGAACGGTCGAATGTGAGATTAAAGGGTCGAACGTAGCATAAACCATGTCTGAACAGGAAAAACCTACTGAACAAGCTGGATCATCTGCACAAGCTGCTGAGAAAAGAAATGAAGAACTTTTGCCGTTCGAGAATGCGCATAACTGTTGTGCATATCTTGGGGACGTTAAGAAGCACACTGAGTTTACAGAGATTATGGAGTTTCTAAAGAGGAGTCGGGTGATAGATGAAATAGCTACACCTGCTATTATCTACCGAGACATGCTACAAGAGTTCTGGATGAACGCGAAGATGGATTTCTGGGAGTGTGAATCATCTCGGGTTAGCAAGATTCAAGGAAAATTGGTTATTGTTTCAGAAAATGATATCAGGGAAGCTTTGAAGCTTGGAGATGAAAAGACTGATCCCAGAGAACTTAGCTTTACTGAACAGAGGAAATGCTTTCTAAGGATGAAGTATAACGGGCCGATTACTGATGGTTCGTTACACAAGGGAAAGCTTTGTCCCCAATTCAAGTATTTGGCACACGTTATGATTCATGTTTTTGGTTCAGCAACAGGAGGTTATGATTTGATGAGGAAGAGTATTAGCTCAATGATGGTTGCACTAATATTGAACAAACCGTTCAATGTATCAGGGATGCTTATGGAACATTTATTAGAACCTGTTAGAGGCACAAGGAATTTGAAGTTTTTGTTATATCCTCGATTCCTTCAGATGATATTTGATCACAAATATAAGGAGTTGAAGAGGGATCCGAAGCAGATCGTAGTTCAGGAACATATGTCCATCAATACATTGGAAAGAATGAAGGCTTATAAAGGCTTGTCGGTGAATGAACGACCACCTGTAAGACGTTTATTTGGGCATTTGGCGAGAACTGATTATGTGGATCCAGGTAAAGATGAGGTAAGACATGCTGATAGTGCATCGGACGAAGATAATCCATTACATCCTGTTGACCCTGAGGCAAAGCGAAAGCGACAGGTTGTGAATGTGGGAGCTAAGAGTGGGAAAGGGAAAGAGAAAGAAATCAGGATTGAAGTTGTTCCTGAGACTAATCCTGCAAAGAAGAAGAAAGTGTCAAGAAGGCATAAAACCGTGGCTAAGAAAGGTTTACACCTTGTTGATGAAGCGTCAGTCGATTCTGAAGAGACGCAAGAAGATGAACCTTGGGATTCTGAGACTGAGACTGTAAAGACTACCACGCCCAAGGCCACTATGGCTGGTGAGTCTGCGAGTCTGAATAGATCTGTGGAAGAACAGAGAATGAAAAGCCCTATTCACTTGGATGAAGAGGATGAGGGTTTAGGTTTGGGAGCAGGAGACTTTCCTGGTTCACCAGTTCAGGGGGAGAAACCAAAGAAGCCCCAATTTAAGAAGAAAGAAAAAGTGTTGAAGCCCGCAGAGAAACGAGCTAGAGAGATTGAATCATTAGTAGCAGGAAAGAAGTTGCCACCTGCTTCAAGCTCGAAATCACGAGTTGCTGCTCCAGCCTCGAAGAAGCAGAAAACCACAACTACTTCCAGTACTGAACAGGGAGCTGATATACCTGTTGACGCTTTTAACGAAGCATTGGATAATGTACTGAAGAAGATGAAGAAGGGTAAACTGCCTAAGGTTGCTGAAGTTTCTACTCGAAAGGTTATAGTGGATAGTGATGTGATGAACACTGTTAACCGGAAACTTACTGAGATGATGAATATTATAAACAAGCAGCAGACAGAGATAGACCAATTGAGAAAGAATGACTCAAAGATGTTGGATGTCGTTGTTACATCACATGAGAACAATGAGGAACTGAAAAAGAAGATTAAACGGTTGCAGAAGGATAATAAGAAACTGCTAAAACATGAGCAAAGAAACACCAGAAGGTTCATAGCTTTGAAAGAAGAAAATAAGAAGCTAAAAGAGAGTAATAAAAGCATGGATAATCTGATTAAAGATTTATACTCTCGGGCTCCTTAGTTGAAAGAAGGTGAAGAGGATAAAGATCAAGACGAGGAGCAGGTTGATTTCAAACTGTCTGATGATGAGGAGGATGATGAAGATCTTGATGAAGATGCTGGAAAGACTTCTAAAAAAGGAAGGGATATTGAAAAAGGAAAACATGATTTATACAGAGAGGAGAGTGTTTGTCGTCTGTTTCCTACCTGTGAAGTCGGAAAAAGTTGCAATCTCATGCAATTGCTCTCAGGTGATGGATTTCTACAACAGATGCGACATTACGGTTTATTCTAAATTCTCTTATCTTTGTCAATGGTTTTACTATTTGAAAGAACAAAGTGAGGCAAGTAATCTGAGTGAGAAAATTGGTTTTGAAACTCAATGAGTAAACCTCATCGGATATCGTTTTATTTTGTTTTTCTTCAAAAGTATAAAAAAATCCAAAAATATGCTTATTTTTAGATTTTTAGGGGGAGAAAATTTCAGAAAAATCAAAATTAAAAAATTAGAAAATCAAAAATGAGTTTTCCTGGAGAAAAAGAGGAGATGATAGTACATCAGTGGACTGTCAGATTACTTTGAAAACAAAAAGTATTGATAAACATTGATTGAGTAGCCACAACAATTATATCTTGGTAGGCTTGAAATCAAAGTTTAAAGTTCAGCATGGTGATATAAACATAAAAACATTAACTGATAATCATGTGGATCAACGTCTCGTTGACATATGGTCTTAGTACCGAAATTTCGTTTGATAGATTGCCAAAATCGATGGCTTCGGGTCGTTATATTGTTAGTTATCTGGGGATAGCCTAACTGATCTTTTGTCGTATTGATTTACGGACCTAGATCATTCAGGTTTTCTTAATAAAAGATCTTTAATGACAAATCCTTAAGTTACCGAATGAGGTACTTAACATGTGTGATGATAATCAAAGATTATCTAATGCATCGTATCAGTACTATGATGAAAATCATGTATGATATTAGTCCTCACCCTGGTTGAGTGCATAAGTCGCTTTGAAGCATTAATTTGCTGACCTGTCACCGATGTGCCTCATACCTTGTAACTAACGGATAACTACAATATAATCACGCGTTACGATGAAACTTTGTGCAATTCTTGATACGGGAATGTGTCGCGTGTGCGGGGACCATAGATTTTTCAGTATCTAATATTACCATAATGTATCTGAAGTGCTGAACAATGAATAATGATTTTGAGTTTAAGCGGACAAACATACTGGTAATTGTTGTAGGATGCTCAATGTCAAAAAACAGAAAATTGATCATAAAGAGTTTTGACTGACTGTTTCAATACTAATATGATCTTCTTACTTGAAGATTCACAAAAATATGTTCAGTTTACTTTTATGCAAATCTACTTGAAAATTCAAAAAGATTTTTGGTGTGTTTTAGCATAAACTTTGAAAAATCAAAATGTTTTGTTTCAACTTTGTTTTTGATAACCGATGATGAAATACTTAATGTGAATACTCAGATACTTAAAAGTTGAAAAAGACTACAGATTTTCAAGTTTCTGGTGCATATTAAAAATGTTTAATAGTTCAGGGGGAGAACTATTAAGGGTCAAAAGGAATGTGAAGAGTACTTCCGAGATTTTTGTCGTGTTTAACGCTGGTTGTAGTTTGTGCAGTTTTTAGTAAATTTTTCTGCAGAATCAAACACAACAGGTGCACTACACAAGATTCATCGACAAAGTGTGTAACTGAACAAGACCCAAACCTGAACATCAAGATCACCAGAACAACAGAAACTAGTAAGAGGTTGTTAAAGAAATGATTGAAGATTGAATAATTCAAGATTTGATGTTTGTCTTCATCTCTGGACCAACAAAAGACAAAGCCAAGATTTCTTGAGTCTGTCTAAGATTTTGAAGCTTAATGCAGAGATAGACAAGAACCTCGACACAAACGTGCAAAAAGATGGAATGTTTTCAAGTCGTTCAAGTCGATAAGATCAAGACTTGAAGAATTGATAACTTTCTGATTTGGAACATCACTAGCTAGGTCCAAGGGGGAGATTGTAAGTGCATTATTCATGTATGTCCCCAGCTAGTGATCCAGTACTGAATGTTGAAGGTTCAGATAATCAGAAAAACGACCAAGACTTTAGCATGAAGATACATTCGACCAGTCAAGAGGTCGAATGTAGTTTACCTTTGGTCGAATGAATGTTGAAGAAGGTTACACCTTCGACCAGATGAAAGGGTCGAATGTGGAAAAGTTCCATATTTGACCATACAAAAGGGGCGAAGGTGGAAGTATATATAAAGGGAAAAGTTTGTTATTTTTAGTAGAGTTATCATTTTGAGCCTTTTCCCTAGAGTGTGTATGTGTGTTTTTCTCTGTATTAGGTCTAAGATTTCATTTGTAAACATCTTGATTTGATCTAATACAAAGATTAAAGTTATGGAAATTGCTCGGTAATTCGTTATCTGTTTTCATCACGATCTTTATCGTTTATTTCTGAATCATTTTGCACGATCATTGGGGATTCCGCACCCTACGGTTGGTATTCGTGAGATCACGTTTCTTGATTACGATCCTAAAACGAATTCTCATATGTTAACATTGATTGGTTAATAAACATAATTTGATAATGTATGAACATAAGTTGTTACCTTCTGCTGGTCAGAAATGAATGTCCAGCCTTCCCCTATAGGAAAATTATTTTTTGTAGGAAGGGTAGGAAGTGTTTTGATCCATTGGATGTTGAGTTTAAAAACCTATATGTGTTTAATTTTTAATTAAGGCTCGAGCTATTCACACCCCACCCTTTTATTTTAACCCCCCCCCCCCCCCCTAAGCGCCTCACTTTGGCCAAAGCGAGGCGCTTGTGGTCAAATCAGCCGAGGTGTACGAGGTGGCAGGGAAAAGTGGAATATTTTGATCCAAAGCACCTAGCTTTGGCCAAAGCAAGGTGCTTTGGATCAAAGTTTTATTTTTGGGGTGTTTTTTTGTGTTTTGACTTTATTTTTTATTTTTTTATTTTTTTAATCTAATTATTTAAAAAAGTTAAAAAAAATTAAACTTGACATCATCAACCACATATAGTCAAAGATTTTAACAATAGATTCAGGAAGCTTGAACAATAGATTCAGTATTTCCGGGAAAAAAATACAATACTAATCTTCGTTATCCTTTATCATCTCTAATCCTGAAGACCTTGATCTGCAATATTTGAAAATTATCATTTCTTGACATTCTTGGTAACAGAGAAGAACACTTTCTTCTTTTGTTCTACAATTTTTTTGTTAGTTGTTAAAGTTGTTATAGTTTTTCTACTTTTAGAAATAATAAAAAACCAATTCGAATGCGGTATGCGCGTTAAATTTTATTAAATAAGTGAAAAATACGAATTGATCAAACTTTTTCGAGGCCTATGTTCTACGGGAGGTGAGTTAGCATTCAAAGGATCCGCTTGGAGTCTAAAGCTTCGCGTGTCATCTCTAAGTATTCAATTCCAATAATCCACACCTTTCTCCTGAAGCAAAACCTCTCTAGGTTTACCATCACCAAACGGATTGACCTTAGGCCTCGGTTTCTCCACTCCAATTCCTAACATTAATTCCAATTCCAATTCCACCGGTGCAATTAGAATCTGAAGAGAAGTTATTATCATCATCGTCCACAATGTTCTTACCTAGAGCTACCAACCATCTGGTTGAAGAAGAAGAAGATGACATATATCACTAACATAACTTGCATTGGCTTGAGATATGACTTTGATTAGCTTTACTTTCACCTGATCCATGGTATCCACTTTCACCTGAAGCTTTACTTTCATAGGAAGAAAATCAGAGCTCCAAAAGCAAGTGTGAAGATCAAGAGGATGCAAGTTGAAGAAGAAGTTGACAGATATCACTAACATAACTTGCACCGGCTTGAGATATGAGTTTGATTAGCTTAAATCTCTCTGATCCATGGTATCCACTTTCAAAGGATCCATGACACGCGATAATCGCTACGGTTAGTGGATACCATGGATTAGAGAGATTCAAGCTAATCAAACTCATATCTCAAGTTGATCCAACAACTAAATTTGACTTGCTTGCATTGGAATCTTGTACGAAATCATCTCATTGCATATTCTCCATATCCATACCTTGTTTCAAGTATCTTGTAAAAGTCATTTGGTCTTCAAGACTTCTAGGAGTCAACAAAGGTTGACTACTTTGAGCATTAACCATGACTATATTACATTATTATTATTTAAATTATTATTATATTTGCAACCTAATTCCTTTGTTTTATTAATATAATAATAAATAATTATTAATATTATTTATTTTTATTTTATATTCTTTTTTGAGGGTGTAATGATGATGATGGTTATGATTTGACAAACAATTTATGAAAGTATCAAGAATCGGGAATTAGTAAAATGATTTTATAATTCTTTAAAGGTTGAACACGAGTATACTCAAACAAGGGTTCTGCGTTTTGGTACGTTTTAATTGATCGGATGTGACTTCTGAAAACCACAAACGATCAATTAAACATTACGAAACGCGTCAAACAAAGACCGGAAGTCCAGCATGTCGATTAGACATGCAAAAATCGTGTTTTGAAAAAATATGGGTATCGACTGTATAGTCGGAGCACCACGTACAATGATTCATGAAAGTTGAACAAACTCGGATGTTTCAACCAAAACACACAAACGAGCAATAAATGACCCGTAACGCATCAAATGAATTTTGTTGTATTGGGAACAACTAAAAACAGTTATTTGGAATGTTCCTGATCATTACAGTAACGATCGCTTTACAACGCCGAAAACGACTATCATCACTCGATTTCTTTCGACAACCAGTACAACGAACTCTGTTTGCTTGTTAGCGTTGATCCTACAGTCGATTTCTTTCGACAACCAGTACAGCTGAAATATTATATTACAATAATATTTACCTTGAGAAAAAGTTGTGTTTGAAGCCTTGTTCTTTTAGTTTACATTTCGTTAGGATTTTAAACAGAGAAGATGAAGGGTTAGTTATCACAGTGCACTTCAAGTAGAAGAAGATGAAGAAGAAATAAATGAAGTCTATTAATAGAGGTTAGTAGGTTAGTAATTATTGCATGGATGCAAATCGTGATGTGATGGATTTTTATAATTTTAAATTATTATTATATTTGCAACTTAGTTCCTTTCTACCAGTTTGCAAAGGAACTTCAAGTCAGCCAAACGTTTGTCAAAAGCAAGTGTGAAGATCATAGGAAGAAGATCTCTCTGAGGGTGATTTGTATGGTATTAGGGGTTGGAAACTCTGAAGACCAATGACCCTCTGGCAATTTGATCGATATCATCCATCGCTATTTTCAAATGTTCAGGCAAGCAAGTAAAATTCAGTTGTTGTCAGAGAGATATCTGTCAACGATGAAGGCAACATACTTGAAATAAATGGGAAGGTGAACACTTCCTGCTCATCATGAGGAATATCTAGCTCATCCTGGATCTTGGATTTACATTTTCCAAATGTCTTGATGAATATCTTCATCAATCTCCTTAATCTACGCATAAGTGTGAGAGTCGATTTTTCTATGAGGGTGACTAACAAAGAGATGGTCTTTTTGATGAATGTATTATTCACAAATACATTTGTTTAACTATTTTAGCAACTTCCATAAGAACTCCCCGTTTTTCAAACACGGTCATTTGTATGGTATTAGGGGTTGGAAACTCTAAAGACCAATGACCCTCTAGCAATTTGATCAATATCATCCATCACTATTTTCAAAATATCAGCTTTTTCTGCCACCTCGTATGATTTGACCCGAAGCACCTAGCTTTAAATAGAAGGTGGGGGTTTAATTAGTAAAATTCAGTTTTGTCGGAGAGATATCTATCAACGATGAAGGCAAACATACTTGAAATCAATGGGAAGGTAAAATTCAGTTGTTGTCGGAGAGATATCCGTCAACCATGAAGGCAACATACTTGAAATCAATGGGAAGGTAAACAATTCCTGCTCATCATGAGGAATATCTAGCTCCCTCTTTTATGTTGTTTATAATTAAAAGGAACTAGGTTGCAAAGGAACTTCAGGTCAGCTAGACGTTTGTCAAAACAACTTTTATACTATGCATTCTCACATGAACATCCAACAACAATGGTATTTGGACCGCTTTCAAGCAAGCAAGTAAAATTCAGTTGTTGTCGGAGAGATATCTGTCAACGATGAAGGCAACATACTTGAAATCAATGAGAAGGTAAACAATTCCTGCACCTGGATATATGAATAGTGTTCTTTATATATGTATAGTGACCCTCTAGCAAGTGCTTATTTAATGTTCTTTATATATGAATAGTGACCCTCGGGCAAACCTCCGTAAAGGTATGAAGGCAACATATCTTGCTGCAAAAGAAACTAATCACACCTGATCATTCTCTACCACATTATATAACATTCTCTTCTTCTTCCCTTACAATCACTTTGCCATTAATACCAATGGACTACCCTCACGTCTGTATGGCCATCATCTAGTTCCAGGTTGCCTTCATCGTTGACAGATATCTCTCCGAAAACAACTTCATCGTTGAATAGTGACTTTTTAATCTTTCAATGGGAAGGTAAACAATTCCTGCTCATCATGAGGAATATCTAGCTCCCTCTTTAATGTTGTTTATAATTAAAAGGAACTAGGTTGCAAAGGAACTTAAGGTCAGCCAGACATTTATCAAAAAAAATTTGTACTATGCATTCTCACATGAACATCCAACAACCATGGTATTTGGACCGCTTTCAGGCAAGCAAGTAAAATTCAGTTGTTGTCGGAGAGATATCTGTCAACGATGAAGGCAACATACTTGAAATCAATGGGAAGGTAAACAATCCTCATCCAGAATGTTCTTACCTAGAGTTACCAACCATCCGGTTGTTTCAGGTTGCCTTCATCGTTGTCAGATAATGAGATTTGGTGTTGGATCATAAGCAAAAAGGTAGACCACACCACTGTGAGTAGATAAATTTCGTAGTGGTTGGAAACTCTGATGAATAGTGACCCTTTGGTAATTGGTTATTTAATGTTCTTTATCTATACTTCTATATAGTGCATTCTAGACGGTCAACAAGGTAATTTAACTTCATTTTAGAATGGCATCATTGTAATTTACATCAAATCATTAATACATTATTTAATATAAACTTCTAATTAATTAATACTTTATTTAATAAACTTATAATTATAATTAAATGAACTAAATGCATTTTCTCTAACAATAATTTTTATTCTTGAGAATCCGTTTAAAAACCGAATTCAAGGATCGATTAAGCGAAAACAACTCGGTTTCAGACGGGAGATTCAAGACGAGACAGAAATATACGATAACAAAGTCATCACAGATTCGTATTAATTCAGAAACGGTTACAGACACTGTCATCAGTAGGATAAACATCTATCTCGGGGCCGGGGGAGGTCGAGCATGACCTCCCCCTTGAGAGCATTCAAAGCATAAACTCAAATCTACAAATGAAAACCAACACATGAGATTGCTATTTATAGTCCAACACCAAATTCCACCTTCGCACCATTGTATAGGTCGAATGTGGACCAAAGTTCACCTTCGCACCATTATATAGGTCGAATGTGGAATGTTTCCACATTCGCCCTTTTACCTTTGGTCGAACCTGAACTTTGTGTATTGTCCTATATCTTTACAAATGCATCAGATCCATAAAATGCCCTTATGGATCACCACAATCTCATGTAATACAATACAAGACTCAACCCTGGTCTATTCGACAGTGACGTCCACAGAAAGTGCATCAACAATTCTTATAAATAAAAAAAAGATGAGATACATATATAATTAGAAGAACACAAAATTAAAGAAATTTATAAACACAGCATAAGTAATAGTATTATGTTATTATATACAACTAAGGAGCAAATATATAGAGTAAAGTTATCTATATTTTAAATATCATACCGTTAACACGACACATATAATTGAAAATATTATATTCTTTAAATTAAAATAACATTATCAATTACATGTGATAAGAGTAAGTTATTTAACATTTTATCAAATGCGTTATATTTGTTTAAATTAAAATAGCAATATTTAATATGATATGTGATAATATTAAGTTATTTAACTGTTTATCAAATATTTAAAAACTATAATTTGTTGACTAAATCAAACTATAGATTATACTTCTTTTTCTACCGGCGGCCCTAAAAAGCATTGTATTACTTATTAGGAACATTATATAAAAATTACCCATGCACAGAATATAATTTGAAGGTACGGGAGGAGATGAGTCCGTCGCAATTATTACTGGATATTCATATCGGATCAAGTTCTCTATTTGTGCTTCCGAATAAATGAATTATTGAGTCTAGATGGATATTGAAGTGTTTTTTAAGAAACTTATATTTCAACATCTTTGACAACAAAACAGAGAAAAAAAGGCTCGAAAAGTGTCCATTACATTAAATTAGCCTAGAGATAACTCATTTTTTTCTCAAACCAGTTTGGGTTCTTTTAAGTTCTTTGGCAAAATCGACACGGGCTAAAAACCACAATGGGCCAAAAATAAACCAAACCTTCTATAACCGATTGGCATTGGGGAAAACTAAAGAATTTTTTTTTATTTTTACAATATTTTAGTTTTAGGTTTTTTTATTAGTGTTATTATTACCATTTCGTCTACCTTTTCATTTAACTTTTATTCAAAATTTGTTTGTCCCGCTGCATAGCGCGGGATCACTTCTAGTATATGAATAGTAACCCTCTGCAAAGGTCTTGATGAATATCTTCATGAATCTCCTAGAAGTGTCATCTTAAAGGCTGGAAACTCTGAAGACCAATGACCCTCTGGCAATCTGATCGATATCATCGATCGCTATTTTCAAGGACAACACCGTTAAACATCAAGTCGATACAAGTTGGTGGTTATTATTTTGTTTTTAAATTTTATATTTTTTTACAATAATTATATTAAAAAATAAAAAAATAAAAAAACCAATTCAAAAAACCAAAAATACCCCAAAAATAAAAGCTGGATTCGAAGTGCCTCGCTTTGGCCAAAGCGAGGCGGCTGGGGTCAAAATCAGAATAACTTAACCTCGGACCGAGGTAGTTTAAAAAGTAACCAAAGAGCCTCGCTTAGGCCTAAACAAGGCGCTTTGGGGGGGTGGGAATAGAAGTAGGGGGTTTTAATAAAACTTCCCTTAATTAATTGTTTATAGTAGTTGAGGGCACGATAGTAAAATCAGTGTTTTATTTAAGGGCACTATGGTAATTGTGTGTGCTTTATTTAGAGAAAACCAATTTCTCTCTCCTATTAGTTTTGAAACCGTTCCCATGATTCCTTAATTAATGCACACTAGTTTCTCTCTCATATCACTTTAAAAATACTTCTACTATTTTAAAACACTTCTACTGTGTTTAGTTTCAATATAAAATACTCTTGATGTTATTATAAAACACTCATGATGATATTATAAAACACTCCTTATTAATGCATACTAGTTTCTCTTTCATTATAAAACACTCCTAACGTTATTATAAAACACTCCTAATGTTAACCTTCTCCCATGACTTGAATAATCGAACAAGTGATAGAGATGGGTTATATGTTTGAAGAATCGAACAAGTTTTTGGGTATTGATCAACTTATTTGATATGAATATCTTATGATTCTTATGAAAAATAATGAATAATTAGTTAATTTAGGATGATTAATCTTCATAAATATCTAGATGTTAGTTGCTAATTTAGTGGGTTTGTAATAAATAAGAAAATGGAAAGAAAGTCTATAATGCCCTTCATCTAAAGATTTAATCAGATTTGATCTAATGGTTGAAAATACTTCCTACACTTCCTACACAAAACAATTTTCCTACCGGCTCCTCTACCTATCTATATATATACACACATACAGTGGCGGACCCAAAAAAAATTGCATGGGGTGCGGAATCTCTAAACGGTTGGGTCGTTTATCCATCAGGTGACATGAGTCGGGTCGACTCGTATACCAAAAATAATAATACTAAAATTATATAATCAACAAAAGGAAACCAAAAGCCAAAAGTAATTTAAACGTCGTTAAATATGCATAACAAAATTCTAAAATCTAAAGTTGTGGATACATCTCGGCTAATCGTAGTAGTTTTGGAACATCAAACGCACAAAAATTATCACAAGGACTCAAGCTATTAAAACAAACAAGTAACTCAGATGTTACCTCGTTGAAACGATTTCCAAATTCTTGGATTTACGTATCTAGAAATGAACTGAATAGTTAGATTCGTTTGAATTATCTATGGACTATAGTCTCACTCATTGTACTTGATCTTATCTATCTTGGTATCTTATTAAACCTTATAAATAATAATAGACAATAAACTAAATTAAAAAACAAGTAAATAAAATAAAAAGAAATTAAATAAAAAGAAAAGCATATTAAAAGTTAACGTGACTTCTTACACTTAAAAAAAATAGTTCATCTTCTTTACATCAAATTAAGAGAGACCTGCAACTTTTCCATCAAGTCCTTGCTCGTCGTAAAAAAACAAGGAATATATAGACACCAACCTTTCTACCAAGCGCATAGATCGCGGATTTGGCTTCAAAGCTTATAAAGAGGGAGAGGAAGGCTTGTTTCCTTGCTTTTCCTCGGTTTCAAAAATCCAAAGGGTGCGATTGAAAAATTTTATGGGGTGCAGACGAGATAAACACGTATATATAAACACTAATTTTTTTTTCAAGTGGGCGCCCGCGCGCACACACACACATATATATTGTAATTAAAACGTCCGAAGTGTATGAAGGAATCTCCATCATCTATTTTGACATGGGAGGAAATTTTTATCTTTTGAACTTCTTGACTCATAAACCCACTTACCCCACGTTTTTTTAAATTTTAATCTAAAAAATACAAAAGTTATGGTAATTAATTTACATGAGACCAACATGCTTAAGCTAATGTGGTTATATGTTTCACCCGAAACTGAGAAAAACATATATAATCTAAAGGATTTAACCTAAATTTTATGTTAGAAAACAATAAATCTTATTTAAATGTGTAGATATATTTTGAACATCAACTTTTAGTACCTAAATGTAGATCGGAAAGGATTTAAACTGAAATATCTATGTGTATATATTCCTAAAAATAATATTAAATTACAAATTGGTGCCGACTTTAATGGAATTCAGCGCAGTTATCATTGCTTAAATGAAAAGGAGAGCTTTCAAAGTACGTGCACAAATGTGATGTTCGGGTGTTGAAGGACAAAGCCATGAAGCAAGGATTTGACTTTTGTGATTACCAATTTTGACCTTTGATCCCTTTAGAAGTCCATTGTTATTTTTATTATATTAGGGAAAATATATATAGGATGGTTATTGGTTAATTTACAAAGTTTAATTGACGTGTAAAGTGTACAAAGGTGTAACAAGCTATAATTACTCATGAAGTAAGTAATTACGCATAATAATAAAGTAAAATAACTATATATGTATGAAGCTATATAATTACGTATGAAATAAAGTAATTACTCAACAAAAATTAGATTATTACTCCTTTAATTGTTGTAAATTAATAATATCACACAACTATAAAAATGATGTAACATAATTATATCTTCTATTGAAGATCGATTTTGAAAAAGCGTATGACAATGTCAATTGGCGTTTTCTTTTATCCGTTCTGTCTCAAATGGGTTTTCCCGAGATTTGGTGCAAATGGATTAAAGGTATTCTTGAGTCGACGTGCACTTCAGTGCTAGTTAATGGGTCTCCTACATTCCAATTTAATAGTGAGAAAGGTCTTCGCCAAGGTAATCCAATTTCAACTTTCTTATTTCTTATAGTTATGGAGTGTCTTTCTTGGTTGTTGAATAAAGCTAAAGATTTGGGTATGATCAAAGGTATTAATTTCCCGGTTGACAAAACGGATATTAATCACCTTTTCTTTGCGGACGACGCTTTTATTTTGGGCGAATGGTCTCGAGAGAATATTCAAAACACGGCTCGTGTCCTCTGAATTTTCTATTTATGCTCGGGCCTACGTATCAATATTCACAAGTCGAATTTATTCGGGATTAGTACGCAAGATGGAGAGATTGATAGTATGTTAGAAGTTTTGGGATGTAGAAGAGGGGTGCTCCCTTTCGTTTACTTGGGGATTAAAGTGGGCGCAAAAATGACCCGAATCAGTAATTGGGATATGGTTTTGAACACTATCAAGAATCGTCTAAGCGGTTGGAAAGCTAAGAATTTGTCTATTGGTGGTCGGGTGATTCTTATTACATCTGTTTTGGAGAATCTTCCTATTTATTATCTTTCCCTCTATAAGGCCCCAAAGGCAGTTATAGAGAGTATGGAGAAAATTATGAGACACTTCTTATGGGCGGGTTGTAATGAAGAAAAAAAAGATAAATTGGATTGCTTGGGAGATTATTATGAAGCCTGAAAAGGAGGGTGGCCTCGGTATCTCTAAATTGGAAGATTTGAACAATGCGCTTCTTCTTAAATGGGCTTGGCGATTCAAGACCGAAGGTAATTGTTTATGGAAAAAAGTGATTATCGGGTGTCATGAGTTAAGTAGAAATTGGTCATTACTTCCTTGTACGGCTTCGTCCAGTGGGTCTTGGAGACAAATTGTCAAGATAGGTGATAAAAGAATTTGGTTCGGTCACACTCGTACGAGTTATTTTGAAGCTATCGTGGGGGATGGGTCGACCATTAGCTTCTGGATGGATTCTTGGCTCCGAGAAGAACCCCTCCGGTTAACTTATCCCCATTTATTCAGACTCGAGAAGAACAAGTGGGCTGTTGTTTCAGATCTGCTGCATGTTATTGATGGTTATAAATCACTGAATTGGGACTAGAGGACAGCGCCCTCATCGGCTTTGGAGACTATTAATCTTTTTTTCCTGTTGGGTGATCTTTATGACTCTCCTTGGAATGGTGGAACTGATAAATGGAAGTGGAAACCAAGCGGCTCTGGTGCTTTCACAGTTAGCAGCGCCAGGCACTTGATTTCTCACTGTCCTAGCCCGGTACAAGACTCGCCGATGAAATGGAAATGCTGGACTCCTTTAAAGTGTAAGATTATGGTTTGGAGAGCGATTCTTAACCGGTTACCAACTAAGGCCGAGTTGATCAAGCGTGGGGTTAACCTTCAAAATGTAATGTGTGGGCTGTGCGATTCGGATACAAAAATGTTGGTTTTAAAGTGTTTGTTGATGCGTGTTGGTGATGTGACATGGGCTGGGCATAATATTCGAAGCTTTGATTGTGTTAGAATTAAACATGCATTTAAAGAGATCGTCCAGCCTGCTCCAGATCCTGTAGCTGTAACGACCCTGGCTGTCGGTGCCGGGTCGTCGGGTCGGGTTATCGGAGCTACGCAGCGGAATTAAGGATAATGACAGTCTTTACTCTTCCAGGATCCACGTCATCATATCTGTTGGGTTACCTGAACACATGTCAAAAATAGTTTCTGTCAACATAAAGTTGGTGAGGTCGTGTATTTTATAAAGTGAATGGCTAGTTCGTTTATTGATAATTCTTTTATATAAAACATTCTTTTATAAACATTCTTTTATAAACATGCTTTACAGTTTTAATTCTGAAGGGGAAAATATATTTCTATTATACAAACTCTATTATACATCAATTCTATTATATCTCAATTCTATCATATCGATTATATTTCGTGCCATTCCTATCGATGGTACCACTCTGATTGTGATAAAATACCTGTTCCTGTCCTCTTCTTGGACAAGAATGGTTTTGGTCCTCTATTTGGACATTCCTACCCTCTACTTGGGTAAGACTGGTTCCTGTCCTCTAGTTGGACAAGAAAGGAAATGGCGGATACCGGCCAGTACTGTCCTCGTCGTTTCTATGTCCCCTTTTCTATTATATTTCTTCTATTGATAATCTTTTATTTATGTAAAGCATTATTATGTTTTCTTATAAATGACATGTATTCCCCCGAAAACACTTAACAAAACAGTAAAAGTGGGGAGTTCACGATACTCACAGGTTTGCGTTATATCTCTAGCTAATCTTCTTATTACAATTATATTTCATATATATATGATACGTTTTACGTATGAGACTTGTTAAATTGTAATACTTAGGATATATATCATATATACATTTATAAATATACAACTTGATATATATTAGATAGTTTTAAACTCGGGGTTTATTATTGACACGACACGGACATCCTAAATCTAGCTGGCCATTACAGCTTGGCACTCGTAGCTAATAAAGCTGGCCATTACAGCTTGGCACTTGAACCTAAAGAACTCTAGACACGAACTTACCCGGATGATGGTTCGGCAGAGCATATTATTATTAACCCGAGTCTAGTATATCGTTTTATATATCGAATCTTATATATATAAACATATATATTTTATATATGTTTATTATTCTCTTATTATTATTATCAAGTCCGTACGTTATTCGTATTATATATATATATTCGTATAATTCTAATAATCCACTCCTAGATATTGGACCGGGTTCTATTCCGGTAGTTGAGTTAATCCGGGTATCGGACCCGTCTTCTAACTTGGTAATCGTTACCTCGCAATAATAATAATCTTTATATTAATAAATGATTATAATATCGTGTAACCAATTAATCCAATGGAAATATACTTACCAAGATAATAACCGGATACTCCTCGGGTTATTACCGGAACATGATCGGGAGTTGACCGGAAAGTGACCGGAAGTTAACCGAACTTCCGATTGGTACCTTGCAATAATCATAACCATCATTTAATAATCGATTATAATATTAAGGAACCAAGATAACTAATAGAAATACCACCGGTTACTTGATCGGAATACAACCAAAGCATGACCGAGCGGTTCGTGGGTAACTTATCAAATACACATAGGAATTAACAGGTGAGTTCAGGAGTACAAACCGGAAGTCGAAGGGTGGGTTCCGGGTTGGTTTCAGATCTGTGAATAGAAGGTTATAAGGTTTTGATGACATAACATGGATATGATTATCGGACAGATTCTATTGGTAGGTTATAAGAAACTCACGACAGTCACCATAACTCGGTGACTGTCCGGTCAAGATAACAGAGACACGACACAGAGACGGTCCAATGGTTCACAGGTTAGGGTTTATCTATCAAATCAGGACCCGAAGGATAAGTAGAATCATCGGTCGGTTACCAAGGGTTGGGTTCGGCTAATAGATTGACCGGAAGAGGGTTACAAGACCCGATGGTTGACTATCCAATTATAAACTCGGGAAGATGATTTCAGTGTCGGGTTTAAAACAGGGACAGGCGAGGAGGAGAAGTTAAAGGGATATAATAGGTTGGTTCGGTGGTGGTTAACAGAAAACAGAAGAGAAAGGGTAACGTGGCTTACCGGAGGGGATGAATTATCCGGTCACCGGAGATGGTGACCGGTCACTGCTGCTGCTTTCCTTTTTACACACATCAGTGTGTGTTTTCGTGAGATACACAGAGACAGAAGGAGGAGGAAGGTCGCCGGAGAGGAGGAGGTCACCGGAGAAGGAGGCAGCGGCGGCCGGCCATGGCTCTTCGGCTACTCCTGGCTGGGTTCTAGATGATATACACACACAAGTGTGTGTGCTCGATAATATGCAGAGACAAAAATAAAAGGGGAAGCAAGGTTTATAAAGAGGGACTAGATTAGGGGGTGTTTGGCAACAGGGATAACAGCTAGAACTCGGGGTGTTTGGTCACGGGTATAACAACAAAATAAGAAACGTTTGGCAGCGATTTTATAGCAGATAAGGAGCGTTTAACCGAGATAATAAAAATTCAATAATTATTATCTATATAATCGGTTGAAACGGTTGGTCGCGAGATTCGAACTTGAGTATTTTATTAAATAATAGGGTGGTCGGGTACGACCCGACCCGTTTAAGAGACCCGTAACACCTCGGGGTGTTACAATCTCCCCACCTTAGGAAATTCCGTCCCCAAAATTTAAGTGATCTTGTCCTTTACACCCTTAATCTATAAGGATGTAACAATTAGAACCAAAATACTTGTCAACGAGACATGATAAGTTCTATTGGTTTACGAGGGAATCAATTTGATATCAATCCAATGCAATAATTAATTAGAAATGTCAATCTGTAAGACTACAGCTTGATCATTCTGTTAATCACGTTTTAACCTTTCTTGCTATAGTCATATTAATTCAGATACATGGATTATCTGTGTTTTTCTGGTATGACTATTAAAGGCTCTTAGTATAGATTGATATTTTTCTTTATACTATGAATATTCGTCTTATCTTATTCCTCATTAGAGTGAGAAACAGACTGAATATTATTCTTATATAAAGACAATCCGAACATACTTTGAGATTCTAATCGTTCTTCTTCTTGAAAGATTTACAAACCTCCAGCAAACATTGCTGGAGTCTCAAATCGATACGATATTCTCATCGTTTGATATTCGAATTCATTTACAATGATGGGTTCTAGATAGTTCTTAAGAGATAGATACGGAAGTCCCTTCATTATCTTGACTTGAATTGGATCCGAGCTACTACCTCTTTTATTCGAACTTTAGAATTTACCATCATTGTAATTCCGATTTTTAAAGAGTAGAAATAATTTCTGGTAACTATCGGATTATTTCTTACAAATTCTATCCTTTAAGTTCTATCTATATCGGTGTAATATGGTTGATCTCTGGGTTATCTCCATTCGTGGATATACTTAGAAGGTTTCTCAGATCATTAGACGTATCTTATCCGGAGTCTAAAGGTACCTGAAAAGACTAATTGAACTTGTTGAATTACACGGTTTCAACAATTCCTTTTTATTATCTTGATTTACCGAAATTGGTTATTGAGATTTCTCTTAAATCATCGATAATAATCTTACTGACTATTTCATTGATGATTGACTGCATTGTATCTCAATACATATTATTTGACTTTTCTTAGTGTATTATCGTGAATGGGGTCTTTCACAATTCTACAGTCAATATATGTAATTTTATCTTTATAGTCTTTGAATCTACTTGTAACAATTGTTGTTACGATTCTTTAACTTAAGATTCTTATGGCAATGCATCAATTATTCTTTCTCAGAATCATGATTGTCATTCGGATTTAAATACTTATTGCGTTAAGTATTTCTCTATAGATTCTTCTTTACACTATTTCGGGATTCGTCGACACTCTCGATAAAATATTCTATAATTTCTTTTTATTTATCAATTTATTTTCTTTTATTCATCGATTTATATTCTTTTATTTATCTATTTATATTCTTTTATATCCAAGCAAATACTGATACTCATTTATAGCACACACTATAAATTCCATCATTTCCATAATATATACTTGCTTGGATTAATTCTTTCTTATTTATGTATTCGATTAAAGTCTATACTTTCAGTGTCTGAAAACACATTCTGATAAACTTATATATATAGGCAATCTATCATATGTTCTTAATCCAACTTATTATAAGCGAAGCTTATTTCATCGGAATATTTGTATAGGTAGTTCTTGACAGAACAGTGATTTCTTATAATAACTCTCACAAGCCATTATTCGGAATAGGAAATCCATCCTTCTTTGGCCAGAGAGTTTCACTGGAAAAATGAGCATAATTCTATTCATTTTTCGTTCTTACTTCGATTATACCTTGCAAATCTCTACGCAATTCCGCTTGGTATCAATTATATTTTGATATATTCGTTATAAATTATTTTCTTGTGGATAAATCGTTGGATTTCACCATTTCCGGTTTCTGAATCCATATAAATTTCTATCGGTTATATTATAAGGATTTAACAAATCTTTCATCACTTCTTATTCGTGATTTTCAACTTGGTAACACTTGACCGTTTTACCAATTTGATCGTATTATAACTCTCGCGAGTTTTATACAGAAGGGAATGCGAAGATTCTTTCATGGTATCATATTTGTTCTCTCAAAGAATCCTGTGACTTAGTGGCAAATGTCCGGATATACCTTCTATAAGGGTCCGGATATCCTTTGCCACGGGAATTGCACAGAGGATATACAACTAGCTTTGGTTGGCAATCAAAAATCAATAACTGATTTCTATGATTCGTAGAATTTAACCAATCGATAGTTTTTATTCTACGAATATATATTTAGTCGTATTTCATAAAGGAAATTTCAACTATATTGCCAGTTTTGTGGTCGTATTCTCCACATACGATACGTTGATAGTTCGAATATATATTTCTTCTTATTATTATTTCTTTTAATATGCTCATTACACAGACAAACTGTGATCTTGATAAATTCCTACTCGAATGTTCCTGTGCCTGTGACATTCATAATTATGTCGCGATCATAATTACTATTTCACCTCACCTAACATTCCAGTACTTATTTATTTCAATCACAATGTGTATGTGTTCTTTACACATTATTCTGATATTATTTTCTTTATTTTCTCTTAGATTCGAAATTATATATTCCGGAAGAAAACATGTTGATATGAGTCTAACGAAATAGACTGTCAATCGTTCAAGAATTTGATCGCGTCAAAAGATGTTCAATATAACAATCCAATCTTTTTAATATCCTTGACTTGTTCGAGTCATAGGATTAAGATGGTACTTATATTGTCGCATAATCGAGTGAGTGAGAATTTGATTTCTTCCGATAAATTTCTAAGTATTTCTGTCGCGGAATTTCGAAAATAGTATTTTTGTCCAAAATATTATTTAATTCTGGAAATGATCGAGGATGACATATAACTAAGATTTTTATATAAGTACAAAGATGGGTTTAGATTATAAAACGGAATATGTATAATATTTATCGTTTATATCGGAATAATATCGAGGAATTATACAATCGAAAATTATACTGAAAAGACTCTTGGTATATATATACGAATACGGATTCGATTAATAAATCCATGAAAATATCATTAAATGCGGTATGAAATATGTTTCGGTAAAATAATATGGTCGTAGTTCAATACGATTTTCATATTTCGAAATAAAAAAAAATTATAGTAACAATATTTAATCAAAATACTTGAATTTCAATAACTGGGTTTCTTATTATGTATCAGAAAATAAAACAAAAATAGATTTTCTCAAAATGTTGAGGTCAAACTTTTACTGTTAAATGAATAATTTCGGATAAAACCCAAGATAAATTCTAGGGACTTTTAATAACATAAAAAGTATTAATACTTGTTTTGGATAAAACGAAAATTAACGTATTGATAAATTTTCTTAATATTATAAATCGAATAAAATGTTTATTTAAAAGCGGGGTATATATATTTTTACTAAAAATTGAAATACAGGTTTAGTATAAAAATAATAATGACTAAGAATAAATTCAATAAACTTCAGAATTATACTGAAAAGATTTAAAGCATTTTAAATAATCGCGGAATATATTTGATCTTTGATTAAATAATCGAGGGAAATTCTTTAGAAACACAATATTTATATGTCTCTAGCATATCGGATTTTATAAAAATTTCGGAATTTTACGGAGTAAACATATATTCTTGGAAACTTGATCATAGGAATGTTTAAGTTGGAGCATAATATTTGTATTTTATTTATAAATACTGGAATAACCGTAAGGTTAACGATCTGAATAATTACTGAGACTGAAATAATTCGATAATTTTATACGGAATTTCTGGAATATGCGATGAATGATTATAAATCAACGAGTTTTCTAGAGAGTGAAAATAATTCTACACTCTCATACAAGTCGATTAAATTATCGAGGAATGATTTTGTGATATAATTTCTATTTATATACATACTTTTATAACCTTATTCATTCCTTATTTATATCTGGATTTACTTTATGATTTCTTTTAATATAATGATTTCTATTCTGTATTCTTTCTTATTTCTTATGGCCTTATTATCCTGTAAGATTTCTCAGAAATTAAATGTGCATGTAAATTCACAATTGTGTACAGAATTGTCAATTTACCCCACATAATCATTCTGGTAATATCCTGTAATGGATTCGTTCTGATTTCTAATATACTATTATGGTTCTCACCAACTTTATACTGGTTAGGCATTCAGGTACCCAAAATATTTATCGTCTAATATTCTTTCACTTTATATATATTTCTAATCAAAATTTCTTTTAAAAGACATTTCTGGTAGATCCTGGATTAATAAAGACTTCAAGACTGTCATTAAGCGCCGCTCTGATACCACCTGTAACGACCCTGGCTGTCGGTGCCGGGTCGTCGGGTCGGGTTATCGGAGCTACGTAGCGGAATTCAGGATAATGACAGTCTTGACTCTTCCAGGATCCATGTCATCATATCTGTTAGGTTACCTGAACACATGTCAAAAATAGTTTCTGTCAACATAAAGTTGGTGAGGTCGTGTATTTTATAAAGTGAATGGCCAGTTCGTTTATTGATAATTCTTTTATATAAAACATTCTTTTATAAACATTCTTTTATAAACATGCTTTACAGTTTTAATTCTGAAGGGGAAAATATATTTCTATTATACCAACTCTATTATACATCAATTCTATTATATCTCAATTCTATCATATCGATTATATTTCGTGTCATTCCTATCGATGGTACCACTCTGATTGTGATAAAATACCTGTTCCTGTCCTCTTCTTGGACAAGAATGGTTTTGGTCCTCTATTTGGACATTCCTACCCTCTACTTGGGTAAGACTGGCTCCTGTCCTCTTGTTGGACAAGAAAGGAAATGGCGGATACCGGCCAGTACTGTCCTCGTCGTTTCTATGTCCCCTTTTCTATTATATTTCTTCTATTGATAATCTTTTATTTATGTAAAGCATTATTATGTTTTCTTATAAATGACATGTATTCCCCCGAAAACACTTAACAAAACAGTAAAAGTGGGGGTTCACGATACTCACAGGTTTGTGTTATATCTCTAGCTAATCTTCTTATTACAATTATATTTCATATATATATGGATACGTTTTACGTATGAGACTTGTTAAATTGTAATACTTAGGATATATATCATATATACATTTATACATATACAACTTGATATATATTAGATAGTCCTAAACTCGGGGTTTATTATTGACACGACACGGACATTCTAAATCTAGCTGGCCATTACATCTTGGCACTCGAACCTAAAGAACTCTAGACACGAACTTACCCGGATGATGGTTCGGCAGAGCATATTATTATTAACCCGAGTCTAGTATATCGTTTTATATATCGCATCTTATATATATAAACATATATATTTTATATATGTTTATTATTCTCTTATTATTATTATCAAGTCTGTACGTTATTCGTATTTTATATATATATATATATATATATATATATATATATATATATATATTCGTATAATTCTAATAATCCACTCCTAGATATTGGATCGGGTTCTATTCCGGTAGTTGGTAATCGGTACCTCGCAATAATAATAATCTTTATATTAATAAATGATTATAATATCGCGTAACCAATTAATCCAATGGAAATATACTTACCAAGATAATAACCGGATACTCCTCGGGTTATTACCGGAACATGATCGGGAGTTGACCGGAAAGTGACCAGAAGTTAACCGAACTTCCGATTGGTACCTTGAAATAGTCATAACCATCATTTAATAATTGATTATAATATTAAGGAACCAAGATAACTAATAGAAATACCACCGGTTACTTGACCGGAATACAACCAAAGCATGACCGAGCGGTTCGTGGGTAACTTATCAAATACACATAGGAATTAACAGGTGAGTTCAGGAGTACAAACCGGAAGTCGAAGGGTGGGTTCCGGGTTGGTTTCAGATCTGTGAATAGAAGGTTATAAGGTTTCGGTGACATAACATGGATATGATTATCGGACAGATTCTATTGGTAGGTTATAAGAAACTCACGACAGTCACCATAACTCGGTGACTGTCCGGTCAAGACAACAGAGACACGACACAGAGACGGTCCAATGGTTCACAGGTTAGGGTTTATCTATCAAATCAGGACCCGAAGGATAAGTAGAATCATTGGTCGGTTACCAAGGGTTGGGTTCGGCTAATAGATTGACCGGAAGAGGGTTACAAGACCCGATGGTTGACTGTCCAATTATAAACTCGGGAAGATGATTTCAGTGTCGGGTTTAAAACAGGGACAGGCGAGGAGGAGAAGTTAAAGGGATATAATAGGTTGGTTCGGTGGTGGTTAACAGAAAACAGAAGAGAAAGGGTAACATGGCTTACCGGAGGGGATGAATTATCCGGTCACCAGAGATGGTGACCGGTCACTGCTGCTGCTTTCCTTTTACACACATCAGTGTGTGTTTTCGTGAGATACACAGAGACAGAAGGAGGAGGAAGGTCGCCGGAGAGGAGGAGGTCACCGGAGAAGGAGGCGGCGGCGGCCGGCCATGGCTCTTCTGTTACTCCTGGCTGGGTTCTTGATGATATACACACACAAGTGTGTGTGCTCGATAATATGCAGAGACAAAAATAAAAGGGGAAGCAAGGTTTATAAAGAGGGACTAGATTAGGGGGTGTTTGGCAACAGGGATAACAGCTAGAACTCGGGGTGTTTGGTCACGGGTATAACAACAAAATAAGAAACGTTTGGCAGCGATTTTATAGCAGATAAGGAGCGTTTAACTGAGATAATAAAAATTCAATAATTATTATCTATATAATCGGTTGAAACGGTTGGTCACGAGATTCGAACATGAGTATTTTATTAAATAATCAGGTGGTCGGGTACGACCCGACCCGTTTAAGAGACCCGTAACACCTCGGGGTGTTACAGTAGCGTTGATCGATTCGTTAGGTGTTTTGTCGGATAAATTTGGAATGTGAGCTGGGAATATGAGGCTTCCTTCTCCGGCTGCTTATTTCGGACTTGGTGAGCAAAAACACAGGTACGAGATTATTATATCATGGGAATCCGGTTGCTCCCTGTTGACCATGTGATTGGCTTGACTGTTCAATGCCAATTCTTTTGTATAGTTTGGGTGTTGAATGCATAAATGGGTGACTTATTGTGTTTTCTCAATAACTCGTGCTTTAGCAGACTGGGGGTGGGGGTATAGTGTGTGCAAAATGTCTAATTATGCACATGAAATGACAATAATAAGTAAAATGAATAGGGATGTTGACCTGGATCCTTGACTGGTGTCATAGTAAGTACGGTTTTCATTCCTTCCTTTCAATCAATCCTGGCCACCAGTCTACGATTGGCAGTACCGCGGAAACATACCAAAACGATTATTAGCTTGGATGGGTTTACTGGTTTTAGTTGGTCCATGAACATCGCTAGATATTCAAACACTGCTGTAATTGTTTATTCCTTTCATTTCATTCAGTTTTATAACACTTGCTTCAGTTTACAATTCTGATTGTTCTATGGTTTCGTTTTGTCATTTAAAGTATGAGCTTTGGAGAGAGTTAGCCAGTACCAAGATCTCTAGCAACAAGACTATTAGGAGGGTTAGAGTTCGTGGTGGTAATGTTATGTGGCATGCCTTGATGCTGGACATCGGTAGGCAAACACATCCTCTCACTGCCGGAACAGTGGCAGGAGATGATGATGGTTTGTTATGCTTGAAAGTTGTGGAACCATGTTCTACAAGAGACGATAATCAAACAACTCTATCAAACTCAGTTGAATGAGTTGATTCAGTTACGAGTTTTAGGGCTTCACATATGTTAGGTAAAGAATGCTCGCCCGATCTGCAGAAGTATTAGAAAACTTATTTTATGTGTGTTACATATAATTTCTGGTTACACGTGTGGGAAACAAACGACCTTAAACATGATAATTTTAATTAGGACTGTTGTAATTCTTATTTTGAAACTCTGAGCCACACCTATGACTGAATGAATAAATGGTAGCAAAACAAATGTCAGTGATGTCTTATTAAAATCACACACATTAGTTTGAATGTTCATACAATTATGTGAAAATTCTTAGCTTAGTCTTATTTACATGTGTTTCGAGATCGTTGAGCATCATTACCCTCAACGGGTTTTGAAGCAATTCGGCATGGTCCAGTACATACCTCCCCAGATAACCTTAGCCGTACCCACGGCTCAGCTTGAAAAACTGCATGCTTTGGGGCGGCAAGGACACAACGGGGCGGACTGGATGAGTAGGCATGAAGCCTACGTCAATGCATGGAATAACCGTCGTAACACGGTTATCCGCTCTGAACTCATAAGGACAGCTTCAACAGAGCCCGGTTATATGCAATGGTATATGGGGCGTACCGTTGCATTTATTGGAAATCCGGGTGTAGCACCGGCCCCAGCTGGCTGTTTCCAAGACGACGGTGCTAGAATCCAGTTGATGGTAAAGCATTTTTACGTGCCTAATTCATACATTAATTATTTTCGCAATTTGGTGTTTCTAACTAAAAATTTTGTTTGCAGAGGGATGCCATGGGTGATATTTACCGGTCATCTCAGGAGGCATTTAATAATCCTCAGGCATTCTCCACGCAGCTTGAGCGCATAAAAAACACGGCGTTTCACAGTATGATGATGTCACACAATGTCGGACACTTACAAAATCCGACGCATCTTACCAGGGACGCCGTTGACTTGTCGGCACCTGCACGGCCTCAAAGGGTGCGCCGGCGACGCGCTCCCCGTCAGGATCATTCGTACAGGGAACTGGTGATGTTGGTGGGTCCGGTGGCAGTCAACCGGGGGAGATGGGTCCGCTAGCTAACTTTCGTGCAGGCGGAATTGGCATCGGAGATAGTTGGGCGTTTCCTTCATCACCGGGTTACGTGACGCCGGTTGGACAGGGGTTGGCACGGTTTGATCACGACCTTTTTAGTGATTTTCATTACCATGCCCCGCATAATTCGTGTGATGAAGGACCTTCAAGCCGGCCAGGACCATCGACCACGCTGAATTTAAACCTCTTTCCTGATGATGAGTACGGTAATGAAGGAGCACCACCCACCAACCAACCACCCAGGAGGCAATCTGAACGTCTTCAGAATCAGGGACCCTCGAACGATCTGGACTGGTTTAACTAGTAACATTGTCGAATTCGAGTGTGTTCATAATTACTTGTTGTAACATTTTGATTTGCTTTATAACATTAATTATTGATTTGCTTTATAAATATATGAATATATGAATCGTTTAGCCACCTGTGATTCGAACATTGATTTGCTTTATAAAATTAAAATTCAAATAAAAGCGTTAAACACTAAAACAAGATTACGTAATCATTTATCGGTGGCCCGAAAACGGCTCGGAGGTGTTTTTCTCAAAACCCACATTATGTTGAAAACGGGCCAGGCTGCCCTCTTTGGGCCTCTGTGCAGCCTGGCTGGGCCTGCCGGACAGGTAACCTGACTGACGGACGCGTTGCCCTTGGGTAACACACGGGCGTCGCACGAAGTCCGGGCGGTTTTCGGGTCTCCGGGGCCTGATCCCGGTGGCCCGAAAACGGCTCGGAGGGATAGATTTATTTAAATCAAATAATAACACACAGACTTTCCATTTTTGGAATGTCTCAAACAAATAATACAAATTTGATAGATTTATTTAAAACAAATATTACAAATTTATTTAACAACTGTTTTTCAAAACTAGTCACTCAAACTATACAATCTACGGATTTACAAGACAATATATTTTCCGAGATCACCTATTCCAATATTCTACCACCGTTTCTTGTTGCATAGTTCATTAAGTTTCTGTTTCGCACCTTCAATCACAATTGCTTTGTTGAAATCAACAATAGCTTGTGTTGTGCACCCAGAAACTTCTCTTTTCCAGTCAGCGGGAACTCAGGACCGCATTCAGATTCAAACCCATCTGAATTTGATCCAGGAGAACATGGTTCTACCTGTTGAATATGTGTACCAAATCTACAGGTACCCAATGTTCAAACCAGCCTGCCATACGAAAGTAGTACGGTGAAGAATCGCATCATCCGTTGCCGGACAGGTCGCTAATGACGTGATGTGATTCATCAACACCGGATGGCGTGGGTTTGCCTGGAAAGTAGACCCGCCTAAAGAGCCCGTTGGAATGTCCAGCGTTGGTAGACTAGAGGCCCAATACCCCCCAACGATCCATAACTCTCTAATATTTTAAACTAAACCCTCAATGTTGCATTCTACACGTGTTATACCACGTGTAGATGTATTGAGAGGTGTAGTTTAATGTGGATGTAACACCGATCCAAAGACACCGCTTTTTTGGACAACAGAAAAGCGATGCCAAGCGGGGGATGAAACGGCAGACGATGCTGTTAAGCATGACTCATCCCCGCCAAAAACAGTTAAAACTCCATATGAATGTAACATCGACCCAATATCAATAAAAAACCGTACCCTCCAAAACAATTGCAGGAAAAGTATTATATCTCATATTGGTATTTTGTTTAGTTTTTTACAATTGTGTTGTAAATGGGATTGAGATATGTGGTGTTGTAAATGAGATTGAGATATGTGGGAATGATAGAATATATTTGTGTTGTAAATGGGATGGAGAGAATTGGAAGCTGGTCGATTCCTTATATAAGAAATGATGCCTCATTTTGGATTGGCGGCATCATGTGGGAATACAAGAAGTGAATTGGCGGCATCAGTGAACACACAAAATGAATTGGCGGCATCAACTATTCTTTTATTTGATACCGCCAAATGGTTTGTATACATCACCAATTTCAGTTTTTTCCCTCAATACCCCTCAAATGTAATTTGTAAAATGATAAACCCCCTATTTATGTAAAGGATTCATGTTTTTAGACCTTATTTGGATTCATTTGTAACAACGCTTATTTTTATTTACTTTAATGATGGTTTCAACTATGTTTTTTTGGTAGGCGAATTTATGTTATGTTTTTTGGGTGGGTTTGTTTTGAAAGAGTTGTATATGTTTAATGGAAGAGATCGGGTTTGCGTTTCGGTAGTAACAAAATTACAAGGCGCGCATCGCACGCCCATCAATACCACTAGTTGTAGATTAATTATTTGTTAAATAAATCTATATATATATATATATATTGCAAAGGGATTAATCCTACATGTCATACTCTTATGCAATCTCTCCTTTGAGAGATGCCATATAAGATATGATGTGGCAACTTTAAACCAATTAAAAAAAAGAAATAAATATGATTTAACCTAATCTATTATAATCTTTAACCTAATCTATTAAATACATAATCTATTAAATCTAAATATTAAACCTTTATTATTTTATCTCTCGTGTTTCCTCCCATAACATTTAAACGTTAATATATTTTATATACGAGATTTTTTAAAGAAAAAAATTACACCAAATTAACGAGCGTTTTATTATCTTTTCAACGAGTACCATAGTGCTATATAAAAATCGGAGAAAAAAATGACTATTTTTTGTAACCCGACAGGTATTGTCACTACTAGAAAAAAGGCCTATCTTGACACACATTTTATGACACACATTCATTTATGACACTCAAAGCGTGTGTCATAAAAAAAGTGTCATGGTTTATAAAATCTTATTAATTAATGACACCCGTTTTTTGTGTGTCAAGAATTTAGTGTCAACAAATAGAAAATATGACACTATAATAGATTATGTGTCATCTTTTCATGTCATAAATATATTTTCCAAAAAATTCTAATCTCCCTCCATATAATCTTATTCCCTCTTCCCCTAAAAATTCTCAAAACCCTCAATCTGCTCTCATATCCCTCTCATTCTCATCACAACAACCCCCAAATCCAACAAAACCCTAACGTTGGTAATCACACAACCCCTTCTCTTTCTCTTTCTCTTTCTCTTTCTCTCTCATATGGCTTCTCTCATGTGCCACCGTGGCTTCAGATCCGCCATGTTGATACGTCGAGCCGCTATAACTTGAGGTTTCTGAACTTTAATGGAGAAAAGTTCAGGTCTAATCTATTTATTTCATTATTTGTACCTAATTGATTAAGTAACTCTAAACTTCTGTACCTTTTTTTATAATTACACGAATTAGTGTTTATAGTTGTGAAGAGTTCGAAGATGAAGCAGCAATATTTGGATCTTTATGGAATTTTGAGGATTGTTGAGGCATATAAGATGTGGTTTTGTTGAGTGTTGTAGCCAACATAGAAACGTAGAACTTGACATATGAAGAAGGTACATTGATTTCAAGTAATTCTAATTTTTTAGGTTTCTGTTTGTATTCATTGTTGGTTACTACATGAGGATGGTCTTTTTTTTTGCCAGCATTAGTTGGCATTAGGTTATTATTATATTTAATGTTTTAGTTTTTAAATTTGTATTATATGTTGTATTGACACATCTGGCATGGTTGTTATATGCAGGATAGTTGTATGTTGAATGTGAGAGATGCAATTGAGCTGTGCAAAAAGGCTTGGGTGAAGATAAGAAACCAAGAGTTAAGTAATACCCAACAGATTTATATTATTTTGTGACATTGATATTATTATATTAGACGACATATGTATATTTTGATGCTTCTTTGACTCTAGGCAGGTATTGATGTTATATGCTGAGTAGTAAGTAGTTGGTGATGTTTTGAGTTATGATAGATTGATTGTTATTTGTTTGCTAATTAGTTGGTTTAAATGTGTTTGATTGGTATGTATAATATGTTTGCACACCAAGTGTTCGATAGAATTCCTAAGTGAATAACTAAAACATTTGTAAGAAAGAAATTAGAAAACCAAAAAATCGTTCATAGTTGTTACGTAGAAAATCTGTAAGAAATAAAAAGAAAGTACGAAACAAAGTAACAAATGAATTTTCTTTGGAATCGCCAAAACTAAATTAGTTTTGGCGTTTCTTTGGAATCGCCAAAACTAAATTAGTTTTGGCGTTTCTTTGGAATCGCCTAAACTATATAGTTTAGGCGATTCTTTTAGATCGTCTAAACTAATATATTTTAGGCGTTTTTTTTAAACGCCTAAACTATATTAGTTTAGGCGTTTCTTTTGAAACGCCTCAACTAATATAGTTTAGGCGATTCTTTTGAAACGCCTCAACTATGTTAGTTTGGGAGTTTCTTTGGAATCGCCAAAACTATATTAGTTTTGGCGTTTCTTTGGAATCGCCTAAACTATATAGATTTTGCGATTCTTTTGAAACGCCTAAACTAATATAGTTTAGGCGATTCTTTTGAAACGCCTCAACTATGTTAGTTTGGTAGTTTCTTTGGAATCGCCAAAACTATATTAGTTTTGGCGTTTCTTTGGAATCGCCAAAACTATATGGGTGTAATACTAATAACAGGATTTCACAACTCCTTTCTTAGGGGTGTCACATAAACATTCAAGTAGACCAAAACCGACCCAAACGAACTCCGTTTTTAGGCGAATAAAGTCTCCCCTGAAATTGTCGTGTATCTTTAAAATTTTATATGGTTCCAACTACATATGCATATGCATATTCAAAACAAAGACAGCAAGAAATCTAAATAATAACATTGCTTGAAATAATATATATGTAAAAGTGTACTAATACCTGAATGAATGCTTTGCAGGTTTTGAAGATGTTTCGCAGCAACCTCTTAGTTGCAGCAGGGAGCAGACTATGATTATTGAGGTGTATGATAAGAATAATAATACGTATTAGGTCATAGGTGATAGGTGGATTTATATAAGTAATGGATTTGGCGCCTAAAATAGAGGCAGGTAGTTATTTTAGGAATTGGTTTCGGTCCAGCCGGTTTTGCTCGGTTTCAGCAGGTCCCGACCCGACCCGACCCGAGAACCGGTTGGGGGTAATTAACAGGACCGATACAAGAACCTAATTATCTAACTCGGTTCGGTTTCTTTGTATTTTCGGGTCGGGACTCGGGTATATCATTACAAGCGTGAGCAATAATTATAGAAATGCAGGTGTACGTATTAACCGGAAAGGGTATTAAATGCAGCTCTAAATGCGTAAAAAAACCATAAAAGGCATTTGAATACGTCAACAAAAATGACATGAAATCCAGTTTTAAATGTGATAAAAGAGGCATAAAACACGGCTAATTATTCTGTTTTTTCAACCAGGTCATGACTTGAACATTGGTGTTATATTTGAGGCTAGGATGATGCGATCTACAACAAACCAATTGAACATCAGACCTGGGACACTGTATGTCCTGCTATACCTTTCTTGATACATGGGTTTGACCTCCATTAAAAAAATTTGTGTTTAAATATTTTCTTTATTAACTTTCAGTCACGCGAGTGAAGGATCATTCAGATCCATTACAGGATCCTATTACATAGACGCTGCTGAAATATTGAATTGTGAACTATGCATTGCAGGTTGGGTTTATCATTCTTCGTATGTAAATTTGGTCTTTAGGTTATCACAAGTTCACAACGTTTAACTTCAGACTCCATTTGCCGTTTTTTATTTGTTTTGAGCCTGGAATCCATCAGTTTCATGGAACTATCATTTTATTGTAACTACTACTTATACTAATTGTTTTTCTGATTAAATAGGTCACTAAAGAAGTTGAGCGTTCCTTGGCAAAGTTGGGGCCGGCGAAAGTTAACAGAAGGTACAAGTGTTATATCTTTGTTTTGTAATACTAAAGCTAACTTAAGACTTCTATTCTCTTATTAAACATATGTAGAGTTGAATACTTCAGTTTTTGTCTTTTTTTTTTTTTTTTTTGTTAAATAATTGAAGGCAAAAGCAAAAAACAAATCCTCATGTGCTTCGCGATTGGCATTCGTTCGGTATTGTTTCTATTTCACCAAAATGTTTGTTTGTGTGTGAAGGATGGATTGCGATGATTTTCATAAGTGGGATTGTCTCTTTCTTTTTCCCTTTAGACGTTACATTGAGGAGCAGGGAAATAACGGTTATTGGCACCATTTTTCACTTGAGGTATGTGGAAAAGTCTTAAATTCGTTACTAATTCCTATTAAATGATTGTGAAATAGTTGAACCATAAATGTTTTTTAGACATGTTGAAGACAATACATAGGATAATTGATTTAAGTAGCTTCATCAAATTTGCCACTTCTTATGGTTTTTGTAGTGTCTTGATTTATGCATGACTTCAAATTTATGCAACAGGCTAAGATGAGCTCAGGGTGTGATCTACTAATATGTGACTGCCTATTTGGAAGACAAAACATTGTGTTTTTTTGTTTGGTTCTTCAAATGATTTAAGAGACTTTGTGAGATGGAGTTGTCCTTTTGAAAATGTTAAAATGCTACTCGGGTGAAATGTAGTTGTATTTTATTCACTACAGGTTGCATCATGGTTTTACTTACAAATGCACAAGCAAATTGTGATAAAGTTACGACCTAAGTTGATCGAGTCAAATTCTAGTCACTCTTGTTTTCTTGAAACTAAAACCATCGCGAACCTTAACCTTTAATCTTATTAATTTAATTGTGTCTCAGTTTGGGGGGGGGAGCGGATGTTTACACGGATGCGGATATTGATTTTATCCGTGAAGAATGGTCAAGTTATGCCGCGACCTTCATTTTCAAGTGATCCGTATGTTTAGGTCTATATCGACTAACGTAATGTATTGACACAATGTTTTTGTAACTGTTGATACTTGTGGTAGGATTCGACAAATTATTGTAATGGGTTTTTTGATGGTATATATAATATATGCAGCTTTATTATCAAATTTATTGATTTTGTAATTATAAATATAAATCCAGGAATATTAGTCATTTTGCAAGAAATTTATTTTTTAGCTAAAAAAAAACCATGACACGCAAAATGAATGTCGTAAATGAGTGTCAAAAATGTATGTCATTAAAGAGTGTCATGAAAGTGTGTCATAAATGCGTGTCAAAAAAAGTGTCATTAACGCGTGTCATTAAAAGATGACACGCGCTTGCATGTCATAAAAATTTAATGACATGTTCTTCCTTGACACTTTGCTGTGTGTCATAAACACCCTTTTATGATGCGCAATGCGCGTCAAGATAGGGGTATTTTTCTAGTAGTGTGTGTCAGGTTTGGGATTAGTTTAAAAATAATTGTGGGTTTGGGTCGGGTCTGGGATTAGGTGATACCCGACCCGATTAGCCGAAATAACATACCCAAATACCCGAACTACATACCCGATCATATACCCATAAATTTTTTAACGCATCACATAACCCTTAGACTAATGCGTTCCATATTTCAATAATTAACTTTTTTTTTGTTATTTCATGTTAGTTATTTTTAGAATGATCGATTACAAACTTCCGAATTCATTTGTAATGGCACTAGATTTATACCCCGGCGCAGAGATTCGTTTTTTTTTTTTATATTTGAATATGATAACTTATGGCAGAGATTTGTTTAAAATAATAATAATAATAATAATAATAATAATAATAATAATAATAATAATAATAATATATTTTATTATATTATATTAGATATTTCAACCCGGGACGCTCCCGGGATAAATTTCTTTAAAAAATCATGAAATAAAGTCCATATTTTAAGTGTTTTTAGGTCTAAAACTTGTAAATTTTCTTATGAAGTAAAATCCAATCAATTTCCTTCAAATGAGGATCATTTTATACAAGTTTATAATCCAAGCTTTCTGATCTAAATCAGATCTCAAAATCTTATAAAAATCTTTAAATTTCCATTTATTCTATGTCCAAATTCTAACAATTTAACCCATAATATAATTCTTATTATCAATGGTCAAAATGTGGGTTTTCTAATCATCATATTATACCAAATTTTCTGCTCAAAATCCATAATTTAAAGATCAAGTTTCATGTATTAAAAACCCATTTTTAATCATGCAAGTAATGTTTAGTGTCTATTTTAACAAGGTTAATCAAGAAAATCCCATTTATATACATACATACATATACATGGCATACATACATACATACATATATATATATATATGTATAATTAGTTTTTGTTTTCCATTTTTGAACCCATACTTTATCATTTTAACATCTAAATATCCTATTAAATTCTTAACTTACACATACACACACACACATATATATATATACACATTCATTTTTCAAGTTAATCTTTAGTACATTATATGTTACCACTTGAATCTTGATTAAAATAAGTTTGATCATACACGCAATGATAGATTTAGAGTTAAAATTTAACATAACATATATATATATACGGCTCACATATATATACATATGTACGGTCACACACACACATCCCATTCTCTTTTATTTTTATAAAAACCATTTTTATCACCTCTTTGTTGTGTGAATCATCCAAGTTTAAAAAGTGAAAGAGTAAAATGAAATGGACAAAGATTAGGGTTTTTACCTCAAAAACAAAGATTTAACTTGAATGATTTTAGTTTGAAAACACTAAGAATCCTTCCTTGATCTTCAAAAGCTTTTAGTTCTTTGGATGATTTAGAGTTATAGGATGTTAGAGAGATGATACATTGGAAAATTAAGAGAGAAGGGGTAGGGTGGTGGTGGTGGCGACGGGTTAGAGTGAGGGAGAGGAAGAGTTGGAGTGTTGAAGTGGTGATGGAAGATGAATGGTCTTGAGTGTGTGCATGCATATATAATCATCATTCCATGAGATGAATCATCATCTAGGCTATTGTGGCAGCCCAAATTTACGCCACACACACACACACTTAGACTAAAGAGATGTGTTTAATAATAGAATATAATATTTTGTGGGTATTAGGTGCAAATTAACGGGTATATTACTAGTTAACGCGGTACAAGCTCCTAACCGTTTTAAATACCCGGAATATCCACAAATATTATTTTAGACTTGAAACATTAAACTATAGTTGTCGAGTTAATATTAGGTGCTAACTGGTGCAAAAACGTCGAATTTTTGTATTATTTGCGCGCATTCTGCGTAGTATCGCGCGTTGCAACTAAAAATCACAACTTTTAACTTTTAATTTACTTCTCCATATTTTTCAACCAAATATGATTAGAAATATTATTTCAAGCATATATTTTAAGTTTTGGACCTTAAATATTAGCTGGGTCATCACTAACGATCGTTTTCGCGCGTAAAATCGCTACGCGACAAGATTTTGAATATGACACCTCTAGTCATATTTTTACATGTAAAATAAGCTTTTTGACTTAAAATTCACTTTATTAACTTAAAATATTATTTTTAAACATATACTTAACTTTACATTAGTACAGTTAATTTCCTGCTACAATGCCGGGTGTGACAGTCTCCCCTCGTTTAGGAAATTTCATCCCTGAAATTCATTTACATGGTTCGTTTACATCTCCTACGGAAAAGATGGGGATATTTACGCTTCATCTGGTCTTGGCGTTTCCATGTAAACTCGGGTCCACGCTTGGAATTTCATTTGACCTTTACTAACTTGATCCGATTTCGCCTTAGTTTCTGAACTTTCCAATCCATAACCTCAATAGGTTCTTCAATAAATCGAAGCTTGTCGTCAACGCAAACTTCATCAGGCGGAATGATTAGTGTCCCATCCGACATACACTTCTTCAAGTTAGATACATGAAAACGTCATGAACCTGAGATACCCGAGATAGATCTTGAGGTAGTTTGAGACAATAAGCAACTGGACCGACTCGAGCTAGGATCTCAAATGGTCTAATGTACCGAGGGATCAACTTTCCTCCTTTACCAAATTTCATCACACCTTTCCAGGGTGAGACTTTCAACAGGACACGATCCCCGACCTGGAATTCCAATGGTTTTCTTATATTATCCGCATAGCTCTTTTGCCGATCTGTAGCTGCTTTCAACCTTAGCCTGATCTGAACAATCTTGTCAGTGGTGGCTTGGACAATCTCGGGTCCAATCAGCTGACTTTCACCTACTTCAGCCCAACAGAGTGGTGATCGACACTTTCTCCCATATAAAGCTTTGAATGGCGCTGCTTTAATACTAGAGTGATAGCTGTTATTTTAAGAAAACTCTACTAACGGTAAGTGAGTATCCCAGTTCCCTCCAAAATCAATAACGCATGCTCGGAGCATGTCCTCCAAAGTCTGGATGGTTCATACGCTCTGACCATCTATCTGAGGGTGATATGTTGTACTCATGTCTAACCAAGTACCAAATGATTCTTGGAGTGATTGCCAAAATCTGGATACAAAACGACCGTCTCTATTAGAGATGATTGATACTGGAACTCCATGACGAGAAACAATTTCCTTCAAATAAATAGATGCTAACTTTCCCAATTTATCTTTTTCCTTGATCGGTAGAAAGTAAGCGGATTTTGTTAATCGATCCACAATTACCCAAATAGCATCATTTCCCTTAGCTGTTAGGGTAATTTAGTTACGAGATCCATAGTGATGTGCTCCCATTTCCACTAAGGAATTTCTGGTTGTTGTTGAAGCCCAGATGGCTTTTGATGCTCTGCTTTAACCTTGGAACAAGTTAGACACTTGCTGACATATCTTGCAATATCTCCTTTCATATTAGGCCACCAATACAATTTTCTTGGAGATCTTTGTACATTTTGGTGGAACCCGGTTGAACTGAGTATCTGGACTTGTGCGCTTCGTCCATTACTAGTTGTCGCAAGTTCCCATATCGAGGTACCCAAATTCGATTCAAAAAGTACATTACTTTGTCAGCCATGGTCACAAGATCAACTTCTAAACCTCGCAATCCTTCAGCCTTGAGGTTTCTTTCTTTTAAAGCCTCGTTTTGTGCATTACTAATCTTCTCGGAAAGACTTGTTTGGATAATTAAACCCAATGCACGAACACGTAACAGCTTTTCCCTTTCCTTCCTGCTCAACGCATCAGCTACAACATTAGCTTTACCCGGATGATAATGAATGTCACATTCGTAATCATTGAGTAATTCCACCCAACGCCATTGCCTCATATTGAGCTCTTTCTGATCGGAGATATGCTGAAGACTTTTATGATCACTGTAAATCGTACACAATGCATTGTTTTTAATATAAAATACGATTTTCACCTCATCCTATAGCACACCATTTAAACATTACCTTATGTAAGGCGTAGAGTACGATGGTGAATAGGTTGGAATATCTTATTAAAAAGTTTTTATGGGGTGGGAGTGATGATGTTAGTAAGATACATTGGGTGGCATGGGAGAAGGTTACAAAACCAATAGAAGAAGGAGGCTTGGGTTTAAGTAAGCTTGATGTGGTCAACAATGCGCTTGTTCATAAATGGCTTTGGAGATATAAGGTGGAGAGCTATGCGTTGTGGGGGAAAGTGGTTGATGCGATTCACGGTTCCGGAAGACGGTGGGATTTATTTCCTTCTAATAAGAAGATTGCTCGAACTTGGTCAACTGTGGTGCGACTCGGGTATCATTTGAAGTCCCAAAATACTAACTTTGTTGATATGATCCGGGGTATGGCTGGAATGGGAACGGAAATAAAATTTTGGGTTGATAGTTGGGTTGGAAATGAGCCACTCAAACGTTTATTTCCAAACCTTTTTCGGTCGGATAACGACAAGTGGTGTACGGTTGTTGAACGTATTGGGAATGACCCGATTGGTGGTATAGTTTCATGGAATTGGAACAAATATCCTACTTCGGATATTGAAGTGGAGGAACTGATACAATGTCATCGGTTGTTACATTTTATTTGGTTAAGTAATAAGGGGGACGAGTGGATTTGGAATACTAATCCTCCAAGTAATTATTCGGTGAAATAGACAAGAGTGTGGCTCACAGGGGAACATTTGGCCGAGAATTCAAATATGTATAGGTGGTGCAAGTGGATTCCAAACAAGTGTAATCAATTTATGTGGCGAGCAAACATGGACAGAATTCCGACTATGATCGCTCTAGCTCGAAGGAATATTGTGTTTGGAGATGGTATGTGTTCGTTATGTGGTGAGGTGGAGGAAACGACGGATCACATCTTTACGACGTGCTTTATTTCTAATGGTGTGTGGAATGGTGTTTCTTCGTGGTGCAAATTTCCTAATTTGTTTTTGTTCTCCATTCATAATTTTTTACGGATGATTGAACAAGTAGATGGGTCGAAGTTGAGGAAGGAGGTTCTATATGGGGTTTTTGTGTTGACATGTTGGCGTTTATGGCAAACTAGAAATGAAAAGATGTTTAGTAATAAGGAGGTAAAGGTGGTGAAGATCGTCTCCGATATTAAAGCTTTGGGGTTTTTGTGGTATAGGAGTCGGTTTAAAGAGGGAAAGGTAGAGGGGAAACAATGGAATTTATTTTGTATTGATGTAATGTAATGGTTTTCAAGCGGGTATCTCCGTCTTGGAGATACCTTGCTTTGCCTTTGGTTTAATGAAGTTCACTTTTCAAAAAAAAAAATAAAAAAAAATAAACATTACCTTCTACATTTCCATAGGTTTACCAATCTTATAAAAATATTATTAAGATGGATTCCAGCAACAGCAAATGGTCACAAATGACAGAGGTTCAGAAACTTCTTTTGGAATGTTTTAAAGAGGACGAAGAGCAAGATATTCTTGAAGTAATTGAAGGTTCTATACGACTGCTTGAACATCACATTTGGAAGACAAACATGAAAATTAATTAGGTCATTTCTACCAACGTATCAAGTGAACGATGGATGGCCTCTTCATTTCTTTTGGAAAATATAAGGTCAAATAAAAAGTTCAGCGAAGACAAAAAAATATGTAGGTCCTACAGAAACTTTGTTAAAGAGAAGAACAAAAAATTGAACCTACTGTTGAAGACCACAGACTAATTATTTAAATGTATTTGATATTATTATCGCTCTAAATATTTTGAATTTTTGATTTTATATATTATGTCTTTATATAATGATTTATATTTATTGGATGAAAATACCAATTTGAGTAAAATAATACCGATTAATTATATCAATAGTCTACTGTTAAAGTCAACAGATGATTAGTCTTTAGTAAACAAACATTAAAAATGTAAATGTGATGTCATTGTTAGTAACATCTGTTTAAGGAAACAATTGTTTGAACGAAACCGTTGAAGTAACATCTGTTTGAATCAACACTGTTTTTAATTGCAGGTGTTTTAGAAAAAGCTCCTTATCTGACGCACTGCTTTTGAACAGACGTTACCAAATACAGTTTTTCTTGCAACATATGAATGACTTTTTAATTTGGTGTTTACTAAACAGACCATAATAGTTGGTATGTTTATGTTTTTAATATTTTGTTGGGTAATCGTTTAAAAAAAAGATACAGGATTCGCGTGTTTTCACACGAGGTTTCACGTAGACCATAACAGATCTTACTAAACTGATTTTACTTACAAAAGAAGATTCGCTGCTTGATCTGGTCTTTAGTAAACGGACCTTAAAATATGATATAGTATTCTCATGTTTTCACATAATTTTGTCTGTTTATGTGTTTTATATTTTGGGTAGTAATTGTTTTAAAGAAAGATATAGTCATCCCGTGTACAATTACCACTAATGTAGTTTACAAGGAAGTCATACAAAACCTTTAAATAACTAAGTTTGTCATTAATTTTTTTTATTATGTAATTTTAATTGTTTATGTTCTTTAATGAATTTAAATTCCTTTTGCAACATTTTCTGTGTGATCATTATCTGTTTCTTTCCCTTGGTACACTTGGCGCAAAGAAAAAAACTAATGTGAAAAGCAAATATGATTTTTCGAAGAAGATAAAATAAACAAAATTAGAAAACAACTAAAGACCAAAACGAAATCAAATGAAACATTTTCAACTACACATCTCACAAGCCTATTGTCAAAACATATATTCAAACGTTTATTAGTTACTTTTATATCATGAAGGTGACGGCTATGAGTAAACATCTAAACGTCCCGACGAATATCCAAAGATCGAAGGTGAATGAAAAACCACGTGAGTGTGTGGATGTGTGGTCATTTAAAGGGATCTATGTTTCTTCATGCGAGTGACATTACTTGTTGACCTGAAGGTTCAGTCGTTTAGTCCATGTTTTATGCAAGTCAAGTTATGAATTTTGACGTAAACAATACATGCATGTTTAATTCAAGCATAAATAATTATCTTCGATGTAAATACGTTTATTAAGTTTAAAGTTATGAAAAAGAAGATTGAGAAATAGTTGAAGTGGAAATTACCAATATATAAATTGATCAACCCATAATTACCAAAATAAATGCGAACTTTTCACAATATCAGAGAACAAGAATACCAAACTTTATTAATGAAAAACAAAACACAAGATTGTCTCAACCAAAAATAGAAGCAAGGACTACAAACTTCTGTAATCACAACTCAATCTTTTTAACACACTCTTAGACACAGATCTACTACGAGAATCAATGATACAAGATGATATCAAAGACACAACTCAAACCCTAGATCGTCTACAGAGATTAGAGAGATCAGATGAGAGAGATGAAAGAATATTATTGTCGAAAAAGTGATTAGGAGAGAAGATTAAAAGCCTTAAGTAGATGGGCCATGAAGCTTCTACAATCAGAGAATGGATGGGGAGGATCTAACGAGAAAAAAATGATCCAAGGGACCACAAAAGCCAATATACACCTAGACACAACTAATAAGCTGGGCCAATACTGGACTCCCATCTCAACAACAAACTGGGCTACGAACAAGCTGGACTGGGCCTTTGGACCAGGAACAGCAACAACAACACGTACAACAACCTAGCAAAAGAAGCCCAAAGCCAAACCTGAGACAAAAAACCTATGCAAAATATAAAAGCACAAAAAAAATACCATAAAATCTGACAAGATAAAGAGATGAAACCTGACAATGACAATGTTAAAGTAATAGATATAACAAACAACTTTTTTAACACTCCTTCTCGGGATCATTCCTTATGCCATACAATTTTACCTTTTTACTCAAGGCTTCATGCTGATGGGTCAAAAGCCCCTTGGTAAACTAGTCAGCCAACTGATCACTAGAATCAACTTTTTAAGTTTTAATAAGACCTTTTGATATATATGAGATTTCTTAGAAAAAAATAGATCAAGTTCAAAGTTTTTTGTCTTATCACAAAACACGGGATTAGCTGCAATAGATAGAGCGGCAGAACCGTTACACATTAATGACATAGGAATATCAACGTTGATGCCCAATTCAGACAACATTTTTTTAATCAATAGAACTTCACAAGCCACAACACACATAGCCTTATATTCTGCTTCAGCAGAAGATCTGGCAACAGTAGTGTAACAACCGGCGAATTCCGTACAACGTTTAACGTAATCTTAATCGTTATTTCTGAGTAATTAACTTGGTTTAAGGTTAATTATTTTTAATTAAGCCGTTACGAGTCCTACGATGTCCATCTCAAAGTTCGTAGAAGCCTTGAGTCCTTTAAAGAAAGACTTCGCGCAATTAACGTTAACAAACTGACATCAGTAAAAATTTGTCAAATTGGACTAGCATAAGGTCATTCTATGTAAAGACGACAAGTATTTGCTATTGAAGCGATCGAATGTGAAATCGGCGCGAAAAACGGTTAAAAACGCAGCGTTTTGGAGAACGCGGAGAGGAACTGACATGGGAATCAGACGTGTAAATGTGTGGTTTTAACCGTTATCGAACTTTTGAATAATTATTTATTGTAAATAATTTCATTTATTAAGTTTCGAAAGTCAATGGATCGTTTTAATGAATGATAGCATGACCGAATAGATTAACGAGATTTAAACGCGTGTTTCGAAAGCACACGTCAAGCGAAGAAAATGATTATGTTTTTGCTCGGTTTAGTGTTACTCTTAAAAATGATCAAAATCGACTATCTTTTGAAGATAAGTTTCGAACCAAGATAATAAACCGTAGCAAATTACGTTATAACGAGTTCGTGCACGCGATGTTCACCTACCAAGAAACCCTAACTATAAATTCCAACACTCCTTTTCCTTCCTCACATCTTACTGCAGCCCCCCTTTCTCTCTTTAGAAACCCTAATACCTCTCTCTCTACCCTCTCTCATCCGGATCCCACTCCATCTGCACCTTCATTCCCGATCACCCTCCCCCTCGCCCCTGATGCAATGACATCTGACCACCACTACGCTTGGGTGGTGGCGGCACATATCATTAGCCCAAAAAACGAGCGAAAGCTGGTTGTTCTCTCATCCGATTCGGAAGTGGTAGAGATGACAGTTCGGTGGTGGTCGATGATGGCCGTGGTGGTCAGGTTTCCGATGGTGGTGGTTATGTCAGATCTGGAGACGCATAAAGGCTGATTGGGGGTCTTTTTCGGGCTGTGTAGGTGGCAGTTGTGGTGGTGTTGGATGACGATGGCGACTGTGGAAGGTTTGGTTGTCGTTTAGGTGGTTAGGTGGTGTTGGGTGACTGATCGTAGTGGTGGTTGTCGACTGTGGTCGATCCGGTTATGGTGGTTTGAAGTGGTGGTAATAGTGAAAAGGATGGTGAATGTGGCTGTTATGATGGTGTTGGTCGTGTGGGGTTGTCGTCGGTGGTAGCAGTTCGCTTGGTTTTGGTTTGTGGGTACTCGACGAGATGGTGGCTCCGTTTAGGTTTCGTTTCGGGCTCAGGTCACAGAACATGGTGCGGGTCAACCTGGTCCGTTGTGAGTTTGTGTTCGGTTCAGATCTGGTCCACCTGGTCAAACGGTTCGGTTCCGTCAACACGTCGTCTAGCTGGTCAAACGCAACGCTTAGTCAACACGTTCGAGACAATGTTGGGTCGGTGCGGTCAACACGTAGATCGACACACACAAACGATTTCGGTATAATTAGTTCGTATTCATTATTTATTTTGTTTATAAATACATATCTATAAGCTATAAAATACGAACGAAAATTGTGTTAGCTCGCGAAACGAACCGGAAATATATAAAACAATAAATGTGGATCGTAGCTTGTTACTGAAGCATGACTTTGTGTCGTTGGACTAAATTTGTTGGACTACATGTATATATATGTATATTTATATAAATATGTATATTTATAAAAGTTGTCGAAATGTATAAAATCTCGTTTGATTTGGAAATTGCGGATAAATAGATTTTCGTCTCGTATTTGGAATTGATTTTGAGAAATTTGTAGACAACTTGTGTTGTCTGGTTTATACAAAAATAGAGGAAACTCTGTCAAATTTTTTATAAAATCCGAATCGCAACGAATGTGATATTGTTGTGCGTTTTTATAAATAACTTTCCAAGTGTTTGACAAAGGTAACTTCATACAAGTCACGACGTTTTGACAAAGATTATTTACAACAATAATACTCAATCTCGGGTGTTATTTCAAAGCAAATATGTAGTTTTTATAAAGCATTAAGTATGACGAGTCTTTAAGGATTTTCGGTAACTAGATAATCTTTAATGTTCGGATTCAAAATATAATACGTGCGACTTTATTTGGAAGCCTTTATAAAAAGCAAAGTTTGAGATCTGTAAAATACTCGGATTTGGAAAAGATGTAACAAATGTTAGTAAACTGGGTTAATAACTATATTGTATTTCCTCAAAGTATATTTTCCTATATATAAGTATACAAGACAAACACATTTATCCGATTGATGAGATGATTTGCGCCTCGGGATGAGTTATACGTTTCGTAGTAGTACTCCGAATTTGTTTACACACGAATTGTAACATGTGCGCAACTTGGGTGATATGTCGTGTGTTAAACAAAAATCAATATAAGTCACGATCGGTTCGTCGAGTTAAATGCTTGAGACTCGGGTTAGTACATACGAATCTAGATAGTTAAATAAACTATCTTGTAACCGGAAAAATATGCTAGGCTTGTATGTGATACACATTTAAGGTGTCATTTGTTGGTAATTAGGGCACGAGGAAGTCGGTCAAAGCTTCAGCTTTATTTGCTAGCTAAGCATGGAAATTAAGGTGAGTTTCACGACCCCTTTTTATTGTTTTTGTTTTGGGGAAAAGATATGTTTTGTCAAATGTTGTTACGTGTCATAATGTTTTTAAATGTTAAAATGTGATAAGTGGCATGATGAGTACTTGGGTTTGTTCTACACCACTCGAGGTGAGTCCTCGCCTATTGTAACCATTTACTCATGTGTTGTGTGTGTGTCTGAAATCGAGAATCGAAGGAATATTTGGATAGTACTATTGGTGCCTGACAAGACCCACCCCTAATCGATAGCGTCGATTATGCAACTGTGTATGCCAGGGGTGCAAATATTCTAAACCAAGTTGTTATTTTTTGAGAAACAACTACTGCTCGTGGGGCATTATTAGTCTTGGTTTGGTTACGGGCTCATGGGATTGCTCGTCATAGTTTGTAGGATTTAGCTACTCTTTACAAAGGTCAATACTTGTGCTTATTCCACACATGTTTAAAATGTTGTTGTTAAAATGTTTTGCTATCATCGAACTAAAACCTGTGAACTCGCCAATATTTTATATATTTACGTCTTTTTAAACATATCTTTCAGGTAACTAAGTGCTGAATAGGTATGCGGCTAGTACGGTGGAATTTGGGATGTCTGACACTAGTCAGGGGTTTCATCTATATTCTCCATTGGGTTGGGACATAAACGGAAAACCCCATGTTGCACTTCATGTATGTTGTTTTGTGTACTGTTTATGACAATGTGCTCTTTTTCGACATCTTAATGAAATGAACCTTTCTAATTAAATATAGTTTGTGTTAATCTTGACTTTGATATGCTTTCAAGCATTGCACTACGTGTTTCCGCCATTGACGTGGTGTGACAAGTAGACTATTTTTTTATTCTTTCAAGAGACTAAACAACCTCCTAAGAAGACACAAAAACCAGTAACAGAGTTTCTAGTATTAATACAGTTAGCCCAATCAGAGTAAGAAAATGCAGTAATACTAAAGTCCTTATGTTTAGAGAATAGAAGACCTTTTCCAGGAACAGACTTAAGATATCTCAAAAGTCTAAAGGCAATTTTTAGGTGCCCATCACATGGTTTGTGCATGAACTGACCGAGGTAATGTATGACATAAGATATATCGTGTCTTGTATTAGATAGATAGTTTACCCACTAACTGCTGATAACCAACCACGTTGGTTAACAATTGATCCTGACTTTCAACAATATTAGTCAAAACATGATTCTGTTCAATAGACAAGAAACAGGTTCTAACATTCCATGTTCAGTCAAGAGATAAGTGCAGTATTTTCTTTGGGTTAAACATAAACCTTCACTGTTTTTAACTACCTCAATACCTAAAAAGTACTTTAATTCTCCTAGGTTTTTAATCATAAACTTAGTTTTAAAGCATTCTTTGACTATTTCAATTTCTTTCAAGGAATTACCAGTGATTATTATGTCATCCACATAAACAAGTAGAACAATGAAAACATCACCACTGATTTTATAAATCATAGAATAGTCTCACCTACTTTGCTTAAAACCAAATTCATTCAAGGTACAAACAAGCTTTTCATTCCACATTCTGAGAGATTATTTTAGACCATACAAGGACTTGTTTAACTTACAGACTTTATTATCCGAATTACTAGAAAAACCATCAGGAACATCCATATAAACCTCTACAATAAGATCACCATACAAGAAAGTATTATTCACATCAAGTTGGAAAATGTCCCAGTTATTTTGGATAGCCAAACTAATAATGCATCTAATAGTGACCATTTTAACAATAGGAGAGAAAGTCTCCTCATAGTCAACTCCTTCTTTCTGACTAAAACCTTTGGCAACAAGTCTAGCTTTGTACCTATCAACTTCACCATTAGATTTGTATTTAATTTTATAAATCCATTTACACCCTATCTTGTGCCTACCGTTAGGAAGATCAACAATCTCCTAAGTATAATTCCTATACAAGGCTTCTAGTTCATCATTCATAGCCTTAATCCAATTTTGATCCTTAACAACCTCATTATAGGTTCTAGGTTCACTCTTCCTATCTATTGACACAGACAAGCACCTATAATCATTAGAAAGATTGGAATAATTAAGAACCTTTTCAATACCATACTTGACCTTACCCTCAACAACATAATCATTTAGCCTTTTTGGAAAACTAGTATTTCTAGAGGACCTCCTAACATTCTCCTGAACCATGTCCCCCTCTGACTGAGTGTTAGTTTCATTTCTGGTACTCACAGTCTCTGCCCCTCTAGAATCATTCAGACTGTTACTTGGCTGCTCAGGGAAAGCCAAGCCATCAGTATTAGTTGAATGATCTGGATGCTGAGATACTTGTATTCCCAAATCACTATTACCATTTCCCTTTCTATCATCATCGGGATCACTCACGTTCAAGATATATTGGACTTCTGTGTTTTCAAAACATTAAAAAAAATTCAAATTATTAACAGATTTGTCAAGATTAGCATCAAAATTTTCAAAAACATTTTTTTCTTTAAAAGGAAAACAAGTTTCATAAAACTTGACATCTCTGGAAAACAAGATAGTTTTACTATCAAAACTGAAAGCTTTATAACCCTTTTTTTTCTTGAGAGTAACCAAGAAACACACATTTCTCAGCCCTACTCTCAAGTTTATTAGACTCATTAAGAATAGTACAAAAACACAGACATCCAAACACTCTCAATTGATCAAGAAAGGTATTAAAACCATAAACCAAGGCATATGGAGTATTTCCGTTGAGCATAGATGAAGGAGTCCTATTAATCAAGTACGAGGCAGTTAGAACACAATCAAACCATAATCTAATAGGGACATTACTTTGAAATAATAAGGCCCTTGCAACATTAAGTAAGTGCCTATGTTTTCTTTCCACCACACCATTTTGCTGTGGTGTATAGGCACAAGTAGTTTGATGCGCAATCCCTTTGGATTTACAAAAGCTATTCACTTGCTTGTTAACAAATTCCAACCCATTATCAGTTCTTAAAACCTTTACATAAACATTAAACTGATTTAGTAATAGATTTGTAAAATCTTTAATGTTTTCAAAGGCCTCGGTTTTAGTTTTCATAAGACACTCCCATACAGCTCTAGAGAAGTCATCAACAATGGTAAAAAAAATATTTGTTTCCTTCCCTATCAGCAACTCTATAAGGACCCCACATATCAATGCGCAAAAGATGTCCTAATTGAGTTGTCTTATGCTCAGTTAATGGAAAGGGTTCCCTATGTGGTTTGGTTCTGTGACAAACATCACAGGGACCATGATCAAGATTAACTTTAGCATGAATCTCAGGTTTCAAAAATTTTAAGACTTGATCAGAAAGGTGTCTTAATCTAGCATGCCACATATTCAGATTATTAACACTACTACGAAACACCTTAGCAAAAGAACCATCATTGCCATACATATACAAACCATCAGACGGATCACGAGCCACCAGAACTTTCTTGGTTAACAAGTCCTGTAAATAACATCTATGTTCATCAAAACCAACAAACAACTTATTGTCTCTAGCAAGTTTGTGAACATAAAGCAGACTAATGGACTATTCTAGTACTACTAGAACATCTTGCAAGATTACATTTTCAGCAAGTTTTAATTTACCAATTTTAGTAACTTTGGCAAAAGTACCATTACGATGTTTGACTTTAATATTTAAATCTGAGACATCAATATAGTCAAACAAACCCTTATCAGTATTAACCATTTGTTCAATAGCACCAGAATCCACTATCCACCCTATCCCTAACAAAATTCCATTAGCACTAGAGAAACAATACACATAGGTACTAACACCAGAAGCACAAAAATACCTACCAGTCACATTGTAGGACTTAGGTACATCAACAGATCTTTCTTGCAGAAGGCTCAACAGTTTGGATACTTGATCACTAGTCAAATTGTTAGAACCATTAACAAAAGAATCAACAGTACTACTATTACTGGCAACTGCCCTATTTCCTTGAGTTCCTTTTGGTTTAAGCCAAAAGGGGTAACCAATTAGTTCAAAACACTTATCAATAGTGTGTCCATTTTTATTACAATGAGTATATTTCAAGGACTGGTTAGTTTTTAAGAAAACCTTCTATTATTATTAGAACAGGAATTTCCTATCTCATTAACTTGATTAACTTTAGATATAAAACTCACATTTTGTCCTTTAGAACCATTGCTAGAGTTCCTATAGGATTCCTACCTAGAAACCACTGCAAATGCTTCCTTAATAGAAGGTAGTTTTGTTACAATAAGTAATGTACTTCTAACATGTTGATATACACTATCAAGGCCCATTAGAAACTGCATTAACTTTGTCATATGGTTATAGTCATTGAACTCTTTGGAAGCCTGACAAGTACATGAGGGAAGTTGAAGAATTTGGTTCAAGTGTTTCCACATAGTGTTCAACTTGTGATAATACTCAGACACAGACATGCCATTTTGGGTAAACGAATTAATTTTCTGATACAGGTCAAGGATAACAGATCCATCAATCTTATTATAAGTCTCCTTAAGGTCTTTCCAAACTTTAGAAGCAAGTTTGGAATAGACCTGTCCCATATAGAGATCATCAGAAACAGAGTTTAATATCCAAGTTAACACAATAGAATTACATCTATCCCATTTCCTAGCCAAAACAGGGTCATCAGTAGGTTTAACACAATCACTGTTTATTAACCCTAACTTGTTTATAACTTGCAGTCCTAAAATCATAACATTGGCCCAAACAGTATAGTTTTCTGTCCTTTTAAGTTTCATATTAACAATAGTCAGATTGACAGAATTACTAGGGTGAAGGTACAAAGGATCACCAACATCAATTTTAATAACTAATGTAACAATAGATCTAGAAGCAGCAGCTGCAGCAGCCGCAACATCATCAACACCACTTATGTTCAAGCCAAGTAAAACATATAAGTCAAGAACAACAAGAAAAACACATAGCCAGAAACAAAACAAAACACAGAAACACATAGAACAAAAACAAACACAAATATGAAACAAAGACAATAATCAAGAACAACCAGACAAGGCGAAGCCCTGTGGGTGATCCAGTTCATCACTCAAAGGGTGACGATGCAGGTCCTCACGAGAGAGCCACCTAAAGATCTAGACCAATCTTAAATCTAAAGAGTGACTTAAGCCCTGAACATTCGACTCCTTAGGACAAACCCTAAAATAAAAATAAAAGGAAAGATCTCACCGAGATAAGCCCAAGTTAGGGTTTCTCCAAAAAAACTCGTAGTGTATAACCTTCACTTAGGGTTATACACCATAGAGCAAAAGAAGATATGCCTTCCAATCGTCCAAGAACAACACGAAAAAGGCAGAAAGATCTCCTTCAATAGCACAACGAAACAAACCCCAAGAACAGAGCTTAGCCTAGAGCTCTGCTACCATGTGAACTTTTTACAATATTAGAGAACAAGAATACCAAACTTTATTAATGAAAAACAAAACACAGGATTGTCTCAACCAAAAACAGAATCAAAGATTACAAACTTCTGTAATCACAACTCAATCTCACTAACACACTCTTAGACAAAGATCTATAATGAGAATCAATGATACAAGATGATATCAAAGACACAACTCAAACCCTAGATCGTCTACAGAGATTAGAGAGATCAGATGAGAGTGATGAAAGAATATTATTGTCGAAAAAGTGATCAGGAGAGAAGATCAGAAGCCTTAAATAGATAGGCCACGAAGCTTCTACAATCAGAGAATGAATTTCCAGGATCTAAAGAGAACAAATGATCCAAGGGACCACAAAAAGCCAATATACAGCTGGACACAACTAATAAGTTGTGCCAATACTAGACTCCCATCTCAGAAACAAACTGGACCACGAACAAGCTGGACTGGGCCTCTAGACCAGGAACAGCAACACATACAGCAACCCAGCAAAAGAAGCCCATAGCCAAACCTGAAACAAAAAAACTTATGCAAAATATAAAAGCTCAAGAGAAATACCATAAAATCTGACAAGATAAAGAGTGTGTTAGTGAGATTGAGTCGAACGTGTCAAAGATTCCACGTTCGACCACCCGATCGGTCGAACGTGCCCAGGTTCGACCCTAACAGAATACTTTTCCAAAAACGCTTCAAAAACATCCGAAAACATCCCAAAACATTATCAAACACTGCAGTTAAGCATGAATAACTTATCCCTAAAAAACCCCACCAATTTTGCCCCAAAACCTATTCGTTTTAGCCCTTTCCCAAAATGGCAAAGATTATGGAAGTGTCACATCATGCATGTAATCTTTACCCAATTTGGAAACTTTTCGAAATCAATCCATAATCATCTTAAAATACTTAGTTTATCATGTAATTGAAAACCCCCCAATAGTTCTATTGATGATACTAACATGCAACAAGCCCTAGATTCAATAAAATCCCCAAATTAGACTTGATATCATCATCTATCTAATTATAACCTTCAATAATCCTAAACTATCATCAATAGCAGCCCTAGATCATGTTTCTAGCATTAGCACAGCAGCAAATCATTAAACAACACATAATATCACATAACACATAATTAACATATGTTTATTGATATGAACAACTATGTTTAATGATAGGGTTTAGGTTTAGAAAGAGGTTTAAAAGGTTTTTATTAACAAAAACATCCTTAGAACAATCTGGACATTTATGGTTAGATAAAAACGAATTAAAATACTTGAACAAGGTTTAGAATTAAGAACACACCTTGGATTCTTGATTAGATGTTGTTGATAGGTTAGATTATGAAAAATAAGAGCAAAAACTCCTTCCTTAGTGATTAAAATCGTTTGAGAGTGTTTTGAGACGGTTAGGGTTTGTGAAATGGTGAAAATGACAAAGTTTGGTATTTATACTAGTCCTCATTCGCCCCTTTCACCTGGGCGAATGTACCCACATTCGCCCCTTTTACAGGGTCGAATGTACCTTGTTTTGGTCGAATGGAATTCTATCATTTCCACATTCCAGATTCGCCCCTTTAATAAGGGTCGAACCAAGATTATTTTTCAGGTTCGCCCCCACGCTGTGGTCGAACCTGGACCTATGTTTTTCTAGTTTTCCAGTTTGTCGTGTTTAACGCATTTTAACGCATCCTAACACATGAACATGCAACCTTAGTCTATGTTTAACATATTTAAGCATGGATGATTACCTACACATCGTTTAAACACGTCTTTGCATATAATCCACCATATAACAATTAATCTACACATAACACTTAATTAGTTTATGTAATTTCACCAACAACGGGACCCGGTACTAGTGTATTCCCAAAACGACTCCCAATGATCCTCCAGATCATTGAACCCTGGACAATCTTATCCTGACCCGACTCAACTAACCTGGTTAAGTCCGTTTATAAATGTTTCCCGCTAAGGTAGACTTAGGTGTTACTAAAATGTTTAAGCCAAATATGCCGGGTGTCACATCATCCCCACGTTGAAAGAATTTTCATCCCAAAAATTGCACAAAGCCAAAAAATGAAAGAGACAGAAAGAATGAAACGAAAAGAAAAATTTACCGGATGTCACATCATCCCCACATTGAAAGGAATCTCGACCCGAGATTCATTCCGCTTCAGCAGTAACATGCCTAGATTCGAATGCGCGTTTTGGAAAAAGATGAGGATGTTTAGCTTTCATCTGATCCTCCCGTTCCCACATGAACTCCGGTCCACGATTCGAGTTCCAACGAACTTTGATGATGCGGATTTTACTCCGACGAAGGCTACGAATCTTGTAGTCCAGAATCTCGACAGGTTCCTCCACAATGCGAAGACGATCATCAACCTTGATCTCTTCCAGTGGTACAATAAGAGATTCATCAGCCAAACACTTCTTCAAGTTAGACACATGGAAGACGTTGTGAACGCTACCGAGCTCCGCCGGTAAGTCAAGTCTGTATGCCACCGGCCCAATCCGTTCCAGGATTGCGAACGGTCCGACATAACGAGGGTTAAGCTTGCCACGCTTTCCAAAGCGTATGACGCCCTTCCATGGTGAAACTTTCAGAAGTACCCTGTCCCCAACCTGGAACTCTAAAGGTTTGCGACGGTTATCGGCATAGCTCTTCTGACGATCCCGCGCAGCTGCCAAACGATTACGAATTTGTACGATTTTCTCCGAAGTTTCATACACCAGTTCCGGACCAGTGAGCTGGCTCTCGCCCACCTCGGCCCAACAAAAAGGTGATCGACATTTCCGTCCGTAAAGAGCCTCGAACGGAGCTGCCTTGATGCTAGAGTGATAGCTGTTGTTGTAGGAGAACTCCACCAACGGTAGGTGAATCTCCCAACTTTTGCCAAAATCGATAACACATGCCCGAAGCATGTCTTCCATGGTTTGAATCGTCCGCTCACTCTGTCCATCAGTTTGCGGATGATAAGCCGTACTCAAATCCAACTGAGTACCCAAAGCCTTGTGCAGGGCCTTCCAGAAGCGCGAAGCAAAACGGGAATCACGATCAGAGATAATAGAAACAGGCACCCCGTGTCGAGCGACCACCTCCTTAAGGTAGACTCGAGCTAACCGCTCGAGTCCATCAGTTTCCTTAATAGGTATGAAACGTGCCGATTTTGTCAACCTGTCGACAATTACCCAAATCATATCATAACCACTTGGTGAATTCGGTAGCTTGGTGACAAAATCCATCATGATTCGCTCCCACTTCCATTCTGGAACCTCTGGTTGTTGTAGGAGACCAGACGGCCTCTGATACTCCACCTTGACTTTAGCACAAGTCAAGCATTTGCTCACGTAAGAAGCTATATCAGCCTTCATGTTTGGCCACCAATAAAGTATCTTCAAATCCTGATACATCTTATCGAAGCCAGGGTGAATAGAATACCGGGATTTGTGACCTTCATCCAAGACAAGCTCGCGTAATCCCCCGAACAAGGGAACCCAAACACGTCCCGCGAAGTAGTGTAAACCGTCGGTCCTGAGTTCAAGATGCTTGTCAGCACTGTGCATAGTTTCAGCTTTAAGGTTTTCCTCCTTCAAAGCTTCCAATTGTGCAGAACGGATTCGGTCAGACAATGAGGAATGAATGGTGAGCTGTAAAGCTCGGACACAATGAGGTTTCACAGACTCCTTCTTGCTCAAGGCGTCCACCACAACGTTTGCTTTGCTAGGATGGTACTTGATAGCACAGTCATAATCGTTCAGGAGTTCAACCCAGCGACGCTGCCGCATGTTTAACTCCTTCTGGTCGAAAATATGCTGAAGACTCTTGTGATCGGTGTATACTTCGCAATTGGTACCGTACAAGTAATGTCTCCAGATTTTCAACGCAAAGATCAGCGCGCCCAATTCCAAGTCATGAGTAGTGTAGTTCTTCTCATGAACTTTGAGTTGACGAGAAGCATAGGCAATAACCTTCCCGCGTTGCATTAATACACAACCGAGACCACGAATAGAAGCGTCACAGTACACAACGAAGTCATCCGTACCCTCAGGTAAAGACAAGATAGGTGCAGAACAAATTTTAAGCTTCAGCATCTGAAATGCTGATTCCTGTGGTTCACCCCAGTCAAACTTTCGGTCTTTCTGGGTAAGAGTGGTGAGGGGTTGAGCGATCTTCGAAAATCCCTCAATGAAACGACGATAGTAACCCGCAAGACCTAGGAATTGCCGCACCTCCGATGGCGACTTTGGTGCTTCCCAGTCTTTAATAGCTTCGATCTTAGCCGGATCGACATGAATTCCCAGTTCATTAACCACATGCCCTAGGAATTGAACTTCACGTAACCAGAAATCACACTTTGAGAACTTAGCATACAACTGCTCCTGTCTCAATAGTTCCAAGACCAACCGTAAGTGTTCCTCATGATCCGTCTTGTTCTCAGAATAAACCAGAATATCGTCAATAAACACGATGACGAATTTATCAAGGTAAGGTTTGCAAACGCGGTTCATCAAGTCTATGAACACCGCCGGTGCGTTAGTGAGACCAAAAGGCATGACCAAGAACTCAAAATGGCCATAACGAGTGCGAAAAGCAGTCTTCTGGATGTCGGCTTCCTGGACGCGCAACTGGTGATTACCGGACCGCAAATCAATCTTCGAGTAGTAACTAGAGCCCTGGAGCTGGTCAAAGAGATCATCAATGTGAGGGAGAGGATAACGATTCTTGATGGTCACTTTGTTCAGCTCACGATAATCAATACACATGCGAAGACTTCCGTCCTTCTTCACAAACAAAATAGGAGCTCCCCACGGGGAAGAACTCGGTCAGATGAAACCCTTTTCCAAGAGTTCCTGTAACTGGTTGGACAACTCCTTCATTTCGGGAGGTGCAAGACAATACGGAGCCCGGGCAATAGGAGCTGCACCCGGAGTAAGATCAATGCCAAACTCAACCTGACGATGGGGAGGGAGACCAGGTAAATCATTAGGAAACACATCGGGAAAATTACGGACCACCGGAATATCCTCGATCTTCTTCTCATCGTCAGTCGAAACATTAACAAGTGCCAGAATGGCCGAAAAACCCTTCCGAAGATACTTACGGGCTTCATGCTAGAAATGATACTCAGCGGAGCACCGCCCTTCTCGCCATGAACCGAAAGAGTCTCTCCATCAGGGAGAGGGATTCGAATAATCTTATCGAAACAAACGATCTCCGCGCGATACAACGATAACCAATCCATGCCGACAACGACATCAAAACTACCCAGGGGTACCGGTATAAGGTCAATGGGGAAAGACAAACCCGACAGTTCCAAGCGACATTCCTTAAGGGTGTGTGTCGCTTCGATTTTCTTACCATCAGCCAATTTTATTAAGTACTTAGCCTCTAAAGGTGTGGGTACTATATCTAGCAATCGACTAGTGTCCATAGATACGAAACTCTTATTGGCACCAGAATCAAACAAGACAGAAACATAGCGATCATTAAGAAGGAACGTACCGGTAACTGTGTCTGGATCCTGCCTAGCCTCTGCAGACCCAATGACGAAAGCACGCGCAGTCCTGCCGCCGCCCCCGTTGTTCCCATTACCATTTCCGCCCCTCCCATTATCGCCCAGCTTCAGCTTAGGACATTCACGCTTGAAGTGTCCCGTGTCACCACAGTTATAGCACCCCTACTTCCCTGGAGTCCCCTGAGCAGCAGGAGTAGCAGCAGGAGTCTGAGTTGAGGTAAGTGACACCCTGCAATCCTTAGCAAGATGCCCCAACTGATGGCACCGATGACAGCGAGCCCGATCACAATTCCCAAAGTGGTGATAACCACACTTGTTGCACTTGGGATGCTTCCCAACATACCCTCCCGACTTCTGCCCCGAAGAAGACCCAGACGAATCAAACTTCTTCACCGGCTGAGATGGCGCTGGCACGACACTCTTCCCCACATTATCCCACTTCCTCTTGTTCCCTTCCAGACCCTTCACAGTAGCACCCTTAGGAGGCAAAACACCTTCTGCCACCTTCAGGTTAGTCATCCGATGAGTCGATCGAACAACTTCGGCAAGATTGGGAAGATTCCCAGCAGCCACTAACCCTGCAATCTCCGGCACTAACCCAGAAACGTAGTGCTCAATCCTCCTATACTCGGGTGTGTGCAAATCAGGGCACAACACCGCTAACTCGTTCCTCCTCACAGTGTACTCCTCAATCTCGGACCCAACCATCATCTAACTCCAGACCTCATGCTCCAACTTTTGTACCTCCTCCCTTGGACAGTACTCACTCCTCAAAAGATGCACAAAATCCGCCCAAGGCATAGCAATAGCCTCCCCCAATCCCATATTCTGGGCAGTAGCATTCCACCACGACAATGCAGGCCCCTCGAATGTCGCAGTAGCATACTTAACCCGGTCCCCAGCGGGACAGTTACACATAATGAACACAGATTCTACCTTCTCCAGCCATCGGAGCAGTCCCACCGCTCCCTCAGTTCCAGCGAAGTTATGGGGCTGGCAGTCCCGAAACTTCTTATAAGAGCACTGAGGTGGAGGTGGATTGACAGCGATACCTAAAATATGATACACGAATAAAATACAAACGAAAGAACATGACACCCAAGAATGAGGCAAAGTCGACATAAATCAACTCACCACCCATGGCATTAATCCCAGCCTAGAAAGTAGCCATAGCCATATTCACTTGCTGCTGTAACAAGTCATTCAGTTCAGCTTGGGTCATGTTGATGTTACCACGACCCCCGCCGCCACCACGGCCACCGCCGCCACCATGGCCGCCGCCGCCACCACGACGTCCACCACCACGAGCACCAGACATGATCTAACAAATCAAGAAATCGAGGGGTTCAGATTCACCTCTAGTGTCAACCACTAGAAATTTTCAAGAGTTAACTTAGGGACAAATTCAGGACTGTACATCTAAACTCAAAGTCCACCGGGATTTTCATGCATTTAAGTTTATTATTTCGTGTGCACCTGAAATGATAAACTGCTCTACATGGTCTTCCAAATGTACTCCTAGTCCAGACTCCGGTCACCGAATATCGTCGCCTAGTAACGTGTTACGATAGGTGCAAGTGTAAGAAAGCATGTGTGTGCTAGAGTCAACAAATCAGCTTCTTCCTCTTCAATCCCGAAGAAGAAGACAAGAGTAGGTAAGAACCCAAATAAAAGCGGATGATGTAACACAGAAGTATGATGATGATGTAAGGACACCCCGGCAAAGTTAGTACGTATCCCACTAAGAGACTTAAAGTATGTGACCGTCTAGTGTGTGTGACTCGGCTATAGACCAGACTCTACATGCAGTCCTAGTTCCCTATAACCATTGGCTCTGATACCAATTTGTCACACCCTCAAATTTCCACTTGCGGAGTTTTACCGCGAGGCGCATGACAAACCAGGATCCAAGTCAACGGTCACAATAAACAATACTATATGAAATACGTAAACTCAAAACTTGGTTATCAAACCATTAACCCATGACGGAAGCATTTAAAAATTTAATCAACTACAAAACTGTGTAATCTGGAAGGGTGAACGCCTGTATTCTGAGTCTTCTGTCTAGGCTGGCATTGCGCATATATCCCAATCAGACGAGGGACCCGGATGCCTACCTGGGAATTCTCGGGATGAGTGTTCACTTATAGGCTAAAGCATGTCTTCATATGTTATTAGAATCTGGAATCTTTGATAAGTCAACGTTTTCGTTTATTCGTTTTAATTAATGAATAAATGATTACACTTCTTGTATAACCTCATTCATTTCATTGTGTCCCTTACAGATCATGTCTCCACGTCGCAGCACTCTCCTTAACAATGGTGACAATCAAGATGAAGTGAATAGCAACGACCACAACACTAACCACATTAATGGGAGCGATGCCCAACTAGCTGCAATTATTTCCCAACAATTGGCACGACAAATCACAACTCTGGTTTCTAACTTGTTGACTCAAGATATCCAAATGAACGGAAATGGCGTTGGAAATCATGAAAGGAACAAGACCTTAAGCAAGAAAACAAGTATTGTGACCGCGGTAACTACCAAGAACCAGAAACGCAAGGCCAGGAATTTTGCAAAAGACACCACTACCCCACCCAACAAGAAACAATACCGCGGAAAACTACCTAAGTGTGACACCTGCCAGTATCACCATCCAACCCAAGTGCCCTGCCGTCAGTGTACCAATTGTCAAAGGTATGGGCATCTTGCGGATGCTTGCCGAATCCCTGCTACAAATACCCTTGCTGCTCCAAATAACCCACTTGAGACCCTCCAACTACTTAACAGCAAACTCTACCATCTGAATGATGCCTATTTTTCTCTTTAATTCCATGTATTGACATTTTATTTTCAAGCAATAAAATTCAAGTATTATCATAACATCTGTGTGCATGCTTGTTTGAATGTGAACTAATTGCTATATCTATAATCATACGTGCTTACTTGTACAATACATCAATTGGTTGACTATCAAACAACCTACTCAACGATTGGTAGAGGTTATCATGTCTTCCAACAGCCGGGAGGGGCCCTACAACCTGCTCAACGACTAGTGGAGGCTATCGAACCTGCTAAGAAATCGGTAGAGTCATAAAAGGACGCAAAACCCTAATGTAAGGTAAATTGATAATTACGGTCCGGAACGTAATCATGAATTTACAGGTACGTTAAGGTAGTGAGAAATTTTATCAAGGTTTTCGGTAGTCGACCAATTGTATACCTGGTGTTTTTCTTTTAACTTCGGGACGAAGTTCCTAAAAGTAGGGGAGACTGTAACATCGCAAAATTTTCCCCAAAATTTTAATACATAAAAAGCCCTTATATATATATATATTTTTTATTACACCTTTATCATTAATATTATACAAATGTGCCTAAGTCTTTATTTATCCTAACTCACAACTTATATACATACATAAATGTATATAAATAATAATAATAATAATAATAATAATAATAATAATAATAATAATAATAATATGATTCTAAATTCTTTTTTTTCACATACAAGATTTTTTTTTTTTAAATAAAGCCTTGAGTCAAATAGTCAAAGTCCTAGTCAAAGTCTTAGTCAAACAGTCAAAGTCTTAGTCAAATAGTCAATTCATCATAAAACCTTACTTTATGGTGTTGACCAATTTTAATGACTAATTGACTCCAAAACTAGTATAAAAACCCACCTATGACCCATTATACTTTGCACCTCTAAATCGATTGTTTCAATCCGATTAAACTTTCCCTCATACCTTTCTTCTATAGTCTATTACTTCTACAATTGAAGCTTTGATTATAAGCTCTTGTAATTGGCGAATTGGAAGCTTGATATTCTTTCTTTTTCGTTTTCTTCAATTTGGACTAGCTACGTTGTTGAGTCTTTGGGATTCGCCTCGCATACATTCACAACAAATTATTCTATTTTTTTTACGAGACATAACATTTTGCTAAGGTGAGTTTTACATAGCCCCTTTTCTATTTATCACCGTTTTTGGGGTGAAACATGTTACCACATCATTTATGCAATTCAATCATCAATGTGTCTATGTGTTTTCTATGTTGCATTATGTCTTGAGCATGATTAGAGTAAGCACCATTCTAGCATAATCATTAACTCCGTACAAGCCGACGGTATACATTGATAGATCTATTGGACTGACAATCCCACCCGGATACGTGCCTCCTACAAAGGTAGCGTGGGTGTTTGTTATCGTATAACATATTCAATTGGACCATGAGCGTATGGTATGTATCATTTTATAACAGTCATCAGGGTTGATTATGCAATCGATTTATTTCTAGTATGTTCTCACATATGGACTAGATTGACATGACACATGAATTGCACATCATTTTTACCCAATTATCAAAAACCTATGTAATTCTCACCAACTTTTGTTGACCCAAAATATTTTCAACTTAACATGTTTCAGGTTCTATTTGCTTGAAGATTTGATTTGATGCTTGAAGATACGTGTATAGCTTTATTCAATTTGATGTACAAATTCTAGAACAAATGTATGTAATTCATTTAAATTATTTAGTGGAATTTATTATTCACCATGAGCTACTGAACAATCATCACTACGTGACATCCCGATGTTTCCGCCATCGATTGGGGTGTTACAGATTGGTATCAGAGCCATGGTTATAGGGAATTAGGTTATTAGAAAAATAATCTAGTCTATAACCATAGGATTTAACAAGTACTTGCTTCTTTTGCTTGCTATTCTCTATCTCCCTCCTACTTCTTATCCCTACTTTCATTCCTACAAGAAGGTTGCTCTCCATCAGTGGATCTACTCCTAAGACAAATTCCTTAGGTTTAACCTGAACCCCCTTGAAATCTCGTCGAAGTTCTAGATCTTAATAACGAACACGTGCAATCTGGAAGGGTGAACGCCTGTATTCTGAGTCTTCTGTCTAGGCTGGCATTGCGCATATATCCCAATCAGACGAGGGACCCGGATGCCTACCTGGGAATTCTCGGGATGAGTGTTCACTTATAGGCTAAAGCATGTCTTCATATGTTATTAGAATCTGGAATCTTTGATAAGTCAACGTTTTCGTTTATTCGTTTTAATTAATGAATAAATGATTACACTTCTTGTATAACCTCATTCATTTCATTGTGTCCCTTACAGATCATGTCTCCACGTCGCAGCACTCTCCTTAACAATGGTGACAATCAAGATGAAGTGAATAGCAACGACCACAACACTAACCACATTAATGGGAGCGATGCCCAACTAGCTGCAATTATTTCCCAACAATTGGCACGACAAATCACAACTCTGGTTTCTAACTTGTTGACTCAAGATATCCAAATGAACGGAAATGGCGTTGGAAATCATGAAAGGAACAAGACCTTAAGCAAGAAAACAAGTATTGTGACCGCGGTAACTACCAAGAACCAGAAACGCAAGGCCAGGAATTTTGCAAAAGACACCACTACCCCACCCAACAAGAAACAATACCGCGGAAAACTACCTAAGTGTGACACCTGCCAGTATCACCATCCAACCCAAGTGCCCTGCCGTCAGTGTACCAATTGTCAAAGGTATGGGCATCTTGCGGATGCTTGCCGAATCCCTGCTACAAATACCCTTGCTGCTCCAAATAACCCACTTGAGACCCTCCAACTACTTAACAGCAAACTCTACCATCTGAATGATGCCTATTTTTCTCTTTAATTCCATGTATTGACATTTTATTTTCAAGCAATAAAATTCAAGTATTATCATAACATCTGTGTGCATGCTTGTTTGAATGTGAACTAATTGCTATATCTATAATCATACGTGCTTACTTGTACAATACATCAATTGGTTGACTATCAAACAACCTACTCAACGATTGGTAGAGGTTATCATGTCTTCCAACAGCCGGGAGGGGCCCTACAACCTGCTCAACGACTAGTGGAGGCTATCGAACCTGCTAAGAAATCGGTAGAGTCATAAAAGGACGCAAAACCCTAATGTAAGGTAAATTGATAATTACGGTCCGGAACGTAATCATGAATTTACAGGTACGTTAAGGTAGTGAGAAATTTTATCAAGGTTTTCGGTAGTCGACCAATTGTATACCTGGTGTTTTTCTTTTAACTTCGGGACGAAGTTCCTAAAAGTAGGGGAGACTGTAACATCGCAAAATTTTCCCCAAAATTTTAATACATAAAAAGCCCTTATATATATATATTTTTTATTACACCTTTATCATTAATATTATACAAATGTGCCTAAGTCTTTATTTATCCTAACTCACAACTTATATACATACATAAATGTATATAAATAATAATAATAATAATAATAATAATAATAATAATAATATGATTCTAAATTCTTTTTTTTCACATACAAGATTTTTTTTTTTTAAATAAAGCCTTGAGTCAAATAGTCAAAGTCCTAGTCAAAGTCTTAGTCAAACAGTCAAAGTCTTAGTCAAATAGTCAATTCATCATAAAACCTTACTTTATGGTGTTGACCAATTTTAATGACTAATTGACTCCAAAACTAGTATAAAAACCCACCTATGACCCATTATACTTTGCACCTCTAAATCGATTGTTTCAATCCGATTAAACTTTCCCTCATACCTTTCTTCTATAGTCTATTACTTCTACAATTGAAGCTTTGATTATAAGCTCTTGTAATTGGCGAATTGGAAGCTTGATATTCTTTCTTTTTCGTTTTCTTCAATTTGGACTAGCTACGTTGTTGAGTCTTTGGGATTCGCCTCGCATACATTCACAACAAATTATTCTATTTTTTTTACGAGACATAACATTTTGCTAAGGTGAGTTTTACATAGCCCCTTTTCTATTTATCACCGTTTTTGGGGTGAAACATGTTACCACATCATTTATGCAATTCAATCATCAATGTGTCTATGTGTTTTCTATGTTGCATTATGTCTTGAGCATGATTAGAGTAAGCACCATTCTAGCATAATCATTAACTCCGTACAAGCCGACGGTATACATTGATAGATCTATTGGACTGACAATCCCACCCGGATACGTGCCTCCTACAAAGGTAGCGTGGGTGTTTGTTATCGTATAACATATTCAATTGGACCATGAGCGTATGGTATGTATCATTTTATAACAGTCATCAGGGTTGATTATGCAATCGATTTATTTCTAGTATGTTCTCACATATGGACTAGATTGACATGACACATGAATTGCACATCATTTTTACCCAATTATCAAAAACCTATGTAATTCTCACCAACTTTTGTTGACCCAAAATATTTTCAACTTAACATGTTTCAGGTTCTATTTGCTTGAAGATTTGATTTGATGCTTGAAGATACGTGTATAGCTTTATTCAATTTGATGTACAAATTCTAGAACAAATGTATGTAATTCATTTAAATTATTTAGTGGAATTTATTATTCACCATGAGCTACTGAACAATCATCACTACGTGACATCCCGATGTTTCCGCCATCGGTTGGGGTGTTACATAATGCTGGTGAGTTCACAGGTTTGTTCAATATGTTACCAAGAGTTACCAAAACGTTACCATGTCCATACTATACCAATGTTACCAAGTACGCTAGCTAGGCGTGTGTTTTATTACTACTACGATTGGAAAACCATTACTAGACACATTTAGCAATGTTTAGCAATGTTTAGCCCGAATGTTCAGCATGTTACCAATGTTACCAATTCTAGACAATATGCACCCGCCCGGCCCTCCAAGCCGACGAGTGGGGCAGGTGACGCCCAATAGATCTATCCACATTTCCCCCGTTGTGCATCCCCGCACATTCATGGTTTTCCCCGGGACTTTAAAAGATCGTATAGCAATGCAAAGTTAAAACCATAGTATGACATATGTTACCAAAATAGTTTAGCGCATGTTTTCTCCCCCAAAAGTTAAAGCTGTAAAAGTGGGGCCGTGAACTCACCTTAAGTTGCGTTCTTCAGTAATATAAGAGAACCAACCCCTTGATAATCCCACTACCGGAGATCTACCAAAATGTTCACATAAGTGTTCCGACTAATAACCATAAGGTTATCTAGTCCTCGATTGTCCAGATCGTGACCAAGTATGTTTTAAAACGTGTTTAAGTGTTCAACCGACACACCAGACCGACCCGACATCCCGTTGGTGACTCATTACCCTAACTAGTAAAGTACACATAGATCACACACAAGGTTCAAGCATAAAACACTTAGTTTGTATCAAAAATCTCATTTTTGAATCAATAGGGTCGAACCAGAAAAATAAATCCACCTTCGCCCCTTTTTAAGCCACATTCGACCGTTTGAAAGCCACCTTCGACTCTTTTTAACCAGATTCGACCAGACTGTCCAGGTTCGACCTTGGGATTCCACGTTCGACCACCCGATCGGTCGAACGTGCCCAGGTTCAACCCTAACAGAATACTTTTCCAAAAACGCTTCAAAAACATCCGAAAACATCCCGAAACATTATCAAACACTGCAGTTAAGCATGAATAACTTATCCCTACAAAACCCCACCAATTTTTCCCCAAAACCTATTCGTTTTAGCCCTTTCCCAAAATGGCAAAGATTATGGAAGTGTCACATCATGCATGTAATCTTTACCCAATTTGGAAACTTTTCGAAATCAATCCATAATCATCTTAAAATGCTTAGTTTATCATGTAATTGAAAACCCCCAATAGTTCTATTGATAATACTAACATGCAACAAGCCCTAGATTCAATAAAATCCCCAAATTACACTTGATATCATCATCTATCTAATTATAACCTTCAATAATCCTAAACTATCATCAATAGCAGCCCTAGATCATGTTTCTAGCATTAGCACAGCAGCAAATCATTAAACAACACATAATATCACATAACACATAATTAACATATGTTTATTGATATGAACACCTATGTTTAACGATAGGGTTTAGGTTTAGAAAGAGGTTTAAAAGGTTTTTATTAACAAAAACATCCTTAGAACAATCTGGACATTTAGGGTTAGATAAAAAAGAATTAAAATACTTGAACAAGGTTTAGAATTAAGAACACACCTTGGATTCTTGATTAGATGTTGTTGATAGGTTAGATTATGAAAAATAAGAGCAAAAACTCCTTCCTTAGTGATTAAAATCGTTTGAGAGTGTTTTGAGACGGTTAGGGTTTGTGAAATGGTGAAAATGACAAAGTTTGGTATTTATACTAGTCCTCATTCGCCCCTTTCACCTGGGCGAATGTACCCACATTCGCCCCTTTTACAGGGTCGAATGTACCTTGTTTTGGTCGAATGGAATTCTATCATTTCCACATTCCAGGTTCGCCCCTTTAATAAGGGTCGAACCAAGATTATTTTCCAGGTTCGCCCCCACGCTGTGGTCGAACCTGGACCTATGTTTTTCTAGTTTTCCAGTTTGTCGTGTTTAACGCATTTTAACGCATCCTAACACATGAACATGCAACCTTAGTCTATGTTTAACATATTTAAGCATGGATGATTACCTACATATCGTTTAAACACGTCTTTGCATATAGTCCACCATATAAAAATTAATCTACACATAACACTTAATTAGTTTATGTAATTTCACCAACAACGGGACCCGGTACTAGTGTATTCCCAAAACGACTCCCAATGATCCTCCAGATAATTGAACCCTGGACAATCCTATCCTGACCCGACTCAACTAACCTGGTTAAGTCCGTTTATACATGTTTCCCGCTAAGGTAGACTTAGGTGTTACTAAAATGTTTAAGCCAAATATGCCTGGTGTCACATCGAACCACCACCATAACTGCCGCCACAACTCTTAACTTGAATAAAAATCTTCTTAGAAGTAAAATAAAGAATTACGTAGATCTACAAAGAGGAATTACTAAATTTTAAAGAAAAATGATATGTGCTTCCCCATTATTTTATAGCAAATCACACCTTTCCAAATTAATTTAAAGAAAAATGATATTTGCTTCCTCGTTATTTTGAATAAAACCTTCTTTGAAGTAAAATATAGAATTACGTACAAAGAGGAATTACTAACAAGTGCACTGATGAACACAGAAGTAGGGCAAATAAACCCACGGCTGTTGTAGAATACGTGACGGGAGGGGGAGGGGGTGGAGGTGGAGGGAGGAGGGAGGCGGCGGCGGAGTGTAGGGAGGAGGCAGGCGGAAGAGGTAGGGAGGAGGGGGGAGGAGAAAATGGTTTTTCTAGGGTGATCTTTGATGGTCTGATGTTATGAGAAGGAGAGGAGAAAGAAGGGGAGAAGAAGAGAAGTGAAAGAGAAGAGAAGAGGTTAGAAGATGTTGGTCCTGGACCAAGAAGAGGGTTGGCAGACCATTTTCAATGAAACGTTTTTCAAAAAACAAACACTCTGCAGACTTAAAATGCCTGCCCACGTCTGCGTGGTGCAGACAAAAGAGGCAAGATGAGCTTTTAAACAAAAAACAAACACCACCTTAGTGTTATACCAAATGGTGTTTGTTTTTGTTTTGTACTAAAAGTCTTAAAAAGAGTAGAGTTGAGATAAAAAGACAAAACAAAGAGTCTAAAAATAGTAATATGATTAAACTCGGTCATGTAAACACATCTAACTGGAAAGAATACAAAAATAAAAGGTGTAGAAAATATCAAACATCCGAATTCCCTATAAGAAAATCATAAATTATGGAATATATTAAATTCCAAATTTAAGAATATTTTGTAATTTCACGACAAAAACCTACTCCAGAACTGGCTACTCTTCTTTGTAATCAAGGATTTAAGGTCTCTCTTGTCTTTTGGTCAAACAATTGTATAGATTAATATGTCCTTTTTTGTATTTACAAAATCGTAGTTTTGTAATTTGGTATTTATTTAATTATATGTGTAGACAAGTAGTTGATATTTGAATTTGATTTTGGAGGATTACTTCAAAAGTTGTAAAGAAAGTATCCTGTAATGTTTTGGCGTCGTAGATCTAATAATAAATATTGTTAAGAATAAGATATTTATTTTATATTAGTAAAAAAAAAGAAGCCGCTAATTTTTTTTATTTTTAACTTTCCTATAAAAACAACAATAAAAGTTAAAATACAAGAAACGAAAAGTGTACGCGCGCATACATGTAAAAAACTGATGCGGCTAATTTTTCTTAGTAATTTAATAATTTTGTTATGAGTAATATTATTAGTATAATATATTATAATATAATATTTAAAACACAAGAATAAAAAGCAAATACATATAATTTAGACTCGTTATTTAGACTAGACAATTAGAAATATTTCTGCAGTGTTCCGTGTAATAGACATATACCGGTAACTAAAACACAAGAGTTTCAAAGAAATTAAAGTTAATTTCAAATAAATTTTTTAATCGTTTTACTATTAAAAGATTAAAAGTAAAAAAAAAATATTGGATAGATCTTGTGGTATTCCATGAAAAAGCAATCTTTGATTTATATTTCTAAGTCAATATTTAGCCACAATTTTTCAGTCCTTAATTTCAATAGTGAAAAAGGAAAATGTGGTAATAGTTAATAGTTCCATAACCGCAATATGTTGTTATCACGTATATTATTCTTAAAATTACCTTTTTAAGATTTGTTATCAAAATATAAAAACAATCACGTAAAAGAACAAATTACATAAATTTTTCTTCAAGTACCTAAAACAACAATGTACCATGTTTTTAAATCAACTATTGCAATATTATAGGAGTCATATTGGACTCATATATGCGTTTCAACTTTTTTTTATATAAATAATAAAAAGAATCAAATTTGTCATTTTACTGATGATAAAAAGAAACTTTCATTATTTTGATATAATGTATAAAACTTGATGTTTTTATTTAATATTAGGAAAACTATATATTTTAAAACTAATTTACAAGCTTACTCGTTACTGCTTGGATTTTTTTTCTGAAGAAAACACATCAATCATATTTAATTTAGCCTTCCACACCCTCACCTCGATCACCCCTCCTCTTCCCTTTCTCTCTCTTCCCCTACTATATATACTAACCATGGCCCCTTTGATTTCACCACCCATCATTATGAGAACAATACCATCACTTTGAGCCTGATGGTTATCTATATATGTATATACATACACATCGATGTATGTATAGCATATCTATGTAAGTATGGCTAATGTATAATGATGCCTATAACGGTGATGTTGATGACCATGATATTGCTATGTGTTTCTTGAAAGAAATACAAAATCAGTATGAAAGAATCTGTAAAGCTCAGGAGGGATAGCGCCCGTACAAAATGCATATGAATCATGTTTGTGTGGCGCTATCTATCCTGAGCCTCACCGCTTCTTCTTACTACATTCACACTAGCTTAAACACTTGCCTTCAAGATCTTGGATGGTATGATTTCTTTCTCCCTCTTCCTCATCCCCACACACATGCATAGATATAATATACATATAGATAATATAAACACAGGTACCTGGATAGTTTTCCATATAAAGGATAAAATTAATTTTATATGGTCAATAATATCGCAAGTAAAAAAATGTATAAAAATATATGTATCATAGTTTATATTGTTTTCTTCACATTTAATGAAAATGATAATGTATATTATTTACTTACTTTTATTTATTTATCTCTTTCGAAAATTTTCAATGTTACATCCATGATCCATCTTTCAGACATTTAAAAAACAAGATTTAGACCATGTGTAGTGGGGGGCTTTATTTATAAAGCCCCCCTTCCTGATTGTTCCACGTGGCTGCTGAGTCAGCGTGGAGAGAGAAACTGAAAAAGGGGTGTAGTGGTGGGGCTTTATTTATAAAGCCCCTGATTGTGATTGGTTTATTTTTTTATTTTTTTTTAATCTTTTAATTCAAAATAATTAAAATAAAATGCAAATAAATATAAAAAAATTACAAATAATAATAAAAACACACAACTAATATTAATTGAATTAAAAAAAAAACAAACAAGTTAAATAAACTACAATACCAAATTAAAAAAAAACAAACAACTTAAATAAACTACTGCAGGTTATATTTCGCAAGGATTTGTTGTCTGTGATGCATCGCGAGGAGTAGGGCTTCTCCCTCGAGGTGGTCGATCGGTTTGGACAAAAACTCGATGTCCTTTTCCCTTTGCCTCGCCTCTTGAATGTCGACGAACCTCTTATTCTGGGCCACTCTCTGGTCCATAGTTTGTAGACGTCTTTGGCCGAGGTCTTGAAGATCCTGTAGTCGTCGATTCATTTCATCAAAACCACCTCCTGTCGAAGACGACTCCGCCTTGCCACCCTTTTTTGATCGTCTACCGGGTGGTCTTGGAATATCAAACTCCTCCTCCTCCTCCTCATCCTCCAAGTCAACAGGATCATCTAAACTCACAAAGCGAGCATCGGATGTCGGTGTATCCGGATTTCGCGACGTGGAGGTGGTTTTGCTTCTTTTTGACGGTCCACCTCCTCCTGATCCTCTTCCTCTCCTTATCTTGCGCCCACTGCCCGACCCCATAGGCGGGACATCAGCCCACTTAGGACTATGTCTCAACATCTCCCATATCCTCAAATACGGGAACGGCCCGCGGGTCTCTCTCATCTCGTCCAACGCCCTGGCCAACACACCGTCATCACCTTCCCCGCTGGCCCTGTTGTCCTTGCAGCGTTGGTAGACCTCGGCAAACCCGTGACATTTGTTATTAATGTCCGACCACTTTCCAGATATCGAGTCGTTGTCTCGATGCTCCCCCTACCCACCGCCTCAAAAAATAGTTCTCGAATCCGTTGCCAAAAAACCGGTGTATTTTGATAGTTTGCTGCAAAAAAAAATAACACACGATTTAAAAAGTATATATATAAATGTAAACACAAAAAAAATATATATATATAAATGTAAACACAAAAAAAAAAAATACTAAACCAACATTTTAAAAAATATAAATATAAATGTAAACACAAAAAAAAATACTAACCAACTTCCGGGTCCTCGGATATGTCGAGCCAGGCTCGCGCTAACTTGTACTCCTCATCTCTTTCCCAACGCTCCTATTGCTTTTTTTGACGAGGAGCGTTCGGGTCTTTCTTTTTATGCGAGCGTCTCCCGCGCCCGCGCCCAGAACCCTCGGGTTCGTCTTGAGTTTCTGGTACCGATTCGGGCTCCTCTTGAGAAGGTTGGATATAGTTTGGGGGAGGAAAAAATTGAGCGGGCATATTTGGGCCCGGATAAAATTGACCGGGCATGCCAAGAAGTTGCGCGTATTGCATTGTACTCGCGTCAAACTCGCCCCAATTGGGTGGGAGCGGAGTAGTAGTGTTTGGCCTCGTAGTGTTTAGCCTAGCACCCGGTCGACCCGGTACCCCGAACGGTGAACCATATGGATACATCTTTGGCGTTTTAGTTTGTGTGTGGTTTTTAGTTGAAAGTATTGTATGTTTGTATGTGTGTTTGTATAAAATGGTTGGTATATATAACAAATTTTAAAAAAAATTACCGTTCAAAATTTAATGGACAACGGTCCATTTTTTTTTTTGACCGTTCGAAAAAGAAGCCTGCCCTTGTCCACGTGTCACGCAATAATTGGGCCAAACAAATTCAATCAGGCGCTATAAAAATCAAGCCCCAACATCAAAACCACAAATAGCGCCCCCTGTTCAGGTGTTGGGGGCGCTATTTTTGCCAAAATTAGAAAAGTCACGCCCCACTACGGGTAGTCTTAGATATAAATAACACTAGATATGAGTGACTCTGATTGTGTGCAAGTAAAATAATGGTGACAGTCGTCCATTAATGCTCTCTCTGCTAAATAAAGCTGGATGTGCTTTCTTTTGATAAAGTTGAACTACTTTTCTTCAAACATTTTTATTTTTTTTTAGAAAATCGTCGGTTTTGTAATATTATAATTTTTTTTTTTTTTTTTAACTTTAAGTGGATTCAGTACTTCCCATATAGAGTAAATTGCCAAAATGGCCCCTCAGGTTTGGCACAAAATGCTTGTTTGGTCACTTATTTTATTTTTGTGCCAAAAGCACCCCTCACAGATCGAAAATTGCCATTTTGGCCCATATTTAACAGAGTTTTTAACTGAGTATGCAAAGTCAGTTAAGTATCAGGGGCAATTTTGTGAATATGTGAAGATATTTTGTTTTTATTAAATATAAAAATTAGGTAAGTCAAACTGAGCTTTCATTTTGTTTGTTTGTGTAGTTCCCTACCCACTTAAACAGAATTGTGCATTTTGTTTGTCTCATAATATACTCTGTTTCACTACGTCTCTGCGTCCTTTACCGATTTCAAGCATCATCTTCATCAACTCAAAATATCTCACTATTAAACCATAACAATTCAATCCACCAATAACTCATACCTGCATATTATTATTATTCAGCATGAAGAAGCTTAGATTACAGCTACCTCGCCATAAACGTACAACTTACTCTCCTGATCGGACACCTATTCCTCTCAAACACATTTCCACATCACTCAACCATTCTGCTTCGAGCTTAACCAGATCATCTTCTAACAACAAATCTGTTAAAAAGAGAACCTTCATCGACCGAAATGTCCCCGTCGTTAATGAGTTTCATAGGCTCACGAGATCGTACAACGAACAATCGGAGAAAACGATGTCGTTTTCAAATAACATAACTCAAAAAGATATTAATGAAGCTCCAGTCCTCAATTGATACTCGATGAACGTTGGTTGTGTAGCCGGCGGCGTACGCGGCGCTGCTCTGCCGTTGAATTCGTGTGTGTGAGATATATATATATATATATATATATATATATATATATATATATATATATAGAGAGAGAGAGAGAGAGAGATAGAGAGAGAAGGAATAAGTTTGTCTGCCTCTTTTTTATCTCCTATTATTACCCAACTCCATCTAACTATGACCCGATGGGTTATTTTTAATTATACTACATATTTACAATAATGCCCTTCGTTCACATTGGTTCCTTGGTTCTCTCCCTAAAGTTGGTTCTCGTATGATCCCTACCCTATATATATATATATATATATATATATATATATATATATATATATATATATATATATATATATATATATATATATAGGGTAGGGATCCTAAGAGAACCAACCCCTATATGAGAACTGAGAGAACCATTTTGAGCCACTCATTTCATATAAAGGCAAAAAAAAAATTTTTTTTTTTTTTTTTTTGCTTTAATCGCACATTTTTATGCAAGAAAAATTTTTATTTTTATTTTTTCTGAATTTTTTTTTTCATTTATACATATGTGTATGGCAATTATACATATGTGTATATAGCAATTATACAGCAGCGATTTTTGCAAAAAACGCCCAGAATGGTTCTCACAGTTCTCAATTTGGGAAAAGGTTCTCATTTGAACCAAATCCTATATATTGTGAGAACCGTGAGAACAAGTAAAAAATCAATCAAAATCAAATTTTTTTAATACAAACCTCATTATAATCAAAATACAACATTAATAAATGAATTTTCTTTCCAAATAATTCATCTTTTCTTGCAAAAACACTTTCAAATTAACATTTTACACATGTGTAAATGAAACAGTTTACACATGTATAAACAGTAAATTTACACATGTGTAAAAACAAATTATTTTCGTATACGTTTGATTTTTTACGCGTAAATTGTGTTTTTGGGATTGTATTTTAGTAATAAAGACAAGTCTAAATTTTTTTTTTGATTTTGAATGGTTTTAGATGCCGTTCTCACGGTTCGCATGAAATATAGGTGTTCTCAAATTAATTTTCCCCTATATATATATATATATATATATATATATATATATATATATATATATATGTGGTTAAAATAAAAACCCACTCAAAATGAAGAAACCTTGTAAACCTTATGAGAGCCATTGATCTAAAGTGATCAATGGCTTAGATTAATTCTATATTATTTTAATAGATTTAATAAGGTAGAGGACAAAATAAGGGCACAATGGTCAAGTGCCATTTTTCTGAAAAGCACATATGACAAGTGGACCCCACACATGTCACATGATCTCTCTCATACTTTTGTGACCATGGTCCTAAATCTGTCAGCACGTCGTGTTACATATGTAACATACGCAGTGTTGCGTACGTAAGAATAAGATTTATAGCAATTGTTCCAGCACCAGTTCAGAATCGGATTTATTACCACATTTTTTTTGGGTTTTATTGTACCAACACCAGGGTTGTTGCGTCCGTAACGAAAAGGCAAAAATGGTTTCTCTTTTTAATATTCACTACTTTTTAAAACAACAAACATAATATATAACTTTAAGATTAAACTCACAACATGAGACAACATAATATGTTAAGATGCATCAGCCAACAACATTTGTTCCATACTAATAAAAAAAAGCTACACAAACATATTGTTCATACTGTATCAACAACAAAAACATACTATTAAAAGATTCATACACCACCCCTTGGCTTCCAATAACCATTCTTCTCATAAAAAGCCAATTCTTCATATGTAATGTGCAAACCCAGACATCCTGCATTGCAACCAACAGTAGCAGATGGCATCCAATAACCATATTTGACATAAAAAGCCCACTGTTCCTCGGTATAACTTATACCCTCCCATTATGCCCTAATACGCCCACCTTCCTGAGACGTAACCGACAGCCCAGGTTTGTTAAATTTAGGTTCATATGGTTCTTCATATTCAGCCCCTGGGTCTGTTTCGTAACCAACAGCCCATTCAGGTGTGTGAACTACATCATGCGCATCATCCTCCGGTGTCATATAGTCTTCTGGTGGCGGATATTCTTCGGGGAAAACGTAATCAAATGCTGCATTCCAATCGAAATCATCGTCGCTTACAAACCCATTGTCCGCCTGCTCTATGGGTATAACCGGTTCTACGGGCGGGATGACCGGGGCAACAGGGGAGAGGGATTCATGTTCAGCTTCAACAGGGGGTACATCTAATTCAACATGTGGGGGTAATTCAGGTCCAAATGGCATGACCGGTTCAATTTGAGGTGGCTCGGGTGCGATAGGGATGAGCTGCTGACGGGCCTCAAAAACCTCCCAAGGGGGAGTGCTGGGGTTGGAATTCATGATTTGACTATTAACAAAACAAATCTGGTTAAAAAAATCGAGTGTTACGTGTGTAAACATGAATTTTTTTCTACAAACACCTAAAAACTTGTAGTCTGCAAAACATCAAAACATTCTGACTGCACACAAACACACATTTACTGCAAAAAAAAAAAAAAAAAAAAAAAAAGGATACGCTATACACGTAACACATTAACTAAACACAGATATGGTATAACTAAACACAGATAAAACACCTTAAGAAAAATGAGTCTTTGTAAAAAAAAAAATTGATTCTTTATAAAAAAAAATACATAATACACAATAGGGGGCATACAAAAAAAAACGTTTTCTGTAAAAAAAAAAGACATAGGTAACATAAAAAATATCCCATACATTAGAACACCAAAAACAAAATAGAAAGACATGGTGCAAAAACACACAAATGTTACATGTGTAACTGGAAAACACAGGCAAAACTTTTGTAGTCTGCAGTAAACATATAGCAGATTTGATATTCTATAAAACATAGAGCAGAATCTGACATTAACTAAACACATATATGATACACACGTAAAAGGCCTAACATAACAAAAAGACGATAAAAACACACTAACTAAACAACAAGATACTACAAACATAAAACACAAAACAAAAAATCATTTTCGATGATTAACATAATAAGTCACCCAAAAAAAACAAATGTTAGTAACACACAAAAAAAACAACAATTATTTACAGCTTAAAAAAATGAAAATACAGACAACACTTATGTAATGTGAAACAACAATTATTTTCAAAAAAACAACAATTATTTACATGTGTAACAGGAAAAAACACAAACAACACTTATGTATTCTATGTTAAACATAGAACAGAATTTGATATGCTAGAAAACAGAAAACATAATTTGATTGCAAATAATAGATATGCTACACACGTAACAGGCTAACTAAACACAATGATTATACGAAAATATAGACGATAAAAACAGCCTAACTAAACACAAAGATACTCCGAACATAAAACACAAAAACGAAAAATCATTTTCGATGTTTAACATAATAAAATAACCCAAAAAATAAGAGATGCTAATAACACACAAAAAAACAACAATTATTTTCAACTTAAAAAAAATAAAATATTAAACCACCTAAAAACCCAAATCACCCCCCCCCCCCACCCAAAAAAAAAAAAAATAGAAACACAAAAAATATATATATATTAAACCACCTCTAAGCCCATCATCCTCTGATTCGTAAAGCCTATATAAGAAACACAAAAACATACATTTTCTGTAAAAAAAAAAAAAGACATACATAACATAAAAAAACTCATACATCAGAAAACGAAAAAAAAAAAGACAGACATAGTGCAAGAATAGACGAGTATTACATGTGTAACATGAAAAACACAGACAACTCTTATGTATTCTGCAGTAAACATATAACAGAATTTGATATGGTACTAAACATAAAACTTAATTTGACTGCAATAAAACAGATGGGCTACACATGTAATAGCCTAAATAAACACAAAGATCATACAAAAATGTAGAGGATAAAAACAGCCTAAAATAAAACACAAAGATACTACGAACATAAAAACACAAAACGAAAAATATTTTTCGATGTTTAACATAATCAATCACCCAAAAAAAGAGATGCTAGTAACACGCAAAAAAACAACAATTATTTCCCACTTGAAAAAAATAAAATATTAAACCACCAACTTGAAAAAAAAAAACAAATGTTTACAAACTAAAAAAAAAACACATAGATGCCACAAAAAAAAGGGCTGGAACATATAACTGATAAAAAAAAAGTTTTTTGCCTCTAAAAATCTGATAAAAAAAAGGGCTGGAACATATAACTGGAGCAATCTGATCAAAATCTGATAAAAAAAAAGTTTTTTGCCTCTAAAAAATCCTTATGAAAAAAACAAGGTTTTCAGTTGAATCTATAAATGTTTTTTTAACAAACATCCAGGAAAACATTGACAAAGAAAACAGGGCTGGAACATATAACAAGCTCGAAAAAACTTATACCCCCTAATAATAAACTTAAAAAATATAACTAGAGAAATAAAAAATAAAAAAGGCATAACCGGTAAGAGTAGGTGCGACGATGATGAATCTTAGGTGGTCGGCTTCGATGATGATGGCACTGTTCTGATGAACAAAAACAACGGTCCGTGGTGGTGGAGGTGGTTCAGTGGTACAGTGGTGGTTGGGTGGTTCAGTGGTACGGTGGTGGTTGGGTGGTGCGGTGGTGAATAGGGTGGTTCGTGGTGGTGGAGATGCTTTACCAGAGAAAAGAGGGGGAGCCAAAGAAGAAAGAGGAGGGAATGAATGATTTGAAAAATGGAGAGAGAAAGGTGGGTTTCATAGTGTGATTAATGTGAGTGGTGGGTAAAATTACAAAAATAACCTTGATTGAATAAAATAACATATAATAGGATGGACCATGTGGATTAATCTTGGCCACTCATTGAGTTTTTGGGAGTTTCTTTATTTTGAAGGGTTTCTAGAATCCCTTTCCCTTATATATATATATATATATATGATTTGGATCATTTGAGAACCACCATTTAGGGAGAGAACCAAAGAACCAAGTGTGAACACAAAAACCCCTCCACCAAAAAATAAAAAAAATAATAAAAAAATTATATAACCTAAAGAAATAAAAAAAGTAAAAACACCAAAATGTTTTTTTAGTGTTAATCTTTCTGGAAAAAAAATAAAAAAAAATACAAAAAAAATAAAAAAAACAAAAAAATGTCCTTTTTTACGTCATAATTACGTCAGGTCTTAGGCACATGTGCATTTTGCTGTTATATATATACATACACTAGGTTAGTTCCCGTGCGATGCACGGGATTCCCTACATTATTATTCATAACGAATACAACTTATTATATAAAGAAACTAACTTACGTTGTTAATTGATTATTGACATATTCAGATTAACGAATATTATTCGGATTAACGAATATTCTAAATAACTTGACATGATTTCTATCTATTTTACTAATGAGAGTTGATTACAAAAATATATATAGAACTCTTAACAATTTATACCGAGAAGATTGACACAAAGTGTTTTGTTTAAACTGCTTACTTTTGCGATTTAATTAACCTTGTTGAAACCTTTATCAATTTATTAACTAAATTTTTTGAAAGAACTACAAGGCACACAAGCAACAATCAGGTGAATTTATACTGGTGATAAGATAATATAAACTCCAAGAGTAACTTGCATTATGCAGTACCACCCATGCAACCACTCAAGAAACGATGAAAGGACACATTGAAACAAACAAAACTGCAAATGCCACAATATTATTCAAGGAACTGTTATAAACTAATAACCTAAGTTTAACGCACGCAGCCACTGCTTTTGGCCTAACAAAAGGAAATTCCAGTCTAAATGTTTATCGTAAGGCATTTGATCAAACAGGTGGTGTGCATAAATATTATATAATAGTTTACTTTCTTACCTGACCAATGCCATATTTCTTATCTAGATGGGAAAGTATAGCAGCATCATTGGTCATCTTGTTAACAGCAAAGTACTCAACATTGTGGGTAATGTTATACTGTGAGACTTTAATCTGAAAAAGCAAACCTTTTTCCGATAAAATCATCAAACTCAGCTGGGAATTCTTCAAAATCAGTAGACTGTACGGCATGAATATTACATGTTGCATGCAAGTTAGATACAACTTGAGGTAAAAAAAGGAAAAAAAAAAGGTCACATATAATCAAACCTTTTCTTGTTTTACAACCAGATCCTCAGCAGATTGCTTTACAAAATTGAATGCCTCTCTATTGAAAAGGGTGAGGGAAACACTACCAGTGGAGTCTTGAACAATTATGGGTATTTTGAACCTTAACACAATGTAAAATAGAATTAGTATATTCTTAATAGTAAGGGTAAAAAAACAAACAAAAAATGTAATGCACTTAATATCAATGCAAACAACACCTGTAAATTGGATTTATGTCTTCAGCAATGCACTTTTCATTAGTACATTTAAACACCTTATCTGCGACATCACATGATCCATCTGGTCTCTCAACAGTAATAAACTGTTTTTCCACTTTGCACTTGCAAACATTGCAACTCTCATAGTACCAAAGCTTTTTATTACAAATACCCTTAATGGTAGCAACAATGACAACATATTTCTCCTAAAAACCAGAAAAACAAATATAATAGGAAATATTCAAAGCACCATACTCAATAATTAAATGAGTAACTCATATAAAACTATAGAATATTCATCTGTTACCTTGATAAAGCTTCAAAGCTCCAAATTGAATAACTAAAACAACATCTTTCTCCCTATCTTCACGTGACATGTATGCATTCATCTCCAGAGCAAAATCGTCCCACAACGTAACAGGCACCACATCATCACTGAAATGTATTAAAAATTATTAATGTATTATAAAAAACGGTACCTCAAATATTAAAGTTGAGGGCTAGAAAACTTACTATAAATTTTTCAGCTTCAAATTTATCCTTTTGCCAGGTCCCAATTTTGTGACGGTGTCCTCTATTGGGTAGCATATCATAACATATCCAATAATATCTTAAAACAAATAAAAAGTAAATGTTAGTTTTAAATATATGAATAAGATAAAAGTGGGAAATTATAATTAGTAAAAAAATACCTATTACCGCACCCATAGCAATGTTATCCTCCACATTATCGGATTTTCCTAAAACGGATTTGAAATCCGAAAAAGTAAATCCATGTACCGGACCTGCCCAAACGTTACATTTCCTCACAGATGTGCTGAAGTAGAACGTAACCTTGTGTTGATTGGTCACCAGTTTAAAGTTAGCTCTGTTCTCAGCAAGAGACGGCCTTTTGATGAATATGCATTCATCTTGGATGAGATACTTCTCAAATCTCAAAAAGAATTTATGAAGACAGGTTGCTGATATCTTGGTACCCTGTATATAAAAAAAATGTAAATGACAATAGCATCAATAAAATTTTAAAAACAATGTTATTACTTTATTATGTAAATTATACCTCTTCGTCCACAAAGATCATCTCTATGGAGTAGCATTTGGTTTGGTCTTCATTCATCATTCTCCTCCAAACCTTAACAATGTTCACCTTGATTGTACAGTCAGTGGAATTGATGTCCAATGCATTCAACATGGTGATATTTCCGTTTTCCATTAATCTGTATTTAAAGAATAAGGAAAAAAAGAATATGAAGCGACTCTTTAAAAAGAGTTACTGTGTAATTAAATGTATAACAAAAGAAAGCTTGAATGTTGTAATACCTTGGATTTGCAGAAACAACAAAGCAGAATTATGTGAAAATGAAATGGGGTTACTCAGGTGTATATATAGGGGCTTTGATCCCTAAAGTTTAGTTATTTAGTTTAATTCAAAATTTAAATTTTAAGTTTAAAGATAAAATTTTCAAACTATGATTATCAGATTAGATATCCAATATATAAATTTCGAATATATAAAAACTGATAAAAAATAGGAATGTTGTTAATGATTTTAAAAGTTGATATTATCAAAATGTTCAGGTTAAAAAAAAATTGTTGTTTAAATTGATGAAATGTTAGTAGCTATGTTTATTTTGGGTAAACACTAATTTCAGAACTGATAAATTTAATAAAATCATATACTAAATTCAATTAAATTCAATATACGCATAAATGAAATAGGTATTAAGGAGACTAAAGTTACTTATTTTATTATTTTTTTGAAATATGGACCATACCTCATTGGTTTAACCATTGTTAGCTTCATCTCTTACCGCCTAGCTCATTGCTAGTAGCAAAGTATAACCAAGTTGACCCATTTAGATAGAGCTCCAAAGAGACAAATATTTGTTACTCCATAATAAAGGAAATGGCGTCGTTGAAGATGTGACATGCATAGCTGTGAATGTAAAAAGCGAGCAATTCAAGAAACAAAATGAAAATACATAAATGGAAACAGTAAATATGATAGGCGTCGTACCTGTGCAAAGATCATCAAGTGACTGAGTTGAAGTGGACCTAAATGAGGGTCAGGAAAAATCATTGTCTTCTATTACACAAAGCACAGTCTGGGGAAAAAGTAAACTAAAATTAGATAAACATGCGAATACCAAGAGCTCCATTCATATCTCCGGTTGTTGCAGCTGCTTTATGCATATTATAAAGCTGAACATGCAAATTTCCCTAGTAACTGGCTTGAATTGTAACCATTCGATATTCGAAAAATAAGATGTTTCCATTCGTGAAGCTTTTATAAATGATTGGAAATGAATATCACAAGACTTTGGTTATATCCAACAGTTGTTGAATTGTCGATATATATTTTTATTCAATAACAAATGCTGAACATAGATCTCATAGATTTCATATACATCAAATAAAGAAACCATTTTCATAGAATATAATACATGATTAGCAAAGTAACACACACAAAAATTAAAAAAAAAAACGTACCATGTGGGTGAGTCAAATGAGTAAATACCTAAAAATGGTCTAAGGGAAAATTATAAGAAATGGCACAACTAAAAACCCAGAATATGGAGGACACCTTCCTACTCACGAAGACAAATTTTTTCATCTTGAGCCCCACTTTGACTTCGAATTTTTCTTTACTAACTATTATGCTTTTAATTTATTCATTTTTTAATTGTAAAACACCATGGTGAATGTCATTAGTTAATGCATCTATTGATGAGCAGAATTCAATGATAACTCATTTCATATTCAAATATCAAAATTTGATATTATATTTCAAGAGGAATGATAACATAAGAAACGATTCATCAGCAAAGATCGAGAGGAAAGGAATAAGATTGAACGATTAACATATTAAACATTGATTAAATCGAAAAATTAGAGGAATATCAGATTGCAACAGGAGAGATCGAGAAGAAACATACCTGTTTGTTAGTTCTTGCGATTGACTTTCGATTCGAACACAAAGAGGCGCAAACCTAATAGATGAAGAAAGCAATTGCGGAGAGAACATTCAGATTTATTTGAAAAGAACGAATTTGATCTGATTTATTTGCATTGAGATTGTGAAAGAGAAGATTTGGTAGTTAGGGTTTGGGAGGAAAATAGGGAAAGTAGTGTGTAACTATAGACCGATTTTATTGGACCAAATTTCTAGGAGTATCCATTACCCATTAAAGGATCCATAACCCAAATTCATGACCCATCCATTTGAGCGGGAAAAAAAAGAAGGGAGGCCCTCACAACATGACAAGTGTCCCTAAACTACTTTTATTTATATATATTAGTAGATATATCGTATGCACATGTGCTTTTCACTATTAGAGCACATTTTTGAATAAATTATCAATTGCCATAATGAAATGATCATTAAATGGACGTGATATGATATATAAGGTGGGAAAAAATTTATTCAATGATCTTTAAATAAACGCGAAGTGCATTTCACTATTATAGTTAGGTTTTTTTTTTTTTCATGGGTTTAGCTTTAGGGTTTAGTTTTTAGGTATGATGGGAATGGGATTAGGTTTTTTGGGGTTGTTGGTGAATAAACTTAAAAAACCCTCTATATAAAACTATAAAATAAGATAATTGTACTACATGCACATGTGCATTTCACTATTATAGTTAAGTTTTTTAATGGGTTTATCTTTAGGGTTTAGTTTTTGGGTATGGTGGAAGAGGGGGTATCTTTTTTTTTTTGGGGGGAAGGGGGGGATGGGATGGAGCGTTTTGGTTTTTGGGGGGTGTGGGGTTAGCTGCACATGTGCATTTCACAATTCGGGGGGATGGGGGTTGGGGCGGTGTGGGGGATGGGGGGTTTAGGTTTTTAGGGAGTGAGGTGGGTGGGTTTAGGTTTTTAGGGGGTGGAGGTGGGGTTTTTAGGTTTTTTTTTGTTTGTGTTGACAATGGTTCTCTGGTTCCCTCCCTAAAGTTGGTTCTCGTATGATCCCTCCCATATATATATATATATATATATATATATATATATATATATATATATATATATATAGGGGTGGGTTCAATGGGGAACCATACATTTAACTTGTTAATTATAGCATAAAAAAATTAATTTAACATGTAAAAAATATTTTTTAACTAAAAGTTTAATTGCCGTTCAAAAAAAAAAAATTTTAATTGGAGATTTTGTACATAAATGTATGTAGAAGCTTTTTTGACAGAAAAAATCGAAAAATAAAATAATTAAAAAAAAGCTTAAAATTAGTTAAAAAAACGTAAAAAAAAATTTTACAACAATTTTTTTATTGGAATAGCTTCTACACATGTTTTTTTCATTTAAACATATGCAAACGTAAAAAAAATAAACATATGCAAAAGCTCTGAAGAAATTTTTGACAAAAGTATTTTTTTGCATGTTAAATTGAATTTTTAAAAGACTAAATTACACTTTGTGTCCTTAATGTATCACTAGAATTATGAAACATGCCATTTTTTATTTTTTTTTTCATTTTATGTCCAAAATTTGCTTTTTATTGCATTTTATGTACTTTCTGACTAACTGGGTTAGATTTCTCAGTTAACCTCAAAACCATCAGGGGTATTATTGTCCATTCACCACATTAAGGACACAAAATATATTTTTTTCCTTTTTTTTATTATACTTTAGTTTATTTATGGGACCCACTCACCACCACTTCATCTTCAACCTCTACCCACCACCACTTCATCTTCAACCTTCACCCACCACTTCTTTTTTTTCCTTGATTTTTTAACAAATTAAATAATATATTTTATTATTTAATCAAATCAAACCCACCACACCCTACCCCACATCAAACTCACTGGCATGTTGTTCCCTCTTACTCATTATTCTTTCACATTACAATCCATAGTCCTCACAGAATTATGATCATCATAAAGAAGCATCAGCTTGTAACAAATATCTTCACACAATATCGTCCACTAAAACTAGGCATATTTAATAGGCATTTGGTCATAAAGAAGCAGCAGCTTTGCATTTACCTGGGGATATGAATTGAGTTGAGAAGGTGGTGGTTGTGGGCATTTGGTCAATCGGAGGTAAGACAAAGAAACTTTAATTTGCAAAGTAAATTCAAAGATATAACAGATCGACCATTGATTCACGATTTCAGTGGTGACAATCAGAGCTGGAGGTGTCGATTGGGAGAGGGGCGGTGGTGGGGAAGATCGAGTGTGGTGGTTGTGTGCGATGGTGAGGTCAGTGGGAGGTGGGGACTGAAGGGGTTAGGTAGAATGGGAGGTGTGGGTGGTGACTGGAAGATGTTACGGTGTCGGTGGTGAGGCTGCACGGGTGGATGTGGCTTTCAGGTCAAAGAGGTAGAGAAGGTGAGTTTCAGGTGATGGGGGTGTGGGGAGGTGGAGGAGGTCATTGTCAGATCTATGAGGTGTTATTTTTTTATTTTTTTTTTTATTTTTTAACACAAGTAGGGGATGTGAAAAGAGCAAACTACCCTCACATATTTTAGGGTTTACAAAAAGAGGTGGTGGATGGAGGTTGAAGATGAAGTGGTGGAGGTTGAAGATGAAGTGGTGGTGGGTGGAGGTTGAAGATGAAGTGGTGATGAGTGGGTCGCACAAATAAACTAAAGTATAATAAAAAAAAGGAAAAAATTACACTTTGTGTCCTTAATGTGGTGAATGGATAATAATACCCCTTATGGTTTTGAGGTTAACTGAGAAATCTAACCCAGTTACTCAGAAAGGACATAAAATGCAATAAAAAAGAAAATTTTGGACATAAAATGCAAAAAAAATAATAAAAAAGGGCATGTTTCATTATTTCAGTGATACATTAAGGACAAAAAGTGTAATTTAGTTTTTTTTTTTAAAATATATTTAACATGTTAAATGCATGGTTCTTCAGTTCACCACTTCTTTGAGGTTCCCCATTGAACCTTACACTATATATATATATATATATATATATATATATATATATATATATATATATATATATATATATATATACTAGCAGGAAACCCGCGCGATGCGGCGAAGACGACACGTTACAACGTGGTACTCGTTTTCTGTTAGTTTATCAATCTTCTAGTGGGTGTACCCGCGCTTTGCTGAGGGCATACCGATTTTTGACAAAGTTTTAATTGTATTTAAACGCAACAGTACTTCCAAATACCATATTATAGTGGGATTGCCCCGTGCTATGCGGTATGATTTAGGTTAATATCAGTTTGGCTCGTTACAGTTTTGATACTCGTTATTGCAACCAAAAGAAAAAAAAGCTGAAAAATACGTCATTATATGCCCAAAATTAGTCACATATTTACATCAAGAAAAAACAATAAAAACGAACATCAGTATTGTTACCGATTTTGTTCGGTTGGAATCCTTTGGTTTGTCATTATCTCAGCATTGTATAGCCTACGCTATCAAACAAGTACTATACTTTAAATACATTTTTTTGCATAAAAGATATATCAAGGAAAAAAATTAACACAATCGTATTTTATCTATTTTTCAAGAGTTAATTACCCCGTTAATCCTTTTGGTTTCCACCAAGTTTCAATGTCAGGTACTAATAGTTTAAAGTAACAAATCAAGGTATTAACATTCTAATTGGTTTCAATGTTGGGTATTAGTCACTAACCACGTTTAAAACTAACTGAGATCACCTTCACATTAAGGGTATTTTAGTCCATTCAGATTTTTATGATTTAATAAACATTTAAATAATAAAAAATCATTAAAACCCTTCTTTTCCCCCTGCATACACAAACAACACATACGACTCTGCATATTCAGAACAAAATTTTCCCTCTCAACAATACACATGCTCGACTGACAAAATGGTAGGAAAGTGGCTTAATAGGAAGGATGATGATGAATATCATACACGTTTATGGTAAGCATTTTGATGTTGATCAATAAAAATCGTTTATTGTTTCATAATTAATACCCAACATTGAAACCAATTAGAATGTTAATACCTTGATTTGTTACTTTAAACTATTAGTACCTGACTTGAAACTTGGTGGAAACCACAAGGACTAACGGTGTAATTAACTCATTTTTCAAAAAAAAAAAAAATTTGGCAAACAAAAGTGATAAACATCATTTGATGGATACTAATACAAAACGTGTCAAGATAGGTAATGTTTAGTCCTGGTCAAAATGGGTGGCACAGAGTCAGACCACCCGAAAATCACCTTTTTCTGCTTAACAAATTTAATTAATAATTATTGTGTTACATGTGACTTTATAGATTTTAAGTCTGAAGTCATTTGACTTGCTTAACCCACATTGACCCATTCTATGTAAATGGGTCCAAATTTATCAAAAATAAAATAAATTTAAAAAAAAAAAAAAATTAGAACTTAGGGCTTACTTTGAACTACATGATGTATCATTTTTTTTTGTTCAGTATTCTAATTTTCAATTTTTATACATTTGCATTGAATATGCAGTAATGAAACTGTTTTTAATGGCAAAACTAATTAAGATCCTCATTTTGATAACATGGTACAAAAGCAAATATGTTTATGACTCATTCTTGGAGGCAAAACTAAGTTTTGTATTGACCATTTGACTGTTGTATAGCACCCGTGGAAGAAAATGCCCACATTAAGGATATGGGAAGAAGGCTAGTGTAGCAGGTGGTCTACTAAAGGCTTTAGTTTTTTGCTCTGGTCTATTTTTGTCTGATTTCCATTTCTTTAGCTCAGTCTTTTCTACCTGTAGAACATATATAAACGATTAAAGTAGTTTGACTTTTATGGTCAACTCTGTGAAACTAATTGACTATATATAACTAAAAAGACCACCAAAACAACTTCAGTTACAACATACAAATATCAGCGGTGGCGAGATGTCTGAAAAGGTTCGGTAAGTTATCAAAACAAAACGAATCGGATTGAAACGGGTCATATTTGTGTAGTTTAAACCTCAAAACAGGCAAGGATGGTTGGGTTTAGCTTCAAACATCTTTGCTCATTATACACCAAATTATATATAGCTAATGCACTATTATGATTAAGAAAACAGCAGAGGCGTCCCTGTTTTGACTATCTTGTATTTTAGTTCTATTTATGCTTATTTAGATACAACTAATAGAAAACCCGCGCGATGCGGCGGCAACAAATTACAATGCGATACAAGATTTTTAGGTGAAAAATGTAGCAAGGGGACACCACCTTAGTGTGCATCCTTGCTTGTGGGCACCGGGCAGTCTTGTTAGCCTACTATAACCTTCCGTGAGTTCATCCAAATTACTTGATGTTCAGGCGACTCATAATTAAAAAAAAAAAACAAACCAAACTTGTTTCATGACGACTCATAATAAAAAAGTAAAAAATACAAGACCCAAAAAGCCGAACATGTTCAATGCACCACCCGTAAATATTACAAACCATAGCTTAACTTTTTAGACAAAAAAAAGTCAACATGCCTATCCCATATTGGAGAAGTAGTGAAGTTGAAACCCAGTTTCTGTTGTATGGATTCAAGCAACAAACAATATCAAAAGTATAATAGTATATCCACCCAAATCTTGTTAAAAATCATTAACCCGCCTGGAGTGGCAGATTTGTTTATGTAATCTGGAAAGCTGCTATGAATTAACATAATTTTGTCAACAAACTTTTACTTATCTTTAAACAACATTTTTTTCCCAAAAGTGACATTTTTACCCTTTTTACTCACAATTTAAACTTCTTACCAGTTTAGACATGCTCTGCAAGTTTTGTGTTGTTTGCTACTATGGATTTAATATATGAAATCAATAGTGAAAAGCAAATGACAATTATCCAAACATGAGAATCTGTCATTAGCTATCCCCCACTTATAGTCTTTATTAGTACTGAGGTGGCTTCTTCATCCATGACAATTGTAACAGCAGCCTGCTGCAATATTAATATATTATTGCATTAGTAAATTGAGGAACATTATGACTAAATTGGCAAAATAATACATGTCTGAAGATCTATTATCATTGCAGTTGTTATCAGTAACAAAAGTGACCCGTTATACAAATTTGACAAATTTATCAAAGGCCGTAATTATGAGGCAAAATGGGGAAATTTGGTTACATGACACTTTAAGCTAAGGGTCGGGTTCACCACCCGTCAAAAGCTTTGTTGACTCTTCCTTGCCTCCTGCTACAAATTATATAAAATTAAACAAACACTATATTATTATATTCTACAGTAGCAAGACATACCATCTTCAAGTGACAACTCTTTGCCAGGTTTGACTTCTTTAGACTTTCCACATTCACAAACTCTAATGCTGAAACTTCCACTGCAAACATGGCACTTTCTTAACATATATTGCAATTTGGAACATAAAATTTCAGGTTCCTTATTATGCTAACACAGTAATTGAATTAACCAGAATGCATGGTCCTATGGTTGTATTTTCCAATTATTTCATATATTAGATCAAAATAAAATGGAACATACATAAACCCTATTCGCTCCTGGCTGAAGAACTCTGCCAGGCTTTGTACCTTTCCACCCCTCTCCCCAGTAGCTATCATATCTTCCTGTTCTTTACCTACACCATCATAAACAACAATAGAAAGCATCCATATCCTATAACATTTTGGTTAAATAAAAAATTAAAATAAAGAGTAAGTTACCAGAATTGTGCACCATGTGGTTTATATAAACTTATTGCTTTCATTTAGGTTAAATAAAGAGTAGGTTACCAAATTGTGTTCCATGTGGTTTATATAAACTTATACAAACATTTTGGTGGAGTAGTTATTGTGTTAACGGTATAGGAGGCCGTAACCTTTAAAAAGTTACTTTAGACAACTATTAGTTCATTTGTTCGCATTCAACCGCTAACTTTTTAGCTGAACTTTTTGTTCGACTCGTGGTATGCATTTTTTGTCATCTACAATTATATTTACAATCTAAATATTTATTTAGTTCGGGTGTGTGTTATTACCTCCCTGTAAGCTCTATTTATGTTGTTGAATGTCATTGACCACGTTTGACCTGAGCCGTTTGCTGACTGAGTAGACCGAGGATTGACCAACACCCGAACTCTGGTTCTTTATCATTGAACACGAAGAACATGCCATCTGTACATGAAGAAAGAGTATAGCACCAAAAGATGATTAGCAATCGACACTTACTCAATGCATCATAAACTAAATGACACTTTATTATTGTAGTTATCATCTCTTAAAGGCTAAACAGATCAATCATATTTATTAATCTGCACATAAAAGCTCTAATCTCCCTAGTTATTGTAAGGGAATCATAATTTATGATTATTTACACAAACAGCAATAAAATACATAACAATTGCCTACCTTAGTGCCTCAAAGGCTGTTGCTACACACACAAGTCTATAAATTTCCTACTTCAAGGCCCAATCTATTTGTTATCGTGTAATCATATGGCATTGTTTCAACTTTTCTAGAAATTGTCTCTTTTCATCTTTTCTCAAGACACACCATGGCTTATTTGTTCACTGGATAGTTCAAGGCCCAATATATCAATCCATTAATTACCAATCTAACACGTCCAGTATCAATAGTCTATTACTTTTCTTGACATGCTACACGCTGCTTGAAAGTAATCTCTTTTTGTTGTTGCTAACTCGTTCTCGACTTCAGCTAAATGTACACTCTCACCTATATGTGGAGAACTTTCGAGTAAGAAATGTAGATGCAAAAGTGCGACTAAAGCTTTGGATTGTACAACACATTTTGTTTTGTTGATATCGAAGGTGCGAAGGAGCTGATTAGAAGGTGCGAAGGAAGATTGTTTGAACGAATGAAGATTAGATTATTGTAAAGCTTGGTTCGACCAGTTGATGTGGGCGAACCTGCACATTCGCATGAACAGTTTGGGCGAATGTGCAGTCTATAAATAGACAAGTTTGATTTTTGAATGTAACTTTTGATCATTATTATTCCCTCCACTTTCAGAAACTCTCTCTAGTGTTTTGTTAAACATGTTTATCGTTCATACCTTGATTGTATCTATATTTCAACGTGTAAACAAGTGTTTTATTAATGAAAACGTTTGAAAATGATGATCTGTGTGTTTGAATCTGTTTGATTATTATTTTGTGATAGTTTTAGGGTTTCCGCACCTAAAACTAACTTGTTTGATCAATCTTTGTTTGTTATCGATCCTTTCACGCTCATACAAAGTGGTATCAGAGCCATTTCGGATCAAACAACCACAAATTAATAATCTCTCAGTTGATTTGGACCCAATTTTGGTCAAAAAGTTTCTGTTTTCAATGAACAAACTGATGTGATAAGATTTTGATCGATTACACCTTGATTTCGAGTTTAAATTGGATAATTCTCTTTATTAAAGTTGTTCCAAATCAAATCCGATTTAAAACCTGATTAAGATCATCAAAATCCATCAACATTTGAAAAACATGATCAAAATTAACTGATTTTCAAAGAATAACCGTTTTTGAAATCACAGGGGTCGAACGAGAGAGTTTGGTCGAAAGTGGAATTCATTTGGGTCGAAAGAGTGATTTTGTGTACGAAGGAGGTGTTTTAGTGGTCGAAGGAAGACTTTGATTGCTTATTTTTCACATTCGCCCCTTTGTTTCACCTTCGCCTGATCGAACGGTCGAAGGAGCTGAAAAACGGTCGAAAGAGAGTCTTAAGTGGTCGAAGGAGATTTTGTTGTTTAGTTCACATTCGTATCAATTATAAATGGGCGAAAGAGAACTTATTTCTCATTCGCACGTCCGTATATACGAAGGAGCATTCTGTTTTGAAACATTTTTAATCTTTTCATGTTTAATCGTTTGCAGGACAAGATGTGGAACTTTCCAACAATGCCTAGACCTACTCAAGCACCACAACAGCAGACAACACAAGATCCGTGGTCCATTGCAGCTCAGAAGACTAGTCAACCATCACAGCCGATCAATTATATGGCAATGACTAGTTCGGCACCACAACAAGTTGTTCAACCATTACCACAACCGATTGACAACTATTGGGGAGTCGCAGCAGCAGCAGTCCATTCACAGACGACCAACGCTATATCCACCCTTATTCATGATCTATCTTCTGGAAGCGGCAATCGTCCACCGAAGCTAATGGACATGAAGGAGTATAATACTTGGAAGACGAAGTTTAAGATCCATGTTGAGGGACAAGGACTTGAAGGAGCCGAGGCATGGCAAATGATTGTGAAGGGTTACGTTGCTCCTATTCTGGAGAATACTGGAGAACCAATCCCTTTGGAGAATTTGGCGGATGGCGAGAAGAAAAGGTTTGCGATAGAGAAGAAGGCATTCTCTCAGCTATCCCAGGCGATCAACACTGATCTATTGCATCAGTTTGGATCGTGCACAACATCCAAACAACTATGGGATATGCTGAGAAATCGACATGATGGAAATGAGAAGACCAGGAAGCTTAGGATGGAAGAGCTTCGAAAGGAGTTTGAAAACTTCAGTTACATGCGTAATGAGACTCTAAAAGAGTTGGTTCCACGATACTGCCATTTGCTCACTGAATTGTCGAGCTATGAGATCAGCATTCCAATGTCGGAGTTAGTTGATAAATTTGCTGATGCTTTACCACCTTACTGGAACCAACACATTGAAGTGTTAAAGGAGAAGGATGCTTATCAGTATTGGACTATTAACGAGTTCATTCAAAAGCTGGAAAACAAAGAGATGGAGGAAAAGAGAAAAGCTAAGAGAGCTCAGATTCCACAGAATCCTGATTTATATGTGAGTGGTACATCTAACTCTCTTTCTACTTCAAGCACCACCTCTAATGTTGCACCTCACATAGCATGTGTGTCTAACGTTGTTGAACCAACAAAAGCACCCATTAACTACCTTGCTCAAACTTCATCCTACACACCATCATACACACAACAACCTTATCAAATACAAAACTTTATTCCACCATTTTCACCATTACAACAAGCCGCATGCTACACATCAAGTCAACCTCAACAACAACAACAATATCCTCCTCAAGTGCATCAGATGCAGATTACTCAAGCACAATCAAGTCAAAACCCGATTGTGTTAGAGACCTCAAACCTTAACAATGTGACTGTTGAAATTGCTCAACAGCATGTTGCTCTTGTATCTGCTATGGTTGCTTCTTACAATGGTTTGGTAGCAAGTCAAATTGGTAACAATAATCTCACCAATGAGGACTATGCTCAAATCGACAAAGAGGAAATGGAGTTGATGGACATTCAGTGGGCTTTTGCAAGCATTATGAGGAGAGCCACTAATTTTATTCAGAAGACTGGCATGACTGATCTCTCAACCTCTCCCAACACCACATACGGATTCAACAAAGCAAAGGTTACCTGTTTTAACTGTGGTGAGAAAGGACATTTTAAAAGAGAGTGCACACAGCCAGCACAACAAGGTAACCGAAACCCTTTCAATTCAACATACCAAAATAGACAAAACCAAAATCAAAATCAAGTGTCATACAACAGTCCAAACATCTCAAGCTTTCAACCACAAAACACTTATCAGAACCGTCAACAAAACACCAACACCAGACAATCCACAACTCAAAACCAACCTCAACAAAACCCAAACCGAACTATAGTTCCTATCCTACACCTAACACATAAAACCAAAACCAAACTAATACTCAAAACCAACCATTTGTGATCCAAAAGGATGAAGGTTTTCACTGGACTGGTATGCAATTGGGGGTGGAGGAGATCACTGCTGGGAATGTTGCTTGTGTGGCACAGCAGATGAGTTTGGATGAGAATGAGGAGATTGAAGAAGAGGTTGTGATTGAAAAAGTGTCGGAGTTGAAGATTGAGGAAGTGAATGAAGATGTGATTGCTGAAAGTGAAGACAAGAGATCGGGGATGATTCTTGATTCTGTCACTGATGTTGGAGATCAATACGATTCAACTTACTCAGATATGGAGAGCGAATCTGATTCAGAGACTAGTGTGAATTCACTAGATGATGATATTGACCAACTGCTAGCTGAAGCTGACTTCCTGATGACCCGCAAGTCATGTATGGTGGATGATGCATGCACCAAGATTGACTACTCCAAATTCTTCGCAGGGAAGGAAGCTCACTTCGCTTTGATGGCCATGACAGAATCTCCTAAGCCGGTAAGTTCTGAAACTCAATCTCAAGCGTGTGTTAAATGTGATAAATGTGTTGATTTTGAAAAACTAACTGATGAAAACAAGCTTCTCAAGGTCCAACTTGAGAGTGCCAAAATCAATTGTCAGATTTATCAAAAGGACTTAAAAGATTTCAACAAAGTTCTTGATGGTTATAAAAAGGATGTGTCTGAACTGAAAAAGACATTATCTATTAAACAACTTGCCATTAATAATTACATCAATGAAATGGAAAACACTACATTGGAAATGGCAACCATCAAGTGCTTTGCGGAAAAAGTTAACAAGAAATTAGAAAGTTACAAGCACATAGCATATGTAGTCGACCATATCATTGAAGAACCCTCCCAGACGAATAGTGCAAACTATAAGTCAGTTCCATCTCCGGTATTGTTTGAGAATCACACTTTACATGCAATACCACCGGAGACTTTAATCAACCCTGATTCCACATCAGAAAATGAGCCTAACACTTCCAGTGTCGGGGATCCATATTCTGATGTGAGACCAGTACTGGGAAATACTGAGGGTGTGGTCGCTACTGATGATTCAGATGAAGAAGATGAGTCATCTGAGACAGTTGAAAGTGATAGTGATATCCCTGATGAAAATCATATAATCACTACTGAGCCAGTCTCACCGTCTCAGATCATTCATCCAATGGCAAATGCTCATCGTAAAAATGAGGTTAAGAAAAATGAAAAGTTTGTTGGTAAGAGTTTTGAAAAGAAAGAGGTAAAGAAGGTTGAGAAAAATGTGAGAAAACCGGTTGAAAAGAAAGTTGAAATTAAAACTGAGAAAAATGTGGTAAAACCGGTTGATAAGAAAAATGAGCTTAAATCTGAAAAATCCAATGATGTGAGCAATGAATTGTGTGATAAACCTGTCAAAATCTTCTATCGGATGCAAGGCTCCGATAAGATTTTATCAGATGATGAATATCCGATTAAGTTTGTCAATTATTCAAAAATAGAAAAGATCTGGCAGGAAAGTACGATTTGGTTTCCGAAATTTGAAAGGACCAATGACATTCCTCAAGAGATTTTAGAGAAAATTTATTCGGATAAAGAAGCTAAGGTCAATGTCACACAATTTGTTTTGCCTGTTCATAAAGAAAACAGTTTTATTGAACCGACTTACTCAAAGGACCCAGCTCCTGAGAGTTTAAGGAAACAATGCATGGTCGATCGATATCCCATTGCTAGCTTTTCCAAGTCGCCAATCAAGGAAAACTATGAGGAATACCGTGCGTGTTATAAGTGCGGGGAACGGGGACATTTACTTGCCGCCTGCCCGTACGTACGACACAAAAGGCACGAGGTGGAGATGAGGCAATATCATGAGTATCCGGTTGACAACTACGGCTATCAACAGAGACGGCATTTTCCCCAACAAGAATTTTATCATAATCAAAACAATTTTTATAACAAGAGGGAGAACCGTCCAATGACGTATGATAAGCGCAACCGGATGACCACTGATAAATCTGTTAAGAAACCTATGATGAACTCAACTGCTGATACCAAAAAGGTAGCTCCTAAACCTAATGGTAAACAAGCAGTTGGACCCGTCTCTGTTAAATCAGAGAAGGTAACCAAGAAGGTTGCTTTTAAAGAAGAAGTAAAGAAACCGACTAAGACTTCAAAATCTCAGATTCGGATCTTGAAACGATCTGAGCAATCTTGGTCATCTAAGGAATCTGAAGGAGCCTCTACTTCACAGAGTGAGAAGAATGAGAAAAAGAAAATTGTAAGAGAGAAGAAAGGGGTTGAAGTAACCCAAGATGTTTGTGATTCGAAAGACTCTTTGAAACAACCTGTTCAAAGACCCAAGACCAAACAGGCTTGGGTCCCCCGAAAGAACTAACTACTTTACTTTAAATGTGCAGGGAGTTCCCGCTGGCCCTGTTAGCAGCCTATGGATTGTTGACAGTGGAGCTTCTGGTCACATGACAGGGGACCTCACGCTACTCTTTGACATCAAAAACATTAACGGAGGTTATGTGGCATTTGCTGGTAATAAGGGAGGCTACATTACTATGGAGGGTAGTGTAAGCAATGGGGTCGTAACATTTGAGCGGATTTCTTATTTGAAACAGATAGACTATAATTTGCTCAGTGTTAGTCAAATTTGTGATAAACAATTTTCTGTGTATTTTGATGACAAATCCTGTTACATCTTGAAACCTGGGTTTGAGCTACCGAAAGAGTGGGTGATGCTGAAGGCACCGAGAGTTAACAACTTGTATATTCTCGACATGTCTAAAGCAATGACTACCCATGGCCAAGTCACGTGTTTCCTCTCCAAGGCTACAGAAAAAGAATCGATATGTGGCATAGGAGAATGGGACACATCCATTTGCGAAAGATGAATCAGCTTGTGAAGAATGAACTTGTCACGGGAGTTAATGTCAAACACTTCCATCTGAATGACAAGTGTATCAGTTGCAAGAAGGGAAAGCAGCACAAACAATCCCATAGACCAATGAAAGTTAATTCTGTTGAGCTGCCACTTGAACGCTTGCATATGGATTTATTCGGTCCAGTCAGACGTAAAAGTCATGCCGGGGAGTTATACTGTCTTGTGGTGACTGATGATTATTCAAGATTTTCATGGGTAATGTGTTTGCATCAGAAAAGCGACACTTTTGATAACTTGAAGGTTCTGTTTACACGTCTGGAGAATATATACGGTCTGAAGATCAAAAGAATCCGGAGTGACAATGGGACGGAGTTCAAAAACGCTCAGATGGAGGATCTTTGTGCGAACAAAGGAATTCATCATGAATATAGCGCTCCGTATACACCCCAGCAGAACGGTGTCGCAGAGAGAAAGAACAGGACTCTTATAGAGACGGCGAGAACTATGCTTGCGGATTCAAATCTTCCGGTCATGTTCTGGAACGAAGCTATTTACGCGGCATGTTATACTCTTAATCGTGTTTTAACAGTGAAGAAGTTTGGCAAGACTTCTTATGAGCTGTTGAACCGACGCAAGCCGAATCTGGAGTATCTAGAACCATTTGGTGCCCCGTGTACAATGCTGAACCCTTCGGAAAAGTTTGCACCAAAGGCTGAAGAAGGTTATTTTGTTGGATATGCAACCCCATTAAAACGGTTATTCAACAAAAGAACTAGAAAAGTCGAGGAGTGGACTAATGTCGAAGTTCAAAGATATACACAAAATGTACATGGTGGAGGACCAGATTGGATGTTTGATTACAAAGATTTCTTTGAATCATTCAATCTAGATAGCATGGTTGAAGAAGCTGTACTTCGCTTATACTATGAGGTCGAAAACGCCGTAACTTCACCGTTAGTGCGTCCGATCACGGTAAACCCACAAACAGCTTCTAATGATACCACTGCTCCTGTATTGGAAGAAGAGGTGTTCCAAGAGGCTTCTACATCGCTTAATTCATCAGAATCAGAATATGAAGACGATGATGCAACAAGTGAAGCTATTTTGGACAACGCTACAGTGACACCACCAGTGAACCCATCTAATACTGATGCTTCAACATCGAATGTGGGTAATGATCTGGTTTCTACAGAGAATTTGACAACTCAAATGGGAGTACAAGTACCTGATTATCCGGAATCTCGGATACATCGGATACACCCGCTTGAACAGGTTATTGGTGATCCTGGTAGCAGTGTGATGACAAGAGGGCAGCTGAGAAATGCTCAAGCACCAGAAAACATTGGCAACCTTGCTTTATATGCCAAAATTCAGAAATCTGGTTTTCAAAATGACTGGTCTTTTGCTTGTTATGTTTCGCAGGTCGAGCCGCGGACATACAAGGATGCTATTTTGGATGACGCCTGGGTGGAAGCAATGCAGGAGGAGTTATTACAATTCCAGAAACTTGGTGTATGGACCCTAACAGATTTGCCCCCTGGAAGAAAGAAAATTGGTACCAAATGGGTGTTTAAATGCAAGAAGGATGACAGAGGAGTCATAGTGCGAAACAAAGCTCGTTTGGTCGTTCAAGGTTTTCATCAGGTTGAAGGAATCGACTACAATGAAATCTATGCACCGGTTGCACGATTGGAAGCTATCAGAATGTTCCTTGCGTTTGCATCATGGAAGAAATTTAAGGTGTATCAGATGGATGTAAAGAGCGCTTTTCTTTACGGTGTGGTCAAAGAGGAAGTTTACGTAGGTCAACCGCCGGGCTTTGAGGACCCTATTCACCGGGATAAGGTTTATGTGTTAAACAAAGCTCTCTACAGGTTGCACCAGGCTCCGAGACAATGGTATGAGGAGCTGAGCACGTATCTTCTCTCGAAAGGATTCAAACGCGGACTGGTAGACTGCACACTGTTCACGAAACGAGCAGGAGATGATTTGCTTCTCGTACAAATTTATGTTGATGATATTATATTCGGGTCTACTAACGAACTTCTGTGCAGGGAATTTGAACAAGTTATGCAGGAAAAGTTCGAAATGAGCGCAATGGGAGAAATGCAGTTTTTCCTCGGCTTGCAGGTGGAGCAAAGACCAACGGGGATCTTTATTCACCAGACGAAATACGTTTCTGAAGTCTTGAGCCGATTCCAGATGGATGACTCGAAGCCGATGTATACCCCGATACAGCCCAATCACGGGATTGGAGTTGACCTTAAGGGGGAGCTGACTGATCCATTTACATACAGAGCAATCGTCGGATCTCTGATGTATCTCACAGCGTCAAGACCTGATATAATGTTTGCGACATGTCTTTGTGCGCGATATCAATCGAAGCCGAAACAGAGTCATCTTGCAGCTGTCAAGCGTATCCTTAGATATCTGAAGGGTTGTCCATCGAAAGGACTTTGGTACCCTCATGATGATAATTTTGACCTAATCGCTTTTAGTGATGCAGATTGGGGCGGCTGTGACAAAGACAGCAAATCCACAACGGCTGGATGTCAGTTTATGGGGAGCAGGCTCGTGACCTGGAAATGCAAGAAACAAACCGCAGTTGCACTATCCACATGTGAAGCAGAATACGTTTCAGCATCGAGCTGCTGCTCACAGGTTCTTTGGATCCAACAGCAGATGGTGGATTACGGTTTGCAATTTCTTAAAACCCCTATTTACTGTGATAATGAGGCCGCAATCGCATTAACAAAAGACTTAGTAAATCACTCAAAGGCTAAACATATCCGGATTAAATATCATTTTATCCGTGATTGTTATGCTAAAGAGTTGATCGATATGGTCAAAATCCACACTGATTATCAACGCGCAGATCTTTTTACCAAAGCTTTTGATAAATCCAGATTTGATTATCTTTTGAAAGCTAATGGTATTAAAGAAAAACAGGACTGATCACCACCTCAGTCTATCACTTTTTAGTTTAAATTTTTACTGTTTTTCAGAAAAATTTCAAAATCCATAAAAATTAAAAAAAAAAAAAAAATTTCTTTGCTGACTGCTATATCTTCTTCCCTTAGATTAATGCTGTCAGATTTCTGTGAACAAACGATATCTGGGCAGTCACATATTTGAAATGCTCCAGCTTATCCTTGGGAACAGTAAATTCGAAAATCTATAAAAATCAGAAAATTCTAAAATGATTTCCTGGAGTATAAAGGGAAATGATAGTACATCAGTGGGGATCTGACACATTCTAAATAATGTAATGCTATATAGGGCGTGTGTCTGAGTCTGTGCGATGTGCTGATAGGCTTCGTAGACCTATTACTGCGTGCCTGATATATACATATCAAACGAATTGTTATGTGGATGAACTCCTCATGGGCATATGGTCTTAGTACTGTAATTTCGTTTGATAGGGTATTTGTACAAAACTCGGAGGTTTAGGGTCGTTATGTTATTAGTTGTCTGGGGATAGACTCTCTGATCTTCTGCTGTAAGTCATTACGGACCTAGATCAGACAGGGTGTCTTTATAAAAGATTTATATGCCAAATCCTAAAGTTACCGAATTGAGGAACTTTCCATTTTATATGATGATCAAAGATTATCTATTACATCGTATTGATCATTGATGCAAATCATGATTAATATCAGTCCTCAACCTGATATAGTGCATATGTTGCTTTGCTGCATTAATTTGCTGACCTGTATACCTCTATGCATTATATCTTGTACAATTACAGACAACGAAAGCATAATCACGCTTTACAATGAGTCTTTGTGCATTTACTTCTTGATACGGGAGTATGTCATGTGCGTGGGAACCACAGACAATTGCGTTTATACTATAAATATCAGTATCAGTATAAAGCACTGCACATAAGTCTGCATGTGAGTTTATGTGGATCACAATATCAGCAGTTGTCAGATCACACATTGTCTTTAATGATAATAATTTCAAAAAGATCAACGGTGTGATCAGATTTCTCAAAAACTGATATGATCCCTTTACTGGAAATCACAAAAATATTTACAGTTTTTCATTTATATTTCTGCATTTTATTTTCTCGTCAAAAATTACAAAACTCAAAAAGATTTTAGGTGTGTTTTAGCATAAACTTTAGAAAATCCAAAAAGATTTTTCTTTTTCATCTTATTTTTGATAACTGATGGTGGTTGATGTCGATTTTCTAAACCTTGATACACCATTTGAGCTTTGTAACTTTTAAATTGTGAAAACATGAATGTTGGATGCTTAAAAGTTGGAAAATAATTGGACCGGGACTCGTTTTTGAGATTTGGAAAATTTTCAAAAATCCCAAGTCTCATTCGCCCATTCGTTTGGTCGAATGTGGGATTTTCTTTGTTCATTCGTATGTTTTGTTGGGCGAAGGAGAGTGTTCATGATAATTATCTCATTCGAACCCTTTTCTCTCATTCGAACCCTTTCAATACGGTCGAAGGAGACAAAAGTTTCTCCTTCGTATGACCAAAACGGGCGAATGTACAAGCCTATATATACCCAACATCTCATTCGACCCTCATTCATAATTTTTTCCAGATTTTCATCATTACCTCACCTTATTGCTCGTTTCTTTTAAAACCTTTCATTGTGTTCGGCATCATATACTGATCATTGTGCTATACTTTTTACAGGTTATCATCAAGATTTAAGGGTTTTAATCTCTGTTTACAGTTCCGAGCCCTAACAGTCCAACAATGTTTTAAATCATCATAATATTCCAATTGATGTATAGGGTTTATTGTGTGTGTGTTTTAGGGGGAGAAATTATCAAAAACATGGTTTAAAACAAGTCAGATTGATCTATCAGTGTTTAAACCCTAGTTTTTGGGTAAAAACACAAACACAATCAATAATTGTTGAAACTGTTGGTTTAGAAATGATTATCGGCATTATTAGGCCTGATTTCAATCAAATGGACATGTTTAGGATCATTAAATTTCAAAATTGATTTTTCAAATTTATGAACTGCTTCCTTCGACCAGTTCGAATGGGCGAAGGAAGAATATGAAATGGGCGAAAGAGGATTAGATTGGCGAATGAAACATTTTTATCAAAATCATCACATTCGTATCCATTATCTCTCATTCGTACCTTTACAAAACCACCTTCGTACCCCCGTCTGGGCGAAGGAGGAGGTTTTTGACCAAAACTTTTCAATTTTGATATTTTGTCGATTTTTAACGTGTAGTTTTGTTTGTTTTGCAAATCTAACAATGTCTGAACAGCAGAAGACGACGGAACAAGCAGGATCCTCATCACAGCCTGCTAAGCAGCTAGATTTTGAGAATGCGCACAACTGTTGTGCATATCTTGGAGATGTGAAGAAGCACACAGAATTTGTCGGCATCATTGAGTTTTTAAAGAGAAGCAGAGTAATAGATGCCATTGCTACGCCGACAGTGATCTACCGAGATATGATACAGGAATTCTGGTCTAATGCTAAACTAGATTTTTGGAAGTGCGAATCTTGCTTGACGAGCAAAATTCAGGGACAACGAGTGATTGTGTGCGAAGAGGATTTAAGAGAAGTACTGAATCTGGATGATGATCCGAAAGATCCAAAGGAGTTTACATTCATGGATCAAAGAAAGTGCTTTCTCAGGATGAAGTACAACGGACCAATCACTGACGGTTCGTTGCATAAAGGAAAACTGTGCCCACAGTTCAAATATCTGGCACATGTTTTGATCCACGTATTCGGATCTGCAGCAGGTGGTTATGACTTGATGAGGAAGAGCATCAGTTCGATGATGGTTGCTTTAGTATTGAACAAACCGTTCAATGTCTCTGGCATGCTGATGTCTCACTTACTGGAGCCCGTGAATGGAACGAGGAACCTGAAGTTTCTTTTATATCCTCGTTTTCTTCAAATGATATTCGATCACAAGTACAAAGAGCTGAAGAGAGATCCTAAACACATTGTTGTTCAGGAACACATGTCATTGAATACACTAGCTAGAATGAAAGCTTATAAGGGTTTGTCTGTTGAAGAACGTCCTCCAGTTAGACGTTTGTTTGGACATCTAGCTAGGGTGGATTATAAAGATCCGGGTGAGGGGCTTGTTAGAAATGTTAACAGTGATTCTGATGCTGATAATCCTTTACATCATGTTGATCCTGACGCTAAGCGCAAGAGACAAGTTGTGAATGTAGGCGCGAAGAGTGGTAAGACAAAGAAACCAGAGATAAGGATTGAGGTTTCTGAATCAGAGAAGAAGAAAAAAACTCAGAGAAGGAATAAGAGTATGGCGAAAAAGGGTTTACACATTGTTGATGAAGCTTCCATTGATTCAGAAGAGACAATAGAGGAAGAACAATGGAATTCTGATGCTGAAACTGTAGAGACCACCTTGCCCAAGGCCACTGAGGCTGGTGCGTCTGCTAGCCAAAGAGAAGAAGATCAAGGGAACAAAAGCCCTATTCCTGTTGATGTAGAAGATTTGGGTTTTAATGTTGAAGAGACGTTTGTTGGATCTCCTGTGCAAGCTGCTAGAAAAGAGAAGAAGAAACAGGAGAAGCCAAGTATAAAGAGGAAGAAAGAAATAGAATCTTTGATAGCTGGAAAGAAACTGCCACCAGCTACAAGTTCTAAATCACCGGTTACCGCACCAGTTCAAAAGAAACAGAAGACTGCAATAACATCAAGTATCCCACAAACTGAAGAGATACCGATGGATGATGTTAATGAAGCATTGGATAATGTGTTAAAGAAGATTAGAAAAGGTAAATTGCCTGACGCTGTTGAACCACCAAAGAAGACAAAAGTATCGGTGGACAGTGACATCATGACTGCTGTGAATCAGAGACTTTCTGAAATGATGAATCTGATTAACAAACAACAGACGGAGATTGAGAAGTTAAAGTCCAATGACAAGAAGATGTTGGAAGTTGTAGTCACATCGGCAGATGATAATGAAACCCTGAAGAAGACAATCAAGAGTTTGAAGAAAGAAAACAAGAAGTTGCTGAAGCATGAGCAACGTAACACCAGAAGAATCATAGTCTTGAAGGAGGAGAACAAACAGCTGAAAAAGAGTAACAAGCATATGGATGATCTGATCAAGAACTTGTACTCTCAAGTTCCTCAACTTCAAGCTGGTGAAGTGGAAAAAGAAAGAGAAGAAGAGCTAGTTGATTACGAACTGTCTGATGAAGAAGAAGATGATGAACTAGATGAAGATGCTGGTAACGATACAAAGAAGAAGAAAAAGGATGATAAGGATGATGGAGGATCGGATGATGGTTCGAGTGATGGAGACGGCTCTGCGTTTGATGATAGTAGTGATGACGATGATGATGATGTTGATAAGTTTACTTACGAGAAACGTGACTCAGATAAGGGCGGTGAATCGAGCTCTAAAGCTCCTGGTGAGAATGTTGACGATGAAGATATTTTCTGGAACGAGAAATTGCAGTCATTGTCTGAAGAAGATAAGAACAAGTATCGCCAGATGCTCACTGATCGAGTCTGGACGATCGACATGACTAGCAGGTTCCCAGAAATATTTGAATCTAACAATAAACTATTCGAGTTGGAGTATGATGACCCTGATCTTGAGGATGGGGAAGTTTCTGCGGCTATTTCGAAAGAAATTCTTGAAGGTTTAGCAAAGCAAGTAGGCAAGACGTTGGAAGAATTACTTGCAGATAACTTTATTCCTAAGATTCCTGAGAAAGAAGCTGGAAATCCTTCGGATGATCGTGATGTTCCTGCATTCGAGGAAGTCGAAATGGAAGATATTACGAGCGAAGAGTATCCACAATATTTCAGAACAGATCAAGATTGTGGATTTTCTTTCTCAGACGAACTGCTAAACCATGCCGAGAAGCTAGCAAAAGAAAAGAGCAAAGTCTTTGAAGATGAAATCTTTAAAGGGCATAACAAGCCACGTTTCGATCAATCAGAAAGCTTAAAAGAGTTGTTGAAGAAGTTGAAAGAAAAGGAAAATAATCGTCCGAAACCTGACATTCAAGGCAGCTTTTACAAACTTTACAATAGGATTTTCAAAGGTCGTGCATTGGCCTGGAAGTTTGTTAAAGAGTTGAGGTGTTTTGCAGTAAAGTGGGAGAAGGGGATCTTGTATTTTGAAAAGTTTCATCACTTGAAGACCCTTCCTTATTGGGCAATCAGAGACATTTGTCGTCACCGTCTAACGGGAGCGTCAAATAGTCAGATTACTTATTTTGCTGAGAAGATGACTCGAGAAAGCCGAACCAAGTGGGACTTGTTTACACCACAATATCCAAAGCGAATTGTTCATAACTGGTACGCCCAGAGTGACGTTGAAATACAAACCACCGCAAGTGTTGAAAAAGATTCCTTTGATGCCTATTCCACAACACTTTGCCAAAGACTTCATCTGGTGGTATTATGATTGGAAGATTGTAGAGGCCGTGATTGTGTTAAAGGATGGAGAGACGAATTACATGAAAGTGCATATATTTGATCCCATGTGGTTGATAAACTGTTCACATGAGGATATCATCATGCTATTCTATAATCCGATCTATTCAGATGCTAAAGATGCTGATCAAGCAGGAAAGTACCAACGTGTGGTATTTCTGTGTTTTGCATTTGATATCAATGCTGAATGTGATTATGATGAGAAGTTGGGAAAGTTTGTGGAGAAGCAAAAGGTGCCAGAGCTGAAAACGAAGAAACAAAAACAATTTCAGGAACCGGTGTTGACAAGAGAACAAATGATTCAAAGACATATCAGACTGTGGAACAAAAGGATGGACGAACAACGACGAACACAATCCAAGCAATAGTCGAGGGGGAGTTTGTAGATGCAAAAGTGCGACTAAAGCTTTGGATTGTACAACACATTTTGTTTTGTTGATATCGAAGGTGCGAAGGAGCTGATTAGAAGGTGCGAAGGAGGACTGAAAGGTGCGAAGGAAGATTGTTTGGACGAATGAAGATTAGATTATTGTAAAGCTTGGTTCGACCAGTTGATGTGGGCGAACCTGCACATTCGCATGAACAGTTTGGGCGAATGTGCAGTCTATAAATAGACAAGTTTGATTTTTGAATGTAACTTTTGATCATTATTATTCCCTCCACTTTCAGAAACTCTCTCTAGTGTTTTGTTAAACCTGTTTATCGTTCATACCTTGATTGTATCTATATTTCAACGTGTAAACAAGTGTTTTATTAATGAAAACATTTGAAAATGATGATCTGTGTGTTTGAATCTGTTTGATTATTATTTTGTGATAGTTTTAGGGTTTCCGCACCTAAAACTAACTTGTTTGATCAATCTTTGTTTGTTATCGATCCTTTCACGCTCATACAAGAAAACTTAACTTGATCAACACAAATATGTGAGGCCTACATCAGGAAAGACCAGTTGCTGCTCCATTCTCTTATAGCTATATATTTTGTTCATGTTTCATCCCCTCTATCATCAGTTGTTACGTCATCACATGTAACTTCACTGCTAAATCATAAGCTCACCGGTATACAAAGAAAAATGGAATAATGTAATAATTTATAAATTCTAATCAAAACCTTGTCTCCCCTTCCTGCTTAGGCCTTCTTTCTTGCAGTTGTTATTCCACAAATGTGCCTCATGTCTTCCAGTCCATCTATGCCTGATAAAATTCAGAAATAAACACCAAATGTGTGCATAAACCTGTTTAACCCTAAATCAATAAATCCCCAATTCGAAAAACCCAAATTGTAACAATAAAATTGTAATGCACAAATCCAAACACAATTATATTCAAAACCGTAGCTAGACTGTGATTTATGAAACTAAAAACGAAATAAATAGAAACAATACCTGGTTAAGGAGTCGTGCAAAATAATGAACATATTAGAAGCAAAAATGGAGGTTGTAAGCACAATCGTGGCAGCAACAAATATAAAACCCTATAATGATGCAAACCGCAGATACGATCATCCTCTTCATCTTCTTTGTCATATGTGCGGACTAAAAACCCTACAACGAAGAAAAAAACCACAAAAAGAAAAACGAAAATGAGGTGGACTTTATACCTTATTAGTTTAGCAGGAAGAGATCGAATAGAGATAATGGTAACCAGATGCGTGAAGGATGGTGGAAGAGATGTTAGCAAGAGCAGAAAGTGAAGAGCCTCTGTTAGGGTTAACTTTTTAGGGATACGGTGGTGCTTCAAATTTCAAAAAATTTTGAACTAACATCAATTGCCGCGCGAAGTCCAAGTATTCCAATGGTTATGCTTTATGGGTTGTAACCAATGCATTAAGAGTTGATTTTAAGAGATTTGTGGAAATGACTATCTTGCCCATCCTATATGCTTATTAATATAGTGTGTGTATATATATATATATATATATATATATATATATATATATATATATATATATATATATTCATCTTCATCACCAACAAACCATCAAGTCCCACACAACGTTTATCTCCAACCATCACAGCCACCACCTTCAACCGTCACAGCCACCACTATCGCCACTCTCCGGCATCGGAGTCACCACCGACGTCGCTCTGTTTCTTCGTCTTTTCCTGCAACAGTGTGTATATATATAAATAAAGTTTGAATTAAAAAAAAAAACTCGATCTTGTGCCACAACGCTCGCCATCTCCATAACCGGCGCGATATCAATTGTACTATTGTGACTTGTCTTGCGATATCAAGGTGTGTAGAAAATTGCCTAAGTCGTTAAGGTGTCTTTACAATTTAAAAATAAATTAAAATGTGTGTTTTAGATGTTAAAAAAGCATGGGTTTATATTGCATCAACGAAATAGTAAAACAAAATTAGTTTATTTATCTCCTTATTACTCCTCTTTAGATATTTTTTTTTCTCCCCTATTTTTTGAAAAGTAAAAAAATGAACACACGTGTACATGTAGTGCCTGTGTAATTATTAATACTGTGCTATGTTAAAAATAAGAATAAAATAAACTTCTCTTGCAATAATATACACATTATTAGTTCTGAAATACACTTCTCTCAATATAAAAAGTTAAAAATCTTTGTTTTACAATAAAAGTGTAGTATGTGAACTCACTAGATTACTATGAATTACACTAGATTTTTGAACTAATACTTATGGATCGAATGCCTAAAAGTGACCAGAGTAGTAGAGTAAAAAAAATACCGTTTGTCTTGAATCTTATCAATCAATTAATACTACACGGTGTGATAAGAAGGATGAAAGAGAAGTGGAGCTGCCATGTAATCTAGATGGAGACCGAAACTTAGCTAAGAAGTCTAATATATAAACAAACCTCCTTTTGGGCCCATTGCCTGCTGCGACCCATTGTATCACTCCATTGGGCCCAACTGGTGGAGAATGGAGCTTAGCCGAGGTCTGTAAATGCTTCTACATCGCTAAGAGCCAAAACAATTTTAAAATCTAGAGGGGTTTAAATTGTTTTTTCTTCCAACACTTTCTTAAAAAGTAAATAAGTTTGTTCATAAGTCAATCAATTTGACTAAAACAATAAGTAGCTTTGAAATTATTGTTAGTTAATGATTTATGATGATTGAGTATAGAGAAGAGCAAATGGACTAAATCCTGAAACCGAACCGGTATTGTACCGGGAACGAATTTTCCGTACCAATTCATTTTCACTACCCACTTTTTGGCTCTTTCGGTATTGATACTCTTGGTTCTGTGCCGGTTCGGTATGATACGATACTGGTATGTTATTGATTTTTACCTTCACATACCACACCAAACATTTTTAGTACCGGTATTTAACTTTGGCGATTTATGGGATTTGTACTTTCAATACCAATACCAACCACCGTTAGTACTTTAGTGCACGTTAAGGTCATCAACTCATTGAATTTCAAATAATTTTTTTTTTCAAAAAAAAAATAAAAAACTCAATGAATTTCAAATAATGTTTTTTTTTCTTTACGGGAAATTAAAATAAATATATAGTTGAGCTACTTCCATTCTAACTTTTCAATTCTTTACAATGTTAAATCTTTTCTTTTTTTCTTATTCTCTTTCAAACAGCTAGGCAGCTCACACATATCTCTTTTTTTTTTTTTTTTTAAACGGCAAACGAAATTCACTAAAAACTCTCTTCTGAGTCCCTGCTCAGTCAAATAAAAACCCTTCCACCCAGCATAGCAAGACATGTTAAGGAGCTTCTGGTTTCACCAAGTTCAACAGTTTCGGGGAAAACCCAACTATCCACCCGCCCGAAAGCACAACAATGGAATAATCGGTAAAACCCGGCGTTCTCAAGAATCGAACCCATGACTTTTCAACCATGAGTCTTCTATCATTGAACCTCCATACGACTCCACCTTAAGGTGGTTGGTAGCTCACACATCTCTTAAACGACTAAATCTATTATTTATCTATATTATCTTATTAAGGAGGAGTGATGGCTAAGATAGTCATTTTCATTTCCGTACAACTTAACAAGCAAGATGTACAACATATTTAAGCAAGAAATTTAAGGGTATTATAGACATAATTGTGACTATTAAGACACTTAGGAGGGTAGTCTAGACATTTAACCCACCAACTTCTTTGCAATATGAAAACACATTTCCAACCTTGCCCTTTTTGGTATCCTGATCGACAGTGTGAATTGGTAATACTCTTTTGGAACTCTAACCTATTGAAGTAGGTTAATATTTAATTATTGTGAATGCCTGTCATCTTCCCAATTTGAAACCGTCCAAGATGATTAGTTAGTTTTAAGACAATCATGCAGGTGTTGCTCGTGCTCTTCCCTGCTCTTGGAATAAATCAGTATGTCATCTATGAACACTATGACGAATTTGTCCAAATAGGGCTTGCACACCCGGTTCATTAGATCCATGAACACAGCCGGTGCATTAGTTAGCCCAAATGGCATCCCCAAAAACTCATAATGCCCATAACGAGTTCGAAAGGCTGTCTTCGCCACATCCTCCTCTCGGACTCTCAGCAGATGATATCCTGACCTTAAGTCAATCTTAGAATAGAAGCTCGACCCTTGCAGCTGGTCGAACAAGTCATCAATACGAGGCAAAGGGCAGCGGTTCTTAACCGTCACTTTGTTCAACTCCCGATAATCAATACACATGTGGAAACTCCCATCTTTCTTCTTAACAAACAGAACTGGAGCTCCCCATGGCGAAGAACTAGGTCTAATAAAGCCCCTATCCAATAGCTCTTGGAGTTGGGTAGATAGTTCTTGAAGTTTGCCTGGTGCTAGGCGATATGATGCGCGTGCAACAGGAGCTGCTCTAGGCGCAAGATCGATTTGGAACTCCACTTGACGAACGAGTGGAAGTCCAGGTAATTCCTCTGGGAAAACATCTGGGAAATCTTGGACTACTGGGATGTCCTCAATCTTAGTTTTAGTTTCAGCTCGAGTGTCAGATATGTTAGCCAAAATGGCTGGTTACGAATACACTTCTAGGCTTTCAGAAAGGAGATGATGCCCACCATGGCACCACCACGATCACCCTGGATAGATAAAAGCTCTCCACTTGGGAGGGGGATACGAACAATCTTCTCCTGACAGAGAATTTCAGCGTGTTGCTTGGACAACCAGTCCATGCCAACTATGAGGTCAAAGCTACCTAGGGTGATAGGTAGGAGGTTGATGGCAAACAATTGTCCATCCAATTCGAGCTTACAGTCACGATGTATATGGGTTACATCAACAGGCTTCCCATCATCCAATTCTATAGAGTATGGGGTATCAAGAAGAGTAGGAACCATCCCTAATTGTTTACTAAGTTTCGATGACACAAAACTATAGTCCGCACCAGTATCATATAAAATAGAAGCAAGAGTGTCGTTCAAGGAGCACGTACCCGTCACGACATTGTGATCAGTCCTAGCCTCTCCAGAGCCAATCACGAATGCTCTCCCACGAGCCCCATTGTTGTTGTTTCCATTATGGTTGTTGTTGTTTCCAGCATTGGTGGTGTTATTGTTTCCCGTCTTGTTACCACCACCGTTGTTGTTATTACCCCTGTTGTTGCCATTACCATTACCATTCAGCTGTGGACAGTCCTTCTTGAAGCTGGCTGATTTCCCCGAATATTAGCCCTACACTCCCTAGCCAAGTGTCCCATCCGACCACAACGATCACATTTGATATTGTTACATGCCCCAGAGTGATGCCTATAGCACTTATTGCACTTAGGTAGGTTTCCCTGATAACCTCCCTGAGAGTTATTGCGGTTGTTATCGCCATGGTTGTCATGCCTCTTATTCTGCTGCTGCTGACTGCCATTAACTGGGGGTTTGCCAGATACATTGTCCCACTTCCTCTTGTTATCGTTAGTACCAGAAGATGAAGCACCACGAGGAGGTAACAATCCCTCTTCCACATTCTGATCAGTCAGCTGGTGAGCCATACGAATAACTTACTGGATGTTGTTGAGGTTAGCAGCAGTAACCATGCTCTTGATTTGGGGCACCAAGCCCTTGATGTATAACTCTATCCTTTTATTGGGCAGGTTGGAGTAATTTGGGCACATCGCCGCCAGTTCATGTGATCTAGTAGTATAGTTCTCTATCTCCGATCCCACTATCTTCAGATTGAGATACTCAGTCTCCAACTTTTGAATCTCATCTCGAGGACAGTACTCCTCCTTCATCAGTTCCTTAAAATCCACCTAAGGTGTTGCATTAGCCACATCAACACCTAGCATCTGCACTTGAGAGTTCCACCAGGATAATGCCAAATTTTCGAGGGTAGCAGTGGCATATTTCACCCTGTCAGCTGGTGGGCAGTTACACATAGCGAAGCAAGATTTCAGTTTTTCGAACCGCCTCAGTAGTCCGACAGCTCTTTCAGATCTTGCGGCTCGCAGTCGATGAAAGACTTGTAGGTACAAACTGGAGGGTGATGCATAGGTTGACCTAAGTACAAAGAGCGAAGAAACCACGAATGAATAAAAGTGCGTAACGTTGGAGTCTAGAGGAAAGTTTAGAGCGAAATAGAGTTACCAGCTTGAAAAGCTGCGAGGGCTTCAACCACCCTGTCGTTGATGAGTGCGTTCAACTCCGCTTGAGTCATGTTAATGTTTCCTCTCCCGTGTCCTCTTCCCGCCATAGTAATTCTACATTTACACTATACTCATGAGAAAACAATAATATGTCCCACATACAATCGTTCACATAGTACAAGTTGTAACGCCTAGCTTTTCTCTAATAATATAATATTAATATTTCTATTCATAAAACGATTTTAATTCGTTAACAAGGAATACTTTCTTATTCATTAATAAATTTAATTATTTAAATTCGCCAAATAACGCGTTTGTAAGTAATAAATATTGGTAAACCGACCCTTGCCCAGTATCAACCCCCGATAAATTCAACTTACCAATCTCGCTTGAATGTTATTGTTGGAAGTCATTTATGACATTGAATGACCAACACATCACCTCATCCATTCCTGCCAAAATTTTCGGCCAATTAGAACAAAAAGAGAAGCAAATTGGCGTGTTGACCAAACACACGGTCAACTGACTGAGGATTTCTTTTTTTGCGAATGTATTATAAAACAAAACACTCCTTCACACTCTCAAAGGGCCTGAAATACAAACCACACCTTCAACATTCAATCCCTCCTATCTCTTCCCCTCAAGACGCATCGATCGCTGCCCCCCCTCTTTGAGGCGATGCACGACGAGAAGGAACCTCACATATGTTGAATTGTTTCCCCTAACCTGCCTGCATCATTAGTATGAGGGAGAGAAGCGTGTAACGAGAGGGAGACGAAGGAGCGAGGCAGTGAGGGACAAGGAAGGAGGAGACCTGACAGGTCATCCCCGTGGACCCAGCGGCAGAAAGCAGTAACCGGTAACCACCTATCCTTTCTTTTTTTTTCGTTTCCCGTCGAGGCGCGGTGGCGGTCTCGTGGTGGTAGCGTCAGGTTGGTTTGGGTCGTATGGTGGTTGAGTCCGATGGATCAGTTGTGGTCTCCGATGGCTTGAGGTGATCAGGTTACGGTGGTGTTGGTTGGTTTGGTGATGATTCCCGACAATGATGTCGATGGTTATGTTCCAGATCTGTTTTGTTCGGGTTTCGGGTCTAGGGACTTGATACGGGTTACTGTTCAAGGTCGAATGGAGTTATTTTTGACCAGTTTACGGGTTGGTTTCGACTTCGCTGCTGTGGTTCGGGCCTTGGTTCGAGTCTTGGGTCTCGGATAAGGCCTGGTCTGGTTCAAAGGTGGTGACGGGTGAGCTTGGTTTAGGTTGTGGTTCTTGATGGGGGTAGCCTAAAGTTTCACTTCTGGGTTCGGATCCTGGTTCGCGTCGGGCTCGATTCGGGTCTAGTTTGGCTTGGGTTCATTTGGAGTGTTGGGTTCGGGTCAAACCCAGTAAACTGTACGGTCAAACTTGGTCAACAGTTAAACTCGGTCAACAAGGTTAACCTGGTCAAGCGCGCAGCCGACGGGGTCAGATTTGTTTCGGTTAATGCGTCGGTCACGCACGAAAGACTTCGGTATAATTAATTGTTAATGTTGCGTCTATATTTAGAAAAGAAACATAGACATAGATCATAAAATGGTATTAACTCTTGAACGAACCGATAAAGTATCAAGCGGAAGTATAAATGGAAAGAATTGGAATTTGGATAATAAAGACTAATTTGTTGGACTATACGTGTATATGTATGCATAAGTAAATTATATGAATGTTATTGAAACGTATAAGTCTTGTTTGAATCGGAAACTACGGATAAATACATTGTCGTCTTGTGTTGGAAATTGATTTTGGGAAAAATTGTTGAAAACTTGTGTCTGGTTTCTTGCGAAAACAGAGGATACTCTGCCCAAATTTTTACAAAACATAAGAAAAATATCGAGCGTTCAAATCTATGAATTTGTACAATAAACTACGTTTTCACAAATAGAATTATCTCCGAACCAACACGCTTTCACAAATTGATTATTTTAACAATAAATACAATATTTAAATTCTATTTTTGCCGTGCTAATGATACATATATTATTGTCCAACGTGCCATTTCAAAATGATTAAAAGTTGCTATTCGGAATACTACATTAAAGTATATATTTATAGTGACTATACATACACATATACTTTCGAGAAATAAAACCAAGTCCTATCGGTTCGTCAAGTTATAAATGCTTTAAGACGAGTATTGTTTTCAATACGAGTCTAGGTAGTTGAATCAACTATCTTTACAACCAAGAAACGAAACAAGCGTATTTGCATTAGAATTTAAGGCATCGTTTATTTGTAATAGGATACAAGAGTTCAATTAATCCAAGTTCAGACTTGTTGCTACTTGCTAGTACTTACACAGTGAATTTCAGGTGAGTTTTACATAGCCCCTTTTCTATTTATCACCATTTTTGGGGTGAAACATGTTACAACATTCTATATGCAATTCAATCATAAAGTGTCTATGTGTTTTTCTATGTTGCATTATGTCTTAAACATGACTAGGGTAAGCACAATATTCTAGCATAATCATTAACATTGATCAGCCGACGGTATACAATGATAGATCTATTGGACTGACAATCCCACCCGGATACGTGCCTCCTACAAAGGTAGCGTGGGTGATTGTTATCGCATAACATAATCGAGTGAACCATGAGCGTATGGGATGGACCACAATATAACAGTCACAAGGGTTGATTATGCACTCGATTTACTTCTAGTATGTTTTAACATATGGACTAGACTTGCCATGACACTTGAATTGTACAAGTTTTATTCGATTATCAAAACCTATGTAATTCTCACCAACTTTTGTTGACCAAAAAAAATATTTTCAAAATTAACATGTTTCAGGTAACAATGAAGCTGAGGCTTGAGTATGCATGAGGATTTATCATGAAGTTTTTGTTTGAAGTTATTTGAAGTTGTTGCTTTATTTGATATCATGTATTTGGATTTCTAGACATCACTTTATTTTGAATATTTATGTTTTGAATAAATTATTTAAAATTCAATTTATACCATGTGCTACTGAAACAATCATCAATACGTGACATCCCGATGTTTCCGCCATCGGTTGGGGTGTTACAGATTGGTATCAGAGACATGGTTATAGGGAATTAGGTTATTAGAAAAATAATCTAGTCTATAACCATAGGATTTAAACCAGTACTTGCTTCTATTACTTGTAACCCTATTTGCTACCTTATCCTTATCTCTATCTTCATCCTTATTCTTAGCCTAACTTAGTCTTGCCTACTCTCTTTCACTTATTTGCTACAATCCTAACGTACTTCTAGATTATTAGAGCAAATTCTTTGGACTTAGATCCGATCAGTTTGATAAGCCAACATTTTCGTTTATTCGTGGTTAAATATCTACAATCTTTGTGTTTCATTTCCATTTATATCATCTCCCTCTCATTTAAATCACAAGATTTAAATCTCAAAATTTTCGCAATTCAAATCTATTTTCTTCCTCATATAATCCCCTCGTTAGTCTAAATTCCATGAACCATTTGTGGATCTCAAAATCATATTTCATTTTACAAACTTGTAATATTACCCGCTTGTTTAATCATTTTCAACATCCAATCCAAACCGTATATTCCTCTTTACAACATATTGCATATTCTACTTCTTAAATCATATTACATTACATTCGGGCCAATTTTATTTTAAACCTCCTCCTTACATTTCTTTTTAAAGGCATCCTCAACCATAAAATTTCATCATGTTCAAGATTTTAATATCCTTGTTCAAACTATAATCTCATAACTTGTTTATAGGAGATATTCTAACACCAACATTGAAGAGTACTAAATTTTCTCAAAAATTCACCACCTGAGGATTTCACAAACTATAGCAAATAGATATTTTGTCAAGGAGTCTTTTATTTTCACAAAAACTATTTTCTAAATTCCAAATGTTTATGTGACAATTTATCGACGTAACAAATGATTTACGATAAAAATGTTGTAATCTATTAAGAATGACTTCTTTTATGTATTACTCGAAGCCTATTATACAAAACGTCTAAACAAATTCTTGATTTTTGAAATCCGACATCGTGTTTAAAACCTATGACTCATCGAAATATTTTGATCTAAATCAATTTAGTTGTACTATTTAATGATTTTTGCTTTACATACAAAACCAAATTTTGAAAACATAAAATCTTTCCATCCACAGGAACAAAATTTACTCTACAATTTTTCCATTGACACATACTTATTTTAAACTCGTTCGAACTATTACAAATTTTTGGCAAATACCACAATCATGTTTTCTCATACGCTTGTATCTAACCATTTATTCAAACCCCACGATTATTCTGCATGATCACCTTACTACTTGCATCTTTTTGAAACCCTATAAATTAAACCCTTTATCAACCATTTACACATTCACCATTTTTCACAATCTTGATGTTACTTTGAGTTTTCATCATCTCTCAAAAACCAAGTTTTCATCCTTTACCTCCTCGAACATGAATTTGACCCCTACGATAACCAAACTATTGAAAACTTAATTGTTCGTCACATCAAACTTGATTCTTAGTTATACATGAGGACTTGATTATCTACATGAACATTTGACTATTCATGATACTTGAAAGCATGGAATATAAACTATTTGCTATAAACACACCTAGAGTCATTAGCCTTGTAAAGGGCAACTCTATTACAACTCGCATGCTATACTTGATACTTGATGCATTTACAAACTTGCTACATGTATATATTAACAACTTGCAACTTACGTGTTAAATCAAAAACAATTGTTACACTTAATCAAACAACTGGTAGAGGATGAAGTACTTGCTCAACAGTTAGTTGAGTACCTAATAACCTGCTCAACGATTGGTAGAGGTCATCATGCCTGCTCAACAGTCGGTAGAGGTTCTAATAACCTGCTCAACGACTGGTAGATGCTATCGCACCTGCTCAACAATCGGTAGAGGTTCCTACTCACTGACTGGTAGAAGTCTTTTTCCTGCTCAATAGTTGGACTCATCTTTGGATACATTATACATGTAAATTGATACAAAGATTTATTAGACTCATTGATACAAAGATTCAATCACAATGTTATTTTGCATTACTTACATGTGTGTTTAGAGTCATAGAAGGACACAAAACCCTAATGTAAGGTAAATTGGTGATTGCGGTCCGGAACGTAATCATGAATTTGCAGGTACGTTAAGGAAGTGTGAAATTCTATCAAGGTTTTCGGTAAATAACAAATTATGAACTCTAGTTACCTGGTAGTCCATTTAGTTTTTCTATAGTCCATTAACTCATGCACTACTTTTAGGATTCCTAAAACTTAAGATTCTTATCCTCCTTGCGATTTCAAGACTCTTATCCAAATTATTCGAAACATATTATTCTATTTATGTCGTGCCTAAACACAAAATTTTCCAGACCACAGTTTCCCTAAATTCTACCCAATCACCCTCAACCCTGTGTTTTTATATAACTTCGGGACGAAGTTTCTAAAAGTAGGGGAGACTGTAACGCCCAGCTTTTCTCTAATAATATAATATTAATATTTCTATTCATAAAATGATTTTAATTCGTTAACAAGGAATACTTTCTTATTCATTAATAAATTTAATTATTTAAATTCGCCAAATAACGCGTTTGTAAGTAATAACATATTGGTAAACCGACCCTTGCCCAGTATCAACCCCCGATAAATTCAACTTACCAATCTCGCTTGAATGTAATTGTTGGGAGTCATTTATGACATTGAATGACCAACACATCACCTCATCCATTCCTGCCAAAATTTTCGGCCAATTAGAACAAAAAGAGAAGCAAATTGGCGTGTTGACCAAACACACGGTCAACTGACTGAGGATTTCTTTTTTTGCGAATGTATTATAAAACAAAACACTCCTTCACACTCTCAAACGGCCTGAAATACAAACCACACCTTCAACATTCAATCCCTCCTCTCTCTTCCCCTCAAGACCCACTGATCGCTGCCCCCCCTCCTTGAGGCGATGCACGACGAGAAGGAACCTCACATATGTTGAATTGTTTCCCCTAACCTGCCTGCATCATTAGTATAAGGGAGAGAAGCGTGTAACGAGAGGGAGACGAAGGAGCGAGGCAGTGAGGGACAAGGAAGGAGGAGACCTGACAGGTCATCCCCGTGGACCCAGCGGCATAAAGCAGTAACCGGTAACCACCTATCCTTTCTTTTTTTTTCTTTTCCCGTCGAGGCGCGGTGGCGGTCTCGTGGTGGTAGCGTCAGGTTGGTTTGGGTCGTATGGTGGTTGAGTCCGATGGATCAGTTGTGGTCTCCGATGGCTTGAGGTGATCAGGTTACGGTGGTGTTGGTTGGTTTGGTGATGATTCCCGACAATGATGTCGATGGTTATGTTCCAGATCTGTTTTTGTTTGGGTTTCGGGTCCAGGGACTTGATACGGGTTACTGTTCAAGGTCGAATGGAGTTATTTTTGACCAGTTTTTGGGTTGGTTTCGACTTCGCTGCTGTGGTTCGGGCCTTGGTTCGAGTCTTGGGTCTCGGATAAGGCCTGGTCTGGTTCAAAGGTGGTGACGGGTGAGCTTGGTTTAGGTTGTGGTTCTTGATGGTGGTAGCCTAAAGTTTCACTTCTGGGTTCGGATCCTGGTTCGCGTCGGGCTCGATTCGGGTCAAGTTTGGCTTGGGTTCATTTGGAGTGTTGGGTTTGGGTCAAACCCAGTAAACTGTACGGTCAAACTTGGTCAACAGTTAAACTCGGTCAACAAGGTTAACCTGGTCAAGCGCGCAGCCGACGGGTCAGATTTTTTTCGGTCAATGCGTCGGTCACGCACGAAAGACTTCGGTATAATTTATTGTTAATGTTGCGTCTATATTTAGAAAAGTAACATAGACATAGATCATAAAATGGTATTAACTCTTGAACGAACCGATAAAGTATCAAGCGGAAGTATAAATGGAAAGAATTGGAATTTGGATAATAAAGACTAATTTGTTGGACTATACGTGTATATGTATGCATAAGTAAATTATATGAATGTTATTGAAACGTATAAGTCTTGTTTGAATCGGAAACTACGGATAAATACATTGTCGTCTTGTGTTGGAAATTGATTTTGGGAAAAATTGTAGAAAACTTGTGTCTGGTTTCTTGCGAAAACAGACGAAACTCTGCCCAAATTTTTACAAAACATAAGAAAAATATCGAGCGTTCAAATCTATGAATTTGTACAATAAACTACGTTTTCACAAATAGAATTATCTCCGAACCAACACGCTTTCAAAATTTATTATTTTAACAATAAATACAATATTTAAATTCTATTTTTGCCGTGCTAATGATACATATATTATTATCCAACGTGCCATTTCAAAATGATTAAAAGTTGCTATTCGGAATACTAGATTAAAGTATATATTTATAGTGACTATACATACACATATACTTTCGAGAAACAAAACCAAGTCCTATCGGTTCGTCAAGTTAAAAATGCTTTAAGACGAGTATTGTTTTCAATACGAGTCTAGGTAGTTGAATCAACTATCTTTACAACCAAGAAACGAAACAAGCGTATTTGCATTAGAATTTAAGGCATCGTTTATTTGTAATAGGATACAAGAGTTCAATTAATCCAAGTTCAGACTTGTTGCTACTTGCTAGTACTTACACAGTGAATTTCAGGTGAGTTTTACATAGCCCCTTTTCTATTTATCACCATTTTTGGGGTGAAACATGTTACAACATTCTATATGCAATTCAATCATAAAGTGTCTATGTGTTTTTCTATGTTGCATTATGTCTTAAACATGACTAGGGTAAGCACAATATTCTAGCATAATCATTAACATTGATCAGCCGACGGTATACAATGATAGATCTATTGGACTGACAATCCCACCCGGATACGTGCCTCCTACAAAGGTAGCGTGGGTGATTGTTATCGCATAACATAATCGAGTGAACCATGAGCGTATGGGATGGACCACAATATAACAGTCACAAGGGTTGATTATGCACTCGATTTACTTCTAGTATGTTTTCACATATGGACTAGACTTGCCATGACACTTGAATTGTACAAGTTTTATTCGATTATCAAAACCTATGTAATTCTCACCAACTTTTGTTGACCCAAAAAAATATTTTCAAAATTAACATGTTTCAGGTAACAATGAAGCTGAGGCTTGAGTATGCATGAGGATTTATCATGAAGTTTTTGTTTGAAGTTATTTGAAGTTGTTGCTTTATTTGATATCATGTATTTGGATTTCTAGACATCACTTTATTTTGAATATTTATGTTATGAATAAATTATTTAAAATTCAATTTATACCATGTGCTACTGAAACAATCATCAATACGTGACATCCCGATGTTTCCGCCATCGGTTGGGGTGTTACACAAGTAAACTAGAATATAAATAACATGCGCGAGAATAGAATAAAGTAATCGATTAATAGTAGCAATAAAAATCCAAACTTAAAACAAACGATCCTCAAGTGTCACAACGACAAACAGAAGTCATAATAAGAATGTATAGGGAATACTAAGATAACAAGATAATAAAAGAAGTCAATCATCCTCACGATCCATGGAGACACATGAGCCCTCATCCTCGCTCTCATCCTGGATCTCTATCTCCAGTGGCTCCTCCTCCTCAGGCTCATGCTCCTCCTCGAGCGCCGCATCTAGTGCTACCTCGAGAGCATCGAATCCTCCTACCGCAGGTTCTTCCTCGGGATCCTCCTCTGGTTCTTCACTATTTTGACCTAGAGCTTCCTCAAGCCTGTTACGAACCAAGGTCAACTCCTCCCTAATAAGTGCGGTCTCCTGATTAGCAATCGACCTCTCATGTCTAGCCTCATCAGCATTTCTTCTCCAAGACTGAAATTGCTTTACAGCATTATAGGCATTCTTCAGCTCTGTATGCACGTGCCTTACCATCCCTGCCAAAGACCTCTCCCATGAATCAATAATGGGAGGAACCTGAGCTGGTACTCTGTACCCCACAACCCACGAGTGCAGCATGTATGTGAACCACAACCAGCAATTTGTATCCTCATCTGGATCCCTTGCCTGAGCTGGCTGTTCATACGGGTTCAAAGATGAGTTTTGCGAACTCCTAAGAGGATGATAAAAAGAGTAGTTACGATGAACAGGGTTAGTCATGTTTTCCTGCAATACGTTAGATCAGTATACGAATCCAAGAAATAGTAAGTGGTGTGCTCAAAGTAGTGAGTGTACTAATACTTATGCTATGATGATTATAGACTAGATGCAATTCCTAGTTCACTATAACCAATGGCTCTGATACCAATCTGTCACACCCTCAAATTTTCACTGCGGGGTTTATACCGCGAGGCGCATGACAAACCAGGACCCCATAGCCATAAGTCACATGAACGACTCTAAATTCCCAACCCATTTAGTTTGTTTTTGTAAAACCAAGTTTAAAAGTTTTAACCAAACCAATTTAAGTATAGCGGAAGCGAATAAGAAAATAGTTAAATAAAAGTCTGTGCAAAACACCGCGCCCAAAACCATAAGTAAATAGTTAAATATTTAAAAGCAGTTTGAGTGTTCATAATCCCATGACATAACATGATGCAAGTCCTATTCGTGCTCCATACCTAGTTACCTGTAAAAGCATGCTAGCGTGTGTTAACATAAAGTTGGTGAGCTCACAAAGTAAAGATGACGAGTACGTAAAACGCTCAGTTTCCAAAACCATGTAACCAAGTAAAAGCGTAAGTAATTGAGTTGGTTCCAAAAACCGTGTAACCACTAGTTCATCGCATGCCAAGGGTAGCTAACCCATTCATGATAACTAACACCGATATGCCGAACTGCTAATGTACGTGTTGTCACAAAATGTGAGCAGTTTGCCTTGCATCATTGCCTATCAACAATGATAATCTGTTAAGTTATAGTTCACTCCCGCACTCCCCCAAGCCGGTGTGAGGTTTGTCAGACCTAATAGCGTTATCAACTAATAACCCGCTTGCCATAACCCGGCAACTCATTCGGTATGTGAAGGACTTACAGTAATAGTGTTGGTTTAGTTCATCAAGGACACAGTTTGCGAACTAGCAAAAACCCCGACCCACACAAGGAGTCAAATCCCGACCCACACAAAGAGTCAAAACCCGACCCACACAAGGAGTCATAGTATCCCAACCCGGGATGTGTATGTAGTCCCAAACCGGACTAGAAAAAGTTAAGTACGTTGTCTCAAACCCGAGACGCATGCTTTTGAGAAAAGAGTAGTGAAACTCACCTTAGTATGCACGCAAATAAATCCAAACTCCAAAGTAGGGTGCACTACCGACTCCCTAGTATAAGTGTCACTAAGTAAGTATATGTGTAATACCATTACACCATATAACCCGTTTGTCCAAGACGTTTAAACGTTCAAAATCGTGTAAGTGACACCTAGTGATTATACATGCATAAGTAAACCCTACGGACCCGTTGGTGAATATGTTGGTTATCATTAGTTTTACACTTCATATGCATGTCATATAAATGCCCATTCAAGTACATGTCAAATACATACCACATAGGACTCCAATTAGTTACATAAACACATAATACACAATCTGCGTTTTTAGGACAGATTGTGCGCCACGAAAACTAATTTATTTAAAATACTTAACCAACGAATTAAACTCCCAAATTTTTACTGAATATTCTTTGGGTTCATTTTATAACCCATATTTTTGTTTTGTCTCAAAACCAAACACAAAAATTATGAAAAATCGTACATCACAAACATGTCCAGAAAGTTTCCACAACAGGTCATGTTAGTAGAAAAATTCCCAAAAATTGTGTATTCATCCAAACGGGATGATTCCACCTGGAAAACCTAAATTATTCAAATGTTAATCTACTGTAAAAATTTCATAACTTAATTCTTTATAAAACTCGAGTTATGATGGTTTAAAGTTGACCCAGTTTGTTAATCAGAAAATCTGATATGACCTTTATTCAAAGAAAATTCCAAAAACTATTCAAAGGACGTCCAAATCACTCAATTTTACCAATTATGAAAAGCTAAGACTAGGTAAAATACAACCATGAAAAGAAATCATCAAAACCATCATGTTTAAGTCACGTAACAGACCTTACAAGTTGACCTAAACATTCTGTCCAGATTTAATCATGCATAAACTCTTATTTAGACGACTCACGTGTGCGTATAATCGATCAACAACAATCAATAATCATCACAAAACATTCATAAGACCTAGAATGATCAGAACCTATCATAACACATGCAAAATCATAAACCCTAACGATCAAAACATCACAAACTTGCGTAACAAGTAACCTATCATATCACTAATCGCATACCATCATGTTTAACCCGTTAAATCTTCGTAAACTTCAAGTTTAAAACTTTATAAAAAGCTTTCAGACCTGGAAAAACTTAGTTATAAGGTTTTTATAACATAATAAGAAGATTAAAGCATAATAGATTAAGGATTATACCGCAAGCTCTTCGAAACAATCAACCCAATGCTCTTGAAGCTTCCGGATCGATGTTCTTGCGCCTTAGCAGGTGTTTTGGGGTTAATATGTCGTAAATAGGGAAGTAGGGGTGATTAGGGTTCGAGTTTAGGAGGTACAAGAGGCTCAAGGTTGCTTAAATACAAGTTTAAGTCGGTTATGTTTCGTCAGCCACCCGCGAGCGGCCGCGCGGAGCTAGTGAGCAGCCGCTCACAGCTCCCGGCTCGCTCCGGGTGTCTTGCTTCATTGCCCGACCTATTTTCCTTCGATGTTTTCGCTATTTCGGACCGTAATAAGTGTAACCCCATGTGTTAAGACCCCAACCATCCTAATGGTCCACCTTTAACGATTTTTATTAACATATTCGGTTTAAGTTCACATAATCACATACGGTTTGCCCATAGTTTCACAGAGTATCACAGAAGCGCGTAATTGCAATCCATCTAAATCAATTAAATCACAGTTATTAAACATCATTGTTCCCCAACGTCTGAGGTTCACTAATCATGCATATAGTCTGGTAATTCCCTGAATTACCATTCCATGCAGTTATCAACCTATAACTGTGCAACGTGTGTCCTATCTAACTAACCCTAGTTAAGTATAATGCACGAAATGTAACTAGAGTTTAGTTAAAGTGAGAACCTGAAATTGCGGGGTATCACAAATTCGGAGTTAAACTTAATGAGTCTCGAATTTTAATGAGTCTCTCCACCGCATCTTGTACTTCAGAAAAGTCATAATAAGGACTTTTACTGCTCCCACTTAACTTAGAAATCTTAATGAATTCAGCATGCTTAAGGTTTAACATTTGGAAGATCCATAGATTTTAATAGAGAAAACAACCTAATGAGTTTTATTGTCATTTCTCTTGATGAGGATTACTTTAGTAAGAAATCTAAGTTCGCCCATATTTAGGAGACAAGTTGTGATGGGGCGTTGTCCAGTGCAAGAGGTGTAATTTGAGATTAGATCAAATTGTCGTTCCCCCCACCTCTATAACTTTTGCAAGTTATAAGTAGGACATCTTATGCTCCCACTAATCTTTTAGGTCTCTTAGTACCTCCACATAATAAGTTTTAACGATGCGTGTGAAAAAGAATATTTCATATATTTTATACTTGATTTCCCTTATCGTCCAGATTTCATAAGAAATTTTAAGAACATACTTAGAGGGAATCTTATTAAGTATATATGAACTGATTTCTTTAATACTTTTGGTCTGTAGGAAACAGAATAGATACAATTAGATATTTATCTAAGCTCCACTGATGTCAATTGGTTATGACTTATGATGGAAACCCATTTATTCCTTTCGCCATTTAATGTTTAGGGCGTTTAACACATGCTTTAAAGTCACTGAGAATGAGATTTGATATCCAAGCATCCTTAGTGGATGAATGGAATGGGTCTCATTTTCCTTTGTTAAATTTTCATTTTCATGATAACAAAGTTGTGAAAACATATTGGATCATCTAGTTTTATTTCATAAGGTTTCTATTCAGATAATGACAACAAACAATATATGAGTTTAACTTAATAGTGGCTTTGGTTTGGTCATTAAAACCTCGTAACTGTCAAAAAATTGTAGCTTTTAGTATTGATACTAAATTCTTAGTAATCTCAAGAATATCGTAAGGTATCATAAAGCTTCAACACTAAGATCAATTATTAATGGTTAATAGACCCTTAATTTTGCCACAAACTCTCATCTTAAGTATTTGTTGAATTATGATAAGGAAACGTATAAAACTTGACTCAACCATCATGTGTTAATTGGAATTCATTAGCGTTTATGGAGTTAAATATCTTTAATTAGGCACTACATATCTTAGCCAGCTGTTCTCTTTACTTATGGGTGATGTCATTTCTTATGCCTATTCTTAATGGCATAGTTTTGCTTAGTAAGACTTTCCCTTTAGAGAAACTTATAGCTGGAATTAGTACTTGTATTTTGTTTCCAGACCTTAGAATTATCCTCTGTATGATAATTATTCTTCCTCTTTTAGGTTTAATGGTACTAAGGTGAATAACATCAACTTTTCTAGTTTAATGTGTTTCTTTTTCTGTATGTGATTCGCTATCAACACACTCATTTTACTTCATTTCTGAGTGTTATGGTTGATTCATAATGCATCTAATCATACTGGTGGAAAAGTCATAATGCACTAGAAATTTTATTGTTTTCCATGTATAAACCCCTTAGCTTTATGGGTATTGTTATTCAATGTTAAGATGTATTCACAGATGCCATTTAACCATAAAGTTAGATTTATTTATTTCATTCTCCATAGGAATTCGTTATATTCTTTCATTCCATAGATAATACATCAGTCTTAGGAATTTCAGAATCTTTAATAGCTCACCTGATAGGAATCAGTAAAAGGCGTTCTTAATTACCATAAGAGATATTTTTATTCCACTTATTATGCTCATATTTTATTCTGTAATACTTTATTAGATAGAGCGTAGGAATGTCATGTCTTAAGAGGTAACTTATTACGAACAAAATTTAAGCAAACTCTTCTTAGTTTTGATAATTAGAGTGGATTACTTAGTTGAGATAGTAATTTACAGAAGAATGTGAGATTAGTTTCAAGTTACGGGTATTGAAATAAGGCAGACCTAGATTATGATCATTATATTAATGAAGGATCATTAATCGTAAGGATCAATTTTGTAACGAAGACGTGATAATATCATAACACCAACATAAGATACTTAAATAACATGCTCTAGCTTTGGCTATACGCTATTCATTTAAGTATAAAATTGCCGACAGTGAATGTAACCCATCACCTTTGGGCAGAAGTGAGACATTCATAGTCCTAATGCAATACGCTCAGTTCACCAACATAATCTGTTACACATCACCTTTGGGCAGAAGTGAAACCTTATGGCACTTATGTGAACGAGCTACAATGCTTAACGAGATCTTTATAACGAACTAATGTGACACATCACCTTTGGGCAGAAGTGACACCTCAAAATGTTATTGCAAGTTAAGCAAGGTTTTATAATGTTTTGAATAAACTTGAAACATTATGTTTTATCAAAACTGTAAATTTTATTAGAGATCCCGAAAAATAATGGGTTCTCAGTAATCTTATGAGTTCCCGAAAGAAAAAAAAAAGAGTTCTCGAATAGCATAAGGGGTTCTCGGAAAAATAATGAGTTCCCGGAAAACTTATGAGATCTCGAATAACATAAGGGGTTCTCGAAATTATGAGTTCGCGAAGACTTAATGAGTTCTCAAAAGTGATGAGTTCCTGAAAGACTTATGAGATCTCGAATAAATCATGAGTACTCGAAGACTTAAGGAGTTCTTAGATATCATAATGAGTTCTCGAATGTCATGATGAGTTCTCGAATATCAGAATTAGTTTTTGATATACTAATAAGTTCTCGAATATATTATGAGTACTCGAATAACTTATGTTTTCGGAAAACTTTGACAGTTCTCGGATTCTTTAATAGTTCTCGAAAAAATATTGGTTCTCGAATACATGATAGTTCTCGATAAATAAGATGGGTTCTTGGAAACATTATGGTTTCTCGAAAAACATTATGGTTTTCGAAGATAAAGACCTTGACCAAGAACTCCTGTCCGTGAACCTAATCGAAAGCTTTAAAACCGAGAACTTAGGAAAAAAATTCGAGAACCTGAATTCGAGAATTAACTCATAATCCGAGAACCTAAATTCATTAATTCTTAAAACCGAAAACAATTATTAATATCGAAAACAGATAATTATAATAATAAATTGGTTCAAAATTTTAGGGATTTACATAGTATCTATTTCCAAATTTAAATAATGACTATCTACAAAGATATCATAAGATTTCGAAATCTTGGACTTAATCATAATTGATTTCAAAAATTCCTTAGAGATAAAGTTATGTCGTAAATTATCGGAAACAAAATTTCAATCCAATTTTAAACCAAAATCATAATAATTTTCGGTTTTCATATGATGTTCTTAAAGAACATCAACCGAAAAAAAAACATAATCAATATAATCTTTATCTTATGAATTCGTAAGTTATTTCCTAAATTTATAGAGTGGATTAACTTAAAAAATAACAATATTAAAAGACGATCATAAAAACATTAATTGATTGACAATGGATTTCATATAATTAAAAGTTTTGATCCATTGAATTCATTTATGTTAGAATAATAGTATGACGACAATGGATTTCATATGGAAAACAAAAAAATAATAATTAATTTCAATCCATTGATAGTATCAAAATTAGATTGTTGAATTCTATTGACTTGTCGATTTCAACTTCTTATTTGACAAAATCAATTCAACAACTTTCAAAGAAACTAATTAAATATTATTATTGAATTGATATAACCAACATAGCTCTGATACCATAGGTTGATTATATTAATAAGAACGTAAGGTATAAACATAAGAATATCATGTGTACCTGATTTGCTTAACCATTCATGAACCTCACTAATGGAAGACACCATCATCTTGATCGGGTTCCCTTTAGTGTGTACACTAATGATGTCTAATAATTACAAAGTGATCGTGTGAGCGAGAGGTAGGTGGCGGCTACATTAGGTTATGGTGTTATTAGAGTCCAACCTAATACCTCTAGTAATCTCTCTATTTATACACACAGGGGACACCCTAATTAGGTTTAGTAAGGGTAATTCCGTCCATCAAAGAATCACCTATTATAAACTTAGGGATATTATAGTAATTGATCAATATAATATAAATGATAATGATGGCCACAAATAAATATAATAAACATCATTTATATTTATTCTAACATTTTATTGACGAAGCGAACTTGCAAGAATTTTCGTTGAAGGGGAGGAGGTTCACGTTCGTCGCAGGAAACAATATGAGCCGTATTGATCGAATATTTGTTAATTGGATTTTTTTTTATGAAATGGCAGGGCGCGGAGTATATGGCTCTAGAAAGGGATAATTCGGATCATAGTCCTCCTGTGTTGAAGACGGTTTCTAGGAACTTCGGACTGAAACCTTTTCGGTTTTTTAATTCTTGGTATATTCGAGGAGGGTTTGGCAATGTGGTTAGGAATGCTATGGAAGATGGAGTTTTTGATGGTGCTCCTGATGTTCGACTAATGTTGAAGCTCAAAAGACTTAGGCATGTAATTGGTGAATGGGTGACAATATGCTATGGAAAGGAGTTAGAGGAAAAGAGATTGTTGGAAGAGGAGCTTCACTCATTGCAAGATATTATGGAAAACACAGACCTTTCGGAATCTGAAGTGTGGTCTTTGGAAGAAATTAAAAGACGTCTACGCGAGCTCGATGTTTTTACACAACGGGATCTAAAACAAAAAGCGCGAAATAATTGGACGAGATACGGTGATGATAATTCACGGTTGTATCAATAAACGTAAGGCCGTCAATTATTTTCCTGGTTTATTGGTTAGAGGAGTTTTGGGAGTCGAAACCAAGCGTTGTTAAACATGAGGCATTGGGTTTTTTTTCCGGCTAAAGTTTTAGAAACTATGACTCAAAGGCCGAAACTAGCTTGTTACGGTTTGAAGAAGGTAACTTTTGAAGATGCCGAAGTTTTGATCAGACAGTTTTCGGTTGTTGAGGTTAAAGATGCGGTTTTTGGTTATGGAGCAGATAAAGCTCCAGGCCTGGACGGTTTCAATTTTCGTTTTATCAGGACGTTTTGGGATTTATTCGAGAACGATGTTCTAGATATTATGAATCATTTTCATAGTGTCGGGAGATTTAGTACCGGGGTAGGATCATCTTTCATCAATTTGATTCCAATGGTTGGTGACCCAGCGGAATTATCGGATTTTAGGCCGATTAATCTTATTGGTGTCATTAGCAAGATCGTATCAAAAGTTTTGGCGAACCGTTTGAAGATGGTGATGGGTAAAGTGGTTTCTGAAACTCAATCGGCTTTTTTGACGGATCGATATGTTTTGGATGGGCCTTTGATGGCTAATGAGGTGCTTGTGTGGGCGAGGAAGCGAAGGAAAAAGATGTTTTTGTTTAAGATTGATTTTGATAAAGCATATGATAATGTTAATTAGGATTTCTTATTATCAATTCTCGAACAGATGGATTTTCCTTTGTTATGGCGGGAGTGGATTCGTGGGATTTTGGTTTCGGCTAGATCTTCGGTTTTAGTGAATGGGTCGCCAACGTATGAGTTTGCTTGTCAAAAAGGAATACGTCAGGGTGACCCGATTTCTCCTTTCTTATTTATTATTTTGATGGAGGATTTTTATGGTTTGATGATCAAAGTGAGAGATATTGGAGCTTTTGAAGGGGTTCGGTTTCCTAATGATGGACCGATTTTAACTCATTTATTGTATGCTGATGATGCGATGTTAATGGGGGAGTGGTCTAATCTCAAATTTGCTAATATGAAAAGGATACTGAGGATTTTCTTTTTGTGTTCCAGATTGAAGATTAATTTACATAATTCGGTTTTGTATGGTGTTGGTGTTGGTGTGGATACTGAAGACTTGAAGACACAAGCCGAAGATTTAGGATGCAAAGCGGTTACTATTCCATTTCTGTATTTGGGTATCAAGATTGGGGCGAATATGAATAGAATCAAGAATTGGGAGCCGGTGGTGAATACGTTTGTTTTGGTAAAAAATTACCTAGTAGAAATAATTTTGTATTCCAAATTAGTAAAAGTGGGACAGAGTGCTAAATGTGTGAAATATGTTAAAAACTCAGTTGAATTCTGAAAATAGCAGTTTAATATAATAAAGAAATAACAATATGACAACTATGCTCAGGATGACAAAGAAACTGGTCAGGATGGACAGTTATATCCTGAGGATGAAACTTTCTGACAGAATGATGAAATAGGAAAAAATCAATGAATGTGAATGTAATGCAATAAAGGAAAGACACTCGATGTATGAGGAAAGCCCTTGATCAATGTAGATCGCCGGCATAAAACCTCGGGAGGAGTCTAAGCCCCTGCCTTGTTTGTTAATATTAATAAGGTAAAAATAGTACAACTTTGGATAGGTGATGAACGAGTATCTAAGATTACAATATGGATGTTGCGTGTGTGTGTAGAGAGAGAGAGAGAGAGAGAGAGAGAGAGAGAGAGAGAGTATCAGGTGTTTATGAAGTGTTAAGCAAGTGAGAAGTGTCCTATTACTCGTTAATCACCCTCTATTTATTGTTACACGAAAGTAAATAATGAATCTCATGATATCCACCGTCTTTAATGATCTTGTGGACTGTTTCAGGTGACCATTGTGTTGTTACAACTGAATATGACCGTTGTAGCAGCTGTTTCAACTGAATATAGTCGTTATATTGTTGTTTCCTCCTTTCTCGCCTATATTTAATGCATGTCGGTTACACCTTTGACTTATTCTTTGAGCTTGGACTTGTTCTACACGCATAACTCTTCAATGATCAGCTCCTTTGACTTAAATGAGTCAATATAGCCGTTAGGGAGGAGTTACAAGCCTTAATATTGATTAAGTGTACCTGCACTAATATCACAATAAGATAATTCGTTAGTCCATCCTCAGGATGCACAGAGGTCGGAACATTGTTACATCCTGAACCCTGCTTAGTCCTTTAGTATCCTGACGATGTTACTCAGAGAATATGAGGTAAAATCATCCTCCATTCATATAAAAGATAGTTTGTTACTCTATCCTCAGGATGCAAATAGGTCAGAATGCTGTTACATCCTGAAGCCTGTCCAGTCCTTCAGTATCCTGAGGATGCTACAGAAAATATAGGTTAGTGTTATTCTGAAGATTTCACCACCAACAATTGTCCCCTAAACTATGTTACCGTTAATATCTTAACGGTTATAATATTTTTAATTCTGATGCCTATCTTTTGAGGATGATTAGACATCTGATAGGATATCAATAACTATATTTTGGTCGATGATTTAGGGATGACCGTTACACCTTATCATCTTTCACTGTCTATATCTAGACTTCAATCCTTCCTATATAATCACAACAAGATTATTAGAAAGGTTATTTCTTCTTTCTTCTTCTGTTGTTCTTTGTTTTTACCAATCTTCGAACTTTTAATGCAAAGAATTCTTAAGATGGGTAAAAAATCAACAAGGGTTGCAGGATGTATAAGAGTCCATAAGGACTTTATACAACAAAACTTGTTATAAGATCCCGCAAACAAAGTCTGTATGTTTACAGACAAAGATATCCTTTCTATGAATAACTTAGGGGCTTTCCCCGGAATTAGCTGTGTTCCGGCCATATGACCAGAATGCGAAGTCTAATTTTGCATCCTCTGTATGGATCTGCTTCATGTACCTGCCTTTCCACCTGGGTTTAAGATATCCGTTCTCCCATTAATCAAAGAGTTTTTTTGATATAACTAGGATGGCCTATGCCCAGGCTATACCTGAGGTTTGGAGGATCCTAATGGTCTGTAATAAGATCATCGAGAATCATGGTATCAATCTTCAGATTGGTGACCTGTCTTACCTGTATAAGTTGAAAACTCATGGTTCCAACCGTTATGTTCTTCAGCTTATAAAGATCCTCATTTCCTGCCTAATGTCATTAAGTTTAACAGGTCTTGGAAATCAAAGTTGTTTTTTGCGAAGAGGGATTCCATTCCTTTTGGGGATGATATCCCTATGTATTGGCAAAAAAGTGGTAAAGATTATTTAGGATGTTTAATGAAAAATTTGTAATGATAACCTAAGGATATCAGAAATACTCTGAAAATTTTGTGTGACAAGTGCTTAACTTGCCAAACTTGCCCCTCCTCTGACTAATTCCATTATAAGGTACAAAGCTATTTTAGACTTACCTGTCTCAGCTAGAACCTTTGACGTAGAAGAGAGCTACATTACTAGTCTTGCCACGGAGATGTCTGTTAAGTATTTGTCACACCCTCAAATTCCACGTGCAGGGTTTTACCGCGAGGCGCGTGACAAACCAGGATCTAAGTCAACGGTCACAATAAACGACACTATATGATACGTAAAAATGACATAAGCAAACCATTAAGTTTTCATAAATGATCCATCGCTGCGGAAGCATAAAACTTTATTACAACACGAAAGCAAAAGTACGAAAGTCTGAAAATGCTAAATAAGATGCATATGAATCCTAGACGCCGTGAGACTCCGTGCGCCTATGATATGCTGCTACCTCAACGACCTGAGACAAACATGCTAAAAACGTCAACAAATAATGCCGGTGAGTTCACAGGTTTTATATTTAAACGTTTAAGTAATAAAAGCTATCATGTTATCACTATGTTAGAAATGATAGCGTTAGCTAGACGCATGAATAATACCACTACGACCAGAAACCATTACAGACAACGATATATGATTTTGCCCGAAACGATTATGCTTATGACCGAGACAATATGCAACCGCCCGTCTCCCAGCCGACGGGTGGGGTCTGTCAGTCCCAATAGATCTATCCACATTTCCCCCGTTATGCTATCTAGCATATTCATGGTTTCCCCGGGACTTTATGTATCGTATAACACAAATGAATTTAACACTAGTATAACATGATAATTTATGAAATATGTATAAGCATGTGTCTCCCCCGAAATGTAAAAACGTAAAGTGGGGCCGTGAAACTCACCTGATGCTGCTTCACACTCTAAAACAAGTAAACCTACTCAATAGACGGCACCAAATACCGTAGGCTGACTAGTCCCCAACAGTCCAGACCATAACCGTGTACACTTGAAATGATGTTTAAACGTTTAACCGACCACACCAGACAAGACCCGACATCCCATTGGTGACCCGACATCCCACGTGTTAGCCGAAAGTAAGATATCATGCAACATATGCAATTAAACACTTAATACGCGCAAGAGTTCACCTAGTCTAACATAACGCTCAATTAACGCATAACTAAGTCTGAACACGTGTTACCAAGTCAGTGGACATGTCACGGGGTTCCTAACATGTTCCTAGGTGTCAATCCGTGTTTCGGGATGTTAAAATATACATATGGTAGCAGTATACGCGATTAGGAATCAAACATGCAATTAGTAAAAGTCAACTGGTGATTAGGAGATTCAAACTAGCGAATAGCATTGTAATTGCTAGATAAAATGGCGATTGGGACGATGAGTCCCTAAGGGCGGGTGATTGTAACAGTACTGATTTCTGGGAGATTAACATGGACCTTTGTATGACACCCTAGGCAAATCCCACATCGGCCGTGGCCAGGAGAGATCCTTGGTTCATAAGTAATCCAAAGCCTCTTAAATCACCAACGCGTTTTAGGGCTTAATGTTAGTGGATGAGAGGAGAACTCCATAGTTAAGCGTGCTCAGGTGGGAGCAATTCCAGGATGGGTGACCTCCTGGGAAGTCTCCACCAGGGCACCCAAAAACAAATCCGTGAGCTTTGGATGGGCAACCCATCGGGGCAAAGCAGACAATATTGGTGGTGAGAGTGGCGGTGTGTTACAATATTACCCGTTACATCCCGAGGATGTTTTTGTCTTGTTATGTGTACCTGTCTGAATCTGTATTTCTTTACTATTTTTAGCAAAGAAATCCACCTTTTTCGACCTTGATGATATTGATAGTCAGGGTGTCAAGGCAGCCAAGATCACTTCGCCATCCAGCTCCAAGATGACTAGCCCTCCAACTCTTACCAATTCAAGGGCACCTGCATCCTCTAAGAAGAGGAAGACTGCTAATGCCTCTACCTCAGTCTGAGAGATTACTCCTTTTAGAGCCTCAATTTCGAGGATGTCTTGGGCAAGATTTCCCAGTTCACTTTTCAGGTATGATGCTATCCTGAAGATGGCATAACATATTTATACAAATATTAAAGATAAAATACTTACCTATTCTTGTTCTCTTGTGGAGACATTAATATCTACTGAAGTCCCTGGATGAAGTAGCCAAGGAGATGAATGACACCTAGTCCAGCCTGGAAGATATGAAGATTGCTCAAGAAAAGAGCAAGCATCTTGAGAAAGAGCTGGGCAAAGTGAAGAATTAGCTTAAACTGGTGAAATCTGAGCAGTCCAAGACTATGCAGGGGCATGAGAAGGAGATGGAAGAGTACATGCAAGGGCTCGTGACATCTGCCACGATTTATGTTCTCCAGGCTAGGGTGAGGATGGCCCTGCAGGCTAAGGATCCTAACTTCAGTCAAGAGGATTGGGATGTTGAGGCCTGACAGGCGAAGATCAGGAGTCTAGGTGTCAAAGAGGTGGTTTATTAGCCTATTTCTGATGCTGATTCTGAGGATGCACCCAAGGAGCCGGAGGATGCAGAGGTGATAAAGCTGAAGCTAAGGTGGCTGAGGTGGTGAAGGAGTTACAAGTGGGCGATGAAGGATATAATGACTAGGCTGGAACCAACTTTTTTAGAGTATTTGTGGTTGAACAAAAACAATTTACTTTTTTATGCTTGTATAGATAATGAAAGAGTTGGGGCGGAGGGATCTTGGTTTCAAGACGTAGCCCCAAATATTCTTCTGACATGGACCGTAGATGCTGACCCCTGTTGAAATATAGGTCCTGGTTTTGGATGAAGTCAGGGGTTGGCATCAAATTTTGGCTATAATATATTAATAATATGGTAACTGCTTTTGACGTTACATCCTTGTGTTCTTTTGTTATCTTGTAACCATTATAAAATGATAAGTGATAAAGTATGAAATAAATTTATACCTTCGTCCAATTTGATAAATGGTCTTCGAAGTATTCTGATGACATCTTGAAGATGTCCCCAGTCTTGGTTACGTCCTTAGGATCATTTTCATCATTCTGAGGATGTCTCCAGTGTTTATCACATCCTTAGGATAATCTTCATCATTCTGGGGATGTCCCCAGTGTTGCATCTTTCAGACAGACTTAGAGTCTTTTTCCCTTTCCAGGAAAGGATTAAAAACTTTTGATAATAACTTGTAGAAAGGTAAACTTAGTCGTCACACTGGCGATAAAGCCTTTTATAAGCTGGGGTCATGCCCATAAAGATGAACTTTAGAAGTATCTGGCGTCAAGGCCTAATGTAGCATCTTGAGGATCATTGGCGTCAAGGCCAAATATAACTGGCGTTAAGGCCACTGGCGACTAGGCCAAATACGTAAGAGACATTGAAAAATGTCTAAACCATAGAGACATTGAAAAATGTCTAAACCATAAGAGTTCAATATATATCTCAAAAATGATGAAATTGTCAGCCACTTTTACATGGACTGGTCCCACCATCCTGAAAATATACATGAACAACGTGCGCACCAGGCGGGGTTGCTAACCCAATGAGAAAGGTGAAAACCTTTAAACCTTAGGAAGGTTTCGGACACCTTAGCGGAGGAGAGGGTGGCCAACCCTCTAGTCTTCAAAGCGTTCCATCTTCAGGATGGTACTGCAAAATTCTCGAGATGGAATATTTCTAGACCATGTTTAGTAAAAATATAAACGATTGAAATAGGTTAAGAATAAGTACTTACATATGGAGATGATTCATCTCTGTCAGCATTCACCTTTATCTTACCAGTAATCCGAACCATGGTTTTTGTTTCAGAGAGATCAGTCACACGAGTCTTCATATATGATAGCATTTTAAGTGAATTGCATTCCACGGATCTTGGTAGAATTTCGTCTTCCATAGTCATAATCGATAAATTAGGGTCCTTCCTACTTATTCGGAGCTAACTTCCCATCACTTGGATTGGTGGTTGTTGTGGGTGAAAATCCTCAGGATGATTTTACCTCACAACCCTAACGTACCTTCCCCAGGATGCTGAAGGGCTCAACTGACTTCAGGATATAACTATATTTCAGCATGTGCACATCTTGAAGATATACTAATGAACTATCTTATTGTTATATGAATGCAGGATGATTTTACCTCACACTCTCTGAGTAACATCCTCAGGATGGTAAAGGACTAAGCAGGGTTCAGGATGTGACAGTGTTCTGACATCTGTGCATCCTGAGGATGGACTAACGAATTATCTTATTATGATGAGATTGCAGGTACACTTAATCAATATTAAGGCTTGTAACTCCTCCCTAACGGCTATATTGACTCATTTAAGTCAGAGGAGCTGATTATTGAAGAGCTATGTGTGTGGAACAAGTCCAAACTCAGAGAAGAAGTCAAACTTTTAACCGACAAGCATTAAATATAGGAGAAAATAGCCATATGACCACTATATTCAGTTGAAACAGTCATATAACGGTCATATTCAGTTGAAACAGCTACAACGGTCACCTGAAGCCATTGAAGGACTTAACTAACTAGCGGATTATGTGGGATCTTCTATTTACTTTTCGTGTAAACTATAAATAGGGAATGATCGTAGAGTATAGGACACATCACATTCACCTGAATACCACTTGATACTCTGATACTTACACACACACAAAACACTTATCATTGTATTCATAGAACACTCATCCATCATTCATCCAAATTTGTATTATTTTTACCTTATTAATATTAACAAACAAGGCAGGGGCTTAGACTCCTCCCGAGGTTTTATGCCGGCGATCTACATTGATCAAGGGCTTTCCTCGTAGATCGAGTGTTGTTCTTTGTGTTTTACTACTTTATTTGTTCATTATAAACAGTTCCATCCCGAGGATATAAATATCCATCCCAAAACAAACCTAAGCCATCCCGAACATGGTTGCCACTTAATTACTTCTTTTTTGCATCTTGACTAAGTATTTTCAGAATACAACTGCGTCTTTAATATATTTCACACATTTAGCACTCTACCTCATTTTTACTAAGTTGGAATTCAAAATTATTTCTACTAGGTAATTTTTGACCAAAACAATTTGGCGCCCACCGTGCGGCAAGTGGTGCTATTTTTAACAAAAACTTGTTAAAACTTTTTCCCAATCAATTTACTTCAAAATTCTTGACAACTATGGCCTCAAACCCAAAATCTGTGTCTTCTTCCACACCATCCACAACCTCTGCCAAAAATGTGACTCTACCACCACCTCCTACCTTTCCCAAGAGTTCTGCACAAATTACCAGGAGTGTTGCTCCTAATACTGCCAGATCTAGGATGGCAACATCTGGATCCACTCCTCCTGTTTTCGTGTCAAATGATGAGTTCCTTTCCATGTTTGCGATGGTGAAGGATCAAATAAAGCAACAACAGGATACCAACCAGATGCTGATGAGAGAAATTCAATCTCTCAAAACATCCTCAAAGAGACCGGCTGAAGACATGAGGACACTATTGCAGCCTAGAGTGTTGGATTTCAATTCTGGCATCTCTGGGGGCATTCTTCTAGGAGATTTCATCCCCATGAGCACTGGATTCTCTGAACCAGAAACTGTTTCATCACCCAGGATGGTTACAACTAGAGATGCAGGATACACTGCCGAGCCATCTCGTGGATATGCTATGGAGCCATCTCGAGGATATACCACCAAACCATCCCGAGGATAAATGGTAACAATTTAAGTTCCAGTACTTTTGCTACTAACGATGTTGCTTCATTGCAGGATGCAGGTATAAGTCCACAGTTGGCAAGAGAGCTTTAGAAAATCAAGGATATGGTGTCTAGTGTGCCAGGGATAATGCAGCCCATCCCTGAGGTATCTTCAGCATGTCATAGGGTGTCTCGCTTTGCGCCTCCGATATGTGATGCTGAGATTCCAAAGACATTCCAGACTCCAAGCATGAAGCTTTATGATGGATCTACTGATCCTGAAGAGCATGTAGCACAATACAGGGAAATAAACCCCATTCCAGCAAACTTGAAAGAAGCATGCTTATGCAAAGGATTTGGTTCCACCCTCACTGGTCCAGCCTTAAAATGGCTAGTAAGTGTTCCTCCCTATTCAATTACTTCTTTTGCACATTTGATTAACATGTTTAATAATCAGTTTTCTTGCAGTCGAACATTTGAACGTTTGACAAGTGATTTGTACAGGGTGACACAGCCACAGGGATAATCATTAAGGGAATATATCACAAGGTTTGGGAAGGAAGCACTTGACATCCCAAACCTAGATGTCACAACAGCAGTGCAAGCCTTCAAGATGGGACTACAGAAGGATTCGCCTTTCTAAAAAGAATTGGTGATGAACCCTTGTAGGAATCTCGATGAAGGTCGGAATAGAGCTTTAAGATTTATCCATCTTGAAGATGACAAGATGATTCAGGAGAGGATAGAGACATCCTCAAGATACAACAATCCCAATCGGAAGTCCACTTCCACATACGAACCTTACAAACATGAACCATATGCTAGACCAGATAATAAAAAGATCAATGTGGTTGAGGATGACGATGAAGAGGATTGCCCTAAACTTTCGGACTATTGTTTTTCTGTGGATGTAACATGTTTAATGTACGCTATGAAGGATCTTGGAGACAAAGCAAGATGGCCAAGAAAAGATAACAAGTCAGGATGGAAGGACAAATCCAAATGATGTGCTTTCCACGAAGATTTTGGACACATTACTGAAGATTGCATTTCTTTGAGAAAAGAGATAGCATATCTCCTAAGAAAGGGCCGTCTTAAGGATCTGTTGGGCAGAAAGAAGTCAAAGATTCAGGATAGCACTGGCATCCCAGAAAGGGCAGCATCTCCACCCAAGGATGCTGGCATTATTAATTTTATTTCAGGAGGATCAGATATTTGTGGGACATCCTACTCAGTAGCCAAAAGGCATGCAAGAGAAATGAAATCAGAAAAAGGAGAAATACCCACAAAGACTACCATCCTGACAAATGTAAAAGTGATTAGCTTTGAAGAAGAGGATTGAGAAAACGTTTTAGAGCCTTACCATGACGGTTTGGTCATTACTTTATATATTGCTAACCATTTTGTTCGCAGGATATTAATAGATGGAGGGAGTTCAGTTAACATAATACAGCTGGAAGCCCTCAAAAGGATGAACATCCCTGAGACCGAGATAGTGGCTAAATCATCTGTCTGGGTTGGCTTCAGTGGAGAGACAAGGGCACAGTTGGTGATATTAAACTGCCTGTGTATATCGAGGGAATGAACTCTATCCAAAGATTCTGTGTGATAGATTCGTTATCCAGTTACAAAGTTATTCTAGGGAGACCTTGGATACATGACATGAAAGCAGTTCCATCAACATATCACCAATGTATAAAGCTACTAACTCCATGGGGAGTCATCAAAGTCAATAGTGACCTGCAAGAAGCAAAGGATTGCTACACAACATCAATGAAGGCTTCATCCCAATTGAAACAAACATAGCAGTTAAAGCAAGATGCATAGTACCATTCTCAGGATGTCAAAGCACATTCTGACCAAGATGTCAAATCACTCTGCCTTGATGAAAACAACGAGGATATAATTGTGCAGATCGGTAAGAACATTCCTAATTATATTAAACAATCTCTAATTTCGTTTTTAATGCAGGCACAACATACCAAAGGTTGGGCAACATGATGTCCAAATAAAAGATTGGGGACACAATGGGAGTGAAGTCCAAGAAAGCTGAAGACCATATTTAGGATCTCAAAGAAGCCTTTGACATCCTGGATGCCTATAATATGAAGATGAATCCTACCAAGTGCAACTTTGGAGTCGGTACTAGCAAATTTCTTGAATACTTAGTAACCAAGAGAGGCATTGAAGCCAGTCCAGAACAAATCAGAAGCCATCTTTGATTTAAAATCTTCAACCAACGTCAAAGATGTATAAAGATTGACTGGCATGATAGCAGCACTAAACAGGTTCATTTCGAAGTCCTCAGAAAAATGCAAAGAGTTCTATGACATCCTGGAAAAGAACAACAAATTTGACTGGGGACAAAAACGTGAGGTCGCATTGAAGAAATTGAAGGAATATCTTGTAGCAGCTCCACTCCTGATGAAACCTAAAGATGGTGAACCTCTCAAATTATAACTTGCAGTTTCCAAAAATGCAATAAGTGCAGTCTTGGTAAGAAAACTTTGAAGGACAACAACATCCTGTCTACTAATGTAAGTAAAACTCTACTAGATGCTGAGACCAGGTATTATCATCTTGAAAAACTTGTTTTAGCTTTGATAATGGCATCCACTAAGTTAAGGCATTACTTTGAAACACATAGGATACACGTACAAACTAACTATCCCATAAAAACTGTACTTAGAAAACCAGAAATGTCAGGTAGAATGGCTAAATGTTCAGTAAAATTAAGTGCCTTTGACTTAGTATACGAGCCTAGAAATGCAATCAAATCTCAGGATCTAGCTGATTTTGTGGCTGATTTCAGTAGTGACATCCTAAGTGAAATTGAAAAAGAAGTATAACAAGTAAATGAAAACTTGCGAAAATGGATTTTATATAATGATGGTGCTTCAAATATGAGAGGCACAGGGTTAGGATTACTACTAAAATCGCCACAAGGGGACAAAATACCCCATGCGATTAGATGTGCATTTCAAACAACCAATAATGAAGCTGAATATGAAGCTCTCATTGTTGGCTTACAACTTGCTAAGGATATGCATGTTTCAAATTTAGAAGTGTTTGTTGATTCCTTGTTAATTACTAACCATTTTAACGGATCTTATGCAGTCAAAGGTAAAAAATTAGTTGAATATCTTGAAATAGTCAAGAAATTAGCATCTTGTTTTGCAGAATTTACACTAACACAGGTACCTAGGGAAGAAAATGCTGAAGCTGATGCCTTGGCAAATTTAGAACTGCATCCTGAAGTCACCGACTGTAGAACTGCATCCAGAGGATAACACTGTGCATCCGGAAGATAGCACTGTACATCCTAAGGATAATACTGCTCTTACTGCTCGGAATCAAAATGATAACATCAACACCTGTCCATCCTCAAGCTAATGGACAAGCAGAATCCTCTAATAAGATCATCATCAACAACTTGAAGAAGAGGCTTGGAGAAAAGAAAGGAAAATGGGCAGAAGAAAACCACTTTCAAGAATGCAACTGGCCATACACCTTTCTCCTTGGTCTTTAGAATAGAAGCCATGCTCCCAACCAAGATGGTAATGCCTGCAGCAAGAAGATATCTTCATGATGCAACTACCAATTCAGAAGTATTGCTTCAAGATCTTGAAACAGTGGATGAAGTTAGGGATATAGCCAGATTGAGGATGGAACCTTATCGACAAAGGATAACTAAAACCAACAACAAGAATATAAGGATAAGAAGATTCCAGGTCGGAGATTTGGTCTTAAGAAAATCCTTCCAAAATACCACCAAGCCAAGTAATGGGAAGTTAGCTCTTAATAAGTAGGAAGGACCCTACTTGATCGATTATGACTATAGAAGACGAAATTCTACCAAGATCCTGGAATGCAATTCACTTAAAATGCTATCATATATGAAGACTCATGAGAATGATCTCCGTGGAAGAGAATTCGTGGTTCGGATTACTGGTAAGATGAAGGTGAATGCTGACAGAGATGAGTCATCTCCATATGTAAGTACTTATTCTTAACCTATTTCAATTATTTATATTTTAACTAAACATGGTCTAGAAATAGTCCATCCTGAGAATTTTGCAGTACCATCCTGAAGATGGAATGCTTAGAAGATTACGGGGCTGGGCACCCTCTCCTCCATTAAGGTGTCCAACACCTTCCTAAGGTTTAAAGGTTTTCACCTTTCACATTGGGTTAGCAACCCTCGCCTGGAGCGCACGATGCCCATGTATATTCTCGGGATGGTTGGACCAGTCCATGTAAAAGTGGCTGACAATTTCATTATCTTTGAGATATACGATGGAACTCTTAAGGTTTAGACATTTTACAATGTCTCTAATGGTTAGAAGTTTTTCAACGTGTCTTTGGGCCTTGTTGCCAGTTATTCCTAAGGGCCTTGTCGCTAATTATTCTTAAGGGCCTTGTCGCCAGTTATTACTAAAGGTCTTGTCGCCAGTTATTCTCAGGATGATACATAATGGTTTTATCACCAAAATATAACAAAAGGGTTTTTGATCCCAGATTAAACCAAAGGGCTAAGTCGCCAGTATAATAAAATCTTCCTTTGCAGGATATTATCAAAACATAAGTCTTTCTTATGAAAGATTATAAGGTCTATATTGAAGATATTACACTGGGGACATCCTCAGAATGATGAAGATTATCCTAAGGATGTGATAAACACTGGAGACATCCTCAGAATGATGAGAATGATCCTAAGGATGTAACCATGACTGGGGACATCTTCAAGATGTCATCAGTATACTTCGAAGACCATTTATCAAATTGGACGAAGGTAATATTTGTATTATTCCTTTATAATTGACATTTGTTGATGTTTGCAGGATATCAAAAGAAACAAAAAAGGAACACAAGGATGTAGCGTCAAAAGCAGTTACCATATTATTTATTATAGCCAAAATTTGATGTCAACCCCTGGCTTCATCCTAAAATAGTACCCATCCACCAGGGGTCAACATCTATGGTCTGGGTCAAATAAAAGATTTGGGGTTTCGTCTTGAAACCAAGATCCCTCCACCCCAACTCTTTCATTATCTATACAAACATAAAAAAGTAAATTGTTTTCGTTCAACCACAAACTACCACAAATATTCTAAAAAAGTGGGTTCCAGCCTAGTCATTATATCCTTCACCACCTCAGCCACCCTAGCTTCAGCTTCCTTCACCTCTGCATCCTCAAGCTCCTTGGGTGCATCCTCAGGATCCTTAGCCCATGATGCAATCCTCACCCTAGCCTGGAGAACCGAAATCGTGACAGATGTCATGAGCCTTTGCCTATACTCCTCCATCTCCTTTCCATGCCCCAGCAAAGCCTTGACCTGCTCAAATTTCACCAGTTTCAACTCATTCTTCACCTTGCCCAGCTCTTTCTTAAGATGTTTGCTCTTTTCTTGAGCAATCTTCTTCATACCTTCCAGGCTGGCCTTGGTGCCATTCATCTCCCTGGCTACTTCATCCAGGGACTTCAGCAGATATTCATGTCCCTACAAGAGACAAAGAACAGGTAAGTATTTTATCTTTAAATATTTGAATAAATATGTTATGCCATTTTCAGGATAGCATCATACTTGAAGAGTGTACTGGGAAATCTTGCCCAAGACATCCTCAAAGGAGTAGTCTCTCAGGTTGAGGTAGAGGCATTAGCAGTCTTCCTCTTCTTAAGAGGATGCAGGTGCCCTTGACTTAGTAGAGGAGGAGAGCTAGTCATCTTGGAGCTGGATGGTGAAGTGATCTTGGCTGTCTTGATATCCTGACTGTCAATATCATCAAGGTCGAAAAAGGTGGATTTCTTTGCTGAATAAGGTAAAGAAATATAGGTTTAGACAGGTACACATAACAAGACAAAAACATCCTCAGGATGTAACAGGTAATACTTACCAGACATCTCCGTGGCACGACTAGTAATGTAGCTCTCTTCTACTTCAAAGGTTCTAGCTGAGACAGGTAAGTCTAAAACAGCTTTGTACCTGATAAGGGATTCAGTCAGGGGAGGAGTAAGTTTGGCAAGTTAAGCACTTGTCACACAAAATTTTCATTAAACATCCTGAATAATCTTTACCACTTTTTAACCAAGACATAGGCATATCATCCCTAAAAGGAATGGAATCCATCTTCGCAAAAAAGAACTTTGATTTCCAAGACCTGTCAGACTTAATGACATTATGCAGGAAATGAGGATCTTTGTAAGCTGAAGAACATAATGGTTGGAACCATGAGTTTTCAACTTATACAGGTAAGACAGGTCACCAATATGAAGATTGATACCATGATTCTCGGTGATCTCATTACAGACTATCAGGATCCTCCAAACATCAGGCATAGCCTAGGCATAGGCCATCCCAGTTATATCAAAGAACTCTTTGATGAACGGGAGAATGGATATCTTAAACCCAGGTGGAAAGGCATGTACAGGAAGCAGATCCATATAGAGGATGCAAAATCAGACTTCGCATTCTGGTCATATGGCCGGAACACAGTTAATTCAGGGAAAGCCCCTGAGTTATTCATAGAAAGGATATCTTTGTCTATGAATGTACATACTTCGTTTGCAGGATCTTGTAACAGGTTTTATTGTATAAAGTCCTTATGGACTCTTATGCTTCCTGCAGCCCTTGTTGATTTTTTACCCATCCTGAGAATTCTTTGTACAAAAATATTCGAAGATTGGTAAAAACAGAGAAAAACACAGAAGAAAGAAGAAATAATCTTTTTGATGATCCTGTTGTGATTATAAAGGAAGGATTGAAGTCTAGATATAGATGGCAGAAGATGATATCGTGTAACGGTCATTACATGATTATAGCCGAAAAAAGAGCCGTTATCATCCTGACGGAAGTCCCATCAAAATTATCAGATAGGTTCTATGATTAAAAAATATTTTTAACTTCAAGGATATTAACGGTAACATATTTTTAGGGACAATTGTTGTGGGTGAAAATCCTCAGGATGATTTTACCTCACATCCCTAACGTACCTTCCCAAGGATGCTGAAGGGCTCATCTGACTTCAGGATATAACTATATTTCAGCATGTGCACATCCTGAAGATATACTAATGAACTATCTTATTGTTATATGAATGCAGGATGATTTTACCTCACACTCTCTGAGTAACATCCTCAGGATGGTAAAGGACTAAGCAGGGTTCAGGATGTGACAGTGTTCTGACATCTGTGCATCTTGAGGATGGACTAACGAATTATCTTATTATGATGATATTGCAGGTACACTTAATCAATATTAAGGCTTGTAACTCCTCCCTAACGGCTATATTGACTCATTTAAGTCAGAGGAGCTGATCATTGAAGAGCTATGCGTGTGGAACAAGTCCAAACTCAAAGAAGAAGTCAAACTTGTAACCGACAAGCATTAAATATAGGAGAAAACAGCCATATAACCACTATATTCAGTTGAAACAACCATACAACGGTCATATTCAGTTGAAACAGCTACAACAGTCACCTGAAGCCATTGAAGGACTTAACTAACTAGAGAATTATGTGGGATCTTCTATTTACTTTTCGTGTAAACTATAAATAGGGAATGATCGACGAGTATAGGACACATCACATTCACCTGAATACCACTTGATACTCTGATACTTACACACACACAAAGCACTTATCATTGTATTCAAAGAACACTCGTCCATCATTCATCCAAATTTGTATTATTTTTACCTTATTAATATTAACAAACAAGGCAGGGGCTTAGACTCCTCCCGAGGTTTTGTGCCGGCGATCTACATTGATCAAGGGCTTTCCTCGTAGATCGAGTGTTGTTCTTTGTGTTTTACTACTTTATTTGTTCATTATAAACAGTTTCATCCCGAGGATATAACTGTCCATCCCAAAACAAATCTAAGCCATCCCGAGCATAGTTGTCACTTAATTACTTCTTTTTTTTGCATCTTGACTAAGTATTTTCAGAATACAACTGAGTCTTTAATATATTTCACACATTTAGCACTCTACCTCACCTTTACTAATTTGGAATACAAAATTATTTCTACTAGGTAATTTTTGACCAAAACAGTGGTAATTTGGAAGGCTTTTCTTAAGACCAAATCTCCCACCTGGAATCTTCTTATCCTTATATTCTTGTTGTAGGTTTTGGTTATCCTTTGTTGATGAGGTGCCATCCTCAATCTGGCTGCATCCCTAACTTCATCCACTGTTTCAAGATCTTGAAGCAATACTTCTGAATTGGTAATTGCATCTTGAAGATATCTTCTTGCTGTAGGCATTACCATCTTGGTTGGGAGCATGGCTTCTATTCCAAACAACCAAGGAGAAAGGTGTTTGTCCAGTTGCATTCTTGAAAGTGGTTTTCTTCTGCCCATTTTCCATTCTTTTCTCCAAGCCTCTTCTTCAAGTTGTTGATGATGATCTTATTAGAGTATTCTGCTTGTCCATTAGCTTGAGGATGGACAGGTGTTGATGTTATCATTTTGATTCCGAGTAGTTAGAACAGTGTTATCCTTAGGATGCACAGTGCTATCTTCAGGATGCACAGTGTTATCCTCTGGATGCAGTTCTACAGTTGCTGACTTCGGGATGTAAATGGTGGGAATCTTGGACCCTTCTGGTGATGTAAGTACCTAAGTACCTGTGTTAATGTAATTTCTACAAAACAAGATGCTAATTTCTTTACTATTTCAAGATATTCAACTAATTTTTAGCCCTTTACTGCATATGATCCATTAAAATGGTTAGTAATCAACAAAGAATCAACAAATACTTCAATATTAACAATATGCATGTCTCTAGCAAGTTGTAAACCAGCAATGAGAGCTTCATACTCTGCCTCATTATTGGTTGTCTAAAATGCACATCTAATAGCATGGGGTTTTTTGTCCCCTTGTGGCGATTTTAGTAGTATTCCTAAACCTGTTCCTTTTGCATTTGAAGCACCATCAGTATATAAAGTCCATTTTTCTAAATTTTCATTTAATTGTTGAACTTCAGATTCTACTTCACTCAGGATGTCACTACTGAAATCAGCCACAAAATCTGCTAGAGCCTGAGATTTAATTGCATTTCTAGGCTCATATACCAAGTCAAAGACACTTAATTTCACTGACCATTTAGCCATTCTTCCTGACATTTCTGGTTTTCTAAGTACATTTTTAATAGGGTAGTTAGTTTGTACGTGTATCCTATGTGTTTCAAAATAACGCCTTAACTTGGTAGATGCCATTATTTAAGTTAAAACTAGTGTTTCGAGATGAGAATACCTGGTTTTAGCATCTAGTAGAGTTTTACTTACATAGTAGACATGATGCTGTTCCCCTTCAAAGTCTCTTACCAAAACTGCACTTATCGCATTCCCAAAAACTGCAAGGTATAGCTTTAGAGGTTCTCCATACTCAAGTTTTATCAAGAGTGGAGCTTTTGCAAGATACTCCTTCATCTTCTTCAATGCATCCTCATATCTCTGTCCCTAGTCGAATTTACTATTTTTCTTTAGCATGTAATAGAATTCTTTACACTTCTCTGAGGATTTTGAGATGAATTTGTTTAAGGCTGCTATCCTGCCTGTCAGCCTTTGTACATCCTTGATATTTTTTGGGGATTTGAGATTAAGGATGGCTTTTATTTTTTTGGGACTGGCTTCTATTCCTCTTTTGGTAACTAGATATCCAAGAAAATTTCCGGAACTAACTCCAAAGTGACACTTTGATGGGTTCAACTTCATATTGTAGGCATCCAGTATGTCAAATGCCTCTTTAAGATCTTGAAGATGGTTCTCTGCCTTCTTGGATTTAACTACCATGTCATCGATGTATACTTCTATTGTGTCCCCAATCTTTTCCTTGAACATCATATTGACCAACCTTTGGTATGTTGCTCCTGCATTAAAAACAAAATTAGAGATTGTTCAATATAATTAGGAATGTTCTTACCGGTCTGCATAGTGATATCCTTGTTGTTTTCATTGAGGCAAACTGATTTGACATCTTGGTCAGAATGTGCTTTGACATCCTGAGGATGGCACAATGCATCTTGCTTTAATTTTTGTGCTTGTTTCGACTGGGATGACGCCTTCATTGATGTTGTGTAGCAATCCTTTGCTTCTTGCTGGTCACTGTTGACTTTGATGACTCCCCATGGAGTCAGTAGCTTTACACATTGATGATATGTTGATGGAACTGCTTTCCCTGTCATGTATCCAGAATCTTTGGATAGAGTTCATTCCCTTTACATACACAGGCAGTTCAATATCACCAACTGTGCTCTTGGTTTCCCCACTGAAGCCAACCAAGACAGATGATCTAGCCACTATCTCAGTCTCAGGGTTTGTTCATCCTTTTGAGGGCTTCCAGCTGTATTATGTTAACCAAACTCCCCCATCTATTAATATCCTGCGAACAAAATGGTTAGCAATATATAAAGTAATGACCAAACCATCATGGTGGGGCTCTCGAACGTTCTCTCGATCCTCTTGAAATAAAATTAATGATGCCAGCATCCTTGCATGGAGATGCTGCCCTTTCTGGGATGCCAGTGCTATCCTGAATCTTTGACTTCTTTCTGCCCAGCAGATCCTTAAGATGGCCCTTGCTTAGGAGATATGCTATTTCTTTTCTTAAGGCAATGCAATTTTCAGTAACATGTCCAAAATCTTAGTGAAAAGCACACCATTTAGATTTGTCCTTCCATCCTGACTTGTTATCTTTCCTTGGCCATCTTGCTTGTCTCCAAGATCCTTCATAGCGTACATTAAACCTGTTACATCCACAGAAAAATAATAGCCCGACAGTTTAGGACAATCCTCTTCATTGTCATCCTCAACCACATTGACCTTTTTATTATCAGGTCTAGCATATGGTTCATGTTTGTAAGGTTCGTATGTGGAAGTGGACTTCCGATTGGGATCATTGTATCTTGAGGATGTCTCTATCCTCTCCTGTAACTTCTTGTTATCTTCAAGACGGATGAACCTTAAAGCTCTATTCCGAACTTCATCGAGATTCCTACAAGGGTTCATCACCAATTCTTTATAGAAAGGCGAATCCTTCTGTAGTCCCATCTTGAAGGCTTGCACTGCTATTGTGATGTCTAGGTTTGGGATGTCAAGTGCTTTCTTCCCAAACCTTGTGATATATTCCCTTAATGATTCTCCCTGTGGCTATGTCACCCTGTACAAATCACTTGTCAAACGTTCAAATGTTCGACTGCAAGAAAATTGATTGACAAACATGTTAACTAAATGAGCAAAAGAAGTAATAGAATCGGGAGGAACACTTAGAAGCCATTTTAAGGCTGGACCAGTGAGGGTAGAACCAAATCCTATGCATAAGCATGCTTCTTTCAAGTTTGCTGGAATGGGATTTATTTCCATCCTTTCCCTGTACTGTGCTACATGCTCATCATGATGAGTAGATCCATCATAAAGCTTCATGCTTGGAGTCTGGAATCTCTTTGGAATCTCAGCATCACATATTGTAGGTGCAAAGCGAGACACCCTGTGACATGCTGAAGATACCTCAGGGATGGGCTGTATTATCCCTAGCACACTAGACACCATATCCTTGATTTTCTGAAGCTCTCTTGCGAACTGTGGACTTATACCTGTATCCTGCAAAGAAGCAGCATCGTTAGTTGGAAAAGTACTGGAACTTAAGTTGTTACCATTGTTGTATCCTCGGGATGGTTTGGTGGTATATCCTCAAGATGGCTCCACAACATATCCTCGAGATGGCTCGGCAGTGTGTCCTGCATCACTAGTTGTTGCCATCCTGGGTGCTGAAACAGTTTCTGGTGTAGATAATCTAGTGCTCATGAGGATGAAATCTCCTTGATAAATGTCCCCAGAGATGCCAGAATTGAAATCCAACAATCTAGGCTGCAATGGTGTCCCCATGTCTTCAGCCGGTCTCTTTGAGGATGTTTTGAGAGATTGAATTTCTCTCATCAGCATCTGGTGGGTATCCTGTTGTTGCTTTATTTGATCCTTCACCATTGCAAACATGGAAAGGAGCTCATCATTTGACATGAAAACAGGAGGAGTGGATCCAGATGTTACCATCCCAGATCTAGCAGTATTAGGAGCAACAATCCTGGTAGTTTGTGCAGAACTTTTCGGAAAGGTCAGAGGAGGTAGTAGAGTCACTTTTTTGGCAGAGGTTGTGGATGGTGTGGAAGAAGACACAGATTTCTGGTAGGAAGACATAGTTGTCAAGATTTGTAAAATGAGTTAATTGAGAAAAAGTTTTAATAAAGTTTTTTGTTAAAATAGCACCACTGGCCCCACGGTGGGCGCCAAATTTTTTTGGTCAAAAATTACCTAGTAGAAATAATTTTGTATTCCAAATTAGTAAAAGTAAGGTAGAGTGCTAAATGTGTGAAATATGTTAAAAACTCAGTTGAATTCTGAAAATAGCAGTTTAATATAATAAAGAAATAACAATATGACAACTATCCTCAGGATGGCAAAGAAACTGGTCAGGATGGACAGTTATATCCTGAGGATGTAATTGTCTGACAGAATGATGAAATAGGCAAAAATCAATGAATGTGAATGCAATGCAATAAAGGAAAGACACTCGATGTACGAGGAAAGCCCTTGAGCAATGTAGATCGCCGGCACAAAACCTCGGGAGGAGTCTAAGCCCCTGCCTTGTTTGTTAATATTAATAAGGTAAAAATAGTACAACTTTGGATAGGTGATGAACGAGTATCTATGATTATAATATGGGTGTTGTGTGTGTGTGTAGATAGAGAGAGATAAAGAGAGAGAGAGTATCAGGTGTATATGAAGTGTTAAGCAAGTGAGAAGTGTCCTATTACTCGTTGATCACCCTCTATTTATAGTTACACGAAAGTAAATAATGAATCTCATGATATCCACCGTCTTTAATGATCTTGTGGACTGTTTCAGGTGACCGTTGTGTTGTTACAACTTAATATGACCGTTGTAGCAGCTGTTTCAATTGAATATAGTCGTTATATGGTTGTTTCCTCCTTTCTCGCCTATATTTAATGCATGTCGGTTACACCTTTGACTTATTCTTTGAGCTTGGACTTGTTCTACACGCATAGCTCTTCAATGATCAGCTCCTTTCACTTAAATGAGTCAATATAGCTGTTAGGGAGGAGATACAAACCTTAATATTGAATAAGTGTACCTGCAATAATATCACAATAAGATGATTCGTTAGTCCATCCTCAGGATGCACAGAGGTCGGAACATTGTTACATCCTGAACCTTGCTTAGTCCTTTAGTATCCTGAGGATGTTACTCAGAGAATATGAGGTAAAATCATCATCCATTCATATAAGAATAAGATAGTTCGTTAGTCTATCCCCAGGATGCACAAAGGTCAGAATGTTGTTACATCCTGAAGCCTGTCCAATCCTTCAATACCGTGAGGATGCTACAGAAAATATAGGTTAGTGCTATCCTGAAGATTTCACCACCAACAACGTTCAAGAGGAGACTTTCCAAGTGGAAAGCGAGCAGTCTTTCTATTGGTGTTCGGGTTACTTTGATTAAATCTGTGCTTGATAGTTTGCCCACTTATTATTTTTCATTATTTATGGCGCCAAGGACGATCACAAATGTGTTGGAAAGTTTGATTAGACGCTTTCTATGGGGAGGGTTGGATGATGTAAGGAAAATGAGTTGGGTTTCTTGGGAGGTGGTTATAAAACCGATTCGAGATGGAGGATTGGGTTTAGCTAATCTTGAAGTCAATAATTATGCCTTGTTTGGAAAATGGTTATGGAGGTACTATTTCGAACAAAATTCGATGTAGAGAAAGGTGATTGTTTCGATTCACGGTTCAAGCCATAGCTGGGGCATTGTGTCGGTCAATAATTCTCTTACGGGTATGTGGAAGACTTGCGCTTCTTTCTGGAACAAATTTAAGAAAGATGGCGTTGGTTTTGGTAGCCTGCTTCGTGGGAAAATAGGAAACGGGCGGCACATTTGTTTTTGGTTGGATACTTGGTTGATTTCGGAAATGCTTAAGGATAAATTTACATGCTTATTTTCCCTAGAAAAAAAATTAATGAGTTTCAGTTTGTAATAGGATCCGGACAAGTGGTGCAGCTCGGGTATTAAAGTGGGAGTGGAGGCGAATTCCTGAGACATCCGAAGAGGTAACCAACAAACTTTCATTAGAAGTGCTATTACAAGGTGCTACATTGGAGGATAGGCAAGATTGTTGGGAGTGGTGTGATGGTTCAACTATAGGGTATACAGTGGCATCGGTAAAAAATGGATGGTAGGTTCGAGTTTGCCTGGAGGTGGGTTTGGGTTTACATGGAGTAAATGGATTCAACTTAAATGCAATATTTTTATGTGGTGTGCTTTTCTAGATCGACTACCTACTAAGATGGCTCTGATAAAACATAATATACATGTGGATAATCATCTTTGTGTTTGGTGCGAGAGCAAGGAAGAAACGGTGGAACACATTCTTACAGGATGTGCGGTTTCAGCTGGGGTGTGGAACGGGTTATCTAAATGGTGTCGCATTCCAAATATTTATGCTTTTCATGTCAATGATTTGGTAGACATGCATGATCTTTGCGGCGCTTCGGGGAACAAGAAAGTGGTGATTCACGGGGTTATCATTATTGCGTGTTAGAGGTTATGGAAGGCCAGGAATGATAAGGTTTTTTCCAGTAAGCAATCGAATGTGGCGGACATGATCATAGATATCAAGACATTGGGTCTTTTTATGGTATAAACATAGATTTAAAGGAGTTGTTGTTGTTTAGGAGAGGCGGTGTAATTTTGATTTAATGTAATTGGGTTGTATGTTTTGGTTTTTGGCTTGTTATCTCCACCTTGGTGATAGCTTGTCCAGTTTTGGTGGTTAATGAAAGTCAACTTTCAAAAAAAAAAAAAAAAAAAAAAATAAAGATAATGGTTTTTTGAACTTTAAATAGTTCAACTCTTGTTACATTAATTATCATCTTTTTAATTAATTAGTTATTAACACTTTGTCATACACATTGTCAAAATTTGTCATACACATATAAAAATTCATCCTACATATACTGAAATTATCATATTTTTCTCCTACACATACTGAGATTATCATACGTTTATCCTACACATATAAAACTTCATCCTACATATGTAATACACATATATCTTTTTTTTGAACTATAACTTCATTAACACCGGCAAGTCCTCAAAGCAAGGACTCCCGCAAAACCTTACAAACTATACAATGGGTAATTTACCCAATCATTCCAAACTATAGTTTTAAATCTAGATCTATGTTTCAACCAAATAAACGACAATGCCTTTATCCTAGCGACGACTTCCACGACTCTAGGAGTACCTCCTTGAAACACTTTGTTATTTCTCTCAATCCAAATCGCCCAACACGTAATCATCATAATTCCTCTAATTATCCTTCTCTCGTCCGTAGTATTCTATGAAACTTGCTGTATCCGAAGAAGCTCCGCTATGTCACTAGGGTACCATCCACCAATCCTGCACCAATTCCAAATTTTACTCCAAACGCCAAAAGAAAACCCACATTGAACCATGATATGATTCGTTGACTCTTCATCCGTGCCGCATAAAGGACACTTTGAATCCGGAATATAGATCGATCTCCTAACCAACGTCAAACGGGTAGCTATTCGATCTTGAGCCAGCCTCCAAATAAAAACATTCACTTTTATAAGAATCCAATTTACCCATTGCATGTTACTATTCTGCAGCCCCAAAACCGGTTCTTGAATCCACTTCTTAACCTCCGCAACAGTAAATTGACCGCTGCCACCGTCCTTCCATGTCCATGAATCTGTGAGCGTTGAATTTTAGCTAAAACAGGATTATATGATCATACAAGTTACAAAACTAGGTGCGGAAACCCTGGATCTGAACAAATTGATAAAACACAAATCACGACACAATCAAGATCATTTTCAATAACATTTCATAGATTAACTTTCATTCAAAAAGCATTTACAATGAGTTTATGTTAATCTAGATCACACAGATAATCTCTCAAAAACACTTCTAAACCTGAACTGAACCTGGACACAAATGACAACTCTCTTCCATTATCAAAAACACAAAAACTATATATAGACACTGCACATTCGCCCGTTTTCACTGGTCGAATGTGAGTGTTTTCCACATTCGCCCACTACAAGTGGTCGAATGTGTCTTCAGTTCATGTCCATTCTTCCTTCGCCCACTTCAGATCTACCTTCGTCCATTCTTGTTTACCTTCGCCCAGTTATATCTACATTCGCCCAGACTATAGTCACCTTCGGCCATCACTAACATATGTTAATTATTGTATATCCAATCCTTAGTCGCAAAACGCATCAACAAACTCCCCCTCGACTATTGATTGGATAGTCTTCTCTGATAGTCCATTGTCTTGTTCATCAGTTTGATTCTGAGCTGCTTCTTCTGCTCAGAAGTCATTGGCGGCTCGAATGTTTTCTTCACCGGCTTAGATACATTGGCCATCTTCACAGTCTTGCCAAGTTTACCCTCCAAGTTGCTTCCAGCATTTATATCATATGCAAAACAAACTCCCACAACTTGAGTATACTTTCTCGCTTGAGCAAAGTCATTGGGTTCATAGTAGATCGGATTGTAGAATAACATGATGATGTCTTCGAATGTGCAATTAATCAGCCACATAGGATCAAATACATGAACATGCTTGTATTTATCCTTTCCATCCCTCAACACGATCACTGCTTCTGCCTTCCTCCAATCATAATACCAAAAGATGAAATCAGCACTAAAATGCTGTGGCATTGGCATCAACGGTATCTTCCTCATCACATTAGGTGCTTTATAAATCAAAGTAACACGCTTCATATTGGTTTGAGGATCAATATCCCTATGAACTTTTCTACGGGGATATTGAGGCTGAAATCTCTTCCATCTCGTACGACTTTCCCAAACCAATTTGTCAGCACACCAACCGACATGTGATCCATTTACCTCGGCACCTGACATTTGGAATCTGCATAAGTCTCTCACCGCCCAGTACGGTAGAGTAAGCAAGTCACAGAATCTGTTGAAATACAGAATTCCGGTTTCCCATTTTGCAGCAATACACTTCAGTCTGCCTAAGTAAGTCCACCCGAGAGCTCTGCCTTTGAACTTGGCATTATGAAATCGATAAAAGTTACCTTGAGCTTCAGGCTTTGGTCGGTTCTCATCCATTTCCTTCAACTTCTTCATATAATTCTTCAACTCATCAGACTGGTTAGAAGAATCTTTCTTTTCAGTACCAAATACCTTCTCAACAAACTCTTCGCTCCTTTTCTTTGCTTTCTGTTTCGCTGACTTATTTGGTATCTCAGTGAAGTCAGGAAATACTTCATTCTCATCATCTTGTCTGAAATACTGGGGAAACTCTTCATGAGTAATATCTTCTACTTCCACTTCGTTGTTTTCTGGAGTCTGCACATCATCTGAATGATTTCCCATATCCTTTTCAGGAATATCAGGAATCGATTCATCCATCATAAACTCCTCAAACGTCTTCCCTACCCTCTGTGCGAGACCATCTAGTATTTCTTTCGCCACAGATGCAGGTAATTCCCCTTCTTCAAGATCTGGATCTTCATATTCCAACTCATATCTTAAATCATCAGTCTGGAATATTTCAGCGAAGCATCCTGTGAACTCAATGGTCCACTCTCTCTTTTCCAACATATTCTTATATATCTGTTTAGCATCATCAGACAGAGATCTCACCTTCTCGTTCCAGAAAATACTTTCATCCGAATCAACGTTCTCTCCTTTCTTCTTGGAACTCGATTCTCCAGTATCTTTCTTCTTCTGTGGTGTTCTCTTCTCATAACTAAATCTGGAAGTATCATCTCCTCCATCATGATCACTTCCACTGCTAAACTCATCACCTTGCTTTTTCCCAGTACCTTCAGCACCATCATCATCATCATTATTGTCATCATCATCATCATTATCATCATCACTTTTATCCGATCCATCATCATCCTCATCATCATCTTCTTCTTTCTCAGATTCAGAATACTCATAATCAACTTTCTGTTCATCTTCTTCTTCATCTTCTTCACCCTCTTTCAACTGGGGTGCTCTGCTATAAAGCTCTTCAATCAAACCACAAAGGCGTTTGTTTTCCTTCTTTAATTCTTTGTTGTCAGCCTTAATTAGTTTGATTTTGCTCTTGTTTCTTTCACATTTTCTTTCAAGCTTCTCATTCTTAGCTTCAATCATCTTAATCTTATCATTTATATCATCCTGATTAGATTTCGAAGCAACCACAATCTGGAGCATCTTCTCCTCATTCTGCTTGAACTTAGCAATCTCAGCCTGTTGAGCAACCAACATCTTCAGCATGTCCTCCATCTTCTTATTAACTTGTTTCATGACATCGTCATCCACAGTCACTTTCTTCGACTTAGATCTGGATGGCTCAACTTCAACAACTTTCTCCTTTTGAGGCTTTCTAAACATATCGAGCACTTTATCCATATCGATATTGAACTGATCGATTGGTAAAGTCTCTGCCTCTTTCGCTTTCTTCTGCTTCTTGGCAACTGGTGAAGATAGCTTAGATGGTGTACCAGCATCAGGTAATCTCTTTCCCTTCAACAACTGAGCCAACTCTTTTTCCCTCAGTTCTTTCACACTTGACTTCTTTGCCATAGTCTTTTGTTTCTTTGTTTTCTTGGGCAAATTCACAACTACAGTTTCTCCAACACTCAGCTCAGCTAGGTCAACACCTAAACCTTCATCTTCAACTGATTTCTTTCTTCTCTCAGCTTCTTCTATCGACTGGTTCAAGGATTCAGACTCACCAACCATAGTGGCCTTACGTTTGGTGGTCCTCACATTCTCATCATCAGAATCCCACTGCTCATCAACTTCAGTCTCTTCTGAATCTACAGACTCTTCATCCACCAAACCCGATCCTTTCATCGCCGTCGATTTCTTTCTAGCCACTTGTTGCTTAGTGCTTCCCTGATCCACAGCCTTTCCCTTGCCCTTCCCTTTGGCTCCAGGATTGACTACTTGTCGTTTCCGCTTAGTGCTTGAATCAACATACACTAAGGGATCATCATTGTCTGAGTCACTATCATCATGTCTTGCTTTGTTCTTGCCAGGATCAGTGTAATCCGGACGAATCAAAGCGCCAAATAATCTCCTGTTAGGTGGCTTTTCACTGTCAGGCACACCTTTGTAACCCTTCATCCTCATCAAGGTTCTAATGTTCATATGATCTTGACCTAGGATCATTGTCGGATCCTTTTTCAGCATAGGATATTTGTAGTCAAAGATCATCATCAGAAACCTCGGATACAACATGAACTTCTTATTTTTCATTCCCTTTAACATCTCCAGCATATGATCAAGAATCATCCCAGAAACATTAAATGGTTTGTTGAGTGTCAACGCTACCATTAATGAACTCAAACTCCTTCTCATAACGTCATAACCACCACTCACACATCCAAAGACATGAATAAGAACATGAGCAAAATACTTGTACTGTACTCCCAGTTTCCCCTTATACATAGATCTGTCAGTGATTGGACCTTTGTATTTCATTCTTAAGAAGCACGCCTTCTGTTCTGTCCATGATAACTCCCTGGGATCCTCACTATCTTCGAACTTAATCTGTAACGCCTCCCGAATATCAGCTTCAGTCAAAAACATCTCCATCTCCTGAATCTTGCTCTTGATGATCGTCTGATTCTCCCAGTAGTCATACTTCGCATTCTGATAAAAATCTTCTATGATGTCTTTATATATGATGGTTAGTGTGGCTAAGGCATGAACAATCCTGCTCCTCTTCAGAAACTCTATAATTCCTGTAAACTCCGTGTTCTTCTCAACGTCTCCTAGATAAGCGCAACAGTTGTGCGATCGTTCAAAAGGCCAACTGCTAGGAACAGATGTTTCAGCTTCTGGCACTGATGTGATTTCAACTGGAGTTTCAACATTCACTGCTGGTGTTTCAACGTTCTCGGGTTGTTCAGCCATCTGCACATGAAAATCAATAAAACACGTCAAAATACAAAAACGACAAAAATTATAAAATTTTGGTCAAAACTAATCTGCACATTCGCCCGTTTTAAACTGGTCGAATGTGAGATTTTGTGGTCGAATGTGAAAATTTTGGTCGAATATGAAAAATTTCTGATTAAAAATCACATTCGTCCGTTTTTATTGTTCATTCGCCCAACCCGTTCCACCTTCGTCCGTTTTTATCAACCGAATGTGGAAAAGGTTTTCCCCCAAAATTTAAAATTTTGCCATTGTTTATTTTAACCTCTAATTTTGATCTACATGTATCCTAATAAGGCCGACTAACACTCGTTTATAAGCAATTTTGACAATTACTCAGTTTTCATTGGTTTTAAAGTGGAATTAGGGTTCATCTGTGTTTAATCGATCAAAATCATATTCAGATATGTTATTAACCTAATTCCTTCCATATTCTCCCCCTAAAACCTATGAGAACTGATCGGAAATGAAAAACAAACAACATTAATCATCAAAAACCCCTAGAATTGAAACCCTAGGTCGTGTTCTTAAAACAATCAATTCTGATCTGATTTGAAGTCCATTACCTGCAATATGAGTCTTAAAATGATCAGAAATGACAAGGGAACAAATCAGTGAATCAATAAAAACACAAGCAACAAGGTCTGGTACTGATGAAATTTTGAAAAAAAAAATTTTGAATGATGGAACCGAACCTGAATGACGTATATATAGAGATCCACGTTCGCCCGTTTGAGGTGGACGAATGTGGGTTAAGTCCACATTCGCCCCAAGTTAATGGCACGAATGTGAAAGAATTTCCACCTTCGCCCCTATTTAAAGACCCGAAGGTAAAACTTGTACCCGGAAGTGGAAAATACACCCGGAAGTGAAAATTTCCACCTTCGCCCAAAAACAAAACGGTCGAGTGTGAAGATTTTTCCACATTCGACCCATTTAAGGGGCGAATGTGAAATGGAAAAATCTGAAAAATTTCGCCAAATCACGAATTCGAATCCCGTTCAACATTTTTCAATCCGTTAAACTTCCAAAACTCAAATTTTCACATTTTGAATGTTACAAAGTCCAGATGGTGTTATCAAATCTCAGAAATTGACCATCAAGCATCCCCGGATATCAAAAATAAAGCAATAATGCAAATCTTTTGGATTTTCTGAAATTTTATCAAAACACACCTAAAATCTTTTTGGATTTTGTATCTTTTTGACAATAAAAGTAAAATGCGACAAAATAAAATGCATCAAAGTAAATGAAAGCAGTAAACATTTTGTGATTTCCGGTAAGAGGATCATATCAGTTTTATGAGAAATCTGAACACAGCGTTGATCTGTTTTAATATTATCATTAGAAACAATATGTGATACGGCAATTGCTGATATTGTTGTCCACATAAGCTCACATGCAGACAATTACGCAATGCTTTAAAATGATACTAATTAGATGTATTAGACTAACACATTGTGGTTCCCACACACACGACATACTCCCGTATCAAGAAGTAATTTGCACAAAGACTCATTGTAAAGCGTGATTATGCTTTCGTTGTCTGTAATTGTACAAGATATAATGCATAGAGGTATACAGGTCAGCAAATTAATGCAGCAAAGTAACATATGCACCATACCAGGTTGAGGACTGATATTAATCATGATTTGCATCAATGATCAATACGATATTATAGATAATCTTTGATCATCATATAACATAGAAAGTTCCTCAATTCGGTAACTTTAGGATTTGGCATAAAGCTCTTTTATAAAGACATCCTGTCTGATCTAGGTCCGTAATGACTTACAGCAGAAGATCAGATAGGCTATCCCCAGACAACTAATAACATAACGACCCTAAACCTCCGAGTTTTGTACAAACACCCTATCAAACGAAATTACGGTACTAAGACCATATGCCCATGAGGTGTTCATCCACAAACGCGTAGTTTGTTATGTTTGTATCACTAATGCACGCAATATATAGTCTACGAAGCCTATCAGCATATCACACGTAATCAACATACGTCTCATTAAAACTATACAATTCTTTAGCCTGTGTCAGATCCCCACTGATGTACTATCATTTCCTCTTTTTATCCAGGAAATCATTTTGGGTTTTTCTAATTTTTAGGTATTTTGAAAATTTTTCAATGTTTTTGGTTTTTCGATAAAATGACTCCCCCTAAAATAAAGAACATATTTTTGGGTTTTTAATTTTTCTGAAAAACAAAACAAAAAAAATTTGAAAGAAACAATCCACTTGAAAGCATCAACTTCTTTGAGGATTAAACAACCCCTTCGAAAGCATCAACTTCTTTGAGGATTATGATAGTAAAGAGAAATTCCCAATTAGCAAAGAGAAATTCCCAATTAGCAAAAATTTAAAACTAAAACAAAAAAAAAAAAAACAAAAATGATAAACCGAGGAGTCGATTAGTCCTGTTTTTCCTTTATATCGTTTACTTTCAAAAGATATTCAAAGCGGGATCTGTCAAAAGCTTTTGTAAACAAATCTGCACGTTGGTAGTCAGTATGGATTTTGACCATGTCAATCAATTCCTTAGCGTAACAATCACGGATAAAATGATATTTAATCCGGATATGTTTAGCTTTAGAATGATTTTCAGTATTTTTAGTTAATGCAATTGCGGCTTCGTTGTCACAGTGTATAGGGGTTTTAAGAAACTGCAAACCGTAATCGACCATCTGTTGTTGGATCCAGAGCACTTGCGAACAGCAACTCGAGGCTGAAATGTACTCGGCTTCACATGTAGACAGTGCGACGGAAGTCTGTTTCTTGCATTGCCAGGTAATTAACCTGCTCCCTAAAAACTGGCAACCGGCTGTTGTTGATTTGCTGTCTTTGTCATAGCCGCCCCAATCTGCATCACTAAAAGCAATAAAATCAAAATCATCATCATTAGGGTACCAAAGTCCTTTTGATGGACAACCCTTCAGATATCGAAGGATACGCTTGACCGCCGTCAGATGACTTTGTTTCGGCTTCGATTGATAGCGAGCACAGAGACACGTTGCATACATAATATCTGGTCGAGACGCTGTCAAATACATCAGAGATCCGATGATTGCTCTATATGTAAATGGATCTGTCAGCTCCCCCTTAGCGTCCACTCCAATCCCGTGATTGGGTTGAATCGGGGTATCCATCGGCTTAGAGTCCTCCATCTGGAATCGGCTCAAGATGTCGGCTACGTATTTCATCTGGTGAATGAAGATCCCATCAGGTCTTTGATCCACCTGTAAGCCGAGGAAAAACTGCATTTCCCCCATTGCGCTCATTTCGAACTTCTCCTGCATAACAGTTTCAAATTCCCTGCACAAGAGTTCGTTAGTTGAACCAAATATAATATCATCAACGTAAATCTGTACTAGAAGCAAGTCATCTCCCGTCTTCTTCGTAAAGAGGGTGCAATCGACGAGGCCGCGCTTGAATCCTTTGGAGATGAGGTATGTACTTAGCTCCTCGTACCACTGTCTTGGAGCCTGGTGCAGACCATATAAAGCTTTGTTCAGCATGTAGACCTTGTCGCGGTGGATTGGGTCCTCAAAGCCTGGTGGCTGCCCGACATAAACCTCCTCCTTGACTTTACCGTACAAAAATGCGCTCTTGACGTCCATTTGATAAACTTTGAATTTCTTGTATGAAGCAAACGCAAGGAACATCCGAATAGCTTCAATTCGTGCTACTGGTGCATAGATTTCATTGTAATCAATCCCTTCGATTTGATGGAAACCCTGCACAACCAATCTGGCTTTGTTCCGTACAATAACTCCACGATCATCCTTTTTGCACTTAAACACCCACTTAGTGCCTATTTTCTTTCTTCCCGGCGGCAAATCTGTGAGCGTCCAGACTCCCAATTTCTGGAATTGCAATAACTCCTCCTGCATTGCCTCAACCCATGCATCTTCATTCAAAGCGTCTTTGTATGTCCTTGGCTCTACCTGAGATACATAACATGCAAACGACCAATCATTTTGGCTACCAGATTTCTGAATTTTGGCATACAATGCTAAAGCACCAAAACTCTCTGGCGAATTAACGCTTTTAAGCTGCCCTCTGGTCATCACTCCACTACCAGGATCACCGATAACTTGCTCCAGCGGGTGAATACGATGAATCCGAGATTCCGGATTAACAGGTACAATCACTCCCGTCTGAGCAGTCAAGTTCTCTACAGCATCCTGATCATGACCCGTGTTAGACGATGAAGCAACGTCTGGATTTGGAGTTGGGTTCACAGTTTGCTCTTCTAAATCTTCTGCATGTTCAAGAACTGCTTCTTCAAATTGTTCATCTTCAGATTCTGAAGTGTCTAATGAAGTTGAAGCTTCTTGAAACATCTCTTCTTCTTGTGTAGGAGCACTGGTATCATTAGAAGCTGGTGGGGGGTTTACGGTGATTGGACGCAACAACGGTGAAGTTGCCGCATTTTCACACTCGTAAAGTAATCTGATAACAGCTTCTTCAACCAGGCTATCTAGGTTGAATGATTCAAAGAAATCTTTGTAATCAAACATCCAATCAGGGCCCGTGCCTTGCAAATTTTGAGTGTAACGTTGAACTTCCACGTTAGCCCAATCCTCCACTTGACGAGTTCTCTTGTTGAATACCCGTTTGAGCGGGGTTGCATATCCAACAAAATATCCCTCCTCAGCTTTAGGACTAAACTTCTCGCTTGGATTCAACATCGTGCATGGCGCCCCAAATGGTTCTAGATACTCTAAATTGGGCTTTCGTCGGTGTAACAGCTCATAAGATGTTTTTCCAAACTTCTTCACTGTCAAAACCCGATTTAAAGTGTAGTTTGCTGCATAAATCGCCTCATTCCAGAACATTACTGGAAGATTTGAGTCAGCGAGCATTGTTCTAGCAGCCTCAATCAGAGTCCTATTCTTTCTTTCAGCAACACCGTTCTGTTGCGGGGTATACGGAGCTGAATATTCATGATGTATCCCTTTGTTTTCACAAAGTTCATCCATCTTTGCATTTTTGAACTCCGTCCCGTTGTCACTCCTGATCCTTTTTATCTTCAAGTTGTATATATTCTCCAGTCGAGTGAACAGAACTTGTAAGTTGGTAAAAGTGTCGCTTTTGTTCTTCAAACACATCACCCATGAGAATCGTGAATAGTCATCAGTGACGACTAAACAATAAAGCTCTCCAAGATGACTTTTGCGTTTGACCGGTCCAAGAAGATCCATGTGCAGTCGCTCAAGAGGCATCTCAACAGAGTTAACTTTCTTCACTTTATGGGACTGTTTGTGTTGTTTTCCTTTCATGCAGCTCACACACTTGTCGTTCAGATGGAAATGTTTCACGTTTACTCCATCGACAAGTCCATTCCTCACCAACTGATTCATTTTCCTCAGATGAATGTGCCCCATTCTGCGGTGCCATATTATCGATTCTTTTTCGGTCGCCTTGGATAGAAAGCATGTTATCTGTCCCTGTGATGTCATTGCCTTGGACATATCAAGAATATAAAGATTGTTGACTCGAGGTGCCATCAACATAACCCACTCCTTTGGAATCTTGAAGCCCGGTTTGAGAATATAGCAGGATTTGTCATCAAAATGCACAGAAAATTGTTTATCGCATATTTGACTGACGCTCAACAGATTATAGTCTATCTGCTTGACATATGAAATCCGCTCGAAAGTCACAATCCCATTACTCACGCTTCCTTCCATCGTAATATATCCTCCTTTATTACCCGCGAACGCGACATATCCTCCATTAATATTCTTCACATCAAACAGCAACGCCAAATCCCTCGTCATGTGACCTGAAGCTCCACTATCAACAATCCAGAGACTGCTAATAGGGCCAGCTGAAGCTCCCTGCACACAAAAAGTAAACATTTAGTTCTTTCGGGGGACCCAAGCCTGAGTCTTGGGCCTTTGAACATTGGTTTTCAAAGAAACATCCTCAATGACTTTTTCAACAACTTTTTGTTTTGAATCAATCGTTTTCTGATTTTTCAAAACAGATTCATTTTTCTCACTCACCTTCGAAGTAGAAGCTCCTGGAGTACCATTAGGTGTCCAAGATTGTTCAGACCTTTTGAGAATACGAATTTGAGATTTTGGTTTCTCAATAGGTTTCTGAACATTGTTACTAAAAGTAACTTTCTTAGCAACCTTATCTGAATTAACAGACTTAGGTCCAACATTTGACTTGACAATTGGTTTTTGTGGAACCTTTTGTCTATCAGCTGTTGTGTTCACCGCAGGTTTTCTCCAAGATTGTTCCATTGCAATCCGATTCCTTCGATCATATTGAAATGGACGGTTGTTCCTCATTTGAAAATTGTTTTGATTATAAAAATGTTGTTGTTGAGGAACAGTCCGTCTATGTGGTGGGACATAATGATCAATCGGCTTTTTCATGGAATTCTTAACCTCAACCTCATGTCTTTTGTGCCTTATATATGGACACTGAGCAAGTAAATGCCCGCGTTCTCCACATTTAAAGCATTTTCTATATTCCTCAAACACATAATGAGCATTTGGTGAAGCAAATGATCTGACAGGAAATTGATCATTATACTGTTGATTTCTTAAACTCTCAGGAAGTGGTCCTTTCGAGTAAGAAGGCTCATGAAAACCATTTGCTTTATCATTTGGTCGAATGAACTCAGTGACATGGATTTTTGGTTCTTGAGGAACTTCTGAAAACAATTTCTTTAAGATTTCTGCTGGAATTTCATTGGTTCTCTCATGTTTTGGAAACCATATTGTGCTTTCTTGCCAGATTTTATCAAGTTTAGAATAGTTAACATTTTTGATCGGAAATTCCTCATCAGAAATGATTTTATCGGATCCTTCCATCCGATAAAACACTTTAACCGGTTTGTCACTTGGTTCATTCAGCTCATTCTTTTCAACAACATTCTTAACACCATTCACTTTCTTAACATCAATCTTTTCAGACTTTTTATCACGATTAGCATTTGCCATCGGATGAACATGATCAGATGGTGACACTGGTTCAGTAGTAATGATGTGATTTTCTTTTGGAATCTCACATTCATTAACAGATTGATCACTACCAGTATTATCATTTTCTGAGTCTGAACTATCACTCTCAGCATAAAAACCCTCATTGTTCAAGCCCAAAATCGGTCTCACATCGGAATATGGATCACCAATACTCGAGGTATTAGATTCCTTTTCCGATGATGAGTCTGATTTTACCGAACTCTCCGGTATAACTTGGTGATAGTTATGGTTTTCAAAAAGAACCGGAGATGGTACAGACTTGTAATTGGTGGTGTTATCATCAATGATATGATCTACGACATAAGCAACATTCTTATAACTTTCCAGCTTTTTGTTCACTTTTTCAGCAAAGCATTTTATGGCTGCCATTTCCAACTTGGTGTTTTCAATTTCATTGATATAGTTATTTATTGCCAATTGTTTCAATGACAAAGTGTTTTTCAAGTCGGAAATGTCCTTTTTATAGCCATCTAATACTTTGTTGAAAGCATTCAACTCTTTGCGAGTAGATTGACAGTTCAAGATAGCACTATCTCGTGAAATTCGGAGTTGTTTATTCTCCTCTGTTAATCTATCACATGTTCCACAATATTTATCACTCATAACATCAGTGCTAGATTCAGAACTTACAGGTTTTGGCGGTTCAGTCATGGCCATCAACGCAAAATGAGCTTCCTTTCCAGTGAAAAACTTGGAATAGTCGATCTTGGTGAAAGCATCATCAGCTATGCACGACTTCCTCGTCATCAAAAAGTCAGCTTCTGCCAGCAACTGGTCAATATCATCATCTAAAGAATCAACACTTGCCTCTGTGTCTGATTCGCTCTCGGAATCTGAATAAACTGATCTACACTCTTCGGGAACATCAGAAACTGAATCAATCACCATCCCAGAACTCTTTTCCTCAGCCTTAACCTCAACAGGTTCATTCTCCACTTCCATCTCAGTCTCAGAATCATCACTTTCACTCTCCTCAGTTTCTTTCTTCTCATCAACTACCACCGATTCTTCCATATCAACCTGATAAGCAACACATGCCACATTTCCACCAGTAGTCACTTCCTCAACTCCTATTTGCATACCCGACCAGTCAAACCTCTCATCCTGTTGAGTCACCAAAGCTTGGTTCTGACTCGCATTCTGTTGAGTCTCATTAGGTGTAGTGATAGGTACAACTGTTCGGTTTGTGTGATTAGGAGATTGGTTTTGAATCTGGTTTTGAGTGTTTGGTTGTCTGTTTTGGTTGTTAAAGTTACGGTTTTGGTAGTTGTTGTTATTTTGGTAAGAAACTTGGTTTTGTTGACGGTTCTGGTAATTTGCATTGAAAGGGTTTCGATTACCTTGTTTAGGTGGCTGGGTGCATTCCCTTTTGAAGTGTCCCTTTTCTCCACAATTAAAACACGTAACCTTCTCCTTGTTGAAACCATAGGTTGTGTTGGGAGAAGTTGCCAAATCAGTTCTTCCAGTTTTCTCGATGAACTCTGTTGCTCTTCTCATTATACTCGCAAAAGCCCATTGAATGTCAATGAGTTCCATCTCTTCCTTGTCTATCTGTGCGTAGTCTTCGTTGGTTAAGTTGTTGTTCCCAATCTGACTAGCAACCAACCCATTGTAGGATGAAACCATTGCTGAGACTAATGCAATGTGTTGCTGAGCAACCTCCACAGTCACATTTCCCAAGTTTGATGTATCTAAAACCACCGGTTGTTGTTTATGTTGAGTAACTTGGTTTAATGGTTGTTGTGTTTGGTTAGCAGTGTAAAAACTTGCTTGTTGCATTGGAGAGATTGGTGAAATGTAAGAATTATATTGTGGTGGTGTGTATGATGGTTGTGAGTAGGAATTGTATTGTGGTGGTGTGTAGTTGGTGGTTGGTTTTGATGAATCCATGACATTGGAAATACATGCAACATGTGGTGCAACGCTTCCAGAGCTCGAGTTTCCAGCTGGAACTGAAGTACCTCCAAAATACAGACTGGGATTCTGAGGAATCTGTGACCTTCTAGCTTTCCTCCTGTCCTCCAACTCTTTGTTCTCCAGCTTTTCAATAAACTCTGAAATGGTCCAGAATTGATAAGCATCCTTCTCTCTGAGTACCTCCACATGCTGATCCCATTGTGGTGGTAAAGCATCTGCAAACTTATCCACCTGCTTAGTCATTGGAATCTGTACACCATAACTAGACAATTCAGACAATAAATGCATATATCTCGGAGTTAGTTCTTTCAAAGTTTCATTATTAATAAAAGAAAAATTCTCAAACTCTTTGACTAATTCCTCCATTCTCAGACTCCTGGTCTTCTCGTTACCATCATGCTTCCTCTTCAGCTTATCCCAAAGCTGCTTTGACGTAGTACATGTCCCAAACTGATGCAACAGGTCACTTGTGATTGCCTGTGTCAGTTGAGAGAACGCCTTCTTCTCCACCACATATTTCTTCTTTTCGTCCTCAGTCAAGCTTTCCAGAGGAATCATCTCACCTGTGTTCTCCAGAATCGGTGCTGTGTATCCTTTGACAATCATGCTCCATGCCTCTGCTCCTTCAACTCCCATGCCTTCCAGATGGATCTTGAACATGGTGTGCCACTGGTTATACTCTTGCATATCCATGAGCTTCGGTGGCCGAGTTCCACTACCTGTAGACAAATCCTTAATCAAAGTAGAAATAGCATTAGTGGTTTGAGTATTTACCGCCGCTGCAGCTACTCCCCAGTAATCAGATTGTAGTGCCGGATGTGCTACACTTTGAGGCATCGTGCTTGTTGTTGTCATGTAGTTAAGTGGTTGTGAGGATTGCGTGTTCGTCTTTTGCGCTGCCACTGTCCATGGGTCCATCGTCTGCTGTTGTGGTTGTGTTGTTGCTGATCCCGGAGTAGTTTGAAAACGCCACATGATCTCAATCTGAAAATCTCAACACTTAGAAAAAAATTTTTCAACAAAAACTCCTAAGTTCGCCCGAAATTCAGTAGGTTCGTCCAAATACTTCTACTTTCGTCCAAAATTTCTCACTTTCGCCCAAAATGGTTCTACTTTCGTCCACACAGTAACACCCGAATGTGGAAATGACCAGAATGTAAATCAAACTAACAAATTTTCCACTTTCGTCCAAAATTAAACGGTCGAAGGTGAAAATTACCACCCGAAAGTGAAAGATTTCAACAAGAATTTTCAGGTTCGCCCAAAAACTACTCAGGTTCGCCCACTTTTTGTCACTTTCGACCACAACACTCAGTCCAGGTTCCAGGTTCGCCCAAAACTAGCAGATCTCATTTTTGAAAAACGGTTATTGTTTGAAAAACGGTTATTCTGATCTCAGATTTTCAAAAGTTCATGGATTTGAATGATCTCAATCAGGTTATGTTTCGGAATTGATTTGGAACAACTTTAAGTCTTGGAAAACTTGAATTCGACCACAAATTCACCTTTAAATCGATCAAAAACTCTTAAAAACAAGGTTTATGTAAAAACAGATGATATTTTGTCAAAAACATGTCCAAATCAGCTCTGATCTTATCAAATTTGTTGTTGTATGATCCTCTAGGCTCTGATACCACTTTGTGAGCGTTGAATTTTAGCTAAAACAGGATTATATGATCATACAAGTTACAAAACTAGGTGCGGAAACCCTAGATCTGAACAAATTGATAAAACACAAATCACGACACAATCAAGATCATTTTCAATAACATTTCATAGATTAACTTTCATTCAAAAAGCATTTACAATGAGTTTATGTTAATCTAGATCACACAGATAATCTCTCAAAAACACTTCTAAACCTGAACTGAACCTGGACACAAATGACAACTCTCTTCCATTATCAAAAACACAAAATCTATATATAGACACTGCACATTCGCCCGTTTTCACTGGTCGAATGTGAGTGTTTTCCACATTCGCCCACTACAAGTGGTCGAATGTGTCTTCAGTTCATGTCCATTCTTCCTTCGCCCACTTCAGATCTACCTTCGTCCATTCTTGTTTACCTTCGCCCAGTTATATCTACATTCGCCCAGACTATAGTCACCTTCGGCCATCACTAACATATGTTAATTATTGTATATCCAATCCTTAGTCGCAAAACGCATCAACAGAATCATTCTTCTCAGTTAAGGTTACCTGTGACAACATGTATAAAGCATCCTGTACCTTTGAAATTGCTTCCACAGAAGCCGCAGACCCAATCCAATTCCCAGCTATCTCCACAGTCCCATTCCGCAGTTGTATTCGTTCGTTCACATAGGTGTTTTTATCATTCTCTTGCGCAAATAAAGTCGACCATCTATACATTAAGGCGGTCGAGCTCCACCAAATATCCTTCCAAAAAAGCAAGCGGTTACCATTATCAAGTGTACCTTTAAACATTGCCTAGAACTCTTGCCCATTAACGATCAAACCTTCCACCAAGCGTGCAATGGACTTCTAACAACCTTGATAAGAGTTATTAACCGGAATGAAGTTCCATATTTCTTCCCCCATGAATACATTCAATCAATCTCTTCCACATACCATCAAAATCATTCTTAAACAGCCAAACCCATTTTGCTAAAAGCACCATGTTGACCTGATAAATTCTAGAGATACCCAACCCACCACTCTTTTTCGGTCTAGTCACTACCTCCCACAAAACCCAATGTAAGCTTCTCCCTTCTTTACAACCGGTCCATAAAAAATGTCTCATAATTTTTTCAATATTATCTATCACCGTTTTCGGAGCTCTAAAAAAAGATAGGTAATACATCGGGAGACTAGCTACCACTGATTTAATTAATGTTAATCTACCTCCAATGGAAAGTACCTTCGCCTTCCAAGAACTTAATCTAAAACGAATCGCATCCAAAACCGTTTCCCAATTAGAAATACGGTTCATATTAGCACCCACTTTTATACCGAGATATTCGAAAGGAAAATTTCCAACTCGAGACCCCAATTATCCAGCCATGGAACCAATCTCCATGTCATTTACTCCCAACCCAAACAGCACACATTTATGTATGTTTATCTTTAATCCCGAACATAAATTGAAAATCCTTAATAAACGATTCGTCTTCTCAACATTGTCTTTATTCCAAGTACCCATGATAAGAGCGTCATCATCATACAACATATGTGACACAAGCGGACCACCATTTGTGATCCTCACACCTTCAAATTCGCCCAAAGCACACGCCTTAGAAATCAAACATGCAAGAGCCTCCATGACAATATGGAACAAAAAAGGGGACAACGGATCACCTTGTTCGAGCCCCTTTTGACATTGAAACTCAAACGTTGGAGACCCATTTACAAGCATCGCCGATCTAGCCGATTGGAGAATTCCCTTCACCCACCCACACCATCTCTTCGGAAACCTCGTCTGACTCATAATAGATAACAAGATATTCCAATTCACATTATCATAAGCCTTTTTGAAATCAAATTTCATAAGTAAAACTATTTTTTTGTTTTTCTTTACCCATCCAATGATTTCATTAAGAATTAACGGCCCATCCAAAATATACCTATCTGTCAAGAACGTCGATTGAGTGTCATAGATCACTTTACTGATTACTTTTTTTATTCGTGCCGCCAACATCTTTGAAATAATCTTACTAACCACTCCAATTAAGTTAATCGGTCTGTAATCTTTTGATCCCACTGGAGATTTTGTCTTTGCAACCAATATGATAAAATATGTACTGCATTCTTTGCTAATCTTACCAAAATTATAGAACTCCTCAAAAAAATTAATAAAAACAGCCTCCAAAGAGCTCCAAAAATGCATAATAAACCTGAAATTAAAACCATCCGGGCCTGGTGCCTTATCAGCACCACAGTCAAAGGCGGCTTCTTTGATTTCTTCTCTAGAAAATGGGGCAACCAACGCATCAATGTTCTCCTTTGGAACCTGTTTCAAATCATCACACAAAAAATATGGCCGATTATAATATTTTTCGGCAAAGTGTTTCCGAAAGAAACCCAACACTTCCTTCTTAACACGAGCCGGCTTCGAAACCCAATCCCCATTAACCACCAAACCCGGAATAGCATTGGAAGCCTTCCTACCTTTAATACACCGATGGAAAAATGCCAATTTTTCATTCCCAGAAACCGCCCATTTCACCCTAGACTTCTGATTTAGATCCCTATTTTTAAACCAGGCAAATCTTCCCAACTCCTTCTTACTGTCCTCCTAAACTCATATCTCATCCTCATCTAACTCCCGATTCTCCATTTGTTTTTCCAATTTTGCAATCTCCTTTTTCAAAACATTCAACTGATCCTCCTCTTTTTTACCCACCTTTTCCCACCAATCTCTAAGAACCCTCCTCAGCTTCATAAATTTTTTGTGAAGCTTGATATCTGCAGGACCATCCACCACATTATAACCCAAAGCCTCAATAACAACACTATCACACCCATCCCTTTCCAATCACGAATTAAACCATCTAAACGGTTTAGAGCCGTAATTATGATCCGACAATGTGAAAACCAAAGGGCAATGATCTGAAAGCTCCCGAGGTAAAACTTGAACACACACCCCTGACCACCGATTAAATCAATTTTACTCATTTTACAATCAAACCCCGAACCTGTCATAAACGTATATTTATAACCACTCATATTATGTTCCTGTAAATCCGTCTCTTCAATAAAAGCATTAAAATCATCAGCCATACCTTTATGAAAGTTAGAGTTTTTACGCTCTTCCTTCCACCTAACAGTATTAAAATCACCAAGTAACACCCACATACCAATGCCACCCTGAATAATATCCTTTCGCCTGTCCCAAACCTGTCTTTTTTCCTTCACCTTTTGAGGCGCATGCACATTGATCACATTCAGAATCGGCCCATCATCTATCAAACTTTTTGTAGTAACAATAAAATTCCTATCCTCCACTGACGAGATTTTTTTAAACTTTCTCATATTCCACATACTAATAAAACCTCCAGATTTACCCGTTTCCCCCATCATATCCATCACATATTCACTAGTAGGCCATATTCTATCAAAATCAAAAACCTTGTCTGCTGGAAGCATCGATTCTTTTAAATCTAAGAAATCGATTCCAAAATTACCTACCAAACCCTTCACCCACGATGGCTTACCCACTACCCCAATCCCTCTAATATTTATAGAGAGGAAATTCATGGCAAACCTGTTTGTATCTCTTGACCTTGAATGGAATAGTTGATCATACCATCAAAACCATTCATCTGAACTCCCAATTTTAACCCCAACTCCTTAGTAATCTTAACTTCGTTATCAATTTTGATATTATTCCTAACAGTTGATCCATCCTGAACATCCACGTGCGACGCTTCAACACCATGACTTACCACCTTGACCTCTTGCTTCGTAACAATTTCAGCCTCTTCATGTTCATCAAGAAGTGTACTGAACGGATTGTTAATATTAATAGGGATAGGGCCTCTAGTCTTTACTACATGATCATCCATAGCCCATACGATAGGGTCCAATCCAAAAATATCCTCATTCACCATTTTGGGCACTTTATGTAACATCACAAAATTTTTCCCCAAATTTTTATACATAAAGCCTTCATTATATATATTTTATCCTTAATTTTATACAATTATGCCTAACACACAACCTATATATATATATATATATTGAAATGTATATATAATAATAATAATAATAATAATAATAATAATAATAATAATAATAATAATAACAACAATATTAATTAGACTAGTAACCAAACCCAACAACTTAACATAACCCAACCCAAACCTCTTGTCTTTCTTTCGGGCCCATCATCCTAGCCCAAAACCCCTAAGCCCAATAACTTACCAGCCCACTAGTCCCTCCCCTCATCCCCTTTCAGTAAAAAAAAAAAAAAAAAATGGCTGCTGCCTGGACTCGAACCTGGGCAGAGAGCCGGCCAGCAAACCCCCACACACCAAACCATCTAGGCTACACCTCACACTTGGTTAAATCTTAACTCTAATTTTATAAAAACCCACCTAACATTTAACCACCCTCTTCTTCCCTTTCCTGTTTCGACGTGCAGCAGCACAAGTAGATGTTGACCAAGAAGCTTCCATCTTTGACCAATCTAATTGGCTTAATTAACGCGTGTTTGATCTAAATTGACATGATATCATAATCTCCGGTCCATTACACGTCAAACATACGTTTAATTATCATTAACTCGTACCAATTCATCCATATTTACGCGTATACATTCAAACCTAGGTCAAACATTCCAATTATACGATCCAGACATCATCACTATAAATTGAACCTACCCAAAACCTTCACAACTCGCCGAACATACTCCCTCAATCTCAAATTTCTTGTTATTTCAACTGATCTAGAGTTTTTGGTTCGAAGTTGACTTACGGGTTGACTATTCAATTCGAACACAATACGTCTTTGTAAGTATCTTTTTCTTCGTGGGTTTTGACCTTCGGGATACACACAACGATAACCCTAAGGTTAATTGGGTTATCGTTGTGTAATCTGACCAATTGCAAATCTAGGGCTCGTATGTGGATTTTGGGGAAGAACATGATTCACTGATGTTATTTAATTTAAATAAACAGAAACCAAACACAACCACTGGTCTGGACCAGGTGGTTGTGTCTGGTGCCATCTATCTGAGCCGCGCGAGTTCGATCCCCGGCCATGGCAAACCTTTTTCTTTGGTTTTGTTTTTAATCAAAACAATCAAAATTAATTATATATATTACTTACATTTTATAAATTCGTTTTAAAATATTAAAACTCTTTTAATAACTCTAAAAAAATTATTTTAAGTTAATCTAATGAAAAAGTTTAACTTACAATTTTTAGTTTTCAAAATTTTATCTATTTAATATATTTAATAAATAAATCAAGTTTATTCTATTATATTTATAAAATTCTATTAAAATATCAAAACAATTTTATAAATTTCCACAAAAATTATTCTGAGTTTATATAACAATAAACTTTTCTGAAATGATTTTTATTTATGAAAAATCATTTATTTAATATTTTTAATCAATATTTGTTTTTTTTAATCATAATTAAATCATAATAAATTCAATTTTTAATATTTTTGCACCAAAATTTTATATAAATTATTTCTGATTATTTAGAACAGAAATATAATTTTTAAACTAATAATTCTTTAATTTTAGTATTTTTAAATATTAAAGCTAAATTTTGATAAATTGTTATAAATAGAATTAATATTCTATTTTAAAGAAAATAATTTTATAAAAATTATTTTTATACTTTAAACTCATTATTGTGATCATCTTAAATTTCAAATTTTATAAAAGGATTTTCTCTATTTATTTACTAAATTTCTCTCATTTATCAAACATATTTATTATTAATCAAACGAGCATTTATCCCCAATTCAAAGCCCTAAAACATATACATTTGTAGACTAGATAGACTTAGACATATTTATTACCTTATTATAGGGTAATACTTGGCATTGTTGGGCAACACATTGTATGTGCGTGAAAGATCGATAACAAACAAAGAATGATCAAACAAGTTAGTTTTAGGTGCGGAAACCCTAAAACTATCACAAAATAATAATCAAACAGATTCAAACACACAGATCATCATTTTCAAAAGTTTTCATTAATAAATCACTCGATTACACATTGAAATAATGATACAATCAAGGTATGAACGATAAACGAGTTAAACAAAACACTAGAGAGAGTTTCTGAAAGTGGAGGGAATAATAATGATCAAAAGTTACATTCGCCCAAATTGATTGTGCGAATGTGCAGGTTCGCCCAAATCAACTGGTCGAACCAAGTTCTACTATAATCTAAATCTTCATTCGTACATATCATCTTCCTTCGAACCATTCAATCCTCCTTCGCACCTCTTAAATCACTCCTTCGCACCAACGATATCACCAAAACATATTGTGTTGTACAATCCAAAGCTTTAGTCGCACTTTTGCATCTACAAACTCCCCCTCGACTATTGCTTGGATTGTGTTCGTCGTTCTTCGTCCATTCTAATGTTCATCAGTCTGATGTGTCGTTGAATCTTCTGTTCTTTTGTCATCTCCGGTTCATGAAATTGCTTTTGCTTCTTCGTTTTCAGCTCAGGCACCTTTTGCTTCTCCACAAACTTTCCCAGCTTCTCACCATAGTCACACCCAGCATTGATATCATATGCAAAGCACAGAAATACCACACGTTGGTACTTTCCTGCTTGCTCAGCATCTTTCGCATCTGAATAGATCGGATTGTAGAACAACATGATAATATCCTCATGTGAACAGTTTATCAACCACATGGGATCAAAGATATGTACTTTCTTGTAGTTCGTCTCTCCGTCTTTCAACACAATCACGGCCTCTGCAATCTTCCAATCATAATACCACCAGATGAAATCTTTGGCGAAGTGTTGTGGGATAGGCAACAAAGGAATCTTTTTCAACACTCGCGGTGGTTTGTACTTTAAAGTCACCTTGGGCATACCAGTTATTAAATCAATATCCTTCTTATGAACAATTCGCTTTGGATATTGAGGTGTAAACAAGTCCCACTTGGTTCGGCTTTCTCTAGTCATCTTCTCAGCAAAGTAAGTAATCTGACTATTTGACGCTCCCCTTAAACGGTGACGACAAATATCACGGATTGCCCAATAGGGAAGAGTCTTCAAGTGATGAAACTTGTCGAAATACAAGATCCCCTTCTCCCACTTTACTGCGAAGCATCTCAACTCTTTAACAAACTTCCAGGCCAATGCACGACCTTTGAAAATTCCATTATGAAGTTTGTAAAAGCTTCCTTGAATATCAGGTTTCGGACGATTGTTTTCTTTTTCTTTTAACTTCTTCAAAAACTCTTTCAAACTCTCCGACTGCTCGAACCGTGGCTTGTCATGCCCTTTGAAGATTTCATCTTCAAACGCTTTGCTCTTTTCTTTCGCTAGTTTCTCGGCATGGTTTAGCAGTTCTTCTGAGAAAGAGAATACACAATCTTGATTAGTCTTGAAGTATTGTGGATATTCTTCACTTGTAATATCTTCCATTTCAACTTCTTCAAACGCATGATCATCATGATCATCCGAATGATTTCCAGCCTCTTTCTCAGGTATCTTTGGAATAAAGTTGTCTGCAAGTAATTCTTCCAAAGTCTTGCCTACTTGCTTTGCTAAACCTTCAAGTATCTCTTTCGAAATTGCCGCAGAAACTTCCCCATCTTCAAGATCAGGGTCATCAAACTCCAACTCGAATAGTTTATTGTTCGATTCAAATATCTCTGGAAACCTGCTAGTCATGTCGATCGTCCAGACTCGATCAGTGAGCATCTGGCGATACTTGTTCTTATCATCTTCAGACAGTGACTGCAATTTCTCGTTCCAGAATATATCATCATCAACATTCTCTCCAGGAGCCTTAGAGCTCGATTCACCACTCTTATCTGAGTCACGCTTCTCATATATAAATTTGTCAGCGTCATCATCATCGTCATCACTACTATCATCAAACGCAGAGCCGTTTCCATCACTCGAACCATCATCTGATCCTCCATCATCCTTATCATCCGTCTTCTTCTTCTTTGTATCGTTTCCTGCATCTTCATCAAGTTCATCATCTTCTTCTTCATCAGATAGTTTGAAATCAACTTGTTCTTCTTCTCTTTCTTTGTCTACTTCACCAGCTTGAAGTTGAGGAGCTTGAGAGTACAAGTTCTTGATTAGATCATCCATATGCTTGTTACTCTTCTTTAACTGTTTGTTCTCCTCCTTCAAGACTATGATTCTCCTGGTGTTTCGTTGCTCATGTTTCAGCAACTTCTTATTTTCTCTCTTCAATCTCTTGATTGTTTTCTTCAAAGTTTCATTATCATCTGCTGATGTGACTACGACCTCCAACATCTTCTTATCATTAGACTTTAACTGCTCAATCTCAGTTTATTGTTTATTAATTAGATTCATCATCTCAGACAGTCTCTGATTCACAGCAGTCATAATATCACTATCCACCGAAACTTTCGTCTTCTTTGGTGGTTCAACAACATCAGACAGTTTGCCTTTTCTGATCTTCTTAAGCACATTATCCAAAGCCTCATTAACCTCATGCATAGGCATTTCTTCAGTCTGTGGTGTGCTTGATGTTGTCGTAGTCTTTTGAGCTGGTGCAATAACCGGTGATTTAGAACTTGTAGCCGGTGGTAGTTTCTTACCAGCTATCAAAGATTCTATCTCTTTCTTTCTCTTGATGCTCGGCTTCTCCTGTTTCTTCTTTTCTTTCCTAGCAGCTTGCACAGGAGAACCAACAAACGTCTCATCAACATTCAAACCCAACTCTTCTTCATCAACAGGAATAGGACTTTTGTTCCCTTGATCCTCAACGTTCTGGCTAGCAGACGCACCAGCCTAAGTGGCCTTGGGCATGGTTGTCTCTACCGTTTTAGCATCTGAATTCCATTGTTCATCCTCTAGCGTCTCTTCTGAATCAACAGACGCTTCATCAACTATATGTAAATCCTTTTTCGCCATCCTCTTATTTCTTCTTTGCGTACTTTTCTTCTTCTCAGGTTCAGAAACCTCTATTCTTATCTCTTGTTTCTTTGTCTTCCCACTCTTTGCGCCGACATTCACAACTTGTCTTTTGCGCTTAGCATCAGGATCAACATGATGTAAAGGATTATCAGGATCAGAATCACTGTTTACATTCCTCACAAGCCCTTCACCCGGATCTGTATAATCCACTCTAGCTAGGTGTCCAAATAAACGTCTTACTGGAGGACGTTCTTCAACAGACAATCCCTTATATGCTTTCATCCTAGCGAGTGTATTCAGCGACATATGTTCCTGAACAACAATGTGTTTAGGATCTCTTTTCAGCTCCTTATACTTGTGATCAAATATCATTTGGAGGAAACGAGGATAAAGTAGAAACTTAAGATTCCTCGTGCCGTTCACAGGCTCCAGTAAATGAGACATCAGCATGCCAGAGACATTGAACGGTTTGTTCAACACTAAAGCAACCATCATAGAACTGATGCTCTTCCTCATCAAATCATAACCTCCAGCTGCAGATCCGAATACGTGAATCAAAACATGTGCCAAATACTTGAATTGTGGGCACAATTTTCCTTTATGCAATGAACCGTCAGTGATTGGTCCATTGTACTTCATCCTGAGGAAGCACTTTCGCTGATCCATAAATGTAAACTCCTTAGGATCAGTCGGCTCATCATTCAGGTTCAATGCTTCTCTCAGATCCTCTTCGCAAACAATGACTCGTTGTCCTTGAATCTTGCTCGTCAAACAAGATTCGCACTTCCAAAAGTCAAGTTTAGCATTCGACCAGAATTCTTGTATCATATCCCTGTATATAACTGTCGGCGTAGCAATGGCATCTATCACCCTGCTTCTTTTCAGAAAATCAATGATGCCGACGAACTCAGTATGCTTCTTTACGTCTCCGAGATACGCACAGCAGTTATGTGCGTTTTCAAAATCTAACTGTTTGGCAGGCTGTGATGATGATCCTGCTTGTTCCGTCGTCTTCTGTTGTTCAAACATCGTTAAATCTGCAAAACAAACAAAAACACATGTTAAAAATCGACAAAATTTCAAATTGAAAATTTTTGGTCATAAACCTTCTCTTTCGCCCAAACGGGGGTACGAAAGAGATTTTTCATGGTGCGAATGAGACACATAAGTGGTACGAATGTGTGAATGTTGAATAAAAATTTCATTCGCCCACATATTCCTCATTCGACCGTTTTGATTTCTTCCTTCGCCCATTTGTACTGGTCGAAGGAATCAGTTCATAATTTTGAAATTTCAATTTTGAATTTGAATGATTCTGAACATGTCCATTTGATTGAAATCAAACCTAATAATGCCGATTAACATTCCTAAACTAACAGATTCAACAATTATGTATTGTGTTTGTGTTTTCACCTAAAAACTAGGGTTTAAACATTGATTGATCAATCAGTCGAGTTTTAAACCATGGTTTTGGTTATATCTCCCCCTAAAACACACACACAATAAACCCTATGCATCAATTGTTACAATTATGTTGTTTTTAAGCAAGTTTGAACAATTAGGGCTCGAAATGTAAAACAGGGATTAAGTCATGAAATCCTTGATGATAACCTGTGAAATAGATGGCAAAATGATCAGTATAGAATGCCGAACACAATGAAATGATTTAAAAGAAACGAGCAATAAGGTGAGGTTAATGAAGAAAATCTGGAAAAAATATGAATGGGGTTCGAATGAGCAGATGGGTATATAAAGGCATACTCCTTCGCCCGTTTTAGTCATACGAAGGAGAAACTTTTGGCTCCTTCGACCCTAGTGAAAGGGTACGAATGAGGCAAAAGGGTTCGAATGAGAAAATGTTCATGAACACTCTCCTTCGCCCAAATAAAACATACGAAGGAACATGTAAAATCCCACATTCGACCAACCGAATGGGCGAATGAGAATTGGGATTTTTGAAAATTTTCCAAATCACAAAAACGAGTCCCGGTCCAATAATTTTCCAACTTTTAAGCATCCAACAATCATGTTTTCACATTTTAAAAGTTACAAAGCTCAAATGGTGTATCAAGGTTTAGAAAATCGACATCAACCACCATCAGTTATCAAAAATAAGATGAAAAAGAAAAATCTTTTTGGATTTTCTAAAGTTTATGCTAAAACACACCTAAAATCTCTTTGAGTTTTGTAATTTTTGACGATAAAATAAAATGCAGAAATGTAAATGAAAAACTGTAAATGTTTTTGGGATTTCCGGTAAAGGGATCATATCAGTTTTTGAGAAATCTGATCACACCGTTGATCTTTTTGAAATTATTATCATTAAAGACAATGTGTCATCTGGCAATTGCTGATATTGTGATCCACATAAACTCACATGCAGACTTTTGTGCAGTGCTTTATACTGATACTGATATTTATAGTATAAACGCAATTGTCTGTGGTTCCCACGCACACGACATACTCCCGTATCAAGAAGTAAATGCACAAAGACTCATTGTAAAGCGTGATTATGCTTTCGTCATCTGTAATTGTACAAGATATAATGCATAGAGGTATACATGTCAGCAAATTAATGCAGCAAAGTAACATATGCACTATACCAGGTTGAGGACTAATATTAATCATGATTTGCATCAATGATCAATACGATGTAATAGATAATCTTTGATCATCATATAACATGGAAAGTTCCTCAATTCGGTAACTTTAGGATTTGGCATATAGCTCTTTTATAAAGACACCCTGTCTGATCTAGGTCCGTAATGACTTACAGCAGAAGATCAGAGAGGCTATCCCCAGACAACTAATAACATAACAACCCTAAACCTCCGAGTTTTGTACAGATACCCTATCAAACGAAATTACGGTACTAAGACCATATGCCCATGAGGAGTTCATCCACACATCAATTCGTTTGATATGTATGTATCAGGCACGCAGTAATAGGTCTACGAAGCCTATCAGCACATCGCACAGACTCAAACACACGCCCTATATAGCATTACATTATTTAGAATGTGTCAGATCCCCACTGATGTACTATCATTTCCCTTTATACTCCAGGAAATCATTTTAGAATTTTCTGATTTTTATAGATTTTCGAATTTACTGTTCCCAAGGATAAGCTGGAGCATTTCAAATATGTGACTGCCCAGATATCGTTTGTTCACAGAAATCTGACGGCATTAATCTAAGGGAAAAAGATATAGCAGTCAGCAAAGAAATTTTCTAATTTTTATGAATTTTGAATTTTTTTTTTAATATTTTTGGATTTTCGAAATTTTTCTGAAAAGCAGTAAAAATTTTAAACTAAAAAGTGATAGACTGAGGTGGTGACCAGTCCTGTTTTTCTTTAATACCATTAGCTTTTAAAAGATAATCAAATCTGGATTTGTCAAAAGCTTTGGTAAAAAGATCTGCGCGTTGGTAATCAGTGTGGATTTTGACCATATCGATCAACTCTTTAGCATAACAATCTCGGATAAAATGATATTTAATCCGGATATGTTTAGCCTTTGAGTGATTTACTATGTCTTTTGTTAATGCGATTGCGGCCTCATTATCACAGTAAATAGGGGTTTTAAGAAATTGCAAACCGTAATCCACCATCTGCTGTTGGATCCAAAGAACCTGTGAGCAGCAGCTCGATGCTGAAACGTATTATGCTTCACATGTGGATAGTGCAACTGCGGTTTGTTTCTTGCATTGCCAGGTCACGAGCCTGCTCCCCATAAACTGGCATCCAGCGGTTGTGGATTTGCTGTCTTTGTCACAGCCGCCCCAATCTACATCACTAAAAGCGATTAGGTCAAAATTATCATCATGAGGGTACCAAAGTCCTTTCGATGGATAACCCTTCAGATATCTAAGGATACGCTTGACAGCTGCAAGATGACTCTGTTTCGGCTTCGATTGATATCGCGCACAAAGACATGTCGCAAACATTATATCAGGTCTTGACGCTGTGAGATACATCAGAGATCCGACGATTGCTCTGTATGTAAATGGATCAGTCAGCTCCCCCTTAAGGTCAACTCCAATCCCGTGATTGGGCTGTATCGGGGTATCCATCGGCTTCGAATCATCCATCTGGAATCGGCTCAAGACTTCAGAAACGTATTTCGTCTCGTGAATAAAGATCCCCGTTGGTCTTTGCTCCACCTGCAAGCCTAGGAAAAACTGCATTTCTCCCATTGCGCTCATTTCGAACTTTTCCTGCATAACTTGTTCAAATTCCCTACACAGAAGTTCGTTAGTTGACCCGAATATAATATCATCAACATAAATTTGTACAAGAAGCAAATCATCTCCTGCTCGTTTCGTGAACAGTTTGCAGTCTACCAGTCCGCGTTTGAATCCTTTCGAGAGAAGATACGTGCTCAGCTCCTCATACCATTGTCTCGGAGCCTGGTGCAACCCGTAGAGAGCTTTGTTTAACACATAAACCTTATCCCGGTGAATAGGGTCCTCAAAGCCTGGCGGTTGACCTACGTAAACTTCCTCTTTGACCACACCGTAAAGAAAAGCGCTCTTTACATCCATCTGATACACCTTAAATTTCTTCCATGATGCAAACGCTAGGAACATTCGAATTGCTTCCAAGCGTGCAACCAGTGCATAGATTTCATTGTAGTCGATTCCTTCAACCTGATGAAAACCTTGAACGACCAAACGAGCTTTGTTTCGCACTATGACTCCTCTGTCATCCTTCTTGCACTTAAACACCCATTTGGTTCCAATTTTCTTTCTTCCAGGGGGCAAATCTGCCAGGGTCCATACACCAAGTTTCTGGAATTGTAATAACTCCTCCTGCATTGCTTCCACCCAGGCATCATCCAAAAGAGCATCCTTGTAAGTTCGCGGCTCGACCTGCGAAACATAACAAGCAAATGACCAGTCATTTTGAAAACCAGATTTCTGAATTTTGGCATATAAAGCAAGGTTGCCAATATTTTCTGGTGCTTGAGCATTTCTCAGCTGCCCTCTTGTCATCACACTGCTACCAGGATCACCAATAACCTGTTCAAGCGGGTGTATCCGATGTATCCGAGATTCCGGATAATCAGGTACTTGTACTCCCGTTTGAGTTGTCAAATTCTCTGTAGAAACCAGATCATTACCCACATTCGATGTTGAAGCATCAGTATTAGTTGGGTTCACTGGTGGTGTCACTGTAGCGTTGTCCAGAATAGCTTCACTTGTTGCATCATCGTCTTCATCTTCTGATTCTGATGAATTAAGCGTTGTAGAAGCCTCTTGGAACACCTCTTCTTCCATCACAGGAGCAGTGGTATCATTAGAAGCAGCTTGGGGGTTTACCGTGATCGGACGCACTAACGGTGAAGTCACGGCGTTTTCGACCTCGTAATATAAGCGAAGTACAGCTTCTTCAACCATGCTATCTAGATTGAATGATTCAAAGAAGTCTTTGTAATCAAACATCCAATCTGGTCCTCCACCCTGTACATTTTGTGTGTATCTTTGAACTTCGACATTAGCCCACTCCTCGACTTTTCTAGTTCTTTTGTTGAATACCCGTTTTAATGGGGTTGCGTATCCAACAAAATAACCTTCTTCAGCCTTTGGTGCAAACTTCTCCAAAGGATTCAGCATTGTACACGGGGCACCAAATGGTTCTAGATACTCCAGATTCGGCTTGCGTCGGTTCAACAGCTCATAAGAAGTCTTACCTAACTTCTTCACTGTCAAAACATGGTTAAGAGTATAACATGCCGCGTAAATAGCTTCGTTCCAGAACATGACTGGAAGATTTGAATCTGCAAGCATAGTTCTCGCCGTCTCTATTAGAGTCCTGTTCTTTCTCTCTGTGACACCGTTCTGCTGGGGTGTATACGGAGCACTATATTCATGATGAATTCCCTTGTTTGCACAAAGATCCTCCATCTGAGCGTTTTTGAACTCCGTCCCATTGTCACTCCGGATTCGTTTGATCTTCAGACCATATATATTCTCCAGACGTGCAAACAGAACCTTCAGGTTATCAAAAGTGTCGCTTTTCTGATGCAAACACATTACCCATGAAAATCGTGAATAATCATCAGTCACCACAAGACAATACAACTCCCCGGCATGACTTTTACGTCTGACTGGACCGAATAAGTCCATATGCAAACGTTCAAGTGGCAGCTCAACAGAATTGACTTTCTTTGGTCTATGGGATTGTTTGTGCTGCTTTCCCTTTTTGCAACTAACACACTTGTCATTCAAATGGAAGTGTTTCACATTAACTACCGTGACAAGTTCATTCTTCACTAACTGGTTCATCTTTCTCAAATGGATGTGTCCCATTCTCCTGTGCCACATAATTGATTCTTTTTCTGTAGCCTTAGAGAGGAAACACGTGACTTGACCATGGGTGGTCATTTATTTGGACATATCGAGAATATACAGGTTGTTTACTCTCGGTGCCTTTAGCATCACCCACTATTTCGGAAGCTCAAACCTAGGTTTCAGGATATAACAGGATTTGTCATCAAAATACACAGAAAATTGTTTATCACAAATTTGACTAACACTGAGCAAATTATAGTCTATCTGTTTCACGTATGATATCCGCTCAAATGTTACGACCCCATTGCTTACACTACCCTCCATAGTAATGTAGCCTCCCTTATTACCAGCAAATGCCACATAACCTCCGTTAATGTTTTTGATGTCAAAGAGTAGCGTGAGGTCCCCTGTCATGTGACCAAAAGCTCCACTGTCAACAATCCATAGGCTGCTAACAGGGCCAGCTGGAGCTCCCTGCACATTCAAAGTAAAGCAATTAGATCTTTCGGGGGACCCAAGCATGTTTGGTCTTGGGTCTTTGAACAGGTTGTTTCAAAGAGTCTTTCAATTCACAAACATCTTGGGTTAACTCAACCCCTTTCTTCTCACTCACAATTTTCTTTTTCTCACTCTTCTCATTCTGTGAAGTAGAGGCTCCTTCAGATTCCTTAGATGACCAAGATTGCTCAGATCTTTTCAAGATCCGGATCTGAGATTTTGAAGTCTCAGTCGGTTTCTTTACTTCATCTTTAAATGCAACCTTCTTGGTTACCTTCTCTGATTTAACAGAGACAGGTCCAACTGCTTGTTTTTCATTAGGTTTAGGAGCAACCTTTTTGTTATCAGCAGTTGAGTTCATCATGGGTTTCTTAGCAGATTTTTCAGTGGTCATCCGGTTGCTTTTATCATACGTCATCGGACGATTTTCCCTCTTGTTGTAAAAATTGTTTTCATTATGAAAAGATTCTTGCTGAGGGAAATACCGTCTTTGTTGATAACCGTAGTTGTCAACCGGATAATCATGATATTGCCTCATCTCCACCTCGTGCCTTTTGTGTCGTACGTACGGGCAGGCGGCAAGTAAATGTCCCCGTTCCCCGCACTTATAACACGCATGATATTCCTCATAGTTTTCCTTGATCGGCGACTTGGAAAAGCTAGCAATGGGATATCGATCAACCATGCATTGTTTTCTTAAACTCTCAGGAGCTGGGTCCTTCGAGTAAGTCGGTTCAATAAAACTATTTGCTTTATCAACAGGCAAAACAAATTGTGTGACATTGACCTTTGCATCTTTATCCGAATAAATTTTATCTAATATTTCTTGAGGAATGTCATTGGTTCTTTCAAATTTTGGGAGCCAAATCGTACTTTCCTGCCAGATCTTTTTGATTTTTGAATAATTGACAAACTTAATCGGATATTCATCATCGGATAAAATCTTATCGGAGCCTTGCATCCGATAGAAGATTTTGACAGGTTTGTCACACGATTCGTTGCTCATTTCATTGGTTTTCTCAGATTTAAGCTCATTTTTCTTTTCTACCGGTTTAACCACATTTTTCTCAGATTTAGTTTCAATTTTCTTTTCAACCGGTTTTCTCACATTTTTCTCAAATTTCTTTACCTCTTTCTTTTCAAAACTCTTACCAACAGACTTTTCATTTTTCTTAACCTCATTTTTACGATGAGCATTTGCCATTGGATGAATGATCTGAGACGGTGAGACTGGCTCAGTAGAGATTATATGATTTTCATCAGGGATATCACTTTCACTTTCAACCGTCTCAGATAGTTCATCTTCTTCATCTGAATCATCAGCAGCGACCACACCCTCATTATTTCCCAGTACTGGTCTCACATCAGAATACGGATCCCCGACACTGGAAGTGTTAGGCTCATTTTCTGATGTGGAGTCAGAATTGATTAAAGTCTCCAGTGGTATTGCATGTAAGGTGTGATTCTCAAACAATACCGGAGATGGGACTGACTTATAGTTTGCACTATTCGACTGGGAGGGTTTTTCTATGATATGGTCGACTACATATGCTATGTGCTTGTAACTCTCTAACTTCTTGTTTACTTTTAACGTAAAGCACTTGATGGTTGCCATTTCTAATTTAGTGTTTTCCATTTCGTTGATGTAATTATTAATGGCAAGTTGTTTAATTGACAATGTCTTTTTAAGTTCAGACACATCCTTTTTATAACCATCAAGAACTTTTTTGAAATCTTTTAAATCCTTTTGATAAATCTGACAGTTGAGTTTGGCACTCTCAAGTTGGACCTTAAGAAGCTTGTTCTCATCTGTCAGTTTTTCAAAATCAGAACATTTATCACATTTAACACACGCTTGAGATTGAGTTTCAGAACTTACCGGCTTAGGAGGTTTTGTCATGGCCATCAAAGCGAAGTGAGCTTCCTTCCCTGCGAAGAATTTGGAGTAGTCAATCTTGGTGCACGCATCATCCACCATACATGACTTGCGGGTCATCAGGAAATCAGCTTCAGCTAACAGTTGGTCAATGTCATCATCTAGTGAATTCACACTAGCCTCTGAATCAGATTTACTCTCCATATCCGAGTAAGCTGAATCGTAGTGGTCTCCAACATCCGTGACAGAATCAAGAATCATCCCCGATTTCTTGTCTTCACTCTCAACAATCACATCCTCATTTACTTCTTCAATTTTCAACTCCGACACTTTTTCAATCACAACCTCCTCTTCAATCTCCTCATTCTCATCCAAACTCATCTGCTGTGCCACACATGCCACATTGCCAGCAGTGATCTCCTCCACCCCCAATTGCATACCAGTCCAATCAAAACCTTCATCCTTTTGGATCACAAGTGCTTGGTTTTGATTGTCAGTTTGGTTTTGGTTTTGTGTGTTAGGTGTAGAGATAGGAACAATAGTTCGGTTTGGATTTTGTTGAGGTTGGTTTTGAGTTGTGGATTGTCTAGTGTTGGTGTTTTGTTGACGGTTCTGATAATTGTTTTGTGGTTGAAAGCTTGAGATGTTGGGACTGTTGTATGACATTTGATTTTGGTTTTGGTTTTGTCTATTTTGGTATGTTGAATTGAAAGGGTTTCGGTTACCTTGCTGTGCTGGCTGTGTGCACTCTCTTTTAAAATGTCCCTTCTCACCACAGTTGAAGCATGTAACTTTTGCTTTATTGAATCCGTATGTGGTGTTGGGAGAGGTTGAGAGATCAGTTCTGCCAGTCTTCTGAATAAAGTTAGTGGCTCTCCTCATAATGCTTGCAAAAGCCCACTGAATGTCCTTCAACTCCATCTCCTCTTTGTCGATTTGAGCGTAGTCTTCATTGGTGAGATTGTTGTTTCCAATTTGACTCGCTACCAAACCGTTGTAAGAAGCAACCATAGCAGATACAAGAGCAACATGCTGTTGAGCAATTTCAACAGTCACATTGTTAAGATTCGAGGTCTCTAACACAATCGGGTTTTGACTTGACTGTGCTTGAGTAATCTGCATCTGATTCATGTGAGGAGGATATAGTAGTTGTTATTGAGGTTGACTTGATGTGTAGCATGCGGCTTGTTGTAATGGTGAAAAAGGTGGAATAAAGTTTGGTGTTTGATAAGATTGTTGTGTGTATAATGGTGTGTAAGATGAAGTTTGGGCAAGGTAGTTGATTGGTGCTTTTGTTGGTTCAACAACGTTGGATACACATGCTATGTGAGGAGCAACATTAGAAGTGGTGCTTGAAGCAGAAAGAGAGTTAGATGTACCACTCACATATAAATCAGGATTCTGTGGAATCTGAGCTCTCTTAGCTTTTCTCTTTTCCTCCATCTCTTTGTTTTCCAGTTTTTGAATGAACTCGTTAATAGTCCAATACTGGTATGCATCCTTCTCCTTCAACACTTCGATGTGTTGGTTCCAGTAGGGTGGTAAAGCATCAGCAAATTTATCTACTAACCCCGACATTGGAATGCTGATCTCATAGCTCGACAATTCAGTGAGCAAATGGCAATACCGTGGAACCAACTCTTTTAAGGTCTCATTACCCATGTAACTGAAGTTTTCAAATTCCTTCCGAAGCTCTTCCATCCTCAGCTTCCTTGTCTTCTCATTTCCATCATGTCGATTTCTCAGCATATCCCATAGTTGTTCGGATGTTGTGCACGATCCAAACCTCTTCTTCTCATCATCCGCCAAATTCTCCAAAGGTATCGGTTCTCCAGTATTCTCCAGAATAGGAGCAACGTAACCCTTCACAATCATTTGCCATGCCTCGGCTCCCTCAAGTCCTTGTCCCTCAACATGGATCTTGAACTTCGTCTTCCAAGTATTGTACTCCTTCATGTCCATTAGCTTTGGTGGACGATTGCCGCTTCCAGAGGATAGATCATGAATAAGAGTGGATATAGCGTTGGTCGTCTACCAATGAACTGCTGCTGCTACGACTCCCCAATAGTTATCAATCGGTTGTGGTAATGATTGAACAACTTGTTGTGGAGCCGAACTAGTCATTGCCATATAATTGATTGGTTGTGATGGTTGACTAGTCTTCTGGGCTGCAACGGACCACGGATCTTGTGTTGTCTGCTGTTGTGGTGCTTGAGTAGGTCTAGGCGTTGTTGGGAAGTTCCACATCTTGTCCTGCAAACGATTAAACACGAAAAGATTAAAAATGTTTTAAAACAAGATGCTCCTTCGTATAAACGAACGTGCGAATGAGAAATAAAATTCTCCTTCAACCGTTTTTAATTGATACGAATGTGAACTAAAACAACAAAATCTCCTTCGACCACTTTAGTCTCTCTTTCGACCGTTTTCTTGCTCCTTCGACCGTTCGATCAGGCGAAGGTGAAACAACTGGGCGAATGAACAAAATAAGCAATCAAAGTCTTCTTTCGACCACTATAACACCTCCTTCGTACACAAAATCCCTCTTTCGACCCAAAATATTTCCACTTTCGACCAAACTCTCTCTTTCGACCCTTAAGATTTCAAAAACGGTTATTCTTTGAAAATCAGTTAATTTTGATCATGTTTATCAAATGTTGATGGATTTTGATGATCTAAATCAGGTTTTGAATCGGAATTGATTTGGAACAACTTTAATAAAGAGAATTATCCGATTTAAACTTGAAATCAAGGTGTAATCAATCAAAATCTTATCACATCAGTTTGTTCATTGAAAACAAAAACTTTTTGACCAAAATTGGGTCCAAATCAACTGAGAAACTATTAATTTGTGGTTGTTTGATCTAGAATGGCTCTGATACCACTTTGTATGTGCGTGAAAGGATCGATAACAAACAAAGAATGATCAAAAAGTTAGTTTTAGGTGCGGAAACCCTAAAACTATCACAAAATAATAATCAAACAGATTCAAACACACAGATCATCATTTTCAAAAGTTTTCATTAATAAATCACTCGATTACACGTTGAAATAATGATACAATCAAGGTATGAACGATAAACGAGTTAAACAAAACACTAGAGAGAGTTTCTGAAAGTGGAGGGAATAATAATGATCAAAAGTTACATTCAAAAATCAAACTTGTCTATTTATAGACTGCACATTCGCCCAAACACAACCACTGGTCTGGACCAGGTGGTTGTGTCTGGTGCCATCTATCTGAGCCACGCGGGTTCGATCCCCGGCCATGGCAAACCTTTTTCTTTTGTTTTGTTTTTAATCAAAACAATCAAAATTAATTATATATATTACTTACATTTTATAAATTCGTTTTAAAATATTAAAACTCTTTTAATAACTCTAAAAAAATTATTTTAAGTTAATCTAATGAAAAAGTTTAACTTACAATTTTTAGTTTCCAAAAATTTATTTATTTAATATATTTAATAAATAAATCAAGTTTATTCTATTATATTTATAAAATTCTATTAAAATATCAAAACAATTTTATAAATTTCCACAAAAATTATTCTGAGTTTATATAACAATAAACTTTTCTGAAATGATTTTTATTTCTGAAAAATCATTTATTTAATATTTTTAATCAATTTTTGTTTGTTTTAATCATAATTAAATCATAATAAATTCAATTTTTAATATTTTTGCACCAAAATTTTATATAAATTATTTCTGATTATTTAGAACAGAAATATAATTTTTAAACTAATAATTCTTTAATTTTAGTATTTTTAAATATTAAAGTTAAATTTTGATAAATTGTTATAAATAGAATTAATATTCTATTTTAAAGAAAATAATTTTATAAAAATAATTTTTATACTTTAAACTCATTATTGTGATTATCTTAAATTTCAAATTTTATAAAAGGATTTTCTCTATTTATTTACTAAATTTCTCTCATTTATCAAACATATTTATTATTAATCAAACGAGCATTTATCCCCAATTCAAAGCCCTAAAACATATACATTTGTAGACTAGATAGACTTAGACATATTTATTACCTTATTATAGGGTAATACTTGGCATTGTTGGGCAACACATTGTATGTGCGTGAAAGATCGATAACAAACAAAGAATGATCAAACAAGTTAGTTTTAGGTGCGGAAACCCTAAAACTATCACAAAATAATAATCAAACAGATTCAAACACACAGATCATCATTTTCAAAAGTTTTCATTAATAAATCACTCGATTACACATTGAAATAATGATACAATCAAGGTATGAACGATAAACGAGTTAAACAAAACACTAGAGAGAGTTTCTGAAAGTGGAGGGAATAATAATGATCAAAAGTTACATTCAAAAATCAAACTTGTCTATTTATAGACTGCACATTCGCCCAAATTGATTGTGCGAATGTGCAGGTTCGCCCAAATCAACTGGTCGAACCAAGTTCTACTATAATCTAAATCTTCATTCGTACATATCATCTTCTTTCGCACCATTCAATCCTCCTTCGCACCTCTTAAATCACTCCTTCGCACCAACGATATCACCAAAACATATTGTGTTATACAATCCAAAGCTTTAGTCGCACTTTTGCATCTACAAACTCCCCCTCGACTATTGCTTGGATTGTGTTCGTCGTTCTTCGTCCATTCTAATGTTCATCAGTCTGATGTGTCGTTGAATCTTCTGTTCTTTTGTCATCTCCGGTTCATGAAATTGCTTTTGCTTCTTCGTTTTCAGCTCAGGCACCTTTTGCTTCTCCACAAACTTTCCCAGCTTCTCACCAGAGTCACACCCAGCATTGATATCATATGCAAAGCACAGAAATACCACACGTTGGTACTTTCCTGCTTGCTCAACATCTTTCGCATCTGAATAGATCGGATTGTAGAACAACATGATAATATCCTCATGTGAACAGTTTATCAACCACATGGGATCAAAGATATGTACTTTCTTGTAGTTCGTCTCTCCGTCTTTCAATACAATCACGGCCTCTGCAATCTTCCAATCATAATACCACCAGATGAAATCTTTGGCGAAGTGTTGTGGGATAGGCAACAAAGGAATCTTTTTCAACACTCGCGGTGGTTTGTACTTTAAAGTCACCTTGGGCATACCAGTTATCAAATCAATATCCTTCTTATGAACAATTCGCTTTGGATATTGAGGTGTAAACAAGTCCCACTTGGTTCGGCTTTCTCTAGTCATCTTCTCAGCAAAGTAAGTAATCTGACTATTTGACGCTCCCGTTAAACGGTGACGACAAATATCACGGATTGCCCAATAGGGAAGAGTCTTCAAGTGATGAAACTTGTCGAAATACAAGATCCCCTTCTCCCACTTTACTGCGAAGCATCTCAACTCTTTAACAAACTTCCAGGCCAATGCACGACCTTTGAAAATTCCATTATGAAGTTTGTAAAAGCTTCCTTGAATATTAGGTTTCGGACGATTGTTTTCTTTTTCTTTTAACTTCTTCAAAAACTCTTTCAAACTCTCCGACTGCTCGAACCGTGGCTTGTCATGCCCTTTGAAGATTTCATCTTCAAACGATTTGCTCTTTTCTTTCGCTAGTTTCTCGGCATGGTTTAGCAGTTCATCTGAGAAAGAGAATACACAATCTTGATTAGTCTTGAAGTATTGTGGATATTCTTCACTTGTAATATCTTCCATTTCAACTTCTTCAAACGCATGAACATCATGATCATCCGAATGATTTCCAGCCTCTTTCTCAGGTATCTTTGGAATAAAGTTGTCTGCAAGTAATTCTTCCAAAGTCTTGCCTACTTGCTTTGCTAAACCTTCAAGTATCTCTTTCGAAATTGCCGCAGAAACTTCCCCATCTTCAAGATCAGGGTCATCAAACTCCAACTCGAATAGTTTATTGTTCGATTCAAATATCTCTGGAAACCTGCTAGTCATGTCGATCGTCCAGACTCGATCAGTGAGCATCTGGCGATACTTGTTCTTATCATCTTCAGACAGTGACTGCAATTTCTCGTTCCAGAATATATCATCATCAACATTCTCTCCAGGAGCCTTAGAGCTCGATTCACCACCCTTATCTGAGTCACGCTTCTCATATGTAAATTTGTCAGCGTCATCATCATCGTCATCACTACTATCATCAAACGCAGAGCCGTTTCCATCACTCGAACCATCATCTGATCCTCCATCATCCTTATCATCCTTCTTCTTCTTCTTTGTATCGTTTCCTGCATCTTCATCAAGTTCATCATCTTCTTCTTCATCAGATAGTTTGAAATCAACTTGTTCTTCTTCTCTTTCTTTGTCTACTTCACCAGCTTGAAGTTGAGAAGCTTGAGAGTACAAGTTCTTGATCAGATCATCCATATGCTTGTTACTCTTCTTTAACTGTTTGTTCTCCTCCTTCAAGACTATGATTCTCCTGGTGTTTCGTTGCTCATGTTTCAGCAACTTCTTATTTTCTCTCTTCAATCTCTTGATTGTTTTTTTCAAAGTTTCATTATCATCTGCTGATGTGACTACGACCTCCAACATCTTCTTATCATTAGACTTTAACTGCTCAATCACAGTTTATTGTTTATTAATCAGATTCATCATCTCAGACAGTCTCTGATTCACAGCAGTCATAATATCACTATCCACCGAAACTTTCGTCTTCTTTGGTGGTTCAACAACATCAGACAGTTTGCCTTTTCTGATCTTCTTAAGCACATTATCCAAAGCCTCATTAACCTCATCCATAGGCATTTCTTCAGTCTGTGGTGTGCTTGATGTTGTCGTAGTCTTTTGCTTCTTTTGAGCTGGTGCAATAACCGGTGATTTAGAACTTGTAGCCGGTGGTAGTTTCTTACCAGCTATCAAAGATTCTATCTCTTTCTTTCTATTGATGCTCGGCTTCTCCTGTTTCTTCTTTTCTTTCCTAGCAGCTTGCACAGGAGAACCAACAAACGTCTCATCAACATTCAAACCCAACTCTTCTTCATCAACAGGAATAGGACTTTTGTTCCCTTGATCCTCAACGTTCTGGCTAGCAGACGCACCAGCCTCAGTGGCCTTGGGCATGGTTGTCTCTACCGTTTTAGCATATGAATTCCATTGTTCATCCTCTAGCGTCTCTTCTGAATCAACAGACGCTTCATCAACTATATGTAAATCCTTTTTCGCCATCCTCTTATTTCTTCTTTGCGTACTTTTCTTCTTCTCAGGTTCAGAAACCTCTATTCTTATCTCTTGTTTCTTTGTCTTCCCACTCTTTGCGCCGACATTCACAACTTGTCTTTTGCGCTTAGCATCAGGATCAACATGATGTAAAGGATTATCAGGATCAGAATCACTGTTTACATTCCTCACAAGCCCTTCACCCAGATCTGTATAATCCACTCTAGCTAGGTGTCCAAATAAACGTCTTACTGGAGGACGTTCTTCAACAGACAATCCCTTATATGCTTTCATCCTAGCGAGTGTATTCAGCGACATATGTTCCTGAACAACAATGCGTTTAGGATCTCTTTTCAGCTCCTTATACTTGTGATCAAATATCATTTGGAGGAAACGAGGATAAAGTAGAAACTTAAGATTCCTCGTGCCGTTCACAGGCTCCAGTAAATGAGACATCAGCATGCCAGAGACATTGAACGGTTTTTTCAACACTAAAGCAACCATCATAGAACTGATGCTCTTCCTCATCAAATCATAACCTCCAGCTGCAGATCCGAATATGTGAATCAAAACATGTGCCAAATACTTGAATTGTGGGCACAATTTTCCTTTATGCAATGAACCGTCAGTGATTGGTCCATTGTACTTCATCCTGAGGAAGCACTTTCGCTGATCCATAAATGTAAACTCCTTAGGATCAGTCGGCTCATCATTCAGGTTCAATGCTTCTCTCAGATCCTCTTCGCAAACAATGACTCGTTGTCCTTGAATCTTGCTCGTCAAACAAGATTCGCACTTCCAAAAGTCAAGTTTAGCATTCGACCAGAATTCTTGTATCATATCCCTGTATATAACTGTCGGCGTAGCAATGGCATCTATCACCCTGCTTCTTTTTAGAAAATCAATGATGCCGACGAACTCAGTATGCTTCTTTACGTCTCCGAGATACGCACAGCAGTTATGTGCGTTTTCAAAATCTAACTGTTTGGCAGGCTGTGATGATGATCCTGCTTGTTCCGTCGTCTTCTGTTGTTCAAACATCGTTAAATCTGCAAAACAAACAAAAACACATGTTAAAAATCGACAAAATTTCAAATTGAAAATTTTTGGTCATAAACCTTCTCTTTCGCCCAAACGGGGGTACGAAAGAGATTTTTCATGGTGCGAATGAGACACATAAGTGGTACGAATGTGTGAATGTTGAATAAAAATTTCATTCGCCCACATATTCCTCATTCGACCGTTTTGATTTCTTCCTTCGCCCATTCGTACTGGTCGAAGGAATCAGTTCATAATTTTGAAATTTCAATTTTGAATTTGAATGATTCTGAACATGTCCATTTGATTGAAATCAAACCTAATAATGCCGATTAACATTCCTAAACTAACAGATTCAACAATTATGTATTTGTTTGTGTTTTCACCTAAAAACTAGGGTTTAAACATTGATTGATCAATCAGTCGAGTTTTAAACCATGGTTTTGGTTATATCTCCCCCTAAAACACACACACAATAAACCCTATGCATCAATTGTTACAATTATGTTGTTTTTAAGCAAGTTTGAACAATTAGGGCTCGGAATGTAAAACAGGGATTAAGTCATGAAATCCTTGATGATAACCTGTGAAATAGATGGCAAAATGATCAGTATAGAATGCCGAACACAATGAAATGATTTAAAAGAAACGAGCAATAAGGTGAGGTTAATGAAGAAAATTTGGAAAAAATATGAATGGGGTTCGAATGAGCAGATGGGTATATAAAGGCATACTCCTTCGCCCGTTTTAGTCATACGAAGGAGAAACTTTTGGCTCCTTCGAACCTAGTGAAAGGGTACGAATGAGGCAAAAGGGTTCGAATGAGAAAATGTTCATGAACACTCTCCTTCGCCCAAATAAAACATACGAAGGAACATGTAAAATCCCACATTCGACCAACCGAATGGGCGAATGAGAATTGGGATTTTTGAAAATTTTCCAAATCACAAAAACGAGTCCCGGTCCAATAATTTTCCAACTTTTAAGCATCCAACAATCATGTTTTCACATTTTAAAAGTTACAAAGCTCAAATGGTGTATCAAGGTTTAGAAAATCGACATCAACCACCATCAGTTATCAAAAATAAGATGAAAAAGAAAAATCTTTTTGGATTTTCTAAAGTTTATGCTAAAACACACCTAAAATCTTTTTGAGTTTTGTAATTTTTGACGATAAAATAAAATGCAGAAATGTAAATGAAAAACTGTAAATGTTTTTGGGATTTCCGGTAAAGGGATCATATCAGTTTTTGAGAAATCTGATCACACCGTTGATCTTTTTGAAATTATTATCATTAAAGACAATGTGTCATCTGGCAATTGCTGATATTGTTATCCACATAAACTCACATGCAGACTTTTGTGCAGTGCTTTATACTGATACTGATATTTATAGTATAAACGCAATTGTCTGTGGTTCCCACGCACACGACATACTCCCGTATCAAGAAGTAAATGCACAAAGACTCATTGTAAAGCGTGATTATGCTTTCGTCATCTGTAATTGTACAAGATATAATGCATAGAGGTATACAGGTCAGCAAATTAATGCAGCAAAGTAACATATGCACTATACCAGGTTGAGGACTAATATTAATCATGATTTGCATCAATGATCAATACGATGTAATAGATAATCTTTGATCATCATATAACATGGAAAGTTCCTCAATTCGGTAACTTTAGGATTTGGCATATAGCTCTTTTATAAAGACACCCTGTCTGATCTAGGTCCGTAATGACTTACAGCAGAAGATCAGAGAGGCTATCCCCAGACAACTAATAACATAACAACCCTAAACCTCCGAGTTTTGTACAGATACCCTATCAAACGAAATTACGGTACTAAGACCATATGCCCATGAGGAGTTCATCCACACATCAATTCGTTTGATATGTATGCATAAGGCACGCAGTAATAGGTCTACGAAGCCTATCAGCACATCGCACAGACTCAAACACACGCCCTATATAGCATTACATTATTTAGAATGTGTCAGATCCCCACTGATGTACTATCATTTCCCTTTATACTCCAGGAAATCATTTTAGAATTTTCTGATTTTTATAGATTTTCGAATTTACTGTTCCCAAGGATAAGCTGGAGTATTTCAAATATGTGACTGCCCAGATATCGTTTGTTCACAGAAATCTGACGGCATTAATCTAAGGGAAAAAAATATAGCAGTCAGCAAAGAAATTTTCTAATTTTTATGAATTTTGAAATTTTTTTTTAATATTTTTGGATTTTCGAAATTTTTCTGAAAAGCAGTAAAAATTTTAAACTAAAAAGTGATAGACTGAGGTGGTGACCAGTCCTGTTTTTCTTTAATACCATTAGCTTTTAAAAGATAATCAAATCTGGATTTGTCAAAAGCTTTGGTAAAAAGATCTGCGCGTTGGTAATCAGTGTGGATTTTGACCATATCGATCAACTCTTTAGCATAACAATCTCGGATAAAATGATATTTAATCCGGATATGGTTAGCCTTTGAGTGATTTACTAAGTCTTTTGTTAATGCGATTGCGGCCTCATTATGACAGTAAATAGGGGTTTTAAGAAATTGCAAACCGTAATCCACCATCTGCTGTTGGATCCAAAGAACCTGTGAGCAGCAGCTCGATGCTGAAACGTATTCTGCTTCACATGTGGATAGTGCAACTGCGGTTTGTTTCTTGCATTGCCAGGTCACGAGCCTGCTCCCCATAAACTGGCATCCAGCGGCTGTGGATTTGCTGTCTTTGTCACAGCCGCCCCAATCTACATCACTAAAAGCGATTAGGTCAAAATTATCATCATGAGGGTACCAAAGTCCTTTCGATGGATAACCCTTCAGATATCTAAGGATACGCTTGACAACTGCAAGATGACTCTGTTTCGGCTTCGATTGATATCGCGCACAAAGACATGTCGCAAACATTATATCAGGTCTTGACGCTGTGAGATACATCAGAGATCCGACGATTGCTCTGTATGTAAATGGATCAGTCAGCTCCCCCTTAAGGTCAACTCCAATCCCGTGATTGGGCTGTATCGGGGTATCCATCGGCTTCGAATCATCCATCTGGAATCGGCTCAAGACTTCAGAAACGTATTTCGTCTCGTGAATAAAGATCCCCGTTGGTCTTTGCTCCACCTGCAAGCCTAGGAAAAACTGCATTTCTCCCATTGCGCTCATTTTGAACTTTTCCTGCATAACTTGTTCAAATTCCCTACACAGAAGTTCGTTAGTTGACCCGAATATAATATCATCAACATAAATTTGTACAAGAAGCAAATCATCTCCTGCTCGTTTCGTGAACAGTGTGCAGTCTACCAGTCCGCGTTTGAATCCTTTCGAGAGAAGATACGTGCTCAGCTCCTCATACCATTGTCTCGGAGCCTGGTGCAACCCGTAGAGAGCTTTGTTTAACACATAAACCTTATCCCGGTGAATAGGGTCCTCAAAGCCTGGCGGTTGACCTACGTAAACTTCCTCTTTGACCACACCGTAAAGAAAAGCGCTCTTTACATCCATCTGATACACCTTAAATTTCTTCCATGATGCAAACGCTAGGAACATTCGAATTGCTTCCAAGCGTGCAACCAGTGCATAGATTTCATTGTAGTCGATTCCTTCAACCTGATGAAAACCTTGAACGACCAAACGAGCTTTGTTTCGCACTATGACTCCTCTGTCATCCTTCTTGCACTTAAACACCCATTTGGTTCCAATTTTCTTTCTTCCAGGGGGCAAATCTGCCAGGGTCCATACACCAAGTTTCTGGAATTGTAATAACTCCTCCTGCATTGCTTCCACCCAGGCATCATCCAAAAGAGCATCCTTGTAAGTTCGCGGCTCGACCTGCGAAACATAACAAGCAAATGACCAGTCATTTTGAAAACCAGATTTCTGAATTTTGGCATATAAAGCAAGGTTGCCAATATTTTCTGGTGCTTGAGCATTTCTCAGCTGCCCTCTTGTCATCACACTGCTACCAGGATCACCAATAACCTGTTCAAGCGGGTGTATCCGATGTATCCGAGATTCCGGATAATCAGGTACTTGTACTCCCGTTTGAGTTGTCAAATTCTCTGTAGAAACCAGATCATTACCCACATTCGATGTTGAAGCATCAGTATTAGTTGGGTTCACTGGTGGTGTCACTGTAGCGTTGTCCAGAATAGCTTCACTTGTTGCATCATCGTCTTCATCTTCTGATTCTGATGAATTAAGCGTTGTAGAAGCCTCTTGGAACACCTCTTCTTCCATCACAGGAGCAGTGGTATCATTAGAAGCAGCTTGGGGGTTTACCGTGATCGGACGCACTAACGGTGAAGTCACGGCGTTTTCGACCTCGTAATATAAGCGAAGTACAGCTTCTTCAACCATGCTATCTAGATTGAATGATTCAAAGAAGTCATTGTAATCAAACATCCAATCTGGTCCTCCACCCTGTACATTTTGTGTGTATCTTTGAACTTCGACATTAGCCCACTCCTCGACTTTTCTAGTTCTTTTGTTGAATACCCGTTTTAATGGGGTTGCGTATCCAACAAAATAACCTTCTTCAGCCTTTGGTGCAAACTTCTCCGAAGGATTCAGCATTGTACACGGGGCACCAAATGGTTATAGATACTCCAGATTCGGCTTGCGTCAGTTCAACAGCTCATAAGAAGTCTTACCTAACTTCTTCACTGTCAAAACACGGTTAAGAGTATAACATGCCGCGTAAATAGCTTCGTTCCAGAACATGACTGGAAGATTTGAATCTGCAAGCATAGTTCTCGCCGTCTCTATTAGAGTCCTGTTCTTTCTCTCTGTGACACCATTCTGCTGGGGTGTATACGGAGCATTATATTCATGATGAATTCCCTTGTTTGCACAAAGATCCTCCATCTGAGCGTTTTTGAACTCCGTCCCATTGTCACTCCGGATTCGTTTGATCTTCAGACCATATATATTCTCCAGACGAGCAAACAGAACCTTCAGGTTATCAAAAGTGTCGCATTTCTGATGCAAACACATTACCCATGAAAATCGTGAATAATCATCAGTCACCACAAGACAATACAACTCCCCGGCATGACTTTTACGTCTGACTGGACCGAATAAGTCCATATGCAAACGTTCAAGTGGCAGCTCAACAGAATTGACTTTCTTTGGTCTATGGGATTGTTTGTGCTGCTTTCCCTTTTTGCAACTAACACACTTGTCAATCAAATGGAAGTGTTTCACATTAACTACCGTGACAAGTTCATTCTTCACTAACTGGTTCATCTTTCTCAAATGGATGTGTCCCATTCTCCTGTGCCACATAATTGATTCTTTTTCTGTAGCCTTAGAGAGGAAACACGTGACTTGACCATGGGTGGTCATTGCTTTGGACATATCGAGAATATACAGGTTGTTTACTCTCGGTGCCTTTAGCATCACCCACTATTTCGGAAGCTCAAACCTAGGTTTCAGGATATAACAGGATTTGTCATCAAAATACACAGAAAATTGTTTATCAAAAATTTGACTAACACTGAGCAAATTATAGTCTATCTGTTTCACGTATGATATCCGCTCAAATGTTACGACCCCATTGCTTACACTACCCTCCATAGTAATGTAGCCTCCCGTATTACCAGCAAATGCCACATAATCTCCGTTAATGTTTTTGATGTCAAAGAGTAGCGTGAGGTCCCCTGTCATGTGACCAAAAGCTCCACTGTCAACAATCCATAGGCTGCTAACAGGGCCAGCTGGAGCTCCCTGCACATTTAAAGTAAAGCAATTAGATCTTTCGGGGGACCCAAGCCTGTTTGGTCTTGGGTCTTTGAACAGGTTGTTTCAAAGAGTCTTTCAATTCACAAACATCTTGGGTTAACTCAACCCCTTTCTTCTCACTCACAATTTTCTTTTTCTCACTCTTCTCATTCTGTGAAGTAGAGGCTCCCTCAGATTCCTTGGATGACCAAGATTGCTCAGATCTTTTCAAGATCCGGATCTGAGATTTTGAAGTCTCAGTCGGTTTCTTTACTTCATCTTTAAATGCAACCTTCTTGGTTACCTTCTCTGATTTAACAGAGACAGGTCCAACTGCTTGTTTTCCATTAGGTTTAGGAGCAACCTTTTTGTTATCAGCAGTTGAGTTCATCATGGGTTTCTTAGCAGATTTTTCAGTGGTCATCCGGTTGCGTTTATCATACGTCATCGGACGATTTTCCCTCTTGTTGTAAAAATTGTTTTCATTATGAAAAGATTCTTGCTGAGGGAAATACCGTCTTTGTTGATAACCGTAGTTGTCAACCGGATAATCATAATATTGCCTCATCTCCACCTCGTGCCTTTTGTGTCGTACGTACGGGCAGGCGGCAAGTAAATGTCCCCGTTCCCCGCACTTATAACACGCACGATATTCCTCATAGTTTTCCTTGATCGGCGACTTGGAAAAGCTAGCAATGGGATATCGATCAACCATGCATTGTTTTCTTAAACTCTCAAGAGCTGGGTCCTTCGAGTAAGTCGGTTCAATAAAACTATTTGCTTTATCAACAGGCAAAACAAATTGTGTGACATTGACCTTTGCATCTTTATCCGAATAAATTTTATCTAAAATTTCTTGAGGAATGTCATTGGTTCTTTCAAATTTTGGGAACCAAATCGTACTTTCCTGCCAGATCTTTATGATTTTTGAATAATTGACAAACTTAATTGGATATTCATCATCGGATAAAATCTTATCGGAGCCTTGCATCCGATAGAAGATTTTGACAGGTTTGTCACACGATTCGTTGCTCATTTCATTGGTTTTCTCAGATTTAAGCTCATTTTTCTTTTCTAACGGTTTAACCACATTTTTCTCAGATTTAGTTTCAATTTTCTTTTCAACCGGTTTTCTCACATTTTTCTCAAATTTCTTTACCTCTTTCTTTTCAAAACTCTTACCAACAGACTTTTCATTTTTCTTAACCTCATTTTTACGATGAGCATTTGCCATTGGATGAATGATCTGAGACGGTGAGACTGGCTCAGTAGTGATTATATGATTTTCATCAGGGATATCACTTTCACTTTCAACCGTCTCAGATAGTTCATCTTCTTCATCTGAATCATCAGCAGCGACCACACCCTCATTATTTCCCAGTACTGGTCTCACATCCGAATACGGATCCCCGACACTGGAAGTGTTAGGCTCATTTTCTGATGTGGAGTCAGAATTGATTAAAGTCTCCGGTGGTATTGCATGTAAGGTGTGATTCTCAAACAATACCGGAGATGGGACTGACTTATAGTTTGCACTATTCGACTGGGAGGGTTCTTCTATGATATGGTCGACTACATATGCTATGTGCTTGTAACTCTCTAACTTCTTGTTTACTTTTTCCGTAAAGCACTTGATGGTTGCCATTTCTAATTTAGTGTTTTCCATTTCGTTGATGTAATTATTAATGGCAAGTTGTTTAATTGACAATGTCTTTTTAAGTTCAGACACATCCTTTTTATAACTGTAAGCGAAAGATTTTGACTAAAACAGGATTATTTGATCATACAAGTTACAAAACCAGGTGCGGAAACCCTACCTTTGAACAAACTGATAGAAACTCAAATCAAAACACAATCAATATCATTTTCAAAGCATTTCATAGAGTAACTTTTGCATAAACTTGATTACAATGACAATACGGTTAATCTAGATCAAATACAGACACTTTCAATCTAACCTGTAACCTGACCTCAAAACACACGCAACTAATAACTCTCTTACATTCACAAAAACACAAAATCTATATATAGACTCTGCACATTCGCCCCTTTACTGTGGTCGAATGTGGAAGTCTTCCACATTCGCCCAGTACAAGGTACGAATGTGTATCTTGATCAGCTTCCAATCTACCTTCGCCCTGTAATCTTCTACCTTCGCCCACTTTGGCTTACCTTCGCCCACTATTATTTCACATTCTACCCATTAGCACTATTAACACATGTTAACATCCAATCACTAGTCGCAAAACGCATCTACAAACTCCCCCTCGACTATTGATTGGATTGTCTTCTCTTTTCGTCCATGGCTTTGTTCATCAGCTTAATTCTGAGCTGTTTCTTCTGCTCATTAGTCATTACAGGCTCAAACTTTCTCTTTACCGGTTTTGACACATTTGCCATCTTCACCGTCTTGCCAAGTTTATTCTCCAAATTACGCCCTGCATTAATATCATAAGCAAAACAAACTCCAACCACTTGAGTATACTTTCTAGCTTGATCAGCGTCTTTTGGCTCAAAGTAAATCGGATTATAGAAAAGCATGATGATGTCTTCAAAAGTACAATTAATCAACCACATCGGATCAAATACATGAACATGCATGTATTTGTCCTTCCCGTCTCTCAACAATATCCCCGCTTCAGCCTTCCTCCAATCATAATACCAGAAAATAAAATCAGCACTGAAATGTTGTGGCATGGGCATCAAAGGTATTTTTCTCATCACTTCAGGTGCTTTGTATATCAAAGTAACCCGTTTCAGCTTGGTTTGAGGATCAATATCCCTATGAACTTTTCTTCGAGGATATTGAGGCTTGAATCTATTCCATCTCGTTCTACTTTCCCAAACCAGCTTGTCTGCACACCAACCAACATGGGTACCATTCACTGAAGCACCAGACATGGGGAATCTGCATAAATCTCTGACCGCCCAGTACGGTAGAGTTAGCAAATCAATGAATCTGTTAAAATACAAGATCCCTGTTTCCCATTTAGCAGCTATGCACTTCAGCCTGCCCAAATATGTCCACCCGAGAGCTCTGCCTTTGAACTTGGCATTGTGAAATCTATAGAAGTTTCCTTGAGCTTCAGGCTTTGGTCGGTTTTCATCCATTTCTCTCAATTTCTTCAAATAACTCTTCAATTCATCAGATTGATTTGAAGATTCTTGTTTATCAGCACCAAATACCTTCTCCACAAACTCTGCACTTCTTTGCTGTGCCTTTTTCTTCACCGAATTGTTTGGTGTCTCAGTGAAATCAGGAAATATCTCATCTTCACCTGTTTCTCTGAAGTACTGAGGAAACTCTTCATTAGTTATATCTTCAACCTCCACTTCATCAAGCTCAGGAGTATTCTTATCATCTGAGTGACTTCCAATATCCTTTTTAGAAATATCTGGAATCGACTCATCTACTATAAACTCCTCAAATGTTTTCCCTACCCTCTGTGCAAGTCCATCCAGAATTTCCTTTGCCACAGAAGCAGGTACTTCACCTTCTTCAAGATCAGGATCGTCGTATTCCAATTCATATCTCAAGTCATCAGTTTGGAATATCTCAGCAAAACATCCTGTGAACTCAATAGTCCATTCTCTTCTTTCCAACATATCTTTATACACTTGTTTAGCATCATCTGATAAAGATCTCACCTTCTCATTCCAGAAGATACTTTCATCTGAATCAACGTTCTCACCTTTCTTTTTCTTTGAACTTGATTCTCCAGTACTCTTCTTTTTGGATGTTCTCTCTTCAAATGTAAACTTTGAAGTATCATCTCCTCCATCATCATCATCATCACTATCACTATCATCCTCTTTCTGTCTCCCAGACCCTTCTGCATTATCATCATCATCATTATCATCCTCATCATCACTTTTATCTGACTCTTCATCATCCTCATCATCATCTTTTTCTTCATCCGATTCAGACTCTTCATAGTCAACTTTCTCTTCTTCTTCTTCTTTATCTTCTTCACCCTCCTTCAACTTGGGTGCAACATTGTACAAATCATCAATCAAATCACTAAGGCGTTTGTTCTCAGCCCTTAGTTCTTTGTTGTCTTCTTTGATCAACTTTATCCTGTTCTTGTTTCTTGAACACTTTCCCTCAAGCTTTTTATTCTTTGCTTCAAGCTTCTTAACCTTTTCATTAATCTCGTCTTGATTTGATTTAGAAGCAACCACAATCTGAAGCATTTTCTCTTCATTCTGCTTAAACTTGGCTATTTCAGCTTGTTGAGCCACAATCATCTTCATCATATCATCCATTTTCTTGTTCACCTGCTTCATTACATCATCATCCACAGTGACTTTCTTGGATTTGGATCTAGATGGCTCAACTTCCTTTTCTTTCTGAGGCTTTCTGAACATGTCAAGTACATTGTCCAGTGCAACATTTAGTTGATCAGCTGATATTGTCTCTGCCTCTTTAGACTTCTTTTGTTTTTTGGTGACTGGTGAAGATAGCTTTGATGACGTACCAGCATCGGGTACTCTTTTTCCCTTCAACAGTTGTGCTAATTCTTTCTCTCTCAACTGTTTAGTACTTGTCTTCTTAGACATGGTCTTGTGCTTGGGCTTGGGCAAGTTTACTACCACAGTCTCTCCAGTATTCAACTCATCCATGTCAACACCTAAACCTTCATCTTCAACATTCAATGATTTCTTTCTTTTCTCAGCTTCCTCAATCGATTTGTTTAAAGATTCAGACTCACCAACCATAGTGGCCTTACGTTTGGTGGTCCTTACATTCTCAGTATCAGAATCCCATCGTTCATCTTCCTCAGTTTCTTCTGAATCTACTGATTCTTCATCCACCAAACCAGTACCTTTCTTTGCAGTTGATTTCTTTCTCACCTCCTGTTGCTTAGAACTTCCTTGATCAGTCTTTCCCTTACCCTTCCCTTTGGCTCCGGGATTAACTACCTGTCTCTTCCTCTTAGTGCTTGCATCAACATACACCAAGGGATCATCATTATCAGAATCACTGTCGTCATGTCTTGCTATGTTCTTGCCAGGATCAGTGTAATCCTGACTAGCCAAAGCTCCAAAGAGTCTCCTGTGAGGTGGCTTTTCATTGTCTGGCACACCCTTATATCCTTTCATTCTCACCAAAGTACGAATGTTCATGTGATCTTGACCTAGAATCATAGTTGGATCCTTCTTCAATTCTGGATACTTGTAGTCAAAGATCATCATGAGAAACCTCGGATATAGCATGAATTGCTTCTTCTTCAATCCCTTTAACATCTCAAGCATGTGATCTAAAATCATACCAGAAACGTTGAATGGTTTGTTGAGAGTCAACGCAACCATCTTCGAGCTTAGACTTCTCCTCATCACATCATATCCACCGCTCACACATCCAAACACGTGGATTAAAACATGTGCAAAATATTTAAACTGCACACTCAATTTCCCTTTGTACATCGAACCATCAGTAATTGCTCCCTTATACTTCATTCTAAGGAAACATGCTTTCTGTTCTGTCCAAGATAACTCCCTAGGATCTTCACTCACTTCAAACTTTATTTGGAGTGCTTCTCTAATATCAGACTCTGTAATAAACATCTCCAAGTCTTGTATCTTGCTTCTAATGATTGTCTGATTGTCCCAGAAGTCATACTTTGCATTCTTGTGGAAGTCTTCAATGATATCTTTGTAAATGATAGTCGGAGTAGCTAAAGCATAGACAACTCTGCTCCTCTTCAAGAATTCAATGATTCTAGTAAACTCTACATTCTTTTCCACATCGCCAAGATAAGCACAACAGTTATGTGTTTTCTCAAACAACCAACTGCTTGTACTTGACGATTCACCTTCCTGAACGTTCTCTGGAACTGGATCTGAAACGATATTCTCCACTGGAGTCTCAATGTTCTCAGTCTGATCAGCCATCTTCACATCAAAATCAGAAACATTCGTCAAAATACAAAATCGACAAAATTTCAAAATTTTAAGTTTTAAAGTTCTACATTCGCCCGTTTTGAACTGGACGAATGTGAGTTTTAAGGTGCGAATGTGAAATTTCCTGGACGAAAGTGAAAAGACTTTGAATTAAAAGCACATTCGCCCGGTTTTAATATACATTCGCCCAAAATCTTCACCTTCGCCCGTTTTATGGACCGAAGGTAAAAACCTGTTTATCCCCAAAATTTAAAAATTATTCAAACTTGTTTTTAACATGTAATTTTGATTTAGATGTATCCTACTGTGGCCGATCAACACTCGTCCATCATCAATTGTTTGTTAATTTCAATTTACATCGGTTTTAAAGACGAATTAGGTTAAAACTGTTTCATTCGATCAATTTACCAATCAAACAATGTTATTATCCTAATTCTATGAATCTTCTCCCCCTAAAACTGATGTATATTGAAATGCAATAAAAAAGAACAAACAATTAACATCCTAAGACCCCCAAAAATGAAACCCTAAGTCCGGTTATAAAAACGATGATCCTGATCTCGTTAAAGCTCCATTACCTGTGATATTAGTATAGAAATGATCAGTAGATGATAGGGAAGCAAATGCACAAGAACAAGGAATCAAAGCAACAAGGTTTGGTATCTAAGAAAAATTCTGAAAAATATATGAATGAGGGTTCGAATCTGGAACTTGTATATATAGACAAGCCACCTTCGCCCGTTTATAGTGGGCGAATGTGAATCTATTTCACCTTCGCCCCAACTTAATGACCCGAAGGTAAAACGAATACCCGAAGGTAAAATTTAGTTATAAAATGCCCACATTCGTCCAATATGTAACGGCCGAAGGTAAAGATTTTTCCACATTCAACCCAATTAAGGGGCGAATATGAAATGGAAAAATCTGAAAATTTTACCAAATCACTAATTCGAATCCCGTTCAACATTTTTCAATCTGTTAAACTTCCAAAACTCAAATTTTCACTTTTTGAATGATACAAAGCCCAGATGGTGTTATCAAATCTCAGAAATTGACCATCAAGCATCCCCGGTTATCAAAAATAAAGCAGAAATGCAAAAAAAAAAAAAAAAAAAAAAAATTGGTTTTTCTGAAATTTTATCAAAACACACCTAAAATCTTTTTGGATTTTGTATCTTTTTGACAATAAAAAGTAAAATGCAACAAAGTAAATGAAAGCAGTAAACATTTTGTGATATCCGGTAAGAGGATCATATCAGTTTTCTAGAGAAATCTGATCACAGCATTGATCTGTTTGTTTAATATTATCATTAGAAACAATATGTGACACGGCAATTGCTGATATTGTGGTCCACGTAAGCTCACAAGCAGACAATTACGCAATGCTTTAAAATGATACGAATTAGATGTATTAGACTAACACATTGTGGTTCCCACACACATGACATACTCCCGTATCAAGTAATTGCACGAAGCTTCGTCGTAACGCGTGATTATGCCAGAGTTATCCGTAAAATTTACAAAGTATATAGCACAGAGGTGTACAGGTCAGCAAATGAATGCAGCAAAGTAACATGTGCATATACACTAGGTTGAGGCTGATATTAACCACTGATTTGCATCAGAAAGTCAATACGATGTAATAATGATCATTGATCAATAAAACATAAAGTTCCTCAATTCGGTAACTTTCGGTTTTGGCAATAAGCTCTTTTTGCAAATATTCTGATGAAACTAGGTCCGTAAATCAATACGACAGAAGTTTAATCAGAATATCCCGGATAACCATAACATAACGACCCGAAACCTCAGATTTTGGCAATTCTATCAAACGAAATTACGGTACTAAGACCATATGCCCATGAGGTGTTCAGCCACGAACGCGTAGTTTGTTATGTTTGTATCACTAATGCACGCAATATTTAGTCTACGAAGCCTATCAGCATATTACACGTAATCAACATACGCCTCATTATACTATACAATTCTTTAGCCTGTGTCAGATCCCCACTGATGTACTATCATTTCCTCTTTTTATCCAGGAAATCATTTTGGTTTTTCTAATTTTTAGGTCTTTTGAAATTTTTCAATGTGTTTGGTTTTTCTGATAAAATGACTCCCCCTAAAATAAAGAACATATTTTTGGGTGTTTAATTTTTCTGAAAAACAAAACAAAAAAAAAAATTTGAAAGAAACAATCCACTTGAAAGCATCAACTTCTTTGAGGATTAAACAATCCCCTTGAAAGCATCAACTTCTTTGAGGATTATGATAGAAAAGAGAAATTCCCAATTAGCAAAGAGAAATTCCCAATTAGCAAAATATTAAAAATAAAAACTAAAACTAAAAAGCGATAAACCGAGGTGCCGATTAGTCCTGTTTTTCTTTTATATTGTTTACTTTTAAAAGATATTCAAAGCGGGATCTGTCAAAAGCTTTTGTAAACAAATCTGCACGTTGGTAGTCAGTATGGATTTTGACCATATCTATCAATTCCTTAGCGTAACAATCACGGATAAAATGATATTTGATCCGGATATGTTTTGCTTTAGAATGATTTTCACTATTTTTAGTTAATGCAATTGCGGCTTCATTGTCACAGTGTATAGGGGTTTTAAGAAACTGCAAACCGTAATCCACCATCTGCTGTTGGATCCAGAGTACTTGCGAACAGCAACTTGAGGCTGCAATGTACTCAGCTTCACAGGTAGACAGCGCCACGGAAGTCTGTTTCTTGCACTGCCAAGTAATTAACCTGCTCCCTAAAAACTGGCAACCAGCTGTAGTAGATTTGCTATCTTTGTCACAGCCGCCCCAATCTGCATCACTAAAAGCAATAAAATCAAAATCATCATCATTAGGGTACCAAAGTCCTTTTGAGGGACAACCCTTCAGATATCGAAGGATACGCTTGACCGCCGTCAGATGACTTTGTTTCGGCTTCGATTGATAGCGAGCACAGAGACACGTTGCATACATAATATCTGGTCGAGACGCCGTCAAATACATCAGAGATCCGATGATTGCTCTGTATGTAAATGGGTCCGTCAGCTCCTCCTTAGCGTCCACTCCAATCCCGTGATTGGGTTGAATCGGGGTATCCATCGGCTTAGAGTCCTCCACCTGGAATCGGCTCAAGATGTCGGATACATATTTCGTCTGGTGAATGAAGATCCCGTCTGGTCTTTGGTCCACCTGCAAGCCGAGGAAAAACTGCATCTCCCCCATTGCGCTCATTTCGAACTTTTCTTGCATGACAGTTTCGAATTCCCTGCATAAAAGCTCGTTAGTTGAACCAAAAATTATATCATCAACGTAAATCTGTACTAGAAGCAAATCATCTCCCGTCTTCTTCGTGAAGAGGGTGCAATCGACGAGGCCGCGCTTGAATCCTTTGGAGATGAGGTATGTACTTAACTCCTCGTACCACTGTCTCGTAGCCTGATGCAGACCATATAGAGCTTTGTTCAGCACGTAGACCTTATCCCGGTGGATTGGGTCCTCAAAGCCTGGTGGCTGCCCGACATAAACCTCTTCCTTGACTTTCCCGTATAAAAATGCGCTTTTAACGTCCATTTGATAAACTTTGAATTTCTTATATGATGCATACGCAAGGAACATCCGAATAGCTTCAATCCGCGCAACCAGTGCATAGATTTCGTTATAATCAATCCCTTCGATTTGATGGAAACCCTGCACGACCAATATGGCTTTGTTACGAACAATAACCCCACGATCATCCTTTTTGCACTTAAACACCCATTTAGTGCCTATTTTCTTCCTTCCCGGCGGCAAATCCGTGAGCGTCCAAACTCCTAATTTCTGGAATTGTAATAACTCCTCCTGCATGGCATCAACCCAGGCATCTTCATTCAAAGCGTCCTTGTATGTCCTTGGCTCTACCTGCGACACATAACACGCAAACGACCAATCATTTTGACTACCAGATTTTTGAATTTTGGCATATAATGCTAAAGCACCAAAACTCTCTGGCGAGTTAACACTTCTCAGCTGCCCTCTGGTCATAACACCACTTCCAGGATCACCGATAACTTGCTCCAGCGGGTGAATACGATGAATCCGAGATTCCGGATAATCAGGTACAATAACTCCCGTCTGAGCAGTCAAGTTTTCTACAGCATCCAGATCATGACCCGTGTTTGATGATGAAGCAACATCTGGAGTTGGAGTTGGGTTCACTGGCATTGCCTCTAGTTCTTCTGCATGTTCAAGAATGACTACTTCAAATTGTTCAACTTCAGATTCTGAAGAGTCTAATGAAGTTGAAGCCTCTTGAAACACATCTTCCTCTTGTATAGGAGCATTGGTATCATTAGAAGCTGGTAGGGGGTTCACGGTGATTGGACACACCAACGATGAAGTCGTTGCGTTTTCACACTCGTAAAGTAATCTGATAACAGCTTCTTCAACCAAGCTATCTAGATTGAATGATTCAAAGAAATCTTTGTAATCAAACATCCAATCATGACCCGTGCCTTGCAAATTTTGAGTACATCGTTGAACTTCCACGTTAGCCCAATCCTCCACTTGACGAGTTCGCTTGTTGAATACCCGTTTGAGCGGGGTTGCATATCCAACAAAATATCCCTCCTCAGCTTTAGGACTAAACTTCTCACCTGGATTCAACATCGTGCATGGCGCCCCAAAAGGTTCTAGATACTCTAAGTTGGGCTTTCGTCGGTGTAGCAGTTCATAAGATGTTTTTCCAAACTTCTTCACTGTTAGAACCCGATTTAGTGTATAATTTGCTGCATAAATCGCCTCGTTCCAGAACATTACCCGAAGATTTGAATCAGCAAGCATTGTTCTAGCCGCTTCAATTAGAGTCCTATTCTTTCGTTCAGCAACACCGTTCTATTGTGGGGTGTACGGAGCCGAATATTCATGATGTATCCCTTTGCTTTCACAAAGTTCAACCATCTTGGCATTTTTGAACTCCGTCCCATTGTCACTCCGGATTCTCTTTATCTTCACATTGTAGAGATTCTCCAGTCGAGTGAACAGAACTTTCAGGCTGTTAAAGGTGTCACTTTTGTTTTGCAGACACATCACCCATGAAAATCTTGAGTAGTCATCAGTGACAACTAAACAATAAAGCTCTCCAAGATGACTTTTGCGCTTGACCGGTCCAAATAGGTCCATGTGCAATCGCTCAAGTGGCATCTCAACAGAGTTGACTTTCTTCACTTTGTGGGACTGTTTGTGTTGCTTCCCCTTCTTACAGCTTACACACTTGTCATTCAGCTGGAAATGTTTCACGTTAGCTCCATCGACAAGCCCATTTTTCACAAGTTGATTCATTTTTCTCAGATGAATATGCCCCATTCTTCGGTGCCACATAATCGATTCTTTCTCAGTCGCTTTGGATAGAAAACATGTTATTTGCCCCTGTGATGTCATCGCCTTGGACATATCAAGAATATAGAGATTGTTGACGCGAGGTGCCATCAACATTATCCATTCCTTTGGAATTTTGAAGCCCGGTTTGAGAATATAGCAGGATTTGTCATCAAAATGCACAGAAAATTGTTTATCACATATTTGACTGACACTCAGCAGATTATAATCTATCTGCTTCACATAAGATATCCGCTCAAAGCTCACTATCCCATTACTCACGCTCCCCTCCATTGTGATATATCCACCTTTATTACCAGCGAATGCGACATACCCTCCATTGATGTTTTTCACGTCGAACAGCAATGCGAGATCCCCTGTCATGTGGCCTGAAGCTCCACTATCAACAATCCAAAGACTACTAATAGGGCCAGCTGATGCTCCCTGCACACAAAAAGTAAATCATTTAGTTCTTTCGGGGGACCCAAGCCTGAGTCTTGGGCCTTTGATCATCAGCTTTCAAAGAAACATTCTCATTCACATTTTCAACAACTTTTTGTTTTGGATCAATCTTTTTCTGATTGTTCAAAACAGTTTCCTTTTTCTCATTGACCTTAGAAGTAAAAGCTCCTGGAGTACCATTGGGTGACCAAGATTGTTCAAATCTTTTAAGAATGCGAATCTGAGATTTTGGTTTCTCAGTCGGTTTCTGAACATTGTTAACAAACGTAACATTCTTGGTTACCTTATCTGAGTTAACAGACTTAGGTCCAACATTTGATTTGACAATAGGTTTTTGTGGAACCTTTTGCCTATCAATTGTTGCGTTTACCACAGGCTTTCTCCATGATTGTTCCATAGCAATCCGATTTCTTTGATCATATTGAATTGGACGATTATTCCTCATTTGTTGAAAATTGTTTTGGTTTTGATTATAAAACTGTTGTTGTTGAGGAACAACTCTTCTGTGTGGTGGAACATAATGATCAATCGGTTTTCTCATGGAATTTCTCACTTCAACCTCATGTCTTTTATGCCTTACATATGGACACTGAGCAAGTAAATGCCCACGTTCCCCACATTTAAAACATTTTCGATACTCTTCAAAAACATATTGAGCATTTGGTTGAGCAAATGATCTAACAGGATATTGATCATTATACTGTTGATTCCTCAAACTCTCAGGAAGTGGTCCTTTTGAGTATGTAGGCTCATGAAAACCATTAGCTCTGTTTTTGGGTTTAATGAACTCTGTGACATGGACCTTTGGTTCTTGAGGAACATCCAAATACAATTTCTTTAAAATTTCTGGTGGAATCTCATTTGTTCTCTCATGTTTTGAGAACCAAATGGTGCTTTCTTGCCAAATCTTTTCTAGTTTAGCATAGTTAACATTTTTGATTGGAAATTCCTCATCAGCGATGATTTTATCGGATCCTTCCATCCGATAGAACACCTTGACAGGTTTGTCACATGGTTCATTCTCAACATTTTTATTCTCAAAGTCCTTTTTAATCACATTCTTTTCAGACTTTTTCTCACGATGAACATTTACCATCGGATGCACATGTTGAGATGGTGAAACTGGTTCAGTAGTAATGATGTGATTTTCTTTTGGAATTTCACATGCATTAACAGTTTGGTCATTACCAGTATCATCACTCTCTGAGTCTGAATCCACATTTTCAGCATAAACACCCTCATCATTCAAGCCTAAAATCGGTCTCACATCGGAATTAGGATCACCAATACTCGAGGTATTAGATTCAATTTCCGATGATGAATCTGATTTTACCGAGCTCTCCGGTATAACTTGGTGATAATTATGATTTTCAAAAAGCACCGGAGATGGCACAGACTTGTAATTAGTGGTGTTATCATCTATGATGTGGTCTACCACGTAAGCAATGTGCTTATAACTTTCCAACTTTTTGTTTACTTTCTCAGCAAAGCATTTTATGGCTGCCATTTCCAACTTGGTATTTTCAATTTCATTGATATAGTTGTTAATTGCCAATTGTTTTAATGATAAAGTATTTTTCAAGTCGGAAATGTCCTTTTTGTAGCCATCTAATACCTTGTTGAAAGCATTCAACTCTTTGCGAGTAGATTGACTGTTCATGATAGCACTATCACGGTGAACTCGGAGTTGTTTATTCTCCTCAGTCAATCTATCACATGTGCCACAATATTTATCACTTTTAATATCAGTGCTAGACTCAGAACTTACAGGTTTTGGCGGATCAGTCATGGCCATCAATGCGAAATGAGCTTCCTTTCCAGTAAAGAATTTGGAATAGTCAATCTTGGTGAAAGCATCATCAGCAATGCACGACTTCCTTGTCATCAGAAAATCCGCTTCTGCTAGCAACTGATCTATGTCATCATCTAGTGATGTAACACTTGCTTCCGTATCCGATTCACTGTCTGAGTCAGAATAAACCGATTCACACTTCTCAGGAACATCAGAAACAGTATCAATCACCACTCCAGAATTAGCTTTCTCAACCTTAACCTCAACAGGTTCAGTCTCCACATCCATTTCAGCCTCAGACTCATCACTTTCACACTCAGTTTCTTTCTTTTCATCCACCGTCACCGACTCTTCAATATCAACCTTGCAAGCAACGCAAGCCAAATTGCCACCAGTAGTAATTTCCTCCACTCCTATTTGCAATCCCGACCAATCAAACCTTTCATCTTGTTGAGTCATCAATGCTTGATTCTGACTCCTATTCTGTTGTGTCTCATTCGGTGTAGTGATCAGTATAACTGTTCGGTTAGTGTTGTTAGGAGATTGGTTTTGGATCTGGTTTGATGTGTTAGGTTGTCTGTTTTGGTTGTTGTTAGAGTTATTTTGACGGTTTTGGTAATTGTTGTTGTTTTGGTAAGAAACTCGGTTTTGGTTTTGTTGTTGACGATTCTGGTAGCTTGCATTGAATGGGTATCTATTACCTTGTTTTGGTGGCTGGGTGCATTCACGTTTAAAGTGACCTTTTTCTCCACAGTTGAAACAGGTAACTTTTTCCTTGTTGAACCCGTAGGTTGTGTTAGGAGAAGTTCCCAAATCTGTTCTACCTGTCTTTTCAATAAACTCCGTTGCTCTTCTGATGATGCTTGCAAAAGCCCATTGAATATCAATGAGTTCCATCTCTTCCTTGTCGATCTGTGCATAGTCTTCATTGGTTAAATTGTTATTCCCAATTTGACTAGCAACAAGTCCGTTGTAAGATGAAACCATTGCTGAGACTAGTGCAATATGTTGTTGAGCAATTTCCACTGTCACATTGCCCAAGTTAGAAGTCTCCAAAACCACTTGTTGTTGATTAGGTTGAGTAACTTGGTTCATTGGTTGTTGAGATTGGCTAGCAGTATAGAAAGATGCTTGTTGCATTGGGGAGAATGGTGAAATGTAGGAATTGTTGTATTGTTGTTGTGGTGGTGGTTGTGTGTATGATGGTTGTGAGTAGGATGAAGTTTGTGCCATGTAGTTGATGGTAGGTTTTGGTGATTCCATAACATTGGAAATGCAAGCAACATGTGGTGCAACTATCCCTCCTAAACTTGAGTTACTCACAGGAACTGAAGTGCCTCCAAAGTATAAGCTAGGATTCTGAGGAACCTGTGCTCTTCTAGCTTTCCTCTTCTCTTCCATTTCCTTGTTTTCCAGCTTCTGTATGAACTCTTGAATAGTCCAGTATTGATATGCATCCTTCTCCCTGAGAACTTCCACATGCTGATCCCAGTAAGGTGGTAGAGCATCTGCAAACTTATCCACCAAATTCTTCATAGGAATCTGTATACCATAACTTGACAATTCAGTTAGCAAATGACTATATCTAGGAGTTAATTCTTTTAAAGTTTCATTTCCAATATAAGAAAAATTCTCAAACTCCTTTCTCAATTCACCCATCCTCAAACTTCTAGTTTTCTCATTCCCATCATGCCTCCTCTTAAGCACATCCCACAATTGCTTAGACGTTGTACAAGTCCCAAATTGATGCAGTAGATCATTTGTGATTGCCTGAGTCAATTGGGAAAAGGCTTTCTTTTGCACCACATATTTCTTCTTCTCATCCTCAGTTAAGCTTTCCAACGGAATTATTTCACCTGTGTTCTCCAAAATCGGTGCTGTGTAACCTTTAGCAATCATACTCCATGCCTCTGCTCCCTCCACTCCCATGCCTTCCAAGTGAATCTTGAACTTGTTCTGCCACTGATTGTATTCTTGTATGTCCATGAGCTTCGGTGGCCGATTCCCGCTACCTGAAGATAAATCGTTAATCAATGTAGAAATAGCATTTGTAGTTTGAGTGTTTACCACCGTTGCTGCTACTCCCCAGCAGTCAGGTTGTGGTACTGGAGGTGCTACACTTTGAGGCATCGAGCTCGTCATCGCCATGTAGTTAATCGGTTGTGAAGACTGTGTGCTCGTCTTTTGTGCTGCTACCGTCCATGGGTCCATCACTTGCTGTTGTGGTTGTGTCGTTGCTGGTCTCGGAGTAGTCGGAAAATTCCACATGATCACGATCTTCGAAAAATCCAACACTTAGAAAATTTTCCAAAAATTAGTCCTAGGTTCACCCAAAATACTCACTTTCGTCCCTTCTGATGTAGATTCGCCCAAACAGTATCACCCGAATGTAAAACTTCACCAGAATGTAAAAACACACTAACACTTTTCCACTTTTGCCCAAAAGATTCTAGGTTAGAACAGTAATTTTCCACGTTCGCCCGTTTTATCAACCGAATGTGGAAAAATGTGACCCGAAAGTGAAAAATTTAACCAACAATTTCCAGGTTCGCCCAAAATTTCCTAGGTTCGACCAAACACAACTCACGTTCGCCCACTAGGTTCCAGGTTCGCCCATTTACAGAAATTTTCAGATTTGAAAAACGGTTACACTTTGAAAAACGGTTATTTTGATCTCTGATTTTCAAAAGTTTGTGGATTTGAATGATCTTAATCAGGTTATGATTCGGAATTGATTTGGAGCAGCTTTAATACTTGGAATTTTAGATTAACTTTTGCATAAACTTGATTACAATGACAATACTGTTAATCTAGATCAAATACAGACACTTTCAATCTAACCTGGAACCTGACCTCAAAATCAAAACACAATCAATATCATTTTCAAAGCTTTTCATAGATTAACTTTTGCATAAACTTGATTACAATGACAATACTGTTAATCTAGATCAAATACAGACACTTTCAATCTAACCTGGAACCTGACCTCAAAACACACACAACTAATAACTCTCTTACATTCACAAAAACACAAAATCTATATATAGACTCTGCACATTCGCCCCTTTACTGTGGTCGAATGTGGAAGTCTTCCACATTCGCCCAGTACAAGGTACGAATGTGTATCTTGATCAGCTTCCAATCTACCTTCGCCCTGTAATCTTCTACCTTCGCCCACTTTGGCTTACCTTCGCCCACTATTATTTCACATTCTACCCATTAGCACTATTAACACATGTTAACATCCAATCACTAGTCGCAAAACGCATCTACAATAACCATCAAGAACTTTTTTGAAATCTTTTAAATCCTTTTGATAAATCTGACAGTTGAGTTTGGCACTCTCAAGTTGGACCTTGAGAAGCTTGTTCTCATCTGTCAGTTTTTCAAAATCAGCACATTTATCACATTTAACACACGCTTGAGATTGAGTTTCAGAACTTACCGGCTTAGGAGGTTCTGTCATGGCCATCAAAGTGAAGTGAGCTTCCTTCCCTGCGAAGAATTTGGAGTAGTCAATCTTGGTGCACGCATCATCCACCATACATGACTTGCGGGTCATCAGGAAATCAGCTTCAGCTAACAGTTGGTCAATGTCATCATCTAGTGAATTCACACTAGCCTCTGAATCAGATTTACTCTCCATATCCGAGTAAGCTGAATCGTAGTGGTCTCCAACATCCGTGACAGAATCAAGAATCATCCCCGATTTCTTGTCTTCACTCTCAACAATCACATCCTCATTTACTTTTTCAATTTTCAACTCCGACACTTTTTCAATCACAACCTCCTCTTCAATCTCCTCATTCTCATCCAAACTCATCTGCTGTGCCACACATGCCACATTGCCAGCAGTGATCTCCTCCACCCCCAATTGCATACCAGTCCAATCAAAACCTTCATCCTTTTGGATCACAAGTGCTTGGTTTTGATTGTCAGTTTGGTTTTGGTTTTGTGTGTTAGGTGTAGAGATAGGAACAATAGTTCGGTTTGGATTTTGTTGAGGTTGGTTTTGAGTTGTGGATTGTCTAGTGTTGGTGTTTTGTTGACGGTTCTGATAATTGTTTTGTGGTTGAAAGCTTGAGATGTTGGGACTGTTGTATGACATTTGATTTTGGTTTTGGTTTTGTCTATTTTGGTATGTTGAATTGAAAGCGTTTCGGTTACCTTGCTGTGCTGGCTGTGTGGACTCTCTTTTAAAATGTCCCTTCTCACCATAGTTGAAGCATGTAACTTTTGCTTTGTTGAATCCGTATGTGGAATAAAGTCAGTGGCTCTCCTCATAATGCTTGCAAAAGCCAACTGAATGTCCTTCAACTCCATCTCCTCTTTGTTGATTTGAGCGTAGTTTTCATTGGTGAGATTGTTGTTTCCAATTTGACTCGCTACCAAACCGTTGTAAGAAGCAACCATAGCAGATACAAGAGCAACATGCTGTTGAGCAATTTCAACAGTCACATTGTTAAGATTCGAGGTCTCTAACACAATCGGGTTTTGACTTGACTGTGCTTGAGTAATCTGCATCTGATTCATGTGAGGAGGATATTGTTGTTGTTGTTGAGGTTGACTTGATGTGTAGCATGCGGCTTGTTGTAATGGTGAAAAAGGTGGAATAAAGTTTGGTGTTTGATAAGATTGTTGTGTGTATAATGGTGTGTAAGATGAAGTTTGGGCAAGGTAGTTGATGGGTGCTTTTGTTGGTTCAACAACGTTGGATACACATGCTATGTGAGGAGCAACATTAGAAGTGGTGCTTGAAGCAGAAAGAGAGTTAGATGTACCACTCACATATAAATCAGGATTCTGTGGAATCTGAGCTCTCTTAGCTTTTCTCTTTTCCTCCATCTCTTTGTTTTCCAGTTGTTGAATGAACTCGTTAATAGTCCAATACTGGTATGCATCCTTCTCCTTCAACACTTTGATGTGTTGGTTCCAGTAGGGTGGTAAAGCATCAGCAAATTTATCTACTAACCCCGACATTGGAATGCTGATCTCATAGCTCGACAATTCAGTGAGCAAATGGCAATACCGTGGAACCAACTCTTTTAAGGTCTCATTACCCATGTAACTGAAGTTTTCAAATTCCTTCCGAAGCTCTTCCATCCTCAGCTTCCTTGTCTTCTCATTTCCATCATGTCGATTTCTCAGCATATCCCATAGTTGTTCGGATGTTGTGCACGATCCAAACCTCTTCTTCTCATCATTCGCCAAATTCTCCAAAGGTATCGGTTCTCCAGTATTCTCCAGAATAGGAGCAACGTAACCCTTCACAATCATTTGCCATGCCTCGGCTCCCTCAAGTCCTTGTCCCTCAACATGGATCTTGAACTTCGTCTTCCAAGTATTGTACTCCTTCATGTCCATTAGCTTTGGTGGACGATTGCCGCTTCCAGAGGATAGATCATGAATAAGAGTGGATATAGCGTTGGTCGTCTACGAATGAACTACTGCTGCTGCGACTCCCCAATAGTTATCAATCGGTTGTGGTAATGATTGAACAACTTGTTGTGGAGCCGAACTAGTCATTGCCATATAATTGATTGGCTGTGATGGTTGACTAGTCTTCTGGGCTGCAACAGACCACGGATCTTGTGTTGTCTGCTGTTGTGGTGCTTGAGTAGGTCTAGGCGTTGTTGGGAAGTTCCACATCTTGTCCTGCAAACGATTAAACACGAAAAGATTAAAAATGTTTTAAAACAGGATGCTCCTTCGTATAAACGAACGTGCGAATGAGAAATAAAATTCTCCTTCAACCGTTTTTAATTGATACGAATGTGAACTAAAACAACAAAATCTCCTTCGACCACTTTAGTCTCTCTTTCGACCGTTTTCTTGCTCCTTCGACCGTTCGATCAGGCGAAGGTGAAACAACTGGGCGAATGAACAAAATAAGCAATCAAAGTCTTCTTTCGACCACTATAACACCTCCTTCGTACACAAAATCCCTCTTTCGACCCAAAATATTTCCACTTTCGACCAAACTCTCTCTTTCGACCCTTAAGATTTCAAAAACGGTTATTCTTTGAAAATCAGTTAATTTTGATTATGTTTATCAAATGTTGATGGATTTTGATGATCTAAATCAGGTTTTGAATCGGAATTGATTTGGAACAACTTTAATAAAGAGAATTATCCGATTTAAACTTGAAATCAAGGTGTAATCAATCAAAATCTTATCACATCAGTTTGTTCATTGAAAACAGAAACTTTTTGACCAAAATTGGGTCCAAATCAACTGAGAAACTATTAATTTGTGGTTGTTTGATCTAGAATGGCTCTGATACCACTTTGTATGTGCGTGAAAGGATCGATAACAAACAAAGAATGATCAAAAAGTTAGTTTTAGGTGCGGAAACCCTAAAACTATCACAAAATAATAATCAAACAGATTCAAACACACAGATCATCATTTTCAAAAGTTATCATTAATAAATCACTCGATTACACGTTGAAATAATGATACAATCAAGGTATGAACGATAAACGAGTTAAACAAAACACTAGAGAGAGTTTCTGAAAGTGGAGGGAATAATAATGATCAAAAGTTACATTCAAAAATCAAACTTGTCTATTTATAGACTGCACATTCGCCCAAACACAACCACTGGTCTGGACCAGGTGGTTGTGTCTGGTGCCATCTATCTGAGCCACGCGGGTTCGATCCCCGGCCATGGCAAACCTTTTTCTTTGGTTTTGTTTTTAATCAAAACAATCAAAATTAATTATATATATTACTTACATTTTATAAATTCGTTTTAAAATATTAAAACTCTTTTAATAACTCTAAAAAAAATATTTTAAGTTAATCTAATGAAAAAGTTTAACTTACAATTTTTAGTTTCCAAAAATTTATTTATTTAATATATTTAATAAATAAATCAAGTTTATTCTATTATATTTATAAAATTCTATTAAAATATCAAAACAATGTTATAAATTTCCACAAAAATTATTCTGAGTTTATATAACAATAAACTTTTCTGAAATGATTTTTATTTCTGAAAAATCATTTATTTAATATTTTTAATCAATTTTTGTTTGTTTTAATCATAATTAAATCATAATAAATTCAATTTTTAATATTTTTGCACCAAAATTTTATATAAATTATTTCTGATTATTTAGAACAGAAATATAATTTTTAAACTAATAATTCTTTAATTTTAGTATTTTTAAATATTAAAGTTAAATTTTGATAAATTGTTATAAATAGAATTAATATTCTATTTTAAAAAAAATAATTTTATAAAAATTATTTTTATACTTTAAACTCATTATTGTGATCATCTTAAATTTCAAATTTTATAAAAGGATTTTGTCTATTTATTTACTAAATTTCTATCAATTATCAAACATATTTATTATTAATCAAACGAGCATTTATCCCCAATTTCAATGCCCTAGAACATATACATTTGTAGACTAGATAGACTTAGACATATTTATTACCTTATTATAGGGTAATACTTGGCATTGTTGGGCAACACATATTATATTTTCACGAGACATAATATTTTGCTAAGGTGAGTTTACATAGCCCCTTTTCTCTATTTTCACTATTTTTGGGATGAAACATGTTTAAACATTTTATACTATCATTTACTCATATTTACTTGTGATTCAAGTACATCATCATTCTATCATTTGACTGTAACAAAAAGACAAAGTACAATCATTAACAATGATCAAGCCGCATGTTTAGATTATAGCGCTATAGGTCTGACAAACCCATCCCCCCGCATAAATTCAGGGATGATCGATAACAGTAACAACATTTAACTAACTTGCGAGTTAGTCATCAGTCGACACAAGGTTTGGTTGTACAAAGACGCATTGTTACATGTCGAAATCATACTCTATCATCATACAACTGTGAATGTTGTACAAATTATTGTTTTCAATTATATTCAAAAACCTATGTATTCTCACCAACTTTTGTTGACCCAAAATATTTTCAACTTAACATGTTTCAGGTTCTACTTGCTTGAAGATTTGAATTAATGCTTGAAGATGTGTGCATAGTTTTATTCAATTTGATGTACGAATTCTTGTAGAACAATTGTATGTAATTTATTTAAATCATTTAATGAAATTTATTATTCGCCATGAGCTACTGAACAATCATCACTACGTGACATCCCGATGTTTCTGCCATCGGTTGGGGTGTTACACTTAGTGGGCCTTCATTTCCACTAGAAGACCCACCTGAATTATCCATGCCCATTTTTAAAAAATAAATTATGAGTTTAATTTATTTAACTAGTTAAGTGGGGGTTAAAAAAATAATAATCAATTTAATAATAAATAAAATTATTAAATTAGAGCTTTTTATTGGTTATAATTTGTTCTTTTTCTTCTTAAAAAAACTTTTTCTTTTCATTTGAACTCTCCACTAGGTTCATATAAGTTGATGCGTATACAACATTAAGCTATTATCATCAATATTAAACTATAATGATCATGATCATCGTTTTCACTATCATTATCGTCATCATTGGAGTTGGTTAATAAGCTTGTGACTCGTAACTATCTTGAACCTGAATTGTTTATAATGGAGTTGAGTGGAGCATGAGCGAGGGTAAATTTCTCTTGTTGACTAACTTGTTTGCTCGGTAAAGTTCCAAATTTCAATGTTAATAAGTTAAAATCCAATTTCATATATAAACAAGCCAAATAATATTAAATTTGATATTAACTTTTTTTACTTAAATATTAAAATAACTTTTGATTTTTTTAATTTTAATTAAACATTTATCTCGTAATTTTTACAAGTTAGGTCTAAGCTTAAATTTCAACTCGGTAAGAATAAACGAGCCATGCCAAGCCAAGTTAAGCTGGATCGTTTAACTTCAAGCCTCAACTTAACGTGTAGCTGGTTCGACTTAGCTCGCTCAATGATCATTTTCCTCATTACGCTCATTAATCGCAAAATTATAACTATACAACCAAAGAGTAGAGTAAACGTAAAACCATTTTGATACGCATATTAATTCGTATTAGACGATATATTCGCCCATGTTACAAGGCCCACATTTATTGTATTTGATTGTGTGTATATCTCTTTACTTTAGATGATTATGTTTCCTTGTATATGGAGAGGTTAGTTAGGGTTTAGCATGTATATATTCTATTTCTTAGATCAATGAGAATTCCTTCACAATTTCATAATTTACATGGTATCAGAGCGATCTGCTCGATACCCTCACTAACCACTCCTTTTTTTCCCAAAATCTCGGTCTCTTTCCCAGGCTACGGCCTCCTGGTTTACTTGGTATACCCTGCACCTGTCCCTTGTGTCTGGCTATGGCTGATACGGTAGATACTTCTGGTTTAGGCTTCGGTAAAACCCCACCCCGGCCCTTCATCCGGTATATACCGTCACCAACATTCATGTGACAACCGCAAGATTCACAGTTCAAGATCCATACACACTCTCATCATTTTGTCATTTTCAACTATGCATTAGACATTGTATAGTAAACATGTTATCCCGAGTATAGTAAGGCCTGAAATAGTTCATGATTCATTACATTTTTCATTTACACATGCAACACCCGACTAAATACAGAACAACTGACAATGACAGTCAAGACAATCACACTCTTAACAGAGAGAGCAGTCATGTGTCTAGTTACAACGTACTAGTAAAACCAAATCGCCTGAGATTATACCTAATTTGAGAAAGTATTCTATTCTATAACCAACCTAAACAATTCCTAAGTCATTTATGGACATTGGATATAAAATCAATGGCACAACATTACATATCCACGTCAAGATGCCCACTTAAATAAACATAAGTTGAAAACTCCCCAACAACACATGCTTATGGATAGCTAACCTATGGGAATGGTAACATGTGAATATTATCATATAATAAATACAATGCCATAATTATCAAATTTGATGATAGATGTTCATGTGGAAACACAATAATCGATTTAAATACAAGATCACCAGATGTTTTTCCATAAACATAGATCGGCCATACTCATAAACAAGGATAACCAAGACCAAACAAATCATCATATATGTGATGCGTACGTGTGACTTAACATGTTAAATTGATGAAAATTACCATATATATCTTACACACACACACACACACACATATATGTAAGTGTGATTAGGACAAGATAAACAATCCATATGTATGCCCATATACACACACGATTACATACACACACATGTCTAGTGATTAGAACAATCCAAAACATACATAAACACACACACACACACACACACACACACCCAATATATGCATACATAAACATCACAAACACACATCCACACCACACCAATCCATACTATACAATAACATAGACCAATGGCCACCCTACCAAGCCAATCTTACACATGTTTACTATCCAAAAACCTCATAACCCATCATCATCATCATCATCATCCTCAACCACATAAATATTTTTATTGTCATTTTTAGTATAAGGTTTAGGTTTACATGGTTCATATATGGGTGTGGACTTCCGATTAGGAATGTTATATCGAGAGGATGCTTCTATCCTCATCTGAATCTTTTTGACATCCTCAAGATGGATGAACCTCAATTCCCTATTTCTGACTTCATCGAGATTCCTACAGGGGTTAATCACCAATTCTTGATAGAATGGTGAATCCTTCCGTAGTCCCATCTTGGAGGCTTGAAATGCAGTTGTGACATCCATGTTCGGGATATCAAGTGTTTCCTTCCTAAACTTGGTGATGTATTCCCTGAGTGATTCTCCTTGTGGCTGTATTACCATGTATAGATCACTTGTAAACGTTCAAATGTACGACTACATGAGAATTTATTATTAAACATATTAATCAAATGAGCAAACGAAGTGATAGAATAGGGAGGAACAGTTAGCAGCCATTTTAAGGAATGAGGTTTATCTCCATCCACTCCTTATATTGAGCCACATGTTCTTCAGGGTCAGCTGATCCGTCATACAACTTCATATTAAGGGTCTGAAATCTCTTAGGGATTTCAGCATCACACATTGGAGGTGCAAATCGGGATATCCTGTGACAGGCTAAGGATAGTTCAGGAATAGGCCGCATTATCCCTGGTACATTGGACACCATGTCTTTGATCTTCTGGAGTTCCCTGGTCGATTGAGGGCTTATACCTATACCCTGCATAGAGCCAAAGTCATTAGTAGCATATGTATTAGTATTCATGTTGTTACCAGAGTCATATCCTTGAGATGGTTATGCTGCATATCATGGATCCCTGGTTGTTGTCATCCTAACTGCTTGGGTAGTTTCAAGAGCAGTAGATCCTGAGTGCATGGGGATAAAATATCCATGATGGTTCCCCCCTAGAGATGGCAGAATTGAAGTCTAACGCCCTAGGATACAAAGGTATTACCACATCTTCAGCCGGTCTTTTTGAGGATGTCTTGATATGTCACACTCCGCCAAGGCGGAAACTCAAGGTGCGACTTCGAATGATTTCCATGCACAAAGGTCACACGAGCATTAATTAAAATAAAACAGTAACTTCCAATAAACAACCAAGTTTTACAAACATAACATTAATTTTCCAAATTCAAACCATTGTATAAAAATGTTTAGGGTTAAAATGACATAACAATAATTCAAAAGGAGGTATCCATAAATGCTCGCACGCGACCTTCCCAAGTTCCATGATCCATGCTAATTTCCTGAAAAACATACATGTAAAAATATAGGTCAACAAAAAGTTGGTGAGTTCACGGGTTTGTATATGATGGACATGTAATCCAGAACCGACTAAATTACCTCCTAGCTAGGGCAATAATTAATATGTGATCTGACATGAGACCATAACCAAACCTTGACATGCTGTACCTCGTCCATTGTACACTAAAGACAATGAAATTATGTGAAATACAAGCACTCTTTTGATATCTGTCATCCGGTCAGAGCGACTGACCAAGAGTGGGGGTGTGAACCCAATAGATCTATTCCGGTGTTTCATGGCTAATGGTTACGGTGTGATGTATGACACAAAGGCTTAATGGATCCTGAACCTTAATGTCTCATGTTCACATAATAGTCATGATTATAACTGAAAACTGTACGAATGTTATTCCCCCCGGAAAAATGTAAAAATAGTGAAAAGGGGTCGTGAAAACTCACCTGATGTCTGAATGCTAAACTGGACTGTGTCTGACTTAGTAATGCCTGGACTGGGATGCCGTAAATTCATTAATGGCGACATAAGTCTATGGTTGTACTATCTACCATGTGTTTGTTCACCCGATTTGAACTCTTATGGACTATGTGTTTCAGTGCCATAATTTATGTGTATCACACACCGTAAGTGTTAGGGAAATGTTCATTTGTCACCATATGTTGCAATTATTACCCCTTTATGGTAAGCTAAGGCCTTGGTTTATCTTTGCATTAACGTATTGCACATTAGTTAGTTATTATACCCAAGGGTGGAAATATTGATACAACTTTCGGATAGGGTGTATAAAAATGCCATTTTTATGTATTTTGTTCTTGTTAACACATACACTTAGACATTTAACACATATCTTAATACAAAAGCTAGTGTTAAGGTTAGTTAACACATGTTTATGACTTCCTAACACATGTTTATAAAATCACCCTTTCTATATGTATCGATTTAGTGTTCTAAAAACGATTATTTCCATCTTTAATCTCATTTAGACACACACGCATACACTTGTGTGTATGTGTGGATGTTCATGTGTCCATTCATGGGTATTTGTACGCGTAGACCTATACTTTATGTGAGTGTACATACAAGTGTGTTAATTTACAAGTTTCAATGATTAAAGTGGGCTTTAGTCGATTGTTTTCTGTTCGTGTGACTCGGTGTACGTGTGCGAGTGTTGGTGAGGGGTCGGGTGATACTTATCATGGATCGAATCATATGTAAAAAGTATTACAAGATGTTTTTTGTGAACTTACCACTATTACGAGTGTTGGGCCTAGTAGGTGATTGATCTAGAGCCGATTTCTCCTCTCCATGACCTTCAATCCCCCAAATGTTACCGCGTAAGGGCTGTTACGTGTCAATGGTTCGAGGGGTTTCCAAAGGGAAGAAATGAAGTTTTCAAGTGTTAGTGATATTGTGAATGTGTTGTAGTGAAATCCTCATGATCTCTTATGCTCTATATATAGCCGAGCGGTTGAGATGGAAGCCATGTATCATTGGTTCACATTTAAGGCAAGTCAACCTTCTCATTTCATGGTGTGCAAAAAGGTGATAACCTTGTTAGTACAATTGGTTGACCTTGGCATCTAATTGGCTCATGTAAGGGGTTTTCAGCCGATTTATATGGGGAATAGGCAAGGCTTTTGTGGCTAGTCAGCCATGCTTGGATCCCTTGTAAGCCTTTGTCATTTCCATTCTTGTATAAGGTTCTAGAGAATGGTGAGGGTTAGATAAGAATGGTGAGTGGTATGTGAGTGTATATATGCGTATGTATGTATGTATGTATGTATGTATGTATGTATGTATGTATGTATGTATGTATGTATGTATGTATGTATGTATGTATGTATGTATGTATGTATGTATGTATGTATGTATGTATGTATGTATGTATGTATATGTAGTGTGTGTATAGTGTAAGCTAGTAATATGTCCAAAGTCACACTTGTTCTTGCCTGGGGAATGTATGGGCCGAATTCTAAGGTGATGGGTGGATAATTTGAGAAGTCAAAGTTGTCTAGGTCCATGGGATGGGATGACAAGGTTTCTAGTTGGTGAAACACATGGGTTTTTGAGATCATTTGATTGTGTTGGTATTTTTGGTTGTGTAGGGCGGCTTATAGCCGATTATGGGGAAGGGAATTGTGATTTTTGGATAGTTAACATAGCCTTTGATGAATGTATCTCTTTTTTTTTTTGAACATGTTATTACTTGTCTTGTATTACCCCTTTGTTACACATGGTATCTAAATATTATTGGAGGTTCTTGTGCATGCCTATGTTAGTCAAGATAATATGTCATTGTGTGTACATCATTTGCTTTTTAACTAGTTCTATTACTAGTCGTTTATGGACATTGTGTTCTGGCAATTCTCGTATATGGACCTTGTTTGTTTTTGTTCTCGATTGGATCACAATTGTATTGTTATGTTCAATTGTGTGGGTACCCAAACTAGGGTTTTGTATTCGTTTCCTATAGTTCCTGGCAAACTATTCGACTAGCTACAAAATTGTATCGACTAGTGTGTCTAATGCTTGACTGTAAGCATCGGGATTTACTTGTTGGAACCCTGCATGGCCAAATTGAAATAAAACATGCAAAATGTAATGTCATGTACAATGGATACGTGTAGCTAGGTGTACGGATATGGCCTGTGATTTCGACGAGTGTCACATGATAGATTGGATCTCTCTTATCAACATCTGGTTAGTTTCCAACTGTTTTTTTCATTTAGTCCTTAACCATTGTGAACATGGACATGACCTCTTCATTTGAGTCTATAATAGGAGGAGTTCAGCTAGATACACCAACTCTGGCTCTGAAATTGGGTTAAGGAGTGGTTCGAGATATAGAATTAGAACTCCTTGATAATGAAGGAGGTGGTGGTAAAGATACTGATGGGATTGGGTACTAAACCAACTAGTTAGCGTACCCAAACCCGGATACACAACTGCGTGGAAGGAAGTCACACGCAAAAGACCAAAGGAGTAATTCATGCTTGGTCAATAGTCACGTCATGATCAAAGGCGGATATCATGCTTGGTCAACCACCATGCATGAATCAAGGAAACAATTTAGTGGACTCAACATTAAAGGCGGTAAACCATTCCATCATTCCCTTAATCTTAGCTTCTCTTAACTACCTTACTAACATAATCAAGGGTAGTGGAGACAACCTAACCGGGCTTAGGCCAACCATGTTTAGGACTTGGGTAATGGTGGCCTACGTCCACTCCTATATAAAGGGATCACATCTCTAGTAGGAAGGACACATTTTTCTAACCCAAAGAGCTATCACTAAAGATAGTATCCCCATTCACTCCGTTTTTGTCATAAACTACTACCTTGCGTAGTCGTCTCCCTACCCACATCAACTTTTGTTTGTAGGTCATTTAATCCAGAACTGCTAGTGAACGATCAACCATATAGAATAGAATAATCTTATCATCCTTACCTGGTGGTAAGACTTTTTGTTTCTTCATTGGCGCCATCCCTTACAATTCTAGAATCTTTCAAACTAGCAATCATGGTCTCCTCAAAAGATGCAAACAGAAACACTGCTGAAGTCGACACAACAATTGATGATCAGATCAATGATGTTGCACCCAACACTATAAAAAAGAACATGACTCAGAAACAACCGGCTTCGACGTTCCAGTTCAACCCAGTCCGGGGAGGACTAACAGGAGCAAGGAAGAAACAAGATAACCAGTCTCCAGTGGACCTGGATGAATGGTTAGCTAAGAAAAACTCAAAAACAATCGCTGAGTAGCAGAGGATGGTTCTTGAGAAGGCCAAACTTAATGTCCAAAAGACTTTAAGTTTTGGTACAATGGAGGATGATCCAGAATCACCTCCGGAAGACAATAATGGCCGTCATCCAACGGGACCTCGTCAGGCGGTACGTGGTGGAGACTGTGGTAGAAATACTCGCGGTTAGGACCTCGTCATCATGGATGAGGAACCTGATGGCTATGAATCTGAAGACAAAGTGCAATACGATTCCAACCGTAAACAACGTTCTAAATCGGATGCAAGCAATCCGGCACCAAAAGATGATGATCTCTATAAGCCTTACAGGCCAAAGACCTTTGCAAAAAGGTCAAAATTTTGTGCGCGAATAGCCTTGGATCTAATGCCTCAAGAATGCAAGCTCCCAAGTACAATTGGGAAATATGATGGCTTACGCGATCCAGACGATCACTTACACGCTTTTGATTGTGCGGGTAGCTCTAAACTTTGGCCCGTGCAAGCTTTGTGTCACCTATTTGTCCAAACGCTAAAGGGAGCCGGTAGAGTTTGGTATGAAAGTCTACATGTTGGAAGTTTGGTGGATTTTGATGACTTGATCAGAAAGTTCAAGAATCACTTTTCACATTTGCTCAAGCATAAGAAAGACAAGGCACATATTCTGTTGTGCACCCGCCATGAGAACGAGTCATTGGAAGATTATATAGTACGGTACAACAAAGAGGCTCTCCAATTAGGATGCGGATAAGAACTTACCCATGCAGCATTTATCCACGGCGTAAGAAACGATGACTTAATGAAGTGCCTCACGGGAAAAGATGGTGTACCGACTGCTTGGGACGAGGTGATTGAAGCCACGAAAGTTTACGCGTCTTCCGAGCATTCTTTTCATCACAACAAAATTACGCATCAGAGTAGGTAATCACCATGCAGCGTCCAACAACAAGGGAAAGGAAAATAATCTGTTTGGTCCAGAATCTATGGCTCAGCAGATGAAGGAAAGTATTCATTCGCGCAAGATGCGTGGAAACTCCTGAGTTCAAGGGAATCCCGTGATCAAAAGGGAAACTAGAGAAAGAATTATGATTGGACTCCGTTATCCAAAACGCCGTCCGAAGTGTTGAAGACAGAACAAATCCAGTTCCCAAAGCCGCGAGAGCTCAGCCGTGATAGACGGAATGTTGATAATACCAAATACTGCGAGTACCAGGAAGACTATGGCCATTTAATGGACAATTGTTATAGCCTCAAGATGGATATCGAGAACGCTATAAAATCTGGCCAGCTAACACATCTTGTGAAGCACATGCGGAGAAAACAGCGGGATCATACGGAAGGAGGCGAGCCTCCCCAAAAGAAGATACGCAATCTTAATGCGCATCATGTATACAACACTCTGCGCCATAGCTGCAATATGAATCATAGATCCACAAGTCATAAGCGAACATTTGCTGTCACCAACGATGACTCGTGGAAAGAGGAACAAGTTATAATGCCAAGAGTGAAAGGAGGAGCTTCTTCAACAGCTCCACTGATCATCACGGGAGTCATAGGACATTACCGCACAAGGTATATGTTCCTAGACAACAGGAGTAGCAACGATATCATGTACCAGCAGTGATTTGAGCAGCTGGACGAGGATGATAAAGCAAAACTCGTTCCCGTGGTAGAGCCCATCTCAGGCTTCATACATGAGATGATATTCACATTGGGAATGCTCACGTTTCCGGTCACACTTTCAGATGGGAAACACTCACGCACAGAAGTGTGCGATTTCATTGTCCTTCCCGTCAACTCATCACATGACATTTTGTTGGGACGGGAAGGCCTAGCAAAATTCAACTGTAACGCATCTACGCCACACCAAATGGCAGGTTTTCCCACATGGACCGGCGTAGCTTTCATACGCGGGAATAAAACATGTCATACCACTGATGCGCAGAAACCCGCAAAACAAATGAAAGCAACTGTCAGAATTGAACCGGAAAAATGTGTTATCAACCCTAAATTCCCGGAACAAACAGTTGTCATCGGCCATACAATCTCCGACTTCATCTGCATGCATCTAAAGCAACTTCTCACCAAAAATATGGATATCTTTGCTTTCCAGCCAGCCGACATGGTTGGTGTTCCGCGTCACATTGCGGAACACAAGCTCAATGTTTACAAAACTGCCGAACCGCTTGCCCAAAAGAAGCGTAGTATGGGGCCAGAGAAAACAAAGGCGATGAACGAGCAAGTAATGGAGCTCTTGAAGACGGGTATTCTCCGCAAAAGCAGATACTAAACCTGGGTCGCCAACCCAGTCTTGGTGGGAAAATCCAATGGTAGTTGGCGCATGTGCGTGGATTACAAGGATCTGAACAAGGCCTGCCCGAAAGATTGCTATCCTCTGCCGGAGATCGATTTAAAATTCGACTCATTGGCACCTTTCAGATTCAAATTTTTTCTTGATGCATATAAGGGGTATCACCAAATCCAGATGGCCAAAGAAGACGACGACAAGACAGCGTTCCGCACTGATATGGGAACCTTCTGCTACACAAAGATGCCATTTGGGCTCAAGAACGCTGGGGCCACTTACCAGCTTTTAACGGATACATCATTTGTGAAACAGATTGGTGTCAACTTGGAGGTCTACGTAGATGATCTCGTCATCAAGAGTAGAGAAGAAGATCAAATGCTGAGCAATATCCAGAAAACATTCGATCAACTCCGGAGTGTAAGAATGAAGCTGAACCCAAGGAGGTGTTCTTTCAGAAGGAAGAAGGAAAATTTTTGGGGGTTATAGTGACTAAAGATGGTTTCCGCATAAACCCAGACAAGATCCAAGCAATTAAGCGCATGCCATCCCCGTCTTCCGTCAAAGAAGTCCAAACATTGACGGGACGCCTCGTAGCTTTGAATAGGTTTTTGTCAAACTACGCGTCCAAATCATTTCCTTTTGTGGACACATTAAAAAACTGCTTGAAAAAGTCCAACTTCAATTGGACCACGGAAGCAGAAAAAGCTTTTCAAGAAATGAAGAAGTGTTTGAGCAGCCTGCCTACACTCACTGCGCCGTTACCAGAAGAATCACTCACACTATACTTGTCCGTTACGGACAAAGTGGTATGCGCAGTACTCATGGTTGATAGGAAAGGGGTACAGATCCCAATCTACTATGGCAGCCGCACACTCCTCGATGCAGAAACCTGTTATTCTACAATGGAAAAGATGGTCCTCGTGCTAGTTCATGCTTCTAGAAGGCTGCGCAGATTCTTCCAGGGCCACCCCATCAATGTCTAAACGGATTTCAGCATTAACGTCATTCTGCGCAAACCAGAAATTTCTGGAAGGCTAGCCAAATGGGCCATTGAGTTGGGTGAGCATTCAATTACCTACAAAGCCAGACCTTCTTTCAAAGGGCAGATCTTAGCAGACTTCGTCACGGATGTCCCAACAGATAAGATCGAAGAGTGTCTAACCGAAGCATCATCAAGCTCAACTCCACCAGATGAATCACAAAAGTGGGAGCCTTTCACTGATGGTGCCTGTAACGATGAAGGGGCTGGTGCGAGGTTACGCCTGATAACACTGGAGGGAAAAGAGTATACTTATCCCATAAGACTTGATTTCCCAACCACCAATAACAAGGCTGAATACGAGGCACTCCTAGCAAGCCTGCGCATTCCCAAAAAGATGGGAGCTCAACACATCGAAGCTTACATTGACTCTATGTTGGTAGCCAATCACATAGATGGCTCATATGAAGCAATATAGCCATCCATGATTTTGTATTTGGAACACACAAAACAGCTATTGCGCAGCTTTAGCCATTGTAAAGTGACTCATGTATGACGCAGCCAGAAGAAACCAGCTGACGCCTTAAGCAGGATGGCTTCAATAGTATTTGGTCACATGGCCAAGGATGTGCGGGTGGAGGTGTTAAATCACCCAACCGTACCACCACGACAAGTGAACATTATCCAAATGGGATAAACTTCTTGGACCACCCCCATAATGGCTTACTTGACCAAGGGAATTCTCCCGCCCAACAGAGCACATGCCAGAAAGTTCCAACACAAAGCTCTACACTATGAAGTCATTGATGGGATTTTATACCGACGTTCTTATCTTGGGTCGCTATAACGATGCGTAGACTCCGCAGAAGCTACATACTTAATCAAAGAAATCCACGAAGGGTCCTGTGGACTACATGCGGGCCCAAGAATGGTCATCGCAAAGCTCATGAACGCGGGCTACTATTGGCCCGGGATGCATCTTGACGCAGTAGCTGAGCTGCTGAAATGCGATGCTTGTCAACGACACGCACCAGGAACGCTCAGGCCAAAAAATAACCTGGTACCGGTTACAACAGCGTGGCCTTTCCAAAAGTGGGCCATTGATTTAGTGGGACCTTTTCCCACTGCTCCGGGAAACGTCAAATACCTAGTGGTTGCCATCGATTACTTCACCAAATGGGTGGAATCTAAAACTATGGCCCCGATAGATGGACGAAGCATCAATAAGTTCATATGGGAGTTCATCATATGCAGATTCGGCTTACCACTAGAAATTGTGAGCGATAACGGTACGCAGTTTGCGGACCAGCATTTACAAGAATGGCTCACATCCATGAATGTTAAACAGATATTCACTTTGGTCGCGCATCCTCAAGGCAATGGTCAAGTGGAGCGCGCTAGCCGAAGCATTGTCGAGGGCATCAATGCCCGATTGGGAACAAAGCGCAGTGGTTGGGTCGATGTGCTCCCTCATGTTCTATGGGCTCATCGCACTTTATGCAAAACAAGTAATGGGGAAACACCATTCAGCCTGACATATGGATTTGAGGCTGTAATACCCGCAGAGGTTATGTGTCCGTCCCCAAGAGTACTGTTTGCAGAAAACAATGACAACAACAAAGAGCTGCGGATCAACCTGGATTTATTGGGAGAGCGTCGGGACACGGCTTTTGTTCGCGAAGCCTCCTACAAGCGACAACTAGAAAAGTGCTACAATGCGCGCGTCAATGTAAGGCCCTTAAAACCAACGAGTCAAACAGCTGGCATTCAAAGGCTAAAACCATAAATCAATACTCAAGAAGTCTTATTTATTATCAGAAAACACGCAGTGGAAAGTAAGTAGTTAAGTTATCCAAACATGAAGTTTCCCATGACGGGTCAAAGCATATTTGTAGAACAAAACGATAAGTTTAGAAAAATAGTTTTCAAATAAATAAAGTAGACTCTTTTATTTCGAAATGTCAACCGCCTCTGAGTAGTCCTGCAGCTAGCCAAGACATCCCTTTTTATTCTTCAATTACCTGAAATCAAGCTAATATGCACGCAAAGTCAGACGAGCTGAGTGAATTCAAGTTTATGAAGTTCTTAAATAAAAAGTAAATTGTCAAAATAATAGTTAACAAAATACTTTAACCTTAGAGTTACGATAAGCGCAATATGCCTATATGTTTCCTAAGCAATGTAAAGTTTAGAATAAGCGCAATCCGCCTACTTAACATAAGACTTTATTTTAAATCTACGATAAGCGCATTCAGCCTATTTGTCACAAAACTATAACAATTCTATATAAGCGCATATCGCCTACTAAGACTCAAACCATAACTATAAATCAGAGCAGACATACTATATAATTATCATAGCTCAAATTATAATATCAGGTAACCGTCATACACGGTTTATATAAATATACACATTTAACCTAAACAAGTAAAATTCAATGCAAATCCTGATTTAACAAGCAAGGTTCTAAATACAATTTCAAGACATGCATATTAGCCAAAAATGTTTAAAACAATAAAAAGGGCACATGAATTCACCTTAATGTGTAACCTGCATCACCACAAGCTAGGGGAATTAAAGGGCACAAGGCGTCAACGACCTGTAATGATATGTATAACAAAATAATTAAAAGTCGGATAATCTGGACATGGGTATGTAGCCCAATAAGCAGTCCTGAACCATAATATGGAAGCCCTAACTGCTTGGTGATTAATTAGGTCCAAATGTCGCATGTGAGAGTTCCCTATGGAATTTGGACCACATATTTATATATAATTCCACACTAACTATTTGAGTAATTGATAAACACCCATTTTTTTAGGTTCCATTATTTTTTATGTACGGTACATTCTGATTGAACATGTGTTCCATACCCACGGCACCCCAAGTGTGTAGGATCGCATGCGCCATTTATTTTCAAGGCTAATGTATGTAATAATAATGTTAAGAGATCTATATCATCCCAACCATTAACCATGTTTCATCCATCACACTATAATAACTTCCAAATGTTCATGTGCTAACAAACATGAAGTTTTGAAAGCATGGATATGTACGTACATATATTATAATATTTGAAGTATTGATAGCAATATTATAAGAAAACAACATAATTCTTGGAGTCAAAGTCTTGAGTCAAAGAATTATGTGTAATTATTGAGTCAAAGTATAATTATTGAGTCAAAGTCTAGAGGAGTTTTTATCTCCCTCATTGTTGTCTTTGTATTTGTATATATAGTCTTGTATAGAAATGAAACAACCAAGTTGAACCATTACAAGTTTATAACAACATAATTCTTGGAGTCAAAGAATTATGTGTAATTATTGAATCAAAGTCTAGAGGATATTTTATCTCCCTCATTGTTGTCTTTGTATTTGTATATATAGTCTTTGTATAGAAATGAAACAACCAAGTTGAACCATTACAAGTTTATATGGTATCAGCCTAATAACACAAAGAAGATCCTTTCTTTCTAGCTTTTTTCGCTTTTTCCCTTCTTTCTGTTCTTCATTTCCAGTCACCTTCTGTAACATCACACAATTTTTTTATACATATATATATAACTCCCTCGTTTATTCATCTGATTCATGTTTACATTATCTTTCCCATCCATTTTATTAATTTTTTTGACTTATAATCAATATTAAATTGGATTTTATTAAAAATTCTGATTTAAAAACGTTAAAAAAAATGTTTGCCTGAGCCAGGATTCGAACCCGAGTCCCTGGCGGGCTAAACCTTAACCACACCACACAAACCACTACACCATTTGGTGTTTTGTGATGTTAATTAAAACCAATTAAACTTAAACCCTTTCAAGGTCCCTTAGTCAAACATGAAAAGTCAAACATAGTCTCTTAGTCAAGTCAAGTCAAAGTGTTAGTAAATATGGTCTCCTAGTTAAGTCAAAGTGTTAGTAAATATGGTCTTCTAGTCAAGTCAAAGTTGTTCCTAAATTCTAGCCTAGTCAAAGTACTCCCTAATTACAACTACAATTTCTACACTATAAATACAATAGCCTACCATTCAACTCTTTATAACATTCAATAAAAAAAAAACATTATTATCCCATCTCCCACATACTAAAGTTTTCATCCATCATTACCTCCTTTAGCTAGTTTCGAGTTTTCCAAGGCATTATTACTAAGTGTTTGCACGCTCAAGAAAACTCACCAACTCATTAAGCACCTAAGGTGAGTTTACATAGCCCCTTTTTACCATTTCACTATTTTGGGGTGAAACATGTTACAACATCAATTTACAATTCAACATAAGTGTCTATGTGTTATTCTATGTTGCATTATGTCTTAAACATTACTATGGTAAGCACAATTATTCTAGCACAATCATTAACTTCGTACAAGCCAACGATACACAATAATATATCTATTGGACTGACAACCCCACCGGGATTCGTTACCTCCTACATAGGTAGCGTGGGTGATTGTTATCGCAACAAAAACGAGTGAACCATATGCGTATAGGATGGACCACAATATTCTAGTCACAAGGTTTGATTATGCACACGATTTACCGGGTAGTATTGTTTTCACATATGGACTAGACTTGCCATGACACTCGAATTGTACAAATTTTATTCAACATTCAAACCTATGTAATTCTCACCAACTTTCGTTGACCCAAAATATTTTCAAACTTAACATGTTTCAGGATATAGCTTGCTTGAAGATTAGAGTTAATGCTTGAAGATGTGTATCTAGTATTTTTCATTTTGATGTACAAATTCTTTTAGAACAATTGTATGTAATTTATGTAATCAATTAATGAAATTTATTATTTACCATGAGCTACTGAACAATCGTCAATACGTGACATCCCGATGTTTCCGCCATCGGTTGGGGTGTTACAGATTGGTATCAGAGCCATGGTTATAGGGAATTAGGTTATTAGAAAAATAATCTAGTCTATAACCATAGGATTATAACCAGTACTTGCTCCTTTTACTTGCAACTCTACGTGTTTCTATTCTCTACCTCTATCCTACTTCTTATCCCTACTTTAGTCCCTACAAGATGTTTGCTCTCCATAACTGGAACAAAATTCTCAGATCCTAACCTGAAATACCTTATAAATCTTGTCGAAGCTCTATATTCTAATAACGAACACGTACAATCTGGAAGGGTGAACGCCTGTATTCTGAGTTTTCTGTCTAGGACTGGCATTGCGCATAAATCCCAATCAGACGAGGGACTCGGATGCCTACCTGGGAATTCTCGGGATGAGTGTTCACTTATAGGCTAAAGCATGTCTTCACTATGTTATTAGAATCTAGAAGCTTTGATAAGTCAACGTTTTCGTTTATTCATTTTAATTAATGAATAAATGATTACACTCACTTTCCTTAAAACTAAGCTCTAAAATCTCAAAATTTTACAGCTTAAATCAATCCCATTTCCTAATCATATATGGATTTCACAATCACATTTCATCTTACCATCTTAGCCACATGTTTGATTATTTTCAACACCCTCCCCAAATCATATTATTTCATTTTTCAACATGTTACATATTTCTAAACTGTAACCTCATAACTTGGGTAGATCCTAGCCCAACACTAAAGATTTCTTAATATTGTCAAAATTTTCATCACCTATAAACCATACATATTTTTGTTATAAGATATCCTCAAACTTAATTTCTAAATCCAAATGTTTATTCATTAGCATAACAAAGGATTTTTGATATGTCACCTTGATCTATAAAACCTAACGTCGTGTTTAAAATCTTCGACTAAACTAAAATATTCTGATCTAAAGCCACTTAGTTTGTACTATTTAGCAACTTTTGTTTTATATAAGAAACCAGTTTTAAAAAGAAAAATGATAAGATCTTTCCATCCTCATGAACAAAATTTAATCTCCATTGCCACCTAATTATTTTCAACTTGTTCGAACTTTTACAATTTTTGGTATTTATCACAATCATGTTTTCTCATAAGCTAGATTCTAACCTTTGATCCAAACCCCACGATTTACACTACTACATAATCTCCTTACTATAAAATAAACCCTTTATTAACTATTTTCACGTTCACTATCTTTCATAACCTTGATGATGCTTTGAGTTCTTCATCATCCTCTCAAGAACTAAATTCATATTCTTCACCTTCTGGAACATGAACTTGATCCCTATGATAATCAGACTATTGAAAACTTGATTGTTCATTGCATCAAACTTGATTCTTAGTTATACATGAGGATTTGATTTTCTACTTGAACATTTGATTATTCATGATACTTGAAAGCATGGAATATAAACTATTTGCTATAAACACACCTAGAGTCATTAATCTTGTCTAGGACAACTCTATTACAACTCGCATGCTATACTTGATGCATTTACAAACTTACTTACATGTATATATTACGAACTTGCAACTTATGTGTTAAATAAAAAACAATTGTTACACTTAATCAAACAACTGGTAGAGGATGAAGTACTTGCTCAACAGTTAGTAGAGTACCTAACAACCTGCTCAACGATTGGTAGAGGTCATCATGCTTGCTCAACAGTCGGTAGAGGTTCTAATAACCTGCTCAACGACTGGTAGAGGCTATCGCACCTGCTCAACAATCGGTAGAGGTTCCTACTCACTGACTGGTAGAGGTCTTTTCCTGCTCAACAGTTGGACTCATTTTTGGATACATCATACATGTAATTTGATACAAAGATTTATTAGACTCATTGATACAAAGATTCAATCACAAGGTTATTTTGCATTACTTACATATGTGTTTAGAGTCATAGAAGGACACAAAACCCTAATGTAAGGTAAATTGGTGATTGCGATCCGGAACGTAATCATGAATTTACAGGTACGTTAAGGTAGTGTGGAATTCTATCAAGGTTTTGGGTAGATAATCAATTATAAACTCTAGTTACCTGGTAGTTCATTTAGTCTTTCTATAGTCAATCAACTCATGCATTTCTTTCCTAACACTTAAGTTTAGTGTTTTGCTAGATTCTTATTCTTTTTGCTATTTCAGATGAACCTAATCCAACCCTTAAAACTCACACATATCAAACCTTTTATCCAAATTATTCGAAACAGATTATTCTATTACCTATAAATTCATGTTGTGCCTTAACCCAAATTTTCCAAACCCAGTTGACTTAATTTCTACCTAATCATCCTCAACCCTGTGTTTTTAATAAACTTCGAGACGAAGTTCCTAAAAGTAGGGGAGACTGTAACATCACACAATTTTTTTATACATATATATATAACACCCTCATGTATTCATCCGATTCATGTTTACATTATCTTTCCCATCCATTTTATTAATTTTTTTTTACTTATAATCAATATTAAATTGGATTATATTAAAAATTCTGATTTAAAAACGTTAAAAAAAATGTTTGCCTGAGCCAGGATTCGAACCCGAGTCCCTGGCGTGCTAAACCTTAACCACACCACACAAACCACTACACCATTTGGTGTTTTGTGATGTTAATTAAAACCAATTAAACTTAAACCCTTTCAAGGTCCCTTAGTCAAACCTGAAAAGTCAAACGTAGTCTCTTAGTCAAGTCAAGTCAAAGTGTTAGTAAATATAGTCTCGTAGTCAAGTCAAAGTGTTAATAAATATGGTCTTCTAGTCAAGTCAAAGTTGTTCCTAAATTCTAGCCTAGTCAAAGTACTCCCTAATTACAAATACAATTTCTACACTATAAATACAATAGCCTACCATTCAACTCTTTATAACATTCAATAAAAAAAAAACATTATTATCCCATCTCCCACATACTAAAGTTTTCGTCTATCATTATCTCCTTTAGCTAGTTTCGAGTTTTCCAAGGCATTATTACTAAGTGTTTGCACGCTCAAGAAAACTCACCAACTCATTAAGCACCTAAGGTGAGTTTACATAGCCCCTTTTTACCATTTCACTATTTTGGGGTGAAACATGTTACAACATCAATTTACAATTCAACATAAGTGTCTATGTGTTATTCTATGTTGCATTATGTCTTAAACATTACTATGGTAAGCACAATTATTCTAGGATAATCATTAACTCCGTACAAGCCAACGATACACAATAATAGATCTATTGGACTGACAACCCCACCCGGATTCGTTACCTCCTACATAGGTAGCGTGGGTGATTGTTATCGCAACAAAAACGAGTGAACCATATGCGTATGGGATGGACCACAATATTCTAGTCACAAGGTTTGATTATGCACACGGTTTACCGGGTAGTATTGTTTTCACATATGGACTAGACTTGCCATGACACTCGAATTGTACAAATTTTATTCAACATTCAAACCTATGTAATTCTCACCAACTTTTGTTGACCCAAAATATTTTCAAACTTAACATGTTTCAGGATATAGCTCTCTTGAAGATTAGAGTTAATGCTTGAAGATGTGTATCTAGTATTTTTCATTTTGATGTACAAATTCTTTTAGAACAATTGTATGTAATTTATGTAATCAATTAATGAAATTTATTATTTACCATGAGCTACTGAACAATCGTCAATACGTGACATCCCGATGTTTCCACCATCGGTTAGGGTGTTACACCTTCTTCCTTGTTCCCATGGCTGCCAACCCACAATCCCCCCTCTCCATTCCCTTAGTCACCTTATCACCATCAAATTAACCTCCACCAACTATCTCCCATGCGAGAAACAAATTACTCCGATCCTTTCGTACCTCAAAATTTCCAACCATGTTACTGGTGACAACTCTCCTCCACCCGAAACCATCATTTCTGATAACAAAACTGTTCCCAATCCTGACTTCATTGCTCGGCAACTTGCCGATCAAAAAGTCCTTCTTCTCGTAAACTCTACCCTAACCGAAGAATCCATGGCAGAAACTATTGGTCATACCACGGCCAAAGCCGTTTGGAAAGCACTAGCCAATGCCTATAGTCACTCCTCTATTGAACGAATCCACAACCTCAAAGACTCCCTTCGAACCCTTCAAAAAGGGACATCCTCGGTTTCGGAATTTGGCCGAAAATTTAAAGCTCTAGCCGACCAAGTTTTGGCTATCGGACATCCCATAAGTGACGAAGACAAACGTCATTGGTTCCTTTGTGGACTCGGCCCCTCCTTTGAAAATTTTTCAACTTCGCAACGAACCATTCGTCTGGCCCCGTCATTTCGTGATCTCTTCGCAAACACCGAGAATCAAGAAATGTTTGTCCAACAATTACATGGTTCTCAACCACCTCAAGCCGCCTTCTATGCCTACCCAAACCACAAACTCTCATCCCATGACCACTCGAGCAAAGGCTGTGATTTTCAAACCAAAACATTTTCCACACCTTGCTCAACTCACCACTCCCCCTCTACATCACTCTCTATTTTCTTCTCACATCCCAAAAGGCATCAAAACCGCTCTAAAAAAATCCTAAATGGATCCAAGCAATGCATGACGAAGTCAAAGCCCTTCATGCAAATCAAACATGGACTCTTGTTCCTCGCCCCACTAGCACCAACATCATTGGCTCAAAATGGATTTATATAATCAAATATAAATCCAACGGATCTATTGACCGCTACAAAGCACGACTTGTAGCTCAAGGATTCATGCAAATATCGGGTCTAGATTTCTCTCACACCTTTAGTCCCGTTGTCCAATCATCCACCATCCGGGTGGTTCTTAGTCTCACCACCATCAACAATTGGAATCTGCGTTAATTAGACATCAACAATGCGTTCCTAAATGGTCACCTCACCGAAACCATTTTCATGGAACAACCTCCGGGTTTTGAAGATGTGCTAAAAGTAGTTTAATAAAAATAACTAAATTAAACCTAAAACAAGACACCTAGTAATACTCTAGACTCTCTAAAACTAAACTACTGACAGGCAAGTGAACCTATCTACTCTAGTAAAGCTAAAGTAAGTCCGGATATCGAACCCACGAGACTCTAATGGAAAACGTAAACTAGACTTGATTACTTATCCTAAATACTGACTTAATAATGTTTTATTGCTTAAAGGGGGGGTTTCTAAAAGACTAATGCAAATAAATAAAATAATAAAACTAAAATAACTAAACACACAAACTGGAGACTGTAACTGAGGTCAGATGGATGGGAAGGCACTGCCTAGGCTAGAATCCTACACATGAATGATAAGCTTCTAATGGCTATGGAACTGGTGTGGAACCGGGATCTTAAAATACTAAGCATCAAGAATAAACTAGACACCCTCGACCCTTCTCAAGGGGAAACCCTAGAATATTGTTGTGCTGTTAAACCACCGGTTGAGAGGTTACCCTCACAGGCTTACCTACTCGAATCTTAAAGTACCCGCTAGACAGTCTACCTCACAGCGCGAAAGTCACAGTACACCCGAAAGTGCAAGGGGTAACTACAATATTTCTGATAAGACTTGGCCTACAAGGAATGCTAGGGAAACTAGGAAGATCTTCTCACAAAGCCTCTAGAACTAGTAATTTAACACCCTAGACAGACCAACAATCTCGCACCTCACAGCTATTGAGAATTGGTAGAACACTTAGAATTACCTAACTAACAATTATAACTCCTATGGATAACCTGCAGAAATTAACCATAAACTAGTTGCTAACACAGTCCGCAACCTAACCCGCATTCATACATGAAAGACATTCACAAAAACGCAAGTGGAGTTTATAAAAATTAGTTAAATAAAAACTAAATATGCATACACATCAAACCAGAATATAAAAAGTTCTTTACTTTAAAATTCACCCACAACCAAAAATTCCAAAACCAAAAGAGAATAAATTATTCAAGTGTAATCATCATCGCATAGGTAGCAAAAAAGGCTTAGCCAATAAAAGTCATGATAGTATCAAAACAATGTAAACAAATAAAATTCATGGTGTTCACAACGGGTTTGAATAAATAAATAATAAATAAATAGATTAGAACCGACCCGTGCTCGCACCAGTGCTTCAACCCTTGACCTCCTTCTTTCTCTTCCTTCAAAGTGCTCTGTCGAGATCCCTTTTCCTCCAAAAGAATCGCTCCTCTCCCAGATTTTTGTTATGCGCCTCCCTTTTGTGAAATTTATAATTCTCTCATCCAAAATTCTTGGAGCCCTAAAGTCCTTTTTTTTTTCTTGGGCCTGTGGTCGCGTAGTCTTGTGACAAAAGTCACATTGTGACTTTGTTTTCTTTTTAATATTATTTTTATTATTATTATTAGATAGTATTATAACTCCGTGCTTTTAACTCGGGTGTTCTTGACTTAACCAAAGTTGCCTGTTTTCGCCCCAACGTCCATGAACACATACCAAAATATAATATAAATAAATAAGTACATAAATACTAAAAATGACCCAAAACTAATAAAAATATATAAAAACCTATAATAAATAAAATAGACCGGTACAAGCCTAAAACTAATAAAAACACTAACTAAACGACTCCAAAATTATACAAATTTTACACTGGAAATAGATGTATTTTACAATACATCAATTCTCACCGACCCAACCATGTGTGTAAACTAAACCGCGCTCTATATGGTTTAAAACAAGCACCACATGCTTGGTTTCAACGATTAAGCTTCTTCCTTCTTAATCGTGGATTTCAAAACAGTCGAGCCGATACATCTTTGTTCATTTACAATCACCAAGGTATCTTAATTTATCTTCTTGTTTATGTTGACGACATCATTATCACCGGGAATAATGAAAATTTCATCAACAACTTCACATCTTATCTTAACAAGGAATTCAAAATAAAGGACCTTGGCTCTTTAAATTTTTTATCGGCCTAGAAGTTCATCACACAAAATTGGGTCTTTTTCAAAATCAATCCAAATATGCCCATGATATTCTCACTCGAGCCGGTTTACTTGACTCTAAACCCGTTGCCACTCCTTTAACAACCAAAAATATTTTCACCTCCGAAGGCCAACCATTTGATGACCCCACTCTTTATCGCTCTCTTGTAGGTGCTCTTCAATATCTCACAATCACCCGTCCTGATCTCTCTTATGCCGTAAATCAAGCTAGCCAATTCCTTCAAACTCCCACAACCACTCATTTCCAGCTAGTTAAAAGGATTCTTCGTTATGTTAAGGGCACTTTAGCACATGGTTTAACTTTTGATCGTCCACCTAACACTACTTTATTAGGTTTTTCAGATGTAGATTGGGCTCATTGTATCGACACACGAAGATCCACATATGGCTATTGTATCTACTTAGGAGGAAACTTGGTCTCTTGGAGCGCAAAGAAGCAACTAACAGTGTCAAGATCCAGCTGTGAATCCGAATATAGAGCAATGGAAAATACGGCAGCTGAAATTATTTGGTTAACTAATCTTCTTCGGGAACTTCATGCTCTACCACCGGGTCGCCTGACACTCTTATGCTACAACAAGAGTGCTTTGTTCTTAAGTCAAAATCCTATCTCACACAAACGAGCAAAGCATATTGACATCGACTATCATTTTGTCCGTGAATTGGTAACCGCTGGAAAACTACACACCAAATTCATCACGACAGACAAACAAGTAGCCGATATATTCACCAAGAGTTTACCAAAACCGTTATTTGAAAGATTTCGAACAATGCTTCGTCATGGACCCCCACCGACTTGCATTGACGGGGGGGTATAAGGAAACAACATAATTCTTGGAGTCAAAGTCTTGACAACATAATTGTTGGAGTCAAAGTCTTGAGTCAAAGAATTATGTGTAATTATTGAGTCAAAGTATAATTATTGAGTAAAAGTCTAGAGGAGTTTTTGTAGATGCATTTATGCGACTAATGCTTTGGATTTACAATAAACATATGTTTTGTTTTGAGTCGAATGGGCGAAGGAGTCTTTATGTGGGCGAAGGAAGGTTTTCAAGGGTGCGAAGGAAGAAGTTTATACGAAGGAGAGACAGGAGGCGAAGGAAGATTTAGTTTGTTATGTATTGCTTCATTCGACCGGTATGTTTGGTCGAATGTGCACATTCGCACCTACGTGGTGGGCGAATGTGCAGCCTATAAATAGGTCAAGCTCATTTTTGAAAGTTAGTTCAGTCATTATTATTCCCTCCATTTTCAGTGTGTCTCTCTAGTGTTTTGTTAAGCTTAATTCACGTTGTGTCTTTCATGTTTTGATCATATTAACGTGTAATTGAGTTGTTTATTAATGAGAAAAGCATTGAATGATGATTTGTTTGTTTTGATCTGATTGATTATCATTTTGTGATTAGTTTAGGGTTTCCGCACCTAAATCAAGCTTGTTTGATCATGTCTTTGTAAATTTGTCGATCCTTTAGCACATACAGTTTTTATCTCCCTCATTGTTGTCTTTGTTTTTGTATATATAGTCTTGTATAGAAATGACACAACTAAGTTGAACCATTACAAGTTTATAAATATTCTATTCAATTTTCAAATAATTGTCGTTTGGGCATTATGGTTGTGTTTTGTCAAATCTTGACAAAAGAAAGCAATGCATCACCAACAACTACAATGCGACCATATTTTTTTGACGAATCTTGACAAAGCAATCCGGCCCTTAAGAACAACTAAAAAAACTCGACCATAGCCAACATATCTAGCTAGGCCTTAGAATCGCCTACTCTATACCCGACACCACGACCGTAAGTCAGTCCCGACTAACCACCAGCTAATCATCCTAATCCCGACTCCACAACCGAATATCCCCCGAGGCATAAGAAGTTGAGAGATACCTGACTTGTGAGGATAGACGGCCGGCCGGTTCAGAGTTTTCGGAGCACGCTTGCCTCAATACGCTACCGGTTGAGTGGAACGATGCCGATACTAACCAACTCGCTCCGTCTCCGAAGAAGGGATCGATAAGACGATGGTGGTGATGTAGTGATGTAGTTAATATTATTGCTTCTTGCCTCCTCTCTTCTACTTCTGATCGACGCAAGGAAAAAGTAAAAGAAGGATAGCTCTTGGTCCTCTTTTGTTGCAGCAATGGAGAAAGAACGTAAAACAAAATATATGACAAAGTGTTTTTTTTTCTTTCTGTAAATGCCGTCGAGTGAGACAAGAATATATAATATGGTGTAGTAGGGTTTTGGTGATGATACCAACTTTTACTATAAGGCCCTCCATCTCTTAACCATTTATATTTAGAGTATACGAAACGTTTGTGGTTAGACGATTTGAGTAGAGTAGGAACTATGTGCGGCAATTAAGTAGAAGGAAATCCATAACTTAATGGCTCCACATACTTTTATGCTTAAACACACTTGGTCCTCTAATAATTCTCATAGAGTTATAAGTCCACAAGGTTTCTTAAGTCGCAATGGAGTTGCATGAGATAAAATATACAAACTATACAATAGTACGAATGGAAAGAAAATTTACGGGTGTTACTGTCAAAGAGCATCTCTTCCGCGTAGGAGATTATGTATTCCGCAGCAATGAAGCATCAAATGCTGAAAAACCAGGTAAGCTTGCTCCAAACTGGGAAGGACCCTATAAAATTCAAGAGGTGCTGGGAAAAGGTGCATATGCTTTAGAACGTTTGGATGGTATGCCCATCCCACGCACCTGGAATGCAGCACAACTGTGCAAATGCTACATTTGAATTTCTTTTTTCTTAGTACAATTGTAATAAAGGCCTATGGCCCAATTAGTTTATATTACAATAAAAACATGTTTTCACAAATCATTGCGTCATACCACAAATATAAGAAGAACAAGCAAACAATATAAAGAAGTGCAGATGATTGTTGGTGGTGAAAATCCTCGGGATGATTTTACCTAATATCCTCAGTATGATATCTTCAGGATGCTAAGGATATGATGGACTTCAGGATATACCTATGTTTCAACATGTGCACATCCTGAGGATGTACAAACGAATTCTCTTTATATGATGTATTTATAGGAACGACTAAGTTATGATATGGATTCGAAACTTTTTTCTAACGTCTACATTATCATGACTCAGTCAAAACAGTTATTGAAGAACGAGATACACTTGCAAGTTAAAGTATAAGCTTAAGGAAAGAGTCAAGGATGTAACCGACATACATTAAAAGTAGGCGCAGAAAGTGGAAACCGTAGCTGCAATGTCTACCTGAGTAGAAACGGCCACAAACGGCCACAAGGAAGACTTATAGGAACATAACTAACCAGCTGATTACACGAGACTTATTATTTACGTTTATGAATAAATAGGGGAATGTTGGACGAGTATAGGACACATTTCTTTTACTAAGCTATACACACACACTCAACTACTGAAAACACTCTCAAATCATTGTAATATTAGATCACTCGTCCACTAATTCATCCAAAGTTGTAATCCTTTATACCACATTAATATTAACAAACAAGGCAGGGGCCTAGTCTCCTCCTGAGGTTTTATGCCGTCGATCTGTCATTGATCAAGGGCTTTCCCCGTACATCGAGTGTCGTTTCTTTATAGAATTTTACTTACATTTATCCATGTTAGCATGATTCACATTTCTGCCTGACAGTTACATCCTCAGGATATAACTGTCCATCCTCAATTTTCTCATCATCATCCCGAGCATAGTTGTTAAATAATAACTTATTTATATTAACAAATCACCATCTTGAGAAAACAAGATTATTTTTAGTGATAATTTTTGACCAAAACAATTTGGCGCCCACCGTGGGGCAAGTGGTGCTATTTTAACAAAAAAAAAAACTTTGTTAAAACTCTTTTCCAAAACAACTTACTTTACATAATTTTGACAACTATGTCTTCCTCACAAAAATCTGTTTCCTCATCCATGCCATCCACAACCTCTGCCAAAAATACTACATTGCCACCTCCACCTGCATTTCCAAGAAGTTTTACTTCTCAAATCGCACATAGACCATCAATAGGAGCATCTGGATCTACTCCTCCTATTTTTGTGTCAAATGATGAACTCCTTTCTATGTTTGAACTGATGAAATATTCGATACATCAACAACAAGACACAAACCGGATGTTGTTAAGAGAGATAAAAGCTCTCAAGTCATCCTCAAGAAGGCCAAGTGAAGACATGGGGACACCATTGCAGCCTAGGGCGTTAGATTTTAGTTCTAGCATCTCTGGGGGCGTGCATCAAAGAGATTTTATCCCTATGAGCACTGGATTTTCTTCTCCTGAAACAATTATTACACCCAGAATGACAACCGCTAGGGATCCAAGATATACACTTGTGCCATCCCAAGGATACAACAATAGCGGTAACAATTTAAGTTCTAGTACTTATACTGCTAAAGATGTTGCTTCTTTACAGGAAATAGGTATAAGTCCACAACTAGCAAGGGAGCTACAAAAAATAAAGATATGGTGTCAAGCGTACCAGGGATAGTATAACCTATCCCCGAAGTATCCTCAGCATCTCATAGGGTGTCTCGATTTGCACCTCCTATATGTGACGCGGAGATCCCTAAACGGTTTCAAACTCCTAGCATGAAGCTATATGATGGATCTACAGATCCTGAAGAGCATGTAGCTCAATATAGAGAAAGGATAGAGATAAATCCAATTCCTGCCAACCTCAAGGAAGCGTGTCTATGCAAGGGATTTGGTTCAACTCTCACTGGTCCAGCCTTGAAATGGCTCCTAAGTGTTCCTCCATACTCAATTACTTCTTTTGCACACTTGATTAATATGTTTAATAATCAGTTTTCTTGCAGTCGAACATCTGAACATTTGACAAGTGACATATATAGGGTAACTCAACCACGGGGGAATCACTAAGAGAATACATTACGAGGTTTGGAAAAGAAGCACTCGACATCCCGAACTTGGATGTCACAACGGTAGTACAAGCATTCAAGATGAGGCTGCAAAGAGACTCACCATTCAACCAAGAATTGGTGATGAATCCTTGTAGAAACTTGGATGAAGTCAGAAACAAGGCTCTAAGGTTCATCCGACTTGAGGATGACAAGAAAATCCAAGAAAGGATGGAATCATCCTCAAGATATAACCATCCTAATCGAAAATCGACTCCCACATATGAGCCAAGCAGGCATAAACCATATGCTAGGCCTGACAATAAAAAGGTCAATGTGGTAGAGGATGACGATGAGGATGAATGTCCTAAATTATCATATTACTATTTTTCTGTGGATGTTACAGGTTTAATGTATACCATGAAGGACCTTGGGGATAAAGCAAGGTGGCCTAAAAAGGATAACAAAGCATCTTGGAAAGAGAGTAAAGTGCACGAATGGTCCCTGTGGTTTGCCCAAATTTAAACTCTGCTCCTCAGAGTTTTGAAATTACACGTATGGGATCTGTGGTTTGTATTTTGTTTCATTGATGGTCCTTGACTTGGATGGAGGTTATGTTTTTCAGTTAAGTCAATGTGAAATTACTAAATTACCCCTCTTTAAAAAAAACCCCTCTATTATATCTCCTTCTCTTCTCAACCCCCACCACAATACCACACCTATCTACCACAACCATCACCACTACCATCACTCTCTCTCTAAAACCGACTTATCTCTCTCTCTCTCTCTACACTCTCCCTCTCACTCGGCTCTCTCCCTCTTGCTCTGAATCACGAACAGCCGGCCACCACCACCATTCTAGGTGGTGGCGGCGATGTATAAAGAGGACAGAGGACAGAACGAGGCAGGTGGTCGATTCAGACCACCACCACGAACAGCCAGCCACCAATTTGCAACTCCATAACCGGCTTAAACGGCTCCGGTAAATCGAATATCCTCGATTCCATTTGCTTCGTCTTAGGCATCACCAATTTGCAGCAGGTTCGGGCTTCTAATATACAAGAGCTGGTCTATAAGTAGGGACAGGCTGGGATCACCAAGGCTACTGTCTCCGTTGTCTTTGATAACTCTGATAGGACTAGAAGCCCTCTTGGTTATGAAGATTGTTCCGAGATTACGGTTACACGACAGGTGTCTGCTTTGGTTGTTTTATGTTGGTTTAATTGACATTTTATATATAATTAAAAGTTGAAAGGTCTTATGAATAGTATATATATTACCCATTATTTGACTCTTATTTACAATAATGCCACATACTTCATTTGAGTTATTACCCATTCTTTGACTCTTATTTACAATAATGCCAAATACTTCATTCATAACTCAAAAAGCTATGTAAAATTTTCATCCATTTATCTCATGGAAGGTTTTGGCTTTGGTTTTTTTTTTTTTTTTTTTTTTTTTTTTTTTTTCCTTTTTGGTCTCATAGCCTATTGAGCTGGTTGTTACGCAATAGCTTTTTTTCCTAAACAAGTTAGCATTTTAATTATCGTTATCGATATATTAATACGTTTATCCTAAGTAAAGTTAATTATCAATATATGTAAGGTTTATTACTATACAATATTGAAACTGATGGGATCGTGTTTATTAATTTTCTTTTAAAAGTTCAATACACGCGCTTGCTTAAATTTTTTAGACATATGGAATAAAGTATGTTGACAACAGAGTGCCAGTACGTTAACGAATCGAACCAGTGTTTGTTTTTAGTGTTTTCGATCGATACAAGATACTTGACGATTTTCATTTTGAGTGCCGATATCGTATCGAACAGAACCACTATTGACCAAATTCCTGCCGCGTAGCGCGGGGACTCCCACTAGTTTAAATGATTCTTTGATTGCAGAATGTGTAAATAATAATAATATAAGCCCTAATTGTGTAGTATAATTCTTCCATTGGTATTTAGGGAAGGAGCTGCAGTTAACTTTAGAATGTCAACAATTACGCTTTGAATTAGGGGGTGTTTGTTTATAAACGGATGAAATCGAAGAAAGTCTGCCAGTTTGGCTAGTTTGAAATAACTTCAAACCGGTCGTGTAAACTGTAAACCGAATCGTTGTTTAACTTTAACATTTATTATGTTTAATTAAGAAGTAGTAGTGTCATCTCCGTTGGATTAAAGGCCATCGCTTAACCTTCTAAAACTTGTACCCCACTGACCATTCTCGGTGTGTTTCTGTTTGTTTGGGGTTCTTGAGAAGGTGTGTCAGTCTGTTTGTTTGGGGTTTGGGTTTCTGTCTCACGAGAGGTGGTGGTGGTGGTGGTTGGAGGAGGAGGAGGGGGTGATGTTGGTTGTTTGAGGAGGAGGAGGAGGGGGTGATGTTGGTTGTTTGAGGAGGAGGAGGTGGTGGTGCTGGTTATATATATAAAAGATTAAACTGCTCGGATGGTCCCTATGGGTATTTTGGTCATTTTACATGACTTAACTGGTAAAATTTAACGACGTTAGCTGGTAGGGACCAAAATGCTATAAAATGTCAACGTTTGGGACCATTGAAAATATATGGGAGTATACGTGAAATTTGGGCAAACCACAGGGACCATCCGTGCACTTTACTCCTTGGAAAGACAAGTCGAAGTGGTGTGCCTTCCACGAAGATTTTGGTCACATTACTGAAGATTCTATTGCCTTACGGAACGAAATTGCATATCTTCTTAGCAAGGGTCACCTCAAAGATCTTCTAGGCAAAAAGAAGTCAAGGACTCAGGATGGCACCACCATCCCAGAAAGAGCAGCATCCCCACCAAAGGATATTGGTATTATTAACTTTATTTCAGGAGGCTCAGATATTTGTGGAACCTCATATTCAGCTGCTAAAAGGCATGCAAGAGAAACTAAATCAGAAAAAGGAGAGAGACCTACAAGAACAACTATCCTAACGATCTCTAAAGTGATTAGCTTTGAGGAAGAAGACAGAGAAAATATCCTTGACCCTCATCATGATAGTTTAGTTATAACTTTATATATTGCTAATCACTTTGTTTGCATGATCCTTGTAGATGGTGAAAGCTCAATGAACATAATCCAACTAGAAGCTTTAAAAAGAATGAATATCTCAGAATCTGAAATAGTTTCCAGATCTTTAGTCTTAGTGGGCTTCAGTGGAGAAACTAAGAGTACAGTAGGAGACATCAAGCTACCAGTATACGTAGAAGGAGTGAATTCTATCCAAAGATTCTGTGTGATAGATTTCCTATGCTGTTATAATGTCATCTTGGGAAGACCCTAGATACATGACATGAAGGCAGTTCCTTCAACATACCACCAGTGTATAAAGTTACCAACACCTTGGGGAGTTGTCAAAGACAATAGTGATCAACAAGAGGCCAAGGATTGTTATACAACATCCATGAAGGCTTCATCACGACAAGCGTAGCAATTACAAAAGGATACACAGTGCCATCCTCAAGATATCAAAGCACATCCTGAGCAGGATGTAAAGGTTGTTTGCCTTGATGACAATAACAAGGATATTACTGTGCTAATTGGTAAGAATATTCCTCGTGACCTTGAACAATCACTAATTTCATTTCTTAAATGCAGGATGTCTACCTTTCCATGGAAGCATGAGGATATGACTGGCATTTTTTACGTATAGGATCGGCTAATCAACATAGAATATTGATCAAACAAGTTCAATTCAGGTGCGGAATCCCTGAATTGATCACAAAATGATAATAAAACTAGCAAAACACATAAATCATCATAAACACATTCATTTCATTCATAAACATGATTAATTACACTTGAAAAGCTTGTTTATAATGATTTAACTTGATTACAGACTCAATAAAAACCCTAGGGAGAAACACACACTGGGAAGGAAACACAATGACTAAAAGTTAAACATTCAAAATTGATTCAGCCTTATATAGACCTGCGCATTCGCCCAAATAATTTGGTCGAATGTGCAGGTTCGACCATTCAAGGTGGGCGAATCTGGACATATACATAAACAAAACTACATTCGACCTCCCAGTTCCTCCTTCGACCGTCTGTTCTTCATTCGACCATTCTGAAATCCACATTCGACTAGTAGACCAAAACAAAACATATTAGTATTTGCAATTCAATAACACTAGTCGCACTTTCGTGTATCTACAAACTCCCCCTCAACTATTGCTTGAATTGCTTCAGTCTTCGCTTTTCATCCATAGTCATGTTCATCAGTTTGATACGCAATAACGTCTTTTGTTCTTTCTTCATCACTGGTTCATGAATTTGTTTAGGTTTCTTCTTTTCAACATTTTGAATCTTAACAAACTTCCCCAGCTTCTTGTCAAAATCACAACCTGCATTAACATCCCACGTAAAGCATAAGAATACCACATGTTGGTATTTGGATGCCTGTTCACTGTCCTTCTCTTCACAATAAATTGGATTATAATATAGCATGATGCTATCCTTGTACCACTACAAAAAGTCTTTTGAAAAGTGTTGTGGTATTTGCATCAAAGGAATATGCTTCAACACTTTTGGTGGTTTATACTTCAAAGTCACCTTGTGCAACCCCGTAATCTCATCTTTGTCCTTCTTGTGAACAATTCTCTTTGGATACTGTGGGGTAAACACGTCCCATTTCGATCTGCTCTCCCTCGCCATGCGATCTGCAAAGTAACCAAAAAGATGGTTGTTTACTAAAGCACCTGACATTTCATGTCTGCAGATATCGCGAACAGCCCAGTACGGTAGTGTCTTAATGTCGTGGAATCTGTTGAAATATAGAATTCCTTTTTCCCATTTAACAGCGACACATTTAAGCTGTCTCAAATACTTCCAGCCGAGAGCTTTGCATTTGAATAACTTGTTATGGAATTTGTAAAAGCTACCTTGAACTTCAGTCTTTGGACGGTTAGCTTCTTTTTCTTTTAGCTTTCTCAGTAATTCTTTCAAATCATCAGATATTGTTCAACATTTGGCTTCTGACAATCTGTATTCTTGAATACTTTTTCAACAAACTTTTTACTTTTCTCACGAGCAAGTTTCTCAGCCTGGCTCAACATTTCATCAGAGAATTCAGGATATCCAGAATTTTAATCATTCTTGAAATATTCTGGATATTCCTCACTCGTAATATCCTCTATCTCTACCTCTTCAAACACAGGGACATCTCTATCATCAGAGTGATTACCTGCTTCTTTCTCAGGTATATTCGGTATTTGGTTTTCACTCATCAACTCTTCCATAGATTTACCAACTTGTTTTGCCAGTCCCTCCAATATCTCTTTAGATACGGCTGCAGAAACTTCTCCATCTTCTAGATCAGGATCATTATACTCCAACTCAAAACGCATATCGTTTGACTCAAATATTTCTGGAAACCTACCAGTCATCTCGATCGTCCAGACTTTATCAGTCAACATCTGGCGATATAATTTCTTATCTTCTTCAGATAAGGCTCTTAATTTCTTATTCCAGAAGATATTATCATCGTCAGTACTGCCACCAGGAGCTTTCAAGCTAGATTCTCCTGTGTCTTTTCCCGATCCTCTCTTTTCACACTTATACTTATCAGGGTTGTCATCATCATCATCATCGTCACTATCATAACTAGCAGAGCTATTTCCATCACCTGAATTATCACCTGAACCATCGTCATCACCATCATCTTTCCTCTTCTTTTTAGAAGCAACACCGGCATCATCATTCAACTCATCATCATCTGATGGTTCAAAATCAACTTGCTCTTCTTCACGTTCTTTATCTTCTTCACCAGCTTTTAGTTGTGGAGCTTTAGAGTACAAATCTTTGATCAGATTATTCATACTCTTGTTGTCTACTCTCAACTTTTCGTTCTCCTCTTTCATAGTAATGTACCTTCTGGTGTTTCTCTGTTCATGTAATAACAACTTCTGATTCTCTTTCTGAAGTCGTTTAATCTTCGCTTCCAGAGCTTCTTGATTTTCATGTGAAGATTCGACAACATCCAACATCTTTCTGTCATTATTCCTAAACTGTTCGATCTCTGCTTGTTGCTGATTAATGATCTTCATCATATCTGCAGGCTTCTGTTTTACTCCAGTTATCACATCACTATCTACAGTAACCTTTGGTGTTGAAGCTTCAGCAACTGGAATCTTTCCTTTCTTCAGCTTTTTCAAAACTCTATCCAAAGCATCATTGAACGCATCAGTTGGCAGTTCAGTATGCTCAGCAGCAGATGATGTCTTATGTTTCTTTACTGCTGGGGATGTAATGGGTGATTTAGAGCTAGATGCTGCAGGCACTTTCTTTCCTGCAATCAAATTCTCAATGTGTTTAGCTCTTTTCTGCATCGGCTTTACAAATTTTTCTTTCTTCTTATATAAAGGCTTCTTCTGTTTCTCTCCCGTCATTGGCGATCCTCCAAAATCTTCAGATCCCAAACCTAAACCTTCATCAAACTCATCCAATGCAATAGGACTTTTTGTCCTGTGCTCTTCTAAAGACTTGTATAGACTTTCAGACTCACCAGCCACAGTGGCCTTGGGCGTGGTGCTCTTAACAGTCTCATTGTCTGAATCCCATTTTTCTTCAACCTGAGTTTCCTCTGAATCCATTGATTCTTCATCCACCAAATGTGTGCCTTTCTTCGCAACACTCTTCTTCCGCCTAGAAACTTTCTTTGGTGGTGGTTCTACATCATCCTCTTTCTCTTTCTCTTTCCCTTTTCCACTCTTTGCGCCAACATTCACTACTTGTTGTTTTCTCTTTGCATCAGGATCAACAGGTCATAAAGGATTGTCTTCATCAGAATCACTGTTAGCATGCCTAACTTTATCAGTACCTGGATCTTCATATCCTGGATTAATCAAGTGACCAAATAGATTCTTCAATGGTGGTCTCTCATTCATCGGCACGCCTTTATAACCCTTCATTCTTACTAGTGTGTTCAGATTCATATGATCCTGTACGACTATCTAAGTAGGATCTCTTCTCAAGTTCTTGTACTTCTCATCAAATATCATCTGTAGGAATCTCGGTTATAACATAAACTTCTTGTTCTTCAAACATCTGAGTGGTTCCAGCATATGTTCAAGTATCATTCCTGATACATTGAAAGGCTTGTTCAAGATTAGGGTAACCATCAAAGAGCTAATACTCTTTCTCATAACATCATAACCTCCACTCACTGATCCAAACACATATAGCATAACGTGAGCAAGATACTTGAACTGCGGGGAAAGCTTTCCTTTGTGTAATGAACCATCAGTAATCGGTCCATTGTACTTCATTCGTAGGAAACACTTTCTCTGCTCAATCCATGAAAGAACTCTTAGATCAGTTTTCCTATCTCTCAGCTTCAATGCCTGTCTAATGTCATCTTCAGAAATGATTACTAACTCCCCTTGAATCATACTAACAATAGCAGATTCGTTATCCCAGAAATCCATTCTGGCATTCGTCCAGAATTCTTGTTGATGATCTCTATATATGATGGCAGGAGTAGCAATAGCAACGATCACCCGGCTTCTCTTCAAGAAATCAACAATATCGGTGAACTCGGTATGTTTCTTCAGATCGCCTAGATAAGCACATCAATTGTGTGCTTCTTCAAACGGTAACTCTTCAACTTGTTTCTTCTCAGTTGCCTTTTCTGAATATCCTGCGGGAACATCAGTACTTTGCTGTTCAGACATGATTAGACTGCAAAACAAATCAAGAAATTTTTGATTTTGAAATTCTACATTCGACCATTCGAAGGTACGAATGTGAAAATTGGGGTTCGAATGTGGAATTTAAGGTTCGAATGTGAAAATCAGTGTTTAAAAATGTACATTAGACCATTTAGCTCCACTTTCAACCGTTTGAACATCTACATTCGACCAAAAAGCCACTTTCGACCGTTTAAAATTGGGCGAATGAGGCTGTTCATCTTCTCAAATTGCAGATTTTGATTTAGATAGTTTTAACATGCCATTTTAATTTGAACACCATCTAATATGGCCGATAAACATTTCCCAATCATCATTTTTGATTATTATTCAGTGTTTATGTGTTTTCACTTAAAATCTAGGGTTTGAAGTTTTTAAACAATCAATTGATCAATTAAAGTTGTTTAAACCCTGGATTTTTGTGTATTCTCCCCTTAAAACACTTAAACACTAAAACCTCTACATCAATTGTGATTATTAATTGTCAGAAAACAATGTTTGATTCAAGTTAGGGTTCGATCAGAAAATCTATGATTCTGACTTTGTTTGTGGATGGATACCTGCAAATGATGATTCAAAATGATCAGTAAGAAACATAGAACACAATGATATGATTTTTAAATCACGAGCAACAAGATCCCTTAATCTTAGAAATTTAATTTTTTTTTTTAATAAGGAGTCGAATGTGCAGATCAGGGTTATATAGGCTCCACATTCGACCAAATAACTAGGGCGAATGTGAAAATTTGTCCACCTTCGACCCTATTTAAAGGTTCGAATGTAGACAAATGGTTCGAATGTGAAAATATCATAAGAACACTCACATTCGACCGTTTGAAAGGTTCAAATGAGCAGGAAAAAATCCACCTTCGACCCAATGAAGGGGCGAATGAAAATTGGAATTTTTGAAGTTTTTACCAAATCTCAAAATCGAGTCCCGTTCAAAATTTTTCTCAACTTTTAAGCATCCGACATTCAGTATTTCTCATTTTAAGATGACAAAACTCAAATGGTCCACCAAGCTTTAGAAAATCACCATCAACCACCACCAATTATCAAAAATAAAATAAAAATGTAAAATCTTTTGGATTTTCTAAACTTTTTGTTAAAACACACCTAAAATCTTTTTGAGTTTTGTATTTTTGAGAAATGTAAAATGCAAAAATGTAATGATAAAGCAGTAAATGTTTTGTGAATTCCGGTAAGAGGATCATATCAGTTTTTGAGAAATCTGATCACACCGTTGATCTTTTGATTTATTATCATTAAAGACAATGTGTGATCTGGAAACTACTGATATTGTGATCCACATAAGCTCACATGCAGACTGTTGTGCAGTGCTTTAGACTGATACTATTATTTATAGTATAAACACAATTGTCTGTGGTTCCCACACACACGACATACTCCCGTATCAAAAAGTAAATGCACAAAGACTCATTGTAACGCGTAATTATGCTTTCGTCATCTGTAATTTACAAGGTATGAGGCACAGAGGTATATAGGTCAGCAAATCAATGCTACAAAGTAACTTGTGCACTCTACCAGGTTGAGGGCTGATATCAATCATGATTTGCATCAATGATTGGATACGATGCATTAGATAATCTTTGATTATCGTCATACATTGAAAGTTTCTTAATTCGGTAACCTTAGGATTTGGCTTTACAGCTCTTTTATAAAGATACCCTATCTGATCTAGGTCCGTAATGACTTACAGCAGAAGATCAGAGAGGCTATCCCCAGATAACTAATAACATAACGACCCGAAACCTCTGAATTTTGTACAAATACCCTATCAAACGAAATTACGGTACTAAGACCATATGCCCATGAGGAGTTCATCCACACAACAATTCGTTTGATATGTATGTATCAGACACGCAGTAATAGGTCAACGAAGCCTATCAACACATCTCACGGACTCAAACACACACCTTATATTGCATTACATTTCTTTAGCATGTGTCAGATCCCCACTGATGTACTATCATTTCCCCTTTTTCTCCTGGAAATCATTTTGGATTTTCTAATTTTTATGGGTTTTTGAATTTTTCAATGCTTTTGGTTTTTCTGAAAATAAACTCTACCTAAAATGTAAAACATATTTTTGGATTTTTGTATTTTTCTGAACAATAAAAACTAAAACTAAAAAGCGATAAACCGATGTGGTGATTAGTCTTGTTTTTCTTTTATACCATTAGCTTTTAAAAGATAGTCAAATCTTGATTTATCAAAAGCTTTGGTAAAAAGATCTGCACGTTGATAGTTATTGTGGATTTTGACCATATCGATCAACTCTTTTGCGTAACAATCACGGATAAAATGATATTTGATCCAGATATGTTTAGCTTTCGAGTGATTTACTATGTCTTTTGTTAATGCAATTGCGGCCTCATTATCACAGTAAATAGGGGTTTTAAAAAATTGCAAACCGTAGTCCACCATCTGTTGTTGTATCCAGAGTACTTGTGAGCAGCAGCTTGATGTTGAGACGTATTCTGCTTCACATGTGGATAAGGCGACTGCAGTTTGTTTCTTGCATTGCCAGGTCACGAGCCTGCTCCCCATAAATTGGCACCCAGTCATTGTGGATTTGTTGTCTTTGTCACAACCTCCCCAATCTGCATGACTAAAAGCAATTAGGTCAAAATTATCCTCATTAGGGTACCATAGTCCTCTCGACGGACAACCCTTCAGATATCTAAGGATACGTTTGACAGCTGCAAGATGACTCTGTTTCGGCTTCGATTGATAACGTGCACAGAGACATGTGGCGAACATTATATCCGGTCTAGAGGCGGTGAGATACATCAGAGATCCGACGATTGCTCTGTATGTAAACGGATCAGTTAGCTCCCTCTTAGCATCAACACCAATCCCGTGATTAGGTTGTATCGGGGTATCCATAGGCTTTGAATCATCCATCTGGAATCGGCTCAAGACTTCAGAAACGTATTTCGTCTGGTGAATAAAGATCCCCGTTGGTCTTTGTTCCACCTGCAAGCCTAGGAAAAACTGCATCTCTCCCATCGCACTCATTTCAAACTTTTCCTGCATAACACGTTCAAATTCTCTATACAGAAGTTCGCTAGTAGAACAAAAAATAATGTCATCAACATAAATTTGCACTAGAAGCAAGTCATCTCCTGTTCGTTTTGTGAACAGTGTGCAATCTACCAAACCTCGTTTAAATCCTTTGGATAGAAGATACGTGCTCAGCTCCTCATACCGTTGCCTTGGAGCCTAGTGCAACTCGTAGAGAGCTTTGTTTAGAACGTAGACCTTATCCCGGTGAATAGAATCTTCAAAGCCTGGTGGATGACCTACGTAAACTTCTTCCTTGACCACACCATAAAGAAACGCACTTTTAACGTCAATTTGATACACCTTGAATTTCTTATAAGATGCAAATGCCAGAAACATGCGAATAGCTTCTAAGCATGCAACCGGTGCATAAATCTCATTATAATCAATTCCTTCAACTTGATGAAAGCCTTGTACGACCAATCGAGCTTTGTTCCGAACAATCACTCCTCTGTCATCTTTTTTACACTTGAACACCCATTTTGTTCCTATCATTTTCCGTCCTGGAGGTAAATCTGTCAGTGTACACACTCCAAGTTTCTGGAACTGTAATAACTCCTCTTGCATAGCCTCTACCCAAGCGTCATCCAAAAGAGCATCTTTGTATGTCCGCGGCTCTGTTTGCGAAACATAACAAGCAAACGACCAGTCATTTTGAAAACCTGATTTTTGAATTTTGGCATATAAAGCAAGAGCTCCAAGGTTTTCTGGCGAGTTAGCATTCCTCAGTTGACCTCTCGTCATCACACTGCTACCAGGATCACCAATAACTTGCTCGAGCGGGTGAATACGATGTATCCGAGATTCTGGATAATCAGGTACGTGCACTCCCATCCGAGTACTTAAAATCTCTGTCGAATCCAGATCATTACCCAAGATTGATGATGAAGCACCATTTGGATTCGGGTTCACTAGAGGTGTCTCTGTAGCAATATCTGGAACAACTTCACTTGTAACATCATTGTCATCTTCAGATTCCGATGAATTAAGAGTTGTGGAAGCTTCCTGAAATACCTCTTCTTCAGCTGCAGGAGAGTTGGTATCATTAGAAGCTGTTTGAGGGTTTACGGTGATCGGACGCACCAACGGTGATGTCACTGCGTTTTCACACTCGTAATATAATCGTAAGACAGCCTCTTCAACCAAGCTATCTAGATTGAATGATTCAAAGAAGTCCTTGTAATTAAACATCCAGTCTGGACCGCTACCCTGTACATTCTGAGTATACCTCTGAACTTCAACGTTAGCCCACTCCTCTACCTGAAGAGTTCGTTTGTTGAATACCCATTTGAGCGGGGTTGCATATCCAACAAAGAATCCTTCTTCAGCCTTTGGTGCGAACTTTTCAGATGGATTAAGCATTATACACGGTGCTCCAAACGGTTATAGATACTCTAAGTTCAGCTTTCGTTGATTCAACAGCTCATAAGAAGTTTTTCCAAACTTCTTCACCGTTAAAACACGATTGAGAGTATAACAAGCTGCGTAAATTGCTTCGTTCCAGAACATTACTGAAAGATTGGAATCTGCAAGCATTGTTCTTGCCGGTTCAATTAGAGTCATGTTTTTGAGTTCTGCGACACCATTCTGTTGAGGGGTAAACGGAGCACTGTATTCATGATGAATTCCTTTGTCTTCACAAAGAGCATCCATTTGTGTGTTCTTGAACTCCGTCCCATTATCACTCCTAATTCTCTTGATCTTCAGACCATAGATATTTTCCAATCGAGTGAACAGAACCTTCAGATTATTAAACGTGTCGCTCTTATGATGCAAGCACATAACCCATGAAAATCTGGAATAGTCATCTGTAACCACAAGATAGTACAATTCACCAGCATGACTTTTACGCTTGACCGGTCCAAACAGATGCATGTGCAAACGCTCAAGTGGTAGTTCAACTGAATTGACTTTCTTTGGTTTATGGGATTGTTTGTGCTGCTTTCCTTTCTTACAACTCACACACTTGTCATTCAAATGAAAATTTTTAACATTCACGCCTGTGACAAGTTCATTCTTCACCAAATGATTCATCTTTCTAAGGTGAATGTGTCCCATCCTCCTATGCCACATGATTGATTCTTTTTCAGTAGCCTTGGAGAGGAAACACGTGACTTGGCCTTGTGTAGTCATAGCTTTTGACATGTCGAGAATGTACAAATTGTTCACTCTCGGTGCTTTTAGCATAACCCACTCTTTTGGTAGAACGAATCCTGGCTTGATTATATAGCAAGATTTTCCATCAAAGAATACCGAAAACTGCTTATCCCAAATCTGACTGACACTGAGCAGATTATAATCAATTTGCTTCACATACGAAATCTTCACAAAACTCACGATCCCATTACTTACACTACCCTCCATAGTAATGTATCCTCCTTTATTCCTGGAAAACGCTACGTATCCTCCATTGATATTTCTAATGTCAAACAGTAGCGATAAATCCCCTGTCATGTGACCAGAAGCTCCACTGTCAACAATCCAATGACTGCTCACAGGGCCAGCTCAAGCTCCCTGCACATATCAAGTAAAAAGATTAGATTTTTCGGGGGACCCAAGCCTGCTTGGTCTTGGGTCTTTGAACATTGAGTTTCAAAGATTCTTTCTCACAAACAGATTGATTTGAATTGATCTTTTTCTCATTCACTTGTGAAGATGAAGCACCTTGAGAACCCTTTGGTGACCAACACTGTTCCGAACGTTTCAAGATCTGGATCTGAGATTTTGGGGTCTCAACCGGTTTCTTTACTTCGTCCTTAAAGGAAACATTCTTGGTTTGACAGGTACCTTTTGCTTGTCAACAGTTATGTTCACCACAGGTTTCTTAAGCGGTTTTTCCATGGCTATCCAGTTACGATGGTCATATGTCATCTGACGATTCTCCCTTTTTTGAAAATATCTGCTTTGATTATAAAACGGTGTAGGTTGAGGAACAAATCGTCTTTGTGGATAACAATGATTATCGACTGGACTCTGGTATTTTTTCTTCACCTCAACCTTGTGCCTTTTGTACCTAACATACGGGTAGTGAGCAAGTAAATGTCCTCTCTCCCCGCATTTATAACACGCACGGTATTCTTCAAAGTTATTCTTGGCGTTCGACTTAGCATATGTAGTGATAGGATATTGATCATCCACACACTTCCTTCTAAGACTCTCAGGAGCTGGGTCCTTGAAGTAAGTCGGCTCAAGAAAACTGTTAGCCTTCTCTTTTGGCTTGATAAATTTGTGACATGAACCTTTGGTTCTTTTGGAATATCCAAATAAATTCTCTCTAAAACCTCCGGAGGTACATCATTTGTTCGCTCATGCTTTGGGAACCAAATGGTACTCTCCTGCCAAATTTTCTCAATCTTGGAGTAGTTGGCAAATTTGATTGGATATTCCTCGTCAGAAATTATCTTATCGGATCCTATCATCTGATAGAAAACTTTGACGGGTTTGTCACATTGATCGTTTTTCTCAACAGGCTTAACTGATTGATTCGCTCGATGAGCGTTAGCCATGGGATGCATAATCTGAGATGGTGACACTGGTTCATTTGTAATTATGTGATTTTCAGCAGGAATATCACACACCTTCTCAGATTTGTCATCCTCAAAATCGGAATCATCAGTTACAGCAATCACACCTTCATCATTTAGTCCCAAAATAGGTCGAACATCAGAATTTGGGTCTCCCACACTTGAGGTGTTAGACTCATCATCCGATGTCGAGTCAGATATAACTGAGCTCTCCGGTGTTATTGAATGCAAAGTATGGGTTTCAAATAACACAGGAGATGGGACTGCCTTGTAGTTTGCACTACTTGACTGTGAAGGCTCCTCAATGATATGGTCAAAAACATATGCAATGTGCTTATAACTTTCAAGCTTCTTGTTGACCTTTTCTACAAAGCACTTGATGGTAGCCATTTCAAGTTTTGTATTTTCCAATTCATTGATATAGTTGTTAATGGCTAATTGTTTCAAAGATAAAGTCTTTTTAAGATCTGAAATGTCTTTCTTGTAACCATCAAGCACCTTATTAAATTCTCGTGCTTCTTTTTGATATGATTGACAGCTGATCTTAGCACTCTCAAGCTGAACCCTGAGTTGCTTATTATCCCCTGTCAATTTATAACAAGCATCACAATGTTTATCACAGTTTAAATTTGATGTAGATTCAGAACTTACCTGCTTTGGAGGCTCGGTCATCGCCATCAATGCAAATAGTGCTTCCTTTCCAGCAAAGAATTTAGAATAATCAATTCTGGTAAAAGCATCATCCACCATGCACGATTTGCGTGTCATCAGAAAATCAGCTTCAGCAAGAAGTTGATCGATATCATCATCTAGTGAGTTAAGCTTCAGAATCAGAATCGCTCTCCATATCAGAATAAGCTGAATCATACTGTTCTGGCACATCAGTAACAGAGTCAAGAATCAAACCCAACTTCTTCTCAACACAAACATCACTTTCTTCACTCAACTCCTCAATTTTCACCTCAAACATCTTCTCAGTCACCAATTCTTCTTCAACAGATACCGGCTCATCCAAATCCATTTTCTGTGCAACACAAGCCACATTACCAGTAGTAATCTCCTCAACACCCAATTTCATACCCGTCCAATCAAATCCCTCATCTTTCTGCATCACCAAGGCCTGGTTCTGGTTATCTAATTGGGTTTGGCTGTTTGGTGTAGAAATAAGCATGATTGTTCGGTTTGGATTTTGTGGTGTTTGGTTTTGGTTCTGGTTTTGTGTAGTGGTTTGTCTAACAGTATTGTTTGGTGAGTTGTTTTGGCGGTTTTGGTAGTTGTTTTGTGGTTGAAAATTGGAGTTGTTTGGGCTTTGATAAGATACCTGATTTTGTGATTGACGATTATGGTAGTTGGTGTTGAAAGGATTCATGTTCCCCTGTTGTGCTGTCTATGTGCATTCCCTCTTGAAATGACCTTTCCCACCACATTAAAACAAGTCACTTTGGCTTTGTTGAAGCCATATGTGGTGTTTGGAGAAGTAGAAAGATCAGTTCGGCCCATCTTCTCGATGAACTCAGTCGCTCTAGTCATAACACTAGCAAACGCCCACTGGATGTCAATGAACTCCATCTCTTCTTTCTCAACTTGTGCATAGTCCTCACTGGTTTGATTGTTGTTACCAATTTGACGAGCGACTAAACCGTTATAGGAAGCGACCATAGCAGAAACCAATGCTACATGTTGCTGTGCAACTTCAACAGTAACGTTATTCAAGTTCGAAGTCTCCAACACAATTGGGCTCTGATTAGGTTGACTTGGGTTCATTTGGGTTTGATTCATTTGAGGAATATAGGTTTGTTGTTGAGGTTGGTTTAGACTTAAAGAATAACAAGCAGCTTCTTGCATCTGTGAAAATGGTGGGATGTAAGTAGTAGTAGTGTATGATGGTGGGGTATAAGATGATGTTTGAGCAAGGTAATTTATGGGGGCTTTGGGTGGTTCAACAATACTTGATACATAAGCAATGTGTGGAGCAACAATAGTACTTGAACTTGAACTAGCTAGAGATGAAGATGTACCGCCATGGTATAACTCTGGATTCTGAGGAACTTGTGCTCTTTTCGCCTTCCTCTTTTCTTCCATCTCTTTGTTTTCAAGCTTCTGGATAAACTCATTGATGGTCCAGTATTGGTACGCATCCTTCTCCTTGAGTACCTCGATGTGTTGATTCCAATATGGTGGCAATGCATCAGCGAACTTGTCCACCAGCTCAGACATTGGTATGTTGATCTCATAACTTGAAAGTTCGGTCAATAAGTGACAGTACCTCGGAATCAACTCCTTCAGCGTCTTATTTCCCATATAGTTGAAGTTCTCAAACTCTTTTCTTAACTCTTCCATTCTCATCTTCCTCGTCTTTTCATTCCCATCGTGACGATTCTTTAACATGTCCCACAATTGTTTAGAAGTGGTGCACGACCCGAACTGATGTAAGAGATCAGTGTTAATGGCCTGGGACAATTGGGAAAATGCCTTCTTTTCTACTGCAAATTTCTTTTTCTCGTCCTCAGCAAGACTCTCTAATGGAATCGGCTCGCCCGTGTTCTCCAAAACCGGAGCAACATAGCCCTTAGCAATCATTTGCCAAGCTTCCGTTCCTTCTAATCCCATTCCCTCTAGATGAATCTTAAACTTGGTCTTCCATGTGTTGTAGTCTACCATTTCCATCAACTTTGGTGGACGGCTCCCACTACCCGAAGATAAGTCATGAATAAGTGTCGAAATCGCATTGGTAGTCTGAGAGTATACCGCCGCTGCTGCACCTCCCCAGTAATCAGCCATAGGTTGTGGTTGTGGTTGTGCAACTTGTTGCGGCATAGAACTAGTCATCGCCAAATAATTAATCGGTTGAGATGGTTGACTAGACTTCTGAGCAGCTACCGACCAAGGATCCATAGTTGTCTGCTGTTGTGGTGTTGTATTAGGTCATGGTGTTGTAGGAAAGTTCCACATATCGTTCTGAAAATGATAAAACACGAAACCATTAGAAAAATTTCACAACAGTTTCTACGTTCGACCCTTTTGAAGAATCGCGTGGTCGAATGAAAAAATTAATCCAGGTTAGACCGTTTGATAAGGTTTGAATGTAGAAACTAACAGACTCAGTTCACTTTCGACCGATTTAACACATGTTCGACCACCCGATTGGTCGAATGTACCACTTATGGTCGAATGAACAACAACACACTAAAACTTTCTAGGTTGGACCAAATATAACTCCATGTTCAACCGAAAAGTCCTTGGTTCGACCTACAAATTCCACTCTCGACCAAATCTCCCTAGGTTCGACCCTTTCATTTTGAAAAACGGTTATACTTTGAAAATCAGTTATTTTGATCAAAAATTTTCAAATGTTGATGAAATTTGATGATCTTATGAAGGTTTTGCTTCGGATTGGATTTGGAACAAGTTTAACAAAGAGAATTTACAATTTTATCCATGAAAACAAGTTCAAATCAATCAATTTAATACCAAATTCAAATGTTCAATGAAAAACAGAAAGTTTTGATCAAAATTGGGTCCAAATCAGCTGTAATATTATCAATTTGTGGTTGTTTGATCCTTATGGATCTGATACCACTTTGTACGTATAGGATCGGCTAATCAACAAAGAATATTGAACAAACAAGTTCAATTCAGGTGCGGAATCCCTGAATTGATCTCAAAATGATAATAAAACTAGCAAAACACACAAATCATCATAAACACATTCATTTCATTCATAAACATGATCAATTACACTTGAAAAGCTTGTTTATAATGATATAACTTGATTACAGACTCAATAAAAACCCTAGGGAGAAACACACATTGGGAGGGAAACACAATGACCTAAATTTAAACATTCAAAATTGATTCAGCCTTATATAGACCTGCACATTCGCCCAAATAACTTGGTCGAATGTGAAGGTTCGACCATTCAAGGTGGGCGAATCTGGATATATACATAAACAAAACTACATTCGACCTCCCAGTTCCTCCTTCGACCGTCTGTTCTTCATTCGACCATTCTGAAATCCACATTCGACCAGTCCACCAAAACAAAACATATTAGTATTTGCAATTCAATAGCACTAGTCGGACTTTCGTGTATCTACACATTTCTAAGGGTGTCATTACCCATAAGCTTGGGATCGATAAGAGCTTCAAACCTATCCAGCAGAAACGAAGAAAGTTTGCTCCAGAACAAAATATCATCATACAAGAAGAAGTGGATAGGCTGCTTAATTCTAAGATGATAAGGGAAGTAAAATTCCCAATATGGCTTGCCAACGTGGTGGTAGTTCAAAAGAAAAATGGGAAATGGAGAGTGTGTGTAGACTATACAGACCTCAATAAAGCCTGTCCTAAGGACCCATTCCCATTACCACATATAGATTCAATGGTGGATGCTACAGTAAGCCACGAAATGCTGACATTCATGGATGCATCCTCAGGATTCCAACAAATTCAAATGGAACCAGGCGACCAAGAGGACATAGCATTCATGACCCCATCAGGCATATATTGTTATATAGCTATGCCATTTGGACCAAAAAAATGCAGGTGCAACCTACCAAAGGCTAGTGAATACGACGTTTAAAGAAAAGATTGGGGACACAATGGAGGTGTACATTGATGACATGGTGGTTAAATCCAAAAAGGCAAAGAACAATCTTCAGGATCTTAAGGAAGCATTTGACATCCTGGACCCCTACAATATGAAGTTGAATCCGTCAAAGTGTCACTTTAGAGTTGGTGCTGGAAAACTTCTTGTATATCTAGTCACCAAAGGAGGGATAGAAGCCAGCCCCGAACAAATAAAAGCCATCCTTGATCTTAAAACTCCAAAAAATATCAAGGATGTACAAAGGCTGACAGGCAGGATAGCAGCCTTAAACAGATTCATTTCAAAATCCTCAGAGAAGTGTAAGGAATTCTATGATATCCTAAGGAAAAATAGTAAATTCGACTGGGAACAGAGACACGAGGAAGCATTGAAGAAGCTGAAGGAGTATCTAGTAGCAGCTCCACTCCTGATGAAACCTGAGGATGGAGAACCACTGAGGCTATACCTAGCAGTTTTTGGGAATGCTATAAGTGCAGTATTGGTAAGAGACTTTGAGGGGGAATAACATCCTGTCTACTATGTAAGTAAAACTCTACTGGATGCTGAGACCAGGTATTCTCATCTCGAAAAACTTGTTTTAGATTTGATAATGGCACCTAATAAGTTAAAGCATTATTTTGAAACACATGGGATACATGTACAAACTAACTATCCCATTAAAAATGTACATAGAAAACCAGAAATGTCATGTAGAATGGCTAGGTGGTCAGTGAGATTAAGTGTCTTTGACTTAGTATACGAGCCTAGAAATGCAATCAAATCTCAGGCTCTTGCAGATTTTGTGGCTGATTTCAGTAGTGACATCCTGAGTGAAGTAGAATCTGAAGTACAACAATTAAAAGAAAACTTAGGAAAATGGATTTTATATACTAATGGTGCTTCAAATGCAAAAGGAACAGGTTTAGGGATACTGTCACACCCTCAATTTCCATTGCGGGGTTTATACCACGAGGCGCGTGACATACCAGGATCCCATAGCCATAAGTCACATGAACGACTCTAAATGCCCAAACCATTTAGTTTGTTGTTGTAAAACAAGTTTCATAGATAATAAAATATTTCAATAGTTGCGGAAGCGAAATTTAAAGATAATAGTTATCCAAAGAGTCTGGGTAAAACAACGCGTTCGAAATCGTAATAGATAATTAAACATTCGAAAATAGATAAGTATTCATATCCCCATGATGCTATATGATGCATGCCCTACTCGTGCTTTGAACTAGTGTCCTGCAAAAAGGTATAATAATCGTGGGTCAACATAAAGTTGGTAAGTTCACAAAGTTTGGTAAATACGTAGGTCCTCCAGACCATGTTTTGAGTAATAGCTAATTCACATGCCAGGGGTAGCTAACCCACTCATTGTAACTAAACAACTGATTATTGGGAACATACAGTGTGTTAACTTTCGTTGTGATGCCTTAGTACTAGTGTCTATCAACTCTAGTCAACTCCTCAAGAGCGTGGTCAGAACCTAATAGCGCTATCAACTAATACCCCGTTCGCCTTCAGCGATTAACCCAATAATATAATAAGGACTTTAGAGTGATAGAGTATGTTTAGTTCACAAAGGACATAAAACATGAATTAGTGAAAGCAGATTCACCTAGTGAATCATAGCACGCCAAACCCAGGATGTGTAAAGTAGTCCCAACAGGACTATGAAAAAGTTTAGAAAGTTGTCTCATTCTCAGACGCATGCTTTTGAGAAAAGAGTAGTGAAACTCACCTGATGTTTGTGCAAGAGATCTAGAAAAGCAAAGAAATTAACTATCATTCCAACAAAGATCTCCCTATGATCATTAAAACATATTAAGCTATGTGTTCTTTGTTTAGCATACAAGTTCGGCACCCACTTTTGTGAACCACATTAGGTTGTGTAGATCATGTTTCATGTATAAGAAGTTTGTTCTAAAAATGTTTCATGAATCCATGTGTAATGTGAAACCAATTATTTCAACAATAGATAATATAATTGATCACATTGGTGAAACAATGTGTGCATACTAGAAGCTTGATTACTAAGTGCATAATAATCAACTTATTAATGCTAGAAGAGGGCCAATTCTAATAATCAAAAGGCCTAAGCTTGGGTTCACAATAAGGGGCCGCATACAATGACTTGAAGGGGTTAGTACTTACCTTAATATGAAGCGACTAGGTGTGACCTTAGAGCTTCTTGGTGGCCTTCCTTGGCTCGGCGATTGGAAGATGGGAGGTGTGAGTAAGACCCGAAGCTTGGGAGGGTTTTGGAAGAGTGTTTGGTGCAAGTTGTTTGGATGCTCCAAGGCTCCTTATATAGATAAATTCTAAAGTAAGTTGACAACCCTTTGCCATATCTAGTTATAGGTTAGCTTCCTAATTCATGTAAGGTTTCTAGTTGTCATTTCATCCATCCATGCTTAGTGTTCGGCCGATAAGTATGAGTCTAGGAATGATATTTGTGGTAGACCTCCTTGTGTAAGACTTATGGTGAAAGCCTAATCTTTCAACTTAGATGTAAACTTGGTGGCATGAGTTTGATAGTGACCCTTCATGAGACAAAGGTTTCCTTGTCTTTTCTTGTTGAAATCGTGTAAGAGAGTGGGAGAACCAAGATTCATGTGTCTATTTGATTAGGAAAATCAATAAGGAGTAGTGTTTACTTGAGTGGGAGATGTGTTAAGGTTTTAGATTGTATCTGTTTTGGTGAAAAAGCATGATAAGTCAACATGCCTCTTGTTTTTGCACATGCTCTAGCTGATTCCTAGTCTATGTTATAACTAGAATGTGGCTTACTAGGAAGGTGGCATGCCATGTTTGTCTTGTTTCCCTTTTGGTGTTAGTTTAAGATATAGCTCATGTGTTTCTTCTTGGATGTTTCGGCCGAAGATTGTAAGGGATAGGAAAGTGATTGTGACCTCTCATTGGCATGCTTTGTACTAATGTGATAGTTCTTAGCTTCCTAGTAATTGGTTTGGAAGTTTCTATAGTATGCTAGGGGAGTATAGGCCGAAATCTCATGAGGTGGAAAGAACAAATGTTCTAGATGATAGTGATAGCTCAATGCCATGTTTTGTCTCACTTGTTTGGATGTTGATGGATCATAGGCTCTAATTGCTAGTGTGGAAGCTTCTTGGGTGCTAGGGGTCTATGGCCGAAAATATAGGGGGAGGAAAAGACAAAACTTGAGCTTCTAGTTGATGGTGATGATTCATGGTGTCCTAGGTTGTTATCCCTTGTCATTTGTGCAAGTGTACTAGCTTATTCACTCTAGCCGATTACTAGTATGTAGGATTGTGATCTTAATGATCAATCATCATCTTGTTTCCATGCTTGGGAGCCGAACTCTAGTCATGGATGTGTGGACTTGATGGTGACCTTTCCTAGAACATTCTTACTAGAGATTGATAGTTCCAAGGATTCTAGATTGTCATAGTGATAGTGATGTATCATGGTGTAGCTAGGTTAGTTTATCTAATCATCTCATGATATTAACCATTCATGAGGGTAGGCATATATATATGTATCTTGCGTGTGTGTATATACATATACGTACAAGCACATATAGGAGTATAGGAGATTGATGTATACACATAGATCAATATTGGCAAATCTTCATAAGTTTAATCATATGTTTGTCAAGTGATGATACTCATAGATACATATACATCTAGTGTGTGCACGTGTGACTTATCTAGTTATCTTTAGTCAAGTAGAATGCAAGTAATCTAAGTGCAAGTAACTAGAGTTTAGTTAAATTTAGGAACCTGAAATTGCGGGGCATCACAGATACTACTAAAATTGCCACAAGAGGACAAAATTCCACATGCTATTAGATGTGCATTTCAGACAACCAATAATGAGGCAGAATATGAAGCTCTCATTGCTGGTTTACAACTTGCTAGAGACATGCATATTACTAATATTGAAGTATTTGTTGATTCTTTATTGATTGCTAATCATTTTAATGGATCTTATGCAGTAAAAGATCAGAAGTTAACTGTTTATCTCGAAAAAGTTAAAAATTTATCAACTTCCTTTGTAGAATTTTCACTAACACAGGTACCTATAGAAGAAAATGCTGAGGCTGATGCTTTGGCAAATTTAGGATCCTCCTTAAATCTACCTGAAGGATCTAAGATTCTCATCATCCACATCCTGAAACCAGCAATTGAGATGTGCCATCCTGAGGATAATAAAGCATATCCCGATGATAGTACTAAATATCCTGAAGATAAAACAGTGCATCCTGAGGATAACACTGTTTTGGCTACTCGGACTCAAGATGATTCATCTTGGATGACTCCTATAGTAAAATATCTACAAGAGGATGTTATCCCATAAGGAGAAAATGCAAAAGCTTTCAGGAAGAAGGTAACAAAGTTCATTATTATAGACAATGTTTTGAATAAAAAAATCTCTTGCAGGTCCATATTTAAGGTGTCTCAACAAGGAAGAAGCAAATGAAGTGCTCAAAGACATCCACAAAGGAGATTGTGGAAACCACACAGGAGGAAGATCTATTTACTCAAAGGTCTTAAGAACAGGACACTATTGGCCTATAATGAAGAATGACGCCATGCAATATTCTCAAAACTACGATCCATGTCAAAGACATAGAAACATCCTTCATCAACCTACTAAACCATTACATCCTATTATTTCACCATGGCCATTCATGAAATGGGGGATGGATATAGTAGGAAAGTTACCTTTAGCTCCTGGTGGAAAGGTGTTTATACTAGTAATGACTGATTACTTCTCAAAATGGATCGAAGCTGAAGCATTTGTACAAGTTAGGGATAAGGAAGTGGTCTCATTCATCAAGAGAAACATCCTAACAAGATTTGGAGTGCCAGTTGAGATCATATGTGACAACGGTTCCCAATTCATTAGCAAAAGAACGACTGACTTTTGTAAAAGCTGGGGAATCAAGATGATAACTTCAACGCCAGTCCATCCTCAAGCCAATGGACAAGCAGAATCCTCAAATTAAATTATTGTCAACAATTTAAAGAAGAAGCTTGGGGAAAAGAAGGGAAAATGGGCAGAAGAACTTCCATTCGTACATTGGGCTGATAGAACTACTTCGAAGAATGCAACTGGACAAACACCGTTCTCCTTGGTTTTTGGAACAGAAGCAATGCTACCTACAGAGATGGTCATGCCTACAGCAAGGAAACGTCTTCAGGATGCAACTACCAACGCAGAAGCATTATTGCAAGATTTAGAAGCAGTGGACGAACTCAGAGATGCTACTAAATTGAGAATGGCTGCTCATCAATAAAGGATTTCTAAAGCTTACAACAAAAATATTAGGATAAGAAGATTTCAAGAAGGAGATTTAGTATTAAGGAAAGCCTTCCAAAATACAACCAAACCAAGTGATGGCAAGCTAGCTCTTAAATGGGAAGGTCCATATTTAATAGATTCTGAAGCTGGCAAAGGAGCATATTGGCTGTCGACCATGGAAGGAGAAATTTTACCAAGGGCTTGGAATGCTATTCACCTGAAATATTATCATGCCTAGGGATGCATGTGACTGATCTCTCTGGAAGAGAAACTATAGTCCGAATCACAGGTGGGATGAAGGTGAAGGCTGATAGAGATGAATCATCTCCATATGTAAGTATTCTTAACTTATTTCGATTTTTATTTTAACCAAATATAGTACATTTCAAGAATTTTGCAGTACCATCCCGAAGATGGGACATTTTGAAGACTAGAGGGTTGGCCACCCTCTCCTCCGTTAAGGTGTCTGACACCTTCCTAAGGTTTAAAGGTTTTCACCTTTCTCATTGGGTTAGCAACCCCGCCTGGAGCGCACGTTGTTCATATATATTTTCAGGATGGTGGGACCAGTCCATGTAAAAGTGGCTGACAATTTCATCATTTTTGAGATATGTATTGAACTCTTATGGTTTAGACATTTTTCAATGTCTCTTACGTATATGGCCTAGTCGCCAGGGCCTTGTCGCCAGTGATTCCTAAGATATTGCATTAGTCATTGTCGCCAAAAATTCTCAAGATGCTACGTGTTGGTTTTTTAACAAATTATTCTAAATGGGCTTGACCCCAATTCATTTAAAGGCCTAGTCGCCAGTATAATAACAATGATTGCCTTTATACAGGTTATTCTTAAACATTCCTTGAAAAAGGAAATAATCTCAAAGTCCATCTTCAAGATGTTATACTGGGGACATCCTCAGAATAACGAAGATCATCCTGAGGATGACAAAGAAAGAAGAACTGGGGACATCCTCAAGATAGTATCATCCTGAGGATGACTAAGTAGAATGAAGGGCATATTTGAGAAATCAAACTGAGAAGATTATCTTCAGAAAATAAAGGTATCATTTATGTCATTTCTTTATATCTAACATTTGTTAATGTTTGCAGAATATCATAAGAAAGTAACACAAGGCTATATTATTAAGAGAGTAGTTTTATTATTTAAATAAAAACCAATGTCAACCCATGGTTTCATCCTAAACCAGGACCCATCCACCAAGGGTCAACATTTTCAGGTCAGGTCGAGGAAAGACTTTAGGGCTTCGTCTTGAAAATCAAGATCCCTCCACCCCAAAGACTTTCATTGTTCATACAAACATAAAAGGAAATTGTTTAGAATTGTTCACAAAACCAACCAAATATTATAAAAAGTGGGTTATGGCCTAGTCATCTCATCCTTCATTGCCCAATAGTTCTTCAACCTGAAAATCCTTTGCCACTTCAGCCTCCGTCATTTCAAGCTCCTTTGTTACATCCTCAGGATCAACAGTAGGGGAAGATTCAGGCACCACTTCTTTTCCACTCAAACTAAGGATCTTCTCTTGCCAAGTTTTGACATCCCAATCCTCCGGCTTAAAGTTAGGAGCCCTAGCCTGCAAAGCCATCCTCATCCTAGCTTGAAAAACAGAGATCATGGCAGACTGCATCAAGCCCTGCTTGTATTCTTCCATTTCCTTTTGATTATCATGTGTGCTTTTAGCCTGAGCAGACTTCGCCAACTTCAATTCAGTCTCAACCTTGGCCAGTTTCTTCTCGAGCTGTTTACCTTTTTCAAGGGCGGATTTCTTCGCATCTTCAAGTTTGGCCTTAGTATCAGTAAACTCCTTGTTAACATCGTCCAGAGATTTCAGGAGATATTCATGTCCCTATGGATATAAAACAGGTAAGTCTTTAACCCCATTATATGCCAAAAAATTATTATAAAACATCCTCAGGATGGAAGCATACCTGAAGGATAAATTGCGAGATCTTGCCCAAGACGGCATCACAGTTGAGACCTTCAAAAGGTGAGGTCTCTTGAGCAGAAGAGCTAGCTGCCTTCCTTTTCTTAGAAGGATCCTTAGGTTTGGTTGTAGGAGGAGGGCTCGTCATCCTAGAACTAGAAGGTGAAGTGATTTGTGGAGCTTTAACGTCCAAACTATCAATCTCATCAAGGTCAAAAAAGGCAAGCTTCTTTGCTGAAAAGGACAAAAAAAAAAAAACAGGTTCATATAGGGATCAAAACGTGAACATCCTCAGGATGTGGTAAGTAAAGACTAACCAGACATCTCTGTAGCTTGACTTGTGGTAAAACTTTCTTCTATCTCAAAAGTCTTGACCGTAGAGGGTAAGACTATTATTTCCTTGCGTCTAATAAAGGTAGAATCTAAAGGAGGCACGAGTTTTGCAAAGAAAGCACCTGCAAGACAAAGATCAGTACTTTAGTAAAATTTTCAGGATCCTACTATTATTTTTATTTGTTATCCAGAAAAAGTATTTACCACTTCTTAGCCAGGAAATAGGGATATCATTCCCATAAGGAATGGAATCTCTTCTAACAAAAAAGATCTTAGATTATCAAGGCCTATCAGATTTTATGACATTATAAAAGAGAGGGGGTTGCTTGTTAATAAGCTGAAGGACATAACGGTTTGACCCGTGTGTTTTCAACTTATAAAAATATGATAGGTCCCCTATTTCAAGATGAAGGTGATGATTTTTAATGATTTTGTTACAAACCATTAAAATTCTGCAGATTTCAGGCATGGCTTGGACGAAAGCCATCCTGTTGCGTCAAAAAATTCCTTGATAAAATCTGGGAATGGATATCTAAGACCTAGCTGGAAAGGAAGAAAGAAGAAGCAAACCCAGATAGAAGAAGCAAAATCAGATTTCACACTTGAGTCATAGGGACGAAAGACAGCCGAACTAGGGAAGGCCCCAGAGTTCTTAAGGGCTTGAATATCCCTATCACTAAAAGTGCAAATTTCTTGGTCAGGTTCTTTAAACAAATTCTGAAGTGTGAAATCCTTAGGGATTCCAACACTCCCAGATGCCCTTGTTGATTTCTTGCTCATTCTCAAAATATTTGTTTTCGAAATTTTTTTTGCAGGATCAGAGAAAAGAAAAAAGCAGGAGATAAGGGAAAATAATTACCTTTTCTAAAAATCTTGTGTGATTAAAAAGAAGAAAGGGAAACCTAGATATAGGCGATAGGATATGATGGATGTAACGGTCATCACGAAGTTATAGCCTAAAAAATAGCCGTTGCAACCTCGTAAAAGGTTGAAACATGCTTATCGAGAAATTGATTGTGAAAAATATTTCTAACGTTAAGAAATTAACGATAACTTATTTTTGGGGACAATTGTTGGTGGTGAAACTCGTCGGGATGATTTTACCTAATATCCTCAGTATGATATCTTCAGGATGCTAAGGATATGACAGACTTCAGGATATACCTATGTTTCAATATGTGCACATCCTGAGGATGTACTAAAGAATTCTATTTATATGATGTATTTGTAGGAACGACTAAGTTATGATATGGATTCGAAACTGTTTTCTAACATCTATATTATCATGACCCAGTCAAACCAATTATTGAAGAAGGAGTTACACTTGCAAGCTAAAGAATAAGCTTAAGGAAAGAGTCAAGGATGTAACCGACATACATTAAAAGTAGACGAAGAAAGTGTAAACCATTGCTGCACGTCTACCTGAGCAGAGACAGCCACAAACGGTCACAAAGAATAATCAAGGAACATAACTAACCAGCTGATTACACGAGACTTCTTATTTACGTTTATGTATAAATAGGAGAATGCTGGACGAGTATAGGACACATTGCTTTTACTAGAGCTATACACACACACACTCAACTACTGAGAACACTCTCAAATCATTGTAATATTAGATCACTCGTCCACTCATTCATCCAAAGTTGTTATCCTTTTTACCACATTAATATTAACAAACAAGGCAGGGGCCTAGTCTCCTCCTGAGGTTTTATGCCGGCGATCTATCATTGATCAAGGGCTTTCCTCGTACATCGAGTGTTGTTTCTTTATAGCATTTTACTTACATTTATCCATCTTAGCATAATTCACATTTCAGCCTAACAGTTACATCCTCAGGATATAACTGTCCATCCTCAATTTTCTCATCATCATCCCGAGCATAGTTGTCAAATAATAACTTAGTTATATTAACAAATCACCATCCTGAGTATAACACATAGTTTTTATCAAACTAGCACTCTACCTCACTTTAACTAAATTGGAAAACAAGATTATTTTTAGGATATAATTTTTGACCAAAACAATGATGATATCATTTCATGATCTAATTATCAAAACATACAAAAAAGGGAATATTCCAAGGACATATGTTCCAAAGGCATATACCAGACGACATCATCATATGATATAAAGCTTATCCTACACATAAGTACATATTTATCAAGGAAAGCTATGGAACATGCTTCCATCCACTAGAAACCTTTCGGTGTTTGATCTTCGGGGCTTTCGGCAAGTCTCCTAGTTCTGACAGCTTCTTCATCTTCAAAGGCTGGCCATCAGAGGTTCCTTGATCATCTAAATCACCAGGTCTCATACTCTCTTGGGACAGCAGGTAGCCACAGTATTCAGCCAGTAGATCTAGGGCATCAACAGGCATTCCAAAATGAATTGGATGATGAGATAGCTTTATCATCCCTTTCACTGCTACCTTTTCATGATGAAGGAGACTTTCTAATGGGATTTTGGCCGACATTATTTTTAAAAAAAGGAGATAAAGGGTTTTTTCAGACAAGTTATTATGAAGAAATGGTGTACATGAAATTGCTATATATAGAAAGGGAAGTACAAGTATTTAATTACCATTAATGGAAACTACTTGATTATCCCGGGGAAGTGTGATAGTCGCCCAGTTAGAAACTGACACAAGCCGCCGAAATTGTCACCTTTGCATTTAAAAGTGTCAGACATAGACTGACACAAATCCGTGTTAGTCCAGGTGACATCAGCTCATGATTGGTTCACGGAAAGAAGGGAAAACAAAACATCACAAGTGCCACATTATATAAGCAGTTAAACGATAAAGATGTCCATGAACATTACAAGCCAAAAACCATAAGACGTTCAAAATGCATGCAGACATATTAATCAACATTTAAATACCCAGACACATCATCGGTGCGCAGTGTTTCCTCTTGCGTACCACCGAAAGCGGATGAGGGGCCGGTCCCGCTGGCCGCCGAAGCCTTTTTCAACTCCTCGTCTTTCCGAGCTTTCTCCTCAAGCTCCGCACCAAGCCGGTCAGAATCTTCAAAATAACTATGCAGTTCTCCAACATGATCATTAGTCTTCAAGCACGCATCAACTACATCAAACACATCTAATATAAGGGCTTCGAAATCCCCTTGAGCTTGTAGCATCTCAGCTTCATAGGGTTTATTGTAGTACGACCCTTCTTAATCTTCTTTCCATACGCATGGTGGTAAAAACTTTCGCTAAAGCCCAGGTTGATGCCCTGCTTCAAAGCAGAACTGGCAATTTTGGCAATGATATTTCCTAGCTTTGGCTCGTTCCACACTTGCTTGAATATCTACACAACAATCAGAGTTTCAAATACGCACTAATAAGTAGGAAACAAATCTACTTCAAAAGTATGAACAGCTTACCCCTGCAACACCATCTCGCATCAACCAATTAACTCTATCCCGGGCAGCAACAGCAACATTAAACGCATCCTGGTACGCTACACGCGTCTGGTCTAAATCTTCTTGAATCTGGGAACATGAAGACTCAACCACAGCTTTCTCTTCTTCCAGTTTTCCCTTGTCCCGGCCAAGTTCTTTAATTTTCAACTCTGCTTCGGACAATGTGGAGGTAGCTGTCAAAAGGTCTTCATGCTGACGGTTGTATTTGTCAATTGTGTCAGCTAACTCCACCTATTTTGCATCGAGGGCCTTTTGCTTCTCCCCGACATCTTGGACAAGCTGTGCATTGTCATTCTTCAACTTCTCAATAACTGAGCGTAAGCACTCCATCTCTTGGTAAGTCCGCTTACATGACTCCTTCCAATGTTTGGAAGACTCCGCCCTCTCGGACTTCAACTTTTTCACCTCTTCAACCGCTTCACGAGTCTCCCTCTTATGCAAGTCAATCTATGATTTGATATCAGCGCGGGCGAGCTGGAACTCCTCCTCACGCTCCAGCAATGCGGCTTCAGAATCCTTCAAGTTTTGATAATCACGCATAAACTCATTTTCACGACGGATCAGAGAGCAAAGCCTACTCACTCCCAAAGGAAGGTTCATGGCTACATCAGTAAATACGACCTGCGATCCACACTGTCTTGGTAGTCACGCTTAGCGGGAGGAACAAACAACGTCACAAATTCTTTAGCATCCGAGGATTTGTGAAACGGGTTGTATCCATTATATCCCAACGTGGCTAGTAGGGTCTAGGCTGGTCAGGATCACGTGAGGAAAATCTACCGCATTCACTTCCAAACTGCCCTGATACGCGAGACCTCGAGCTACCCTCAGAACTAGCTTTCCAGTATAACACTGTGGAACCTTCAACGGTCTACACAAGATCAGTTGGGTTGCTTTTTGAAATGTCAACCACATCACGCTTCAAGTGTCTAGCATCAACATTCGCCCCCTACACAGAGCTTTGATCACGAACTAGGATTTCCTCAAACGCAGGAACCTCAGAACTTACATCGGAAGAACAAACATCATCTACCTTCTTCTTCCCAACGGCCTTCTCCAAAGCAATCACTACGTCCGCAGGGGTCGGTTCAACCTGTTGCTGCTGCAATTGAACAATCATGGACCCTTGGAGCTCCGGATTTACTTCAACATTCACAACATCCTGAATCACAAGATTACTTTGCTCAGCAATTGAGGGTTCCGGATTCAATGTCTTCTCACTCGCCTCCTCTACAATGTCAACTTGTTCAACAACAGGGGGATCCAGACAAGATGTCTTATCAACCCCAGAATCGCTTCGCTCTAAAGGCGATTCTGCAAATGGAAGCGTATCTGCGCAAGAGCAAAGAAACATCAGTCTACCTAGTAAGACTCAAGATCCTCAATATAACAGTTGAACTCTGTTTACCTGTTAAATGCCTCAAAGTCTTCATCGGAATGTTCTCACGGTTGGGTGGGGCTTCACAGTTATTGTAAGCTGACGACCCTTACACCCAGTAATTGGCTTGAATGTGTCAAGAGGCATAGCCGCAATAGGCTCAGGCTGTGGTACCGGGGTCACTTCATTACTTGGCCACAAAACCTGAACTTGACTTTGCTTCAGAGCACCTATTCTTTGCTGGAATAACTCCACAGAAACATCTTCAGTTTGACGCGTCGGAGAATGTTGCCGGCGGCATTTATGTTCAAGCATAGTATCAGACTCAGTAGCCTCATCATCATTCTCTTCTATGATTGGGGCAGTGGGCGCTTTAGGCTTCTGGCTTTCATTGGCACGCTTCTTCTTTGAAGTACTAGTGCATGTTTTGGCAATCATATATGTACCTGATTAATCAAACAACAAGAAAACGCATAAATATCTCAACAATAACTAGTACAAGCTTGTTTCTGGCGTCTTGAAGAGTGTTCCTCGATATCTATTGAAAATTTTCTACGGGATTGAATCCCCGCGCCTGTCACAAAGAACGCGTGATATTAGCATGCGGGTAACGTACACAAATGCGCACCCTTCGTGCGCATGAGGTGCTCGCCTAAAAAAGATTACAGAAACAAACGAATATACTAACTTGTTCTAGCATAATGCTTGGGAGGGTCAACAAGGTTCAGAGCTAAGAAATTCGAGCTCAGCCTCTCAACCAACGTCTGCGCACCCTCAGGAACTTGGTTATATACAACACGCGCACCACCTCTCTGCGTAAATAAATCGAACAACGACATAGCTGCCACACAATAAACCAAAGCGAATCATAAGAATATGTTACAGATAGTAGTATGAACCACAATACACATGAAACCATACCTTCTTTCGGAACACATGGATCATACCCTATCGGCCAAGTTGGCTCATACCCAGCATCACCAGCACACCTTTTGGACACTCGTCCATGACAAGCGGAGTAGCATACGCACAAAGAGACTTATACCATTCCTGCTCTTTGTAAACATCGATGGGAGAGAACTTAACAATTTTCTCCTTTAAACCCACAGCCATCCACTTCAAGGGAGCAGGGATGACGCCGCGGTTGACATTAAAGAATTTTTCTTTCCAGTTATACATTGATTTGAGATTTTCAGAGACAAGCTGCTTCACTTTCCGACGTACAGCAAGGCTATACCAACCACTTACCCCACAAGTAACTTCAAGCACATAAAATATGTTTAGTTTATCGAACTAGGCTCGATATCCAGCGCCCTGCATGATGCTTTAAAGTGTATTAACCGAAGCCACCCAAATGGGGTCATTTGGGTCGGGTGAACACCATACGTAAGAAGGGCATTCACTATAAAATTTGTGGTGGGAAGTCAGAAACAACACTTCGAAAACACTGCTGCATATAATGTAATTTTACACTCTGTTGCCTGCAAAGCAGTTTTGCCGTCTGTAGGAAGTTCAGGATCCCATTCTTTCTGGATCCCAAATTGATCAAGAAATGCAGCAAACGAGGCATTATCCCACTTTATCGTTGTAGGATCAATACTCTTGTATGACTCCTTTACAGGCTCAGAGGCCTTGACTGGATTAGGAATGTTCTGGGAGTCTTGTGACATGATGAAAATATGAAGAGATTCCAAAAAATTGAAGGAAAGAGGTTAGGAGAATTTGAATATCGAACGAAAGAATTAAAGAAAAGAGTGGGGAACTGCAAATTCGAAATGATTATATAGGCTTGGTAATTAATACGGCTGCCGTCATGTCACGTGGGCGAGTCGCCTTTTTTGAGCATGAGCCCAATCACAATGCTACACGTGTCTGACAGGAGACAGGGCGACGCCACACGCGCCTCACGCGCCCACTCTCTTGACACTTTCTAAGAAACGTGTCTGTGCACATATCAACAGTCAGCAGTCACGTCAGATTACACTCGCCAGCACAACCACACATTTTCAAAATCGTGGGGAATTGACATCTGTCCACTACAGACTGCTGACGTGTCATGTATCCGCGAAAACTTGACAAAAAACTGCAATGTACATTCTCCGCACAATGGCCTTGCGCAAAGATACTCCCCGCAACTCCGCACACCATGGGAAACATACAACACAATATTGATGAGCTATCATCAACACTACAATCATTTTTAGTCCAGCATCTCTCCTACCTCATCATAACTTCAGAGATAGAAGACACATTGGATTGGGGGGAATTGATGGGATTGGGTAATAAACCGACTAGTTAGCTTACCCAGACCCCGATACACAACTGCACGGAAGGAACTCACGCGCAAAAGACCAAAGGAGTAATTCACGCTTGGTCAATAGTCACGTCATGATGAAGGACGGATATCATGCATGGTCAACCGCGATGCATGAATCAAGGAAACAATTATGTGGACTCAACATTAAAGGCAGTAAACCGTTCCATCATTCCCTTAATCTTAGCTTCTCTTAACTGCCTTACTAACATAATCAAGGGTAGCGGAGACAACCTAAACGGGCTTAGGCCAACCATGGTTAGGACTTGGGTAATGGTGGCATACGTCCACTCCTATATAAAGGGATCACATCCCTAGTAGGAAGGACACTTTTTGCTAACCCAAAGAGCTATCACTAAAGACAGTATCCCCATTCACCCCGTTTTTGTCATAAACTACTACCTTGTGTAGTCGTCTCCCTACCCACATCAACTCTTGTTTGCAGGCCATTTAATCTAGAACTGCTAGTGAAGGATCAACCCTGTAGAATATAATAATCTTATCATTCCTACCCGGTGGTAAGACTATTTGTTTCATCAGATACATTTTGAGCAAATGTAGAGGATGGCATGGATGAGGATACAGATTTTGGGTTTGATGCCATAGTTGTCAAAATTTTTGAAATTAATTGATTGAATGTAAATTTTAACAAAGTCTTTGTTAAAAATAGCACCACTTGCCCCTTGGTGGGCGCCAAATTGTTTTGGTCAAAAATTAACTAAAGAAAATTAACATTGTATTCCAATGATGATTGTCGGCACAAAACCTCGGGAGGAGTCAAAGCCCCTGCCTTTGTTGTTTATATTAATGAAAAAATGGTAAATACAACTTTGGAAATGAAATGGACGAGTTGCTAAGGTTATAATGAGTGTAGTGAGTGTGTGAGCTTATAGAAAGAAAAATTAGTTGATCACAAGTGTCCTATACTCGTCCATAACACCCCTATTTATAGTAGGAAGTTACAACTATCATCCCGAAATATCCGGGATATCAACTACTTAGTCCACTAGCCATTTGAAGCTCTTCCACAGTCCCATGTAGCTTCAATTTTCATCAACCAAGTCTTCCGAGATTCCAGCAAGACTCAGTCAAGTATATTCGTCGTCCAAGGTTACCTGCATTCACAAAAATTCAAGATAGTTTGTTAGTCCATCCTCGGGATGTACATAGGATAATATACAGTAATATCTTGAACCCGGCATTGTCTTTAGTATCCTGAAGATGTCAAATAGAGAACACAAGTAAATAATATCATGAGGATTTCACCACTAACAGGTAGCACGTTTTAGAGGTCTACGAGAACTAGTTCTTGAGGAGGCTCACAAACCCAAGTACTTGGTTTACCCTCGAGCCGATAAGATGTACAAGAACATAAAGGATTTTAATTAGTGGCTCAACCTCAAGGGTGTTATTTGTGACACCCCGCATTTTCAGGTTCATACTTAAACTAAACTCTAGTTAACTTATACATATATTCATAGCATTTTACTTGACTAGAGTTAGTTAAGTGAGTCACACGATACACGGTTGTAGGTGAACAACTACATACACGAGTCTTGAACCCTGAACGTTGGTGAAACAATAAAACAAATAATTGTAGAACTCGTTTGATATTTATTACAATTATGTGCTTATGTGAATTTATTTGTGAACTTATGTGACACTAAATGTTATGTTGTGAAAATAGTGTATTGAGCATTTGAGCTTGTAACCGACACTAGACAGACTGAGGATCGTATATAAGTTATAAAATATTGGGTTAAATATTTTATAGATTTGCAATATTTTATGTATAAACTATTACATGAAACTATTTAGAATTTAGTGAACATAAAGGAACACAAACGAACTTCCCGCCAAACGATTTATGAATTGTTCGCTGAAAGTTTGGTTCATTTGCAACCCTACCTACAACCCCTAATTATGAAATTTTAACCCCTAACCTCCGCCATAAACAAGAAACCATTAATTTTGGAGCTTGGGAAGGTATATGATCAATTGGTTGAAGAGCTTAAGGTATATTAATCCTTCTCGTATGTGTTAATCCTTTTTAATCATGTTTTAAAACACCACAAACTTGTTTGTCCAGATCTAATGTCGGTCTATAATGATCAAAACATAAGTTTTATACAAGATTAACATGTTAAACATTAAGCTTTATGATTATTATGTGATATGTTACATGTTAATGCATGGTTTTGATTTATAAACATGTATGGTTTATAAATAATAATATTTGTGATAAAAACTTGCATGTTGAGACTTCTATGTTGTATGATCATGATGTGGTACCTGTTTATGGTAATATTTAGGCGATAATATGGTCATACGATGCGTTATGGATGAGTTCTTAACATAACCGAAAACAAACAGATTGCATGCTTTGACTTGTAGTCTCTGTAACGTGGCTTTAAACTATCTTTTTTAATTGTTTCTTGATTTGAACATGTCGTACGTGGTCTTAGATTTCTGGAATGGGTAAGATCATGCGATTTGGTTGTCGTTTGATGTGTTTTTAGATTTTTATTCTAATAAAGGTCTAAACTGATTTTCGGATTGAAATCTTGGGTCAACTTTTTAAAACCATAACTCGAGGTTTATGAAGACTTAGGTTATGAATTTTGGACAGTAGGTCGATATTGAAAAAACTCGGCTTTTCCAAGTTGATTCATCCCATTTGAATAAATATACGATTTTTAAAATTTTTTTACCGTAAACTGACCTGCTGTGAAAGTTTTCAGAACCTAGCCGTAGTATTTGATTTTTCATAATTTTTCAACAAGGTTTTGATACGAAATAAAAATAGTGGAACGACAAATTGACTTATAAGAATAATCTGTAAAATCATCATTGTCTAATTCTCTATGAAAGTATTTTTAGAAAAATTGTTTTCGCGTTGTACAATTTGTCCTAAAAACACAGATTGTGACATAGATGCTTATGTGCTTAATTAGAGTCTTATATGCTTTGATTATGACTCGAAGTTGCATGTACACTTGTATGAGATGTATTTAAAATGTACATTTGATAAAAAAACGTGACATTCGCCCAATGGGTTCATAGGGTCTACTTGTGAATTTAGTTAAGATAGGTGTCACTTAAACGTTTTCGCATAAACTAAGGTCATGGACAAATGAGTTATATGGTGTATCGTGTATACACATGTACTCACATAGTGAAACATAGTCTCTAATTCTTACTTGGATTTGGATTTAGCACTTAACGGAACCTAAGGTGAGTTTCACTACTCTTTTCTCAAAAGCATGCGTCCCGGGAGACAACTTTCTAAACTGTTTCTAGTACGGTTTGGGACTACTTTCACATCCCGGGTTTTGGGGTGTTTTGGTTCACGGGGTGAATCGGATTTACTAATTCATGTTTTGGTCCTTGATAAACTAAACCAACACTATCATTGTAAGACCTTCACGTACCGAATGAGTTGTCGGGTTGGTAAGCGGGTTACTAGTTGATAGCACTATTAGGTTTAACAAACCTCACACTGACTCGGGGAGTGCAGGAGTGAACTGTGACTTAACACATTATCATTGTTGATAGGCAATGATGCAAGGCAATCTGATCGCATTTGTGGCAACACGTACATTAGCAGTTCGGTATATCGGTGTTAGTTAACATGAGTGGCATAGCTACCCCTGACATGTGATGGATTAGTGTTTACGTGGTTTTGGAAACCTATGTATTTACTTGGTTACATGGTTTTGGAAACCTATGCACTTACATACTGATTTACTTTGTGAACTCACCAACTTTATGTTGACACACGATACATGCTTTTGCAGGTAGTTAGCTTCCGGTGACACGATTAGAAAGCACGTCACACTTCACTGCATTTGGGTCTAGGCATACATCTAAACTTCATTATATGCTTTTACGTTTTCTTTCATATGGTTTTATCTTTGGCGCCTTGTTTTGCGCATGGTTTTAAAATATCTATGTTTGGTTTACGCTTCCGCAACTTAACTAAACTTTTTGGGTAAACTATAAACTTAATTTTTGAAAACGAACTAAATGGTTCGGGCATTTAGATTCGTTCTTATGACTTATGGCTATGGGATCCTGGTGTGTCACGCACCTTGCGGTATAAACCCCGCAATGGAAATTCGAGGGTGTGACATTATTGCTACATATATCAGCCGATGTCTCACATGTTCGAAGGTCAAAGTCGAGTATCAGAAGCCGTCTGGTGTGCCTTAATAGCCCGAGATTCCCGTTTGGAAATGGGAACAGATCTCCATGGACTTCATCACCATGTTGCCGAAGACTTCCAATGATCATGATGCGATTTGGGTAATCGTTGATCGACTGACCAAGTTTGCACACTTCTTGCCAATTAAGGAAACTAACAAATTCAAAAAGTTGGCAAGGTTGTAAATTAGTGAGTACATCCTATCCCCTATTTGTTTTTATTCACTTTTGGGGTATTACATTTACACTTATACAAATTATACGTACAAGTTCACATTTTTACAATGCAATTCTAGTACTATGTGTAGTTGCTTACAAACATGCTTTATTCTTAGACAATACATGTAGAATACATTTGTACTTAGTGAAATCATTAACCTTGTACAAGCCGACCTTAACATTGGATGCCACTATTGGATTGACAACCCGCCTAGGTTGATTATCCCCCTTTATTATCGAAGAATCCGTGGTCATTGTTAAGTTATTATCCAATTATTTGGATAAGTACACCGCCATTCATTTTAGTACACTTATACAGTCACATGATTGATTTTGCTCATTTGTATGATACATAGTTTACATAAATGCACCATAGCTATGCACTTGAATTGTATAACATTTTCAACTTACTATGCTTTGTACATGTTTCAAGTGCAGTTTGATCTTAGTTGCATAGCATTGGATTCTAGTGCTTGCTTTTAATAAGTTACTAGACTATTGCCCGCGTGGACACGCGGTTCAACAACTAACAATTATTTGGAGCGGTAAAACCTATAAACAAAATACAGTAGAAATATTTTATTAAAATTTAAAAGCAAGAAATACACATTTTATTCAAATATCACTAAATATTTCCTTTGTTTTAATCTTGACATTCCCATCACCATGTAGTATAAGTAATTTCACCCCTCTACTTCTTTTAACTCTTAACAATGCAACATAAAGTTGGCCATGTGAGAATACGGGGTCTCATAAATACAATCCAACCTTCGATAGAGACTATATTTGGCTTTTATTGGTGGTCATTGCGAAACATACAGATATTGAGAATTGACGCCTTTGGAACTTCACTGGAATCTTGTTATCAGATGGTATTTGAGGAGTATTATCTAGTAAAACATAAATAGAAGTGAAAAATATTTCTGATAAAATGTTAAAAGTAAGACACCGTTTGAGTCAGATCATTCAAAATTCGAATTAAATGTTATAATTAAGTTTAATTGTTACCATTATAGATATTAAAATATAACGTTATATAGTTAAATAGAACATTTAATACTTGAATATTTATAAAGTTTAACTGAAATCTATCAATTCAAATTCTTGTATTCAAAATTTGAATTTTAACTTGTAACTAATTTAAGAAATTTATAACTAAAACTATTATTTGTTAAATTTTAAATATATTAGGAAATCTCTAATTATAATATCTCTATTTTAATGATCATAGTAGGATTAATTGTTACAATTATGAATTTAAATTCAAAGTTTGAAATTTTTTAAATATTCAGATAATTCAAAATTTGAATTAAATGTTATAATTAAGTCTTATTGTTACCATTATTATCCAAAATTTACAATTTTTATAATGTTAAAAAAATTTAAAAATTAAAATTATAGATATCGAAATATGAAATTATATACTTAAATAGAACATTTAATATTTGAATATTTATAAAGTTTAATTAAAATTTATCAATTCAAATTCTAGTAATCAAAATTTGAAAGATTCAAATCATTCAAAAATTTGAATTAAATATTTTAATTGTGTTAATTAAATCTAAATCTAAATGTTACCATAAACCTTAAATTCAAATTTTTCATATTAAATATTTAAATAAAACATTTAGTATTCAAATATTTTTAAAGTTTAACGGAATTTTATAATTTCAAATTCTAGTATTTAAAATTTTAATTTTTACTTGTAATTAATTTAAGAAAGTTACATTAATTGTTAAATTTTAAATATATTAGAAAATCATAATTTAAAGATAATAAATAGATGTAATGATTACCATTATTAACTTTAATTCAAAATTTTAATTTTTTTTTTAAAACTAAGTCATTCAAAATGTGTAATTAAAAGGATAATTAGTATGTGTAATTTCTTACAATTATTAAACAAAATTTGAAATTTTGTCTAATTGGAATTTAAATATTTTGAATTTTAATTTAAAATTTGAAATTGATAATCCGTTATAATTGTAACACCCCAACCGATGGCGGAAACATCGGGATGTTACGTATTGATGATTGTTCAGTAGCTCATGGTGAATATTAACTTCCATTAAATAATTTAAATGAATTACATACAATTGTTCTAGAATTTGTACATCAAATTTGAATAAAACTATACACATATCTTCAAGCATCAATTCAAATCATCAAGCAAATAGAACCTGAAACATGTTAAGTTGAAAAGGTTTTGGGTCAACAAAAGTTGGTGAGAATTACATAGGTTTTTGATAATTGAATAAAAATGTTGTGCAATTCATGTGTCATGTCAATCTAGTCCATATGTGAGAACATACTAGAAATAAATCGAGTGCATAATCAACCCTGATGACTGTTATAATATGATACATACCATATGCTCATGGTCCACTTGAATATGTTATACGATAACAAACACCCACGCTACCTTTGTAGGAGGCACGTATCCGGGTGGGATTGTCAGTCCAATAGATCTATCAATGTTTACCGCCGGCTTGTACGGAGTTAATGATTATGCTAGAATGGTGCTTACTCTAATCATGCTCAAGACATAATGCAACATAGAAAACACATAGACACATTGATGATTGAATTGCATAAATGATATTGTAACATGTTTCACCCCAAAAATGGTGATAAATAGAAAAGGGGCTATGTAAAACTCACCTTGGTAAAATGTTATATCTGTTGAGAAATTTGGATAATTGTGTTGACCAAATGTATCAAGTATCACCCTAAAATGAGGTAATAAATATGTCTAAGTCTATCAAGTCTACAAATGTATAAGTTCTAGGGCTTCGAATTGGGGATAAACGCTCGTTTGATTATTATTAAAAATATTCGACAATTGAGAGAAATTTAGTAAATAAATAACCAAAAATCGTTTTATAAGTTTTATATCTAAGATAGTCACAAGAATGTGTTTAAAGTATAAAAATAATTTTTATAAAATTATTTTCTTTAAAATAGATTATTAAATCTATTTATTACAAATTGTCAAACTTTAACTTTAATAATTAAAATTACTAAAATTAGATAATTATTATTTTAAAATTCATATTTCTATTCTAGATATTTAAAAATAAATTGTATAAAATTTTGGTGCAAAAATAATAAAAATTGAATTTATTATGATTTAATTATGATTAAATCTAACAAAAATTGATTAAAAATATTAAATAAATGATTTTTCTGAAATAAAAATCATTTCAGAAAAGTTTATCATTGTACAACTCAGGATAATTTTTGTGGAAATTAATAAGGTTGTTTCGATATTTTTATAGATTTTTATAAATAAAATGAAATAAACTTAATTTATTTATTATATATATTAAATAAATAAATTTCAGAAAACTAAAAATTGTAACTTAAGCTTTTTCACTAGTTTAACATAATGTAATTTTTGTAGAATTTTTAAAAGTGTTTTAGTATTTTAAAATGTATATATAAAATTATAGGTATTATATATATATAGTTGAAAAAGAAAAACAAAACAAAAACAAAAAAAAAAGATTTGCCAAACCCGGGACTCGAACCCGGGTCCTGATGAGTGGAAGGGCGTGCCCAGACCAGTTGGTCTGGGTGTTAGTTTGTTAATCATTTTGGGTTCTGATTATATTTATACAATACTTGAAACAATGAAAATCCCCAAATCATACAATTTCGAGCCCTAGATTTGCAATTGGACGATTCACACATCAATAACCAGATTAACCTTAGGGTTATTGATGTGTGGATGCCGAAGATTAAAACCCATCCAAAAATTCGTACTTACAATGTGAAATCGAGCTCAATTGGTCAGTCAACGTGCAAAGTCAAACCCGTTCAAAAAAATCGATAACAGAAGATGATTGTGAAGAATTGGAGATAGAGAAGAGATTATTGGCGAGTTGTGAAGGCTTGGGGATGACCAATTTATAGTGTGAATGTCCAGGTTGTTTAATTGGAAGGTTTGACCCATTGTTAATGGTTGACGCGTTAATGATTAAATTTGGTATCAATTGACTGGAATTAATCGTTTTGCTGAGTCAAGGATGGCCGAAAATCATGTAATCTTACCATGTTTGCATAATTAATAGCTAAATCAAAGGTTTGTTAAAAAAAATATATATATATACAGCTGCTGCTGCTGTTTCGCGAACAAGGGAAAAGGGAAAAGGAGAAGTAAATGTGGGTTTATATATAAATTAAGTTGGTTTTAAAATCAAATAGGTGTGTGGTCCAGGTGGTTTAAACACTGTGTTTGAGTGAGAGGTCTCCGGTTCGAACCCGGCTGGCCACACTCTTTTCTTTTCTTTTCTTTTTAACATAAAAGAGGGGAGTTGGGCTGGGCTAGTTGGGCCGGCTCCTTGGGCTCAGCAGGCCCAAATCCGATTTTATAAGGAAAGGGAAAGGGTGGTTTGGGTTTGGGTTTGGGCTTAGACTAACAAAATCAATCCACAATATTGTTTTTATGTATTATTATTATTATTATTATTATTATTATACACATATATATATATATATAAGTTGTGTGGTCGGGAAAGATAAAAACTTAGGCACGTTATGAAAATATTAAAATTTGAAAATTTGGCGATGTTACAGTCTCCCCTACTTTTGGGAACTTCGTCCCGAAGTTAAAGGAAAACACTAGGTTTACAATTAGTCGGCTACCGAAAACCTTGATAAAATTTCACACTACCTTAATGTACCTGTAAATTCATGATTACGTTCCGGACCGTAATTACCAATTTACCTTACATTAGGGTTTTGCGTCCTTTTATGACTTTACTGATTGTTGAGCAGGTCTGATAGTCCCCACCAGTCGTTGAGGAGGTGGTAGGGCCTCTCCCGACTGTTGGAAAGACATGATGACCTCTACCAATCGTTAAGTAGATTGTTTAGTAGTCAACTATTTGTTGTACAAGTAAGCAAGTATAGATATAGCAATCAGTTCACATTAAAACAAACATGCACACAGATGTTATGATAATACTTGAATTTATTATTTGATTCAAAAGTGGCAATACATGAAATTAAAGAGAAAATAGATATTATTCAAATGGTAGGGTTTGCTGTTAAGTAGTTGGAGGGTCTCAAGCGGGATTATTTGGAGCATCAAGAGCGTCGGTAGCAGGGATTCGACAAGCATCTGCAAGATGCCCATACCTTTGACAATTGGTGCACTGTCGGCAGGGTACTTGAGTTGGATGGTGATACTGGCAGGTGTCACACTTAGGTAGGTTCCCATTGTATTGTTTCTTGGTGGGTGGGGCAGTGGTGTCTATTGCAAAATTCCTGACCTTGTTCTTCCCGTTGGTTGAGGCCTCAGTTTTGATATCAACGGCAGGTTGGGGAGTATCCTTTTTCTTTTCCCCTTTACGAGTCAGGGTCCCTGCCTTCACATGGTTATCTGTTAGGGTGGCAGCCAAACGCTTTGCTTCCTCCAAAGTAGCAGGGTTCCTTCCCCACACCGTGTCTTGAATCTGCATCGGTAAGCCACCAATGTATTTTTCGATCGCAATGGGCAAAGGGGTGACTTTGTGGGGTAGCAGTAAGCTAAGTTCGTGAAAACGAGTGTTGTAAGTGAGGTTTTCCCCACTGTCTTGAGCAAGATCATGAAATTCATCTTCCAGCTTCTTAATTTCATTACGAGGACAGAACTCTGCCTTCATAATGTCTTTAGCTTGATCCCAGGTTAAGGCTAGTGCAGCTTCGGCTCCGCGAGTGCGTTTTTCTTCATTCCACCAAGTGAGTGCTCGCTTATGAAGAACACTCATGGCATAACGGACTTTAAAGTTGTCGGGGCATTCACTGTTAATGAAGGTATTTTCAATACCCTCAAACCATTGTAGGAGTCCTGAAGCTCCATCTTCTCCACTGAATTTCGGGGTATTGCAAGAATTAAAGTGCTTAAGGGTACAGGCTGGAAGTCCATTCCCGTTGTGGTGTCCATTTCCATTTCCATTCCCGTTGCCGTTCCCATTGCCGTTCAACTGGATGACTTGAGCTAGTAAGTTGGGAACCAGAGTTGCGATTTGCTGCGCCATTTGTTGAGAAATGATTGCAGCCAGTTGGGCATCGACACCATTGTTGTTGTTGTTGTGGTTAGTATCGTGGTTGTGGTTGTGATTGCTACTTCCTTCATCATGATTTTCACCACTGTTAAGACGAGCACTGCGACGTGGAGGCATGATCTGTAAGAGACACAGTGAAATGAATGAGATTATATAAGGAGCGTAATCATTTATTCATTAAAACGAATAAACGAAAACGTTGACTTATCAAAGATTCTAAATTCTAATAACATATGAAGACATGCTTTAGCCTATAAGTGAACACTCATCCCGAGAATTCCCAGGTAGGCATCCGGGTCCCTCGTCTGATTGGGATATATGCGCAATGCCAGCCTAGACAGAAGACTCAGAATACAGGCGTTCACCCTTCCAGATTGCACGTGTTCGTTATTAAAATCTAGAACTTCGACGAGATCTCAAGGTGGTTCAGGTTAAACCTGAGGATTTTGCCTTATTAGTCTCAGAGTGAATCCAGTGATGGAGACGTAGGGGTGAAAGTAGAGATATGAAGTAGGAGGGAGATAGAGAATAGCAAGTAAAAGAAGCAAGTACTGGTTAAATCCTATGGTTATAGTCTAGATTATTTTTCTAATAACTTAATTCCCTATAACCATGGCTCTGATACCAATCTGTAACACCCCAACCGATGGCGGAAACATCGGGATGTTACGTATTGATGATTGTTCAGTAGCTCATGGTGAATATTAACTTTCATTAAATAATTTAAATGAATTACATACAATTGTTCTAGAATTTGTACATCAAATTTGAATAAAACTATACACATATCTTCAAGCATCAATTCAAATCTTCAAGCAAATAGAACTTGAAATATGTTAAGTTGAAAAGGTTTTGGGTCAACAAAAGTTGGTGAGAATTACATAGGTTTTTGATAATTGAATAAAAATGTTGTGCAATTCATGTGTCATGTCAATCTAGTCCATATGTGAGAACATACTAGAAATAAATCGAGTGCATAATCAACCCTGATGACTGTTATAATATGATACATACCATACGCTCATGGTCCACTTGAATATGTTATACGATAACAAACACCCACGCTACCTTTGTAGGAGGCACGTATCCGGGTGGGATTGTCAGTCCAATAGATCTATCAATGTTTACCGCCGGCTTGTACGGAGTTAATGATTATGCTAGAATGGTGCTTACTCTAATCATGCTCAAGACATAATGCAACATAGAAAACACATAGACACATTGATGATTGAATTGCATAAATGATATTGTAACATGTTTCACCCCAAAAATGGTGATAAATAGAAAATGGGCTATGTAAAACTCACCTTGGTAAAATGTTATATCTGTTGAGAAATTTGGATAATTGTGTTGACCAAATATATCAAGTATCACCCTAAAATGAGGTAATAAATATGTCTAAGTCTATCAAGTCTACAAATGTATAAGTTCTAGGGCTTCGAATTGGGGATAAACGCTCGTTTGATTATTATTAAAAATATTCGACAATTGAGAGAAATTTAGTAAATAAATAACCAAAAATCTTTTTATAAGTTTTATATCTAAGATAGTCACAAGAATGTGTTTAAAGTATAAAAATAATTTTTATAAAATTATTTTCTTTAAAATAGATTATTAAATCTATTTATTACAAATTGTCAAACTTTAACTTTAATAATTAAAATTACTAAAATTAAATAATTATTATTTTAAAATTCATATTTCTGTTCTAGATATTTAAAAATAAATTGTATAAAATTTTGGTGCAAAAATAATAAAAATTGAATTTATTATGATTTAATTATGATTAAATCTAACAAAAATTGATTAAAAATATTAAATAAATGATTTTTCTGAAATAAAAATCATTTCAGAAAAGTTTATCATTGTACAACTCAGGATAATTTTTGTGGAAATTAATAAGGTTGTTTCGATATTTTTATAGATTTTTATAAATAAAATGAAATAAACTTAATTTATTTATTATATATATTAAATAAATAAATTTCAGAAAACTAAAAATTGTAACTTAAGCTTTTTCACTAGTTTAACATAATGTAATTTTTGTAGAATTTTTAAAAGTGTTTTAGTATTTTAAAATGTATATATAAAATTATAGGTATTATATATATATAGTTGAAAAAGAAAAAAAAAACAAAAACAAAAAAAAAGATTTGTCAAACCCGGGACTCGAACCCGGGTCCTGATGAGTGGAAGGGCGTGCCCAGACCAGTTGGTCTGGGTGTTAGTTTGTTAATCATTTTGGGTTCTGATTATATTTATACAATACTTGAAACAATGAAAATCCCCAAATCATACAATTTCGAGCCCTAGATTTGCAATTGGACGATTCACACATCAATAACCAGATTAACCTTAGGGTTATTGATGTGTGGATGCCGAAGATTAAAACCCATCCAAAAATTCGTACTTACAATGTGAAATCGAGCTCAATTGGTCAGTCAACGTGCAAAGTCAAACCCGTTCAAAAAAATCGATAACAGAAGATGATTGTGAAGAATTGGAGATAGAGAAGAGATTATTGGCGAGTTGTGAAGGCTTGGGGATGACCAATTTATAGTGTGAATGTCCAGGTTGTTTAATTGGAAGGTTTGACCCGTTGTTAATGGTTGACGCGTTAATGATTAAATTTGGTATCAATTGACTGGAATTAATCGTTTTGCTGAGTCAAGGATGGCCGAAAATCATGTAATCTTACCATGTTTGCATCATTAATAGCTAAATCAAAGGTTTGTTAAAAAAAATATATATATATATATACAGCTGCTGCTGTTTCGCGAACAAGGGAAAAGGGAAAAGGAGAAGTAAATGTGGGTTTATATATAAATTAAGTTGGTTTTAAAATCAAATAGGTGTGTGGTCCAGGTGGTTTAAACACGTGTGTTTGAGTGAGAGGTCTCCGGTTCAAACCCGGCTGGCCACACTCTTTTCTTTTCTTTTTAACATAAAAGAGGGGAGTTGGGCTGGGCTAGTTGGGCCGGCTCCTTGGGCTCAGCAGGCCCAAATCCGATTTTATCAGGAAAGGGAAAGGGTGGTTTGGGTTTGGGTTTGGGCTTAGACTAACAAAATCAATCCACAATATTATTTTTATGTATTATTATTATTATTATTATTATTATTATTATTATTATTATTATTATACACATATATATATATAAGTTGTGTGGTCGGGAAAGATAAAAACTTAGGCACGTTATGAAAATATTAAAATTTGAAAATTTGGCGATGTTACAATAATCAGATTAACAAAAATAATATGTAAACATACTTTATTTACCAAAAATAAATATACAAAATTGATTATATATAAGGTAAATTAGCGGTAACAATTTTATTTATAAAAATACAAATTTAAGTTTCTTTATAAAACGGTTATATATATTTGATTAATAATTAATAATAACTCGATTTTGTTTAAAGTTATTAATCAAATTGAAATCATAATTATAAAAATTAGATGTTTCCAAAAATTGTGCAAATTATGATAAATGCTAGTTAACCTAAAAATAGTAATTTGACAAATCAAATAATTAATCATTTATTTGTCTCTTTAAATGTAGTTGACTTTAAAAAACGGATGTTTTTTAAATTATAATTTTTGAATGTATAAAAATAAATTAATTCTGATGAAAATGTTAAAGTCTAAAATCTACCAAAAATTGTTTGACAGTTACAATTAGAGTGATTGTAATTTACATAAAAAATCGTTACTTTGATTTTTTTGTTAATGATTTACGAAAAAATTACTGTGTTTTCTAACATACTAATTAATCTTATTCAACAATGATAAATCACAAATCTATACATATAAAAGTCAAACATTGCCATACTTTGACATAAGAACTTCAAGATTAATTTTGTTTTTTTATCAAATTGTGTAATAAATATAGTTTTGACTACTAACAACTGTTTATATGGTCAAATATTTGAATTTGGAATGGGCGTAAATATAGTTAATATATAATTATTTTACCAAAATTTAGGTTTTGATTAATATACAAAACTAATTTTGAGAAAATAAATCAAGGATAATTATAAAAAAGATTCGAACAATATAGAAAAGTAACATAGGAAATTGAACAATTAATAAACAAAATAATAAGGAGAAGGAAAGCTTACAACCGATTGAGTGACGTGCCTACAACAATTGATTTTGTTTCAAGAAAGACCCATCACTTTTGCGTTTAAGGCATATTGGAAGAACAATGTAGTTTCAAAAGAAAAAGGATATAGTATATTAATCGCCAGGATCATAAAATTGGATGTATCAAACACACATAATACAGCTATATCGGAAGTTTTAAAAACGACCATAAAATTATACCACATTAAATAATATCATTCAATTCCATATCCCCATAAATCGAAAGTTTTAAATCATTCTATAAAATTAGAAGCTTGAAAATAGGAAAGATTGTAGAATCTTTTAAAAAAATTTAAACCACTTTCCGATTTTGACATGATGCAATCGGGTGCACCCACATCCGAGATCCATGATCCATCCAATCACCAACCAAACTAAAGAGTTTCACTAAAAAACATTCTCTCAAGCATTTGAAGATCCAAATTATATTAAATCCTCAAGAACAAATAAGAACAATTGATGAAAATTCTTGAACCCTTTAAACAATCTTAGCCGAATAAGAACTTATGAACATGAACGAAAAAATCATTGTAGTAATTACAAAAACAGAGCAAATGTTAAAAAATGTTACAATATCATTATGTTAATATATAGGTAAGTAAATTATGTCATAGTTATCTAACATTTTAAATGAATCAATATCGTTCAAATTGTATCAATGCAAACAGCTAAATTATTCATAAAGTTTTATATATAAATCCACCCGACCAATCCTATTGATTCAACTAAAATAACTTGTTTTTATTTCATCATGAAAGTCATCGGATCTCCTTATTTTCTCACATTAGAATATTTAATATATAACTACTATTTAGAAAAACTTGAAAACCATTGAGACACTTATAACTATTTTTTGAATTTCACACGTAACACGGTTTTTTAAATCCTTTCCGATACATGTGATTATCATCCATCACTACTTATAAATTTGAAGCTATCTACTTAAACTTGATTTTGACATATTCTATTAGACCTAAACATGAACCCTAAAACTTAAAAATTATTAAACCTAAACAATAATACACGTAAAATCAAAGATTGAAAGCTAAATCATAGTTTATCAGTTAAAACAAAGACACAAAAACATTAATCGCCCATGAAAGATTAAGATATAATCATATTAGAAAAAAAAACGAAAACAAAAAACAGAGTAACGTGATAGATGAACAACGATAACATTACAGAAGAATGGAAGAGATGATACCTTGAAGGAGAGGAGATGAAGGAGGCGCTTTGTTGTGTGATTTGGTTTAGGGTTTGAAAGTGATTAGAAAATCGGTTTTGTATAATTGAGGAGAAGGTTTAGGAAAGTTAATCATATTCAATGATTCTTGACCAAAAATAAATGAGAATGATTATTGATTTTTAGAAAAAACAAAAATTTATAAATTACATTGTTGTGCCATGTGGCACAATTTGAGAGGCTACACAATTGAAGGATTAACATTGGAGTGCCATGTGTCCACATTGAGTTTCATATATTAGTTGTATAGATATAGATTTCAATTTCATGTTTTGTTCAGACTTTTGTATTTTTCCGATTTCATCCATGTAAGACAATTTGAATTATTAAATAAAATATTTACATTTTAGTACTATGAGCTTTTGAACAATTGTCACTATATGACACCTCGATGATTCCACCATCGGTTTGGGTGTTACAGATTGGTATTATAGTGGGAAGTTACGGGTGAAATTGTAGGAGGATGTGGTTATACGACGTTGTCGACTCGTTGGCACCATGACATCAATTTGTTCGAACAGAAGCAGAGATTTGAGGGTTGTGCGATAGAAAAATCCTTTTTTTTTGTGTTCAGCCAACGCAAGTACATCTTAGACATCTTGGAGGATATGGGAATGACTGGTTTTCGTTCGACTCAATTCCCAATGGAACAAAATTTGAAGTTGGATAAATGTGATAAAGAAGCTCAAGTCGAGGCAAACCAATACCGACGATTAATTGGAAGACTCCTTTACCTTCAGGCTACTAGATCCGATGTTGCATATGTCGTCAATATTCTGAGTCAATTCATTGGTGACCCAAGAGTTAGTAATTTAGAGGCTGCCAATCAAGACCTTCGCTACCTTAAAGGCACTCCTGGACAAGGGATTCTTCTACCAAAGCAGGGCGACACCAACCTCATCACTTACTGTGACTCGAATTGGCTTGGTTGTCCTTTCACACGGATGTCATGAACTAGGTACTTTCTTCTCTTGGGAGGTTCTCCTATATCCTGGAAATCAAAGAAACAATCGGTGGTTTCCTGATCTTCGGCCGAAGATGAATACCGGGCCATGGCAGCCTTGGTTAGGGAGATTATATGGATGAGATGGCTTTTAAAGGAACTTGATGTGCCCTCAAGAAGGACCGACACAATTGTTCTGTGACATTCAAGCGACCAGGAAAATTGCAAACAACCCCGTGTTTCATGAACGCACCAAACATGTTGAAATGGATTGTTATTTTATTCGTGAACGTGTCCAGAGAAACTATTATAATTAATAAGAAAACGATTACTTAAATTAACATGGATAAAACTAAGATTACAATATTGCAAAACAAAACATAAAAGGAAAACTAGATAGTGGGAGCAATGGTAGAATGCAACTAACACTCTAACACTACTCCATTAATTAACAACTTACATGAATTCAAAATTTGTATTCAACTAGAAGTAGAACATTAACCCTTATTTGAAAGTAAAAACATAAGCCACTTTTTGATCAAGAATCTCAACAACGAGGAATATCTACAGGAGGTGGCAAGAGTTTCTGTGATGGTCCAACTCCATCTTCAACAATGAATGTCATTCCGAAACCCCAAGCTAGATGGGTATCAATATGGCAATGCATCAACCATACACCTATTGCATCCGGTTACAATTTCTCAACAATGGCGGATTTTGATCAGCTTATGATAGGGGTTTAAACGAGCCGAGCCTGACCTCATGAGTAGTTTGACATTCTCAAGTTTAGCTTGGACACAACTTGGTTAATATTATTTATTAATTAATTTCCTGTTTCTTAATAAATGTAATTTTTATATATGTTTGTAATATAGATTTTATATATAACATAATACAGCTTCCTTATACAATTTTATATTGTAGTGTTATTATAAACTTACTTTTTTAAAGAATGTTAAAATTTAAATAAAAGGATTGATTAAACTTGTGAGCCAGCTCGAGTTGAATAACTGATTCTCTGAGTCGAGCCTGTTTAAGCTCGACTCTATTCGAGGTTTTACCAAGTTAACCTTGAGTTGTTCACGAGCAGCCTGGCTCATTCAGACTCCTCGTTTACGACTGATATACATTAGGATTGATAGCCAAACTTACCCGGATTATCAGCGACGAAGCGAATGGCAGCCCACCCACCAACGGGGACATCAATCGTATTCCTTTGTGGAGGGTCAATTAGATTGAATTGGGCAGTATCCCGGGAAGGATTAAAATTACCGAAACCCTGTCCAACAACATAAAAATGATACCCGTGTAGATGAACAGGATGATCTTCGGTCGAAAAGATGGATGTATCTTGCAACACGATCTCAACATTAGAACCAAACTTTAAGTTGTAAAGTTTTGTTCCCCTAATGGGCTGCCAGAGTCCCCTTGGGATGTTACCGGTGTAATCGAATTTAACTAATGGTGTTGCGGGGAAATCAGTTGTGTAAATGTTAGGGATATTATTCGTGTACGCTTGAAGCAATGAAGCTCGACTAGGAAGCACAAACGATACGTTGTTCATGCTAGCACCGAATCGTGTGTTATTCGGTCCTTGACATCTTAGTCCTGGAGAACAGTTGAAAAATCCGAAACCTATGGTGATAAAAAGGTTTTCGTCGATTTTTGTTGGGACATCAACTTTTCCAGGGCTTTTGATTTGGTTTGAGAAGGCTGTGACCGTGTTGGTGTCGTTATAGGCGGGAAGTGGTGGTAGGATTGGTCGTGAAGTGGTGGATTTGTACTCGAGAATGGCGGTGGTGGTTGTGTTGTCAAAAGGGGCGTTTCTAGCGGTGGCATAGGCTCGGGCAGCCATGTAGTATCGGCCTGGTTTTTGATCCGCGGTTAGGAGGACATCCGTGGTTTGTCCGGGTCCTACCATGATGACATTGGTGGCGAATGGTTTAGTGTAGACCGCGTCTGTGGCAACTACGGTTAGCTTGTGGTTCGCGACCGTGAAGAAGAGTTGTTGATTGAGTGCAGCGTTGATGACTCGTAGTAAAACGGTGTCACCAGAGTTTACTGAATATCTTACGGTACCTACGTTGTCACATACATAATATGTACAAATGAGTATAGGTGGCAAACCCATATTTGAATCTGAATACAATATGTTAATAATTAATAAATCATAGGTCTATTGATTTAAGATAATATTTTTGATTATATTGGAAAATATTAATTATTTTAAAAACTATTTGAAAAAAAAAATGTCTTGGACGAATCTAGGTGCGGATACAGGGGGGTTTTAGTAGGTTCCCAGGAACCCCCTCGGTTTGGAAAAAATTGAAAATTTTAGTGGAAAATTTTGAAAAATCAGTGAAAATGAACGAAATGAACCCCCTGAAAATCCGTCTTGGATACGCCACTGGACGAATCCAACCCGACCTTAGCTACATAAAAAGCAACTTTATGTTAACAAACCCATTCATTTAGTAATCTCTAGCGGGGAGTCTTAGACTAAACCCACAATCACTTGTTTAATAAACTTGTCAGTACCAACATATACCTTGCTGTGAACATTTGTATAGATCACCGGGTTGACCGTTGATGGTGAGTGCATCGGAAATGTTTGGAGCCGCACCACTGAATAATGCTTGTTGTAGGACACTAATAATGTCTCGGTTCCACCACTCGCCTATGATGATCACCGTCAAGTGATTAATAAGATTTTACGTAAATCAGAATACCAGATAAAGTTTTAGATATATAGCCATACCTAAAACAATAGGGAGTTCTAGTTTCGGTTTAGAGAATGGGTGTGAAAAGCCGAACTTTGGATGGATTATGAGCGCACCATAAACTGTGGCTCGTAGCCATCGGCTATGAGCATGCCACCACAACGTGCCCTCTTGATCTTGTATGATGAACTGGTATGTGTATGATCTGCCCGGCATGATAGGACACTGAGTAACATACTCAGGCCCATCAGCCCATGGGTTTTGCATCTGTCTAAGCCCATGCCTATGACATAAAGTACCAAAAAGGTCATTTGCAAATTTTATGGTTATGAAAGAAATAAAAGTGTAATATTGTGTGAAGTACCAATGGATGGTGACATTGTAGCGAGCCTTGTTTGTGACTTTAACAGTAACGACATCACTGTTACGTACTTCCAAAATCGGGCCGGGAAACTGTCCATTAACGGTCATTATCGTATGGGATTTGCATAGCCGTGTCACCCTTTGTTCTTGAACCTTTTGTTAGTAAAATGACCGTTAGCATAAACAAAAAATGTTGATCAGAAATAAAAATCAGCAATGTTTTTGTTCACAACTAATTTTCTAAAAACATATGATCTTAGAAATGATCACCAAAAACAAATGTGTAAATGTTATTAACGACAACAGTGAAGAAACTAAAATTTTGTTGCTAGTGGTTCAGTAGCTCACGATATCAACTACTTTACTAACGACAATTTGAAGGGTCAAATTTCAAAGAAGGACCCTGTTTATTGAAACATTTGTTACTTAGAGAGTCGACGAACCCCAGACCCCTAGTTCCATCTAAATGACAAGGTAAATGGAATCATGCAGGATTTGGAAACATACATTGAACTCATGATAATGGTCTTGATTTGCATTGGTTATGGAAACAAGTGTTGAGAGAATGACAAGAAAAGCAACATTGAATAAAAGGTTGTACTCCATTGTGTTAGGAAGTGTGGATGTTGCATGCCAAATACGATGGTCTATTTATAGTAAGATTAAAAGAGGTGATTAGGCTATTATCACTAATGAGTCATTAACAAAAAAAACTTTTGCAATTTAGTCCAACTAACAAGTGGGTTTTGGTGCAACTACTAACTATAAATCAATTGTTTTATTATTTTGACATTTTAAACTTGAAATTAATAGCATGGATCATCTTGAAACTTTCAAACTTGAATTGTTTTCTTTTAATAAAATCCAAAGAATCAAATTGGTGAATTTTCAAAAGATGACATAGTTACATCTCTTGCGTGAATGTGATGTAGTAAGAATAAGTTACTTATAACATTGGTACATAGAGCGTGGAAAAAAAATACAATAGGCGCCTTTTATCAGAGCCAGTCCTAAGTATTTAAGTGTCTTGTACAAGCAAAAAAAAATACCCTTAGACTATAACGAAGTATATCTAAGATTTTTTTTTAATAATATTAGTTGTTATTGTTGTTATAACTATTATTCAATTAAGTTTTAATGATTCATTTTAGTTTTTTTTTCTTTTTAACCAAAGTATATTTAAAAAATCTACCTATAAAAACAATAGAAAAATTTGTGAAAACAAAGGAAATGATACATATTGACTAAATAATATTTCACTAGCTGGAATCCCGTGTGGAAATACACGGGAGGAGTGAGTCCAGTCTTATTTGCTGTTTGGTCAACAAACCAAACGTCTAAAACACTCGATCTATTGTTAAAAGAAAAACTGTATTTGGTAACGTCTGTTACTTTCACAACATCAGTTAATAATGCTGAGGCAATAGATCGTTTATAATTCAACCGTTTGTAACTCAACGTCTGTTCCTTTCGCAACTCTGTTCATTACATCAATTAAGCAGATTTTTTAAAACACTTGTTTAGCAACGGATTAGCAACGTCTGCTGCGAAGAACCACTGTTTAGCAACGTCTGTTTATATCTTTTATAATAATTATTATTATATACCTAAAAAGCATAAGCAGACCCACTGTTAACTACTGTTCCTTTCACGATAACAGTTAATAACACTGATCAGATGTTTAATAACTGAAGTGTTACAACCAAGGAATAAAAAGTCTAAAAACGGATTAAAAAGCTGTAGTCAATATGTAGCAATATATAAAAAACCATATATAATCAACGTTAAACAAAACAAACATAATCAATTTTAAACATCAATATACATAGCTAGTTAAAGGAATTAATAAAATTAAGCTTCAATTCCATTGACGCTTCAAGCTGTGCATGCAGATCTTTCAATCTTGCCAAAAATTCTACATCCTTAATCCCGGACTCTGAATTGCACAGCACGGACAAATCACGAACATCAGTCGAAGGCATTGACTGCAAACTACGTTGCACATCGTCTCGGTCAAAGGTGCCCAAGTGCAAATGGTCAAAACAAATCTTCAAGTCTCTTGTAGTCTTCAAATCTTGATAGTATTGTGCTGTAATTTGATTATGAACAAATTTCTTCATTTCATCTTCATGTTATCACTTGGGGCTGCCATTGATGCAATTGGTGAAGACTAAAATGTAAATGTTAATATTAAAATGGTTTGTGATTAACTTCCGGATGGCTTTACTATTTTATACACTGTTAACACGTGAAAAATGAAAGGTCATACGGTAGAATAGTTATTGTACTTGGGTTAACGTGTTAAGCAAAAGATTTTCTTATAATGATTATTTAATTTCAAAACGTTTATAGTATCTAAAAAGTCGATACAAATTGTGAAACATAAATGAACGAATGCTTTGGAAAACGAATAGACGAAATAATCAACTATCAATTTAACAAATGAACCGGGTTAAATAATTACACCAAATATCACCTGAAATTAATTATATTTTGAAATTATTACTATAAATAAGTTAACATCCAACCTAAAATTTATCTAGAAATTACACACAGTACATATTCTAAACTTCATCTATAAAAATGGCAAACAGGTCATACTATCATTTTGCTAATACATCAGATGTTAAGTCTTTATCCAGCGCGCGCTAAAAGAAAAGAGAAAAGATGAAGATATTTGCAATGAAGTTGAGAGGATCGAAGAAACAGTTAAGGAACAATCATGGGCAAATATTGCCCTACTAGATATAGTGTTGCATCAACCAGCAAGTGGTTTAAGAGACAAGATAGAAGACTATTTGACTCAACAACTACGAATCGACAACAACATCCATGAAGGATTGATGGAATTAAAAAATGATCTTTCAAGTGAGATTCTGAAAAAGAAACAAAGGATTTTTTAAATTTTAATTAAGTAGTTTGTATAGTAGATATGATTTTTATTATGTACGTTTTAATTTTAAATGTTAAACTCTGTTTAGTAAAAACGACATTATGAACCCATTCGTCTGTTGTTTGACAACATCTGTTTATCATCATCTGTTTGATTCTTTAAATCAATTATATAAGGTCTGTTTACTTATACCAACATTATGAAACCAATCGTTTGCTGTAAAGTAAACCTCTTTAGTAACATCTGTTTCTTTCTATAAAACAATTACTAACAAATATATAAAAAAAATAAACACACCAACTGTTAAGCTCTGTTTGGTAAAAATTAAGTTAAAGAGTCAATCTACTGTTAAAATAAGAACTGTATTTTGTAAGGTCTGTTCCATTCACAATACCAGTTAAATGTACAAACAAATTAAAGCTCTATTGAAATAACACATATCGAAACAAAAAAGAGGATGATCAAATTAAAAAGTAAATATAAAGTTGAAAGAAAAACCCTATTTGTTAACATCTTTAAAAGCAAGCCGTCAATATAGAAGAATTTTTTAAAGACTGTGTTTAATAGACTGTTGATTAAAACATATGTAAATTCAACTGTTTGGTTCAAATAGTTGTTGACTTAAACAGTTGCTACTAACAACTATAACACATTTACATTTTTTATGTTTGTTTACTAAAGATCAATCATCTGTTGAGAATTTGTCCCCTTTTATAGTGTGAATATTTTGAAATGACTTTTGTGACTTTTTATTTACTTTATTAGTTGGATTAAAAGTAAATCTAAATTTTGAAATGACTTTTGTGACTTTTTATTTACTTTTTATATAATGACAGACAATTGCTTCACAACAAGAAATAATAAAATATTAATGTTAATAAAGTAACTTCAAAATCGTAATCATTATTTTAGGGCTTTTTTATAACATTTGTTGAGAGTAAAAACAGTTGTTGTCACAACAAAGTTAAACAGTATTTTTGCCAACAGATTGTGTAATCTGTGGGAGGAAAAACACCGATAAAAGACTGATTGCAACACATCATTTATTACACGATTATTATTAAACTCGTTATTCAACTATCACGATAAAGTTAAATTTCATAAACCCTTACAAATTACAACTTCATAAATAAAATCATAATATTTGTAATAAATGATGAAGCAAAACAGACAAAGGATTAGAAATTATTGCTTAAAAAGTTTTACATATAATAAAACTTAACATTAAAATAATATTAATATTTGAAAATGTAAGTTTATAAAAACTCTTAAATTTAAAATGAACATATATGTTTAACGTGTTTAACATTATAATAATTAGGTTCTATGTTATATAAACATAGAATTTTGGAAATCTCTCCATTTTTTTAGGATGAATAAACTAATAACTCCTAAAGTTGGTTTTCAACGTTATCAGTTGATTTTCAACTTTAAATAATATTAGTTATTTAAATTCATAATTATGAAAATAGTTGAGAAGTTATAACTTTACCATGACAACTGTACAGATAAATCAAGTAGATACCAACATGCAAAATACGACAGTAGTTAATGATAGATGTACTTTATTTTACTATTATTAGACAACTACAGAATATGACCCCAAGTTTAAATATTGTCATTATTATTTATTATTTTTATTAAGAAACAAAAAGTATTTATTTTATATTCATTTGAATCAGTAAATGATTTGAATTCTTTTTTTTATATTATAACTTAAAAACGAAAATATATTTTATAATAATAATTTCACTAAAAATATACAACTTACACAAATATATAAGAAACAAACTACAGGCAACAAATCATAACACAAACTGTTAACAAAACATGCAAGATAGTGTATTCTGATAAAAAAATACAATATCGCTACAAAAGTGAGCTAATACCAGCAAACACATTTCTTCTATCAAACCACAAAATACATAAAAAATAAAGACAAAGCAAAGAAAAGAAAACTAATTTAAGACAGAACTGAAAACAAAACAAAAACAGAGCATAATATGTCTGTAACGTCAAGAAGAGAGGGAGACATATTATTTTTTGTACACCTGTCTTTCTCAAGACAGGCTCTAGTTGTGGTAATGACACAAATAATATTTTCCTTCGATTGTAAGAATCTTCCCAACACACCAATTCCAACTTAATTTGAAAGCTTTATTCCAAAGAAATTTTTCGTTCATTGGAATGATTTTGAAGAAGAATGATGATAAGATGTTTTAAAGGAAATAAGATTATGTTGTAAATATTGAAAGATATTTTGTTTTACAAATGCTTGAAGGGTATTCGATCCTCTATTGATTTGAAATTGAATAAAGTAACTCTAAAAAGATGAATAAAGTAATTTTCAATTGTAATGATTAACTTGGGTATTCGATCCTCTATTGATTTGAAAACTAAATAGTATCTTTTGACTTATCAACAAATGTAATAAAACAACTGTCATCGATTATAGTTGAAATTTATTGTTTAATAATATTAAATGAATATTAAAGTAATAACAATGTGGAACGAAAATAAATTTAAAGTATCTTTGATAACAGATGTTATTAAAAAACTGTCATCTTAATCACTGATATTGGCTGTTTATTAGAATAAATTAAATTTAAATTCTATCAGTTTTTCAAAACTCATAATTACAAACAGAGTAGACCCTTAAAAGTCTATAATGCCGACTGTAGAATATATGTGGACATATCAAGAGATGTTATCATTATCACAAACAGGTGAGATCCCTAAAACTTTATGAAGCAAATGTACAAATGAAGGATTTAGATTGAAACTTACACAATATGACGGTCATTAATGCTAGATGTACTTAGTTTTACTATTATTAAACAATTAAAAAATGTTACTATAAATTTACATATTATTATTTTTGTTTTTATTAAACAACTAAAATTACTTAATTTCAGAAAATGATTTTATAAAAACAGTTTTTAGTACAAAGAGTTGTTGCTATAAATAGTTGTTATTTCAACAGTTTCAAAGAAACAAACATTGCATATATAGAACATAAACGGCCTTTGCAAGGATCTGTTTACGAAAAAACACAAATAAAGAAATATAGAAAAGAAACAGAGAATCATTACACATCAAATGTTAAGAAAGCAATTTCAATTCATTAAAGAACATAAACAATTAAAATTACAAAAAAAAAAGAAATAACAAAGTTAGTTATTTAAAGAAGTTGTAGAACTTCTTTGAAAACTACATTACTGGTAACTGTGGAAACTTTTTTTTTTTCTGAATCACAAATCAAAATCTTTAGACCCTTCCTACTTTTGACCCTGGAAACAACAACATAGAGCTGCCCATGACTGAAAATAGGACGTGGAAGATATAAACCAACACGTTCAAGCGACTGTCCTTGACTTTTGTTTATTGTCATTGCAAAACACAGACAATTGGGAAATTGTCTACGAGAAATTTTGACAGGTATTCTATTGTCCGCAGGTATCATCTTCAATCTAGAAATCAACGTAGCATATCCAATATTACTTCCTGTGATAATTTTTGCCTCAATAACAACTTTCCAAGTTTGGTAACCTGTAAACGTGTTCCATTACAAAATCCATTCGCATGGTCAATATTTTTAAGTAACATTACTGGAGCTCCCACTTTCAATACTAACTTATGTTTAGGTAAACCAGATAAATGAAAACTATTTAGCACATCAGGAGAAAATAATACTGCATTAATATCTGATTCTTGTTCACATTCAAGTAAATTATCTGAACTAAGATAAACTTTTTCTTCACTAGGCACAGCTTTTAACAACTCATCATTTATTGAATCAACAACATCATTGGTTGGAGAAAGAATGGCTCTCTGTTGGAAATAATTTGAATCCCATAATGACTTATTAATATCCGGATACGTTATTGAAATCAAAGAAGAAATAGGATTGATTTGATCACCAAGTACGCCATCCTCAAGCTTTAAAATCCACTCTGCAAATTGTTTAGTCTCTTCAAAATCCTTTTTTGCATCTAACCCTTAACCTCATATTTTCAGTTAGTTTTAATACTTTACAATGTCCCCATATATATGAAGAATTCAGAGAAGCCTTAATTATCATACTTCTGGTACCTTTAATAATAACTGGAAGAATCTGTCTAAAATCACCACTAAAAAGAACAACTTTGTAACACCCCGCTATTACGTGTCCAAAATTATATAAATCCTTGATTAATTAACCACTAATAAAAGATTATTAATTAGTTAGATAAATAATTATTATAATAGAAACACCACACTAAAGTTTCTTTTGAAAGATTGGTCAACACTATTCCTTGAATACATGCATTGTCCTTCTCTGCTCATATACCCACATATCCCATTCATACTTATCCTCATGATGCTTATCCTCTATATGCATGAACCATCTGTCCAAAACCAATTTATCACAACATGAAGTTCATGCACTCAATCCCTACTCCAAATATACATGCACGTACACACAACCCCTTTTTTAGCTTGCAACCTAACCTTACCCAACACCTGTACATTCATTCTTCACTCAACTCCACCATGTGTTCATCTTCATCATGACCCTCCAACCCTTTAATATTATAAATACTTACTATATATTATGCTTCATAATCTGCACACCAATTTCATATGATAGAAATATATTTATACAATCACTAATACTGTACACAAACGAGAGGAAAGAGAGAGAGTGAAACACTGCCACGGTCGTCTTCTCCGACCTATTATCCGGCCGGTCTCTGTCTCCGGCGAACCAATAATCACCCGAACCCACCACACGAACAACCATAACAACCCTTCGACTACCAAACTATTATATCGATAACCTTCTCCGGCCGAACTCTTATCTCCGGCCAATCTCCTCGCCGGCTACCCACTGTCATCCCCGGTCGTTCATCTCCGGTGACCCTACACCCATTCACAGTAACAACAGACCATAGCAATCTCTTGTGTAGTTTGGTAAACCCGATTCACTATGTTACCTCTGTTCACATAACCATTCCGAGTCAAACCCATCGAATCATAATAACACATCTCCGATCACTTGTCATCCATACCCGAACATCGTGCATCCTTCCCGTCTAAAACCGATGGCTTTACAGGCACATTAATCGTTCACCATGCTTGGAATATTATAACCGGTGACATTGGTTCTGTTCCGGGTTTGAGTCGTTCACACAATTGGAGTCAACAGAAAGGTTAGAATGTTATGACATATTATTATGTTATTAAGTTTACTACTTTTATATTATATTATTATTATTATTATTATAAACGTGAAACGTGTGAGACGATAATATTAACCCGATAATATTAAACCAAATGGCGATAATGAACCAACTCATATATATTTTATACAAGAGTATAAAAGTATTAAAGAATAATAATACTGAATTGTCCCCCGACGTTATCACGTGCACAAGCCTTGCACGTGCTAATGTTATTAAATATAATAGGTACAATATATCTTGGAATATACTGATAGGGAATAGACTACAGAATCAGAAGAATATAATAGAGGTGAGTACATGACCCTTCCCCTTTTTTATTTATAAAGCTTTTGGGCTGATTACATGCTTGTCCAGTCGTTATCAAAGTATTTTATATGGTTTATATTATAAAAGTGTTATCGAGTTGTTAATAGAATATCATCGAATCATGATCATGTTATATAATAGAATTCGGTCGAATAGAAATCACGTAGAATGGATCCATTCGGTATCACAGGAATATATTTTTCTAAACCAAGTAGAGGTTTGGAACCACAATAAGCATTTGTATGGTGCTCCATCGATAATATATTCCACCTTAGAATGACCGAACCATATAGAAAGAGTTGTATGTTTGTTAAACTTGAGTTATTATTATTAGTATGTCTAAAATCTCGGCATGTCTCACTAGTATGAAAATACTAACGTACTTTAAGCATGTGGTCAGGTATTTATATAAGATATTAAAGGAAAGCTGACGAATAGAAGATCTGGATAAGAAGAGGATGCTATGGCTACATTTTATGTATTTCATTAGTATTGAAATTCAGTTTAATGTAATCATTACACTTAAACCTGTTAATGCTAATCCGCTGCGCCACCTGGGTCGTTACAAACTTTTCCTCCAAAAGGCTTGCTCTGCAAAGTTGATTGACTGGAACGTAAAACGTCTCTCATTGTTCTATCCAGAGTGTATGCGCCTAGGATCGGCTAATCAACAAAGATAATGATCAAACAAGTTCAATTTAGGTGCGGAATCCCTGAATTGATCACAAAATGATAATAAAACTAGCAAAACACAGAGATCATCATAAACATAATCATTTCATTCATTTAGATAATCAATTACACTTCAAAACGTTGTTTATAATGATTAAACTTGGTTACAGACTCAATAATAACCCTAGGGAGAAACACACACTGGGAGGGAAAACAAATGACCAAAAGTTAACATTCAAAAATTGATTCGACCTTATATAGACCTGCACATTCGCCCAAATGACTTGGTCGAATGTGCTGGTTCGACCAAACCCTATTGTCGAATCTGGACATACATTATAACAAAACTTCCTTCGACCTCCCAGTGTACCTTCGACAGTTCACTTCTACATTCGACCATCCAGAAACCCACGTTCGACCATTCGACAAACAACAAAACATCTTGTAATTCGCAATTCAATAGCATTAGTCGCAATATATGCATCTACAAACTCCCCTTCGACTATTGCTTGAAGTGCTTGAGTCTTCGCTCTTTGTCCATCGTCTTGTTCATCAGTTTGATGCGCAATAACGCCTTTTGTTCTTTAGTCATCACTGGTTCATGAGTTTGTTTCAGCATTTTCTTTTCAACTTTCTGAGTCTTTACAAACTTCCCCAGTTTCTTGTAGAAGTCACACCCAGCATTCACATCCCACGCAAAGCATAAGAATACCACACGTTGGTATTTGCTTGCCTGTTCACTGTCTTTCGCTTCACAATAGATTGGATTGTAATAAAGCATGATGATATCTTCGTGCGAGCAGTTGATTAACCACATTGGGTCAAAGATATGAATCTTCTTGAAATCCTTTGCACCATCCTTCAGAACGATAATAGCCTCTGCCGTCTTCCAATCGTAATACCACCACATAAAATCCTTTGAAAAGTGTTGTGGAATCTACATCAAAGGAATATACTTCAACACTTTTGGTGGTTTATACTTTAAAGTCACCTTAGGCATCCCCGTAATATCAACCTTCTCCTTCTTATGGACTATCCTCTTAGGATATTGTGGGGTAAACACGTCCCATTTTGTCCTGCTCTCTCTAGCCATTCTATCTGCAAAGTAACCAACCAGATGATTGTTCACTGAAGCACCTGACATTTCATGTCTGCAGATATCTCGAACAGCCCAGTATGGTAGTGTCTTAATATCATGGAATCTGTCAAAGTACAGAATTCCTTTCTCCCATTTCACTGCGACACATTTCAGCTGTCTCAAGTACTTCCAGCCGAGAGCTTACCCTTTAAACAAATCATTATGGAATTTGTAAAAGCTACCTTGAACTTCAATCTTTGGACGGTTAGCTTCTTTTTCTTTAAGCTTCCTCAATAATTCTTTCAAAGCGTCAGATTGTTCAGTATTTGGCTTTTGACAATCTGGAAACACTTCTTCAAAAAACTTCTTACTCTTCTCACGAGCAAGTTTCTCAGCCTGGCTCAACAGTTCATCAGAAAATTCAGGAAATCTAGAATTTTGTCATTCTTAAAGTATTCTGGATATTCCTCGCTAGTAATATCCTCAATCTCCACTTCTTACTCATCAACTCCTCCAGAGATTTACCAACCTGTTTCGCCAGTCCCTCCAATATCTCTTTCGACATGGCTGCAGAAACTTCTCCATCTTCTAAATTAGGATCGTTATATTCCAACTCAAAACGCATATCGTTTGACTCAAATATCTCCGGAAACCTACCAGTCATCTCGATCATCCAGACTCTGTCAGTCAACATCTGGCGATATAAATTCTTGTCGTCTTCAGATAAAGATCTGATCTTCTCATTCCAGAAGATATTATCATCGTCAGTAGTACCACCAGGAGCTTTCGAGCTGGATTCTCCTGTGTCTTTTCCCAATCCTCTCTTCTCACACTTATACTTGTCAGTATCATCAACATCACTATCAGAACTAGTAGAGCTATTATCTTCACCTGAATCATCTCCTGAACCATCATCATCACCATCATCTTTCTTCTTCTTTTTAGGAGCAACACCGGCATCCTCATTCAACTCATCATCCTCTTCTTCTTCTTTATCAGATGGTTCAAAATCAACTTCCACTTCATCACGTTCTTTATCTTCTTCACCAACTTGTAATTGAGGAGCTTTAGAGAACAAATCCTTTATCAGATTATTCATACTCTTGTTGTCTGCTTTCAACTTCTTATTCTCCTCTTTCATAGTAATGTACCTTCGGGTGTTTCTCTGCTCATGCTTTAACAACTTCTTGTTCTCTTTCTGAAGTTGTTTAACCTTTGCTTTCAGAGCTTCATGATTTTCATGTGACGATTCAACAACATCTAACATCTTCCTGTCATTACTTCTCAACTGTTCAATCTCTGCTTGTTGCTGATTTATAATCTTCATCATGTCAGCAAGCTTCTGGTTAACTGCAGTCATCACATCACTATCTACAGTAACCTTAGGTGTTGAAGCTTCAGCAACTAGAATCTTTCCTTTCTTCAACTTTTTCAATACTCTATCCAAAGCATCATTAAATGCATTAGTTGGCAGATCAGTATGCTCAGCAGCAGATGATGTCTTCTGTTTCTTTGCTGCTGGGGATGTAATGGGTGATTTAGAACTAGATGTTGCAGGCAATTTCTTTCCAGCAATCAAATTCTCAATATCTCTAGCTCTTTTCTCCATCGGCTTCAAACTTTCTCTTTATTCTTGTACAAAGGTTTCTTTTGTTTCTCTCCTGTCTTTGGCGATCCTCCAAAATCATCGGATCCCAATCCTAATTTTTCATCAATCTCATCCAATGCAATAGGACTTTTTGTCCTTTGCTCTTCTACAGATTTGTTAAGACTTTCAGACTCACCAGCCACAGTGGCCTTGGGCGTGGTGCTCTTAACAGTCTCATTCTCTGAATCCTATCTCTCATCTTCCTGTGTCTCTTCAGAATCAATAGACACTTCATCAACCAAATGTAAACCCTTTTTGGCTACACTTTTCTTTGTTCTAGAAACCTTCTTCTGTGCTGGTTCTACAACATCTTGTTTCTCTTTCCCTTTCCCAGTCTTTGCACCGATATTCACTACTTGCCGCTTTCTCTTTGCAACAGGGTCAATTGGGCATAAAGGATTATCTTCATCAGAATCACTGTTAGCATGCCTAACTTCATTCTTTCCTGGATATACATATCCTGGATTAATCAGATGACCAAACAGGTTCTTGTGTAGTGGTCTTTCATTTAATGGTACGCCTTTATAACCTTTCATTCTAACAAGCGTGTTCAGGTTCATGTGATCCTGTACGACAATCTGAGTATGATCTCTTCTCAACTTCTTATACTTCTCATCAATTATCATCTGCAGGAATCTCGGATATAGCAAAAACTTCTTGTTCTTCAAACCTCTGAGTGGTTCCAGCATATGTTCGAGTATCATACCAGATACATTGAATGGCTTGTTCAAGATTAGGGAAACCATCAAAGATATAATACTCTTTCTCATAATATCATACCCTCCACTCACTGATCCAAACACATGTAACATGACGTGAGCGAGATACTTGAACTGAGGGCATAGCTTCTCTTTGTGTAATGAACCATCAGTAATCGGTCCATTGTACTTCATTCGTATAAAGCACTTTCTCTGTTCAATCCATGATAGTTCTCTTGGATCTGTCTTCTTATCCTGCAACTTCAGTGCCTCTCTAATGTCATCTTCAGAAACAATTACTAACTCCCCTTGAATCGTGCTTACGACAGCAGATTCATTGTTCCTGTAATCCATCTTGGCATTCTTCCAAAATTCTTGTTGATGGTCCTTGTATATGATGGCGGGGGTAGCAAGGGCAACTATCACACGGCTTCTCTTCAAGAAATCTACAATACCGGTGAATTTTGTGTGTTTCTTCAGATCTCCCATAAACGCACAGCAATTGTGTGCTAGTTCAAATGGTAATTCTTCAATCTGTTCCTTTCCAGCTGCCTGTTCTAATGATCCAGCGGGAACATCAGCACTTTCCTGTTCAGACATGATTAGACTGCAAAAGAAATCAAGAAAACACGTTAAAAACGGACAAAATAACCAAAACTTGAAATTTTTGATTTTAAAATTCTACATTCGACCATTCAATGGTATGAATGTGGAAATAGAGGTTCGAATGTGGAATTAAAGGTTCGAATGTGAAAATTAGCGATTAATATTGTACATTCGACCAAACAGTTCCACTTTCGACCGTTTGAACATCTTCATTCGACCAAAATCCACGTTCGACCGTTTGTAATTAAGCGAAAGAAGAATGTTCATCTTCTTCAATTTGAAAATTTTGATTTAGATCATTTTAACATACCATTTTGATTTGAATACCATCTAATATGGCTGATTAATCTTCCCCAATCAACAATTTTATCAATTAATCAGTGTTTATATGTTTTCAATTAAAAACTATGCGCGTAGGATCGGCTAATTGTCACACCCTCAAAATCCACTTGCGGAGTTTTACCGCGAGGCGCATGACAAACCAGGATCCAAACCAACGATCACAATAAACAAGTCTAAAATGAACATAATGCAATTTCAAAACAATGTTTAAAATCCCCGTTTACAGCGGAAGCTTATTCAAAACAATATTCAATAGTAAACCAAATGTTCAACGTTTGTAAAACCATGCAACCCTAACTAGACACCGTGCAGACGCGTGCGCCCTAGTCCAGTCGTGCTCCCTTAGCGACCTGAGAAAACATGTAAGAGAATACGTCAGCACAAAAATGCTGGTGAGTTTACAGGTTTTGTAATCCAAGTACCAAGTCAACCTGTCCATACTATAACAAATCGTAAACCAGTGTACGCTAGCTAGGCGTATGTTTTGTTACTACCACGAGTGGAAAACCATTACTAACTCGTAAACCAATACCCAATAGCGCTATTCACATTTCCCCGTTGTGCAAACCCGCACATTCATGGTTCCCCCTGGGACTTCCAAAGATCGTGTAGTACACAATAGAAACCCATAGTATGACAGTAGTTACCAAATAATCGTTTTAACACATGTTTTCTCCCCCGAAAATGTGAAACCAGTTTAAAAGAGGGGCCGTAAACTCACCTTAAGTTGCGTTACTTCGTAATACGAATAACTCAGCAGCTATGCTAGTCCCGTAATGCGGCGAACTAACATATGACAGTTACAAGCACTTAGACTAATAACCCGCAGGTTAATTAGTCCCTAGATGTCCAGACCATAACCAAGTTCGTATGAAAACACCGTGACTGTTTAACTGACCCAAAGTACAAGACTCGACATCCCATTGGTGACCCGAGACTCCCCGTGTTGTGTTTACGCTCTCAAACATACAATCATGCAATCACACTTAACATACGTTAACGACCAACAAGTTACAGCACGTAGTTCACGTATCACATAATTACATCCAGACATATGTTACCAAGTTACTAGATATGTTACGGGGTTCCTAGCTTGTTCCTACATGTCAAATCGGGTCTCGGAATGCTAATTTACACTTACAGCAGCAGTACACGCGATTAGGAAAAGTCAACTAGCATTTAGGTTGGTCAACTGGCATTTAGGAAGGCTAATCGCCTATAATATAGGCGATTAGGGCTATACCACATGTAAGTACTAGCATTTAGGGCTATACCACATGTAACTACTAGCATTTAGGGCTATACCACATGTAACTACTAGCATTTAGGGCTATACCACATGTAACTACTAGCATTTAGCTCATAAGACATGTATCTACTAGCAATTAGCCCCTACTCGCATGAAACATAGGCGATTGGCCTCCTAATCGCCTCTAACATAGGCGATTAGGGTTGCTAATCGCCTGTAACCTTGCTGTTCCGGTTTTTCGCGCGTTTAACGCTCCAAATCAGATCCAGAACGTGTGTAACTATCCAATATCAACCCAACAACTATTCTAAACATGTTTAAACCAAAATCCTTCGTTTAGCCTCGTATTATCAGCCCTGCATGCAACCATGTAATCCAAACACCATACACATAGCATGAAACACCACATTAACATGCATAACTATAACCCTAATAATCAATTACTCAGATTTCATTAATCATGACATCAATATTATTATGAACTAACCTAACAACATGTTAATCACTCATCTTTAATCATAAAAACCCTAGATATTAATCATAAACACACATAACACATGTATGATTGTTAGAATCCGATTACAACACTTATTAACGATTTTCAGAAAGCTTTTTCATTTTAGAACAGGTCTGGACCATTAGGGATTGAATAAGAACGTTTATAAAGATTGCATGGATGGAAACCAAACCTTAGATTTGTGAAAGAATGATGGATTAAGCTTGAAACCTTGTGTTTTGATCAAAATCGCGTTCCAAAGGTTGTGTGTGTGTTGAGGCAGGTTATGGGACGACTAGGGTTTGTATTATGAAGTTTAGGAGGTCAAGTATGGTATTTATAGTCGTTTTTAGTCGTCCAGCCCGTAACTAGCGATTGTGCAGCATTTACACGCGATTAGGGGTCCTAATCGCATGTAACTTCATGCATTTGGGGCCTAATCGCATGAAACCTCATGCATTTGGCCCCCAATCGCCTATAAACCTGCCCAATCGCCCCACCTATAGGCGATTAGCCACCCCTAATCGCCTATAGAGGCTGGTTCCTGGTATTTTGCGCGTTAAACCCCGTTTTAACATATGTTAACACATATTCACATAATGATTGTAAACACATAACACTTGCAAATAGACATATTCACACTCGTTCACCAATTCCCGGGACTCGAGACTTGTATGTTCCGTATGACCTGACGATCCTACAAATCGTCACCATTTGTACATTTGGTTAAGGACTGACATCTAATGAACCTCTAGACCAACATCCAATGATCTTCTAGACTAAACCAATAGTTCCCGAACCATAACACGACTTAACTAACCCAGTTAAGTATACTATACGCGTGACTCGCTAAGGTAGACTTTTATCTAGACAACGTTGTTAACCAGAATTTGCCGGGTGTCACATCATCCCCACGTTAAAAGAATTTTCGTCCCGATAATTGCGCAAGTAACAAAAGAACAAAAGAAATAACGAAGGGAACAAACAAAAGATAGAAACCAAAAGAGAGATTTACCCGAGTTGTCACATCATCCCCACGTTAAAAGGAATCTCGCCCCGAGATTCATTCAGCTGCAGAAAGACATATCTCGACTCGAACGCCTCCTTAGGAAAGAGATGAGGATATTTAGACTTCATCTGATCCTCCCGTTCCCAAGTGTACTCTGGTCCTCGGTTCGAGTTCCACCGAACCTTAACGATGCGAATCTTGCTGTGACGTAGGCTACGAATCTTGTAATCAAGGATCTCCACAGGTTCTTCCACAATCCGAAGACGATCATCAACCTTGATCTCTTCCAGTGGAACAATGAGAGACTCGTCAGCCAGACACTTCTTCAAGTTGGACACATGGAAGACGTTATGTACGTTACCGAGCTCCGTCGGTAAATCAAGATGATATGCCACCGGTCCAATCCGTTCCAGGATCGTAAATGGGCCGACATACCGTGGGTTGAGTTTGCCACGCTTCCCAAAGCGTATGACGCCCTTCCACGGTGAAACTTTCAGAAGTACTTTGTCATCAACTTGGAATTCCAATGGTTTGCGACGCTGATCGGCATAACTCTTTTGCCGGTCCCGTGCCGCTGCCAACCGGTTACGAATCTGTACGATCTTTTCCGAAGTTTCGTACACTAGCTCAGGCCCAGTGAGTTGACTCTCACCCACTTCAGCCCAACAAAGAGGAGAACGGCATTTCTGTCCGTACAGTGCCTCGAATGGAGCCGCCTTGATGCTCGTGTGATAACTGTTGTTGTACGAGAATTCTACTAACGGTAGATGAGCTTCCCAACCTTTGCCAAAATCGATTACACATGCCCGCAGCATGTCTTCCAAAGTTTGAATCGTGCGCTCACTCTGACCGTCAGTCTGTGGGTGATAAGCTGTACTCATGTCTAGTTGAGTACCCAAAGCCTTGTGCAAAGACTTCCAAAAGTGAGAGGTAAAATGGGAGTCACGATCTGAGATAATAGAAACTGGCACCCCGTGCTTAGAAACAACTTCCTTCAGATAAAGACGAGCCAAACGATCCATGGTGTCGGTCTCCTTAATAGCAAGAAAATGGGCTGATTTCGTCAACCGATCGACAATCACCCATATCTTGTCATTCCCGCTTGGTGACTTAGGCAGTTGCGTGACAAAATCCATAGTAATCCGTTCCCATTTCCACTCCGGAATTTCAGGTTGTTGCAAGAGACCCGACGGTTTCTGATATTCCACCTTGACCTTAGCACAGGTCAAGCACTTACTCACGTATGAGGCTATATCCGACCTCATGTTGGGCCACCAGTAAAGCACCTTCAGATCTTGGTACATTTTATCTGAACCAGGATGAATAGAATACCGGGACTTATGAGCCTCATCTAAGACAAGCTCCCGAAGTCCCCCGAATAAAGGAACCCATATGCGTTCTGCGAAATAGTGCAGGCCATCAGGCCTTTTCTCGAGGTGCTTTTCGGCACCGTGCATGGTTTCAGCTTTAAGGTTTTCCTCCTTCAAAGCTTCTAACTGGGCAGAACGGAGTTGGTCAGGTAGGGAGGAATGTATGGTGAGCTGCAACGCTCGCATGCGACGAGGATTAACCGTGTCCTTCCTGCTCAAGGCGTCTGCTACCACATTCGCCTTGCCAGGATGGTACTTAATAGCGCAATCATAGTCGATCAGGAGTTCAATCCAACAACGCTGCCGTATGTTCAAATGTTGTTGGTCGAAAATATGTTGGAGACTCTTGTGATCGGTGTAGATGGTGCATTTGGTACCGTACAAGTAATGTCTCCAAATTTTCAACGCGAATACCACGGCACCCAACTTCAAGTCATGGGTGGTGTAGTTCTTCTCGTGCACCTTGAGTTGACGAGAAGCATACGCAATCACTTTCTCGCGTTGCATCAACACGCAACCGAGACCATGAATAGAAGCATCACAGTAAACGACGAAATCATCAGGGCCTTCAGGTAAGGACAAAATAGGAGCAGAACACAGTTTAGACTTCAGTCCTTCAAACGCTGACTCTTGTGGTTCGCCCCAGGCGAACTTCCTATCCTTCTGTGTGAGAGTGGTGAGGGGTTGAGCAATCTTCGAGAACCCCTGAATGAAACGACGATAGTCACCCGCAAGGCCTAGGAATTGCCGCACCTCAGTTGGCGTCTTTGGTGCTTCCCAGTCCTTAATCGCTTCGATCTTAGCTGGATCGACATGAATCCCCAGTTCATTTACCACATGTCGTAGGAATTGGACTTCCCGTAACCAAAAGTCACACTTCGAGAACTTAGCGTAAAGTTGTTACTGTCGCAACAGTTCCAAAACTAAACGTAGATGCTCCTAGTGTTCGGTCTTGTTCTTGGAGTAGATCAGGATGTCGTCAATAAACACGATGACGAATTTGTCAAGATATGGTTTACAAACGCGGTTCATCAAGTCCATGAAAACCGCCGGCGCGTTCGTGAGACCGAAAGGCATGACCAAGAATTCGAAATGGCCATAACGTGTACGAAAGGCAGTCTTTGCAACGTCAGCTTCCCTTACGCGCAACTGGTGATAACCGGACCTCAAATCAATCTTGGAGTAGTAACTAGAACCCTGGAGTTGGTCGAATAGATCATCAATACGTGGAAGAGGATAACGGTTCTTGATGGTCACCTTGTTCAATTCTCTGTAATCCACACACAGCCGAAAACTTCCATCCTTCTTCTTAACGAACAGAATCGGGGCTCCCCAAGGAGAAGAACTCGGTCTAATGAAACCCTTGTCCAAGAGTTCCTGTAACTGACTGGACAACTCTTGCATCTCAGGAGGTGCAAGACGGTAGGGGGCCTGAGCAATAGGAGCAGCCCCTGGTACAAGATCAATACCAAACTCGACCTGACGATGGGGAGGAAGACCAGATAAATCATCAGGAAATACATCAGGAAACTCGCGTACAACAGGAATATCGTCGATCTTCTTCTCATCGCTAGAGGAAACAGATAAAAGTGCCAAAACGGCCGAGTAACCCTTTCGAAGACACTTAAGGGCTTTCATGCTAGAGATGATATTTAGCGGAACACCACCCTTGATACCGTACACAGAAAGGAATTCTCCATCAGGGAGAGGAATCCGAATAATCTTGTCGTAACAAACAATCTCCGCGCGATACAAGGACAACCAATCCATGCCTACAACAACGTCAAAACTACCCAAAGGTACCGGCATAAGGTCGATGGGGAACGATAAACCCGACAACTCTAATTGACACTCCCGAAGGATACTAGTAGCTTCAATCTTTTTACCGTCAGCCAACTCAATAATATACTTAGTCTCTAATGGTACGGGTACTACATCTAGCAGTCGACTAACTTCCATGGATACAAAACTCTTGTCGGCACCAAAATCAAATAACACACTAACAGAACGGTTATTGAGAAGGAACGTACCGGTAACTGTGTCAGGATCCTGTCTAGCCTCCGCGGCTCCTATGACGAAGGCACGTGCATTTCTGCCGCCGCCCCCGTTGTTTCCGTTACCGTTGTTCCCGCCCTGCTTCAGTTTCTGGCAATCCTTCTTGTAATGACCGGTCTCACCACAGTTGTAACATCCCTGTCTTCCTGTTGTTCCCTGAGCAGTAGGAGCCGAGGTATTGCTTGGGGCCTGGGTCGATGGAAGTGTAGCCCGACAATCTTTAGCAAAATGCCCAAATCGCTGGCAGTGATGACAACGGTTACTGTCGCAGTTCCCTTGATGATGACGTCCACACTTGTTACATTTGGGCAGTTTCCCCGCATAACCACCCTGCTTGTTACCCGAAGAAGAAGAACCCCCATTATCGAACCTCTTACCCTGCTGTGCTGGCCCAGATCCTTTCCCTTCATTATCCCACTTGCGCTTGTTGTTCTCTGGGGCCTTGACAGTCGAACCCTTAGCAGGCAAAATACCCTCATTCACCTTTAAGTTGGTCATCCTATGATCCGATCGGACCACCTCTGAGTATGTAGGATGATTTCCCGCAGCCACCAACCCTGCGATTTCTGGTACTAACCCTGAGATATAATGCTCGATCCTCCTGTATTCTGGCACATGCAGATCGGGACACAGCACTGCCAACTCAATACGCCTCACAGTATACTTCTCAATTTCAGACCCAGACATCTTGAGGTTCCACACTTCGTGCTCTAACTTCTGCACCTCTTCCCTCGGACAGTACTCTCGCTTCAACAGTTGAACAAAGTTTTCCCAAGGCATAGCATACGCCTCCCCAATACCCATATTCTGGGTGATGTTATTCCACCAGGTCAAAGCAACATCCTGGAATAACGCAGCAGCATACTTAACTCGATCCTCTGGGAGACAGTTGCACATCAGAAACACTGACTCCACCTTCTCCAGCCACCTAAGCAAGCTAACCGCACCCTCAGTGCCAGAGAATTCCTGAGGCTTACAATCCCGAAACATCTTGTAGGTACACATAGGTGGGGGTGGGTTAACAGGACCACCTGAAATGAAACGTGTGAGGAAACACGACGAATGTAAACAAGACTCACTAATGAGGCAAAGAAAATGGATAAATCAACTTACCACCACCATTGTGCCCTAACTGGAAGGCAGCTTGCAGCAAGTTGTTCAGGTCCTCCTGTGATAGGTTAACACCTCCACGACCACCAGCACCACCGCGACCACCACCACGTCCACCATTGCGACCACCTCCACGAACTCCTCGTACTCCAGACATGATTCTGGCAGAAAGAACGAGAAAATTTAGTTTCGCAGATAAAGATAACCACTAATGTTTACAAGATCAAAGCTAGATCCAATCCAGGACTATCCCTTCAAACCCAGAGCTCACTAGGGCTTCCATGCATTTCGGTTTATGATTTTGTGTGCACCCAAAATGATAAACCGCTCTACATGGTCCTCCAAGTGTTCTCCTAGTTCAAAGTTCAAATCACCGAACATAGACTCTTAGCTATACATCGTAATACTACGGTAGTTTATGGCAAGTGTTTCTATTGGAGTATGAAAGGGAGATGTCCGAGCCTTGGACAAATCTCAAAAGTACACGATTCACTCCAATATACTACACTGCCTAGAAAGTAAGTAACCCGACCTAAGATAGAACGGATGATGTAACATAGGAAGACCAAATGATTTAGAGACACCCCGACAACCCATACAATCCATCAAAAATGTTTAGTACTCTGTGATCGTCTAGTGTGTGCGACTCGGCTATAGACTAGACTCTACATGCAGTCCTAGTTCACTATAACCATTGTGTAACACCCCAACCGATGGCGGAAACATCGGGATGTCACGTATTGATGATTGTTCAGTAGCTCATGGAGTATAATAAGTTTCATTAATTGATTTAAATAAATTACATACAATTGATCTACAAGAATTCGTACATCAAATTGAATAAACTATGCACATATCTTCAAGCAATTCTTCAAGCAAGTAGAACCTGAAACATGTTAAGTTGAAAATATTCGGGTCAACAATTGTTGGTGAGAATTACATAGGTTTTTGAGAAATAGTTGATAACAATAGTTTGTACAACACTCAGGGTTGTATGATGATAGAGTATGATACCGACATGCAACAATGCGTCTATGTACAACCAAACCTTGTGTCGACTGATGACTAACTCGCAAGTTAGTTAAATGTTATTACTGTTATCGATCATCCCTGAGTCTATGCGGGGGGGATGGGTTTGTCAGACCTATAGCGCTATAATCTAAACAGGCGGCTTGATCATTGTTAATGATTGTACTGTGTCTTTTTGTTACAGTCAAATGATAGAATGAGTAAATGATAGTGTATACAATGATTATAATTGAATCACAAGTTTCAACAATGTAAGAATGAGTAAATGATAATGTATAAAATGTTTAAACATGTTTCACCCCAAAAATGTAAAACGGAAAAAGGGGCTATGTAAACTCACCTTAGCAAATGTTATGCTTCTTGAAAAGATTGAATAATGGGGTTGCCCAAATAATGCCAAATATCACCCTATAATATATTGTGATAAATAAGTCTATCTATTCTACAAATGTATAAATTTCTAGGGCTTCGGATTGGGGATAAATGCTTGTTTGATTAATATTGAAAATATTCGACAATTGAGAGAAATTTAGTAAATAAATAACCAAAAATCTTTTTATGAAATTAAATCTTAAGATGGTTACAAGAATGTGTTTAAAGTGTAAAAATAATTTTTATAAAATTATTTTCTTTAAAATAGATTATTAAATCTATTTATTACAAATTGTCAAACTTTAACTTTAATAATTAAAAATACTAAAATTAAAGAATTATTATTTTAAAAATCATATTTCTGTTCTAAATGATCAGAAATAATTTGTATAAAATTTTGGTGCAAAAATATTAAAAATTGGATTTATTATGATTTAATTACGATTAAATCTAACAAAAATTGATTAAAAATATTAAATAAATGATTTTTCAGAAATAAAAATCATTTCTGACTAGCTTAATGTTATAAAAACTTAGGATAATTTTTGTGGAAATTTATAAGATCGTTTTGATATTTTTATAGATTTTATAAATAAAATAGAATAATCTTGATTTATTTATTATATATAATAAATAAATAAATTTTTGAAAATTAAAAATTGTAAGTTTAAACCTTTTTATCAGTTTAACTAAAAATAATTTTTGTACAATTATTAAAATTGTTTTAGTATTTTAAAATGAATTTATAAGATATAAATAATATATATATAATTGATTTTAATTATTTTTGATTAAAAACAAATCAAGAAAAACGTTTGCTGATCACAGGACTCGAACCCGCGTGCTTCATGGGCATGGCACCAGACACAACCACTTGGTCTAGACCTGTGGTTGTGTTGATTTTAGTTTGATTAAAAATAAATATATTATGCAAAACTATGTTTATCCCCAAATCATATTCTTATAAGCCCTAGTTTCTTAATCCATCAATTGAACTCGAATTTGACACAGAATCAGAACGAGACCATAGGGCTTTTAATACCCATCAATAGGCGATCCTAAAACATGTAAGAATCTGAATTATTACGTACCGAAGGATGGTGAAAACTGAGCACGAGTCGCGTCCCTTAGAGGCTTTAAATTACGAATTTGCAGCGATTGATAGATGGGTATGAGGTAGGGGTTTTGTTAATCGCATATGCAGGAGTGTGTATGCAGATTTAATCGAGCAAAAAGCCTCTTTTATACACGAATTGGATAATTGGCAAGTTTGACCCACATTGAATTATATACGCGTTCAATGTTAAATTTGGGTATCAATTGACTGGAATTAATCATATTGCTGTATCATAGGTGGCCGAAAATCGTGTAATGTTACCATCTATAGCCTAATTACGGGTTGGAATTGATGTTGATTGGCAATCGCGTGGAACAGTTGACTTTTAAGTCAACTGTGAGGGTTGAATGCTAAGGATATAAGAAAAGTGTATTGGATACAAATCAAATGTGAAGGCTAGAGCAGATGGTAATTGTGTGTGGGTGTGATGGCTGAGGACTCGGGTTCGAACCCCGGCCTCAGCACCTATTTTTTTTTTTAAATCAAACAAGGGGTTGGGCCAGTGGGCTGGGTACTGATGTTGGGCCAGGCTGGGATGGGCTCAAGAGGTAGATGGTGGGTTTGGGTAGACTTAGAGGTGTTGGGTTAAATTAACTAACTAGTTTATTGTTTCTACATTATAGTTATTTTTTTATTATTATTATTATTATTATTATTATTATTATTATTATTATTATAAATCTATATATGTATATATATATATGTGAATAATTATCATTGTATTGGGGTTCAAAGTATCACCAAAAATAAAACTTGTCGTTATAATCCGTAACGTACAAATATTTAACGTGAAGTGTTACAGTCTCCCCTACTTTCAGGAACTTCGTCCCGAAGTTAAAGGAAAACCAGGGTTACAATTGGCCAACTACCGAAAACCTTGCTAAAATTTCACACTACCTTAACGTACCTGTAAATTCATGATTACGTTCCGGACCGTAATTACCAATTTACCTTACATTAGGGTTTTGCGTCCTTTTCTGACTTTACCGATTGTTAAGCAGGTCTGATAGTCTCCGCCAGTCGTTCAGGTGGTAGGGCCTCTCCCGACTGTTGGAATGACATGATGACCTCTACCAATCGTTAAGCTGGTCGTTGGGTAGTTAACTAATTGTTGTACAAGCAAGTATGATTATAGATATAGCAATTAGTTCTCATTCAGACAAACATGCACACAGATGTTATGATAATACTTGGATTTATTATTTGAATCAAAAGTGCAATACATGGAATTAAAGGGAAAGTAGACATTATTCAAATGGTAGGGCTTTAAGTAGCTGGAGGGTCTTGATCTCTGTTCAGTTTAGGGCATCGGTTGCGGAAGTGATTTGGGTCTCCGCATTCATAGCATTGACCATAGTTGTATTGATTAAGGTTAGCAGCTTGAGCAGGGTTGATGGGTTGGTTGGCATTTGGATTTGGGGTCTGACGACACGTGTTGACCAGATGGCCATACCTTCCACAATTGGTGCACAAGCGACATGCTGAAGTAGTGGGATGATGTCGGTTGCATGTATTACATAATGGATGGTCTCCTGTATAGGGTTTCTTCTTAGGAGCTTGTGGAGTGAGGCTTGCATCAGGATCCCTGGTCTTACGCTTCTGGTTCTCAGTAGTTACCGCGGCTACAATACTTGTTTTATTGCCTTTCCGAATTAAGGTCCCGTTCTTTACGTGATTATCGGTTAAGGTAGCTGCTAAACGTTTGGCTTCTTCAAGGGTAGCAGGGTTCCTTCCCCATACCGTGTCTTGAATCTGCATAGGCAAACCACCGATATACTTTTCGATGGCTACAGGTAGCGGAGTGACTTTATGAGGCAATAACAGGCTGAGCTCGTGAAAGCGGGTATTATAAGCAAGGTTTTCCCCACTATCCTGAGCAAGGGTGTGGAATTCATCCTCAAGTTTCTTAACTTCATTGCGAGGACAAAACTCTTCCTTCATGACCTCCTTGACTTGGTCCCATGTCATAGCAAGAGCAACTTCGGCCCCACGAGTACGCTTTTCTTCATTCCACCATGTGAGTGCTCGTTTATGGAGAACACTCATGGCGTAACGAACCTTGAAGTTGTTTGGGCACTCACTGTTGATGAAGGTATTTTCAATACCCTCAAACCATTGGAGGAGTCCTGTAGCTCCTTCTTCACCACTAAACTTTGGAGGGTTACAAGAGTTGAAATGCTTAAGGGTACAGGCTTGGGGTCCATTTCCATTGCCATTGCCATTCCCGTTCCCGTTGTTGTGACCATTCCCGTTGCCGTTCAATTGGATGACCTGAGCAAGTAAATTGGGAACCAGAGTTGCGATTTGCTGCGCCATTTGTTGAGAAATGATCGCAGCCAGTTGAGCATCGACCCCATTAGTGTTGTGACCAGGACCTTGTTCATGACCATGGTTGTCACTACCTTCATCGTGGTTCTCACCAGTGCTTTTGCGAGTGCTGCGACGAGGAGGCATGATCTGTAATAGACACAATGAAATGAATGAGAGTTTATATAGGGAATGTAATCATTTATTCATTAATTAAAACGAATAAACGAAAACGTTGACTTATCAAAGATTCTAAATTCTAATAACATATGAAGACATGCTTTAGCCTATAAGTGAACACCCATCCCGAGAATTCCCAGGTAGGCATCCGGGTCCCTCGTCTGATTGGGATATATGCGCAATGCCAGCCTAGACAGAAGACTCAGAATACAGGCGTTCACCCTTCCAGATTGCACGTGTTCGTTATTAAAATCTAGAACTTCGACGAGATCTCAAGGTGGTTCAGGTTAAACCTGGGGATTTTGTCCTATTAGTCTATGAGTAGATCCACTGATGGAGAGCAACCTTCTTGTAGGGAGGATATGAAGTAGGAGAGGGATAGAGAATAGCAAACAAAAGAAGCAAGTACTGGTTAAATCCTATGGTTATAGACTAGATTATTTCTCTAATAACCTAATTTCCTATAACCATGGCTCTGATACCAATCTGTAACACCCCAACCGATGGCGGAAACATCGGGATGTCACGTATTGATGATTGTTCAGTAGCTCATGGAGTATAATAAGTTTCATTAATTGATTTAAATAAATTACATACAATTGATCTACAAGAATTCGTACATCAAATTGAATAAACTATGCACATATCTTCAAGCAATTCTTCAAGCAAGTAGAACCTGAAACATGTTAAGTTGAAAATATTCGGGTCAACAATTGTTGGTGAGAATTACATAGGTTTTTGAGAAATAGTTGATAACAATAGTTTGTACAACACTCAGGGTTGTATGATGATAGAGTATGATACCGACATGCAACAATGCGTCTATGTACAACCAAACCTTGTGTCGACTGATGACTAACTCGCAAGTTAGTTAAATGTTATTACTGTTATCGATCATCCCTGAGTCTATGCGGGGGGGATGGGTTTGTCAGACCTATAGCGCTATAATCTAAGCAGGCGGCTTGATCATTGTTAATGATTGTACTGTGTCTTTTTGTTACAGTCAAATGATAGAATGAGTAAATGATAGTGTATACAATGATTATAATTGAATCACAAGTTTCAACAATGTAAGAATGAGTAAATGATAATGTATAAAATGTTTAAACATGTTTCACCCCAAAAATGTAAAACGGAAAAAGGGGCTATGTAAACTCACCTTAGCAAATGTTATGCTTCTTGAAAAGATTGAATAATGGGGTTGCCCAAATAATGCCAAATATCACCCTATAATATATTGTGATAAATAAGTCTATCTATTCTACAAATGTATAAATTTCTAGGGCTTCGGATTGGGGATAAATGCTTGTTTGATTAATATTGAAAATATTCGACAATTGAGAGAAATTTAGTAAATAAATAACCAAAAATCTTTTTATGAAATTAAATCTTAAGATGGTTACAAGAATGTGTTTAAAGTGTAAAAATAATTTTTATAAAATTATTTTCTTTAAAATAGATTATTAAATCTATTTATTACAAATTGTCAAACTTTAACTTTAATAATTAAAAATACTAAAATTAAAGAATTATTATTTTAAAAATCATATTTCTGTTCTAAATGATCAGAAATAATTTGTATAAAATTTTGGTGCAAAAATATTAAAAATTGGATTTATTATGATTTAATTACGATTAAATCTAACAAAAATTGATTAAAAATATTAAATAAATGATTTTTCAGAAATAAAAATCATTTCTGACTAGCTTAATGTTATAAAAACTTAGGATAATTTTTGTGGAAATTTATAAGATCGTTTTGATATTTTTATAGATTTTTATAAATAAAATAGAATAATCTTGATTTATTTATTATATATAATAAATAAATAAATTTTTGAAAATTAAAAATTGTATGTTTAAACCTTTTTATCAGTTTAACTAAAAATAATTTTTGTACAATTATTAAAATTGTTTTAGTATTTTAAAATGAATTTATAAGATATAAATAATATATATATAATTGATTTTAATTATTTTTGATTAAAAACAAATCAAGAAAAACGTTTGCTGATCACAGGACTCGAACCCGCGTGCTTCATGGGCATGGCACCAGACACAACCACTTGGTCTAGACCTGTGGTTGTGTTGATTTTAGTTTGATTAAAAATAAATATATTATGCAAAACTATGTTTATCCCCAAATCATATTCTTATAAACCCTAGTTTCTTAATCCATCAATTGAACTCGAATTTGACACAGAATCAGAACGAGACCATAGGGCTTTTAATACCCATCAATAGGCGATCCTAAAACATGTAAGAATCTGAATTATTACGTACCGAAGGATGGTGAAAACTGAGCACGAGTCGCGTCCCTTAGAGGCTTTAAATTACGAATTTGCAGCGATTGATAGATGGGTATGAGGTAGGGGTTTTGTTAATCGCATATGCAGGAGTGTGTATGCAGATTTAATCGAGCAAAAAGCCTCTTTTATACACGAATTGGATAATTGGCAAGTTTGACCCACATTGAATTATATACGCGTTCAATGTTAAATTTGGGTATCAATTGACTGGAATTAATCATATTGCTGTATCATAGGTGGCCGAAAATCGTGTAATGTTACCATCTATAGCCTAATTACGGGTTGGAATTGATGTTGATTGGCAATCGCGTGGAACAGTTGACTTTTAAGTCAACTGTGAGGGTTGAATGCTAAGGATATAAGAAAAGTGTATTGGATACAAATCAAATGTGAAGGCTAGAGCAGATGGTAATTGTGTGTGGGTGTGATGGCTGAGGACTCGGGTTCGAACCCCGGCCTCAGCACCTATTTTTTTTTTAAATCAAACAAGGGGTTGGGCCAGTGGGCTGGGTACTGATGTTGGGCCAGGCTGGGATGGGCTCAAGAGGTAGATGGTGGGTTTGGGTAGACTTAGAGGTGTTGGGTTAAATTAACTAACTAGTTTATTGTTTCTACATTATAGTTATTTTTTTTTATTATTATTATTATTATTATTATTATTATTATTATAAATCTATATATGTATATATATATATGTGAATAATTATCATTGTATTGGGGTTCAAAGTATCACCAAAAATAAAACTTGTCGTTATAATCCGTAACGTACAAATATTTAACGTGAAGTGTTACACATTGGCTCTGATACCAATCTGTCACACCCTCAAAATCCACTTGCGGAGTTTTACCGCGAGGCGCATGACAAACCAGGATCCAAACCAACGATCACAATAAACAAGTCTAAAATGAACATAATGCAATTTCAAAACAATGTTTAAAATCCCCGTTTACAGCGGAAGCTTATTCAAAACAATATTCAATAGTAAACCAAATGTTCAACGTTTGTAAAACCATGCAACCCTAACTAGACGCCGTGCAGATGCGTGCGCCCTAGTCCAGTCGTGCTACCTTAGCGACCTGAGAAAACATGTAAAAGAATACGTCAGCACAAAAATGCTGGTGAGTTTACAGGTTTTGTAATCCAAGTACCAAGTCAACCTGTCCATACTATAACAAATCGTAAACCAGTGTACGCTAGCTAGGCGTATGTTTTGTTACTACCACGATTGGAAAACCATTACTAACTCGTAAACCAATTGTGTGCCCGATGTAGTAAACCTGTTGTTCCTGTTGTTCCTGTATGAGACAATATGCACCCGCCGACCCTCCAAGTCAACGAGCGGGGTTGGTCACTCCCAATAGCGTTATTCACATTTCCCCGTTGTGCAAACCCGCACATTCATGGTTCCCCCCGGGACTTCCAAAGATCGTGTAGTACACAATAGAAACCCATAGTATGACAGTAGTTACCAAATAATCGTTTTAACACATGTTTTCTCCCCCGAAAATGTGAAACCAGTTTAAAAGAGGGGCCGTAAACTCACCTTAAGTTGCGTTACTTCGTAATACGAATAACTCAGCAGCTATGCTAGTCCCGTAAAGCGGCGACCTAACATATGACAGTTACAAGCACTTAGACTAATAACCCGCAGGTTAATTAGTCCCTAGATGTCCAGACCATAACCAAGTTGGTTTGAAAACACCGTGACTGTTTAACTGACCCAAAGTACAAGACTCGACATCCCATTGGTGACCCGAGACTCCCCGTGTTGTGTGACTCGACATACGTTAACGACCAACAAGTTACAGCACGTAGTTCACGTATCACATAATTACATCCAGACATATGTTACCAAGTTACTAGATATGTTACGGGGTTCCTAGCTTGTTCCTACATGTCAAATCGGGTCTCGGAATGCTAATTTACACTTACAGCAGCAGTACACGCGATTAGGAAAAGTCAACTAGCATTTAGGTTGGTCAACTGGCATTTAGGAAGGCTAATCGCCTATAATATAGGCGATTAGGGCTATACCACATGTAATTACTAGCATTTAGGGCTATACCACATGTAACTACTAGCATTTAGGGCTATACCACATGTAACTACTAGCATTTAGGGCTATACCACATGTAACTACTAGCATTAAGCTCATAAGACATGTATCTACTAGCAATTAGCCCCTACTCGCATGAAACATAGGCGATTGGCCTCCTAATCGCCTCTAACATAGGCGATTAGGGTTGCTAATCGCCTGTAACCTTGCTGTTCCGGTTTTTCGCGCGTTTAACGCTCCAAATCAGATCCAGAACGTGTGTAACCATCCAATATCAACCCAACAACTATTCTAAACATGTTTAAACCAAAATCCTTCGTTTAGCCTCGTATTATCAGCCCTGCATGCAACCATGTAATCCAAACACCATACACATAGCATGAAACACCACATTAACATGCATAACTATAACCCTAATAATCAATTACTCAGATTTCATTAATCATGACATCAATATTATTATGAACTAACCTAACAACATGTTAATCACTCATCTTTAATCATAAAAACCCTAGATATTAATCATAAACACACATAACACATGTATGATTGTTAGAATCCGATTACAACACTTATTAACGATTTTCAGAAAGCTTTTTCGTTTTAGAACAGGTCTGGACCATTAGGTATTGAATAAGAACGTTTATAAAGATTGCATGGATGGAAACCAAACCTTAGATTTGTGAAAGAATGATGTATTAAGCTTGAAACCTTGTGTTTTGATCAAAATCGCGTTCCAGAGGTTGTGTGTGTGTTGAGGCGGGTTATGGGACGACTAGGGTTTGTATTATGAAGTTTAGGAGGTCAAGTATGGTATTTATAGTCGTTTTTAGTCGTCCAGCCCGTAACTAGCGATTGTGCAGCATTTACACGCGATTAGGGGTCCTAATCGCATGTAACTTCATGCATTTGGGGCCTAATCGCATGAAACCTCATGCATTTGGCCCCCAATCGCCTATAAACCTGCCCAATCGCCCCTCCTATAGGCGATTAGCCACCCCTAATCGCCTATAGGGGCTGGTTCCTGGTATTTTGCGCGTTAAACCCCGTTTTAACATATGTTAACACATATTCACATACCGACAAGTCACATAATGATTGTAAACACATAACACTTGCAAATAGACATATTCACACTCGTTCACCAATTCCCGGGACTCGAGACTTGTATGTTCCGTATGACCTGACGATCCTACAAATCGTCACCATTTGTACACTTGGTTAAGGACTGACATCTAATGAACCTCTAGACCAACATCCAATGATCTTCTAGACTAAACCGATAGTTCCCGAACCATAACACGACTTAACTAACCCAGTTAAGTATACTATACGCGTGACTCGCTAAGGTAGACTTTTATCTAGACAACGTTGTTAACCAGAATTTGCCGGGTGTCACACTAATCAACAAAGATAATGATCAAACAAGTTCAATTTAGGTGCGGAATCCCTGAATTGATCACAAAATGATAATAAAACTAGCAAAACACAGAGATCATCATAAACATAATCATTTCATTCATTTAGATAATCAATTACACTTCAAAACGACTCTAATTGTCCAAACCATTTAGTTCGTTATCGAAAACAAGTTTATTAGATAATCATTTATTCAAATAGTCGCGGAAGCGAATTTAAAGATAATAGTTAACCATATAGTCTGTGCAAAACAACGTGCTCAAAATCATAATAGATCATTAAACATTCGAAAGTAGTTAAGTGTTCATATCCCAATGACGCTATATGATGCATGCCCTACACGTGCTCTGAAACTAGTGACCAGGCTTTCTAATCGCGGCACGGAAGCTAACTACCTGTAAAAGCATGTATATCGTGTGTCAACATAAAGTTGTTGAGTTCACAAAGTAAGGTAAGTAAAAGTGTAGGTTTCCCAAACCAAGAACGTTTATTAGGTTCCCCAAACCCAAAGTAGTAATCATTAACCAAAACCAAAAACCAAGAAACACGAATCACTAACCACTAGTTCAGCGTATGCCAAGGGTAGCTAACCCATTCATGATAACTAAACAATGATATACCGAATTGCTATTCAAACGATGCACTCGCCCCGTGAGCTGGTTTTTGCCTCCCATCATTTCCTATCAACAATGATAAAGTCTAAGGTACGTAGTTCACGCCCGGCTCCCAGCACGGTGTGAGGTTTGTCAAACCTAATAGCGCTATCAACTAGTAACGCGCTTGCCATAACCCGAAAACTCATTCGGTAAATAGTAGAGGACGTCCGTGATAGAATGCAGTTTAGTTCATCAAGGACACAGAGTGTGAAACTAGCAAGGCCCGACCCACACAAAGAGTCATAGCACCCGAAACCCGGGATGGAAAGTAGTCCCAAACCGGACTAGAAAAAGCTAAGTAAGTTGTCTCAAACCCGAGACGCATGCTTTTGAGAAAATAGTAGTGAAACTCACCTGATAGGGATGCTTGTGGCTTAGTGAAGCCGAATTATGTAGCTACTAGTGTCCGAACAGTTTTTGCCCTATGATTTATTAAAGCATGGTAAATCATAAGTTTTATCATACAATTTGTCTACCTGACATTTGTGGACTTGGTTATTGAGTTACGTGAACCTTGGTTTTGTACTTGTGATAAAATTAGTTATCTTATCACGTGTTTAGGTCATTAATACACCTAAATTGAGATTAACACATGTTCTAGCCTTGTCGACACATGTTATTAGATGGTAGCCGATTGTAAAGCTCCTCATGGGGCATCAAGCCGATTGCAACATGGATTGAGCTTGTATGTTTGGGTTTAATAATGCCTTGTGAAGTATTATTGGTGAGCTCTTGCGAGAAACAGGATAGATTAACACTACATTAGCCTTTAACCTTAAGCTTGAATTAAGTGTGTCTTTTATTACAACCCGATTCTATACATGGTGCTACATGTGATCTTTGTGATATAAAAACAAAGTTTTTGGCCTCCTAAAGATGTAACAAGGCCGATTGATGTAGTGTTAAACCAATATGTTCACTAGTGAGCAAGATCAAGCAAAAGCTATGGCAATGCATGTGTGTTTATGTGTTTAAATTAATCTAGAGCCGTTTAGAGTGGGGTAGACTATGCTAGATCATAGTTTAAGGGTATGGAAACCTTACCTAGAAGTTATTGATGGTTGGATAGTCTCCAAGACTCCTCTAAGAGCTTGTAAAGCTTCAGCTCCAAAGGAATGTTAACCGAAAGTTTGAGAGATAGAATGAAGTATTTGGTGTGGCATTTGAGAGTGGAATGAGGTCTCTTTATATAGGGATCGATCCATGTGGTGACAAGAACAATCTTGGCAAAGTGAAACATCTTGGGTGAGGTTCATGATGGACATTCTTAGCATTACGTGATGAAAGGAAGCCTCCTTGGACGATTAGTGATGGATTTAGCTAGGAAAGGCAAGTTATCATCTCTTGGTTTACTCCACTTCTTGTCATGATCCTTATTTGGTGTAATTAACATCATGCTAGGTGATTACATCATGCTCTAGCCTTGGATAATGTTTCGGCCGATGCAAGCTTGAAGGAAAGGGACTAGTCTTTCAAGTAGGCAGCTTTGTCTTGTTATGTGATAGTGATAGCTCCTTGTCTTCCTTTAATCTGATTGGTAGTGTGTATTTTAGGGAGGTTCTAAGTGTAAGAATGGGGCTTCTCTTTGTTGTCTTTTACCCAACACATTAAATTTTATGACAACCATGTGTGATAGGGACTTATCATGTAAACAATGAGTGTGATGTTTCCATGCGGCCACAATATAAGAAAAGGAAAGGACTAGGAGTGAGTTCTAGATGATTGTGATGGCTCATGGGATCATGAGTTGTCATTCCTTGTCTTTTGGACAAGTATCTTGATCAATCATTATCACTCTTTTGTTTATGGTTTTCGGCCAAAGCATAAGACAAAGGAAAGCAAGGTGTAAGCTTCTAGATGATAGTGATGTTTCATGGGTAAGCTTCTAGATGATAGTGATGTTTCATGGGTATTATGAGTTGGTTTTGTCTTTAGTATAGTTGTCAAATTTTGTCTTAATCCTCTTGTCTTTGGCCGAAACATTTAAGGAATGTGAGGATGATGGTGGCCACTCCATGACAAGCTTAATCTATACCTTAGAATGTTGATAGTTCATGGTTTCTTAGTTGTGATTTTGGAAGCTTCTTATCTCTTGTCTTTGTCATAAGTAGGTATAGGTACATAGCCGATTTATAGTTATTTATGGATATATGTGTGCGTTTGTTTGTATATATGTATATACATGTGTACATTGTCAAGTGTTTACTTACTATAAGTTCATGTGTTTATCAAGTTATGAGGCTCTTTTCTAAAATGGGTTGTGAGATCGAGTAGATGTTCGTAAAAGATTATTCTTTAATTATTTTAGACATAGGAACATCTAAATAGGCAATCATGTGTCGTGTGTTAACTAGGAATTGATGACGACATTATCATGTATTTTGTTTTATAGGTATCATATGTTCATTAAATGACAACCCATAGGTACATATACATCTCATGTGTGCACGTGTGACGTATCTAGCTAGTCTTAGCTAAGTATGATGTAAGGAATCTAGGTGCAAGTAACTAGAGTCTAGTTAAAGTGAGAACCTGAAATTGCGGGGTATCACATCATCCCCAAGTTGAAAAGAATTTTGTCCCGAAATTCAGTAAATAAACAGTAAAGCTAGCTAGAAAAGTGTGTGCTTGGTTCCCAGATGTCACGTCATCCCCAAGTTGAAAGGAATTTCGCCCCGAAATTCACTTTGAGAAAGCTGCTTTATGTTTAGAGTTTGATCTATGGACAGGTTTAGGTTCTGTAAAGAGATGTGGGTATTTGAGCCGCATTTGATCCCTGCGTTCCCACGTGTATTCAGGTCCTAGCTGGGAATTCCATCGTACCTTAACAATGGGTATGGTACTTTGTCTGAGTTTCTTGACGCCCTGCTCAAGAATTTCCATTGGTTCCTCCATGAACCGTAGCTGGTCGGCCACCTGGATCTCTTCCAGTGGCACCATTAGTGTCGTATCAGAGATACATTTCTTTAGATACCGGATTTCTAAATTTCGTCATAAGGTGTTACATCCTTCACCCAAGTATCTGTAACTCATTGAGTATGCATGTAGCATACGTTACTAGTTCTGCCTGGGCATGTGTACATGGCAAAGACCGCGTTTGCCTTGTCTACACTATCGAAGTAGTCCAACAGTCCCGTTGGAGTTTTTTTTAGGCTTATAACCCATAAAAGCCTTGAAAATACGCTGGCGGGTTTGTTGTTGTGGCATGTTCATTCAAGGAATAAGAAAGTTCAATTGCGAAAGTCAAGGGAAAAGAATAATTTAGCAGAAAAGATCTTTACTAGCTTGAAAAGATGCGAGCGCCTCAACCACCCTATCGTGGCTCATAAGAATTCACTCTTATCTAAGTTCACAAGAGAAAAGAAAAGAGAATACTAGCAAGGAAAGGTAAGAGCAAATCGTCGCCATGTTCTGTTGAGCTAGTAGAGTGTTCATCAGTTCAGTGGTTAGCTGCACCGCTCGTTCCTCCAATCGTGGCTGTCAGTCATTAGTAGGTGTTGTCTTCCCTTGAGGTATTGCACTGCGTCGTAGGCTTTACATAACTCCCCCAGAGAGTGTGTAGCAAGCCCCGATCCGAATGTGTTCCCATGAATCCAGTATATAGTCACGAGGAACAGGGACACGCAAATCGCTCGCTCGTACTGGGCCTAAATGTGCTAGAGTAAGAAGAAAATTCAATATAAGTAATCAGTCTTATGAACGTAAGAAATATCAAGCAACAAGGAACATGAACTAATTGTCTCCTTGTTCAGTGAGAAAAAGGATAAGTCTCAGTATTTGATTCCTTCGGGTTCAATTCGGTTTAGTGGTACCGCGCCATAGGCATCGTGTAACTCTCCATAGACATGCACCACAACGCTCGCAAGGGCTCTCTCCCTTGTACTATAGTCGTTTCCTTATCCCTGAGGTTTGTTAGGATACTAATCCTAGTAATGCTCCACCTGGTGTAACCCTGGGTCCCCACCAGTGACGTGTTCAAAATCAGGTTTAGAACTAGAAGATAACACATCTCCTGAAATCATGTGTTGTAGTTGTGGCTAAAAGCTAATTGTGCACTTAAGTTGTGAGTGTACTAATACTTATGCTATGATGATTATAGACTAGACTCAACATGCAGTCCTAGTTCACTATAACCAATGGATCTGAAAGCAATCTGTCACACCCTCAAATTTCCACTACGGGGTTTATACCACGAGGGGTGTGACATACCAGGGTTTATACCACGAGGCGTGTGACATACCAGGATCCCATAGCCATAACTCACATGAACGACTCTAAATGCCCAAACCATTTAGTTCGTTATCGAAAACAAGTTTATTAGATAATCATTTATTCAAATAGTTGCGGAAGCGAATTTAAAGATAATAGTTCACCATATAGTCTGTGCAAAACAACGTGCTCAAAATCATAATAGATCATTAAACATTCTAAAGTAGTGACCAGGCTTTCTAATCGCGGCACCGGAAGCTAACTACCTGTAAAAGGATGTATATCGTGTGTCAACATAAAGTTGGTGAGTTCACAAAGTAAGGTAAGTAAAAGTGTACGTTTCCCAAACCAAGAACGTTTATTAGGTTCCCTGAACCCAAAGTAGTAATCATTAACCAAAACCAAAAACCAAGAAACACGAACCACTAACCACTAGTTCAGCGTATGCCAAGGGTAGCTAACCCATTCATGATAACCAAAAAATGATATACCGAATTGCTATTCAAACGATGCACTCGCCCCGCGAGCTGGTTTTTGCCTCCCATCATTGCCTATCAACAATGATAAAGTCTAAGGTCGTAGTTCACGCCCGGCTCCCAGCACGGTGTGAGGTTTGTCAAACCTAATAGCGCTATCAACTAGTAACCCGCTTGACATAACTCGGAAACTCACTCGGTAAATAGTAGAGGACTTCCGTGATAGAATGTAGTTTAGTTCATCAAGGACACAGAGTGTGAAACTAGCAAGGCCCGACCCACACAAGGAGTCATAGCACCCCAAAGTCGGGATGTGAAAGTAGTCCCAACTGGACTAGAAAAAGTTAAGTAAGTTGTCTCAAACCCGAGACGCATACTTTTGAGAAAAGAGTAGTGAAACTCACCTGACAGGGATGCTTGTTGCCTAGTGAAGCCGAATTACATAGCTACTAGTGTCCGGACAGTACTTGCCCTATGATTTATTAAAGCATGGTAAATCACAAGTTTTATCATACAATTTTTCTACACGACACTTGTGGACTTGGTTATTGAGTTACGTGAACCTTGGTTTTGTACTTGTGATAAAGCTAGTTATCTTATCATGTGTTTAGGGCATTAATACACCTAAGTTGAGATTAACACATGTTCTAGCCTTGTCGACACATGTTAATAGATGGTAGCCGATTGTAAAGCTCCTCGTGGGGCTTCAAGTCGATTGCAACATGGATTGAGCATGCATGTTTTGGTTTAATAATGCCTTGTGAAGTATTATTGGTGAGCTCTTGCGAGAAAACGGGATAGATTAATACTACATTAGACTTTAACCTTAAGCTTGAATTAAGTGTGTGTTTTATTACAACCCGATTCTATACATGGTGCTACATGTGATCTTTGTGATATAAAAACAAAGTTTTTGGCCTCCCAAAGATGTAACAAGGCCGATTGATGTAGTTTTAAACCAATATGTTCACTAGTGAGCAAGATCAAGCAAAAGCTATGGCAATGCGTGTGTGTTTATGTGTTTAAACCAATCTAGAGCCGTTTATAGTGGGGAAGACTAGGGTAGATCATAGTTTAAGGGTATGAAAACCTTTCCTAGAAGTGATCGAAGGTTGGATAGTCTCCAAGACTCCTCCAAGAGCTTGTAAAGCTTCGGCTCCAAAGGAATGTTAACCGAAAGTTTGAGAAATATAATGAAGTGTTTGGTGTGGCATTTGAGAGTGGAATGAGGTCTCTTTATATAGAGGTCGATCCATGTGGTGACAAGAACAATCTTGGCAAAGTGAAACATCTTGGGTGAGGTTCATGATGGACATTCTTAGCATTACTTGATGAAAGGAAGCCTCCTTGGGCGATTAGTGATGGATTTAGCTAGGAAAGGCAAGTTATCATCTCTTGGTTTACTCCACTTCTTGTCATGATCCTTATTTGGTGTAAATAACATCACGGACAAGAATCTTGATCAATCATTATCACTCTTTTGTTTAAGGTTTTCGGCCGAAGCATAAGTCAAAGGAAAGCAAGGTGTAAGCTTCTAGATGATAGTGATGTTTCATGGGTAAGCTTCTAGATGATAGTGATGTTTCATGGGTATTATGAGTTGGTTTTGTCTTTAGTATAGTTGTCAAATTTTGTCTTAATCCTCTTGTCTTTGGCCGAAACATTTAAGGAATGTGAGGATGATGGTGACCACTCCATGACAAGGTTAATCTATACCTTAGGATGTTGATAGTTCATGGTTTCTTAGTTGTGATTTTGGAAGCTTCTTATCTCTTGTCTTTGTCATAAGTAGGTATAGCTAGATAATCAATTTATAAGTATTTATGGATATATTGAGAATCCGGTTAAAGACCGAATTCATGGATCGATTAAGCGAAAACAACTCGGTTTCAGACGGGAGATTCGAGACGAGACAGAAATACACGATAACAACGTCATCACAGATTCGTATTACTACAGAAACGGTTACAGACACTGTCATCAGTAGGATAAACATCTATCTCGAGGCCGGGGGAGGTCGGGCATGACCTCCCCCTTGAGAGCATTCAAAGTATAAACTCAAATCACCAAATGAACAATAACACATGAGATTGCTATTTATAGTCCAATACACCAGTTCCACGTTCGCCCCTTTATGATGGTCGAATGTGGAGTATTTCCACATTCGCCCAGTTGATATGGTCGAATGTGGAAAACTTCCACATTCGCCCAGTGTAATATGGTCGAATGTGGAAAACTTCCACATTCGCCCAGTGTGTTTAGGTCGAACCTGGCTCAGTGTTTTGTCCTATATATTACAAATGCGTCAGATCCATAAAATGCCCTTATGGATCACCACAATCTCATGTAACAACATACAAAGACTCAACCCTAGTCTACTCGACAGTGACGTCCACAGAAAGTGCATCAACATATATGTGTTCGTGCATTTGTATATATGTATATACATGTGTACATTGTCAAGTGTTTACTTACTATAAGTTCATGTGTTTATCAAGTTATGAGGCTCTTTTCTAAAATGGGTTGTGAGATCGAGTAGATGTTCGTATAAGATTATTCTTTAATTATTTTAGACATAGGAACATCTAAGTAGGCGATCATGTGTCGTGTGTTAACTAGGAATTGATAACGACATTAACTTGTATTTTGTTTTATAGGTATCATATGTTCATTAAATGACAATTCATAGGTACATATACATCTCGTGTGTGCACGTGTGACTTATCTAGCTAATCTTAAGTGATAGAGGCACATAATGTATCCTGCCAATAGACTGCAAAGTCTTTATTCGTGGAGTCCACTTTCGATCTTTACGTGACCAAACATAGTATTTCGGAAAATCTATATATTTCAATTTCCTGGAAAAATCATCAGTTTTATTAGTTTCCATCCACTCTGTAAACATTGACATTTTCAACGTTGGATTATTGACAATATCACATAAATTAGAATCATCATCATAAACAATAGCCTGGCCATCTTCACAATGGAAAGGCAACACATCAACAGCTGGAAATCTATAATGTATGTCATATTTAAATATTTTCCAAGCAGCCTCACAGGCAGAAATATACCTACAATCAAGGTATGTCTTTACCTCATTTACGTCATTGTTTTGCTCGATATCATTATTATCAGACTTGGATTGGAAAATAGAAGCCGTAACTGTATCAGGTCCCTTATTAATATACTTAAACAAATTTTTAATAGAACCTGACTGATTGCACCATTCAGCATTCACGTGACTTTGGTATCTTCAGAGCAAAACAGGATTGTAATGAACTACATACCTATTATCAAGCTGAACGCCCTTCTTTTCAACTCTACTACTTGTTTCGCGACGACGGTAGATTGGATAACCATCAAAATCAACACAAGTCTCATCCACATTTTATTTAGGGAACTTTTTAGAACATTTAAATTTTACCATGCATGGACATTGAGGGTTGTCTGTACCGCAAGGTCCATGAATCATAAATTGCTTGACAAGTTCATACAACTCAGGATCATTAACTTTTATCGGGGATCTCTGCATTATTCACACGATCGATATCAGATGCAATTGGAAATTTGCTTTCATATGTTGGCATGTGGCCGTCCACGTTTTTGAAATTCAATCGTATAAAGAACTGAAAAATTGATAACAGTAACATTAGTTGTAGTTAAATAAGAATACCTTTATTCATAAACAATTAAGTATATTAATTAAAAGATTCATGCTTGTGTCTCATCAAACAGTTTATACTTGTGCAAATCTTTGATTAAATTATTCAATTTAATCTTAAATATTCTAAACATAATATCCGGTCTATCTTCTGCTTTAAGATCTTTATCAGACAAACACCTGGTGTCACACCCTCAAATTCCACGTGCGGGGTTTTACCGCGAGGCACGTGACAAACCAGGATCTAAGTCAACGGTCACAATAAACGACACAATATGATACGTAAAAACGACATAAACAAACCATCAAGTTTTCATAAATCCATCGCTGCGGAAGCGTAACACTTTATTACAAACCCAAAATGCAAAAGTACGTAAGTCTGAAAAAGCTAAGTAAAATGCATATGAATCCTAGACGCCGTGAGACTCCGTGCGCCTATGATAAGCTGCTACCTCAACGACCTGAGACAAACATGCTAAAAACGCGGCAAATAATACCGGTGAGTTCACATGTTTTATATTAAATGTTTAAGTAGTAAAAGCCATCATGTTATCACTATGTTAGAAATGATAGCGTTAGCTAGACGCATGAATAATACTGCTACGACCGGAAACCATTACAGACAACGATATATGATTTTGCCCGAAATGATTAAGCTTATGACCGAGACAATATGCACCCTCCCGGCTCCCAGCCGACGGGTGGGGTCTGTCAATCCCAATAGATCTATCCACATTTCCCCCGTTATGCTATTCAGCATATTCATGGTTTCCCCGGGATTTTACGTATCGTATAGCAGTATAACATGATAATTTATGAAATATGTATAAGCATGTGTCTCCCCCAAAATGTAAAGCGTAAAGTCGGGCCGTGAAACTCACCTGGTGCTGCTCCTCACACTAAGACAAGTAAACCTGCTCAATAGACGGCACCAAATACCGGTGACCTATCATGACTGTAACACCCCAACCGATGGCGGAAACATCGGGATGTCACGTATTGATGATTGTTCAGTAGCTCATGATAAATAATAAGTTCCAATAAATGATTTAAATAAATTACATACAATTGTTCTAAGAATTTTGTACATCAAAATGAAAAATACTAGCTACGCATCTTCAAGCAATAACTCTAATCTCAAGTAAGCTATAACCTGAAACATGTTAAGTTTGAAAATATTTTGGGTCAACAAAAGTTGGTGAGAATTACATAGGTTTTGATAATCGAATAAAGCGTGTACAATTCAAGTGTCATGGCAAGTCTAGTCCATATGTGAAAACATACTAGAAGTAAATCGAGTGCATAATCAACCCTTGTGACTGTTATATTGTGGTCCATCCCATACGCTCATGGTTCACTCGATTATGTTATGCGATAACAATCACCCACGCTACCTATGTAGGAGGCACGTATCCGGGTGCGATTGTCAGTCCAATAGATCTATCATTGTATACCGTCGGCTGATCAATGTTAATGATTATGCTAGAATATTGTGATTACCCTAGTCATGTTTAAGACATAATGCGACATGGAAAAACACATAGACACTTTATGATTGAATTGCATATAGAATGTTGTAACATGTTTCACCCCAAAAATAGTGAAAAATAGAAAAGGGGCTATGTAAAACTCACCTTAGCAAAATGTTATGTCTCGTGAAAAATAGAATATTGTGTTGCCCCAAAGTTGCCAATTACAAGAGCTTATAATCAAAGCTTCAATTGTAGAAGTAATAGACTATAGAAGAAAGCTATGAGGGAAAGTTTAATCAGATTGAAACAATCGATTTAGAGGTGCAAAGTATAATGGGTCATAGGTGGGTTTTTATACTAGTTTTGGATTCTATTAGCCATTAAAATTGGTCAACACCATAAAGTAAGGTTTTATGATTAATTGACTATTTGACTAAGACTTTGACTGTTTGACTAAGACTTTGACTAATCAATTTAAGGAATGTGTTAAGTTTATTTTCTTCTGAAATACTACACAAGATGATAGTTGGCTCAGTTGGTTGTCACTGTGTGTTGGTTGGCTGTGGACGCGGGTTCGAGTCCCGGTCCACACAAATCTTATTTTGGCAATTATTTCCCTAAAACTATATTATTCTAAATTCATAATATGATTATATAAGCCCGAAAGTGACTCGAAATATTTTTAAAACGTACAAAAGTGTCGAGATACAAATAATTATTAGTTTAAGGTATTTAAAACATGTATTGTTTAAAACAATACATTCTTTTTATCAAAAAAAATTAGGGGAAATTCACGATGTTACAGTCTCCCCTACTTTTAGGAACTTCGTCCCGAAGTTTATTTAAAAACACAGGTTTGAGGTTGATTAGGTAGAAATTAAGGCAGCTGTGGTTTGGGTTAAGGCACGACATGAATTTATAGGTAATAGAATAATTTGTTTCGAATAATTTGGATAAGAGGTTTGAGATGTGAGTTTTAAGGATTGGATTAGGTTCGTTTGAAGTAGCAAGAAGCATAAGAATCTAGCAAAATACTAAACTTATGTTTTAGGAATCTTATAAGAAATGCATGAATTGATTGGCTGTATGAAAACCAAATGAACTACTAAAACCTTACTAGAATTTCACACTACCTTAACGTACCTGTAAATTCATGATTACGTTCCGGACCGCAATCACCAATTTACCTTACATTAGGGTTTTGTGTCCTTCTATGACTCTAAACACACATGTAAGTAATGCAAAATAACCTTGTGATTGAATCGTTTACAATGTATCCAAAAATGAGTCCAACTGTTGAGTAGGAAAAAGACTTCTACCAGTCAGTGAGTAAGAACCTCTACCGATTGTTGAGCAGGTGCGATAGCCTCTACCAGTCGTTGAGCAGGTTGTAGGGCCTCTACCGACTGTTGAGCAGGCATGATGACCTCTACCAATCGTTGAGTAGGTTATTTGGTACTCAACTAACTGTTGAGCAAGTACTTCATCCTCTACCAGTTGTTTGATTAAGTGTACCAATTATTTCACACATAAATTGCAAATTGATAATATGTACATATAAACAATCAAGTATCAAGCATAGCATGCGAGTTGTAATAGTGTTGTCCTAGACAAGGTTAATGACTCTAGGTGTGTCTATAGCAAATAGTTTATATTCCATGATTTCTAGTATCAAATGTTTAAATATGGTAGATAATCGAATCCTCGTGTATAACTAAGGATTAAGTTTGATGCAACACACAACCAAGTTTCAATAGTTTGGTTATCATGGGTAACTAGTTCATGTTTGAGAAGGTGAAGGATATGAATTTAGTTCTTGAGAGGATGATGAAAAATCTTGAAGCAGAATCAAGGTTGTGAGAGATAGTGAATGTGAAGGTAGTTGATAAAGAGTTTATTTTATAGTAAGGAGATTATGTAGCGGTGTAAATTTTGGGGTTTGGATCAAAGGTTATAATCAAGTGTATAAGAAAACATGATTGTGGTATATGCCAAATATTGTAAAAATTTGAACAAGTTGTAAATGAGTGAGTGTCGATGGAGAATCTAGAGACTAGATATTATTCCTATGGGAAAAAAAATTTTATTTTAAAAATTGGTTTTGTACATAAAGCAAAAGTTGTTAAATAGTACAAGCTAAGTAGGCTTTGATTAAAATATTCCCGTTAGTTGGAGATTTCAAACATCACATTAGGTTTTGAAGATCAAGGTTCTATTAGTGATTTTTAATAGTTTAAAGCATTACATAGAAAATTGTTTGTTACGTCAATAAATAAACAATTGAATTTAAGTTCGAGGACATCTTTTGACAAAAAAAAATGTACTTTGTAAAGTTACTAGGTAATGAAAATACAACAAGATTTAGAAATCTTTAGTTTGTGCTAAGGTATGAGGTTATAGTTTTTTTTTTTTTTTTTTTTTTTTAAATAAGTAACATGTGGAGATGAAATAATATGATTTGGGTAGGGTGTTGAATATTTAAAAAGTGGCTAAGATGGTAAGGTGAAGTGTGATTGTGAAATCCAAAGATGGTTATGAAATGAGATTGATTTAAGCTGTAAAATTTTGAGATTTTAGAGCTTAGTTTAAGGAAAGTGAGTGTAATCATTTATTCATTAATTAAAACGAATAAATGAAAACGTTGACTTATCAAAACTTCTAGATTCTAATAACATAGTGAAGACATGATTTAGCCTATAAGTGAACACTCATCCCGAGAATTCCCAGGTAGGCATCCGGGTCCCTCGTCTGATTGGGATTTATGCACAATGCCAGTCCTAGACAGAAAACTCAGAATACAGGCGTTCACCCTTCCAGATTGCACGTGTTCGTTATTTAAATTTAGAACTTCGACGAGATCTTCAAGGTGGTTCAGGCTAAACCTGAGGATTTGTCCTACTAGTCTAAGAGTAGATCTTGTGATGGAGAGCACTTTTCTTGTAGGGACTAAAGTAAGGATAAGAAGTAGGATAGAGAATAGAAACAAGTAAGGTTGCAAGTAAAAGGAGGAAGTACTGGTTAAAATCCTATGGTTATAGACTATATTATTATTTTTTTTTCTAATAACCTAATTCCCTTTAACCATGGCTCTGATACCAATCTGAAACACCCCAACCGATGGCGGAAACATTGGGATGTCACGTATTGATGATTGTTCAGTAGCTCATGATAAATAATAAGTTCCAATAAATGATTTAAATAAATTACATACAATTGTTCTAAGAATTTTGTACATCAAAATGAAAAATACTAGCTACGCATCTTCAAGCAATAACTCTAATCTTCAAGTAAGCTATAACCTGAAACATGTTAAGTTTGAAAATATTTTGGGTCAACAAAAGTTGTTGAGAATTACATAGGTTTTGATAATCGAATAAAGCTTGTACAATTCAAGTGTCATGGCAAGTCTAGTCCATATGTGAAAACATACTAGAAGTAAATCGAGTGCATAATCAACCCTTATGACTGTTATATTGTGATCCATCCCATACGCTCATGGTTCACTCGATTATGTTATGCGATAACAATCACCAACGCTACCTATGTAGGAGGCACGTATCCGGGTGGGATTGTCAGTCCAATAGATCTATCATTGTATACCGTCGGCTGATCAATGTTAATGATTATGATAGAATATTGTGCTTACCCTAGTCATGTTTAAGACATAATGCAACATGGAAAAACACAAGGAATGTGTTAAGTTTATTTTCTTCTGAAATACTACACAAGATGATAGTTGGCTCAGTTGGTTGTCACTGTGTGTTGGTTGGCTGTGGACGCGGGTTCGAGTCCCGGTCCACACAAATCTTTTTTTGGAAATTATTTCCCTAAAACTATATTATTCTAAATTCATAATATGATTATATAAGCACGAAAGTGACTCGAAATATTTTTAAAACGTACAAAAGTGTCGAGATACAAATAATTATTAGTTTAAGGTATTTAAAACATATATTGTTTAAAACAATACATTCTTTTTATCAAAAAAAATCTGGGGAAATTCGCGATGTTACAATGACGAGCGTATAAGGTGTTAGACTAACAACCCGTAGGTTGATTAGTCCCTAGCAGTCCAGACCATAACCGTGTACATATGAAATGATGTTTAAACGTTTAACCGACCACACCAGACAAGTCCCGACATCCCATTGGTGACCCGACATCCCACGTGTTAGCCGAAAGCAAGATATCATGCAACATATGCAATTAAACACGTAATACGCGCAAGAGTTCACCTAGTCTAACATACCGGTCAATTAACGTATAACCAAGTCCGAACACGTGTTACCAAGTCATTGGACATGTCTCGGGGTTCCTAACATGTTCCTAGGCATCAATCCGTGTGTCGGGATGTTAAAATATACATATAGCAGTTGTACACGCGATTAGGAAGCAAACATGTGATTAGGAGAAGTCAACTAGTGATTATGAGGGTCAAAATGGCGAGTAGGGTTGTAATCTCTAGTAAAATGGTGAATAGGATTGTAATCACTAGTAAAATGGTGAATAGGCTTGTAATCACTAGTAAAATGGTGAATTGGGTTGTAATCACTAGTAAAATGGTGAATAGGATTGTAATCACTAGTAAAATGGTGAATAGGATTGTAATCACTAGTAAAATGGTGAATAGGGTTGTAATCACTAGTAAAGTGGTGAATAGGATTGTAATCACTAGTAAAATAGTGAATAGGGTTGTAATCACTAGTAAAGTGGCGAATAGGGCTCCTAATCGCCTATAGTTCAGGCGATGAGGAGCTAATCGCCTATAATAATGGCAATTAGAACTCGTATTCGCTAGTTCTGATCTGTTCCGTCCTTTTTGCGCGTTTAACCCTCCAAATCAGATCTGAAACATGTGTAAACACCCAATACCCAACCCAACCCAAAACATTAACCCAACTATTTCAAGCAAAAACCCCTAATTTATCATCACCCTAGCCGTCCCGAATGTATGCGGATTCCCAAAATAGCATAATGTAGATGCGTTTTGCGACTAATGATTGGATACTAACATATGTTAAGTTTTTGTTAAAGTGGGCGAAGGTAGATAGATATGGACGAAGGTATATTGCAAATGGGCGAAGGTAGATGGAGCTTGATCAGAAGAACACACTCGTACCATGGTAGTGGGCGAATGTGGAAAAGTTCCACATTCGACCAGTGCTTGTGGGCGAACGTGCAGTATCTATAAATAGGTTTTGAGTTTTTGTAATGGAAATAGAGGTTTCAGTTGTGCGTGTGTTAAGGTCAGGTTCGAGGTCAATTTGTAATAGTGTGTGTTTGATCTAGATTAACGTGTAAGTCGTTGTAAAAGCTTATTTGACAAAAGTTAATCTATGAAAAGATGTTGAAAATGATATGAATTGTGTTTTGATTAGAGTTTTATCAGTTTGTTCAGAACTAGCGTTTCCGCACCTGGTTTTGTAACTTGTATGATCATATTATCTTGTTTTAGCTAAAATCTTTCGCTTTCAAAGTGGTATCAGAGCCATACGGATCATACAACAACAAATTTGATAAACTCAAAGCTGATTTGGACATGTTTTTGATCAAAATACATCTGTTTTTGCATGAAAATGGTTTTTGAGTGTTTTTGATTGATTTGAAGTTGATTTTGTGGTTAAAATTCAAAATTCCAAGTATTAAAGTTGCTCCAAATCAATTCTGAATCATAACCTGATCAAGATCATTCAAATCCACAAACTTTTGAAAATCTGAGATCAAAATAACCGTTTTTCAAAGTGTAACCGTTTTTCAAAGTGTGATCTGGGCAAAATGGGCGAACCTGGAACCTGAGTGGTCGAAAGTAGTTGGTTATGGGCGAACCTGAGTAGTGTTTTGGTCGAACCTGAAAATTGTCATTGAAGTTTTCACATTCGGGTAAATTTTTCCACATTCGACCGGTTCTCTTTGGGCGAAAGTGGAAGTGTGTTAGATTGTTTTTTACTTTCTGGTGAATTCTACATTCGGGTGTTACTGGTTGGGCGAACCTAGAATCAGAAGGGACGAAAGTGATAGATTTCGGACGAACGTGAGACTTTTTGGGCGAACCTAGGCTTAGTTTTTGGAAAATTTTCTAAGTGTTGGATTTTTCGAAGTTCGTTATCATGTGGAATTTTCCGACTACTCCGAGACCAGCAACGACACAACCACAACAGCAAGTGATGGACCCATGGACAGTGGCAGCACAAAAGACGAGCACACAGTCTTCGCAACCGATAAACTACATGGCGATGATGAGCTCGATGCCTCAAAGTGTAGCACCTCCAGCACCACAACCTGACTACTGGGGAGTAGCAGCGGCGGTGGTAAACACTCAAACTACAAATGCTATTTCTACATTGATTAACGATTTTGTAAGCGTTGGATTTTATCTAATACAGGATTATATGATCATACAAGTCACAAATCTAGGTGCGGAAACCCTAGATCTGAACAAATTGATAAAACACAAATCACGACACAATCAAGATCATTTTCAATATCATTTTCATAGATTAACTTTAATCAATAAGCATTTACAAACTGTTTATGTTAATCTAGAATCACACAGACAATCTCTCAAAAACACTCCTAAACCTGAACTGAACCTGGACACAAATGACAACACACTTTACATAATCAAAAACTCAAAATCTATATATAGGCACTGCACATTCGCCCTTTACAGATGGTCGAATGTGAGCATATTCCACATTCGCCCACTAAGAGTGGTCGAATGTGTCTTCTAGTGCACATCAATTCTTCCTTCGTCCGGTTCATCTCTACCTTCGCCCATTCTAGTTTACCTTCGCCCACATTCCTGTACATTCGCCCAGTCTGAATCAGCTTCGGCTATCTACTAACATATGTTATTTATTGTATATCCAATCCTTAGTCGCAAAACGCATCAACAAACTCCCCCTCGACTATTGATTGGATAGTTTTCTCTGATAGTCCATTGTCTTGTTCATCAGTTTGATTCTGAGTTGCTTCTTCTGCTCAGAAGTCATTGGCGGCTCGAATGTTTTCTTCACAGGCTTTGACACATTAGCAATCTTCACAGTCTTGCCAAGTTTACCCTCCAAGTTGCTTCCTGCATTTATATCATATGCAAAACAAACTCCCACAACTTGAGTATACTTTCTCGCTTGAGCAAAGTCATTGGGTTCATAGTATATCGGATTGTAGAACAACATGATGATGTCTTCGAATGTGCAATTTATCAGCCACATAGGATCAAATACATGAACATGCTTGTATTTATCCTTTCCATCCCTCAACACAATCACTGCTTCTGCCTTCCTCCAATCGTAATACCAAAATATGAAATCAGCACTGAAATGCTGTGGCATTGGCATCAACGGTATCTTTCTCATCACATTAGGTGCTTTGTAGATTAAAGTCACACGCTTCATATTGGTTTGAGGATCAATATCCCTATGCTCTTTTCTTCTGGAATATTGAGGCTTGAACCTGTTCCATCTTGTGCGACTTTCCCAGACCAATTTGTCTGCGCACCAACCGACATGCGATCCATTTACCTCGGCACCTGACATTGGGAATCTGCATAAATCTCTCACCGCCCAGTACGGTAGAGTAAGCAAATCACAGAATCTGTTGAAATACAGAATTCCAGTTTCCCATTTCGCAGCAATACACTTCAGTCTGCCTAAGTAAGTCCACCCGAGAGCTTTGCCTTTGAACTTGGCATTATGAAATCGATAAAAGTTACCTTGAGCTTCAGGTTTGGGTCGGTTCTCATCCATCTCCTTCAACTTCTTCATATAATTCTTCAACTCATCAGTCTGGTTAGAAGAATCTTTCTTTTCATTACCAAACACCTTCTCAACAAACTCTTCGCTTCTTTTCTTTGCTTTCTGTTTCGCTGACTTATTTGGTATCTCTGTGAAGTCAGGAAATACTTCATTCTCATCTTCTTTTCTGAAATACTGGGAAACTCTTCATGAGTAATATCTTCTATTTCAACTTCATTGTTCTCTGGAGTATGCACATCATCTGAATGACTTCCCATATCCTTTTCAGGAATATCAGGAATCGATTCATCCATCATAAACTCCTCAAACGTCTTTCCCACCCTCTGTGCGAGACCATCTAGTATTTCTTTCGCCACAGATGCAGGTAGTTCCCCTTCTTCAAGATCTGGATCTTCATATTCCAGCTCATATCTCAGATCATCAGTCTGGAATATTTCAGCGAAGCATCCTGTGAACTCAATGGTCCACTCTCTCTTCTCCAACATATTCTTGTATATCTGTTTAGCATCATCAGACAGAGATCTCACCTTTTCGTTCCAGAAGATACTTTCATCCGAATCAACATTCCCACCTTTCTTCTTGGAACTCGATTCTCCAGTATCCTTCTTCTTCTGCGGTGTTCTCTTCTCATAACTATATTTAGAAGTATCATCTCCTCCATCATGATCACTTCCACTGCTAAAATCATCACCCTGCTTCTTCCCTGTACCTTCAGCACCATCATCATCATCATCATTGTTGTCATCATCATCATCATTGTCATCATCACTTTTATCCGATCCATCATCATCCTCATCATCATCATCTTCTTTCTCAGAATCAGAATACTCATAATCAACTTTCTGTTCATCTTCTTCTTCATCTTCTTCACCCTCTTTCAATTGTGGTGCTCTGCTATACAGCTCTTCAATCAAACCACAAAGGCGTTTGTTTTCCTTCTTCAATTCTTTGTTGTCAGCCTTAATCAGTTTGATTTTGCTCTTGTTTCTTTCACATTTCCTCTCAAGCTTCTCATTCTTTGCTTCAATCAACTTAATCTTATCATTTATATCATCTTGATTAGATTTCGAAGCAACTACAATCTGGAGCATCTTCTCCTCATTCTGCTTGAATTTAGTAATCTCAGCTTGTTGAGCAACCAACATCTTCATCATGTCCTCCATTTTCTTATTAACCTGTTTCATGACATCGTCATCCACAGTCACTTTCTTTGACTTTGATCTGGAGGGCTCAACTTCAACAACTTTCTCCTTTTGAGGCTTTCTAAACATATCGAGCACTTTATCCATATCGATATTGAACTGATCGATTGGTAAAGTCTCTGCCTCTTTCGCTTTCTTTTGCTTCTTGGCAACTGGTGAAGATAGCTTAGAAGGTGTTCCAGCATCAGGTAATCTCTTTCCCTTCAACAACTGAGCCAATTCTTTTTCTCTCAGTTCTTTAACACTTGATTTCTTTGCCATAGTCTTTTGTTTCTTTGTCTTCTTTGGAAAATTCACAACTACTGTATCTCCAACACTCAGTTCAGCTAGGTCAACACCTAAACCTTCATCTTCAACTGATTTCTTTCTTCTTTCAGCTTCTTCTATCGACTGGTTTAAGGATTCAGACTCACCAACCATAGTGGCCTTACGTTTGGTGGTCCTCACGTTCTCGTCATCAGAATCCCACTGTTCATCAACCTCAGTCTCTTCCGAATCTACAGACTCTTCATCCACCAAACCCGATCCTTTCTTCGCCGTCGATTTCTTTCTAGCAACCTGTTGCTTGGTGCTTCCCTGATCAATAGCCTTTCCCTTGCCCTTCCCTTTGGCTCCAGGATTGACTACTTGACGTTTCCGCTTAGTGCTTGAATCAACATACACTAAGGGATCATCGTTATCTGAGTCACTCTCATCATGTCTTGCTTTGTTCTTGCCTGGATCAATGTAATCCGGACGAGCCAAAGCGCCAAACAATCTCCTGTTAGGTGGCTTCTCACTGTCAGGCACACCCTTATAACCTTTCATCCTCATCAAGGTTCTAATATTCATGTGATCTTGGCCTAGGATCATTGTCGGATCCTTCTTCAGCATTGGATATTTATAGTCAAAGATCATCATTAGAAACCTCGGATACAACATGAATTTCTTGTTCTTCATTCCCTTCAACATCTCCAGCATGTGATCAAGAATCATCCCAGAAACATTAAATGGTTTGTTGAGTGTCAACGCAACCATTAATGAACTCAAACTCCTTCTCATCACGTCATAACCACCACTCACGCATCCAAAGACATGGATCAGAACATGTGCAAAGTACTTGTACTGCACTCCCAGCTTCCCTTTATACATTGATCCGTCAGTGATTGGACCTTTGTATTTCATCCTTAAGAAGCACGCCTTCTGTTCTGTCCAAGATAACTCCCTGGGATCCTCACTATCTTCGAACTTAATCTGTAACGCCTCCCGAATGTCAGCTTCAGTCAAGAACATCTCCATCTCCTGAATCTTGCTCTTGATGATCGTCTGATTCTCCCAGTAATCATACTTAGCGTTCTGGTAAAAGTCTTCAATTATGTCTTTGTAAATGATGGTTGGTGTAGCTAGAGCATGTACAATCCTGCTCCTCTTCAGGAATTCAATAATCCCTGTAAACTCTGTGTTCTTCTCAACATCTCCTAGATACGCGCAACAGTTGTGCGATCGTTCAAAAGGCCAACTGCTCGGAGTAGATGTTTCAGCTACGGGGACTGGATCTTGAACTGTGATCTCTGCTGGAGTCTCAACATTCACTGCTGGTGATTCAATATTCTCGGGTTGTTCAGCCATCTGCACATGAAAATCAATAAAACGCGTCAAAACACAAAAACGACAAAAATATAAAATTCTGGTCAAAAACTAATTTGCACGTTCGCCCGTTTAGAAATGGCCGAATGTGGGAATAACTGGTCGAATGTAAAATTGTATGGACGAAAGTGAATATGATCTTGTTAAAAAGTCACATTCGTCCGTTTTGTTATTCATTCGTCCAAAACATTCCACTTCGCCCGTTTTAAAAACAACCGAAGGTGAAAAATTTACCCCCAAAATTTAAAATTTTGCCATTGTTAGTTTTAACTTGTAATTTTGATCCTAAAACGTACTAACATGTCCAACTAACATTCGTTCAACACCAATTTTATCAATTAATCAGTTTTCATTGGTTTTAAAGATGAATTAGGGTTCATCTTTGTTCAAACGATCAAAACTGTCATCAATATATGTTATAATCCTAATTCCTTCCACACTCTCCCCCTAAAACCCATGAGAACTGATCGAGAATGAAAATCAAACATCAATCAACATTAAAAACCCCAAAACTTGAAACCCTAGGTCGTTGTTCATAAAACGATGAATCAGGACTGTAAACATGTCCAATACCTGCAAATTTAGTCTCAAACAGATCAGGAATAGATGAGGAATGAAATGCACAATCACAGAAAATAACAGCAACAAGGTCTTGTACTGATGAAAGTTTTTGAAAAATTTTGAATGATGAGAATCGAAGGTGAAAGAGGTATATATAGAGGGCCACGTTCGACCGGTACAGGTGGACGAATGTGGGTAAAGATCACATTCGCCCCAATTTAATAGCACGAATGTGAAACTGGTCCACCTTCGCCCCTAATTAAAGGCCCGAAGGTGAAACTTGGTACCCGAAAGTGGAAATCACACCCGGAAGTGAAAAATCCACATTCGCCCTTTTTCTCAACGGTCGAAGGTGATGATTTTTCCACATTCGACCCATTTAAGGGGCGAATGTGAAATGGAAAAATCTGAAAATTTCGCCAAATCACGAATTCGAATCCCGTTCAACATTTTTCAATCCGTTAAACTTCCAAAACTCAAATTTTCACATTTTGAATATTACAAAGTCCAGATTGTGTTATCAAATCTCAGAAATTGACCATCAAGCATCCCCGGATATCAAAAATAAAGCAGAAATGCAAATCTTTTGGATTTTCTGAAATTTTTATCAAAACACACCTAAAATCTTTTTGGATTTTGTAACTTTTTGACAATAAAAGTAAAATGAAACAAAGTAAAATGCATCAAAGTAAATGAAAGCAGTAAACATTTTGTGATTTCCGGTAAGAGGATCATATCAGTTTTCTGAGAAATCTGAACACAGCGTTGATCTAGTTCAATATTATCATTAGAAACAATATGTGACACTGCAATTGCTGATATTGTTGTCCACATAAGCTCACATGCAGACAATTACGCAATGCTTTAAAATGATACGAATTAGATGTATTAGACTAACACATTGTGGTTCCCACACACACGACATACTCCCGTATCAAGAAGTAATCTGCACAAAGACTCATTGTAAAGCGTGATTATGCTTTCGTCGTCTGTAATTGTACAAGATATAATGCATAGAGGTATACAGGTCAGCAAATTAATGCAGCAAAGTAACATATGCACCATACCAGGTTGAGGACTGATATTAATCATGATTTGCATCAATGATCAATACGATATTATAGATAATCTTTGATCATCATATAACATGGAAAGTTCCTCAATTCGGTAACTTTAGGTTTTGGCATAAAGCTCTTTTATAAAGACATCCTGTCTGATCTAGGTCCGTAATGACTTACAGCAGAAGATCAGATAGGCTATCCCCAGACAACTAATAACATAACGACCCTAAACCTCCGAGTTTTGTACAAACACCCTATCAAACGAAATTACGGTACTAAGACCATATGCCCATGAGGTGTTCATCCACAAACGCGTAGTTTGTTATGTTTGTATCACTAATGCACGCAATATAAAGTCTACGAAGCCTATCAGCATATCACACGTAATCAACATACGTCTCATTAAAACAATACAATTCTTTAGCCTGTGTCAGATCCCCACTGATGTACTATCATTTCCTCTTTTTATCCAGGAAATCATTTTGGGTTTTTCTAATTTTTAGGTATTTTGAAAATTTTTCAATGTTTTTGGTTTTTCTGATAAAATGACTCCCCCTAAAATAAAGAACATATTTTTGGGTTTTTAATTTTTCTGAAAAACAAAACAAAACAAAATTTGAAAGAAACAATCCACTTGAAAGCATCAACTTCTTTGAGGATTAAACAACCCCCTCGAAAGCATCAACTTCTTTGAGGATTATGATAGTAAAGAGAAATTCCTAATTAGCAAAGAGAAATTCCCAATTAGCAAAAATTTAAAACTAAAACTAAAAACTAAAAATGATAAACCGAGGAGCCGATTAGTCCTGTTTTTCCTTTATATTGTTTACTTTCAAAAGATATTCAAAGCGGGATCTGTCAAAAGCTTTTGTAAACAAATCTGCACGTTGGTAGTCAGTATGGATTTTGACCATATCAATCAATTCCTTAGCATAACAGTCACGGATAAAATGATATTTAATCCGGATATGTTTAGCTTTAGAATGATTTTCAGTATTTTTAGTTAATGCAATTGCGGTTTCGTTGTCACAGTGTATAGGGGTTTTAAGAAACTGCAAACCGTAATCGACCATCTGTTGTTGGATCCAGAGCACTTGCGAACAGCAACTCGAGGCTGAAATGTACTCGGCTTCACATGTAGACAGTGCGACGGAAGTCTGTTTCTTGCACTGCCAGGTAATTAACCTGCTCCCTAAAAACTGGCAACCGGCTGTTGTTGATTTGCTGTCTTTGTCACAGCCGCCCCAATCTGCATCACTAAAAGCAATAAAATCAAAATCATCATCATTAGGGTACCAAAGTCCTTTTGATGGACAACCCTTCAGATATCGAAGGATACGCTTGACCGCCGTCAGATGACTTTGTTTCGGCTTCGATTGGTAGCGAGCACAGAGACACGTTGCATACATAATATCTGGTCGAGACGCTGTCAAATACATCAGAGATCCGATGATTGCTCTGTATGTAAATGGGTCTGTCAGCTCCCCCTTAGCGTCCACTCCAATCCCGTGATTGGGTTGAATCGGGGTATCCATTGGCTTAGAGTCCTCCATCTGGAATCGGCTCAAGATGTCGGCAACATATTTCGTCTGGTGAATGAAGATCCCGTCGGGTCTTTGATCCACCTGTAAGCCGAGGAAAAACTGCATTTCTCCCATAGCGCTCATTTCGAACTTCTCCTGCATAACAGTTTCAAATTCCCTGCACAAGAGTTCGTTAGTTGAACCAAATATAATATCATCAACGTAAATCTGTACTAGAAGCAAGTCATCTCTCGTCTTCTTCGTAAAGAGGGTACAATCGACGAGGCCGCGCTTGAATCCTTTGGAGATGAGGTATGTACTTAGCTCCTCGTACCACTCTCTTGGAGCCTGGTGCAAACCATATAAAGCTTTGTTCAGCACATAGACCTTGTCCCGGTGGATTGGGTCCTCAAAGCCCGGTGGCTGCCCGACATAAACCTCCTCCTTGACTTTACCGTATAAAAATGCGCTCTTGACGTCCATTTGATAGACTTTGAATTTCTTATACGAAGCAAACGCAAGGAACATCCGAATAGCTTCGATTCGTGCTACTGGTGCATAGATTTCGTTGTAATCAATTCCTTCGATTTGATGGAAACCCTGCACAACCAATCTGGCTTTGTTCCTTACAATAACTCCACGATCATCCTTTTTGCACTTAAACACCCACTTAGTGCCTATTTTCTTTCTTCCCGGCGGCAAATCTGTGAGCGTCCAGACTCCCAATTTCTGGAATTGCAATAACTCTTCCTGCATTGCCTCAACCCAGGCATCTTCTTGCAAAGCGTCTTTGTATGTCCTTGGCTCTACCTGCGACACATAACATGCAAACGACCAATCATTTTGGTCACCAGATTTCTGAATTTTGGCATACAATGCAAAAGCACCAAAACTCTCTGGCGAATTAACACTTTTAAGCTGCCCTCTGGTCATCACTCCACTACCAGGATCACCGATTACTTGCTCCAGCGGGTGAATACGATGAATCCGAGATTCCGGATTAACAGGTACAATCACTCCCGTCTGAGCAGTCAAGTTCTCTACAGCATCCTGATCATGACCCGTGTTAGATGATGAAGCAACATCTGGATTTGGAATTGGGTTCACAGTTTGCTCTTCTAAGTCTTCTGCATTTTCAAGAACAGCTTCTTCAAATTGTTCATCTTCAGATTCTGAAGTGTCTAATGAAGTTGAAGCTTCTTGAAACAACTCTTCTTCTTGTGTAGGAGCACTGGTATCACTAGAAGCTGGTGGGGGGTTTACGGTGATTGGACGCATCAATGGTGAAGTTGCCGCGTTTTCACACTCGTAAAGTAATCTGATGACAGCTTCTTCAACCAAGCTATCTAGGTTGAATGATTCAAAGAAATCTTTGTAATCAAACATCCAATCAGGGCCCGTGCCTTGCAGATTTTGTGTGTAACGTTGAACTTCCACGTTAGCCCAATCCTCCACTTGACGAGTTCTCTTGTTGAATACCCGTTTGAGCGGGGTTGCATATCCAACAAAATATCCCTCTTCAGCTTTAGGACTAAACTTCTCGCTTGGATTCAACATCGTACATGGCGCCCCAAATGGTTCTAGATACTCTAAATTGGGCTTTCGTCGGTGTAACAGCTCATAAGATGTTTTTCCAAACTTCTTTACTGTCAAAACCCGATTTAATGTATAGTTTGCTGCATAAATTGCCTCGTTCCAGAACATTACTGGAAGATTTGAATCAGCGAGCATTGTTCTTGCAGCCTCAATCAGAGTCCTATTCTTTCTTTCAGCAACACCGTTCTGTTGCGGGGTATACGGAGCTGAATATTCATGATGTATCCCTTTGCTTTCACAAAGTTCATCCATCTTTGCATTTTTAAACTCCGTCCCGTTGTCACTCCTGATCCTTTTGATCTTCAAATTGTAGATATTCTCCAGTCGAGTGAACAGAACTTGTAAGTTGGTAAAGGTGTCGCTTTTGTTCTTCAAACACATCACCCATGAGAATCGTGAATAGTCATCAGTGACGACTAAACAATAAAGCTCTCCAAGATGACTTTTGCGCTTGACCGGTCCAAAAAGGTCCATGTGCAATCGCTCAAGCGGCATCTCAACAGAGTTAACTTTCTTCACTTTATGGGATTGTTTGTGTTGTTTGCCTTTCATGCAGCTCACACACTTGTCGTTCAGATGGAAATGTTTCACGTTTACTCCATCGACAAGTCCATTTCTCACTAACTGATTCATTTTCCTCAGATGAATGTGCCCCATTCTTCGGTGCCACATTATCGATTCTTTTTCGGTCGCCTTGGATAGAAAGCATGTTATCTGTCCCTGTGATGTCATCGCCTTGGACATATCAAGAATATAAAGATTGTTGACTCGAGGTGCCATCAACATAACCCATTCCTTTGGAATCTTGAAGCCCGGTATGAGAATATAGCAGGATTTGTCATCAAAATGCACAGAAAATTGTTTATCGCATATTTGACTGACGCTCAACAGATTATAGTCTATCTGTTTGACATAAGAAATCCGCTCGAAAGTCACAATCCCGTTACTCACGCTTCCTTCCATCGTGATATAACCTCCTTTATTTCCCGCGAACGCAACATATCCTCCATTAATATTCTTCACATCGAACAGCAATGCCAAATCCCCCGTCATGTGGCCTGAAGCTCCACTATCAACAATCCAGAGACTGCTAATAGGGCCAACTGAAGCTCCCTGCACACAAAAAGTAAACACTTAGTTCTTTCGGGGGACCCAAGCCTGAGTCTTGGGCCTTTGAACTTTGGCTTTCAAAGAATCATTCTCATTGACTTTCTCAACAACTTTCTGTTTTGAATCAATCGTTTTCTGATTTTTCAAAACAGTTTCATTTTTATCACTCACCTTCGAAGTAGAAGCTCCTGGAGTACCATTAGGTGTCCAAGATTGTTCAGATCTTTTGAGAATACGGATTTGAGATTTTGGTTTCTCAATAGGTTTCTGAACATTGTTACTAAAAGTAACTTTCTTAGCAACCTTATCTGAATGAACAGACTTAGGTCCAACATTTGACTTGACAATTGGTTTTTGTGGAACCTTTTGTCTATCAGCTGTTGTGTTCACCACTGGTTTTCTCCAAGATAGTTCCATTGCAATCCGATTCCTTCGATCATAATGAAATGGACGGTTGTTCCTCATTTCAAAATTGTTTTGATTATGAAAATGTTGTTGTTGAGGAACAGTCCGTCTATGCGGTGGGACATAATGATCAATCGGCTTTTTCATGGAATTCTTAACCTCAACATCATGTCTCTTGTGCCTTACATATGGACACTGAGCAAGTAAATGCCCACGTTCTCCACATTTAAAGCATTTTCTATATTCCTCAAACACATAATGAGCATTTGGTGAAGCAAATGATCTTACAGGAAATTGATCATTATATTGTTGATTTCTTAAACTCTCAGGAAGTGGTCCTTTCGAGTAAGAAGGTTCATGAAAACCATTTGCTTTATCATCTGGTCGAATGAACTCAGTGACATGAATTTTTGGCTCTTGAGGAACTTCAGAAAACAGTTTCTTTAAGATTTCTGGTGGAATTTCATTGGTTCTCTCATGTTTTGGAAACCATATTGTGCTTTCTTGCCAGATTTTATCAAGTTTAGAATAGTTAACGTTTTTAATCGGAAATTCCTCATCAGCAATGATTTTATCGGATCCTTCCATCCGATAAAACACCTTTACAGGTTTGTCACTTGGTTCATTCAGCTCATTCTTTTCAACCACATTCTTAACATCATTCTTTTTCTTAACATCAATCTTTTCAGACTTCTTATCACGATTAGCATTTGCCATCGGATGAACATGATCAGATGGTGACACTGGTTCAGTAGTAATGATGTGATTTTCTTTTGGAATCTCACATTCATTAACAGATTTATCACTACCAGTATCATCATTTTCTGAGTCTGAACTATCACTCTCAGCATAAACACCCTCATTGTTCAAGCCCAAAATCGGTCTCACATCGGAATATGGATCACCAATACTCGAGGTATTAGATTCCATTTCTAATGATGAGTCTGATTTCACCGAACTCTCCGGTATAACTTGGTGATAGTTATGGTTTTCAAAAAGAACCGGAGATGGTACAGACTTGTAATTGGTGGTGTTATCATCAATGATATGATCCACGACATAAGCAACATTCTTATAACTTTCCAGTTTCTTGTTAACTTTTTCAGCAAAGCATTTAATGGCAGCCATTTCCAACTTGGTGTTTTCAATTTCATTGATATAGTTGTTTATGGCCAATTGTTTCAATGACAAAGTATTTTTCAAGTCGGAAATATCCTTTTTATAGCCATCTAATACTTTGTTAAAAGCATTTAACTCTTTGCGAGTAGATTGACAGTTTTGAATAGCACTATCACGTGAAATTCGGAGTTGTTTATTCTCCTCTGTCAATCTATCACAAGTTCCACAGTATTTATCACTCATGACATCAGTGCTAGATTCAGAACTTACAGGTTTTGGCGGTTCGGTCATGGCCATCAAAGCAAAATGAGCTTCCTTTCCAGTGAAAAACTTGGAATAGTCGATCTTGGTGAAAGCATCATCAGCTATGCACGACTTCCTCTTCATCAAAAAGTCAGCTTCTGCCAGCAACTGGTCAATATCATCATCCAAAGAATCAACACTTCCCTCTGTGTCTGATTCGCTCTCAGAATCTGAATACACCGATCTACTCTCTTCGGGAACATCAGAAACTGAATCAATTACCATCCCAGAACTCTTCTCCTCAGCCTTAACCTCAACAGGTTCACTCTCCACTTCCATCTCAGTCTCAGAATCATCACTTTCACTCTCCTCAGTTTCTTTCTTCTCATCAACTGCCACCGACTCTTCCAAATAAACCTGATAAGTAACGCATGCCACATTCCCACCAGTAGTCACTTCCTCAACTCCTATTTGCATACCCGACCAGTCAAACCTCTCATCCTGTTGAGTCACCAAAGCTTGGTTCTGACTCGCATTCTGTTGAGTCTCAGTAGGTGTAGTGATAGGTACAACTGTTCGGTTTGGGTGATTAGGAGATTGGTTTTGAATCTGGTGTTGAGTGTTTGGTTGTCTGTTTTGGTTGTTAAAGTTTCGGTTTTGGTAGTTGTTGTTATTTTGGTAAGAAACTTGGTTTTGTTGACGGTTCTGGTAATTTGCATTGAAAGGGTTTCGATTACCTTGTTTAGGTGGCTGGGTGCATTCCCTTTTGAAGTGTCCTTTTTCTCCACAATTAAAACACGTAACCTTCTCCTTGTTGAAACCATAGGTTGTGTTGGGAGAAGTTGCCAAGTCAGTCCTTCCCGTTTTCTCGGTGAATTCTGTTGCTCTCCTCATTATACTCGCAAATGCCCATTGAATGTCAATGAGTTCCATCTCTTCCTTGTCTATTTGTGCGTAGTCTTCGTTGGTTAAGTTGTTGTTTCCAATCTGACTAGCAACCAAGCCATTGTAGGATGAAACCATAGCAGAGACTAATGCAATGTGTTGCTGAGCAACCTCCACAGTCACATTTCCCAAGTTGGATGTGTCCAAAACCACTGGTTGTTTATGTTGAGTAACTTGGTTTGCTGGTTGTTGTGTTTGGTTAGCGGTGTAAAAACTAGCTTGTTGCATTGGAGAGATTGGTGAAATGTAGGAAGTATATTGTGGTGGTGTGTATGATGGTTGTGAGTAGGAATTGTATTGTGGTGGTGTGTAGTTGGTGGTTGGTTTTGATGAATCCATGACATTGGAAATACATGCAACATGTGGTGCAACGCTTCCAGAGCTCGAGTTTCCAGCTGAAACTGAAGTTCCTCCAAAATACAGACTTGGATTCTGAGGAATCTGTGACCTCCTAGCTTTCCTCCTGTCCTCCAACTCTTTGTTCTCTAGCTTTTCAATAAACTCTGAAATGGTCAAAAATTGATAAGCATCCTTCTCTCTAAGTACCTCCACATGCTGATCCCACTGTGGTGGTAAAGCATCTGCAAACTTATCCACCTGCTTAGTCATTGGAATCTGTACACCATAGCTAGACAATTCAGACAATAAATGCATATATCTCGGAGTTAGTTATTTCAAAGTTTCATTATTAATAAAAGAAAAATTATCAAACTCTTTAACTAATTCCTCCATTCTCAGACTCCTGGTCTTCTCATTTCCATCATGCTTCCTCTTCAGCTTATCCCAAAGCTGCTTCGACGTAGTACATGTCCCAAACTGATGCAACAAGTCACTTGTGATCGCCTGTGTCAGTTGAGAGAACGCCTTCTTCTCCACCACGTATTTCTTCTTTTCATCCTCAGTCAAGCTCTCCAAAGGAATCAACTCACCGGTATTCTCCAGAATCAGTGCTGTGTATCCTTTGACGATCATGCTCCATGCCTCAGCTCCTTCAACTCCCATGCCTTCCAGATGGATCTTGAACATGGTGTGCCACTGGTTATACTCTTGCATATCCATGAGCTTCGGTGGCCGAGTCCCACTACCTGTAGACAAATCCTTAATCAAAGTAGAGATAGCATTAGTGGTTTGAGTATTTACCGCCGCTGCAGCTACTCCCCAGTAATCTGATTGTAATGTCGGATGTGCTACATTCTGAGGCATCGTGTTCGTTGTTGTCATGTAGTTATGTGGTTGTGAGGATTGCGTGTTCGTCTTTTGAGCTGCCACTGTCCATGGGTCCATTGTCTGCTGTTGTGGTTGTGTTGGTGCTGATCCCGAAGTAGTTTGAAAACGCCACATGATTACAATCTGAAAATCTCAACACTTAGAAAAATTTTTCAGCAAAAAATCTTAGGTTCGCCCGAAGAATAGTACTTTCGTCCAAATTTTTCTACGTTCGTCCAAAACTTCTCACTCTCGTCCAAACAAGTTTCACTTTCGTCCAAATAGTAACAACCGAAGGTGAAAATGACCAGAATGTAAAACAGAATTATCACTATTCCACTTTCGCCCAAACCAAAACGGTCGAATGTGGAATTTTATACCCGAATGTGAAAAATTTCTAGACAAATTTTCAGGTTCGTCCACTCAAAAACTCAGGTTCGCCCACTTTTATGCACGTTCGACCACAACTCTCAGTCCAGGTTCCAGGTTCGCCCAAAATCAGCAGATCTCATTTTTGAAAAACGGTTATTGTTTGAAAAACGGTTATTTTGATCTCAGATTTTCAAAAGTTCATGGATTTGAATGATCTCAATCAGGTTATGTTTCGGAATTGATTTGGAACAACTTTAAGTCTTGGAAAACTTGAATTCGACCACAAATTCACCTTTAAATCGATCAAAAACTATGTTTTTAAGAGTTTTTGTAAAAACAGATGATATTTTGTCAAAAACATGTCCAAATCAGCTCTGATCTTATCAAATTTGTTGTTGTATCATCCTCTAGGCTCTGATACCACTTTGTAAGCGTTGGATTTTATCTAATACAGGATTATATGATCATACAAGTCACAAATCTAGGTGCGGAAACCCTAGATCTGAACAAATTGATAAAACACAAATCACGACACAATCAAGATCATTTTCAATATCATTTTCATATATTAACTTCAATCAATAAGCATTTACAAACTGTTTATGTTAATCTAGAATCACACAGACAATCTCTCAAAAACACTCCTAAACCTGAACTGAACCTGGACACAAATGACAACACACTTTACATAATCAAAAACTCAAAATCTATATATAGGCACTGCACATTCGCCCTTTACAGATGGTCGAATGTGAGCATATTCCACATTCGCCCACTAAGAGTGGTCGAATGTGTCTTCTAGTGCACATCAATTCTTCCTTCGTCCGGTTCATCTCTACCTTCGCCCATTCTAGTTTACCTTCGCCCACATTCCTGTACATTCGCCCAGTCTGAATCACCTTCGGCTATCTACTAACATATGTTATTTATTGTATATCCAATCCTTAGTCGCAAAACGCATCAACAGATTTGTCTTCAGTTAGCGGGAATAGGCCACCGAAGCTCATGGATATACAAGAATACAATCAGTGGCAGAACAAGTTCAAGATTCATTTAGAAGGCATGGGAGTGGAAGGAGCAGAGGCATGGAGTATGATTGCTAAAGGTTACACAACACCGATTTTGGAGAATACAGGTGAAATGATTCCTTTGGAAAGCTTAACTGAGGATGAGAAGAAGAAATATGTGGTGGAAAAGAAAGCCTTTTCCCAATTGACTCAGGCAATCACAAATGATTTGCTGCATCAATTTGGGACTTGTACTACATCTAAGCAATTGTGGGATGTGCTCAAGAGGAGGCATGATGGGAATGAGAAAACAAGAAGTTTGAGGATGGATGAACTGAGAAAGGAGTTTGAGAATTTTTCTTATATTGGAAATGAAACTTTAAAAGAATTAACTCCTAGATATAGTCATTTGCTAACTGAATTGTCTAGTTATGGTATACAGATTCCTATGAAGAATTTGGTGGACAAGTTTGCAGATGCTCTACCACCTTACTGGGATCAGCATGTGGATGTTCTCAGGGAGAAGGATGCATATCAATATTGGACTATTCAAGAGTTCATACAGAAGCTGGAAAACAAGGAAATGGAAGAGAAGAGGAAAGCTAGAAGAGCACAGGTTCCTCAGAATCCTAGCTTATACTTTGGAGGTACTCCAGTTCGTGTGAGTAACTCAAGTTGCACCACATGTTGCATGCATTTCCAATGTTATGGAATCACCAAAACCTACCATTAATTACATGGCACAAACTTCATCCTACTCACAACCATCATACACACAATCACCACCACAACAACAATACAACAATTCCTACATTTCACCATTCTCCCCAATGCAACAAGCAGGTTTCTATACTGCTAGCCAATCTCAACAACCAATGAACCAAATCACTCAACCTAATCAACAACAAGTGGTTTTGGAGACTTCTAACTTGGGGAATGTGACAGTGGAAATTGCTCAACAACATATTGCACTAGTCTCAGCAATGGTTTCATCCTACAATGGACTTGTTGCTAGTCAAATTGGAAACAACAACTTAACCAATGAGGACTATGCACAGATCGACAAGGAAGAGATGGAACTAATTGATATCCAATGGGCTTTTGCAAGCATCATGAGAAGAGCAACAGAGTTTATTGAAAAGACAGGTAGAACAGATTTGGGAACTTCTCCTAACACAACATACGGGTTCAACAAGGAGAAAGTTACTTGTTTTAACTGTGGAGAAAGAGGTCACTTTAAACGTGAATGCACCCAGCCACCAAAACAAGGTAATAGAAACCCATTCAATGCAAGCTACCAGAATCGTCAACAACAAAACCAAAACCGAGTTTCTTACCAAAACAATAACAATTACCAAAACCGTCAAAACAACTCTAACAACAACCAAAACAGACAACCTAACACATCAAACCAGATTCAAAACCAATCTCCTAATAACACTAACCGAACAGTTATACCAATCACTACACCAAATGAGACACAACAGAACACGAGTCAGAATCAAGCACTTATGACTCAACAAGATTAAAGGTTTGATTGGTCGGGATTGCAAATAGGAGTGGAGGAAATCACTACTGGTGGCAATGTGGCTTGCGTTGCTTGCAAGATTGATGTTGAAGAGTCGATGATGGTAGATGAAAAGAAAGAAACTGAGTGTGAAAGAGATGAGTCTGAGGCTGAGATGAATGTGGAGAATGAACCTGTTGAGGTTAAGGTTGAAGAAACCAATTCTGGAGTGATGATTGATACTGTTTCTAATGTTCCTGAGGAGTGTGAATCAGTTTATTCTGATTCAGACAGTGAATCGGATACGGAAGCTAGTGTTACATCACTAGATGATGACATAGATCAGTTGCTAGCAGAGGCGGATTTTCTGATGACAAGGAAGTCGTGCATTGCTGATGATGCTTTCACCAAGATTGACTATTCCAAATTTTTTACTGGAAAGGAAGCTCATTTCGCGTTGATGGCCATGACTGAACCGCCAAAACCTGTAAGTTCTGAATCTAGTACTGATATTAGAAGTGATAAATATTGTGGAACATGTGATAGATTGACTGAGGAGAATAAACAACTCCGAATTCAACGTGATAGTGCTATCATAAACAGTCAATCTACTCGCAAAGAGTTGAATGCTTTCAACAAGGTATTAGATGGCTATAAAAAGGACATTTCCGACTTGAAAAATACTTTATCATTGAAACAATTGGCAATTAACAACTATATCAATGAAATTGAAAATACCAAGTTGGAAATGGCAGCCATAAAATGCTTTGCTGAGAAAGTAAACAAAAAGTTGGAAAGTTATAAGCACATTGCTTATGTGGTAGATCACATCATAGATGATAACACCACTAATTACAAGTCTGTGCCATCTCCGGTTCTTTTTGAAAATCATAACTATCACCAAGTTATACCGGAGAGCTCGGTAAAATCAGACTCATCATCGGAAATGGAATCTAATACCTCGAGTATTGGTGATCCTCACTCCGATGTGAGACCGATTTTAGGCTTGAATGATGAGGGTGTTTATGCTGAAAGTGTGGATTCAGACTCAGAGAATGATGAAACTGGTAATGACCAAACTGTTAATGCATGTGAAATTCCAAAAGAAAATCACATCGTTACTACTGAACCAGTGTCACCATCTCAACATGTGCATCCGATGGCTACTGCTCATCGTGAGAAAAAGTCTGAAAAGAATAAGATTAGAAAGGACCTTGAGAATGAACCAAGTGACAAACCTGTCAAGGTGTTTTATCGGATGGAAGGATCCGATAAAATCATCTCTGATGAGGAATTTCCAATCAAAAATGCTAACTATGCTAAAATAGAAAAGATTTGGCAAGAAAGCACTATTTGGTTCCCAAAACATGAGAGAACAAATGAGATTCCACCAGAAATTTTAAAGAAATTGTTTTTGGATGTTCCTCAAGAACCAAAGGTTCATGTCACAGAGTTCATTCGACCAAATGACAAAGCTAATGGTTTTCATGAGCCTACTTACTCAAAAGGACCACTTCCTGAGAGTTTGAGGAATCAACAGTATAATGATCAATATCCTGTTAGATCATTTGCTCCACCAAATGCTCAATATGTTTTTGAAGAATATCGAATATGCTTTAAATGTGGGGAACGCGGGCATTTACTTGCTCAGTGTCCATATGTAAGGCATAAAAGACATGAGGTTGAAATTAGGAATTCCATGAGAAAACCGATTGATCATTATGTTCCACCACATAGACGAGTTGTTCCTCAACAACAACAGTTTTATAATCAAAACAATTTTCATCAAATGAGGAACAATCGTCCAATTCAATATGATCAAAGAAATCGGATAGCTATGGAACAATCATGGAGAAAGCCTGTGGTGAACGCAACAATTGATAGACAAAAGGTTTCACAAAAACCAATTGTTAAATCAAATGTTGGACCTAAGTCTGTTAACTCAGATAAGGTAGTCAAGAAAGTTACTTTTGTTAACAATGTTCAGAAACCAATTGAAAAACCAAAATCTCAAATTCGTATTCTTAAAAGGTCTAAACAATCTTGGTCACCAAATGGTACTCCAGGAGCTTCTACTTCTAAAGTCAATGAGAAAAAGGAAAATGTTTTGAACAATCAGAAAAAGATTGATCCAAAACAAACAGTTGTTGAAAATGTGAATGAAAACGTTTCTTTGAAAGCTGATATTCAAAGGCCCAAGACTCAGGCTTGGGTCCCCCGAAAGAACTAAATGATTTACTTTTTGTGTGCAGGGAGCTTCAGCTGGCCCTATTAGCAGTCTATGGATTGTTGATAGTGGAGCTTCAGGCCACATGACAGGGGATCTCGCATTGCTGTTCGACGTGAAAAACATCAATGGAGGATATGTTGCATTCGCTGGAAATAAAGGTGGATATATCACAATGGAGGGGAGCGTGAGTAATGGGATTGTGAGCTTTGAGCGGATATCTTATGTAAAGCAGATAGATTATAATCTGCTGAGTGTCAGTCAAATATGTGATAAACAATTTTCTGTGCATTTTGATGACAAATCCTGCTATATTCTCAAACCGGGCTTCAAAATTCCAAAGGAGTGGATAATGTTGATGGCACCTCGCGTCAACAATCTCTATATTCTTGATATGTCCAAGGCGATGACATCACAGGGGCAAATAACATGTTTTCTATCCAAAGCGACTGAGAAAGAATCAATAATGTGGCACCGAAGTATGGGGCACATTCATCTGAGGAAAATGAATCAACATGTGAAAAATGGACTTGTCGATGGAGTAAACGTGAAACATTTCCATCTGAATGACAAGTGTGTAAGCTGTAAGAAGGGAAAGCAACACAAACAGGCCCACAAAGTGAAGAAAGTCAACTCTGTTGAGATGCCACTTGAGCGACTGCATATGGACCTATTCGGACCAGTCAAGCGCAAAAGTCATCTTGGAGAGCTTTATTGTTTAGTTGTCACTGATGACTATTCACGATTTTCATGGGTGATGTGTTTGCAAAACAAAAGCGACACCTTTAACAACTTAAAAGTTCTGTTCACTCGACTGGAGAATCTCTACAATGTGAAGATAAAGAGAATTCGGAGTGATAATGGGACGGAGTTCAAAAATGCCAAGATGGTTGAACTGTGTGAAAGCAAAGGGATACATCATGAATATTCGGCTCCGTACACCCCACAGCAGAACGGTGTTGCTGAACGAAAGAATAGGACTCTAATTGAAGCGGCTAGAACAAAGCTAGCTGATTCAAATCTTCCGGTAATGTTCTGGAATGAGGCGATTTATGCAGCAAATTATACATTAAATCGGGTTCTAACAGTGAAGAAGTTTGGAAAAACATCTTATGAACTGTTACACCGACGAAAGCCAAACTTAGAGTATCTAGAACCTTTCGGGGCGCCATGCACGATGTTGAATCCAGGTGAGAAGTTTAGTCCTAAAGCTGAGGAGGGATATTTTGTAGGATATGCAACCCCGCTCAAACGGTTATTCAACAAGCGAACTCGTCAAGTGGAGGATTGGGCTAATGTGGAAGTTCAACGATATACTCAAAATTTGCAAGGCACGGGTCCTGATTGGATGTTTGATTACAAAGACTTCTTTGAATCATTCAACCTAGATAGCTTGGTTGAAGAAGCTGTTATCAGATTACTTTACGAGTGTGAAAACGCGTCGACTTCATCGTTGGTGCGTCCAATCACTGTGAACCCCCTACCAGCTTCTGATGATACCAATGCTCCTATACAAGAGGAAGATGTGTTTCAAGAGGCTTCAACTTCATTAGACTCATCAGAATCTGAAGTTGAACAATTTGAAGAAGTCATTCTTGAACATGCAGAAGAACCAGAGGCAATGCCAGTGAACCCAACTCCAACTCCAGAAGTTGCTTCATCATCAAACACGGGTCATGATCTGGATGCTGTAGAAAACATGACTGCTCAGACGGGAGTTATTGTACCTGTTTATCCGGAATCTCGGATCCATCATATTCACCCGCTGGAGCAAGTTATCGGTGATCCTGGAAGTGGTGTTATGACCAGAGGGCAGCTGAAAAGCGTTAACTCGCCAGAGAGTTTTGGTGCTTTAGCATTATATGCCAAAATTCAAAAATCTGGTAGTCAAAATGATTGGTCGTTTGCATGTTATGTGTCGCAGGTAGAGCCAAGGACATAAAAGGACGCTTTGAATGAAGATGCCTGGGTTGAGGCAATGCAGGAGGAGTTATTGCAATTCCAGAAATTGGGAGTTTGGACGCTCACGGATTTGCCGCCGGGAAGGAAGAAAATAGGCACTAAATGGGTGTTTAAGTGCAAAAAGGATGATCGTGGGGTTATTGTTCGTAACAAAGCCAGATTGGTTGTGCAGGGTTTCCATCAAATCGAAGGGATTGATTACAACGAAATCTATGCACCAGTAGCACGGATTGAAGCTATTCGGATGTTCCTCGCGTTTGCTTCATACAAGAAATTCAAAGTTTATCAAATGGACGTCAAGAGCGCATTTTTATACGGGAAAGTCAAGGAAGAGGTTTATGTCGGGCAGCCACCAGGCTTTGAGGACCCAATCCACCGGGATAAGGTCTACGTGCTGAACAAAGCTTTATATGGTTTGCACCAGGCTCCAAGACAGTGGTACGAGGAGCTAAGTACATATCTCATCTCCAAAGGATTCAAGCGCGGCCTCGTCGATTGCACCCTCTTCACGAAGAAGACGGGAGATGATTTGCTTCTAGTACAGATTTACGTTGATGATATTATATTTGGTTCAACTAACGAACTTTTATGCAGGGAATTTAAAACTGTTATGCAAGAAAAGTTCGAAATGAACGCAATGGGGGAGATGCAGTTTTTCCTCGGCTTGCAGGTGGACCAAAGACCCGACGGGATCTTCATTCACCAGACGAAATATGTATCCGATATCTTGAGCCGATTCCAGATGGAGGACTCTAAGCCGATGGATACCCCGATTCAACCCAATCACGAGATTGGAGTGGACGCTAAGGGGGAGCTGATAGACCCATTTACATACAGAGCAATCATCGACCAGATATTATGTATGCAACGTGTCTCTGTGCTCGCTATCAATCGAAGCCGAAACAAAGTCATCTGACGGCGGTCAAGCGTATCCTTCGATATCTGAAGGGTTGTCCATCAAAAGGACTTTGGTACCCTAATGATGATGATTTTGATTTTATTGCTTTTAGTGATGCAGATTGGGGCGGCTGTGACAAAGATAGCAAATCCACTACAACTGGTTGTCAGTTTTTAGGGAGCAGGTTAATTACCTGGCAATGCAAGAAACAGACTTCCGTGGCACTGTCTACCTGTGAAGCTGAGTACATTGCAGCCTCAAGTTGCTGTTCGCAAGTACTCTGGATCCAACAACAGATGGTGGATTACGGTTTGCAGTTTCTTAAAACCCCTATACACTGTGACAACGAAGCCGCAATTGCATTAACTAAAAATACTGAAAATCATTCTAAAGCGAAACATATCCGGATTAAATATCATTTTATCCGTGATTGTTACGCTAAGGAATTGATAGATATGGTCAAAATCCATACTGACTACCAACGTGCAGATTTGTTTACAAAAGCTTTTGACAGATCCCGCTTTGAATATCTTTTAAAAGTAAACAATATAAAGGAAAAACAGGACTAATCGGCACCTCGGTTTATCGTTTTTTAGTTTTAGTTTTAGTTTTTAACTTTTTGCTAATAGGGAATTTCTCTTTGCTAATTGGGAATTTCTCTTTACTATCATAATCCTCAAAGAAGTTGATGCTTTCAAGGGGATTGTTTAATCCTCAAAGAAGTTGATGCTTTCAAGTGGATTGTTTCTTTCAAATTTTTTGTTTTGTTTTTCAGAAAAATTAAAACCCAAAAATATGTTCTTTATTTTAGGGGGAGTCATTTTATCAGAAAAACCAAAAACATTGAAAAATTTCAAAAGACCTAAAAATTAGAAAAACCAAAATGATTTCCTGGATAAAAAGAGGAAATGATAGTACATCAGTGGGGATCTGACACAGGCTAAAGAATTGTATAGTATAATGAGACGTATGTTGATTACGTGTGATATGCTGATAGGCTTCGTAGACTAAATATTGCGTGCATTAGTGATACAAACATAACAAACTACGCGTTCGTGGCTGAACACCTCATGGGCATATGGTCTTAGTACTGTAATTTCGTTTGATAGGATTGCCAAAATCTGAGGTTTCGGGTCGTTATGTTATTGTTATCCGGGATATTCTGATAAAACTTCTGTCGTATTGATTTACGGACCTAGTTTCATCAGAATATTTGCAAAAAGAGCTTATTGCCAAAACCGAAAGTTACCGAATTGAGGAACTTTATGTTTTATTGATCAAAGATCATTATTACATCGTATTGACTTTCTGATGCAAATCAGTGGTTAATATCAGCCTCAACCTAGTGTATACGCACATGTTACTTTGCTGCATTCATTTGCTGACCTGTACACCTCTGTGCTATATACTTTGTAAATTTTACGGATAACTTTGGCATAATCACGCGTTACGATGAAACTTTGTGCAATTACTTGATACGGGAGTATGTCGTGTGTGTGGGAACCACAATGTGTTAGTCTAATACACCTAACTCGTATCATTTTAAAGCATTGCGTAATTGTCTGCATGTGAGCTTACGTGGACCACAATATCAGCAATTCCTAGTCACATATTGTTTCTAATGATAATATTAAAACAATCAGATCAACGCTGTGATCAGATTTCTCAGTAAACTGATATGATCCTCTTACCGGATATCACAAAATGTTTACTGCTTTCATTTACTTTGATGCATTTTACTTTGTTGCATTTTCTTTTTATTGTCAAAAAGATACAAAATCCAAAAAGATTTTAGGTGTGTTTTGATAAAATTTCAGAAAAACCAAAAATATTTGCATTTCTGCTTTATTTTTGATAACCGGGGATGCTTGATGGTCAATTTCTGAGATTTGATAACACCATCTGGGCTTTGTATCATTCAAACTGTGAAAATTTGAGTTTTGGAAGTTTAATAGATTGAAAAATGTTGAACGGGATTCGAATTCGTGATTTGGCGAAATTTTCAGATTTTTCCATTTCACATTCGCCCCTTAATTGGGTCGAATGTGGAAAAATCTTCACTCTCGACCGTTTCTAATTGGACGAATGTGGGTCATTTTCACCTCCGGGTATAAATTCCACCTTCGGGTGACAAGTTTCACATTCGGATCATTAAATTGGGGCGAATGTGGAATTTCCCCACATTCGACCACAAAAACGGACGAAGGTAGCCTCTATATACAAACCATTCCAGGTTCGAGCCCCCATTCACAAAATTTTTCAAAAATTTCCTCAATACCAGACCTTGTTGCTTTGATTCCTTGTGATTGTGAGTTTTGTTCCCTGATTAATACTGATCATTTTGAGACTAAAATTACAGGTAATGGTGCTCTATACAGATCAGAATCGATGGTTCTTTAACCGGACTTAGGGTTTCAAAATTAAGGGTCTTAGAGTCTGTTTTGATGTTTGATTTTGATTGCATTTCAATCCACATCAGTTATAGGGGGAGATATATGAACGAATTAGTGTTTAACATCGTTTAATTGATTAATTGCTTGAATGAACAAAGTTAAACCTAATTTGTCTTTGAAAACTGATGTAAATTGAAATTATTGGACAATTGGTGATGGACGAATGTTAATCGGCCATATTAGGACATTTTTCAAACAAAATTATATGATTAAAACAACTTTGGCAAAAATTTAAATTTTGGGGTTTATCATTTTTCACATTCGGTTCTTAAAACGGGCGAAAGTGGAAAATGATGGGCGAAAGTAATTATAAAACGGGCGAATGTGACTTTTACTCAAAATCTTTTCACATTCGACCTGAATTTTTCACATTCGACCATAAAATTACACATTCGACCAGTTTGAAAACGGGCGAATGTGCAGATTTTCAAATCTTAAAATTTTGCTATTTTTGTCGTTTTTGCATTTTGACGTGTTTTTCTGTCTTTGATGTGCAGATGGCTGATCAATCCGAAAACGTTGAGGCACCAGTGGAAAATGTTGAAGTTCCAGCAGAGAATGTTGTTCCTGATCCGGTGCAAGAGGCTGAAGCATCTGTTCCGAGCAGTTGGCCATTCGAGCGATCTCACAACTGCTGCGCGTATCTTGGTGACGTGGAGAAGAATACAGAATTCACCAGGATCATAGAGTTCTTGAAGAGGAGCAGAATTGTACATGCATTAGCCACACCGACGATTATATACAGAGACATTATTGAAGACTTCTACCAAAATGCGAAGTATGACTTCTGGGAGAATCAGACGATTATTAAGAGCAAGATTCAAGATATGGAGATGTTTTTGACAGAGTCTGATATACGGGAAGCACTGCAGATCAAGTTTGAAGTCAGTGAAGATCCCAGAGAGTTATCATGGACTGAGCAGAAAGCTTGTTTCTTACGTATGAAGTACAAAGGTCCGATTACTGATGGATCTATGTATAAAGGGAAGCTGGGCGTGCAGTTCAAGTACTTTGCACATGTTATTATCCACGTATTTGGATGTGTGAGCGGTGGATATGACGTTATGAGAAGAAGTTTGAGTTCGTTAATGGTTGCGTTGACTCTCAACAAACCATTTAACGTATCTGGTATGATTCTAGACCATATGCTGGAGATGCTGAAAGGTATGAAGAACAAGAAGTTCATGCTATATCCGAGATTTCTGATGATGATCTTTGACCACAAGTATCCAGAGTTGAAAAAGGATCCAACTATGATCCTAGGTCAAGATCACATGAACATTCGTACTTTGGTGAGAATGAAAGGATACAAAGGTGTGCCAGACAATGAAAAGCCACCTCACAGGAGACTTTTTGGAGCTTTGGCTAGTCAGGATTACACTGATCCTGGCAAGAACAGAGCAAGACATGATGACAGTGATTCTGATAATGATGATCCTTTAGTGTATGTAGATGCAAGCACTAAGAGGAAGAGACAGGTAGTCAATCCCGGAGCCAAAGGGAAGGGTAAGGGAAAGACTGATCAAGAAAGCTCTAAGCAACAGGTGGTGAGGAAGAAATCAACTGCAATGAAAGGTACTGGTTTGATTGATGAAGAATCAGTGGATTCAGAGGAGACAGAGGTAGAAGAAAGATGGGATTCTGATACTGAGAATGTCAGGACCACCAAACGTAAGGCCACTATGGTTGGTGAGTCTGAATCTTTGAATAAATCCACTGAAGAAGCTGAGAAAAGAAAGAAGTCAGTGATTGTTGAAGATGAAAGTTTAGGTGTTGACTTGGAAGAGTTAAATGTTGGTGAGACTGTGGTTGTAAACTTGCCCAAAGCCAAGCACAAGACTATGTCTAAGAAGACTAGCACTAAACAGTTGAGAGAGAAAGAGTTAGCACAACTGTTGAAAGGGAAAAGAGTGCCCGATGCTGGTACATCATCAAAGCTATCTTCACCTGTCACCAAGAAGCAAAAGAAATCCAAATAGGCAGAACCAATCTCAGCTGATCAACTTAATGTTGCACTGGACAATGTACTTGGCATGTTCAGAAAGCCTCAGAAAGAAAAGGAAGTTGAGCCATCCAAATCCAAAGCCAAGAAAGTCACTGTGGATGATGATGTGATGAAGCAGGTTAACAGGAAAATGGATGATATGATGAAAATGATTGTGGCTCAACAAGCTGAGATAGCCAAGTTTAAACAGAATGAAGAGAAAATGCTTCAGATTGTAGTTGCTTCTAAATTTAATCAGGATGAAATTAATGAGAAGGTTAAGAAGCTTGAAGCAAAGAATGAAAAGCTTGAAGGAAAGTGTGCAAGAAACAAGAGCAGAATTAAGTTGATTAAAGCAGACAACAAAGAACTAAGGGCTGAGAATAAACGCCCTAGTGATTTGATTGATGATTTATATAATACTGCACCCAAGTTGAAGGAGGGTGAAGAAGATAAAGAAGATGAAGAAGAGAAAGTTGATTATGAAGATTCTGAATCGGATGAAGAAAAAGATGATGATGAAGATGATGATGAGTCAGATAAAAATGATGATGAGGATGATAATGATGATGATGATGATGCTGAAGGGTCTGGGAGACAGAAAGAGGATGATAGTGAGAGTGATGATGATGATGATGATGGAGGTGATGATACTTCAAAGTTTACATTTGAAGAAAGAACATCTAAAAAGAAGAGTACTGGAGAATCAAGTTCAAAGAAGAAGAAAGGTGAGAATGTTGATTCAGATGAAAGTATCTTCTGGAATGAGAAAGTGAGGTCTTTATCGGATGATGCTAAACAAGTGTATAAAGACATGTTGGAAAAGAGAGAATGGACCATTGAGTTCACAGGATGTTTCGCTGAGATATTCCAAACTGATGATTTGAGATATGAATTGGAATATGAAGATCCTGATCTTGAAGAAGGAGAAGTACCTGCTTCTGTGGCAAAGGAAATTTTAGATGGACTTGCACAGAGAGTAGGGAAAACATTTGAGGAGTTTATGATAGATGAGTCGATTCCAGACATTTCTGAAAAAGATGTTGGAAGTCACTCAGATGATATAAATACTCCTGAGCTTGATGAAGTGGAGGTTGAAGATATAACTCATGAAGAGTTTCCTCAGTACTTCAGGGAAACAGATGAAGATGAAATATTTCCTGATTTCACTGAGACACCGAACAATTCAGCAAAGCAGAAAGCTCAGCAAAGGAGTGCAGAGTTTGTGGAGAAGGTATTTGGTGCTGATAAGCAAGAATCTTCAAATCAATCTGATGAATTAAAGAGTTATTTGAAGAAGTTGAGAGAAATGGATGAGAACCGACCGAAGCCTGAAGCTCAAGGAAACTTTTATAGATTTCACAACGCCAAGTTTAAAGGCAGAGCTCTCGGGTGGACTTATTTGGGCAGGCTGAAGTGCATAGCTGCTAAATGGGAAACAGGAATCTTGTACTTCAATAGATTCTGTGATTTGCTTACTCTACCGTACTGGGCGGTCAGAGATCTTTGCAGATTCCCTATGTCTGGTGCTTCAGTTAGTGGTACTCATGTCGGTTGGTGTGCGGATAAGTTGGTTTGGGAGAGTAGAACAAGATGGAATAGATTTAAGCCTCAATATCCTCGAAGGAAAGTTCATAGGGATATTGATCCTAAAACCAATATGAAGCGGGTTACGTTGATATACAAAGCACCTGAAGTGATGAGAAAAATACCTTTGATGCCTATGCCACAACATTTTAGTGCTGATTTTATTTTCTGGTATTATGATTGGAGAAAGGCTGAAGCGGTGATTGTGTTGAGAGACGGGAAGGATAAATACAAGCATGTTCATTTATTTGATCCTATGTGGTTGATTAATTGAACTTTTGAAGACATCATCATGCTTTTCTACAATCCGATTTACTTTGAACCAAAAGACGCTGCTCAAGCAAGGAAATATACTCAAGTGGTTGGAGTTTGTTTTGCTTATGACATTAATGCAGGAAGTAATTTGGAGAATAAACTTGGCAAGACGGTGAAGATAGCAAATGTGTCAAAACCGGTGAAAAGAACATTTGAGCCTCCAATGACTACTGAGCAGAAGAAACAGCTCAGAATCAAGTTGATGAACAAAGCAATGGACCAAAAGAGAAGACAATCCAATCAATAGTCGAGGGGGAGTTTGTAGATGCGTTTTGCGACTAATGATTGGATACTAACATATGTTAAGTTTTTGTTAAAGTGGGCGAAGGTAGATAGATATGGACGAAGGTATATTGCAAATGGGCGAAGGTAGATGGAGCTTGATCAGAAGAACACACTCGTACCATGGTAGTGGGCGAATGTGGAAAAGTTCCACATTCGACCAGTGCTTGTGGGCGAACGTGCAGTATCTATAAATAGGTTTTGAGTTTTTGTAATGGAAATAGAGGTTTCAGTTGTGCGTGTGTTAAGGTCAGGTTCGAGGTCAATTTGTAATAGTGTGTGTTTGATCTAGATTAACGTGTAAGTCGTGGTAAAAGCTTATTTGACAAAAGTTAATCTATGAAAAGATGTTGAAAATGATCTTAATTGTGTTTTGATTAGAGTTTTATCAGTTTGTTCAGAACTAGGGTTTCCGCACCTGGTTTTGTAACTTGTATGATCATATTATCCTGTTTTAGCTAAAATCTTTCGCTTTCACATAACTTGCATGTAAGCATCACATCAACATGCAAAACTTACCCTAAATAGCAAATATTCAGATTTCATCACATAACGACGTTATCCGACATTATCCTACTGTTCTAGCATCATCCTAGAGTAAACTCTAACCTCAAACAATCAACAAAACACAACATATCATCATCAATCCACCATAATCACTCAAACGTGTCAAAACGCCTAATATCAATATTACACATCTATGAAGCTTCAAACTCCTAGGTTATCATCATATTAACTTATTTAGATCAGAAACATAATAATAACACAAGAACAATCATGTTTAAACGATAAAAATCCTATCTTGCATGAATACATCACATATAACAAGTATAGATGTTTGGGTTTGTTTTGAAACCGATTTTAATGAGTTTTCAAAGACACAAATGTTTATAAATCAGGTCTGGACCTTTAGGGATCAAAACAATATCATTATAAAGGTTTGGGAAGAAGAACACACCTTGAAATGGTGAGATTATGGGGTGTAAGGCTTGGAAATGTGATTTCTTGCTCAAAAACGTGTTGCAGAGGTTGGATAAGGTGTGGGGTGGCTTTGGGATGTATTAGGGTTTCACAAATGATGTTTTGAAACATAAGGGTGGTATTTATAGGCGTTTTTAGTCGTCACCTGCAGTTCAGGCGAGTACGAGTACCTTGCAGGCGATTAGGGCTCTATTCGCTAATACTACTAGCGAATATCCCTATATTCGCCCATAACATCTTCCTATTCGCTAGTTATACTGGCGATTAGGCTTCCCCAAGTGGCCTAATCGCCTATAGCAGATATATCCGGATTTTTGGCGCGTTAAACCCTATTTTAACATATATAAACACGTTTTCACATACCGACAAGTTTCATAATGATTATAAGTACGTAATGCACAATAACTAACACGTTCCCACCCGATCACCAATTCCCAGGACTCAAGACTTGCGTGTGTGCAATATGCCCGGCGATTCTATAAATCGCCGATCCTTGTACACATGGTTATGGACCGACACCCAATGATCTCTCGGACCATTGTAACGACTCCCGATGATTCCCGGATCATCGACACGACTCAACCGACCCGGTCGAATATGATATTAAGTAGTTATTTTAAATGTTTTCGTTGGGGTAGACTCGTATGTATGCAATGTATGAAACGTATGTATGTAAAGTATGAAAAGTATTAACCTGAATATGCCGGGTGTCACACCTGAAAATCTCAGGCCACTTTGGATTACAATTAATTGCTATGAATAAATCCGGATATCGAACTGCTTTGCAAATTGCCATAGCATCCATGTACTTTGGCATCATATATCTAGAACCACCAGTAAATGATGAAGGCACAACTATACGTTTACCACAATTTGATGCATTATTCTCTCCACCTTCGACAGTAGCACTCAAATTCTTGAAAGTTTGGCTTCTATGTTTTGGTTATTGACATTTTATATAATATAGGCGAGCAGACTCTACCATTATGTACGCATCAACTAAAAAATGTTGAAACAGTTTTTTCGCATGAATTATTAATGAAAACTGATTATGCCTATCTTGTATCCTATAAGAAAAAAATTCCCTTATTGAAACATTGCTTAAGTTTGTCATTATCAATTGCACTATCATTATGTTTAATACCAAGTCTGTAACCATTTTCAGCATATGGGAAAATAAGTGGATACTGCATGGCAAGATAAGAAGGATGAAGTTCACTAATTCTTTGAAGTCCATTAGTCTTTGATCGAACAATGATATCTCTTGTGTCGAATGATCCATCAAAATCACCAATTATTAATGCGGCAACTTCTGACACAGTTGGGAGGTTATAAACTCTTCCATCCTTATCTCTTGTTCCAATAAGTTTCAATGATACTTTTTCAAAGTCATTTTCTATAAAACAATCTCTTACCATTCTAAGGTATTTCACAAGAGGATTGCAAGAATCCAACATATCTTTAAGAATCCTGATGGTGTCAACATCAAGGGCATTTTTTGTAGTAGAATTAGATTCTAATTCAGAACTGCATAAAACTTAAAAATTTGACAATAACATTTCATTAAAATGAAAAACGTATAAAAATTACCTAACTGCCTTTTGACGATTTACAACTTCATTTTTTGAATCGTATATGTAAAGTTGTGAAAATTTAGGTTGTTCTCCATCATCCGGAAGAAGACTACCCATTCGATGATAATTCTGACCCTGAAGCCTAAATACGTAAGGACCTTTACGTCTGTGAGAACTTTTGTCAACCTTGCCACCAAGGGACGTAAAAGAAAGCGTCATATTATATGCTCCAATGTAATGCATGAAGTTTTAGCTTTTTGGAGTATGTCCTTTATACAGATTCTGTAATAATGTAGGTGGTTGAGCTAATCGTGGAAGTTTAACATCACCATTCGAACAACAGAGTGAAAATGTTGTTTTCTTACTATATTTATTTCCTCTAAGTGTTTCATCTTTCCACATTAATGCTTGACATTTAGAGCAGACAAAAACACCATCACCATGATCTACATAATCTAGAAAATGAACAAAAATTATAAAATTCAAATTTAATAACATAAAAACAAACAGAATTTTGTACCTGTTGGAATTCCAAAAACCTTTCGAACATTAGGATTTGCCATTACATCATTAGCCATATTTAAATCGAATTTAGGTATCTGACTTGTATAGAAATTATGTTTTCCTTTTCTGAATTTATAACCAATACGATTATCATTTGAACATTCACGTACAACAACAATATATATAAATTAATATTTACATCTTCAACAGTATCTAAAAGCTTTATGTCAGCTTCATTTATAGTCATATATATATATATATATATATATATATATATAATGTAACAACTTATATATTTTAAGTGGAAACAACTTACCAACACAATTTAAAAGACTTGAGCTTTCAAAAGTTCTAGCAGAAGAACTATCCAAATTTAAGGGACTTTGATGTATATACCTTGAAGAACTTTGTCTCGCTGAAGCTTTTAAAAATTGAAACATAATATATAAACAATAATTAGCAAAATGTGAATAATGATCAAAGAAAAAGAGTTCAAACTTCAATCTTCTCTAAAGGAGTAGATGTGGATCCATCATTAAAATAACGATCATATTTAAGCTGCTGCAAAATGTCCCTCCTTTTATTTCTTGCGTCTGCAGAATTTTGAGTCGGGGTTTGCCCAGGATACAATTCATAGTGACTCGAAACTTGTTAATACAAAACTATGTCAGAATTAATAAAATGTATAATATAAATATGTAATAAACAACAAATTTGATTACAATTTATAAAAGATAGCGTTAGTAATATTTGACAGAGGAGTTGTCGATAAAGCGGAGGATGTCAATCCAGGATGAAAGACACTTTTATTTTTACGTTGTTGCATAATGTGCTTCCTTATTTTTCTTGCTTCTGCACACTTCTTTTGTGTCGGAGTTTGGCCAAAGTAAAACTTATAGTTGTTTGAAACTTGTAATGCAAATAAAACAAATGTAACAATTAAAAAAATTCAAACATGTGATACAACAAATGTTTGATATAATTATAAGACATACCTATGGAAGTATTTGTCTACGGAGTACTCAGGAAAAAAGAGGATGTGCATCCACCATGAAGAGGACGTTTATTTTTATATTCTTGCAGAATATCTTTTTTTTTTTGCATGTGCAGAGTTTTCTGGCAGACTTTGCTCATCAAAGAATTGATAATGACTTGAATATATGTTGTGCAAATCCATAATTTTAAGTGTTTGTTAAACAACTATATGAAATTTACATTATATATTTTGTAATTATTGACTACAAAACATAATTATAAATCACAAAGTTGAATTCTAACCGAAATAGTTTGGAGCTATTCAGAAGAACACAAAACTCATTTTTTATAAACTCAGATAAGGAGGGAAATTTGTATTTTCAAATTTTCATTTACTGAAATTCAAATAATGATCTTTTAGGGTTGAAATGGAAATTGAAATAGAAATTATGTAATACTAAAATATTATATTACATACATTATTATTATTATTATTATTATTATTATTATTATTATTACTATTATTTTTATTGTTATTATTATTAGTGTTATTATTATACTAAATACTAATCGAACCTTAAATTACAACTTTTAAAACTGAAGAGTTGAAAACAAAATATTACACTTTAAACTTATTTTGATTTAAATAAATAGATATCAATGTTTATAGATTACATTCTTTATTATATCCAACCAACAAACATAATACAAACAAAAGAACTCATCGGTCGATTAATATTCTTCATCAACAATCGGAAAACGACATTTAGGTAACTTCTTTTAACCTTTTGATCGATAAATAACTTTCAATACTAAATATTTGTCAGTAATAATTACTGGTATTGTGAAAGGAACAGATGTTAGTAAACAGGTTTTTCTTAAAACAGACAATTGGCTTCTTATTGTTGTTTTTACTAAAGAAATCTTAAAATATGATATAGTATTCCCCTATTTTGAAATTAATATTAGATTTGATGATCTTAAATATAATTGGTATCGTGATTGTTATCTGTATATATATGAATAAAAAACAGAATCGTCTTTTATATAAGATTTGATTATGTTAAATATATAATTGACAGTATACCATCATGGAAGTATCATTTATAAAGATGTTAATGGAAGTTGATTCGTTTAAACTGGTATGAATTTCAAGTGATAAATTATGTTCAAGTTCAAATATGTCAAATATTTATATTTATAACAAAGAACATAAATTTAAAAGAAAGCATATTATTTGTATGAGATACCATCTGATTTTACAACACAAGTTTGGGGACAACAATGGAAGCGTACATTAATAGAGATAAGACTAAAAACTGGTAAAGCATCGAAGTTATGGTTGAGAAAAAGACCTAATGAAGTTGTCTTTACAGACGGTAGGATAAATATTGTCAGGGAAGTAAAACTGATAAAATACACTCCATTGCTTTTTACACCAATTGATGCAAAAACGTTTGAACTTTCATACTTTGAGGATGAAGCAAGGGAAAAGTCATTTTACAGCCTAAACATGCACCACGAGTTGGAAGTAATGGTAAGTAAATGAAAATATATTTAAGTGAATTATTAGTTAATAAACAAAATTATACAGTGAAATAGTATAATAATTTAATGAATATATGTATATTTTTATCAGGCAGTAGCAAAGGACTTTATTGAAAATAACTATCAAGGCAAATACATTCCAGCCGACATTAAAATTAACGCAAGTGGATTGACATTCAATGTGAAATTGGACAAAATGTATAAATCTTATATTCTGAAGGAAGGATGGAGTCATCTATTAGAAGCATTTGGGTTGGAGTTAACTGACACTTTTATATTTAATATTATTGACAATGAGACATGGAAATTAACAGTTTATAGAAAGGACACTGAATTGAAGGTTTTATATTCTCCAAAACAACAACCTGAAGATCCAAAACCAAAGCATATACAAAATTTACAACAGGTACTTATCCTATTTAAAATGTTGACTACTTAATTATTTTTATAGATTGTAAACTAACTTTATGTAGCTGCTGCAGGATGAAAGAGGTTTAGAAGAAATGAACAAATCTAATAAAAGAAAAGCTACAGATTATCCTGAATCAAGTTTGAAACGATCCAAACAGGTTAACAAAGAAAAGAAACATGATTCACATCAATGTGTTAATGATGTGATTAACTTTACTCGAGTTGAACATAGAGAAAACAGAATGGTACTATACTAATCGTAATAAGTTATTTTTAATTTTAAAGATGATTTGTATTATATTAACTATAAAATCTGACAAATGAAATAATAAAATAATCAATGCAGCGACTGCCAAATGATGTTGTAGAATCATGTCACACCCTCAAATTCCACTGTGGGGTTTATATCGTGAGACGCGTGACATACCAGGATCCCATAGCCATAAGTCACATGAACGACCCTAAATGCCCAAACCATTTAATTCGTTATTGTAAAACAAGTTTTATAGATAACCAAACATTCAAATAGTTGCGGAAGCGAATTTAAAGATAATAGATAACCAAATAGTCTGTGCAAAATAACACGCTCAAATCCATAATAGATAATTAAACATTCGAAAGTAGTTAAGTGTTCATATCCCAATGACGCTATATGATGCATGCCCTACACGTGCTCCGAAACTAGTGACTTGCAAAAGCATGTTTTCGTTTGTCAATAGGTGAGTTCACAAAGTAAAGTAAATACGTAGGGTTCCCATACCAAGTTTTGACGGGTAAATAGCTAATTCACATGCCAGGGGTAGCGAACCCACTCATGACAACTAAAACAGATAATACCGAACTGCTAAACTACGAGATCCCACAATAGTGAGCAAAGTGCCTTGCAACATTGTCTATTAACAATGATAATATGTTAAGTTACAGTTCACATCCATGCTCCCAGAACGATGTGAGGTTTGTGAAACCTAATAACGCTATCAACTAGTAACCCGCTTGCCCACTCGGCAATTCATTCGGTATTTAGAAGGACTTCAATGATAGAGTTGGTTTAGTTCATCAAGGACATAAAGAATGAATTAGTGAAAGCAGATTCACCCCGTGAATCATGGCACCCCAAAACCGGGAAGTGTAAAGTAGTCACAAACCGGACTATGAAAAAGTTTAGAAAGTGTCTCATTCCAAGACGCATGCTTTTGAGAAAAAGAGTAGTGAAACTCACCTGATAGAGATGCTTGTGGTCTAGTGAAGCCGAATTACGAAGCTACTATCATCGGGACAGTACTTACCCTATGATTTATTTATAGCATGGTAAATCACAAGTTTTATCATACAATTTGTCTACCCGACACATGTGGACTTGGTTATTGAGTTATGTGAACCTTGGTTTTGTACTTGTGATAGAGTTAGACATTTTAACATGGGTTTAGGACATTATTTTACCCAAGTTGATGTTAATACATGATATAGCTTTGTCAACACACGTTAGTTGGTGGCTGCCGATTTTTAAACATGATGGTCTATGTGATCTTAGTATAAATGTAATTGTTTTATAGTGTTTTTAAGAAGTAGATAGCTGCGTTGAGTATGGTAGCCGATTAGAGCAAGGGTTTAGATCGGGTTCAAAAGGGCCGAAAGGTTCTAAGACAAAAAAGAAAATAATGGTAGATAACTTACGTAGTTGATCAAAGTGGAGTTGGATTGTTTTGATGCTTCCTTTACTCGAGCCTTGGTGCCTTCGGTTTAGAGAGGGTGAGAGCCGATGGGTATTGTGGAGTAGAGGAAAGTGATGGTGTGATTGTTCAAGCTCTTGGAGTCCCTTTATATAGTGATCGACTTATGTTGAGGACAAAAGCAAAGAAGGGAATGTACTAGCTTCTTGGGGAATGCATTGTTCTAGGTTGTTAATCATGGATTTGGGGTAGTGATAATGACACAAGAGAGCATGCATTAGGCTTTGATTTGGCCGATTCTTATGATGGTATGGATAAGAGCAATGGTTGATTAGCCTAGGGATGAGATTAAAATTGTTTGTTGTCTAAAATAGTGTTAGTTTGACAACTACACACTTTGTCTTCATCCCTTTGTAGTGATCGGCCAACAAGAGTCCAAAGAGTGATCTTGGTGATGATGCAAGACTCCTATCTTAGTTCCTTGATCAATCACTATCTCATTATTGTCAAGGTGTTTCGTCCGAGGGATAAGACAAAAGGGAACACAAGGTGTAAGCTTCTAGAGGATAGTGATGTTTCATGGATATCATGAGTTGGTTTTGTCTTTAGTATAGTTGTCATTCTTTTTTCCTAATCCCCTTCTCTTTGGCCGTGAATATGCACATGTGCATATGTCTCCATATAGGCGGCTATGTAGAGCTCCAAATGAGGAAATGTGGAAGCAATCATTAAGTGAAGTGGCTAGGTACTACTTTGGTGAAAAAGGATTGGTTAGTTGTCTTGTGCATAGCCTTTGGACATGTCACTTTCATCCTTGTTGTATAAGAAGATCTTTGCCGAAACATTTGAGGAAATGTGAGGATGATGGTGACAACTCCATGACAAGCTTAGTCTATACCTTAGGATGTTGATAATTCATGGTTTCTTAGTTGTGATTTTAGAAGCTTCTTGGTGTGCTCGTGATGTAATTGGCTGAAAATCAAGGGAAGTAAAAGGTAAGGATTAACTATAGAGCTGTATGTGTAAGATTTCTATTTTAGTGCCAAAGAATGTTTGTCTTATGTGGGAACCAATCCTTGTTTAGCAATTGTCTCTATCCAATTACACACACATATACGTATGTATGCATGATCAATTGAAGTGCTCATATTATTTAATCAATGTTTTGTCCCTTTCATGTGATTGTATATATATATATATATATATATATATATATATATATATATATGCAGATATATAGGTTGTTTGGCTTAGTATGTATGTAAGAGTTTAGTTGTGTTGAGTTGTCATTGTCTCTTGTGTGTAGGATATGTCTTATCTATGATACATATACATATCAATTAATTAATCCACAGTTATCTATTTTAACTATTTACCAACGTTCGGGGTTCAATACTCATATAAGTAGCTTAGTAAGTTCCCCGAATCACCAATTCATGCAGTTATTAGCATGTAACTGTGCAACGTGTAACTTATCAAGATAACTCTAGTTAAGTAAAATGCAAGGAATCACATCATCTCCAGGTTGAAAAGAATTTCGTCTAGAAATTCAGCAAGTAAACAGTAAAGCTAGCTAGAAAAGTGTGTGCTTGGTTCCCGGATGTCACATCATCCCCAAGTTGAAAGGAATTTCACCCCGAAATACACTTTAAGAGAGCTGCTTTATGTTTAGCGTTTGATCTATGCATAGGTTCAGGTTTAGTAAAGAGACGTGGGTATTTTAGCCGCATTTGATCCCCGCGTTCCCACGTGTATTTCGGTCCTAGCCGGGAATTCCATTGCCCCTTAACAATAGGTATGGTACTCTGACTGAGTTTCTTGACGACCTGCTCAAGAATATCCACCGGTTCCTCCACGAACCGTAGTTGGTCGTCCACCTGGATCTCTTCCAGTGGCACCACCAGTGTCATATTAGAGAGACATTTCTTTAGATTGGAGACGTGGAATACATTGTGCACTCCACTGAGTTCCTTAGGCAGCTTTAACCTGTAAGCTACTAGACCAATCCTCTTGACGATCTCGAATGGTCTAACGTATCGCGGGTTCAACATTCCCCATTTTCCAAAGCGTATCACACCCTTCCAAGGTGACACCTTTAATAGTACCTTGTCCCCAATCTGGAACTCCAAGGGTTTCCTACGCTTATCAGCGTAGCTTTTCTGTCGATCACGAGCAGCAGCCATCCGAATTCTGATTTGCACTATCTTCTCAGAAGTTTCGTGCACGAGTTTGGGACCTGTCAACTGGCTATCCCCAACTTCAGTCCAGCAGATGGGAGACCTACACTTGCGTCCATATAGTGCCTCAAAAGGCTCATACTGAATAGAAGTGTGGTAACTGTTGTTATACGAGAATTCGATTAAAGGCAAGTGCTTATCCCAAATGTTGCCAACGTCTACCACACACGCTCGTAGCAGATCTTCCAATGATTGGATGGTATGCTAAATTTGTCCATCTGTTTGGGGGTGATAGGCTGTGCTCATATCTAGGCGAGTTCACAAAGCAACTTAGAGAGTAGTCCAAAAATGAGAAGTAATTCGCAAGTTGTGATCGGATATAATAGAAGTAGGCACCCCATGCCTTGAGACGATCTCCTTGAGATAGAGGTTGGCCAGTCCTTCCAGCGTGTCAGTTTCCTTTATTGCCAGAAAGTGTGCTGATTTGGTTAAACGATCAACGATAACCCAAATCATGTTATGCCCACTTGGCGTTTTAGGGAGCTTTGTGATAAAGTCCATAGAAATTCCATCTCATTTCCACATAGGGATTTCTGGTTGCTGGAGTAAGCCTAAAGGTTTCTGATATTCAATCTTAACCTTTGCATAAGTCAAGCACTTACTAACATAAGTGGCTATCTCAGCTTTCATGTTTGGCCACCAGTAAAGGGTTTTGAGATCTTGGTACATTTTATCCGTACCAGGATGTACCGAATAACGATAGGTGTGAGCCTCGTTGAGCATAAGTTGTCTGAGATCCCCAAAACGTGGAATCCAGACTCGATTCATAGAGTACTGATGACCATCTGTCCTCAGTTCTAGGTGCTTATCAGCACCATGCAGTGTCTCAAGCCCGACGTTTTCTTCTTTCAAAGCCTCACCCTGGGCTTCACGTATCTTATCGGGAAGATTAAAATTAATAGTGAGTTGTAAAGCTCGCACTCGCTTGGGCTTCGTTTCCTTACGACTAAGGGCATCCGCTACTACATTAGCTTTTTCTGGATGATATTTGATGGCACAGTCATAGTCATTCAGAAGCTCGACCCATCGACGCTGTCGCATGTTCAGCTCCTTCTGATCGAATATGTGTTGGAGGCTCTTGTGATCAGTGAAGATCGTCCACCTCGTTCAATAGAGATAATGCCTCCAAATCTTTAGAGCAAAAACTACTGCTCCTAGTTCCAAGTCATGGGTGGTGTAATTCTTCACATGTACTTTCAATTTACGCGAAGCATACATGATCACCTTATCACGCTGCATCAGTACACACCCTAACCCTTCGATAGACGCATCACAGTATACCACAAAGTCGTCTGTACCCTCAGGTACTGATAGAATTGGTGCACTACAAAGCTTTGCCTTTAATAATTGAAAAGCAGATTCCTGGGCATCTCCCCACATGTAAGTAATACCCTTCTGCGTCAAAGTAGTGAGGGGTTGAGCGATCATAGAGAATCCCTCAATGAATCTGCGGTAATATCCTGCAAGACCAAGGAATTGGCGCACCTCTGTAGGAGTCTTAGGAGCCTCCCACTGTTTAATAGCATCAATCTTGGCAGGATCGACATGTATTCCTGCCTCGTTAACCACATGTCCTAGAAATTGGACCTCTCGAATCCAGAAGTCACATTTAGAGAGTTTCGCATACAACTGCTCATTCCTCAAGAGTTCCAATATCAGCTGCAGGTGTTGTTCATGCTCTTCCCTGCTCTTGGAATAGATCAGTATGCCATCTATGAACATTGTGACGAATTTTTCCCAATAAGGTTTACACACGCGGTTCATAAGATCCACAAACACAGTCGGTGCATTAGTTAGCCCAAATGGCATCACCAAAAACTCATAATGTCCATAACGAGTTCGAAAGGCTGTCTTTGCCATATCCTCCTCTCGGACTCTTAGTTGATGATACCCTGACCTCAAGTCAATCTTGGAATATAAACTCGTTCCTTGAAGCTGGTCGAACTAGTCATCAATACGAGGCAAAGGGTAGCGGTTCTTAACTGTCACCTAGTTTAACTCCCGATAATCAATGCACATTCAGAAACTCCCATCCTTCTTTTTAACAAACAGGACTGGGGCTCCCCAAGGTGAAGAACTAGGCCTAATGAAAACCCTATCCAATAGCTCTTGGAGTTGGGTAGACTGTTCCTGAAGTTTGCCTGGTGCTAGGCGATATGGTGCGCGTGCAAGTAGGGTCGCTCCTGGTGCAAGATCTATTTGAAATTCCACTTGACGAACAAGTGGAAGTCCAGGTGGTTCCTCAGGGAATACGTCTGGGAAGCCACTAACTATTGGGATGTCCTCAATCCTTATTTCAACTTCAGCTTGAGTATCAGAAATGTTGGCCAGAATGGCTGGATAGCCCTTTCGAATACACTTTTGGGCTTTCAAGAATGAGATGATGCCCACCATGGCACCACCATGATCACCCCGTATAGTTGTTAATTCTCCGTTAGGGAGAGGGATACAAACAATCTTCTCCTGACAGAGAATTTTGGCGCGTTGTTGGGACAACCAGTCCATGCCAACCACGAGATCAAAGCTTTCTAGGGTGATAGGCAGTAGACCGATGGAAAATAATTGCCCATCCTTAGAAGTTTGCTAAGTTTCAACGACACAAAATTAAAGTCCACACCAGTATCGGATAAAATAGAAGCAAGGTTGTCATTTAAGGAACACGTACCCGTCACGACATTGTTGTCATTCCTAGCTTCTCCTGAACCAATTACGAAAACTCTCCCACGAGCCCCATTGTTGTTGTTGTTGTTGCTGGTAGCGTTATTGTTGTTCCCATTCTAGTTACCACTACCGTTGTTATTGTTGCCCCTGTTATTGTTGTTACCATTCCCGTTCAGCTGTGGGCAGTCCTTATTGAAGTGACCCTCACTCCCACATTGGAAATAACTCTTACTATTCTTCTGTTGTTGACCTTGTTGTGGTGTTGGCTGATTTTCTGGGATATTGGTTCTGCAGTCCTTCTGCACATGACCCATCTTACCACAGCGATGACACTTAATCCTGTTACAGTACTTGAGCAGTGATAGTTGCATTTATTGTACTTGGGACGATGTCCCTGATAACCACCCTGTGATTGATTGTGGTTGTTGCCGCTGCTGTGACTGTCGTTTTTCTTGTTCTACTGCTGTTGTTACCATTAGTCGAGAGTCTGCCAGATGCATTCTCCCACTTCCTCTTGTTAACATTAGTGCCAGAAGATGAAGCACCATGAGGGGGTAGCAATCCCTCTTCCACCTTCTGATAAGTCAGCTGGTGTGCCATACGAATTACCTGCTGAATGTTATTGAAGTTAGCAGCAGTGACCATTCGATTAATCTGGGGCACCAAACCCTAAATATACAACTCAATCTGTTTGTAGGGCGGAGTAGAGTAATTAGGGCACATTGTCGCCAGTTCATGCGACCGGGTAGTATAACTCTCAATCTCCGACCCGACCATTTTCAGGTTGAGATACTCTGTCTCCAACTTCTGAATGTCATCTCGAGGACAATACTCCTCCTTCATGAGTTCCTTGAAATCCGTCCATGGGGTAGCATTTGCCACATCAACTCCTAGTAGCTGCACTTGGGCATTCCACCACGATAAGGCCGCATTCTCAAGTGTTGCAGTGGCATATTTAACCCTATCAGCTGGCGGGCAATTACACATAGCAAAGCATGATTCCACCTTTTTGAACCACCTAAGTAGTCCGACTCCTCCTTCAGATCCTCCAAAATTATGAGGCTTACAATCCATGAATGACTTGCAGGTACAAGCCAGAGGGTGATGAGGAGGTTGGCCAGCTTGAAAAGCTGCTAAGGCTGCAACAACCTGGTCATTGATAAGTGCGTTCAACTCCTCTTGTGTCATGCTAATACTGCCTCTACCATGTCCTCTTCCCGTCATAGCAATTCTACATTTACATTATACCCATGAGAAAACAATAATAGGTCCCACATACCTTCGTTCACGCAGTATAAGTAAACTAGAATATAACATGGATTATAAACGCGAGAATAAGATAAAGTTGTAGATTGATGATAATAATAATAATAATAATAATAACTCAAATATAAGCCAAACGGTTCTCAAGTCTCACAACGACAAAATAAAAGTTATTATATATATATATATATAAAATACTAGGATAGTAAAAATCAATCGTCCATGCTAATCTTTGAGTGCCGCATCAAATGGTACTCCAATAACATCAAATCCTCCTTCCAAAGGCTCCTCTTCGGGATCCTCCTCAAGATCCTCTACATCTAGCCCCAAAGCTGCTATAAGTCTATTACGAATTGTATTCAGTTCCTGCCTGGTAGCTACTAAATCATGTTTAGTGGCAGCCAAATCCTGCCTAGTCTCAGCAGCTTCCTGCTTGCCAACTGCTATCTCAGTCATCAAGTGGCCTATCTGGCCTTCCATATGCTTAAGTGTCTCATCTGCATTTTTCCTCCAAAACCTAAACTGTTGCACAACAGTGAAAGCATTGTCCAACTTCGTATGAACGTGCCTTACCATACCTGCAAAAGATCTTTCCCAAGAATTTATAACAGGAGGAACTCTAGCTGGCACTCCATAACCTACAACCCAAGAGTGCAACATGTCGGTGAACCAATGCGAACGGTTGGTATCCCAATGTGGATCCTGAAATGAAGCTGGATGTTGATAAGGATCCAGTGATGGAGCTTGTTGTCCCTCGATAGCACGATAAGAATAGTTTCTATGAGTAGGGTTAGTCATGGTCTTTCCTGCAATACGTTAGATCAGCACACGTATTCCAGAAATTAACAAGTTGTGCACATAAGATAGCGAGTGTAACTAACATAGTACTTATGCTATGATGATTATAGACTAGAATGCAATCCAAGTTCACTATAACCAATGGCTCTGATACTAATCTGTCACACCCTCAAATTCCACTGTGGGGTTTATACCGCGAGGCGCGTGACATACCAGGGTCCCATAGCCATAAGTCAACTGAACAACCCTAAATGCCCAAACCATTTAGTTCGTTATTGTAAAACAAGTTTTATAGATAACCAAACATTCAAATAGTTGCAGAAGCGAATTTAAAGATAATAGATAACTAAATAGTCTGCACAAAACAACACACTCAAATCCATAATAGATAATTAAACATTCGAAAGTAGTTAAGTGTTCATATCCCAATGACGCTATATGATGCATGCCGTACACGTGCTCCGAAACTAGTGACCTGCAAAATCATGTTTTCGTGTGTCAGCATAAAGTTAGTGAGTTCACAAAGTAAAGTAAATGCGCAGGTCTCTCAGATCAAGTTTTGATGAGTAAATAGCTAATTCACAAGCCAGGGGTAGCGAACCCACTCATGACAACTAAAACCGATAATACCGAACTGCTAAACTATGAGATCCCACAATAGTGAGCACAGTCCCTTGCATCATTGTCTATCAACAATGATAATATGTTAAGTTACAGGTCACACCCGTGCTCCCAGCACGATGTGAGGTTTGTGAAACCTAATAGCCCTATCAACTAGTAACCCGCTTGCCCACTCGGCAATTCATTCAGTATTTAGAAGGACTTCAATGATAGAGTTGGTTTAGTTCACCAAGGACATAAAGTATGAACTAGTGAAAGGAGATTCACCCCGTGTCACATGGCACTTCAAAACTCGGATATGTAAAGTAGTCCCAAACCGGAATATGAAACAGTTTATAAAGTGTCTCATTCCGAGACGCATGCTTTTGAGAAAAAGAGTAGTGAAACTCACCTGATAGAGATGCTTGTGGTCTAGTGAAGCCGAATTACATAGCTACTATCATCCGGACAGTACTTACCCTATGATTTAATTAAATCATGGTAAATCACAAGTTTTATCATACAATTTGTCTACCCGACACTTGTGGACTTGGTTATTGAGTTATGTGAACCTTGGTTTTGTACTTATGATAGAGTTGGACATTTTAACATGGGTTTAGGACATTATTTTACCCAAGTTGATGTTAACACATGATCTAGCTTTGTTAACACATGTTAGTTGGTGGTTTCCGATTTTTAAACATGATGGTCTATGTGATCTTAGTATAAATGTACTTGTTGTATAGTGTTTTTAAGAAGTAGATAGCTGTGTTGATTATGGTAGCCAATTAGAGCAAGGGTTTAGATTAGGTTCACAAGGGCCGAAAGGTTCTATGCCAAGAAAGAAAAGAATGGTTAGATAACTTACCTAGTTGATCAAAGTGGAGTTGGATTTTCTTGATGCTTTCCTTACTCGAGCCTTGGTGCATTCGGTTAAGAGAGGGTGAGGGCCGATGGGTATTGTGGAGTAGAGGAAAGTGATGGTGTGATTGTTGAAGCTCTTGGAGTCCCTTTATATAGTGATCGACTTATGGTGAGGACAAAAGCAAGGAAAGGAATGTACTAGCTTCTTGGGGAATGCATTGTTCTAGGTTGTTAATCATGGATTTGGGGTAGTGATAATGACACATGAGAGCATGCATTAGGATTTGATTTGGCCGATTCTTATGATGGTACGGATAAGAGCAATGGTTGATTAGCCTAGGGATGAGATTAAAATTGTTTGTTGTCTAAAATAGTGTTAGTTTGACACTTACACACTTTGTCTTCTTCCCTTTGTAGTGATCGGCCAACAAGAGTCCAAAGAGTGATCTTCGTGATGATGCAAGACTCCAATCTTAGTTCCTTGATCAATAATTATCTCATTATTGTCAAGGTGTTTCGGCCGAGGTATAAGACAAAAGGGAAAGCAAGGTGTAAGCTTCTAGAGGATAGTGATGTTTCATGGATATCATGAGTTGGTTTTGTCTTTAGTATAGTTGTCATTCTTTTGACCTAATCCCCTTGTCTTTGGCCATGATTATGCACATGTGCATATGTCTCCATATAGACGCCTATGTAGAGCTCCAAATGAGGAAATGTGGAAGCAATCATTAAGTGAAGTGGCTAGGTACTACTTTGGTGAAAAAGGATAGGTTAGTTGTCTTGTGCATAGCCTTTGGACATGTCACTTTCATCATTGTTGTATAGGAAGATCTTGGCCAAAACATTTGAGGAAATGTGAGGATGATAGTGACAACTCCATGACAAGCTTAGTCTATACCTTAGGATGTTGATAGTTCATGGTTTCTTAGTTGTGATTTTGGAAGCTTCTTGGTGTGCTAGTGATGTACATGGCCGAAAATCAAGGGTAGAAAAGAGTAAGGATCAAGTGTAGAGGTGTATGTTTAAGATTTCTATTTTAGTGCAAAGGAATGTTTGTCTTATGTGGGAACCAATCCTTGTTTAGCAATTGTCTCAATCCAATTACATACACATATACGTATCTATGCGTGATCAATTGAAGTGCTCTTATTATTTAATCAATGTGTTGTCACTTTCATGTGATAGTGTGTGTGTGTGTGTACATATATATATATATATATATATATATATATATATATATAGATATATAAGTTATTTGTTTAGTATGTATGTAAGAGTTTAGTTGTGTTGAGTTGTCATTGTCTCTAGTGTGTTGGATTTGTCTTATCTATGATACATATACATATACATATCAATTAATTAATCCACAGTTATCTGTTTTTACTATTTTCCAACGTTCGCGGTTCAATACTCGTATAAGTAGTTTGGTAATTTCCCCGAATCACCAATTCATGCAGTTATTACCTTGTAACTATGCAACGTGTAACTTATCTTGCTAATTCTAGTTAAGTAAAATGCAAGGAATCTAAGTGCAAGTAACTAGAGTCTGGTTAATTTAAGAACCTGAAATTATAGGGTATCACAAATCAGCCCAACTGAAGACAAATTTAAAACCAATTAAAATTCAGAATTTAAAAAGAGAAGAAAAATTGTTATCTGTCAAGTCTGAGAAGAATGGGAATACGAAGAGATATGTGTTGAAGGATTGGGCTATTTTTTCAAAAGATAATAACATAACAAAAGGTGATACCCTCTACTTCATTTTTATAAAATCAAGACAACTTCTGATTCTTGACATGGTGGAGCCTAACATTTGAAAATTGTTATATTTTATATTAAACAAAAGCCAGTAAACTTCAATTTATTTAATGTTATGATTGTTGTATTTTTTTTATTTTGTATTCTACTTTTGAACTTCTAAAACTTTTGAGATAATGAATAAATTTCACAAATTGATTAGTAAAAATGTAACAAACATCTATTACAAAACACTCTGAAACCGCTGCTATAATACAACTTTGTGGCTACAATATCTATTGATAACAGATACTATATCAGATGAAAGAGGACAGTGTAACACCCCAACCGATGGCGGAAACATCGGGATGTCACGTATTGATGATCGTTCAATAGCTCATGGTAAATAATAAATTCCATTAAATGATTTAATTGAATTACGTACAATTGTTCTAGAATTTGTACATCAAATTGAATAAAACTATGCACATATCTTTAAGCATCAATTCAAATCCTCAAGCAAATAGAACCTGAAACATGTTAAGTTGAAAATGTTTTTGGGTCAACAAAAGTTGGTGAGAATTACATAGGTTTTTGATAATTGAATAAAAATGATGTGCAATTCATGTGTCATGTCAATCTAGTCCATATGTGAGAACATACTAGAAATAAATCGAGTGCATAATCAACCCTGATGACTGTTATAAAATGATACATACCATACGCTCATGGTCCAATTGAATATGTTATGCGATAACAAACACCCACGTAACCTTTGTAGGAGGCACGTATCCGGGTGGGATTGTCAGTCCAATAGATCTATCAATGTATACCGTCGGCTTGTACGGAGTTAATGATTATGCTAGAATGGGGCTTACTCTAATCATGCTCAAGACATAATGCAACATAGAAAACACATAGACACATTGATGATTGAATTGCATAAATGATGTGGTAACATGTTTCACCCCAAAAACGGTGATAAATAGAAAAGGGGCTATGTAAAACTCACCTTAGCAAAATGTTATGTCTCGTGAAATAGAATAAGTGTGGTCCAACGTTGCCAAGTATTACCCTCTGTTTAAGGTAATAAATAAGTCTAAGTCATTCTAGCCTACAAGTATTTCTAGGGTTCCTAATTTGGGAATATTTAAAGTTTTGACTAAATATAGCTTGTGCTTTCAATTTATGAAACATTCGGCTATGTTTATGAAGAAAAAAAAAATAATTAAGTTAATAATTAATCATTTTAAGACTTTAGAAAAAAATAGCCAAGTAGCATTCGAAAGAATTAGTTTATCTAATTTATTTGATTAGATAGAATATGTTAAAAAAAAATGAACGTAACTAAAAACAATGAGAGTAAACATTTAGAACAAAAACAAATTTATCATTATTAAACTTTGAAAGCCACTCAAAACAAATTTATCATTATTAAACTTTGAAAGCCATTATATGAAAAAAAAAAATGAGAGTAAACATTTAGATCAAAATAATGACACCATTCTAAAAAGTTTTATAAACAAATTATCACCAACTCAATTCCCAAACTAGTTCCTCAAAACCCAAACACCATGTCCATGTCCATATCCATGTCCATGTCCATGTCTCTGTTCAACAACACTACTAACCACCATGCAACTTTTGTATATATATATATATATATATATATATATATATATATATATAATAACACACGCACACTTACCTACTAAGAGATAGAGATACGAGAAGATGCGAGTCGTTGTGATGTGCTGTGAAGAACAAATACAACTGCAGTGTACGAACGTGGTGAAACGGAGATCCGAGTTGTGGGTTTCGAACGATGAGAAGTCGAGGTTCATGAAATCACGAAGAACAGAGAGGGTGGTCAATGGTGTGCGATGGTTCGAAAGCATATTGGTGATGGGTTTTATACACGTTTTCGTTGGAGCTCGATTTGGGCTGCATTAGGTCTTAAAGACCGAAATTTGTGGATCATGATTTCGTATACCACGGTTTCCAAAATCAATCCAACGCGTGAAATAGTTTGGAAAGTATAAAAACGAGTCATTAGATTTTGATTTGGTTTAATTTTGGTTTTAAATGAAAGATCCGGTATTCCCGTGTTGTGCGCAAGTATCTCGCCATGGGTGACGGGGATGTAAGACCCCTCAACTTTCTGTTTTATATAAAAACAAGTTTTAATGCCAAATTATTTATATAAAACTTTGAGGTTTTAGAACTCTAAAAAAAAACAGTGACAATATCTTTTTAAAACCATAACCTTTATTTAATTTATTGTTAAAAGGAAACTTTTGGTGCTTAGTATGTATTAAAAGTGATTGATTAATATGTCATAATTGTCATAAAAATGGGGACTTCAAAGATAGCCATAGGTTTAGCGGTTACTAAGTTCTTGTTGAATAATAAAAAAAATAATAATTTGAAATGGATTAAAGATTATATTCATATCATTAGAAATTTAACTTGAATACAAAAAAAAAAAAAAAAAAAAAGACTTATAATAAAAGAAATAACAAGTCTATTTTTTTTAAACAATCATCTTAAATACAAGGACTCGGAAAGCAAATAGAAAATTTGAGGACTAAAGTTGTATAACTGATAAGAGTGAAAGTGACAGATGTCACAGTCTCCCCTACTTTTAAAAATTTCGTCTCGAAATTTATTTAAAGAAAACACGTAAACATGGTTTTGGGTATTCAAAAAAAATGTTGTGGCTCTGATACCAATCTGTAACACCCCAACCGATGGCGGAAACATCGGGATGTCACGTATTGATGATCGTTCAATAGCTCATGGTAAATAATAAATTCCATTAAATGATTTAATTGAATTACGTACAATTGTTCTAGAATTTGTACATCAAATTGAATAAAACTATGCACATATCTTTAAGCATCAATTCAAATCCTCAAGCAAATAGAACCTGAAACATGTTAAGTTGAAAATGTTTTTGGGTCAACAAAAGTTGGTGAGAATTACATAGGTTTTTGATAATTGAATAAAAATGATGTGCAATTCATGTGTCATGTCAATCTAGTCCATATGTGAGAACATACTAGAAATAAATCGAGTGCATAACCAACCCTGATGACTGTTATAAAATGATACATACCATACGCTCATGGTCCAATTGAATATGTTATGCGATAACAAACACCCACGTAACCTTTGTAGGAGGCACGTATCCGGGTGGGATTGTCAGTCCAATAGATCTATCAATGTATACCGTCGGCTTGTACGGAGTTAATGATTATGCTAGAATGGGGCTTACTCTAATCATGCTCAAGACATAATGCAACATAGAAAACACATAGACACATTGATGATTGAATTGCATAAATGATGTGGTAACATGTTTCACCCCAAAAACGGTGATAAATAGAAAAGGGGCTATGTAAAACTCACCTTAGCAAAATGTTATGTCTCGTGAAATAGAATAAGTGTGGTCCAACGTTGCCAAGTATTACCCTCTGTTTAAGGTAATAAATAAGTCTAAGTCATTCTAGCCTACAAGTATTTCTAGGGTTCCTAATTTGGGAATATTTAAAGTTTTGACTAAATATAGCTTGTGCTTTCAATTTATGAAACATTCGGCTATGTTTATGAAGAAAAAAAAAATAATTAAGTTAATAATTAATCATTTTAAGACTTTAGAAAAAAATAGCCAAGTAGCATTCGAAAGAATTAGTTTATCTAATTTATTTGATTAGATAGAATATGTTAAAAAAAAATGAACGTAACTAAAAACAATGAGAGTAAACATTTAGAACAAAAACAAATTTATCATTATTAAACTTTGAAAGCCACTCAAAACAAATTTATCATTATTAAACTTTGAAAGCCATTATATGAAAAAAAAAATGAGAGTAAACATTTAGATCAAAATAATGACACCATTCTAAAAAGTTTTATAAACAAATTATCACCAACTCAATTCCCAAACTAGTTCCTCAAAACCCAAACACCATGTCCATGTCCATATCCATGTCCATGTCCATGTCTCTGTTCAACAACACTACTAACCACCATGCAACTTTTGTATATATATATATATATATATATATATATATATATAATAACACACGCACACTTACCTACTAAGAGATAGAGATACGAGAAGATGCGAGTCGTTGTGATGTGCTGTGAAGAACAAATACAACTGCAGTGTACGAACGTGGTGAAACGGAGATCCGAGTTGTGGGTTTCGAACGATGAGAAGTCGAGGTTCATGAAATCACGAAGAACAGAGAGGGTGGTCAATGGTGTGCGATGGTTCGAAAGCATATTGGTGATGGGTTTTATACACGTTTTCGTTGGAGCTCGATTTGGGCTGCATTAGGTCTTAAAGACCGAAATTTGTGGATCATGATTTCGTATACCACGGTTTCCAAAATCAATCCAACGCGTGAAATAGTTTGGAAAGTATAAAAACGAGTCATTAGATTTTGATTTGGTTTAATTTTGGTTTTAAATGAAAGATCCGGTATTCCCGTGTTGTGCGCAAGTATCTCGCCATGGGTGACGGGGATGTAAGACCCCTCAACTTTCTGTTTTATATAAAAACAAGTTTTAATGCCAAATTATTTATATAAAACTTTGAGGTTTTAGAACTCTAAAAAAAACAGTGACAATATCTTTTTAAAACCATAACCTTTATTTAATTTATTGTTAAAAGGAAACTTTTGGTGCTTAGTATGTATTAAAAGTGATTGATTAATATGTCATAATTGTCATAAAAATGGGGACTTCAAAGATAGCCATAGGTTTAGCGGTTACTAAGTTCTTGTTGAATAATAAAAAAAATAATAATTTGAAATGGATTAAAGATTATATTCATATCATTAGAAATTTAACTTGAATACAAAAAAAAAAAAAAAAGACTTATAATAAAAGAAATAACAAGTCTATTTTTTTTAAACAATCATCTTAAATACAAGGACTCGGAAAGCAAATAGAAAATTTGAGGACTAAAGTTGTATAACTGATAAGAGTGAAAGTGACAGATGTCACAGACAGAACATCAATTAGTAGTATAACAGATGTTGATAAAATATGTTGCAAAAAGTGTTGAAAAACTACCAGGTAGGAAAAGACTGTTGGTAAAAACAATTTCTAATATATGTGCAATCTATATGTTTTGTATTAAAAATAGTTGAGCATGAGTAAAAACTGTGTAAAAACCAATTTAATATTATTTAATACTTATATATATAATCATAATAATTGATATATCTATTTTATTCTTTTAAATAAAAAATATGATGTAAACAACATAAAGATATCAACTGAAGTACATAACGTTACACTGTACTACATAAATATTGTACATTGTTGTAAACAAACAAACATACATCACAAATATTGTTTGAAAACAAATATTAATTTGCTAATGTCCAACACTTGTAGCCCAGTTGGTTGAGAGCCTAAAGTTTCGTATGGGAGGCTTTGGTTCAATTCCCACTAGCTACATTTGGAGGACATTGGTGGAGGGGAAATGAGGGATGACCCGACCATTGGCTTGGGTTCGAGTCCTGATCCCGACCGGTTTCACCGATTATTTCACTGTCATGTCTTTGGGCGGGTGAGTGGTCGGGTTTTCACGGGAAATGGTGGCAATTGTTGGCCTGGATACTCTCGAGTACCTGATTCGCCAAAAGGGTGCCCGAGAGTGCTCGGAAATTGATTCGTTGGCCGTTCAAAAAAAAAAATTCTAATAACCTTTTAAACTTTTCAAGGCTTTTGAACATCAATTAGTAACAAACAATTTTCATCTTCATCTAGCTCAAATATGCATAAATCCCCAACAGCAATTCCATTATGAGCTAAGAAAACTCGCCAATTCTTAATAGCATATCGTACACCTATTCTGGATTTTTCTGCTCTCAAATCCATGATTAAAAGTTCTCCTGCCAAATTTAAAATCCTAACTCTCATTGTATAAGCAACTCCAAGCCTCCTTGCATACTCCGCAGGAAGACGCTTTTAAATTATTGCCAAAAATTACATACAATTATTAGTTACATAAAAATAGATTATATTATATAAATTTCCCTTAAAATCCAATAGATAAATAAAAGTAACTTACAAAGAGTTTTCTGCATGGAACTGTATACTCATATCGAGGTACTGGTCCTTGTTGATTTTCACCAACCACATTATTTCCACCAACTTCATTACTTAAAATTTCAATATCATCTAGATCATCTTCATCATCATCAATTTTATCAGACTCACTACTTTCTACATCCTCAAGTGTAAGTCGACACTGTATAAAATCAAATACAATTAACTTAAACGCAAAATCATCAATATATTTCATAACAATACATTGACCATCCTCTATCTTCATGAGTTTAAGTATCTGCTCCCATCCTTCTGTTATATAAAAATGCGAATCTCCCTTCCTTTCAATAGTAACTTCCATCTCAACAAAATTGTTTATGAAAATCTTAAAACGGCCTTGGTTCCACTTTCGTCCAATTTCCTTATCAACATAACCTTTTGGTAACATCTACATTTTTAATTACATTAAAAAAATCTATATAATAGCAAAGAGAATAATGTATAATGTACGTATACTACTTACCAGGTATTTCAATGATGAAGCAACACATCTATGACAAAAAGAGTGGACATGTTTTCCTTCACATCACTTGGAATAGACGTGAACAATATCTTCCATTCATACAACTTTGCATTTTCAGGTGTAACAGTAAACGTAGTCAATTTAAATGTATCATGGTTAACATGATCAAACATCAAAAAACTTCCCGCTGTCAGCTGTAAATAATCAACTATAGATTTCCATCCACTACTGAAAACCAAATTTAAATCCCTGATTCCCAAATCTAGTTTCCAAGAACGACCATCATGAACTGTTATATTTACAGGACTATCTTCATCTTACTTAGGCAGATACTTCCTTTAATAAGATGGACTTACTGTCTACAACAAACATCAAAAAATTTCATCATAACAAACATTTTTAAATAACTAAAATTACTCTTTTTATTTGATAATGAATAATTTACCAAATGTAGGAGTTCTGGTATGTAATGAATTTCAAAAAACGAATAACTCATGCTTCTTTATCTAATAAACAAATTATTGTAATCAATAATTGTAACATGAAAAATAAAAAAATAATAAGGAAACATCATAGACCTACTTTTATTAAAAAAAAAAACTAATAATAGCAGTTTCTGTACATCAATTTTTTTAAAACATGTATACATACACACATACAATTTATTACAATCATTCCATAAGTAAAAATACTTGATAATAACGATTTAATTTATAATTACATAAGATTAACATCAAAAATATACAAATAAAGTAAAAAAAATTTCAAAAGGGTTTCAAATAAAACATGCTTTGAAAGAATTGTTGGATATCTATCAGAAGAAAGGAGCTTGATAGTTGATGGTAATGTGAGGATTTGTACAGTCGAAAACAGAGAAAAATAGAACACAAAATTTAGAGACATGTTTACAAAAATAAAAATGAACAAAGAAATGAACAAAATTCATCGATAACGGCAATTTAATATTATAATATTAGAAACAGTTAAAAGTATGTTGACACAACAACTGTTAAATAGCAGATGTTATTTAAAATGTTTGTGACACAAATATTGCTTAATAGTTTTATTAAATTTATATAACTTCTTGTATATTTTTTTAAATCTTTCAATTTATATAACATATTTTTTATTTTATTAAATAAAAATTGTCTACTAATGAAATTATTGATTATGTTAAATGTATCAATTACATGACTAATATTGGACACTATTTTACAATATTTTCAACTATTCAAATGTAAAAAAGAATCTTAAATTCAAAAGTCTGCTCAAACAACACCCATTAAATAATAGATATTATGAAAAATATATGTCTAACAGATGTGGATCAAAATCTATGTCCTTTCAATTTATGTAATTTGTTATTCATTTTATAAAATACAAAACTAATAACTTAAAGGTAAATTAAATAAGATAAAATATAATCGTAATATGTCAGAACATTGAAAAGACATGGCTTAAAAAACACAACTAAATAATAAGCAATTTAATAATTTAATATTAAAAATACTAACAAATGAATGACGATTTTTTAAAATACTACTCAAGAATTAAAGTTTAGTCACTATACTAAACAATATTGAACGAAATTCGACAGCCTTTTCAATTATTCAACTGTTGACATATCTCTTAAAGTCCAATGTCTATCTATGAAACATATGTTAAATAAAAGATATTATTTAAAGTATTTGTCTAAGAAATATTGCTTAAAAACGTTTCTTTTTAATTTATGTAACCTCTTACATATATATTATAATGATAACATTTCATAAATTTTGAAAAGACAAATATTTAAAAACCGCCAAAAATCGTTTGAATTAATTTAAACGTATTTTCTAAAAACTGACAACGAATTCATTACTTATATATATAATAGTTGAGCATGAGTAAAAACTGTGTAAAAACCAATTTAATATTATTTAATACTTATATATATAATCATAATAATTGATATATCTATTTTATTCTTTTAAATAAAAAATATGATGTAAACTACATAAAGATATCAACTGAAGTACATAACGTTACACTGTACTACATAAATATTGTACATTGTTGTAAACAAACAAACTTACATCACAAATATTGTTTGAAAACAAATATTAATTTGCTAATGTCCAACACTTGTAGCCCAGTTGGTTGAGAGCCTAAAGTTTCGTATGGGAGGCTTTGGTTCAATTTCCACTAGCTACATTTGGAGGACATTGGTGGAGGGGAAATGAGGGATGACCCGACCATTGGCTTGGGTTCGAGTCCTGATCCTGACCGGTTTCACCGATTATTTCACTGTCGTGTCTTTGGGCGGGTGAGTGGTCGGGTTTTCACGGGAAATGGTGGCAATTGTTGGCCTGGATACTCTCGAGTACCTGATTCGCCAAAAGGGTGCCCGAGAGTGCTCGGAAATTGATTCGTTGGCCGTTCAAAAAAAAAATTCTAATAACCTTTAAACTTTTCAAGGCTTTTGAACATCAATTAGTAACAAACTATTTTCATCTTCATCTAGCTCAAATATGCATAAATCCCCAACAGCAATTCCATTATGAGCTAAGAAAATTCGCCAATTCTTAATAGCATATCGTACACCTATTCTGGATTTTTCTGCTCTCAAATCCATGATTAAAAGTTCTCCTGCCAAATTTAAAATCCTAACTCTCATTGTATAAGCAACTCCAAGCCTCCTTGCATACTCCGCAGGAAGACGCTTTTAAATTATTGCCAAAAATTACATACAATTATTAGTTACATAAAAATAGATTATATTATATAAATTTCCCTTAAAATCCAATAGATAAATAAAAGTAACTTACAAAGAGTTTTCTGCATGGAACTGTATACTCATATCGAGGTACTGGTCCTTGTTGATTTTCACCAACCACATTATTTCCACCAACTTCATTACTTAAAATTTCAATATCATCTAGATCATCTTCATCATCATCAATTTTATCAGACTCACTACTTTCTACATCCTCAAGTATAAGTCGACAATGTATAAAATCAAATACAATTAACTTAAACGCAAAATCATCAATATATTTCATAACAATACATTGACCATCCTCTATCTTCATGAGTTTAAGTATCTGCTCCCATCCTTCTATTATATAAAAATGCGAATCTCCCTTCCTTTCAATAGTAACTTCCATCTCAACAAAATTGTTTATGAAAATCTTAAAACGGCCTTGGTTCCACTTTCGTCCAATTTCCTTATCAACATAACCTTTTGGTAACATCTACATTTTTAATTACATTAAAAAAATCTATATAATAGCAAAGAGAATAATGTATAATGTACGTAAACTACTTACCAGGTATTTCAATGATGAAGCAACACATCTATGACAAAACGAGTGGACATGTTTTCCTTCAGCATCACTTGGAATAGACGTGAACAATATCTTCCATTCATACAACTTTGCATTTTCAGGTGTAACAGTAAACGTAGTCAATTTAAATGTATCATGGTTAACATGATCAAACATCAAAAAACTTCCCGCTGTCAGCTGTAAATAATCAACTATAGATTTCCATCCACTACTGAAAACCAAATTTAAATCCCTGATTCCCAAATCTAGTTTCCAAGAACGACCATCATGAACTGTTATATTTACAGGACTATCTTCATCTTACTTAGGCAGATACTTCCTTTAATAAGATGGACTTACTGTCTACAACAAACATCAAAAAATTTCATCATAACAAACATTTTTAAATAACTAAAATTACTCTTTTTATTTGATAATGAATAATTTACCAAATGTAGGAGTTCTGGTATGTGAAGAATTTCAAAAAACGAATAACTCATGCTTCTTTATCTAATAAACAAATTATTGTAATCAATAATTGTAACATGAAAAATAAAAAAATAATAAGGAAACATCATAGACCTACTTTTATTAAAAAAAAACTAATAATAGCAGTTTCTGTACATCAATTTTTTTAAAACATGTATGTAACACCCCAACCGATGGCGGAAACATCGGGGTGCCACGTATTGATGATTATTTCAGTAGCACATGGTATAATTTAAATTTTAAATAATTTATTCATAATATAAATATCCAAAATAAAGTGATGTCTAATACATGATATCAAAATAAAGCAATAACTTCAAATAACTTCAAACAAAAGCTTCATGTTAAATCCTCATGCATACTCAAGCCTCAGCTTCATTGTTACCTGAAACATGTTAATTTTGAAAATATTTTTGGGTCAACAAAAGTTGGTGAGAATTACATAGGTTTTTGATAATTGAATAAAAATGTTGTGCAATTCATGTGTCATGTCAATCTAGTCCATATGTGAGAACATACTAGAAATAAATCGAGTGCATAACCAACCCTGGTGACTGTTATAATATGATACATCCCATACGCTCATGGTTCACTTAAATATATGTTATACGATAACAAACACCCACGCTACCTTTGTAGGAGGCACGTATCCGGGTGGGATTGTCAGTCCAATAGATCTATCAATGTATACCGTCGGCTTGTACGGAGTTAATGATTATGCTAGAATGGTGCTTACTCTAATCATGCTCAAGACATAATGCAACATAGAAAACACATAGACACATTGATGATTGAATTGCATAAATGATGTTATAACATGTTTCACCCCAAAGATGATGATAAATAAAAGGGGCTATGTAAAACTCACCTTAGCAAATGTTATACTTCTTGAAAAGATGAAATAATAGTGTTGCCCAAATAATGCCAAATATCACCCTATAATAAGGTAATAAATAAGTCTAAGTCTAACTAGTTTATAAGTATATCCTAGGGTTTCGATTTGGGGATATCCAATTGTTGAATTTAAAATAAAATGTTAATTAAATAAAGGGAAATTTGATAATTAATAAAAGAAAGTCTTTTTATAAAATTTGAATTTAGAATGTTCACAATAATGTGTTTGAAGTATAAGAATAATTTTTATAAAATTATTTCCTTTATAATAGATTTTTAAATCTATTTATTACAAATTGCCAAAATTTAACTTTAATATTCAAAAATACAAAAATTAAAGAATTATTATTTTAAAAATCATATTTCTGTTCTAAATATTTAAAAATAAATTGTATAAAATTTTGATGCAAAAATAATAAAAATTGAATTTATTATGATTTAATTATGATTAAATCTAACAAAAATTGATTAAAAATACAAAATAAATGATTTTTCTGAATTAAAAATCATTTCAGTAAAGTTTACCATTGTACAAACATAGGATAATTTTTGTGGAAATTAATAAAATTGTTTTGATATTTTAATGGATTTTTATAAATATAATAGTATAAAATTGATTTAATTATTATAAATATTAAATCAATTAATTTCAGAAAACTAAAAATTGTAAATAACACTTTTACCTCAGATTTGATAAATATAATTTTTTTAGAATTTATAAAAAGGTTTTAATATTTAAAAACGAATTTATAAGATTTAAATGTATAATATATATATAATTTGATTTGTTGTTTAAAAATGAAAAAGGAAGGAAAAGAAGGCCACAGCCGGGACTCGAACCCGGGTGGCTGGGGTTATAAGCCTTAGTCACAACCACTTGGCCTAGGCCAGTGGTTGTGATTAACTTCGTTTAAAAATAAATAAGTACACGATGAAAAATTTAGTTTATCCCCAAATCATATGCACGAACCCTAATTTCTGCAATAATACGATTCACACATCATTGGCTCAATTGATGTTAGGGCTTTTGATGTGTGAACGCCGGTGATCAAAACCCACATAAAACATTAAGCTTACAGTGTTGTCTCGTGTTTGATTGCCCGGTCAAGGATAAAGTCAAACAGCGAACGAATAATGATGCACAGAGTGATTTGAAGAAGATTGAGGGTTGAGAAGAGTGTATGAGCGAGTTGTAAAGCTTCGCAGAAGGCCAATTTATATAGGGGATCGATGGTTAGATTAATTGGCAAGTTTGACTAGACATTAAAGTCCATACGCGTATAGGTTTGAAATTGGGCAACGATTGATCAATAATCGTCGTGTATACAGGTCAGACAAGGCCGATAAACAAGTATTGTTGCCATATATGGATCAATCACAAGTTAATTGTGATTGATTATGCAAACGCGTCACAGTTGGATTTCCTTAGTCAATTATGCAGGTTTAAAAATCAAATATAAATTTAAAACGCGTCCGGGTTTGTCCAAGGTTGATGGCCAGCCCAGTTGGTAAAACATGGATGTGTGTTTGGTTTGGGCCGGCTTGGGCGCGGGTTCGATTCCCGGCCCAAGCAGTTTATTTTTTTTGATATATAACACACACAACCACATATATAATATATATATATATATAGTTTTAAGGTTCCAAAAAATGCAACAAAAATAATTATTGCATACGAGAATAACGAAACTTGACGTTTTATTAATTATAGTTGTGTAACGTACAAGTTTAAATGCGAAATGTTACAGTCTCCCCTACTTTTAGGAACTTCGTCCCGAAGTTGGAGTTGGAGAGTCTGGTGGAAAAAGATGTGGATACTTCGACTTCATCTGGTCTTTACGTTCCCAAGTGAACTCTGGGCCTCGTTTGGATTCCCAACGAACCTTAACGATCGGAATGCGGCTGCGCTTGAGTTTCTTGACTCCAGTATCAACAATCTCGACGGGTTTCTCGATAATGTGCATGCTTTCATCAATTTGCACATCCTCAAGAGGAACATGAAGGTTCTCATCCGCTAAGCATTTCTTGAGATTCGAAACATGGAAGGTCGGGTGAACATTGCTTAGCTCAGGTGGAAGATCAAGTTTGTAAGCCACCTTTCCAACTCTGTCAAGAATTTTGAAGGGGCCTACGTATCGAGGAGCTAGCTTTCCCTTTCTACCGAAACGAATTACTCCTTTACAAGGGGATACCTTAAGTAGTACAAGGTCCCCAACTTGAAATTCCAAGGGTTTGCGACGTCTATCAGCATAACTCTTCTGGCGACTTCTAGCCTTGAGAAGATTATCCTGAATGAGTTGAATTTTGTCTGTGGTTTCCTGGATTAGTTCGGGTCCAGTAATACGAGCTTCACCAACCTCAGTCCAACAGACAGGTGAAGGACATTTCCGACCATAGAGTGCCTCGAAAGGAGCCATGTTAATGCTGGCGTGATAACTGTTGTTGTATGAAAACTCAACCAAAGGAAGATGAGAATCCCATGCGCCACCAAAATCGATGATACATGCCCTGAGCATATCCTCAAGTGTCTGAATGGTTCGTTCAGTCTGACCATCAGTTTGAGGGTGATAAGCAGTGCTCAGGTTCAACTTGGTACCCAAAGCATCTTGTAGAGACTCCCAAAAGTGAGAGGTGAAACGACCATCGCGATCAGAAATAATGTCCAAAGGTATACCGTGACGACATACGATTTCACTTACGTACATCTTTGCCAACCTTTCCACAGAATACTTCTCACGAATAGGTAGGAAGTGAGCTGACTTGGTCAAACGATCGACGATTACCCAAATACTGTCAAAACCTTTAGGTGTACGAGGGAGTTTGGTGATGAAATCCATAGCTATGCTCTCCCATTTCCAGACAGGAATCTCTGGTTGTTCAAGCATACCAGATGGTCGTTGATGTTCAGCCTTGACCTTGGAACAAGTGAGACATTTTGCAACGAAAAGAATAACGAAGATCTTGGTACATCTTGTCAGCTCCAGGATGAATAGAATAACGAGACTTATGAGCATCGTTCATGAGAAAAGTACGAAGATCATCACGGTCGGGAATCCACAGTCGATTAAGGAAATAAAGGAGACCATCGGGTTTGGTTTCAAGTTGAGTTTCAGCACCACAAGACATTTCATCGTACATGTTACCTTGGGTGACTGATGTGTGTTGCGTCTGGAGAATGCGATCTTGAAGATCAGTACGAACTCTCGCACATTGTAGTTTGATACGCTCTTTACGACTAAGTGCGTCAGCAACAACATTCGCCTTGCCAGGATGGTAGCGAATTTCGCAATCATAGTCGTTAAGTAATTCAACCCAACGTCGTTGCCTCATGTTAAGATTCTTTTGGTCGAAGACATGTTGGAGACTTTTGTGGTCCGTGAACACCAAACATTTGGTCCCATAAAGGTAATGTCTCCAAATCTTGAGTGCAAAGACAACAGCGCCCAATTCAAGATCATGGGTGGTATAATTCTTTTCGTGAGTCTTGAGTTGTCGAGACGCATAAGCAATAACCTTTCCTCGTTGCATGAGAACACAACCAAGACCCTGGTTCGATGCATCACAGTAGACCACGAAATCATCATTACCATCAGGTAGAGACAAGATAGGAGCTTCACAAAGTTTCAGCTTAAGAGTTTCGAATGCTTCCTCTTGCTTTGGTCCCCACTCGTAGGGTTTACCCTTGTGAGTTAAGGTAGTGAGAGGAACAGCGATCTTGGAGAAATTGGCGATGAATCGACGATAATAACCAGCCAAACCAAGGAAAGAACGTACTTCAGTTGGAGTTTGAGGAACACTCCAATTTTTCACAGCTTCGATCTTTGCGGGATCAACATGAATCCCGTTCATATCAATGACATGCCCCAAAAATTGAACTTCCTTAAGCCAAAATTCACATTTTGAGAACTTGGCATACAGTTGTTCTTTCCTTAGGAGACCCAAGATAGAGTGAAGATGTTGCTCGTGATCGGATTTTGATTTAGAGTAAATCAAAATATCATCAATGAAGACGATCACGAATTTGTCGAGATAGGGTCTACAAACCCGATTCATCAAATCCATAAAAACTGCGGGAGCAGTGGTCAACCCAAAAGGCATAACCATGAATTCATAGTGACCATAGCGTGTGCGAAAAGCTGTCTTGGGAATATCTTCATCGTGGACTCTAAGCTGATGATAACCAGAACGGAGATCAATCTTCGAGAAGTGGGTTGCTCCTTGAAGTTGATCGAAGATATCGTCAATCCTAGGAAGTGGATAACGATTCTTGATGGTGAGTTTGTTGAGTTCACGGTAGTCAATACACATTCTAAGAGAACCATCCTTCTTTTTAACGAACAAGACAGGGGCTCCCCATGGAGAAGAACTAGGGCGAATGAACCCTTTATCAGAAAGTTCCTGTAATTGACTGGCAAGTTCTTGCATCTCAGAGGGTGCAAGACGATAAGGAGCTTTAGCGACAGGATTAGCACCAGGAACAAGATCAATTCGAAATTCCACTTGTCGAGCAGGAGGCAAACCAGGTAAATCCTCTGGAAAGACTTCAGGATAGTCTCGAATAATAGGAATGTCTTGGATACTTTTGCCTTTGTCCTTCTTCTCTATCACGTTAGCTAAGAAGGCTGTATACCCCTTTCGTAAGTACTTTTGGGCAGTAGTACAAGACATAAGCTTAAGCTCGCCACAGGGTTTCTCACCATAGATCTTCAAAATCTCACCAGATTCGAGAGGAATGCGTATGACTTTCTCGAAGCATAGAATTTCGGCATGATGAGTTGACAACCAGTCCATGCCTACTATAACATCAAAACTACCAAGATGCATGGGGATGAGATCGATAGAGAAGGTATGATCGTCGAGGTTCAACAAGCAGTTACGAATAATAGAGTCGATCGAAATAGACTTCCCGTTAGCTACCTCTACCACTAAAGGTTCCTCTAGATTTGTGTGGGGTAAATTAAGTAAAGGTTCAAACTTCAGTGACACAAATGACTTATCAGCTCCCGAATCAAATAATATGGATGCATAGTGGTTATTAATGAGGAACGTACCATTCACCACCTCGTTGTTGTCACGAGCCTGGTTAGCGTTGAGATTGTAGGCGCGACCTCGAGCACCTTGGTTCTGGTTGCGGTTCTGGTTTTGGTTTTGGTTTCGGTTTTGGTTTTGGTTTTGGTTACGATTAGGGCAGTTGTTGATGTAGTGATTAGGGCTGCCACACTCGTAGCATTGACCACGAGCAGGCCTGTTGTTTTGTTGGTTGGGAGCTGGGGTATTGTTGTTTTGGGCAGTAGGAGGGGCTCAACAGACGTTCACCAGGTGACCATATCTTTGACCCTTAGTACAAAAACGACATGGCACCTGTGCTGGATGATGGTACTTGCAAGTGTTGCACAAAGGGTGAGGTCCGGTGTATGGTTTCTTGGCTGGGTTCTGGGCAGCAGGTGGAGTAGCAGCAACCATATAGTTTCTAGCCTTGCGCTTTTTGTTGCTTGAGGTCTCAGGCTTGACTTCAATTGCAGGCTGTGGAGTGTCTTTGGCAACCGTCTTCTTAGAAGAGAGTACCGTTCTTCACGTGATTATCAGTAAGGGTGGCCGCTAGACGTTTGGCCTCTTCCAAAGTTGCAGGATTCCTACCCCAAACGGTGTCCTGGATTTGCATGGGCAGACCACCGATGTACTTCTCGATGGCTACCGGCAGAGGAGTAACTTTGTGAGGCAACAATAAGCTAAGCTCATGAAAGCGGGTGTTGTAGGCAAGGTTTTCCCCACTATCTTGAGCTAAGGTGTGGAACTCATCCTCAAGCTTCTTAACTTCATTGCGAGGACAAAACTCTTCCTTCATGACCTCCTTGACTTGGTCCCATGTCATAGCAAGAGCAACTTCGGCCCCACGAGTACGCTTTTCTTCATTCCACCAAGTGAGTGCTCGTTTATGGAGAACACTCATGGCGTAACGAACCTTGAAGTTGTCGGGGCACTCACTGTTGATGAAGGTATTCTCAATACCCTCAAACCATTGGAGGAGTCCTGTAGCTCCTTCTTCACCACTAAACTTTGGAGGGTTACAAGAGTTGAAATGCTTAAGGGTGCAGGTTGGGGGTCCATTTCCATTGCCATTGCCGTTCCCGTTCCCGTTCCCGTTGCCGTGACCGTTCCCGTTGCCGTTCATTTGGATGACCTGAGCGAGTAAATTGGGAACCAGAGTTGCGATTTGCTGCGCCATTTGTTGAGAAATGATCGCAGCCAGTTGGGCATCGATACCATTGTTGTTGTGATTAGGAACTTGGTCATGGTTATGGTTGTCACCACCTTCTTCGTGGTTCTCACCATTGCTGTTGCGAGTGCTACGACGTGGAGGCATGATCTGTAATAGACACAATGAAATGAATGAGATTATATAAGGATTGTAATCATTTATTCATTAGTTAAAACGAATAAACGAAAACGTTGACTTATCAAAGATTCTAAATTCTAATAACATATGAAGACATGCTTTAGCCTATAAGTGAACACTCATCCCGAGAATTCCCAGGTAGGCATCCGGGTCCCTCGTCTGATTAGGATATATGCGCAATGCCAGCCTAGACAGAAGACTCAGAATACAGGCGTTCACCCTTCCAGATTGCACGTGTTTGTTATAAAAATCTAGAACTTCGACGAGATCTCAAGGGGGGTTCAGGTTAAACCTGAGGATTTTGTCCTATTAATCTAATGGTGGATCAGGATTGCAGCAGACGAATAAGAGTAGTCACATGTAGGTTTAGGGTTATATAAGGTATAGGATAAGGATAGGATTAGGGAAGCAATTAGGGTTACAAGTAAGAGAAGCAAGTACTGTTTAAGTCCCTAAGGTTATAGTCTAGATTATTTTCTAATAACGTAATTCCCTATAACCAAGGCTTTGATACCAATCTGTAACACCCCAACCGATGGCGGAAACATCGGGGTGCCACGTATTGATGATTGTTTCAGTAGCACATGGTATAATTTAAATTTTAAATAATTTATTCATAATATAAATATCCAAAATAAAGTGATGTCTAATACATGATATCAAAATAAAGCAACAACTTCAAATAACTTCAAACAAAAGCTTCATGTTAAATCCTCATGCATACTCAAGCCTCAGCTTCATTGTTACCTGAAACATGTTAATTTTGAAAATATTTTTGGGTCAACAAAAGTTGGTGAGAATTACATAGGTTTTTGATAATTGAATAAAAATGTTGTGCAATTCATGTGTCATGTCAATCTAGTCCATATGTGAGAACATACTAGAAATAAATCGAGTGCATAACCAACCCTGGTGACTGTTATAACATGATACATCCCATACGCTCACGGTTCACTTGAATATATGTTATACGATAACAAACACCCACGCTACCTTTGTAGGAGGCACGTATCCGGGTGGGATTGTCAGTCCAATAGATCTATCAATGTATACCGTCGGCTTGTACGGAGTTAATGATTATGCTAGAATGGTGCTTACTCTAATCATGCTCAAGACATAATGCAACATAGAAAACACATAGACACATTGATGATTGAATTGCATAAATGATGTTATAACATGTTTCACCCCAAAGATGATGATAAATAAAATGGGCTATGTAAAACTCACCTTAGCAAATGTTGTACTTCTTGAAAAGATGAAATAATAGTGTTGCCCAAATAATGCCAAATATCAGCCTATAATAAGGTAATAAATAAGTCTAAGTCTAACTAGTTTATAAGTATATCCTAGGGTTTCGATTTGGGGATATCCAATTGTTGAATTTAAAATAAAATGTTAATTAAATAAAGGGAAATTTGATAATTAATAAAAGAAAGTCTTTTTATAAAATTTGAATTTAGAATGTTCACAATAATGTGTTTGAAGTATAAGAATAATTTTTATAAAATTATTTCCTTTATAATAGATTTTTAAATCTATTTATTACAAATTGCCAAAATTTAACTTTAATATTCAAAAATACAAAAATTAAAGAATTATTATTTTAAAAATCATATTTCTGTTCTAAATATTTAAAAATAAATTGTATAAAATTTTGGTGCAAAAATAATAAAAATTGAATTTATTATGATATAATTATGATTAAATCTAACAAAAATTGATTAAAAATATAAAATAAATGATTTTTCTGAATTAAAAATCATTTCAGTAAAGTTTACCATTGTACAAACATAGGATAATTTTGTGGAAATTAATAAAATTGTTTTGATATTTTAATGGATTTTTATAAATATAATAGTATAAAATTGATTTAATTATTATAAATATTAAATCAATTAATTTCAGAAAACTAAAAATTGTAAATAACACTTTTACCTCAGATTTGATGAATATAATTTTTTTAGAATTTATAAAAAGGTTTTAATATTTAAAAACGAATTTATAAGATTTAAATGTATAATATATATATATAATTTGATTTGTTGTTTAAAAATGAAAAAGGAAGGAAAAGAAGGCCACAGCCGGGACTCGAACCCGGGTGGCTGGGGTTATAAGCCTTAGTCACAACCACTTGGCCTAGGCCAGTGGTTGTGATTAACTTCGTTTAAAAATAAATAAGTACACGATGAAAAATTTAGTTTATCCCCAAATCATATGCACGAACCCTAATTTCTGCAATAATACGATTCACACATCATTGGCTCAATTGATGTTAGGGCTTTTGATGTGTGAACGCCGGTGATCAAAACCCACATAAAACATTAAGCTTACAGTGTTGTCTCGTGTTTGATTGCCCGGTCAAGGATAAAGTCAAACAGCGAACGAATAATGATGCACAGAGTGATTTGAAGAAGATTGAGGGTTGAGAAGAGTGTATGAGCGAGTTGTAAAGCTTCGCAGAAGGCCAATTTATATAGGGGATCGATGGTTAGATTAATTGGCAAGTTTGACTAGACATTAAAGTCCATACGCGTATAGGTTTGAAATTGGGCAACGATTGATCAATAATCGTCGTGTATACAGGTCAGACAAGGCCGATAAACAAGTATTGTTGCCATATATGGATCAATCACAAGTTAATTGTGATTGATTATGCAAACGCGTCACAGTTGACTTTCCTTAGTCAATTGTGCAGGTTTAAAAATCAAATATAAATTTAAAACGCGTCCGGGTTTGTCCAAGGTTGATGGCCAGCCCAGTTGGTAAAACATGGATGTGTGTTTGGTTTGGGCCGGCTTGGGCGCGGGTTCGATTCCCGGCCCAAGCAGTTTATTTTTTTTTGATATATAACACACACAACCACATATAATATATATATATATATATATATATATATATATATAGTTTTAAGGTTCCAAAAATGCGACAAAAATAATTATTGCATACGAGAATAACGAAACTTGACGTTTTATTAATTATAGTTGTGTAACGTACAAGTTTAAATGCGAAATGTTACAATGTATACATACACACATACAATTTATTTCAATCATTCCATAAGTAAAAATACTTGATAATAACGATTTAATTTATAATTACATAACATTAACATCAAAAATATACAAATAAAGTAAAAAAATTTCAAAAGGGTTTCAAATAAAACATGCTTTGAAAGAATTGTTGGATATCTATCAGAAGAAAGGAGCTTGATAGTTGATGGTAATGTGAGGATTTGTACAGTCGAAAACAGAGAAAAAAAGAACACAAAATTTAGAGACATGTTTACAAAAATAAAAATGAACAAAGAAATGATCAAAATTCATCGATAACGGCAATTTAATATTATAATATTAGAAACAGTTAAAAGTATGTTGACACAACAACTATTAAATAGCAGATGTTATTTAAAATGTTTGTGACACAAATATTGCTTAATAGTTTTATTAAATTTATATAACTTCTTGTATATTTTATTAAATCTTTCAATTTATATAACATATTTTTTATTTTATTAAATAAAAATAGTCTACTAATGAAATTATTGATTATGTTAAATGTATCAATTACATGACTAATATTGGACACTATTTTACAATATTTTCAATTATTCAAATGTAAAAAGGAATCTTAAATTCAAAAGTCTGCTCAAACAACACCCATTAAATAATAGATATTATGAAAAATATATGTCTAACAGATGTGGATCAAAATCTATGTCCTTTCAATTTATGTAATTTGTTATTCATTTTATAAAATACAAAACTAATAACTTAAAGGTAAATTAAATAAGATAAAATATAATCGTAATATGTCAGAACATTGAAAAGACATGGCTTAAAAAACACACCTAAATAATAAGCAATTTAATAATTTAATATTAAAAATACTAACAAATGAATGACGATTTTTTAAAATACTACTCAAGAATTAAAGTTTAGTCACTATACTAAACAATATTGAACGAAATTCGACAGCCTTTTCAATTATTCAACTGTTGACATATCTCTTAAAGTCCAATGTCTATCTACGAAACATATGTTAAATAAAAGATATTATTTAAAGTATTTGTCTAAGAAATATTGCTTAAAAACGTTTCTTTTTAATTTATGTAACCTCTTACATATATATTATAATGATAACATTTCATAAATTTTGAAAAGACAAATATTTAAAAACCGCCAAAAATCGTTTGAATTAATTTAAACGTATTTTCTAAAAACTGACAACGAATTCATTACAATCCACATCGCCTTAACCTCCAGCCCACACCCACAAATCGTTTGAATTAATTTAAGCATATTTTCTATAACTTGTTAATTTGTTTAGTAAATAAAAAATTAAAAAAATAACGATAAATTAAATAAGAAAAAATATAAAGATAACATCTTAGCAAAATTAAAAAGACAAATTTGAAAAACCATACCAAATTCTCTGAATTTATTTAAATATATAATAATTTAAATATATATCTTCTAAAAACTAACAACCATTTAATTACAATCCACAACGCTCTAAGTTCCAAATCAATTCCCATATTCCACTACAAAATTCCTATATGACGAAGAATACTATAAAACATCTACAGCACAAATGTTTTCAAACAAAGTCTATTAGATAACAGATGTTATTTACGATAAATTAAATAAGAAAAAATAGAATCATAATATGTCAACAAAATTGAAAAGACATGTCTTTAAAAAAAAGAGCCCAAAACAATAAGTGCAATTCAATATTTTAATAGTAGAAGTAATAATGACAAATTCTTTCAGAATTCTCAATTTTTTAAACATTGAAAGCTCTCTAACAGCCAAAGTGTCTTTTCTCACAGCATCTGTTAAATAACATATGTTATTTAAAATATTTATCTAAGATATATTGCTTAAAAACTATCTCTTTTCAATTTATATAAGTACTTATTTATTTTACTAAATAAAAAATTAATAAATTAACGATAGATTAAATAAGAAAAACTAAATAACCATAAATAAAAACATGAAGATCAATAACAAAACACTTATAATTAATTAAATTAAATATTAAATAAATAATAATATAGAAACCAAAGGATTTGAAGAGAGTGATAAAAAACCAACAAATTTGAAGAAAAGCACAAAACTTTGTTCATAGAAACTTGAATCTTACGTACCTAAAAATACAAATAAACAAAAACATTAGGATCGAACAAATAACATATATATTAATTACAATTCAAAAAGTTTTTAAAAAAATACACAACACTTTTCTGATAGAAAATTGAAGCATATGAACCTAAAAAATAACCAGAAACAAAAAATTAGCATGAATAACAGAACATGTAAATTTATTAAATTAAAGAGAATAACCGAAAACCAAAAGCTTTGAAGAAAAGCAAAAAACTTTTTTGATTTCAAAACTGAATCACATAAACCTGAAAACAAGCATAAACAAAAACATCAAGATGAAACACAAAACATGTATAATAAAAAACCAACAGATAGAAACTTGAAAGTTATGAACCATAAAATAAGCATAAGCAAAAACATCTTGATTACATTTTTCTGATAGAAACTTGAATGTTATGAACCTGAAAATAATCATAACCAAAAAATTAGTATGAAACACAAGACTTCTAAATTATTAATTTAATGAAATAAATAATAGGATCAAACCTTCATTGTTTATAATCATCAATTTAAAGACGATTATGTTTTCATATATTTATATTTTTTATATATTTATATTAAAAAAAAATTGTGAGAGATCGGAGGTTTTAGCTGGTCTGATGATTCTTGCCTTCTCTGTCCATTTATATAGATGAGAGTAATTGAGTGAGGGCAGAGTAATTCAAATTTTGAATTTGAAGCTTAAAATTAAAAGTTGTATGTTGTCCCTCTCTCTAAACATCTGTCGATTTTGACTCCTTATACCAAACAGATGTTGTTGAGAGTTTCTCTATAAACAACAGATGCTAAACTTACTTAATGATTGGCTCACATTTTTCAAGTGGCATTATTTAATTCCTTCAAATGAGTGGTTGACGATTTTTCTTGAATATTTTAATCAGATGTTATGACGTCATCTTTTGCATCACCGAAGCCTTCTCAATGGGTGCCACATCAGCTTTCTTATGTCTAAAATCTTGACAACTCAGCCTTGCTGACATCACTCACGCTTCTCCTATTATGGAAAGTATAGTTATAACTCTCTAACTTCTCGGTAAATAGAAATTCAAAATCAAAACTATAAAATATTAAAAAGTATATGAATTGAAAAGTAAACAATAAAACATTAAAAAGTACTCTGCTCAGGTACTATCCTAAGAAAAGAAGCACCACCCAAATATCCAGTGGCGGATATAGAAATGTTTTTCAGTACTAATGTTTATTATTTTTTTCAGCTTAGTAGCAACGTTTTTCAAATTTCGTAAAAAAAACAAATTTTCCACTACGCGCGCGAAGTTGAGCTGCAACGGACGCGACACCTGCTTCTTCATTAGGTCCGCCCCTGCAAATATCATCTTCATCCTCCTCTTTGTCTTTCAGGTCATTGGCGCACATCTCATTGCCAGAATGCGAAAAAAACTCCCAATATTACATCCTTAATCTTCTCTTTTTTAACCTTAAAAATATTAGGATGGCAATCTAATGGATCAAAATTTAAGGGCCCTCGGGCGAGATGGGTCTCGGCTGGTGATGCGGCTCGCCCATCCTTAGGGCTGGCTTTGCCTCTTATTTGCACCACCCCAAAACTTATTTGCACCAGCCTCTACGGTTCGTAAAGGCCCCTACGGGTCGTAGAGGGATGTGATTTTCAATGCTATAACACCTCTACGGCCTGTAGAGGCCTCTACTTGCCGTAGAGAGCTGTGAAACTCTGAAAAACCCGGTGTAAATAATATGACCCATACTATATCGTTTACTTAGTCGCTTGACTTGAACAATTCCAAACATACAAGCTCACATCATATGTAACTTGAAATACCTGATAAACTTATAAGTATACTTTTACACTTTTTTATCGTTGTATGACTTGGTTTGCATTAGTTAAAATATACATATTTGTGACTTTAAATGTCAACAATGAAAGTGAAAGTTTGAACTTGTAATGTGTACAACTTGAAGAAGATGCATGTGATATTCATTTTGCTTTGGTTAGTTGACTCACTTTTTTTATATCCTGTATTATATTTAACTTGAAAAGGGCCATCTGGATGCATAATATATCTTGCTTTTAAATTAGAACATAATTACAACATAAATCAGGTTGTTTGCACGTGGATTAAACACATAAAACCAAAATGGTTCCCCTATGTCTTTTAGAATAATTAATGGTCATGGAAATGGCTGGGACAACAGTTATGGTGGAGTCATCCCTAGGCAATGGAGGTAGCAGCAAAGGTGGTTGCAAATGTTGTAGTGGTAGATTATGAACTATGTATCCTGTTCATGTGGCCTAGTGGTAAAAGGGCCGGTTCTCTTTTTGGGGAAGCTGGGTTCGATTCCTACGTGAGGCATGTGATGGATACTCCCACCCTTGTGGTGGGGTAGGTGGTTGGGAACTGATGGAGAGACCCTTGACCCTTGTGGTCGTGGGTTCGACTCCTGTGTCACACCCTCAAAATCCACTTGCGGAGTTTTACCGCGAGGCGCATGACAAACCAGGATCCAAACCAACGATCACAATAAACAAGTCTAAATGTAATTAATGCAACACCAAAACATAGTTTTAAAATCCCGTTTACAGCGGAAGCTTAATCAAAATAAAGTTCAACATAAATAAACCAAGTTCAATGTTTGTGAAATCATGCAACTCTATCTAGACGCCGTGCAGACGCGTGCGCCCTAGTTCCCCTGTGCTACCTTAGCGACCTGAGAAAACATGTAAAAGTTTACGTCAGCACAAAAATGCTGGTGAGTTTACAGGTTTGCAGTTCACGTACCAAGTCCACCTGTCCATACTATAACAAATAGAAAACCAGTATACGCTAGCTAGGCGTACGTTTTGCTACTACCACGATTGGAAAACCATTACTAACTCGAATACCAGTTTTGTGCCCGAATAGTTCCAAATGTTCCTGTTGTTCCTGTTTGAGACAATATGCACTCGCCCGGCCCTCCAAGCCGACGAGCGGGGTTGGTCACTCCCAATAGCGCTATTCACATTTCCCCGTTGTGCAAACCCGCACATTCATGGTTCCCCCCGGGACTTCCAAAGATCGTGTAGTATACGTTAGAACCCATAGTATGACAGTAGTTACCAAATAGTTTTAACACATGTTTTCTCCCCCGAAAGTATAAAACCAGTTTAAAAGAGGGGCCGTAAACTCACCTTAAGTTGCTTTACTCCTAATCCCGAGTAAACTCAGCTGCTATGTTAGTCCCGTACAGTGGCGACCTAACATACGACAGTTACAAGTACTTAGACTAATAACCCGCAGGTTAATTAGTCCCTAGATGTCCAGACCATAACCAAGTTTGTTTGAAAACACCGTGACTGTTTAACCGACCCAAAGTACAAGACTCGACATCCCATTGGTGACCCGAGACTCCCCGTGTTATGTTTACGCTCCAAAACATACAATAACGCAAGTACACTTAACATACGTTAACACACAACAAGTTATAGCACATAGTTCACGTATCACCGAAATACATCCAAATATATGTTACCAAGTTATTAGACATGTTACAAGGTTCCTAGCATGTTACTACATGTCAAATCGGGTCTCGGAATGCTAATTTACACTTACAGCAGCAGTACACGCGATTAGGAAAAGTCAACTAGTGATTAGGAAAGTCAACTAGTGATTAGGAATCCTAATCGCCACTAATATATGCGATTGGGGCTATACCATATGAAATTATTAGCATTTAGGGCTAATCACATGAACTTACTAGCAATTGGGGCTAATCACATGAACTTACTAGCAATTGGGGCTAATCACATGAAGTTATAGGCGATTGGGGCTAATCACATGACATTATTGGCGATTAGCACCCCAATCGCATGAGTTATAGGCGATTAGCATTGCTACTCGCCTGTAACCATGCTGTTCCGGTTTTTCGCGCGTTTAACACTCCAAATCAGATCCAGAACGTGTGTAACTACCCAATATCATCCCAAACACTATCCTAAACATGTTTAACCCAAAACCCTTCGTTCAACCTCGTATAATCAGTCCTACATGCAACCAAAGCAATCCAAACATATACACATAGCATGCAACATTCAATTAACGCATGTAATCATAACCCTATTGTCCAATTACTGAGATTTCTATCATCATACTAACAATATTAATTCTGACCTAGCATGATAACACATCAAAACATCATCAAGATCCATAAAAATCCTATCTTTCTAATCATACATACCCATAACGCATGTATATTAGTTATAATCCGATTAACAACCATTATTGACGATTTTCAGAAAGCTTTTTCGTTTATGAACAGGTCTGGACCATTAGGGATTTATTAAAAACGTTTACAAAGTGTTATGGATGAGAATCAAACCTTGGAATTGTAAAAGGATGATGGTTAGACCTTGAAACCTTGTGTTTTTGATCAAAATCGCCTTCCAGAGGTTGTTTAAGTGTTTGGGGCGGTTATTGGACGACTAGGGTTTGTCTAATTGAGTTTAGGAGGTTAAGTGTTGTATTTATAGGCGTTTCTAGTCGTCCAGCCCGTTCCATGCGATTGTGCAGTTTTACACGCGATTAGGAATCCTAATCGCATGAACAGTAACGCGTTTGGGCCTAATCGCATGAACAGTCATGCGATTAGTCCCAGTCGCACCACATGAACCCCAGTCACACCACATGATCCCCAGTCACACCACATGATTCCCAGTCACACCACATGATTCCCAGTCACACCACATGAACCCCGTTTTAACATATGTTAACACATATTAATGTACCGACAAGTCACATAATGATTGTAAACACATAACACAAGTAAATACACATATTCACACTCGTTCACCAATTCCCGGGACTCGAGACTCGTACGTTCCGTATGCCCTGACGATCCTACAAATCGTCACCGTTTGTACACTTGGTTAAGGACCGACATCTAATGAACCTCTAGACCAACATCCAATGATCTTCTAGACTAACTAATAGTTCCCGAACCATAACCCGACTTAACTAACCCAGTTAAGTACAATATACACGTGACTCGCTAAGGTAGACTTTCATCTAGACAACGTTGTTAACCCGAATTTGCCAGGTGTCACATCCTGATCCCTCCAGGTTTTACCGGTTCACTACCGTCGTGCTTTCGGGCGGGTTTGTGGGCCGGGTTTTCCCTGGAACAGGAGACGGGTGGGCCGAAGGGCTCTGTCCGTACGGACTAGAGGCCGTCTGGGGCCCCTACGGGAGGCATGTGATGGATACTCCCACCCTTGTGGTGGGGTAGGTGGTTGGGAACTGATGGAGAGACCCTTGACCCTTGTGGTCGTGGGTTCGACTCCTGATCCCTCCAGGTTTTACCGGTTCACTACCGTCGTGCTTTCGGGCGGGTTTGTGGGTCGGGTTTTCCCTGGAACAGGAGACGGGTGGGCCGAAGGGCTCTGTCCGTACGGACTAGAGGCCGTCTGGGGCCCCTTTCGGCCATTGGGTGCCGCGTACAAAGTACCCGGCAAAACTTTAGTTGATCGTTAAAAAAAAGATTATGAACTATGTAATTTTATAATTTTTTATTTAAATAGTAAACTAAAATAATAAATAACTATTTTTTTGTAATAATATTTATCTTCCATTAACATTAAAACGAAAGTTATATAACCTAAAAAGTAGGTTAACTTAGGTAAGGGTTTGGCTTGAGCCTTCAATCAAGGCAATAATTAGCTAGCACTACCTTGGCTTAACTAAAATTGTTGAAAACTTAAAGATTTATAACTTCAAATGCATAAGGTACATGCCATTAGTCATTACAAATTATTTTAAATATAATTTACTATTAAAAATATATGTAATTAACCAGATAAATTCAACCATGGCAGTTGTACCTTTGGCTTATAAGTCAATTCAAATACCTAAACAATGAAATTTGAATGGAAGCTTCTATTAAATTATGGGAATAAACGAACCATTCTATTTATATTATGATACATAAGATGTTGTGGTCCAGTTTTTACAAGGATCCTCCACTTGGAAGATAGAGTATTAAATTATTGAGTTGTTTGACATGGTCCATTGGACGATGATTGTGACCTAAACTATGTGAATAGGTATAATGGATTATACCGCAGCTTAAACAGGTATAACAGATTATACCGCGGCTCCAATAAAACAACCGCGGACAAACACTTGATACCACGAACATGTCACCCCGGACGTAAGATAGTACGTGGCACCTTCGGAAGTCAGACACTTTCGAAGGATAGTACAAAGGGGGTCCGAAGCAAAGTATAACTTTGTTGACTACTATAAATACCCCCACAAAATACAAGAGATACACGAATGCTGACACTCCTGTAAGCGCGTGAAAGGATCGATAAGCTACAAAGACAATCAAACAATTTAGTTTTGGGTGCGGAATCCCCAAAACCAGCACAAAATGATAACTAATCAGATAAACACACACAAATCATCATTTTCAAAACTTTTCATTAATAATCAAACTTGAATACACGTAGAAAAGTGATTACAATCAAGGATTAGACGCAAAACAAGTTTATAAAAAGTTACAGAGAGAATTCAGAAAGTGGCGGGAAATAAATGACTCAAAGTTAACTACAAAAACTGAGTTTGCCTATTTATAGACTGCACATTCGCCCATTTTGTTCATGCGAATGTGCAGGTTCGCCCATTGAGAACGGTCGAACCAAACTACATAATAAACAGTCTTCATTCGCCCAAAACTTCTTCCTTCGCACCTTCTAAACTCTCCTTCGCACCAACCAAAACATACCTTCGCACCTTCGACAGAAAACAAAACATATGGTTTATCTAATCCAAAGCATTAGTCGCATATATGCACCTACAAACTCCCCCTCGACTATTGCTTGGATTGTAATCTTCTCTGCTCATCCATGATCTTGTTCATTAATCTGATGTGTCGAATAACCTTTTGTTCTCTAGTCAGTACCGGTTCCTGAACTATCTTCTTCTTTGATTTCTTCTCAGGCACAACCTTCTCAACAGTCTTTCCCAACTTCTGCTCAAAGTCACATCCAGCGTTGATGTCATACGCAAAGCATAGAAATACCACACGTTGGTATTTTCCTGCTTGTTCAGCATCTTTTGCGTCTGAATAGATAGGATTATAGAATAACATAATGATATCCTCATGTGAGCAATTGATTAGCCACATAGGATCAAAAATAAGCACTTTCTTATAATCCTTCTCACCATCCTTTAACACAATCACGGCCTCTGCTCTCTTCCAATCATAGTACCACCAGATAAAATCTTTAGCGAAATGCTGAGGAATATGCAACAATGGAATTTTCTTCAGCACACGCGGTGGTTTATACTTCAAAGTAACCTTGGGCAACCCAGTTATCTCATTCATCTCCTTCTTGTGTTCAATCCTCTTTGGATACTGAGGTCTAAACAGATTCCACTCGGTTCGACTTTCACGGGTCATCTTTTCAGCAAAATATTCAATCTGGCTATTTGGCGCTCCCGTTAGACGGTGACGACAAATATCCCTGATTGCCCAGTAAGGAAGAGTCTTTAAATGATGAAACTTCTCAAAGTATAGAATACCCTTCTCCCATTTCACTGCAAAACATCTAAGCTCTTTGACAAACTTCCAGGCCAAAGCACGACCTTTAAACATACTGCTATGAAGTTTGTAGAAGCTTCCCTGAATATCAGCTTTAGGGCGGTTATTCTCCTTCTCCTTCAGTTTCCTCAACAACTCCTTCAAACTGTCTGTTTGTTCGAACCGAGGCTTCTCATGCCCTTCAAAGATTTTATCTTCAAACATCTTACTCTTCTCTTTGGCTATTTTCTCAGCATGGTTTAGCAATTCGTCTGAGAATGAAAATCCACAATCTTGATTTGTTCTGAAATATTGTGGATATTCATCACTCGTAATATCTTCCATCTCGACTTCCTCGAATGCAGGAACATCACGATCATCTGAGTGATTTCCAGCTTCTTTCTCAGGAATCAGAGGAATAAAATTATCAGCAAGTAATTCTTCTAACGTCTTACCCACTTGCTTTGCCAAACCTTCCAAAATTTCTTTTGAAATAGCCGCAGACACTTCCCCATCTTCAAGATCAGGGTCATCATATTCCAATTCGAAGAGTTTATTATCAGATTCAAATATTTCAGGAAACCTGCTAGTCATGTCTATCGTCCAGACTCGATCAGTTAACATCTGACGATACTTAGTTTTATCTTCTTCAGACAATGACTTCAGTTTTTCGTTCCAGAAAATATCATCATCATCTACATTCTCTCCAGGAGCTTTCGAACTTGATTCTCCACCCTTATCTGTTTCACGCTTTTCATATGAAAACTGTTCAGCGTCATCATTATCATCATCACTTTCATCAGAAGCAGGGCCGCTTTCACCTGAACCACCACTCGAATCATCATCACCATCATTATCGTCTTTCTTCTTCTTCTTAGTATCATTTCCAGCATCTTCATCCAATTCATCATCTTCCTCTTCATCTGATGGTTCATAATCAACCTGTTGTTCATCTAACTCTTTGTCTTCCTCACCAGCTTGAAGTTGAGGAGCTCGACTGTACAAGTCTTGAATCAGACTATCCATCTTTCTGTTATTCTTCTTCAGTTCTTTGTTCTCCTCCTTCAAAGCTATTATTCTTCTTGTATTCCGTTGCTCATGCTTTAGCAACTTTTTGTTTTCCCTCTTCAACCTCTTAATGGTTTTCTTCATCAAAGCATTATCATCCGCTGATGTGACTACAACCTCTAACATCTTTTTGTCAGTCGTTTTTAACTGTTCAATCTCACTCTGTTGTTTGTTAATGATATTCATCATTTTGGTCAGTCGTTGATTAACAGCATTCATAACATCACTATCAACAGAAACCTTTTTCTTAACAGGTTGTTCAACAACTTCTTGCATCTTTCCTTTTCTCATTTTCTTCAACACATTATCCAATGCTTCATTCACATCATCCATTGGAATGCCTTTTGTTTGTGGTGTGCTTGAAGTTGTTGTGGTTTTCTGTTTCTTCTGTGCGTGTTCAGCAACCGGTGACTTTGAACTAGTAGCTGGTGGTAAATTCTTTCCAGCCATCAACATTTCAAGTTCTTTCTTTCTCTTCAAACTCGGTTTCTCCTGTTTCTTCTTTTTCTGTGCTTGAACAGGAGAACCAGTTTCAATCTCATCAACATTCAAAACAAAATCGTCCTCAACTGGACTCCTAACACCTTCATCTTCAGCACCAGCAGACGCACCAGCCTCAGTGGCCTTGGGCAAGGTGGTCTCAACTGTTTCAGCCTCAGAATTCCATCTCTCGTCTTCTTGTGTCTCTTCAGAATCGACAGACACTTCATCTACTAAATGTAAACCCTTTTGAGCTTTACTCTTCTGTCTCCTTGGGGCAGACTTCTGTTTCTCCTTCTCAGGTTCAACAACCTTAATAGTCACCTCCTTCTTTTTCATCTTGCCACCCTTAGCTCCCACATTCACTATCTGTCTCTTTCGCTTTGCATCAGGATCAATATGATGTAAAGGATCATCAGTATCAGAATTGCTATCATCATGTCTCACTTTCCCTTTCCCTGGCTCATCTTTTCCTGGATCCTCATAGTTTATATTCGCCAAATGACCAAATAAACGCCTAACTGGAGGACGTTCATTAGCAGATAAGCCTTTGTATGCTTTCATCCTGGCAAGTGTGTTCAACGTCATATGCTCTTGAACCACAATCTGTTTTGGATCCTTCTTCAAATCTTTATACTTATTATCAAACACCATCTGTAGAAACCGAGGATATAATAAAAACTTTAGTGTCCTAGTTCCATTAACTGGCTCTAGTAGATGATTCATCAGCATCCCAGAAACATTGAACGGTTTGTTCAATATTAAAGCCACCATCATCGAGCTTATGCTTTTCCTCATTAAATCAAATCCACCCGCAGCCGATCCAAACACGTGAATTAAAACATGTGCCAAATATTTAAACTGAGGGCACAGTTTTCCCTTATGTAGAGAACCATCGGTGATCGGACCATTATACTTCATCCTCAAGAAACACTTCCTTTGATCCATAAACTCCAACTCTTTCGGGTCATCCTTTTCATCATGAAGATTCAACGCCTCTCTAAGATCATCTTCACAAACTATAATCCTCTGACCTTGGACTTTGCTAATCAAACAAGATTGACACTTCCAGAAGTCCATCTTGGCGTTCTCCCAAAACTCTTGCATGATATCCCTGTAAATGACGGCAGGTGTAGCAATCGCGTCAAGTACTCGGCATCTCTTGAAGTAATCAATGATCTCGGTAAATTCAACGTGCTTCTTCACATCTCCCAAATACGCACAACAATTGTGTGCATTCTCAAAATCCAACTGTTTCGTCTTAGCTGGTTGGGAAGAAGATCCGGCTTGCTCTGTGGTTTTCTCCTGTTCAGACATGTTTAGAATCTGCAAAACAAATCAAAAACACACGTTAGAAATCGTAAAATCTCAAAAATTGAAAATTTTGGTAAACCTTCCTCATTCGCCCAAACGGGGGTGCGAATGAGTGTTTTACAGGGTTCGAATGAGAATATTTGGTACGAATGTAAAATGTTAAACAAAAAGTTTTTCATTCGACCATTTAACTACATTCGCCCGTTCATAATGTCTCCTTCGCCCACTCGAAAACAGACGAAAGTGAAACAGCTTTTCAAAATTTCAATTATGAATTTTAACCATTAAAAACATGATCATTTGATTGGAACATGTACTAAACACACCGATTAAACTTTTAAGCCAAACATCAAACATTATTACTCATTCTATGTATGTTTTCAGATCAAAACAAGGGTTCGAAAGTGGGTTTGATCAAACACATCAATCTGATGTTATTTAACCATTGTTTGATGGATTTTCTCCCCCTAAAACATACAGAGAATGAACTGACACAATCAATTGTTATTAAAAACAAACATAGAACTGTAATTGGATCCTAGGGTTCGAGACACAAAACTGACAATTAATCCTTCCATACTTGATGTTTACCTGTAACAATAGAGGCAAAAGAATCAGTAGATCAATAGGAACACAATGGTAGAGTGTAAAGAAAACGAGCAACAAGGTGACACAGTATGAAAAATTCTGATAAAAATAAGTGAAGGTTCGAATGTGCAGATGGGCTTATATAGACAACCTCCTTCGCCCATATTGACCATACGAAGGAGAAACTTTTGTCTCCTTCGACCCTATTGAAAGGGTTCGAATGAGGCAAAAGGGTTCGAATGAGAAATTGATGAAGAACACTCTCCTTCGCCCATCAATACATACGAATGAGACTGTAAAATTCCACATTCGACCAAACGAATGGGCGAATGTAAACTGGAATTTTTGAAAATTTTCCAAATTGCAAAAACGAATCCCGATTCAATTATTTCTCAACTTTTAAGCATTCAATCATCATATTTTCACATTATAAAGATCACAAAACTCAATTGGTGTACCAGGTTTTAGAAAATCGACATCAACCACCATCAGTTATCAAAAATAAGATGAAAAAGCAAAATCTTTTTGGATTTTCTAAAATTTATGCTAAAACACACCTAAAATCTTTTTGAGTTTTGTAATTTTTGACATTAAAGTAAAATGCAAAAATGTAAATGAAAAAAATGTAAATGTTTTTGTGATTCCGGAAAAGGGATCATATCAGTTTATGAGAAATCTGATCACACCGTTGATCTTTTTGAAATTATTATCATTAAAGACAATGTGTGATCTGGCAACTGCTGATATTGTGATCCACATAAACTCACATGCAGACTTTTATGCAGTGTTTTAAACTGATACTGATATTTATAGTATAAACGCAATTGTCTGTGGTTCCCACGCACACGACATACTCCCGTATCAAGAAGTAAATGCACAAAGACTCATTGTAAAGCGTGATTATGCTTTTGTTGTCTGTAATTGTTCAAGATATAATGCATAGAGGTATACAGGTCAGCAAATTAATGCAGCAAAGTAACATATGCACCATACCAGGTTGAGGACTGATATTAATCATGATTTGCATCAATGATCAATACGATATTATAGATAATCTTTGATCATCATATAATCATGGAAAGTTCCTCAATTCGGCAACTTTAGGTTTTGGCATAAAGCTCTTTTATAAAGACATCCTGTCTGATCTAGGTCCGTAATGACTTACAGCAAAAGATCAGAGAGGCTATCCCCAGACAACTAATAACATAACGACCCTAAACCTCCGAGTTTTGTACAGATACCCTATCAAACGAAATTACGGTACTAAGACCATATGCCCATGAGGAGTTCATCCACACAACAAATCGTTTGATATGTATGTATCAGACACGCAGTAGTAGGTCTACGAAGCCTATCAGCACATCGCACAGACTCAGACACACGCCCTATATAGCATTACATTATTTAGAATGTGTCAGATCCCCACTGATGTACTATCATTTCCCTTTATACTCCAGGAAATCATTTTAGAATTTTCTGATTTTTATAAATTTTCGAATTTACTGTTCCCAAGGATAAGCTGGAGCATTTCAAATATGTGATTGCCCAGATATCGTTTGTTCACAGAAATCTGACGGCATTAATCTAAGGGAAGAAGATATAGCAGTCAGCAAAGAAATTTTCTAATTTTTTTTTATGGATTTTGAAATTTTTCAATGTTTTTGGATTTTCGAAATTTTTCTGAAAAACAGTAAAAATTTAAACTAAAAGGTGGTGGTGATCATTCCTGTTTTTCTTTAATACCATTAGCTTTTAAAAGATAATCAAATCTGGATTTGTCAAAAGCTTTGGTAAAAAGATCTGCGCGTTGGTAATCAGTGTGGATTTTGACCATATCGATCAACTCTTTAGCATAACAATCACGGATAAAATGATATTTAATCCGAATATGTTTAGCCTTTGAGTGATTTACTAAGTCTTTTGTTAATGCGATTGCGGCCTCATTATCACAGTAAATAGGGGTTTTAAGAAATTGCAAACCGTAATCCACCATCTGCTGTTGGATCCAAAGAACCTGTGAGCAGCAGCTCGATGCTGAAACGTATTCTGCTTCACATGTGGATAGTGCAACTGCGGTTTGTTTCTTGCATTGCCAAGTCACGAGCCTGCTCCCCATAAACTGACATCCAGCCGTTGTGGATTTGCTGTCCTTGTCACAGCCGCCCCAATCTGCATCACTAAAAGCGATTAGGTCAAAATTATCATCATGAGGGTACCATAGTCCTTTTGATGGACAACCCTTCAGATATCTAAGGATACGCTTCGCGGCTGCTAAATGACTTTGTTTCGGCTTCGATTGATAACGAGCACAAAGACATGTCGCGAACATTATATCAGGCCTAGACGCTGTTAGGTACATCAGAGATCCGATGATTGCTCTGAATGTAAATGGGTCTGTCAGCTCCCCCTTAAGGTCAACACCAATCCCGTGATTGGGTTGTATCGGGGTATCCATCGGCTTGGAATCATCCATCTGGAACCGGCTCAAGACTTCAGAAACATATTTGGTTTGGTGAATAAAGATCCCCGTTGGTCTTTGCTCCACCTGCAAGCCGAGGAAAAACTGCATTTCCCCCATAGCGCTCATCTCAAACTTCTCCTGCATAACTTGTTCAAATTCCCTGCACAGAAGTTCGTTAGTAGACCCGAAAATAATATCATCAACATAAATTTGTACTAGAAGCAAGTCATCTCCTGATCTTTTCGTGAACAGGGTGCAGTCAACCAATCCGCGTTTGAATCCTTTCGAGAGAAGATACGTGCTCAGCTCCTCATACCATTGCCTCGGAGCTTGGTGCAAACCATACAGTGCTTTGTTTAAAACATAAACCTTATCCCGGTGGATTGGGTCTTCAAAGCCCGGTGGTTGACCTACGTAAACTTCCTCTTTGACCACACCGTAAAGAAATGCGCTCTTTACATCCATCTGATACACCTTAAATTTCTTCCATGATGCAAACGCGAGGAACATTCTGATAGCTTCCAAGCGTGCAACCGGTGCATAGATTTCATTGTAGTCGATTCCTTCAACCTGATGGAAACCTTGAACCACCAAACGAGCTTTGTTTCGCACAATGACTCCTCTATCATCTTTCTTGCACTTAAACACCCATTTAGTGCCTATCTTCTTTCTTCCAGGAGGTAAATCAGTCAGGGTCCATACACCAAGTTTCTGGAATTGCAATAACTCTTCCTGCATTGCTTCCACCCAGGCGTCATCCAAAAGAGCATCCTTGTATGTCCGCGGCTCGACCTGCGAAACATAACAAGCAAATGACCAGTCATTTTGAAAACCAGATTTCTGAATTTTGGCATATAAAGCAAGATTGCCAATGTTATCTGGTGCTTGAGCATTCTTCAGCTGTCCTCTTGTCATCACACTGCTACCAGGATCACCGATAACTTGTTCAAGCGGGTGTATCCGATGTATCCGAGATTCCGGATAATCAGGTACTTGTACACCCGTCTGAGTTGTCAAATTCTCTGTAAAATCCAGATCATTACCCACATTCGATGTTGAAGCATCTGTAGTAGATGGGTTCACTGGTGGTGTCACTGTAGCATTGTCCAGAATAGCTTCACTTGTTGCATCATCGTCTTCATATTCTGATTCGGATGAATTAAGCGATGTAGAAGCTTCTTGGAACACCTCTTCTTCCAATACAGGAGCAGTGGCATCATTAGAAGCTGCTTGGGGGGTTATCGTGATCGGACGCACTAACGGTGAAGTTCCGGCGTTTTCGACCTCGTAGTATAATCGAAGTACAGCTTCTTCAACCAAGCTATCTAGATTGAATGATTCAAAGAAATCTTTGTAATCAAACATCCAATCTGGTCCTCCACCTTGTACATTTTGTGTATATCTTTGAACTTCGACATTAGCCCACTCCTCGACTTTTCGAGTACTTTTATTGAATACCCGTTTTAATGGGGTTGCATATCCAACAAAATAACCTTCTTCAGCCTTTGGTGCAAACTTTTCCGAAGGATTCAACATTGTACATGGGGCACCGAATGGTTCTAGATACTCAAGATTCGGCTTGCGACGGTTCAACAGCTCATAAGAAGTCTTGCCAAACTTCTTCACTGTCAAAACACGGTTAAGAGTATAACATGCCGCGTAAATAGCTTCGTTCCAGAACATGACTGGAAGATTTGAATCCGCAAGCATAGTTCTCGCCGTCTCTATAAGAGTCCTGTTCTTTCTCTCTGCGACACCGTTCTGCTGGGGTGTGTACGGAGCACTATATTCATGATGAATTCCTTTGTTTGCACAAAGATCCTCCATCTGAGCATTTTTAAACTCCGTCCCATTATCACTCCGGATTCTTTTGATCTTCAGACCATATAAATTCTCCAGACGTGTAAACAGAACCTTCAAGTTGTCAAAAGTGTCGCTTTTCTGATGCAAACACATTACCCATGAAAATCTAGAATAATCATCAGTCACCACAAGACAGTATAACTCTCCGGCATGACTTTTACGTCTGACTGGACCGAATAAATCCATATGCAAACGTTCTAGTGGCAGCTCAACAGAATTAACTTTCTTTGGTCTATGGGATTGTTTGTGTTGCTTGCCCTTCTTGCAACTGATACACTTGTCATTCAGATGGAAGTGTTTGACATTAACTCCCGTGACAAGTTCATTCTTCACAAGCTGATTCATCTTTCTCAAATGGATGTGTCCCATTCTCCTATGCCACATAATGGATTCTTTTTCTGTAGCTTTGGAGAGGAAACACGTGACTTGGCCATGGGTGGTCATTGCTTTAGACATGTCGAGAATATACAAGTTGTTAACTCTCGGTGCCTTCAGCATCACCCACTCTTTTGGTAACTCAAACCCAGGTTTCAAGATATAACAGGATTTGTCATCAAAATACACTGAAAATTGTTTATCACAAATCTGACTAACACTGAGCAAATTATAATCTATTTGTTTCACATAAGAAATCCGCTCAAATGTTACGACCCCATTGCTTACACTCCCCTCCATAGTGATGTAGCCTCCCTTATTTCCAGCAAAAGCCACATAACCTCCGTTAATATTTTTGATGTCAAAGAGTAGCGCGAGGTCCCCTGTCATGTGACCAGAAGCTCCACTGTCAACAATCCATAGACTGCTAACAGGGCCAGCTGGAGCTCCCTGCACATTTAAAGTAGATCAGTTAGTTCTTTCGGGGGACCCAAGCCTGGTTGGTCTTGGGTCTTTGAACAGGTTGTTTCAAAGAATCCTTTTGATCACAAACAACTGGAGTTACTTCAACCCCTTTCTCCTTACTAACAACTTTCTCTTTCTCATTCTTCTTGCTTTGTGAAGTAGAAGCTCCTTCAGATTCCTTAGATGACCAAGATTGCTCAGATCTTTTCAAGATCCGAATCTGAGATTTTGAAGTCTCAGTCGGTTTCTTTACTTCTTCCTTTAACGCAACCTTCTTGGTTACCTTCTCTGATTTAACAGAGACAGGTCCAACTGATTGTGTACCATTAAGTTTAGAATTAACCTTTTTGGTATCATCAGTTGAGTTCATCTGAGGTTTCTTACTAGATTTATCAGTTTTCTTCCGGTTGTGTTTATCATACGTCATCGGCCGATTTTCCCCCTTGTTGTAAAAATTGTTTTGATTATAAAAATGTTGTTGGGAAAAATGCCGCCTCTGTTGATAGCCATAATTGTCAACCGGATACTCATGATATTGCCTCATTTCCACCTCGTGCCTTTTGTGTCGTACGTATGGGCAGGCGGCAAGTTTTTCCTTGATCGGCGACTTGGAAAAACTAGCAATGGGATATCGATCGACCATGCATTGTTTCCTTAAACTCTCAGGAGCTGGATCCTTCGAGTAAGTCGGTTCAATAAAACTATTTTCTTTGTGCACAGGCAAAACAAACTGTGTGACATTGACCTTTGCATCCTTTTCCGAATACAGTTTGTCTAAAATCTCTTGAGGAATGTCGTTGGTCCTTTCAGATTTTGGGAACCAAATCGTACTTTCCTGCCAGATCTTTTCGATTTTTGTGTAATTGACAAACTGAATCGGAAACTCATCATCAGACAAAATCTTATCGGAGCCTTGCATCCGATAGAAGATTTTGACAGGTTTATCACACACTTTATTGCTCACATTATTATTTTTCTCAGATTTTAAATCATTTTTCTTCTCAACCGGTTTTTCAATATTTTTCTCAGTTTTAGTTTCAACTTTCTTTTTAACATTCTTAACCTTTTCCTTTTCAAAACTTTTACCAGCAAATTTATCATTTTTCTTACTCTCATGTTTGCGATGAGCATTTGCCATTGGATGGATTATCTGAGACGGTGAGACTGGCTCAGTAGTGATTATATGATTTTCATCAGGGATATCACTATCACTTTCAACCGTCTCAGATGATTCATCTTCTTCATCTGAATCATCTGTAGCGACCACACCCTCTGTATTTCCCAATACTGGTCTCACATCAGAATATGGATCCCCGACACTGGAAGTGTTAGGTTCATTTTCTGGTGTGGGATCAGGATGAATTAAAGTCTCCGGTGGTATTGCATGTAAAGTGTGATTCTCAAACAATACCGGAGATGGAACTGACTTATAGTTTGCACTATTTGTCTGGGAGGGTTCCTCAATGATATGATCAACTACGTATGCAATATGCTTGTAACTTTCAAGTTTCTTGTTAACTTTTTCCGCAAAGCACTTGATGGTTGCCATTTCTAATTTAGTGTTTTCCATTTCATTTATGTAATTATTAATGGCAAGTTGTTTGATAGATAATGTCTTTTTCAATTCTGACACATCCTTTTTATAACCATCAAGAACTTTGTTGAAATCTTTTAAGTCCTTTTGATAAATCTGACAGTTGATTTTTGCACTCTCAAGTTGAACCTTGAGAAGCTTATTTTCATCAGTCAGTTTTTCAAAATCAGCACACTTATCACATTTAACACAAGATTGAGTTTCAGAACTTACCGGTTTAGGAGGTTCTGTCATGGCCATTAGAGCAAAATGAGCTTCCTTTCCTGCAAAAAATTTGGAGTAGTCAATCTTGGTGCATGCATCATCCACCATACATGACTTGCGAGTCATCAGGAAGTCAGCTTCAGCTAGCAATTGGTCAATATCATCATCTAGTGAATTCACACTAGTCTCTGAGTCAGATTCGCTCTCCATATCCGAGTACGCTGAGTCATATTGATCTCCAACATCGGTGACAGAATCAAGAATCATTCCCGATCTCTTGTCTTCACCTTCAACAATCACATCATCATTCACTTCTTCAATCTTCAACTCTGACACTTTTTCAATCACAACCTCTTCTTCAACTTCCTCATTCTCATCCAACTTCATCTGCTGTGCCACACATGCAACATTCCCAGCAGTGATTTCCTATACCCCCAATTGCATACCAGTCCAGTCAAAACCTTCATCCTTTTGAATAACAAGTGCTTGGTTTTGAGTATCAGTTTGGTTTTGGTTTTGTGTGTTGGGTGTAGAAATAGGAACAATAGTTCGGTTTGGGTTTTGTTGAGGTTGATTTTGTGCTGTGGATTGTCTGGTGTTGTTGTTTTGTTGACGGTTCTGGTAAGTGTTTTGATTTTGTGGTTGAAAGCTTGAAATGTTTGGATTGTTGTAAGACACTTGATTCTGGTTTTGATTTTGTCGGTTTTGGTATGAAGAATTGAAAGGATTTCGGTTACCTTGTTGTGCTGGTTGTGTGCACTCCCTTTTAAAATGTCCCTTTTCACCACAGTTAAAGCAAGTAACCTTTGCTTTGTTAAATCCGTATGTGGTATTGGGAGAGGTTGAGAGATCAGTCCTGCCAGTCTTCTGAATGAAATCAGTGGCTCTCCTCATAATGCTTGCAAAAGCCCACTGAATGTCCATCAACTCCATTTCCTCTTTATCGATTTGAGCATAGTCTTCATTGGTGAGATTATTGTTACCAATCTGACTTGCTACCAAACCGTTGTAAGAAGCAACCATGGCAGATACTAGAGCAACATGCTGTTGAGCAATTTCAACAGTCACATTGTTAAGGTTTGATGTCTCTAACACAGTCGGATTTAGACTTGATTGTGCTTGAGTGATCTGCATCTGGTTCACTTGAGGAGGATATTGTTGTTGTTGCTGTTGACTTGATGTATAGCATGCGGCTTGTTGTAATGGTGAAAATGGTGGAATAAAGTTTTGTGTTTGATATGGTTGTTGTGGGTATGATGGTGTGTAAGATGAAGTTTGAGCAAGGTAGTTAATGGGTGCTTTTGTTGGTTCAACAATATTAGACACACATGCTATGTGAGGTGCAACAGTAGATGTGGTGCTTGAAGCAGAAAGAGAGTTAGATGTTCCACTCACATATAAATCAGGATTCTGTGGAATCTGAGCTCTCTTAGCTTTTCTCTTTTCCTCCATCTCTTTGTTCTCCAGCTTTTGGATGAACTCATTAATGGTCCAATACTGATAAGCATCCTTCTCCTTCAACACTTCAATATGTTGATTCCAATAGGGTGGTAATGCATCAGCAAATTTATCAACTAATTCCGTCATTGGAATGCTGATTTCATAGCTCGACAATTCGGTGAGCAAATGGCAGTACCTTGGAACCAACTCTTTTAGGGTCTCATTACCCATATAACTGAAGTTTTCAAACTCCTTTCGAAGCTCCTCCATCCTAAGCTTCCTGGTCTTTTCATTTCCATCATGACGATTTCTCAGCACATCCCAAAGTTGTTTGGATGTAGTGCACGATCCAAACTGATGTAATAGATCAGTGTTGATCGCCTGAGATAGCTGAGAAAATGCTTTCTTTTCTATAGCAAACCTTTTCTTCTCGTCATCCGCCAAATTCTCCAAAGGGATAGGTTCTCCAGTATTCTCTATAATGGGAGCAACGTAACCCTTCACGATCATTTGCCATGCTTCTGCTCCTTCAAGTCCCTGTCCCTCAACGTGAATCTTAAACTTCGTCTTCCAAGTGTTATACTCCTTCATGTCCATTAACTTTGGTGGACGATTGCCGCTTCCAGAAGATAGATCATGAATGAGAGTAGAAATAGCGTTGGTCGTCTGAGAATGGACTGCTGCTGCGGCGACTCCCCAATAGTTATCAATCGGTTGTGGTACTGATTGAACAACTTGTTGTGGAACCGAACTAGTCATAGCCATATAATTGATCGGCTGTGATGGTTGACTAGTCTTTTGTGCCGCTACTGTCCACGGATCTTGAACTTGTTGTTGTTGTGGTGCTTGAGTAGGTCTAGGGGTTGTTGGAAAGTTCCACATTGTATCCTGCAAACAATCAAACAAACAAACACGAAACGATTAAAATTTTTCCAAAAACAGAAATCTCCTTCGTATAAACGGAGGTGCGAATGAGAAAAATCTTCTCCTTCGACCAAATAATCTGATACGAATGTGGAAAAACAAATATCAAAACTCCTTCGACCGCTTGAATCTTCCTTCGACCGTTCTACAAATCTCCTTCGACCAAACGATAATACGAATGAGACACAATGGTGCGAATGAAAAATATAAGCAATCAAAGTTCACTTTCGACCACTAAATTCACTCCTTCGACCACAAAAACACTCGTTCGACCTAATACACTGCCACTTTCGACCAAATTCTCTCGTTCGACCCCTGTGATTTCAAAAATGGTTATTCTTTGAAAATCAGTTATATTTGATCATGTTTATCAAAAGTTGATGGAATTTGATGATCTTAATCAGGTTTTGAATCGGATGTAATTTGAAACAACTTTAATAAAGTGAATTATCCAATTCAAACACGAAATCAAGGTGAAATCAATCAAAAACACATCATTTCAGTTTGTTCACTTAAAACAGAAAATTTTTGATCAAATTTGGGTCAAAATCAACTGAGAAACTATCAATTTGTGGTTGTTTGATTCAGAATGTCTCTGATACCACTTTGTAAGCGCGTGAAAGGATCGATAAGCTACAAAGACAATCAAACAATTTAGTTTTGGGTGCGGAATCCCCAAAACCAGCACAAAATGATAACTAATCAGATAAACACACACAAATCATCATTTTCAAAACTTTTCATTAATAATCAAACTTGAATACACGTAGAAAAGTGATTACAATCAAGGATTAGACGCAAAACAAGTTTATAAAAAGTTACAGAGAGAATTCAGAAAGTGGCGGGAAATAAATGACTCAAAGTTAACTACAAAAACTGAGTTTGCCTATTTATAGACTGCACATTCGCCCATTTTGTTCATGCGAATGTGCAGGTTCGCCCATTGAGAACGGTCGAACCAAACTACATAATAAACAGTCTTCATTCGCCCAAAACTTCTTCCTTCGCACCTTCTAAACTCTCCTTCGCACCAACCAAAACATACCTTCGCACCTTCGACAGAAAACAAAACATATGGTTTATCTAATCCAAAGCATTAGTCGCATATATGCACCTACAACTCCGAATCACACTTTCTCTCTACTTTCTTACTCTAAAAACTGATACTTATTCTCACCCCGGAGGGTGGTTACAGAGACGCCCTTCCTCCTCCCTTGTAATGAGCCTAACGGTGTTTTACCTTGTGCAGGTTTACATCAGAAACAGAATTCATAAAGATCTAGCCCGGTCGCCCCTGTTATAGCTTCTACAGCAGGTTCGTCCATTTCTTGGATCTTCAATTGGCGCCATCCGTTTGTACAACCGTTTTCTTTAACCTTAGAAGGTAAGCAAAAGCCGACCGAAAACCACCTCTGTCACCTCTGCTGTTGTTGGTTCTGCTCGTTTTTTGGGGCTTAAATCAGCGCCAAAACCACCACCGTGAGCCATCAACACCCGTCGGGCCACCACCTTACCACCACAGGTCGTCTTCCACCTCAAAACCACCATCACAACCATCATCAAGCATATCACCTACCAAAACGCATTCTAAACCGTCACCATTAACAGATCTGACCACCAAAATTGACGACCCACAACCTGTTTCCTGTCATGCCGTTAACCACCACTCAACGAACCAAACTATCTCAATCCACCGCCTGGTACCACCACAACTAACCCGCGAGCCTTTGGCCATAAGCACCCAACCCAATTCTGGGTTTAAGCTCACGCCGCCGCCACCAAAGAGCATGGTGGTCGGTTGGCTGCTTAAAAAGGAGGAGGATAGCGGGAAACAAGGGAGGTAGAGAGGGAGTGGAGAGAAGTGGGAAAACCATTTTAGACAGAGAGTAGAGAGAGAGGAGAAGTGGCGGTTAGGGTTTGGGGGGGTGTCTAGCAGCTGAAAATGGAGAAGGAATGAGGAGAAAAGGATTTAAATAGCTATGGTTTGGGGTAGGTAGATGTGCACCGCGTATCGAAAACGTTTCGGTTTTATTTTGCGGTCCATAAATTAGTCATAAAAATTAATCAGTTATGTTCGGTATTAGAAACTTACCTAAATATTATTATCTTGATCCGACGTGTATATTAAGAACACGTGTTTACATCGCGTTAACTGAATCGGTCGCAGTTTCCTTCATTATAATGATCTGTTTACTTTCGAAACTTAATAAATGACATTATTTACAATAAATAATTATTCCGAAAGTTCGATAACGGTTATAACCACGCATTTCGACGTCCGATTCCCACGTCAGTTACTTTCCGCGTTTCTAAAACGTTGCGCTTTTGACCGTTATTCGCGCCGATTTCACATCCGATCATGTCAATAGCAAATACGTGTCATATTTACATAGAATAACCTTATGCTTGCCCATTTTGACGGATTTTTACTCGTGTCAGTTTGTTAACATTAAATACGCGAAGCCCTTCTTTAAAGGCATCAAGGCTTCTACGAACTTTGAGAAGGACATCGTTTGATTCATAATGGCTCAACTAACTATAATTAACCTTAAACCATGTTAATTACTTCGAAAACATGATTAGAATCACGTTAATCAATGTGTGGAATTTGTTGGTTGTCACATTCTCCCTCCGTTAAGAGAATTCCGTCCCGGAATTCAGTTCAAGTCATCCGATACAGTAGTATCTTTGAACAGGGCAGGATGTTTACGACTAACGCGATCTCCTTCTTTCTAAGTGAACTTTGGTTCACGTTTAGCGTTTTAACGAACATAATGTCATGAGCTGGCTACGATCAAGCTCTTGGATTTCGCAATCCGACAAATTTATTGGTTTTCCCAAAATAGCAGCGCTTATCATCAACCTGGATCCTATCGGTCAAGGAATTGACAATACTTCCTCAGGCTAGACTTGCGGGATTCATCAAGAGTCCCACTAAGCTCTTGCGATAGTTCGAGCTTATTCCTCATGAGACCAATCCTGACCGATATCTCTGTGGCACTGAAGTATCTAGAATTTGGTCCATTACAATTCCTACGCTTAACAACACCCTTTCAAGGCACAACTCCAAACAGAGTCCTATCACCGATTCGAAATTACTACGGCTAGCGCCTGGTTAGTATAACTTCCCAATCGGCTTCACAGCTCATTCAAGCAGCCTTAATTCTAAAAGTTTTATTGGCCATCTCTCAAAGAACCCAAGCCAGATTATGTGTATATTTCCGTCTGTCATTTAATGTACTGGAGTTGTACACGTATGCCCTCCAAAGGCTTTGAGCAGCACACAGGAAATTCTGGCGATGCAGCACACGAAATTGATGTGCCACAGACATCAATCGTGTCACACGGGACACTTCCGTCGAGGACATTCAATTTGTTCGTTCGAGAATGACAGCCATACTCATATCAAATTGCGTATCCCACGCTTGCGTTCAAGGTTTGGCTAACCCTGAGGTAGGATGACTACTACAATCCGATATTATAGAAATTGACATTTAGTGCCTAGCCACGACTCTCCAAGTGTATATGTGGTTATCTCTATGCATTATATCGTGGCTGTAAATGAGTAGGGGATGAGAAGGTTCCAAACGACAATCAATCATTGCATGTGTCCCATCACAGCCACATGACACCTTAGGCGACATGACTATTAGATTCGCTCGTTCAAATCTCACTAACCGGGCGATCAAACCAGATCACAGAGCAGTCGACATTCTCGAGGGCGCTCAAGGTTGTTTGTAGCAGCGAATGGTATTCTCGTGTCCTCACATGGACTAAAATTGTGACGTTCGGCAAAATTAAGGTAAATCCGTACGCAATTAATATATGTAATTAACTGTTCTAAGCAAGAATTAATATCAATTAAGTATACTAGAGTATTAGGAAAATAGCGGAGTCCAATAGATGGCATAGGAATGCCTTAGTTTAATTAGAAATGCGACGGAATCGCATAAAAATAAACTAGTCCGAAACGGACGTTGGTGATTACCCGGCGATATTTAAATGACCGAAAACGATCCTGAATGCCCGAGATATAAAATGAAGATTATTTTTATGAAATATAAAGTGTTTTGGAACCCCAAAACTATAAATGAAAACTCCAAATTAAAATCTCCTGGTAGCGAATGAAGTTCGCGTATCGCACCCGATGCGCGTAAAATATATAATTTCACCCGGTAAGAGCCTAAATAACTTACCAATACTTAAACTAGGCTATGTTTAAGGGTAATTGAAAGCTAATTATATGTCCGAAATAGCTCGTAATAAGAACGCGATTAAAACCCGAAAAACCTTAACCAAATCGATTAAATCCTAAATAAATAGTTAGGAGATATTATTGAAAATGCTATGGGGTCCACCCAAGGCCTTTAGGCCGGTTCTAGGAAGGTGGCTCAAGCCACCTTGTGGTCTCCCAAAGTACAAAACTATTATGAGGTTTAAGCATGCCTAAAGTTTAGTATTATAATAACTTATAATCACATGTGTAAATGGCTTTTATAAACCAACTTGAACTCATAATATTTCCATACTTCAAAAGGAAAAGGAAAAGAAACACCTCCACACCTCACTTAAACTCACGGCCAAACACCCTTCTAAAATTTATTTTGTGTTTGAACATATCAAATACATAAAATCACTTTATTTCCTACCATAAATCAAGTGTGTTATCAAGCTAGGAGCTTAACCCTTGGAAGAGCACACATAACCCCATCATAATCTTTTGTTTTTGTGACTTCCCTAACCTTGTGCTAGTAGTAAGTTTCTTAAAACTCATCTTGTTTAAGTTTTATTTATTTATGTGTTTAACTTGCAAGTTGTTTTTGGGGTGTTTTTAATCAAAGTTTTGAAACAAGGTTTTGTGTGTTTTCTAACAATGAAATGAAATGTTTACAAAGATGGTCATAAACATGAGTTTTAGGATGGTTGGTGATGTTAATTTGTTACAAAAATATTGTATGTTCTAGTATTTATTATTATTATTATTATTATTATTATTATTATTATTATTATTATTATTATTATTATTATTATTTTTTGAAGTTGTTTTGGATGAAAAACATAAAGTAAATCCTAATACACCTAAAAATGGTTTTGATCATCATATTATGACTAATGGAACCATTTGAACATGAAATATGTGTAACAAAATGTAATGAAGCTAAAATCACAAAAATGAAGTTGTAGACTTTAAAAATACAAGTATGAACAAATGGACTCCAAGACTTAAATCAAACATGTTAGTAGACTTAAAATGACCATATGAGACTAATAAAAGTGTTGGATGGTGAAAAGAACACTTATCGTAAATTTTGACATGTTAAAGTTTACTAGTTTTAGTGGAAATTGTCATTTTATAAGTCTTGGGAATAATATGTAACTTTTGTAAAGATAGAGGTTCGAAAAGTAACTTTGGAAAGTCCATGGGTGTAAAATGTGATTTTGAAAACGTTATGTTGAAAAATGTAACTTTAGAAAGTAAAAGGTTGAGAATGAAATGTTATATTTTAAAAGGGTTGCTTTTGTAAAAGTAAGGAAACTTATACAAATATTTATTTTGTAAGAATGATATTTTTATAAAAAGTATTTTATAAAAATATAAATTTACCATAAGTGTTGGAAAATATAAACACTAATATTTTTGTAAGAAAAATGGTAATGTAAACAACTTGTAATGTTTTATATAAAAATAAGCATTTTTACATTTATGGGGATGTAAAAGTGTTGTAAGAATTTTTAGGAATAAAACATCCAAGTTAATATATCTATTCGAAGGTAGGAAAATGCGTAAACCGGCAAGTAGTATGATTTCCTACAAAAGATATATATATAAGTTAAGAAATCGGGAAAGCGGACGTATGTCAATACGACGAGCTATCGGACAAAGTGTAAAATGGACAAAGTATAAAATGAACAAGGTGTAAATCGGACAAAAAGTAAATCGCACGGATAAGTATACAAGTATAACTTCCTACAAGATAGGAGTATACGTTATTACGGCGATTACGGACTAATTATTCCAAATAAGAAAATAAGTATATATTTTGTGAACAAAATATATGTAAGGATGATAAATGGTGAAAAATATACATAAACTCTTTCCTAAGTATTGGAAGTAAAATGAGAGAATTTGTAAGAAATAAAATAAGTTAAGTATGTTATTATAAGTATGTGTTTACTTATGTGAAAAATAATTACTTAACATAAAATGAATCTCGTTCGACAAGATCTTTGTATATTTATTTTTATGGGGAAATAAATATATAATAAAAGTGAGTCGAGTCGGAAGATATAACAAAATATTAATACAAGTTAGTAAATACATATTGATAAATATGTTTAAAGATCATGACGTGTAAGGAAAACGGGCAATGATCGGGGTTCGCGATGACGAAACCAACTAACTTGGTAATTAATAGCAACGGTTATAATATAAGTTAAGTGAAACTTGTAACGGGATAAATCATCACCAACGTACCTAAGACTAGAGTATATTCCTAATTAAACCGTAAGTATAAACGTGGTGTCGGGAGTTGGGGAAAGACAACTTGCCAGTAAAACACGCACTTTGAGACCGGTGCCTTATTAAGTTAGGACACATGTAGGTGGTCTCGCATTGGACTTGGCAAAGACTATTTTCTGATTTCGTGACACGCTTGAGGTGAGTTTTCACGGCCCCTTTTATGTTTTACTGTTTTTAAACTTGGGGGAAAGATATGTAAGAAAGAATTAAATGTGCGATAACATGTAAAAGTATGAAATGGTACATAAGATGGGCACATGGGTAACGGTAAAGTCACATGGGACGTGAAGTCTCCGCAGTTAACTGTAACCATTTATACAAAGGGATGTAGCCGTAGAATATGGGAATAGTACTATTGGTTCTTGACGAGACCCACCCTGGTTGATTAGCGATCAACATGGAAGGACCACGGGGTGCGACGATATTCTAAAATTAGTTGTTACCATGTAAACAACTTGCGGGGCAAAGTAAAATAGTCTGGTTTTGGTTACGGGCCTATGGGGATTCCATCGGTATTAGGACTTGCAACCCTAATAGCATATGTAGCACATTTCTTATTTCGTTATGCGCACTTAGTTACAAATGAATGTTAATTTATTTGTGTGTCAAAACCTGTGAAACTCACCAATATATTTATATATTGACGTTTTTCCTAACATATCTTTCAGGTAACTAAGAATGTGAAGGCGTGCAATGGCTAGGGCGGGCGAAATAAAGACGAGACGGACTTTTGTTAGGGATTTACTAATATTTCCTATGGGATTGGGAAATAGTTGAAAATCCTTATTTTGTTAAAGACTACATTTTGGGACGTGTATCTAAACAAAATATTTTCCGTCTTCTAATGTATGTTTATTATCTAAATTTTGTGTTTGTTTAATCTTGGCTATGAAGCATTTCTCTTTTGCGTCCACGCCACGTGTTTCCGCCGTTGTCGTGGTGTGACAGAAATGGTATCAGAGCCAAGGTTATAGCGAACTAGTATTTTGGAAAAATCTAGACTATAACCGGTTTTTGGTTTGAAAGAGAAAAAATATATTTTCTTAAAAACAAACACGAAAAATATATTAGAAAAGGAAGTCCCGAATCGCCTAGCCAAGCACGCCAAGGGAAGTAACAAAAAGTAGATGGTAAAATTTTGGAAGTATAGATGTTCTTGCTTATATTGATTAAATATTTATGTATATATAGTACGGTACTTTTGCCAGGAAAGAAAATGTCAGCTTCTGAAGAATCCGAGTACATGTCCGACTCCGAAAGCAGTGTTCAGGTCGTGGAGAACGTTCCCAACGCCCATGTGGTTGTGGTATTGAGTTCGGACGATGAGGTCGAGCCGGACGAGATGATGGTCGACGGTGAGTATGAGGAGGATGAGGATGAGGAGGAGGACCCTAGTGAGGAGGATGCGATGTCTGAGGCGTCAGTCACTTCCCCACCACTCGTCGCTCCAGCACCCACATTCCCTGTTTACCCTGTCCCTGCTATTCGTACCTTCCCTCCGGGATTCTTTGATTCGGTCGCCCCATCTTCTCGTGTTGGGCCATCGGGTCAGGCTGGCCCGAGTGTGCCTGTCGTGTCAGAGGCTCCCATCGAGCCGATTCCTACCCCTACTCTCGTGGCTCCTGTCGAGCCTTTTCCCGTTGTTGGTGAGGTGCCGGTAGCGCCTCATGGTGCATTTGTTTCAGATGATGAGGATGAGCCCATGGAGGGTGATCAACCTGCTGTTATTCTGGAGGGCAGTCCTGCCCGCAGTAGCGAGCTTAGACACGCTGGGATGCGTGCCCACGCTACTGATAGTGATGATGCTCCCAGGGATGTTGTCCCTGCCAGCCCCGTGGTGGAGGTGTAACACCCCAACCGATGGCGGAAACATCGGGATGTCACGTAATGATGATTGTTCAGTAGCTCATGGTGAATAATAGATTCCATTAAATGATTTAATTGAATTACATACAATAGTTCTAGCATTTGTACATCAAATTGAATAAATCTATACACGTATCTTCAAGCATCAATTCAAATCTTCAAGCAAATAGAACCTGAAACATGTTAAGTTGAAAATGTTTTTGGGTCAACAAAAGTTGGTGAGAATTACATAGGTTTTTGATGATTGAATAAAATGTTGTGCAATTCATGTGTCATGTCAATCTAGTCCATATGTGAGAACATACTAGAAATAAATCGAGTGCATAATCAACCCTGATGACTGTTATAAAATGATACATACCATACGCTCATGGTCCAATAATGTTATACGATAACAAACACCCACGTAACCTTTGTAGGAGGCACGTATCCGGGTGGGATTGTCAGTCCAATAGATCTATCAATGTATACCGCCGGCTGATCAATGTTAATGATTATGTTAGAATGGTGCTTACTCTAATCATGCTCAAGACATAATGCAACATAGAAAACACATAGACACATTGATGATTGAATTGCAATGATGATGTTATAAACATGTTTCACCCCAAAAATGGTGATAAATAGAAAAGGGGCTATGTAAAACTCACCTTGGTAAAATGTTATATCTGTTGAGAAATTTGGATAATTGTGTTGACCAAATGTATCAAGTATCACCCTATAATAAAGTAATAAATATGTCTAAGTCTATAGAGTCTACAATTGTATAAGTTTCTAGGGCTTCGAATTGGGGATAATTGCTCGTTTGATTAATATTAAAAATGTTCGCCAATTGAGAGAAATTTAGTAAATAAATAACCAAAAATCTTTTTATGAAATTTAAACTTAAGATGGTTACAAGAATGTGTTTAAAGTGTAAAAATAATTTTTATAAAATTATTTTCTTTAAAATAGATTTTTAAAATCTATTTATTACAAATTGTCAAACTCTAACTTTAATATTTAAAAATACTAAAATTAAAGAATTATTAGTTTAAAAATTATGTTTCTGTTCTAAATGATCAGAAATAATTTGTATAAAATTTTGGTGCAAAAATATTAAAAATTGGATTTATTATGATTTAATTATGATTAAATCTAACAAAAATTGATTAAAAATATAAAACAAATGATTTTACTGAATTAAAAATTATTTCAGTAAAGTTTAATGTTATAAAAACTTAGGATAATTTTTGTGGAAATTAATAAGATCGCTTCGATATTTTTATAGATTTTTATAAATAAAATAGAATAAACTTGATTTAATTATTATAAATATTAAATAAATAAATTTCAGAAACTAAAAATTGTAAGTTAAACTTTTTCACTAGTTTAACATGATGTAATTTTTGTAGAATTTATAAAAGTATTTTAGTATTTAAAAATGAATTTATAAGTTTTAAATGGAATATATATATATAATTGATTTAAACAAAAGAAATGAATTTAAGAAAAAAAGGTGTCCACGCCGGGTCTCGAACCCTCGTGGGCCGGTCCAAGTACATGAAGCACAACCACTTGGTCTAGACCAGTGGTTGTGTCTCATTTCAGTTCGTTTAATATTTAATCTTACACGTGATACTTGTTCTTCCCCAATTCCACATACGCGAGCCCTAGATTTACAATTGGATGATTCAGGCAACTATAGCCCGATTAATGTTAGGGCTAATGTTGCCTAAACGCCGATGAATAAACCCCACAAAAAATATCATACTTACAGTGTTGGATTGATGTTATTAGACGGGTCAAGACAAAAGTCAAACCACGAGCAAAATAAACAATATCAGAGTGTAATTGAAAGAATTGGAGGTGGAGAGAGTGTTATGAGCGAGTTGTCAAGGTTGAGGAGCGTTCAATTTATAGTATACATCACTGGTTCGAAGATTTGGTAAGAATTGACCAGGAATTAAATGTTATACGCGTTCTACATAATTTTGGTATGAATTGATGATAATTGAATGTGGGTTTGACGTGTAATGGACCGAAGATTGCGAGATTGTGTTAATTCAGATCAATCATACGCGAATTAAGCCTATTAGGTTGATCAAAAAGGAAAAAAAAAAGTATATCTGCTACTGCTGCTTGCTGTTCGTTCACATGGAAGAAAGGAAAGAGGCTCGAGAGTCTTTAAATATAATCTGGGCTGGGTAATAAACAATTAAAGGGTGTGGTCCAGTGGTTCAGACGCGTGCTTGGTGTGGAGTCTGTCCGGGTTCGATTCCCGGCTGGAACATACATTTTCTTTTTACAAGCTGAATAGAGAAAAGGGGGGGGGGGGGGGAACAGTGGGCCGGATAGGTGATGGCTATTGGGCTTGGGCCGGACATTAGTCTGGGATGCCTTGTTACAAAGAGTGAAAAGAGGGTTTGGGCTTGGGATTTGATTGGGTTCCATGTTGTGTTATTATGTATAGATGCATATATATATATATATATATATATATATATATTTTTTTTATAAAAACTGAAATATTATAATTATTATCAAACACATATATATATATACATATAAATAATTATCATTGTATTAGGGTTCAAAATGCCAAAAAAATAATTAAATGAGAATAGTAATAAAACTTGTCGTTTTAATCCGTAACGTACGATTAATAAACATGAAATGTTACAGTCTCCCCTACTTTTAGGAACTTCGTCCCGAAGTTAAGAGAAAACCAGGGTTACAATTGGTCAACTACCTGAAACCTTGATAAAATTTCACACTACCTTAACGTACCTGTAAATTCATGATTACGTTCCGGACCGTAATTACCAATTTACCTTACATTAGGGTTTTGTGTCCTTTTACGACTTTACCGATTGTTGAGCAGGTCTGATAGTCCCCACCAGTCGTTGAGTAGGTGGTAGGGCCTCTCCCGACTGTTGGAAAGACGTGATGACTTCTCTCATCGTTAAGTGGATTGTTTGGTAGTCAACTATTTGTTGTACAAGTAAGCACGTATGATCATGGATATAGCAATTAGTTCATATGCACACAGATGTTATAATATTACTTGAATTTATTACCTGAATCAAAAAAGCGTCATTACATAGAATTAAAAGCAAACATCATTTAAATGGTGGGACTTGTTGTTAAGTAGCTGGAAGGTCTTGATCTCGGTTTAGTTTAGGGCATCGGTTACGGTAGTGATTTGGGTTCCCACATTCATAGCATTGACCATAGTTGTATTTACCAGGACGATTAGGAGTAGTAACCTGAGCAGGGTTGTGGATAATTGTAGCCAGCCGGGCATCAACACCTTTGTTGTTTTTGGTTGTTGTTGTGGTTGGTGTTGTGGTTGTTGTTACTTTCCTCTTGGTTTTCACCACTGTTATTGCGAGTGCTACGACGTGGAGACATGATCTGTAAGGGACACAATGAAGGTTCAATGTGGCATGAAATGAATGAGGTTATACAAGGAGTGTAATCACTTATTCATTAATTAAAACGAATAAACGAAAACGTTGACTTATCAAAAGACTCCAGATTCTAATAACATATGAAGACATGCTTTAGCCTATAAGTGAACACTCATCCCGAGAATTCCCAGGTAGGCATCCGGGTCCCTCGTCTGATTGGGATATATGCGCAATGCCAGCCTAGACAGAAGACTCAGAATACAGGCGTTCACCCTTCCAGATTGCACGTGTTCGTTATTAAGATCTAGAACTTCGACGAGATCCCAAGGGGGTTCAGGTTTAAACCCGAGGATTTTATCCTATTAGTCTAAGAGTAGATCCACTGATGGAGAGCAACCTTCTTGTAGGGATGAAATTAGAGGTAAGAAGTAGGAGATAGAGAACAGCAAGCAAAAGAAGCAAGTACTTGTTAAATCCTATGGTTATAGACTAGATTATTTTTCTAATAACCTAACTCCCTATAACCATGGCTCTGATACCAATCTGTAACACCCCAACCGATGGCGGAAACATCGGGGTGCCACGTATTGAAGGATTGTTCAGTAGCTCATGGTGAATAATAGATTCCATTAAATGATTTAATTGAATTACATACAATAGTTCTAGCATTTGTACATCAAATTGAATAAATCTATACACGTATCTTCAAGCATCAATTCAAATCTTCAAGCAAATAGAACCTGAAACATGTTAAGTTGAAAATGTTTTTGGGTCAACAAAAGTTGGTGAGAATTACATAGGTTTTTGATGATTGAATAAAATGTTGTGCAATTCATGTGTCATGTCAATCTAGTCCATATGTGAGAACATACTAGAAATAAATCGAGTGCATAATCAACCCTGATGACTGTTATAAAATGATACATACCATACGCTCATGGTCCAATAATGTTATACGATAACAAACACCCACGTAACCTTTGTAGGAGGCACGTATCCGGGTGGGATTGTCAGTCCAATAGATCTATCAATGTATACCGCCGGCTGATCAATGTTAATGATTATGCTAGAATGGTGCTTACTCTAATCATGCTCAGGACATAATGCAACAGAGAAAACACATAGACACATTGATGATTGAATTGCAATGATGATGTTATAAACATGTTTCACCCCAAAAATGGTGATAAATAGAAAAGGGGCTATGTAAAACTCACCTTGGTAAAATGTTATATCTGTTGAGAAATTTGGATAATTGTGTTGACCAAATGTATCAAGTATCACCCTATAATAAAGTAATAAATATGTCTAAGTCTATAGAGTCTACAATTGTATAAGTTTCTAGGGCTTCGAATTGGGGATAATTGCTCGTTTGATTAATATTAAAAATGTTCGCCAATTGAGAGAAATTTAGTAAATAAATAACCAAAAATCTTTTTATGAAATTTAAACTTAAGATGGTTACAAGAATGTGTTTAAAGTGTAAAAATAATTTTTATAAAATTATTTTCTTTAAAATAGATTTTTAAAATCTATTTATTACAAATTGTCAAACTCTAACTTTAATATTTAAAAATACTAAAATTAAAGAATTATTAGTTTAAAAATTATGTTTCTGTTCTAAATGATCAGAAATAATTTGTATAAAATTTTGGTGCAAAAATATTAAAAATTGGATTTATTATGATTTAATTATGATTAAATCTAACAAAAATTGATTAAAAATATAAAACAAATGATTTTACTGAATTAAAAATTATTTCAGTAAAGTTTAATGTTATAAAAACTTAGGATAATTTTTGTGGAAATTAATAAGATCGCTTCGATATTTTTATAGATTTTTATAAATAAAATAGAATAAACTTGATTTAATTATTATAAATATTAAATAAATAAATTTCAGAAACTAAAAATTGTAAGTTAAACTTTTTCACTAGTTTAACATGATGTAATTTTTGTAGAATTTATAAAAGTATTTTAGTATTTAAAAATGAATTTATAAGTTTTAAATGGAATATATATATATAATTGATTTAAACAAAAGAAATGAATTTAAGAAAAAAAGGTGTCCACGCCGGGTCTCGAACCCTCGTGGGCCGGTCCAAGTACATGAAGCACAACCACTTGGTCTAGACCAGTGGTTGTGTCTCATTTCAGTTCGTTTAATATTTAATCTTACACGTGATACTTGTTCTTCCCCAATTCCACATACGCGAGCCCTAGATTTACAATTGGATGATTCAGGCAACTATAGCCCGATTAATGTTAGGGCTAATGTTGCCTAAACGCCGATGAATAAACCCCACAAAAAATATCATACTTACAGTGTTGGATTGATGTTATTAGACGGGTCAAGACAAAAGTCAAACCACGAGCAAAATAAACAATATCAGAGTGTAATTGAAAGAATTGGAGGTGGAGAGAGTGTTATGAGCGAGTTGTCAAGGTTGAGGAGCGTTCAATTTATAGTATACATCACTGGTTCGAAGATTTGGTAAGAATTGACCAGGAATTAAATGTTATACGCGTTCTACATAATTTTGGTATGAATTGATGATAATTGAATGTGGGTTTGACGTGTAATGGACCGAAGATTGCGAGATTGTGTTAATTCAGATCAATCATACGCGAATTAAGCCTATTAGGTTGATCAAAAAGGAAAAAAAAAAGTATATCTGCTGCTGCTGCTTGCTGTTCGTTCACATGGAAGAAAGGAAAGAGGCTCGAGAGTCTTTAAATATAATCTGGGCTGGGTAATAAACAATTAAAGGGTGTGGTCCAGTGGTTCAGACGCGTGCTTGGTGTGGAGTCTGTCCGGGTTCGATTCCCGGCTGGAACATACATTTTCTTTTTACAAGCTGAATAGAGAAAAGGGGGGGGGGAACAGTGGGCCAGATAGGTGATGGCTATTGGGCTTGGGCCGGACATTAGTCTGGGCTGCCTTGTTACAAAGAGTGAAAAGAGGGTTTGGGCTTGGGATTTGATTGGGTTCCATGTTGTGTTATTATGTATAGATGCATATATATATATATATATATATTTTTTTTATAAAAACTGAAATATTATAATTATTATCAAACACATATATATATATATACATATAAATAATTATCATTGTATTAGGGTTCAAAATGCCAAAAAAAATAATTAAATGAGAATAGTAATAAAACTTGTCGTTTTAATCCGTAACGTACGATTAATAAACATGAAATGTTACAGGAGGCACCACCTCACTCCCCCGTGTTGCCTATTGTCGACCCAGTTGTTCCTGCGGAGGATCCTATTCCCATTGAGGTCCCTGTTGCTCCTGTTATCCTAGTTATCCCTGTTGTTTCAGTTGTCCCTGCTACCCCTGTGGTTCCCAGTGTACCTTTTGAGGCTGGTTCTTCCCAGCCAGCTCCTGTCTTTCCTGGTGTCCCTGAGATGGTAGGTCCATCTCAACCTATTAGCTTCTCTCCCGGTCCGCCCCGTGAGGCGGCACGTATGCCTGCTATTGCTGTTTCCTCTTTGCTCGCTCTTGAGCAAGACTTTTTGACCCTGACAGAGACGTTTTCTTCCACTGTCTCCCACGTTGATGCATAGATGCGGTCCATTTGGGCACGCATCATTGAGACGAACTCTATGCTGACTCGCGTCGCTGATGATCTACTTCGTGTGGATAGCTTACGTGGTCTTCCTTTCGGTGAGCATATGGATCGCGCCCAGCGGATTTATGATCACATTGCTGCCGTGGACGCAACCATTCGGCTTAATGCTCCACAGTACGCTCGTCGGCCTCCTTCCCAGCCTTAGTCGAGTTTCCAGTTGATGATGGATCGTGGTAGCTGTTAGAGATGGTTGTAGTAGTGATGGATATTGTATCTTTTGTATTTTACCTAGCTAGACTAGTTATGACTAGCGTAGTATGTTATGATATTTTGTTGTTTTCAAACGATGTATGTGGGATTAGATATCACCACCTTTTGTTGTATGAACAAATGATGTAATCGTTATTAATGAAAATGAATGAAAATCATGATGTATTATGGTAAAATATATTATTGTATTGTTGTTATTTTTCATTATGGTTGTTATTATTGTTATGATTACAACTATTATCTATCCTTGCCATGTGATTCTCATATTCTGATGTGATGATTATTTGGTGATGAGTTACGAATCTTGTAGGATGTTTATTGTATGAGTATGACGTGCATGACAATATTGGTTAAATATATGTCTAATTATTCTTTGATATTTGATATTGAAGTATAAAATGCCGCCTACGACAAGACAAACAACGCAAGACCCATTGCCTACTTCTCAGGCACAACTAGACCAACTAATTGCGGACAAAATTGCTGCCGCCCTGGCCCAGTTCGAGGCCAACCGCACCGTTCAAAGCAGGGGCTCTGGCGGAACTGGTAGTCGAGGCGAAAATACTCGCGAAAGATCCACGTCAGGTATATATCATTGATATGTCGTATATGTTGGGTTACTTCCCAAATTGACTTATCTTGTGATGGCATTATTATGTAATGTTGCAGCATCTGGCAATCCTGTTCCCCCCTGCACTTTCAAAATGTTCCTGGATTGCAAGCCAATCAACTTCAACGGCACTGAAGGATCCATTGGACTTCTGAAATGGTTTGAGAAAACCGAAGCTGTGATTCGTATCAGCAAGTGTACTGATGAGCAAAAAGTCATGTATGCTACAAACCTTTTTCTAGACAACGCACTGTCTTGGTAGAACAGTCAAGTGCAATCCATGGGGGATGAAGCAGCCTATGCTCTTTCATGGCCTGATTTGAAGGAACTAATGATTAAGGAGTACTGTCCAGCTAGCGAAATTCAAAAGTTGGAAACTGAATTCTGGAACCTTTCCATGATCGGTCGGATGTTGCTACCTATACCTCCCGATTCCACGATCTTTCTCGTTTGGTACCCCGCCTTGTCACTCCTGAGTCGAAGAAAATTGAGAGGTATCTTTTATGGTTTGGCCCCTCAAATTCGTGGCATGGTCGCTTCCTCAAAGCCTGCTACTATGCGCGAAGCAATTGATCTTGCTCTCAGCCTGACAGAGGATGCTATCCGTATTGGCACGTTGTCAAAAAAGGCTACAGGTGGTAATGTTTCTGATGTAAAAGTTTCTGAGATTAAGAACACCGCGGTTGAAGGTCAGTCTTCTGGTCGTAAAAGAAAGTTTTCGGGAAACAAGAACCACAACTCTGCTGGTAACAAATCTGGGTCTAATCGAAAAGGTAAAGGTTTTGTTGCCACTACTCAAAATGGTGGTAAAAGACAAAATTCACAAGGTAATGGTGGTGGAAACCAAACTGTTTGCTGGGGTTCCTAGTGCAAAAGGGTTGGTCATAGTGGTGAGAAATGCTATACAGGTACGCCTGTGGTTCCTAGTGACAAGCGTCCGTGCTATGAATGTGGATCCACTGACCATTGGAGGAAGAATTGTCCAAAGCTTAGAAATCAAGCCCAAGGAAGAGCCTTTGTTATCGGTGCCGGTGAAGCACGTCAGGATCCCAATGTTGTCACCGGTACGTTTCTCCTTAACAATCATTATGCTTCTATTCTATTCGATACCGGAGCCGATTTTAGTTATGTCTCTATTGATTTTAAACGCTCTCTTGGTTTAAAGACTAGTAAACTAGAGACACCTTACTCCATAGAATTGGCCAGTGGTAAAACTATAGAAACGGATGAAGTAGCGAAAGATTGTAAATTGGGTCTTTGTGGGAATGAGTTTAGTATTGATCTTTTACCGGTCGTCTTGGGTAGTTTTGACGTCGTTATTGGTATGGATTGGTTGTCAACAAACCGTGCAGTCGTGGTATGCGACGAAAAGTTAATTCGAATCCCTCTGCTGAATGATGAAGTTCTCTCTATTCAAGGGGAAAGGCGTGGAACGCCCTTGCGAATCATTACTTGCATGAAAGCCCAGAAGTGCTTGCGGAAAGGCTGTTATGCATTCTTAGCGCATGTTGTTGATAAGAAGTCCAAAGAGCGTAAGCTCGAAGATATTCCCGTGGTAAGAGATTTTCCTGAAGTTTTCCCTGAAGATTTGCCAGGATTACCGCCTCCCCGGCAAGTCAAGTTTCGTATTGATCTTATTCCTGGAGCTGCTCCCGTGGCGCGATCGCCATATCGACTAGCTCCCTCCGAAATGCAAGAATTGTCCAACCAGTTGCAAGAATTGTTGGACAAAGGTTTCATTCGACCAAGCTTCTCACCATGGGGAGCGCCGGTCTTGTTCGTTAAGAAGAAAGATGGTACGTTTCGCATGTGTATTGACTATCGTGAGTTGAACAAACTTACCATCAAGAATCGTTATCCCTTTCCTAGAATCGATGATTTGTTCGATCAACTTCAAGGTTCTAGTTATTATTCGAAAATTGACCTAAGGTCCGGGTATCATCAGTTGCGTATTCAGGAAGAAGATATACCGAAGACTGCATTCCGAACGCGCTACGGTCACTATGAGTTTCTTGTCATGCCTTTTGGACTAACGAACGCCCCTGCTGTCTTCATGGATTTGATGAACCGGGTGTGCAAACCTTACTTGGACAAATTCGTGATCGTGTTCATTGATGATATTCTTATTTATTCGCGAACCAAAAAGGAGCATGAAAATCACCTAAGGTTAATTCTCGAGCTCTTGCGGAATGAAAAGTTGTATGCCAAATTCTCTATGTGTGACTTTTGGATTCGAGAAGTCCACTTTTTGGGCCATGTTGTTGATGAGAAGGGTATACATGTTGATCCTGCAAAAGTTGATTAGTCAGGTACTAAACGCACTGACCCGGCAGCTCACATTACAATGATGTCTCCAATAGTGTCTGTCAAAGACAGGGGATTTTGTTCTAGTGCGAGCAATGCTACTAAAGGATAACCGGGAACACTAGTATCGACTCAAGGTCGAAATGGTTCCATTATTCCAAGAACCTACGCAACGACACCAAGACAAGACAAACCTACCATCAAAGGAATAACAACATTAATCGAAGGGCTGAGTTGATTGACCATCTCATAACGGTAGGGTAGCACCCTTATAGAGTAGACAATGCTACACACCCTTCTAGATTCAGGGTTTCATAAGACCTCATAATCATGTACCAGAGACTCCACCAATGCACACGCCATGGGTGGGACGACAATGGTATATCCCTAATCATCAGTATGACACGTCGGCAGGTATGACGTCAAACGAACCCTGTGGGATGAGCAATAAATGAATTGAGTCTTTCAACTCTTGCTAGTCCCAAAGGTATGGGTCATAATATTGCTCACAATCAGTCGATACCGTTGGGGTTCAAGACACATTCGAAATCTCTTATCACAAAGACGAGCATCGCCCCGTCATGTGTGGATCATGGGATCTCTTTCCGACATGATTTGAGTGTGGTTAGTCGACCAAAATGCACGTAAAAGGTTAAGGCTGGACATGGCGTCACTGATGCCCTGGATTTTAAAGGGGCAATGCTCACGAAATGCGCGAGCATATAAAGGGGTCGACACATAATTTGGTCAAATACCCAAACGACCACGTGATTTGGACTTTATGGGGATGCATGTGCTAACACTAAGACTGAGTATCTTTTTATGACTCTTGGAAAGTCAGCTAGACACCCAAAATCCCACATAATCAATGTCGACACCACACGATGAAATTATCAGAACAGCCACGGCAATGAGGGGTTGAGGTGATGTCTTTATCCCAAGGGAACCAAGAGTGAAGCAAACGACAAGTTATCACATCATCAAGTCAATCCAACAGCTGTAGCAATACATTCACGGCGCATCACGACCGTAGGGACTACCCGACAATGATAGCAACACGTCCGTGAAACACATCAACGAGGGAATACCGCATCGGGAGCAGCACAACAACAAACATACATTATCGACCGCGCAACGCAACCACATGGATACGCAGTCGGAAAAACTATGCAACTATAAGAATGCACAATCGCTAGGGGTAACATCACAACATGAATTCACGACAGCCGGATGACACACAACCTAGCGAGTCCACTGTACATAGCTATAACGAGCTCCATTACGGTATGTGATGTGTTGTGGAAAATACCTTGTTAATATGTTAGTTTTGTATATATTTTAGTCTTTTATTGTGTGCTTTTAGGAGGTCTTAATTATTTATTGGTGTACATGTATTTTGTAGGTGTTCGTGAGATATGAGCTTATTACGAAAGAACTTTGATCAAGTCGCAGACACCCGATACAAAAGCATGGAGTAATAATAATATATCTATATAATAATAATATTAGAAACTTGACAAAAGAAAAGAAGCGGCCCTAAGGCCCAACTCATGAAAAGGAGATCACAATATTTGAAGGAATTTAATTATGTGGAGGGGAGGATATTGTAGGGCTCCCATCTTCTAGGATAGGGATCGCACAACAGGAAGCTCGCAGGGGATACATCATCGCACGAAAATAAGAGATGGAGGAAGAAGCTTCAATGACCAAGATGCAAGGCTAAATCTTTTGTAACTTCCTCTAGACGAATGGTTCAATTAGGTTTTGCACTTTTTCTATTTATTTTCACTATTCGATTATGTTTTTGTGTGATGACAAGCATATAAAACATTCTTGATGCATTAGTTATTAAACAATTGATTTGTGTTTTGAGTCCTTTCTTTACAACTTGTTCGGTTGATGACAAAACTTAGTAGCGGGTTAGGTGACATAAAGAGGGTTGACTTGACGCTTACAATTGGGTAGATAATAGGGTTTGATGACAAGAACTTGTGCTACCAGTTAATTAACTAATTTCCAGAACCATGTCTATGTGGTTCCCAATCTATAAACTGAAAATTGTGTGAAACCTAGAACCTGAAGTTTAGAGGGAGTTACTTCTTTATTATTACTGTTTCCTATTCGAATCACTTAATCAACTTTTTCAAGCACAACAACTATCTACATCATAAAATATTATTTTTAATTAATTAGTTTAATTAATAAAATTGCTATCAACATTAACCACATACTCCTCGTGGTTCGACAACCCTACTCCCTATATTGCAGTCCTTGTAGCTAAGGAGTTGTTTTTAAAATAGTTTTTGATTAGCACTCGACACGCGATCAAAATGGCGCCGTTGCCGGGGAGTTCGTGCGCTTAGTGTTTTTAGTTTTAGTTGTCTTTACTTAAAAAAATAAAAAATAAAAAAAAACTAAAAAAAAAGGTGTACATAAAAGTGTTATTTAATTTTATTAGATTTCACTTTGGGTGTTCTAGTTGTGCAGGTTTTTTCTTTACAGGTGTAGAACACTATGGATTGGGTTGATGAAGACAATGAACCATGCTATAGTTGTGGAAGTTTCGCTTATTGGACTGAAGATTGTAAAGATTGTCCAAAGCCTCTATCGCTAGTAGATCCTTATTGTTTTTGTTGCGGACAAATACATAGGGATGAAGACTGCACAATATTTTGGAGTGATCCAGAATATTGGAATAAAATGTGTAAGTCGGGGTACCGGGCAACTCCATGTCAAGAAAATGACCATAGTTACTATAACTATGACCCCGAAGAGGCACCTTTCTCAGGTAACCAGGAGGATTATTTTTATTATTATGAAAACTTACAATCATGTTTTTCTCCAGGTTACTATCAAGATCAATATCAAATTCCTCCCGATGAAGACAAAAGTGTAGAGATGACATATCAAAGCAAGGAGGAAAATAACCTTGCTCGAGCAGAAACGATATTATCCAAGCTTGAGGAATTTTTATCAACACCCAACCTCTCAATTCAACAAAGAATTGAGTACCTAAGTTTGAAATGCGATGTGTTATCGGCAAGGATAGATATAGCAGAGTCTATGTCTCCCTTACCTGATGATATCAGAGACTATTCTCAAGTTAAGGATGGGGATGTGGAGACTAATACCACACCAAATCCTTCACTTGTTGAAGAGTTACAAGTAGAAAAGGTTGTTGTTGTTGTTATTGATGCAGGTGTCACAAGTCTTGCTCAAGATTCTCACAACTCTCATCCCGCACTGATTACCCTCATAAACAAGGTTCGGGATGAAGATCCAAAGACAAATATTAGGAATGTGAGATTACAAGACATCGGGCAAAGGCTAATGAGATGGTTATTCCACAGCGACAAATAGCGCCCAATTCACATGTCAATCTTTAATCATCTGTTTATTTGGCATGTAAATTACCGAGCATACTTTGGAAATTCGGTAGGCAAATGTTCTTTGAGACCACCATGAATGAACATCAGGTATGATTCTTGTATATTTTGTATATTTATATATTTTGTTTTATTTTTTTCTTTTATTTTTAGTTTTTTGAGTCTCTTTTGATTTCTGGGAATGCTTGGAGTTTAACTTGCAATCAGATAACTTCGCCTGTACTCAATCTCCATTCAGGCGGGGTAAAGCTGTACATCATTGGTGTATCAGACATCCAGAATTTTATGTTTTTATTTTTCTTTTGAGTCTTAGTTTTCAGGTTTATTTATCGGCCGCGAATGAAATGCTATACGGCTTGATTGGGAGGGACTCCAGAGACTCATACGCACACTGCCTATATCCAGGGGAGTCTGTTCCTTTTATTATTGTTGTACATTTTTTTTTCTACTTTATTTTATTCCCTAGTTCACATTGAGGACAATGTGTCGTTCAAGTGTGGGGTGGGGAAACTTCGTTTTTATTTATTCTTGAGTCTAAATTTTTTTTTAAAAAAAAAAAATCTCCAAAAAAAAATAAAATAAAATTGAAAATGTCTTGAAAATTGTTCTTAAAAAGCATTCTAATCAGACATAAAAACAGCTCTTTCAGTACATACCGGTTGTTTCTTGATTGTTTTGGCAGTAGGTCCTTAGTCATGGTCTAATTTGTGGAAAAGTAATATGAACCGTTTTCAGCAGGTGTTTTTAAAGAAAAAAGTTTAGAATTGCCTGACTAGGTTTAACAAGCTATTGGTAATAAATGCATGCACACATCGGTAACCCATTTCCCCACTTTTGTGAGATCTTGAGACTACTAGATGATAGATTGACTTATATATATATTTTTTTCATTTGTTGAGAGTAGGCCAGATGTTTCTCTATTGCAGAACTTATGTGATTTGATACATGCTGAGGTTGTAGACTAGATATGCACGTACATGACAAAGGCTATTTAGGATTCCCTTTTTGTTTTACACCTTTTATTTGTTATGTGTGACCCGTTGCACCAAAATATTACCATTAGTAGCCAATTTTGAGCTTATACCCTTTCGTTTGCTAAACCACATAGTCACCCAAATAAACCAGTACCTTTACGAAGTGTTGATGACATCCAAAGTCTTAAGTGATTGTGTTTACGTATTGGAGAAAAAATATATATATGTGAAAAAAAATGAAAAAAAAAAGAAAAAGAAAAAAAAAATAGAAGTTGTTTGTTATGGTTAATTATGACCAAAGTTGTGTTTATTTATGTGTGTTGTGAATAAGGATTGTCAATCACTTTGGTTACACCAGTTTTATTTTAGCCACTCTTTAGCCAAATCTATCCTACCTTTACCCTAAGCCCAAAACCTGTAAGTCCTTTAGATATGTGCATTGTCTACAGTTTAGCTAAATCTTTTGTAACATCCTCTAGACGAATGGTTCAATTAGGTTTTGCACTTTTTCTATTTATTTTCACTATTGGATTATGTTTTTGTGTGATGACAAGCATATAAAACATTCTTGATGCATTAGTTATTAAACAATTGATTTGTGTTTTGAGTCCTTTCTTTACAACTTGTTCGGTTGATGACAAAACTTAGTAGCGGGTTAGGTGACATAAAGAGGGTTGACTTGACGCTTACAATTGGGTAGATAATAGGGTTTGATGACAAGAACTTGTTCTACCAGTTAATTAACTAATTTCCAGAACCATGTCTATGTGGTTCCCAATCTATAAACTGAAAATTGTGTGAAACCTAGAACCTGAAGTTTAGAGGGAGTTACTTCTTTATTATTACTGTTATCTATTCGAATCACTTAATCAACTTTTTCAAGCACAACAACGTTCTACATCATAAAATATTATTTTTAATTAATTAGTTTAATTAATAAAATTGCTATCAACATTAACCACATACTCCTCGTGGTTCGACAACCCTACTCCCTATATTGCAGTCCTTGTAGCTAAGGAGTTGTTTTTAAAATAGTTTTTGATTAGCACTCGACACGCGATCAAAATGGAGCCGTTGCCGGGGACTTCGTGCGCTTAGTGTTTTTAGTTTTAGTTGTCTTTACTTAAAAAAATAAAAAATAAAAAAAAACTAAAAAAAAGGTGTATATAAAAGTGTTATTTAATTTTATTAGATTTCACTTTGGGTGTTCTAGTTGTGCAGGTTTTTTCTTTACAGGTGTAGAACACTATGGATTGGGTTGATGAAGACAATGAACCATGCTATAGTTGTGGAAGTTTCGCTTATTGGACTGAAGATTGTAAAGATTGTCCAAAGCCTCTACCGCTAGTAGATCCTTATTGTTTTTGTTGCGGAGAAATACATAGGGATGAAGACTGCACAATATTTTGGAGTGATCCAGAATATTGGAATGAAATGTGTAAGTCGGGGTACCGGGCAACTCCATGTCAAGAAAATGACCATAGTTACTATAACTATGACCCCGAAGAGGCACCTTTCTCAGGTAACCAGGAGGATTATTTTTATTATTATGAAAACTTACAATCATGTTTTTCTCCAGGTTACTATCAAGATCAATATCAAATTCCTCCCGATGAAGACAAAAGTGTAGAGATGACATATCAAAGCAAGGAGGAAAATAACTTTGCTCAAGCAGAAACGATATTATCCAAGCTTAAGGAATTTTTATCAACACCCAACCTCTCAATTCAACAAAGAATTGAGTACCTAAGTTTGAAATGCGATGTGTTATCGGCAAGGATAGATATAGCAGAGTCTATGTCTCCCTTACCTGATGATATCAGAGACTATTCTCAAGTTAAGGATGGGGATGTGGAGACTAATACCACACCAAATCCTTCACTTGTTGAAGAGTTACAAGTAGAAAAGGTTGTTGTTGTTGTTATTGATGCAGGTGTCACAAGTCTTGCTCAAGATTCTCACAACTCTCATCCCGCACTGATTACCCTCATAAACAAGGTTCGGGATGAAGATCCAAAGACAAATATTAGGAATGTGAGATTACAAGACATCGGGCAAAGGCTAGTGAGATGGTTATTCCACAGCGACAAAAAGCGCCCAATTCACATGTCAATCTTTAAACATCTGTTTATTTGGCATGTAAATTACCGAGCATACTTTGGAAATTCGGTAGGCAAATGTTCTTTGAGACCACCATGAATGAACATCAGGTATGATTCTTGTATATTTTGTATATTTATATATTTTGTTTTATTTTTTTCTTTTATTTTTAGTTTTTTGAGTCTCTTTTGATTTCTGGGAATGCTTGGAGTTTAACTTGCAATCAGATAACTTCGCCTGTACTCAATCTCCATTCAGGCGGGGTAAAGCTGTACATCATTGGTGTATCAGACATCCCAGAATTTTATGTTTTTATTTTTCTTTTGAGTCTTAGTTTTCAGGTTTATTTATCGGCCGCGAATGAAATGCTATACGGCTTGATTGGGAGGGACTCCAGAGACTCATACGCACACTGCCTATATCCAGGGGAGTCTGTTCCTTTTATTATTGTTGTACATTTTTTTTCTACTTTATTTTATTCCCTAGTTCACATTGAGGACAATGTGTCGTTCAAGTGTGGGGTGGGGAAACTTCGTTTTTATTTATTCTTGAGTCTAAATTTTTTTTAAAAAAAAAATCTCCAAAAAAATAAAAAAATTAAATTGAAAATGTCTTGAAAATTGTTCTTAAAAAGCATTCTAATCAGACATATAAGCAGCTCTTTCAGTACATACCGGTTGTTTCTTGAATGTTTTGGCAGTAGGTCCTTAGTCATTGTCTAATTTGTGGAAAAGTAATATGAACCGTTTTCAGCAGGTGTTTTTAAAGAAAAAAGTTTAGAATTGCCTGACTAGGTTTAACAAGCTATTGTTAATAAATGCATGCACACATCGGTAACCCATTTCCCCACTTTTGTGAGAGCTTGAGCCTACTAGATGATAGATTGACTTATATATATATATATATATATATATATATATATATATATATTCATTTGTTGAGAGTAGGCCAGATGTTTCTCTATTGCAGAACTTATGTGATTTGATACATGCTGAGGTTGTAGACTAGATATGCACGTACATGACAAAGGCTATTTAGGATTCCCTTTTTGTTTTACACCTTTTATTTGTTATGTGTGACCCGTTGCACCAAAATATTACCATTAGTAGCCAATTTTGAGCTTATACCCTTTCGTTTGCTAAACCACATAGTCACCCAAATAAACCAGTACCTTTACGAAGGGTTGATGACATCCAAAGTCTTAAGTGATTGTGTTTACGTATTGGAGAAAAAATATATATATGTGAAAATAAATGATAAAAAAAGAAAAAGAAAAAAAAAATAGAAGTTGTTTGTTATGGTTAATTATGACCAAAGTTGTGTTTATTTATGTGTGTTGTGAATAAGGATTGTCAATCACTTTGGTTACACCAGTTTTATTTTAGCCACTCTTTAGCCAAATCTATCCTACCTTTACCCTAAGCCCAAAACCTGTAAGTCCTTTAGATATGTGCATTGTCTACAGTTGAGGTGTGATTGTTATACAAGCCTATGATAACAGAGTTACATAGTTGGTTTTTGAGCGAATAATACTAGCGCATTACATGCTAGTCCAGATATTAAACCGAGTGGAGTGAAAATTTGTGAGGGGTGTGTTGCATGAAAATAAAAACCGGAAGCATTTTAGGCTTAGTCGGGTAAATTCTGTTTTTAAATGGAAATCATTTTGACTTGCTGAATTAACACATCTAATGCTGATATGTAAATGGGGTATGACTTTGGATCTTAGCTAAGGTATAATGGGCGACTGGGGTGCTAGTCTGTGATAATGTTTTGAGCAGAGTGAATATAATTTTTTCGAGACGAAAAAAGATAAGTGTGGGGGTGTGATGTGTTGTGGAAAACACCTTGTTAATATGTTAGTTTTGTATATATTTAAGTCTTTTATTGTGTGCTTTTAGGAGGTCTTAATTATTTATTGGTGTATATGTGTTTTGTAGGTGTTCGTGAGATATGAGCTTAATACGAAAGAACTTTGATCAAGTCGCAGACACCCGGTACAAAAGCATGGAGTAATAATAATATATCTATATAATAATAATAATGATAATGATAATGATAATGATAATGATAATGATAATGATAATGATAATGATAATGATAATAATAATAATAATAATAATAATAATAATAATAATAATAATAATAATAATAATAATAATATTAGAAACTTGACAAAAGAAAAGAAGCGGCCCTAAGGCCCAACTCATGAAAAGGAGACCACAATATTTGAAGGAATTTAATTATGTGGAGGGGAGGATATTGTAGGGCTCCCATCTTCTAGGATAGGGATCGCACAACAGGAAGCTCGCAGGGGATACATCATCGCACGAAAATAAGAGATGGAGGAAGAAGCTTCAATGACCAAGATGCAAGGCTAAATCTTTTGTGACTTCCTCTAGACGAATGGTTCAATTAGATTTTGCACTTTTTCTATTTATTTTCACTATTGGATTATGTTTTTGTGTGATGACAAGCATATAAAACATTCTTGATGCATTAGTTATTAAACAATTGATTTGTGTTTTGAGTCCTTTCTTTATAACTTGTTCGGTTGATGACAAAACTTAGTAGCGGGTTGGGTGACATAAAGAGGGTTGACTTGACGCTTACAATTGGGTAGATAATAGGGTTTGATGACAAGAACTTGTGCTACCAGTTAATTAACTAATTTCCAGAACCATGTCTATGTGGTTCCCAATCTATAAACTGAAAATTGTGTGAAACCTAGAACCTGAAGTTTAGAGGGAGTTACTTCTTTATTATTACTGTTTTCTAATCGAATCACTTAATCAACTTTTTCAAGCACAACAACGTTCTACTTCATAAAATATTATTTTTAATTAATTAGTTTAATTAATAAAATTGCTATCAACACTAACCACATACTCCTCGTGGTTCGACAACCCTACTCCCTATATTGCAGTCCTTGTAGCTAAGGAGTTGTTTTTAAAATAGTTTTTGATTAGCACTCGACACGCGATCAGTATGCATGCATCCTGGTGCGTTCAGCTCACTTAGAGTGATGAAATCCTTATTTGTATCCTCAGCCACAACCTATACTCCATAGGTTCATTCGTAGGAACGATTGGGTTAATAAGGGCATCCGGCATCATAAGCGAAATGGGAACGATGGGTTCCACATAATTTAGCAGACTTATCAAGCCGATATCGTTCTTAGGGAGAACGACTGTAGGCTTGATATAAGTCACTCGAATAATGGAAGCTGCAGCATTGACAGACTCAACCCAAGCCTGAGAACCATCGTCAATATTAGTCTTGGCAGGATGCCAAGGAATGAAAACCAGTTGTTCATCGAAAGCCTCAAGAAAATGTTGTTAACAGCAACGAACTCAACCCTGAAACAGACATGGTCATAGCGGCTTGGCAAGGGTCATAAAGACGTCTATGCCAACGATAGTTACCTCAGCATGAGCCTCCATATCCACAGCAACATCAAATTCTACAAGAGCCATAGAGACAACACACTCATCAAGAGCTACACTCTTAGAAAAGACACAGGATTTCGCTTGAGCCATAGAGCAATAACACCAGTAGCAACAACAGGCTCGGCTGGAGCCTTAGACTCGTCGCAGTTATTAGATGTGTGATAAATAGTATCCATAGGACCTAGAAACCAACCAGCATCTTTCCTAATATCAAAGATAGTGGTCACAACAAGAATAGCAACAAGTAGAGGTAGAAGGATCATGATTTATCGAGACATCACGATAAAATGGAGATGATACAGACTTTGATGAATCAGGTGTGTCGTTTTTCTCGTTGGGATCCTCTTCCATGTTATTTTGGCACAACCATCGAAAGTCATCTCATTAAGTGCCTTTCCGTCATCTAAGCGAGGCTGATGGAATTCTTTTCTGATAGGCCACGCAGTGAGAGTATTAAAATACGACAAGAGATTAGATAAGTCACATTGTCCATAATGAATGGATCTCGCAACCTTAGTTTATAAACCACCATGACGAGGGGACGCAACGTCTCAATATCTATGGGGATTGATGGAAAACACTTCGCATCAATTGTCGACCCAAATAGATAACTAGTCTCGTTGTCATGACGAGGGTGACGAACGTTCAACATTGCAACAAGAGAAATTGAATTGTCGTTCCCTGGGTAAGTTTAATTTAACAGAATAACATGACCGCTTCCAGTAGTCCGTCATTTGATTTTTGAGGGGGCGGGGGATTTCAATGTCAGCAGAAAGCGTCTTGCGACATTTGACAATTACGGAGCATACACTATACGATTACGGCTCCCGAAGTGTGGTTCCACTTCATAGGATTTATGACGGACTCAGACACAGCATATGCATCGAACATACTCGGGCGTCCACCCACTGAAAAGATACTACCAATAATCCCTGAAAAGCAAGCAGGTGGATGCAGGTAGAGGAGTCTTACGATGACCTTTACACCTCAAGAAGGTAGTATGACATAATCGTCACTGATAAATCTACCACGCATTATTTCTGGAATACGATCCAGCGCTGTTGCAAGGGATGTCGACCACACGTGAACACCCAATACATCGAGTAGTGGCTTCCGATGGGTTAATCGTATGCACTTCCGAGTGAGTCCATAGCCAAAGGACGGCTGGGGCTTGCTTTTCCACTACACACTGTCATCATAGCACTGGCAAACGTTGCTGCGATGGTGATCAGTGGCTGGAATTTTTGACATCATCGAAAATTAGCAAAACCCTATGACTTGTAGATGTGCAATACGGCTGGCTGATTTTCGCAATCAATCCACAACTACATAGGAACAACCGTCACTGTCGATTCGAACGAGGGCTATCGAGCCTTTTAAATAAATATGATCAAGCCCCTTAACTCAGCAAGGTCAATTATGTCTTCCAATTTGAGAAGAAACACCTAGTCCTCAATGACAACTTGGGCATATGTGAGATCGAGAATGACTTATTCAAAATAACAACACAGCAACACGCGGGCCACGAATCTCATAACCGATCCACAAAGGGTCCCGTGCTTAAACCGCGCTGGTTTTGTAGGGAAGCACCCTAGGTCTTCTATGGGTCTGGGTATAATGTTCCACGCATCGTACCAGACATTCATCGCTCTGGTAGACAGTACGTCCTCATACGTCCGCTCCTTTGGAAGAACTTTGTGACGGAGGCATTTAGCTCCTATTCAAGGAAGTTTTCGTCTCCCGTCCCTATCAGAAGTGAGGGTTACGTCAGATTACTCATATGAATAGACGTTCGAGCTCTTCGGTGTTCGTATCTTAGAGGTAATACTGAAGAAAGCTCATTGGGTTTGCAAGGATCGAAATCAAGGGATATTGACAAGACCTCCCTTTTAACCCATTGGCCAATTCAAACTAGACGTTTATACGTTTCGACAACTTTTTTAAATATAAATATTTATATAAATATACATATATACATATAATCCAACAGTTTTAGTCCAACTACAACACAAAGTCATGACCAATATACGAATACTATCATATAATAATTTTCGTTAACGTTTTATCGGTTCATTTCGCGAATTAAAACTACTTTGTTCGTATTTGATATATTTATAAACAAAAACAATAAAATACGAATTATATATAATGAAACTACGCGCGCGTCTTGTTCCGCGTGTTAACCGGAAGTGAGCCGTTTGACCGATGTTGACCGAGTTGACTCGGTTTGACCGAGTTTGACTCGGTTTGACTAAGTTAGACTAGTTCCAAAAATCTGACAACATTGACTGGATCCACCAATGACCTGAACAAGATCTGGACCACCAAAGCAAGCCCGGATCGGATCTGACCCGAAACCACTATCTACACCTGTCGGACCACCACATCCATCCTGCTTGCACCCAAATCGAAGTAACCACAACAGATCTAAGACAACCTACGACCAGAAAATTGACCCAAACACCCAAATAATACAATTCGGGTTCCAACACTACCCCCTGCAACCATCACCACTAACCACCAAGGTCGGGACCATCACAACCACAACTGAGAACCAACCCCAAATCCCACCGAAAACCACCTCTGTCACCTCTATTACTGTTGGTTCTGCTTGTTTTCGGGCCTAAATCGGCGCAATAACCACCACCGTGAGCCATCAACACCCGTCGGGCCACCACCTTACCACCACAAGTCGTCTTCGACCTCAAAACCACTATCAAAACCGTCATCAAGCATAACCACCTACCAAAACGCATTCCTAACCGTCACCATTAACAAATCTGACCACTAAAATTGACGACCCACAACATGTTTCCTGTCATGCCGCTAACCACTACTCAACGAACCAAACCATCTCAATCCACCGCCTGGAACCACCACAAATGACCCCCGAGCCTTCGACCATAAGCACCCAACCCGTTTCTAGGTTTAAGCTCACGCCGCCGCCACCAAAGAGCATTGTCGTCGGTTGGCTGCTTTAAAAGGAGGAGGATAGAGGGAAACAAGGGAGGTAGAGAGGGAGTGAAGATAAGAGGGATAACCATTTTAGAGAGAGAGTAGAGAGAGAGGAGAGGTGGCGGTTAGGGTTTGGGGGGGGGGGGGGGAGGGGGTTTAGCAGCTGAAAATGGAGAAGAAATGAGGAGAAAAGGGTTTAAATAGCTAGGGTTTGGGGTAGGTAGATGTACACCGCGTATCGAACCCGTTTTAAACGAAAGCGCTTCGGTTTTATTTTGCGGTCCATAAATTAGTCATAAAAATTAATTGGTTATGTTCGGTATTAGAAACTTACCTAAACCAAGCAACTTAAATATTATTATCATGATCCGACGCGTATATTAAGAACACGCGTTTACATCGCGTTAACTGAATCGCTCGCAGTTTCCTTCATTATAATGATTCGTTTACTTTCAAAACTTAATAAATGACATTATTTACAATAAATAATTATTCCGAAAGATCGATAACGGTTAAGACCACGCATTTCGACGTCCGATTCCCGCGTCGGTTACTCTTCGCGTTTCTAAAACACTGCACTTTTGACCGTTATTCGTGCCGATTTCAAATCCGATCACGTCAATGGCAAATATGTGTCATATTTACAGAGAATAACGTTATGCTTGTCCATTTTGACGGATTTTTACTCATGTCAGTTCGTTAACGTTAAATATGCGAAGCCTTTCTTTAAAGGCATCAAGGCTTCTACGAATTTTGAGAAGGACATCGTTTGACTGATAACGGCTCAACTAACTATAACACTACTAGAAAAATACCTTTCTTGACGCGCATTGCCTGTCATGAAAGGGTGTTTATGACACACAAAAGAAAGTCGTTATAGGCATGGTCATAAAAGTAATATGACATGCACTCGCGTGTCATTGTTTAATGACACTCTTTTTTACACGCATTTACGACACACATTTATGACACATGCTTATGACTTTCATTTTGCATGTCATGTTTTTTATTTACCTAAAAAAATTACTACACAATTACTAATTAACCCTGAATTCATATTTATATTTATAATAACAAAATCAATAAATTTCATAATAAAATGCATATATTATATATACCAAAAACCCATTACATTTGTCGAATTCTACCACAAGTATTCAACGGTTACAAAATTGTGTCAATACATTACGTTAGTCAAGACCTAAAAATACGGATCACTTGAAAATGAAAGTAGCAGCATAACTTAACCATTCTTCACGAATGCCATCAATATCCGCATCAGTGTAGGCTTCTACTCCTCCCCCAAACTGAAACAACAATTAAATTAATAAGATGAAAAGGTTAAGTATCGTGATGGTTTTAGATTCTTCAACAATAAGCAATCAACTTTGTACCCATAGTTGTCAATTCTAAATAGTGACAAGCTACCTATTAGAATAATGCTAAATTCAGCGATTTGCATATGGATTTAGATTCTTCCTATGGCAGGCTCATGTATTTGCATATGTGTTTTAATTGTATGTCACACCATAACGAACCTAGGCTGCAACTAAGTTTATGAATATGTATTTAGATTCTTCACAAGGCTGTAAGTTTTCACCCAATGAGAATGAGGATAAGCAACACATAGGAAGAAACAATGTTACCAAAAATCATATGAAGTTCCACGTATATATACCAACTTTTTGAGGATACACCTATCATAATATCCGGTGAAAAAAATACCTGTAATTTTGGCGCAAGGCGACATAGCGCGCAAAACAGAACCTATGATTGAATTCATGTTCTCCAAGTAGCCGAAATTAACATTAAACAGAAAAATTAAGTGCTCACCTTGGTGTTGACCCATTTGAGTTTAACTCTCTTGCCGGTGGCATTCTGTGCAATATACACGGTCATTGCCCTATTTAAAAAAAAAAAAAAGATATATATTAAAGCATATTCTAACAATCCAACACACTTTTTTTCAAAAACTTACAACTAACGAATTTTTAATGGTGTTAAATGCACTAATAGTCATACGTAGCAAACTAACAAAAATAAATATCTTAACCAAGATGATGGAAAATCATGAAAACTTGGATGTTGCCGATGGCTTGGTCTCAGACTGGAGAAAGAAAATAAAGAAACATGCATCCCAAACAGAAACATTGTCTAAGCAGACTCACATATTTCTGTTCTTTATGTGACTTTGTAATCGAGCCGGCTCGGCTCGGCTCGATAACAAAACGAGATTTTTCGAGTCGAGCTTTTTTCGAGCGAGTTGCGAGCCACGATCATTTTGTACACCTCTACATACATATAAATATCTTAAACAAAAAATGTTTTATTTTAGTAAAATATTTACTTTTTGAAAACGTGATAATAATTAGACAACATCACCGGAGCCGTAGCGAAAACGAGTCAATAGGGTATTCCTAACCGCGAGTAAAGCTAACTTAATTGCCAACAACTAACAATAAACACTTATGCAGCCTTAGCATGCATCCAAAACAGGTTCTATTGCTATAGCATTCACATGTGCAACAACATACATGTAGCTTAAACACTATATCAAACACTAGCTGATTACCCCGGGAGGGTCCCGGGGTAAAAAATCTAATTTTACGTGATAATCTATTGCAAATGGCTAAAGTTAACTAACCGCAAAATCTCTCAATCATTGCATGTTCATAGTATTATAATCAGTAATAACTCATATTCTCTAATCTAAAACCTAATCAGTAATCATGTAAAGAATCACTTATGTAAGCTACAACTATTCAAAAACTCATCACATCTCTTTAATTTCTCACATTCTAATGGCTCTTATAATTCCTAACCTTATCAACTAAACAAACACTTAAGTTGAAAGTTGTAACCATTGCATCTCATTATGCCACGTGGCATAATCAAGAGATGGTTCAGCGATTTGCATATGGATTTAGATTCTTCCTATGGCAGGCTCATGTATTTGCATATGTGTTTTAATTGTATGTCACACCATAACGAACCTAGGCTGCAACTAAGTTTATGAATATGTATTTAGATTCTTCACAAGGCTGTAAGTTTTCACCCAATGAGAATGAGGATAAGCAACACATAGGAAGAAACAATGTTACCAAAAATCATATGAAGTTCCACGTATATATACCAACTTTTTGAGGATACACCTATCATAATATCCGGTGAAAAAAATACCTGTAATTTTGGCGCAAGGCGACATAGCGCGCAAAACAGAACCTATGATTGAATTCATGTTCTCCAAGTAGCCGAAATTAACATTAAACAGAAAAATTAAGTGCTCACCTTGGTGTTGACCCATTTGAGTTTAACTCTCTTGCCGGTGGCATTCTGTGCAATATAGACGGTCATTGCCCTATTTAAAAAAAAAAAAAGATATATATTAAAGCATATTCTAACAATCCAACACACTTTTTTTCAAAAACTTACAACTAACGAATTTTTAATGGTGTTAAATGCACTAATAGTCATACGTAGCAAACTAACAAAAATAAATATCTTAACCAAGATGATGGAAAATCATGAAAACTTGGATGTTGTCGATGGCTTGGTCTCAGACTGGAGAAAGAAAATAAAGAAACATGCATCCCAAACAGAAACATTGTCTAAGCAGACTCACATATTTCTGTTCTTTATGTGACTTTGTAATCGAGCCGGCTCGGCTCGGCTCGATAACAAAACGAGATTTTTCGAGTCGAGCTTTTTTCGAGCGAGTTGCGAGCCACGATCATTTTGTACACCTCTACATACATATAAATATCTTAAACAAAAAATGTTTTATTTTAGTAAAATATTTACTTTTTGAAAACGTGATAATAATTAGACAACATCACCGGAGCCGTAGCGAAAACGAGTCAATAGGGTATTCCTAACCGCGAGTAAAGCTAAACTAATTGCCAACAACTAACAATAAACACTTATGCAGCCTTAGCATGCATCCAAAACAGGTTCTATTGCTATAGCATTCACATGTGCAACAACATACATGTAGCTTAAACACTATATCAAACACTAGCTGATTACCCCGGGAGGGTCCCGGGGTTGAAAAATCTAATTTTACGTGATAATCTATTGCAAATGGCTAAAGTTAACTAACCGCAAAATCTCTCAATCATTGCATGTTCATAGTATTATAATCAGTAATAACTCATATTCTCTAATCTAAAACCTAATCAGTAATCATGTAAAGAATCACTTATGTAAGCTACAACTATTCAAAAACTCATCACATCTCTTTAATTTCTCACATTCTAATGGCTCTTATAATTCCTAACCTTATCAACTAAACAAACACTTAAGTTGGAAGTTGTAACCATTGCATCTCATTATGCCACGTGGCATAATCAAGAGATGGTTGAGGCCACCATTGAACGCCACGTAAGTAACTATCAATTCTTCCCGGGAGCGTCCCAGGGTTGAAAAATATAACCATTCTAATAATACTAATACTAATAGTAATAATTATTACTCTTGTAATTAAATAAATAAAAAAATAAGGTAACACCATGTGTTGCAGTGTTGCGCGATTCTTTCTCTTAGCTTTTCTTGATGACGTATACCTAGTAAAATTTCAATGATAACATGACGATTGGGCTGATTTTCAAAATCGTAGATAAGAACCTAGTTTAAAAGAAAAAACATGATTAATGAATAACATGAACACTTTGTGTGTTTTTTTCCTGTATGAACGAAACCCCACAAAAAAATAGTCGATTTTTTCTCCGTTTTTTATATAGCACTATGGTACACGTTGGAAAGATAATAAAACGCTCATTAATTTGGTGTAATTTTTTTCTTTAAAAAATCTCGTATATAAAATATATAAATGTTTAAAAATTATGGGAGGAAACATGAGAGAGAAAATTTTAAATTTATTTTTAAATTCTTTTTTCCTAAAATAACTCAATTTAATTAAAAAAAGAAAATAATAAAAAACACTAAAATCTTTCAATTATGATGCCACGTGGCAGTTTCATGGAGAGGTTGAATGCATCATTGCACGTCACGTCAGCAATGTTCAATTCTTTTATATATATTAATTAATAGATTACCAGCAAATTAACATCCAAATATGCAATTTCTAGGCATGCCAAAAGTAAGCCTATTTATCAACATCCAATAATAAACATGTAACTAAAACCATAAATACTTACCTATGAGAAACACTTTTAAGGATACCGAATATGAAGATCAGGTGTACATGTGTTCTCATCATGTCAAACAGGTCAAAAGGTGTCCAAGCCTTTTGAATGATCTTTGAACATAATACGAATTCTGCTTTTAGGTTGTACCACACCAATATATATAGAATACTATAGGGGTTGGCTACCAATGAAATAGCACCTACACTCCATAATCAACATGAAAAGAAACACCTGCAAACATAAGCAATGATAAAATTAAAAAGTCCAACACTCTATAAATAGAAAAAACGCAAATAGGGCAAAAACTCAATACAGAGACATTTAGGAAGCTCAACTGAATTTAGGAACTTCAAAGCAAATTAAGCGTAAAACATGATCATTTTAACCGACCCGTTACCCAACCTAGTCGACTCACGCGTTTACTACAATCCCATGTATACTGATTTCCAGCCTTAATTATCATAACATACTATCACAAACTCATTCAGACATTAACTTATTTTGACCTAATCCATTTACTCAGAAATCCAAACAAAGTAGACAGCAAAACAGCTTTTTAGCCAACTTGCAACAGAGAAATACCAAATGTTTTATCACATTTGTAGGTATGTTTAAGCCTCTTTTTATCAGAATTAAAGCCGCATTTTACACCACTTTTTACCATATTTGAAGCTCATTTTTATGTCTTTTTAGCACACATACACCATTAATATGGGAGGACAGTACATGTTAGGCTCTTCTAATAAAAGTACAATGTTATATTGGAGGTGAATAGAGGTTAGGCTGTTCAAATATAAACAAATGTTGAAGATCGAGCAGAAAAGTCTATATATCTGTACTTTGTAAGCATGCTGAAGTATATTTTCTTTATAGGCCCTTTTATTTGTTGATCACAACTAATAGAAATGTTCTTAAAAACATAGGCTTCTTTCATTTTGAAGAAGAATTGAGAGCCAAGTTAAGCTTCCACACTAATCTCAATGGATATCCAGAATAAAGCCAAATGCTTTATCAGATTAAGAGTGGTTCTAACAAGATAAACCTCCTAAATAATTAAAGGTAAAAATGTATATTACAAATCACCATGTTAAATCATCTTAAACTTTTTAACATAGATCTACAGCAAATTTTCAATGTTCTTCAAAATGATGAGATATACAATGATCAAGATATTGTAACAAGAGACCACATAATTAAAAAAAAAAAACACACAAAACTAATACAACCTTCCCTGTCAACCCATAAGTTAAACCAACGAAAAGGACATGGCCCGTATTTTTTATTGTCAATGGATAATTATAACGGCATATGATCAGACAAGTATCTAGGAAAAGCACGTAAACACGCCTTAGGCCATGATTGAAAAAAATCAGAAGAAACCAAGCATCGGCCAATTTTACTCATCTTCATACCCGTACCCTTTCCTGTAATAAAAGTAAATTAATAACCCTTCATACTATACTCTAACAACCCCGCTTCTTCAATAAAATCATTAAAATCGTTTGCCACCGAAGCGTTAAAAATGAATTTTTCCTCTCTTCCGGATGCCTAACTGCATTAAAATCGCCTAAACAACACCACATGCCATAAGTGCACTCCCCGAAAAGGGAGTGCGAAAGTCGATCGTCCTTGCCCTTCCCGTTCTTACTCCGGTTTCTATACCGCCTGCCGACCTTGTTGTTTTCGGCGAGCCTAACCTTTCTGCTGACCCATACCGGAGCAGCCTGTTGTGGAGGCACCCATGCCCGTGTCCGCGCCCGCGCCAGAGTCATCCCGGCGACCGAGAAGGCGATCCCAGGCCCGCAAACAGCCTTAGCTCCCCACTCTCGTGGGTGACGTGACATATAGGGACGAGGAGGATTACGAGGAGGCGATGTCCCTAGGCGGATCTTCTGGGACGCCACTGTACATGGAGTGTGGTGTTCTTCTTTCTCACGACTCGCAGTTGATGAGCTTGGTTGTTCGCATACGGGAACTGGAGGACCGTGTATCAGAGGCTGATCAGGGGAGGTTTACAGCTGCTATGGGATGGGTGGAGGCGGAGAGACGTTTGGAGGCACTGGAGCAGAGGATGATTGAGCTGGACCAACATATGAGAGTTGCAGTCGCTATCCTTGCTGCTGCTTTTCTACCTTCATCTTCATAGGATACATCATGGTTGTACCTTATGTTGTGTTATTTTGTGGTTGTTGTTTATGTAAGCACGTAAAGGATCGGCTAATCAACAAAGATAATGATCAAACATGTTCAATTCAGGTGCGGAATCCCTGAATTGATCACAAAATGATAATAAAACTAGCAAAACACATAAATCATCATAAACATATTCATTTCATTCAATAAGATAATCAATTACACTTCAAAATGTTGTTTATAATGATTAAACTTGATTACAGACTCAATAAAAACCCTAGGGAGAAACACACACTGGGAGGGAAAACAAATGACCAAAAGTTAAACATTCAAAAAAGAGATTGCCTTATTGTAGATGCATTTTGTGCGACTAATGCTTTGGATTACTAATAACATATGTTTTTGTGTTCTGATGAATGGTCAAAGGAAAGATAAATGGGCGAATGAGAGATTATAAAGGTGCGAAGGAGAGCTAATGGTACGAAGGAGAGATAGGAGGTCGAAGGTAGTTTAGATGTTTATGTAAAGCTTGGTTCGACCATGGTGTTTGGGCGAACCTGCACATTCGACCAAGCAATATGGGCGAATGTGCAGGCCTATAAATAGGTTAAGCTCATTTTGAATGTAAGTTTTTGGTCATTTTTGTTTCCCTCCTGTTTGAGTCTCTCCCTAGGGTTTTGTGTAAACTTAATTCACGTCATATCTTGATTGTAAACCTTATTTTAACGTGTAATTCAGTGTGTTTATCAATGAAATGAAGCTTTTAAAGATGATTTCTGTGTTTTGTTGATATTATTATCATTTTGTGATTGATTCAGGGATTCCGCACCTGAATCAAACTTGTTTGATCACTTTCTTTGTAGATTTGACGATCCTACGCGCATACAAAGTGGTATCAGAGCCATTATAGATCAAACAACCACAAATTGATAATTTTTCAGCTGATTTGGACCCTATTTTGATCAAAAACTTTCTGTTTTCATTGATAAAACTGAATTGATGATAATTTGATTGATTAGAGCTTGTTTTCTCGAATAAAATGCATAATTCTCTTTGATAAACTTGTTCCAAATCAAATCCGAAGCAAATCTAAATTAACTAATTTTCAAAGAATAACCGTTTTTGAAAGTGCAGGGTCGAACCTAGGGAGAATAGGCGAACGTGTGTGTTAAACGGTCGAACCAAAGGATTTTTGGTCGAAGGTGGTGTTTTAACTGGTCGAATCTAGAGTTTGTTAGTGTATTGGTGTACATTCGACCATAATTGTCTCATTCGACCATTCGGACGGTCGAAGGTGAAATCAAACGGTCGAAAGAGAGTTTAAACGGGCGAAAGTGATTTGTGTTTGACATACTACTCATTCGTATCTTTTAAAACGGTCGAAGGAGAACAATTTTACTCATTCGACCACTCGCTACATACGAAGGAGAAAGTTGTTTAAAACTTTTCTAATCTTTTCGTGTTTAATCATTTTCAGATCAAGATGTGGAACTTTCCGACTACACCACGACCTAACACGACACCACAACAGAAGACAACCATGGATCCTTGGTCGGTTGCTGCCCAAAAGTCTAGTCAATCATCACAACCTATCAATTACATGGCGATGACTAGTACTATTCCTCAACATGTTGCGCAACCACAACCGCAACCGATTGGTGACTATTGGGGAGTAGCAGCAGCAGCGGTTCACTCACAGACGACTAATGTCATATCAACTGTAACACCCCAACCGATGGCGGAAACATCGAGGTGTCACGTAGTGACGATTGTTCATTAGCTCATGGACTAAAGTGTAAATTTGAATACATTGATTAAATAATTTATTACATTGAAACGAAATTGCAGGATACAATAATTCTAAAGTGACAAGTCTAGCTAAAATACAATGTAAACAAGACTGAAATATAAAATCCAAAAGCCTAAAAGAAGCGTCTCAAAAACAACCTGAAACATGTACAAAAATATTTTGGTCAATACAAAAATTGTATTGGTGAGCATACCCTGTTTAAACAAATATAGTAGAAAAGTGTTTAGCAATTCATGTGCGGTACCATTTGCAATTATGTAATAAGTAATATCCGTTCAAAACCAAACCTGAGAAGAATGACTAACACATGACTAACCAACTGAATAATGAATTAACAAGACAATGACCAAGATTCTCAACAGAGTCTCAAGGGGGTATACCATAGTACTATTCATTGAAAAGCTAGGCCGCCCAGCGGTTAATGATTTTGACAAGTCATAGACACACCAATTATCATAAAGCAAACACACATGAGAATTGCATTAAGTATAAGAAATTGAAACTTGATTAATATATAAGTACATGAGTCACCCCAAAGTAGTAAAACAGTAAAAAGGGGAAAGATATACTCACAGTTTGCGAAAGCGATCAAAATCCACTTAAGCGATCGTGAGCTAAATCATGGGAATTTCGAGGAATTCAACCTATAATGTGTAAGCATACTAATAAGGAAATGTCTAAAAGTCTAAGGTAACTAGGGTCTAAGGCATTAGGGTTTGCTAAGTCGATTTGGGGAATTAGAGTTTTTATGACATGTTACGTTAATGAAAAAGTTGTATATCACAAATAACATATGAAAGATTGTAAATGTGGTTTAAATAATATAATTATTACCAATTGAGTATTTAGTTAAAAATATGTTTAAATAATTAAGACAAAATAATTTAGTTATGAGTTACTCAAAGATCCATCAATGATAACAAAGACTTTTAAATCATAAGACATTTCTATTTTATAAGAAAAATATTTGTAAAATAGGTGTTGTAATAGTATAAATAAATAAACGTGTAATTATGCCGTAATTGATAAATAATACTAATAATACAAGACACGATCCAAAAATGCTATTTTTGTAGGAATTGGACACTTTCTGATGTAAACTAACAACAATAATTTTCCCATAATTTTTATAAGCTATTTATATTTAAAACTGATTTAATGCGATTAAATCATGTTTAAATGATTAAAAATAGGAAAATCAATAAAAATAAAAGTTTTCTGAACCAATAATTTTTAATTAAGTTCATAATGATTAGAAATAATTTATCAAAAATTTTGAGATAAAAATCATTAAAAATGAATTTTTAATCAATTAATTATGATTAAAACAATTTAAATTAATAAAATCATGAAAATAGATATTTTTCAGAAAACTAAAAATATGACAATTTTCTATGAGGTATCAAGAAGCTACACCTAAATTTTCATAAATTTTGGAGGAAAAATGGATTTATTATGAATATTTCAAGATTTATGTGTATTTATGTTCATATATATATTACATAAAGAAATGAAAAATAAAAAAACCAAAAAAAAAATGACCAGACCCGTATGTATTTAGAATCGAACCCGGGTCTGACCTACAAACAAGCATGCACACAGCCACTCGGCTACATGTGTTTATTTGTTTTAATTTGGAAGTTATTTTAATTATATCTACCTTTCATATCATCATCTTCCCCAAATACTTCAAGAACCCTAACCCTAGCCCTAAATCTAATAACCCATTACAGAACTGTTAAGACATCTGTTATAAGGGGTTTATGAGCGGAACTGTATAATAAATGAAATGGCAACATGAATATGAACTTACAAAACGAATATGGCTCGCAATAAAGACCGGTTATCCGAAACTTTTGAGTTGAAATTACCCAGCTTTCTGGTTCCAATTGGAGTGTTTTCGAAATGGGTTTAACTCAGAAATGAAAGTGGAACATGATTCCTATGCTACGTTTATATGATTCTTGTAAAGAAACAGACTTTAAATGACTTTAAAAATCCGACCGTTACCTTCCTTTAATCCGATTGAATGCACCATAATACCCAGTTAAAACTCAAATAAAGCATAGAAAAACGTTGGGCATTCAAGGAGAAACGTACGGGGATCGATTAATAGGACTAAAACGCGTTAATAAAAGATGTTAATAATCGCCGGAATTTGGTTCGCCGGAAATCGGAATCTGGCCGGAAAAGCGATGTGCAGTAGAAGAAAAATAAAACCTTTTAAAACTTTGATCTATTGACAGAATTAGTCCCTATAGTTAACTTTGTTAGTTTCTATGTTAGAAGGTTAAGTTTTCCTTTATAAAAAGTTAACTTACTTAACTTACTTAACTTAAAACTTTCTAAAACTTTGTAAAACTTAATAAAACTATATTTTTTTTATTCTTTTACGATTACGTTTAAACACTCGCATTTGATTAAAACTTATACCCGATCTATAATAAATGATAAAAATTTTAAATTCGCTTTAAAATTTAAATTTTAAAACGGCGAAAACTTATCGGGATTATAATGGAAATATTTGAAGGGCTATTAATGTCAATTAGGTGAAAGTCGAAGGTGACGGGTGTCACAGTCTCCCCTACTTTAGAAAATTTCGTCTCGAAATTTCTTTTAAGTGACAGTTTCTGTGAAACATAAGGCGTTGCAAAAGTCAAGTGATTTTAAAATAACTGCAACAGTCATGTTTTTAACAAAATTTAAAGTAATAGTTTTATATCCAAAGTAAAAGTTTCTAAATCTTTGATAGTTGACCCGAGATTAATAAGTTAAGATTTTAAATGAGAAAGGTTTTGGGTACGTGTAACGGGTGAAGGACAGGGGTACTAAGGAAGTAGTCTCCCCTACTTTAGAAAAGTTTAGAGTATGCAGCAAGTATCCAAATAATCGAGTGCGTAAGGGTATACGAGGTTCGTGTTTATGTGCGGGTATTCAAGAGAAAAACCCTAGGAAGACGTAATGAAGCTCGTGTAAGAACGTTCTTATCGAACATACTAGCTATTAGTCAACAATCTAATGAAGAGGTAATCATATAGTAATGGGTAGGTTCTTGGTCAAACTCCTAGTCCGCTCCCGCAGTATCGTTTATGCTTATATATAGGGTGTACCGCAGCTGACCCACCACACTCCCGATACTTTGGGCTCGTACTGATTGTCTACCAATAGCCTAAATAGAATTACACACCACCCTCATGTACCTGTAAACCCATGGTTGCGTTCCGGACCGTAATCATCGATTTACCTTACACTAAGGTGTTATGCTTTTCCATAACCTTAACAAGAAATAAATGCGTGCAACCAATATGTAATAGCCACTGTAATGAAATGATGTTCAATCAAGACATGGTTAGAGGTTCTTCCCTTCCGGGTTTTCCCTTTAACCGTAATGTGAATAACATGTAAGTATAAAACATGGTTAGAGGTTCTTCCCTTTCGGGTTCACCCTTAACCGGTAGTTTCTGTTTACATCGTTGGCTTTAAACACTCATGTTGATAGACTCTGAGATTTACACCGTTCCCCTCGGATTAAAGAAATACTCTAATCCGAGTCGTACGTGGGCACCGGCTTAGATCTCATACGAGTTATCAACTAGTATGTTCGTTGACCATGATGATGAACAAAATAATGCAAAGTATAACAGGGTTTTGCTCAAAACAAGAAAGAAAATATGCATCCAAATATGTGTTCATGTAAGTATATAGCATAAAATTCCGACTGAAAGAATAGTATAACATAAATCGAGTAAATCGCACAATTGCACAAAATGAAAGTAAACGAGTCGAACTTTTGCAAACCAGCAGTGTGAAATAAAAAAAATCACAATAACGTGTTAGAAACAACTATAAATAAAATGGTGTAAGGATAAAATAATGAAATTTACGGCAAATGATTGTGCACGGAACAGGTGTATAGCCTACTGGCATGCGAGTTTAAAATCTAGTAATTTTACATATATGCGTTATACTATAAAAGACATTTAGCAACATTCTGATAAAATGATATGTCCATTGTTTTGTTAAACAAAAAGTTTTGCAACTAAAAGAGTGCGAATGTAATAGGATAAATTTCCGTTTATCAAAAACGTAGTTTGCTCAAACTTTGTGATATAGTTGAAAAGATTGTAGTAATGCATGATAACTCTTTAGAAATCGAAGTGTGTTTTAGATTCAAAACAAATTTATTTGAAAAATCTTCGTAAATACACATTTTCATGTGTTTACAAGAAGTCGAGTTTGGAAAATGTTATAAGACTTATTATTAGTTGCAAATTTCTCCCGAAAATATATATTGGACACGTCCTATGAAAACAAAAGTTTAAAATATGCAATACAAGTTTGTAAAATGCAAAATAAAACCATTTCATGAAGTATTTGTAAATCTAATGTGTTTTAAAAGACCAAGATTTAAAATGACGTGAATGATAAAATTAACGTATGTAATAGATTACCAATATTTAAGAAAATTCATAATCAACGAGATGTAGAAATAGATCCTTAAGATGTGGATTTCACTCCTAACTCAAAGATGTATTTCAAAATTGAAAACGTTTGTGGAATGAAACCAATCACTAAGTTAAGGATATCACTCCCAGCTTAGTGGTTAAGTTTCATTTTGAAGGAAATACTATTTGAGGTGTGGATATCACTCCTATCTCAAAGATATATTCCTAAGATAAATAACCTATAGAGAAGTGAAACTAATCACCAAGGTATGGATACCACTCCTAACTTGATGATATCGTTTCGTTTGTGAAATACGAGTGTCTTCTTCGCCAAGAAAAATATCGAAAGAATAACGAGAAATAATCATAACGAAAATATCTTGAAAGAAAATAATAGGAAATAAGAGAAATATAAACGAGAGGACTCGTGAAAGTAAGCTTAGTTATAGACTAGGCTAAAAGGCATTCTAATAACCTAATTCCCTATAACCATGGCTCTGATACCAATCTGTAACACCCCAACCGATGGCGGAAACATCGAGGTGTCACGTAGTGACGATTGTTCATTAGCTCATGGACTAAAGTGTAAATTTGAATACATTGATTAAATAATTTATTACATTGAAACGAAATTGCAGGATACAATAATTCTAAAGTGACAAGTCTAGCTAAAATACAATGTAAACAAGACTGAAATATAAAATCCAAAAGCCTAAAAGAAGCGTCTCAAAAACAACCTGAAACATGTACAAAAATATTTTGGTCAATACAAAAATTGTATTGGTGAGCATACCCTGTTTAAACAAATATAGTAGAAAAGTGTTTAGCAATTCATGTGCGGTACCATTTGCAATTATGTAATAAGTAATATCCGTTCAAAACCAAACCTGAGAAGAATGACTAACACATGACTAACCAACTGAATAATGAATTAACAAGACAATGACCAAGATTCTCAACAGAGTCTCAAGGGGGTATACCATAGTACTATTCATTGAAAAGCTAGGCCGCCCAGCGGTTAATGATTTTGACAAGTCATAGACACACCAATTATCATAAAGCAAACACACATGAGAATTGCATTAAGTATAAGAAATTGAAACTTGATTAATATATAAGTACATGAGTCACCCCAAAGTAGTAAAACAGTAAAAAGGGGAAAGATATACTCACAGTTTGCGAAAGCGATCAAAATCCACTTAAGCGATCGTGAGCTAAATCATGGGAATTTCGAGGAATTCAACCTATAATGTGTAAGCATACTAATAAGGAAATGTCTAAAAGTCTAAGGTAACTAGGGTCTAAGGCATTAGGGTTTGCTAAGTCGATTTGGGGAATTAGAGTTTTTATGACATGTTACGTTAATGAAAAAGTTGTATATCACAAATAACATATGAAAGATTGTAAATGTGGTTTAAATAATATAATTATTACCAATTGAGTATTTAGTTAAAAATATGTTTAAATAATTAAGACAAAATAATTTAGTTATGAGTTACTCAAAGATCCATCAATGATAACAAAGACTTTTAAATCATAAGACATTTCTATTTTATAAGAAAAATATTTGTAAAATAGGTGTTGTAATAGTATAAATAAATAAACGTGTAATTATGCCGTAATTGATAAATAATACTAATAATACAAGACACGATCCAAAAATGCTATTTTTGTAGGAATTGGACACTTTCTGATGTAAACTAACAACAATAATTTTCCCATAATTTTTATAAGCTATTTATATTTAAAACTGATTTAATGCGATTAAATCATGTTTAAATGATTAAAAATAGGAAAATCAATAAAAATAAAAGTTTTCTGAACCAATAATTTTTAATTAAGTTCATAATGATTAGAAATAATTTATCAAAAATTTTGAGATAAAAATCATTAAAAATGAATTTTTAATCAATTAATTATGATTAAAACAATTTAAATTAATAAAATCATGAAAATAGATATTTTTCAGAAAACTAAAAATATGACAATTTTCTATGAGGTATCAAGAAGCTACACCTAAATTTTCATAAATTTTGGAGGAAAAATGGATTTATTATGAATATTTCAAGATTTATGTGTATTTATGTTCATATATATATTACATAAAGAAATGAAAAATAAAAAAACCAAAAAAAAATGACCAGACCCGTATGTATTTAGAATCGAACCCGGGTCTGACCTACAAACAAGCATGCACACAGCCACTCGGCTACATGTGTTTATTTGTTTTAATTTGGAAGTTATTTTAATTATATCTACCTTTCATATCATCATCTTCCCCAAATACTTCAAGAACCCTAACCCTAGCCCTAAATCTAATAACCCATTACAGAACTGTTAAGACATCTGTTATAAGGGGTTTATGACCGGAACTGTATAATAAATGAAATGGCAACATGAATATGAACTTACAAAACGAATATGGCTCGCAATAAAGACCGGTTATCCGAAACTTTTGAGTTGAAATTACCCAGCTTTCTGGTTCCAATTGGAGTGTTTTCGAAATGGGTTTAACTCAGAAATGAAAGTGGAACATGATTCCTATGCTACGTTTATATGATTCTTGTAAAGAAACAGACTTTAAATGACTTTAAAAATCCGACCGTTACCTTCCTTTAATCCGATTGAATGCACCATAATACCCAGTTAAAACTCAAATAAAGCATAGAAAAACGTTGGGCATTCAAGGAGAAACGTACGGGGATCGATTAATAGGACTAAAACGCGTTAATAAAAGATGTTAATAATCGCCGGAATTTGGTTCGCCGGAAATCGGAATCTGGCCGGAAAAGCGATGTGCAGTAGAAGAAAAATAAAACCTTTTAAAACTTTGATCTATTGACAGAATTAGTCCCTATAGTTAACTTTGTTAGTTTCTATGTTAGAAGGTTAAGTTTTCCTTTATAAAAAGTTAACTTACTTAACTTACTTAACTTAAAACTTTCTAAAACTTTGTAAAACTTAATAAAACTATATTTTTTTTATTCTTTTACGATTACGTTTAAACACTCGCATTTGATTAAAACTTATACCCGATCTATAATAAATGATAAAAATTTTAAATTCGCTTTAAAATTTAAATTTTAAAACGGCGAAAACTTATCGGGATTATAATGGAAATATTTGAAGGGCTATTAATGTCAATTAGGTGAAAGTCGAAGGTGACGGGTGTCACATCAACTCTCATTCAAGACTTGTCCTCGGGGAGTGGAAACCGTCCACCTAAGCTTATGGAAATGGTCGACTACAACACGTGGAAGACTAAATTCAAGATCCATTTGGAGGGTATGGGTTTAGAGGGAACTGAGGCGTGGCAGATGATTGTGAAAGGCTATGTTGCTCCGATCTTGGAGAACACAGGAGAGCCTATTCCTTTGGAAAATCTTGTAGACGATGAAAAGAAAAAGTTTGCTATTGAGAAAAAGGCTTTTTCTCAATTGTCCCAAGCTATCAACACTGATTTGCAACATCAGTTTGGTTCTTGTATAACTTCGAAACAACTGTGGGATATGTTAAGGAACAGGCATGATGGAAATGAGAAGACAAGGAAGCTAAGGATGGAAGAGCTTCGCAAAGAGTTTGAGAATTTTAGTTACATGGGTAACGAGACGTTGAAAGAGTTGGTCCCAAGGTATTGCCATTTACTCACAGAGCTTTAAAGCTATGAGATTAGCATACCTATGTCTGAATTGGTGGACAAGTTTGCTGATGCATTGCCACCATATTGGAACCAACATATTGAGGTGTTAAAAGAGAAGGATGCGTACCAGTATTAGGCGATCAATGAGTTCATACAGAAACTGGAAAACAAGGAAATGGAGGAAAAGAGGAAAGCAAAAAGGGCTCAAATTCCTCAGAATCCGGAACTGTATCTTGGTGGTACATCTTCTTCCCATTCTACTTCCAGTTCTACTTCTAATGTTGCTCCACACATCGCGTGCGTATCTAACATTGTTGAACCACCCAAACAACCAATCAATTACCTTGCTCAAACATCTTCATATACCTCACCATCATATCCAACAACTACTTCTTATATTCCACCATTTTCACCCATGCAACAAGCAGCATGTTACTCTGCTAGCCAACTTCAACAATAACAACCATATAATCCTCAAATGAACCAGATGCAAATTACTCAAAGCCAAACTAACCAATGCCCGATTGTGTTGGAGACTTCAAATCTAAACAATGTTACTGTTGAGATTGCCCAAAAACATGTAGCATTAGTTTCAGCAATGGTAGCATCATACAATGGATTGGTTGCTAGTCAAATTGGGAACAACAACCTGACCAATGAGGACTATGCACAGATTGACAAGGAAGAAATGGAACTGATGGATATTCAGTGGGCTTTTGCAAGTATCATGAGAAGAGCCACTGATTTTATTCAAAAGACCGGGAGAACTGATCTTTCTACTTCTCCTAACACCACTTATGGCTTCAACAAAGCCAAAGTCACTTGTTTCAACTGTGATGAGAAAGGTCATTTCAAAAGAGAGTGCACACAGCCAGCACAACAAGTTAATAGAAATCCATTAAACTCTACATACCAAAACCGTCAAACTTAAAATCAAAATCAGGTATCATACCAAAAGTCACAACATTTCAAGCTTTCAACCTCAAAACAACTATCAAAACCGTCAAAATACCCAACAAAATAACAATGCTAAACAATCCACACCACAAAACCAAACACAACAGAATTCAAACCGAACAATCATTCCCATTTCTACACCAAACACACAAACCCAAACCGATAACCCAAATCAAGCTTTGGTGATACAGAAGGATGAGGGTTTTGATTAGACCGGTATGCAGTTAGGAGTTGAAGAAATTACAACTGGAAATGTGGCTTGTGTGGCACAGCAAATGAGTTTGGATAAACCGGTGGAGGTTGAAGAATATATTGTGACTGAGAAGATGACTGAGTTGAAGATTGAGGAGTTGACTGAAGATATGAATGATCGTGAAGAGAAGAAGTCAACACCTTTGTTGTTTTTGGTTGTTGTTGTGGTTGGTGTTGTGGTTGTTGTTACTTTCCTCTTGGTTTTCACCACTGTTATTGCGAGTGCTACGACGTGGAGACATGATCTGTAAGGGACACAATGAAGGTTCAATGTGGCATGAAATGAATGAGGTTATACAAGGAGTGTAATCACTTATTCATTAATTAAAACGAATAAACGAAAACGTTGACTTATCAAAAGACTCCAGATTCTAATAACATATGAAGACATGCTTTAGCCTATAAGTGAACACTCATCCCGAGAATTCCCAGGTAGGCATCCGGGTCCCTCGTCTGATTGGGATATATGCGCAATGCCAGCCTAGACAGAAGACTCAGAATACAGGCGTTCACCCTTCCAGATTGCACGTGTTCGTTATTAAGATCTAGAACTTCGACGAGATCCCAAGGGGGTTCAGGTTTAAACCCGAGGATTTTATCCTATTAGTCTAAGAGTAGATCCACTGATGGAGAGCAACCTTCTTGTAGGGATGAAATTAGAGGTAAGAAGTAGGAGATAGAGAACAGCAAGCAAAAGAAGCAAGTACTTGTTAAATCCTATGGTTATAGACTAGATTATTTTTCTAATAACCTAACTCCCTATAACCATGGCTCTGATACCAATCTGTAACACCCCAACCGATGGCGGAAACATCGGGGTGCCACGTATTGAAGGATTGTTCAGTAGCTCATGGTGAATAATAGATTCCATTAAATGATTTAATTGAATTACATACAATAGTTCTAGCATTTGTACATCAAATTGAATAAATCTATACACGTATCTTCAAGCATCAATTCAAATCTTCAAGCAAATAGAACCTGAAACATGTTAAGTTGAAAATGTTTTTGGGTCAACAAAAGTTGGTGAGAATTACATAGGTTTTTGATGATTGAATAAAATGTTGTGCAATTCATGTGTCATGTCAATCTAGTCCATATGTGAGAACATACTAGAAATAAATCGAGTGCATAATCAACCCTGATGACTGTTATAAAATGATACATACCATACGCTCATGGTCCAATAATGTTATACGATAACAAACACCCACGTAACCTTTGTAGGAGGCACGTATCCGGGTGGGATTGTCAGTCCAATAGATCTATCAATGTATACCGCCGGCTGATCAATGTTAATGATTATGCTAGAATGGTGCTTACTCTAATCATGCTCAAGACATAATGCAACAGAGAAAACACATAGACACATTGATGATTGAATTGCAATGATGATGTTATAAACATGTTTCACCCCAAAAATGGTGATAAATAGAAAAGGGGCTATGTAAAACTCACCTTGGTAAAATGTTATATCTGTTGAGAAATTTGGATAATTGTGTTGACCAAATGTATCAAGTATCACCCTATAATAAAGTAATAAATATGTCTAAGTCTATAGAGTCTACAATTGTATAAGTTTCTAGGGCTTCGAATTGGGGATAATTGCTCGTTTGATTAATATTAAAAATGTTCGCCAATTGAGAGAAATTTAGTAAATAAATAACCAAAAATCTTTTTATGAAATTTAAACTTAAGATGGTTACAAGAATGTGTTTAAAGTGTAAAAATAATTTTTATAAAATTATTTTCTTTAAAATAGATTTTTAAAATCTATTTATTACAAATTGTCAAACTCTAACTTTAATATTTAAAAATACTAAAATTAAAGAATTATTAGTTTAAAAATTATGTTTCTGTTCTAAATGATCAGAAATAATTTGTATAAAATTTTGGTGCAAAAATATTAAAAATTGGATTTATTATGATTTAATTATGATTAAATCTAACAAAAATTGATTAAAAATATAAAACAAATGATTTTACTGAATTAAAAATTATTTCAGTAAAGTTTAATGTTATAAAAACTTAGGATAATTTTTGTGGAAATTAATAAGATCGCTTCGATATTTTTATAGATTTTTATAAATAAAATAGAATAAACTTGATTTAATTATTATAAATATTAAATAAATAAATTTCAGAAACTAAAAATTGTAAGTTAAACTTTTTCACTAGTTTAACATGATGTAATTTTTGTAGAATTTATAAAAGTATTTTAGTATTTAAAAATGAATTTATAAGTTTTAAATGGAATATATATATATATAATTGATTTAAACAAAAGAAATGAATTTAAGAAAAAAAGGTGTCCACGCCGGGTCTCGAACCCTCGTGGGCCGGTCCAAGTACATGAAGCACAACCACTTGGTCTAGACCAGTGGTTGTGTCTCATTTCAGTTCGTTTAATATTTAATCTTACACGTGATACTTGTTCTTCCCCAATTCCACATACGCGAGCCCTAGATTTACAATTGGATGATTCAGGCAACTATAGCCCGATTAATGTTAGGGCTAATGTTGCCTAAACGCCGATGAATAAACCCCACAAAAAATATCATACTTACAGTGTTGGATTGATGTTATTAGACGGGTCAAGACAAAAGTCAAACCACGAGCAAAATAAACAATATCAGAGTGTAATTGAAAGAATTGGAGGTGGAGAGAGTGTTATGAGCGAGTTGTCAAGGTTGAGGAGCGTTCAATTTATAGTATACATCACTGGTTCGAAGATTTGGTAAGAATTGACCAGGAATTAAATGTTATACGCGTTCTACATAATTTTGGTATGAATTGATGATAATTGAATGTGGGTTTGACGTGTAATGGACCGAAGATTGCGAGATTGTGTTAATTCAGATCAATCATACGCGAATTAAGCCTATTAGGTTGATCAAAAAGGAAAAAAAAAAAGTATATCTGCTGCTGCTGCTTGCTGTTCGTTCACATGGAAGAAAGGAAAGAGGCTCGAGAGTCTTTAAATATAATCTGGGCTGGGTAATAAACAATTAAAGGGTGTGGTCCAGTGGTTCAGACGCGTGCTTGGTGTGGAGTCTGTCCGGGTTCGATTCCCGGCTGGAACATACATTTTCTTTTTACAAGCTGAATAGAGAAAAGGGGGGGGGGGGAACAGTGGGCCAGATAGGTGATGGCTATTGGGCTTGGGCCGGACATTAGTCTGGGCTGCCTTGTTACAAAGAGTGAAAAGAGGGTTTGGGCTTGGGATTTGATTGGGTTCCATGTTGTGTTATTATGTATAGATGCATATATATATATATATATATATATATATATTTTTTTTTATAAAAACTGAAATATTATAATTATTATCAAACACACATATATATATATACATATAAATAATTATCATTGTATTAGGGTTCAAAATGCCAAAAAAAATAATTAAATGAGAATAGTAATAAAACTTGTCGTTTTAATCCGTAACGTACGATTAATAAACATGAAATGTTACAGGAGGCACCACCTCACTCCCCCGTGTTGCCTATTGTCGACCCAGTTGTTCCTGCGGAGGATCCTATTCCCATTGAGGTCCCTGTTGCTCCTGTTATCCTAGTTATCCCTGTTGTTTCAGTTGTCCCTGCTACCCCTGTGGTTCCCAGTGTACCTTTTGAGGCTGGTTCTTCCCAGCCAGCTCCTGTCTTTCCTGGTGTCCCTGAGATGGTAGGTCCATCTCAACCTATTAGCTTCTCTCCCGGTCCGCCCCGTGAGGCGGCACGTATGCCTGCTATTGCTGTTTCCTCTTTGCTCGCTCTTGAGCAAGACTTTTTGACCCTGACAGAGACGTTTTCTTCCACTGTCTCCCACGTTGATGCATAGATGCGGTCCATTTGGGCACGCATCATTGAGACGAACTCTATGCTGACTCGCGTCGCTGATGATCTACTTCGTGTGGATAGCTTACGTGGTCTTCCTTTCGGTGAGCATATGGATCGCGCCCAGCGGATTTATGATCACATTGCTGCCGTGGACGCAACCATTCGGCTTAATGCTCCACAGTACGCTCGTCGGCCTCCTTCCCAGCCTTAGTCGAGTTTCCAGTTGATGATGGATCGTGGTAGCTGTTAGAGATGGTTGTAGTAGTGATGGATATTGTATCTTTTGTATTTTACCTAGCTAGACTAGTTATGACTAGCGTAGTATGTTATGATATTTTGTTGTTTTCAAACGATGTATGTGGGATTAGATATCACCACCTTTTGTTGTATGAACAAATGATGTAATCGTTATTAATGAAAATGAATGAAAATCATGATGTATTATGGTAAAATATATTATTGTATTGTTGTTATTTTTCATTATGGTTGTTATTATTGTTATGATTACAACTATTATCTATCCTTGCCATGTGATTCTCATATTCTGATGTGATGATTATTTGGTGATGAGTTACGAATCTTGTAGGATGTTTATTGTATGAGTATGACGTGCATGACAATATTGGTTAAATATATGTCTAATTATTCTTTGATATTTGATATTGAAGTATAAAATGCCGCCTACGACAAGACAAACAACGCAAGACCCATTGCCTACTTCTCAGGCACAACTAGACCAACTAATTGCGGACAAAATTGCTGCCGCCCTGGCCCAGTTCGAGGCCAACCGCACCGTTCAAAGCGGGGGCTCTGGCGGAACTGGTAGTCGAGGCGAAAATACTCGCGAAAGATCCACGTCAGGTATATATCATTGATATGTCGTATATGTTGGGTTACTTCCCAAATTGACTTATCTTGTGATGGCATTATTATGTAATGTTGCAGCATCTAGCAATCCTGTTCCCCCCTGCACTTTCAAAATGTTCCTGGATTGCAAGCCAATCAACTTCAACGGCACTGAAGGATCCATTGGACTTCTGAAATGGTTTGAGAAAACCGAAGCTGTGATTCGTATCAGCAAGTGTACTGATGAGCAAAAAGTCATGTATGCTACAAACCTTTTTCTAGACAACGCACTGTCTTGGTAGAACAGTCAAGTGCAATCCATGGGGGATGAAGCAGCCTATGCTCTTTCATGGCCTGATTTGAAGGAACTAATGATTAAGGAGTACTGTCCAGCTAGCGAAATTCAAAAGTTGGAAACTGAATTCTGGAACCTTTCCATGATCGGTCGGATGTTGCTACCTATACCTCCCGATTCCACGATCTTTCTCGTTTGGTACCCCGCCTTGTCACTCCTGAGTCGAAGAAAATTGAGAGGTATCTTTTATGGTTTGGCCCCTCAAATTCGTGGCATGGTCGCTTCCTCAAAGCCTGCTACTATGCGCGAAGCAATTGATCTTGCTCTCAGCCTGACAGAGGATGCTATCCGTATTGGCACGTTGTCAAAAAAGGCTACAGGTGGTAATGTTTCTGATGTAAAAGTTTCTGAGATTAAGAACACCGCGGTTGAAGGTCAGTCTTCTGGTCGTAAAAGAAAGTTTTCGGGAAACAAGAACCACAACTCTGCTGGTAACAAATCTGGGTCTAATCGAAAAGGTAAAGGTTTTGTTGCCACTACTCAAAATGGTGGTAAAAGACAAAATTCACAAGGTAATGGTGGTGGAAACCAAACTGTTTGCTGGGGTTCCTAGTGCAAAAGGGTTGGTCATAGTGGTGAGAAATGCTATACAGGTACGCCTGTGGTTCCTAGTGACAAGCGTCCGTGCTATGAATGTGGATCCACTGACCATTGGAGGAAGAATTGTCCAAAGCTTAGAAATCAAGCCCAAGGAAGAGCCTTTGTTATCGGTGCCGGTGAAGCACGTCAGGATCCCAATGTTGTCACCGGTACGTTTCTCCTTAACAATCATTATGCTTCTATTCTATTCGATACCGGAGCCGATTTTAGTTCTGTCTCTATTGATTTTAAACGCTCTCTTGGTTTAAAGACTAGTAAAATAGAGACACCTTACTCCATAGAATTGGCCAGTGGTAAAACTATAGAAACGGTCGTCTTGGGTAGTTTTGACGTCGTTATTGGTATGGATTGGTTGTCAACAAACCGTGCAGTCGTGGTATGCGACGAAAAGTTAATTCGAATCCCTCTGCTGAATGATGAAGTTCTCTCTATTCAAGGGGAAAGGCGTGGAACGCCCTTGCGAATCATTACTTGCATGAAAGCCCAGAAGTGCTTGCGGAAAGGCTGTTATGCATTCTTAGCGCATGTTGTTGATAAGAAGTCCAAAGAGCGTAAGCTCGAAGATATTCCCGTGGTAAGAGATTTTCCTGAAGTTTTCCCTGAAGATTTGCCAGGATTACCGCCTCCCCGGCAAGTCAAGTTTCGTATTGATCTTATTCCTGGAGCTGCTCCCGTGGCGCGATCGCCATATCGACTAGCTCCCTCCGAAATGCAAGAATTGTCCAACCAGTTGCAAGAATTGTTGGACAAAGGTTTCATTCGACCAAGCTTCTCACCATGGGGAGCGCCGGTCTTGTTCGTTAAGAAGAAAGATGGTACGTTTCGCATGTGTATTGACTATCGTGAGTTGAACAAACTTACCATCAAGAATCGTTATCCCTTTCCTAGAATCGATGATTTGTTCGATCAACTTCAAGGTTCTAGTTATTATTCGAAAATTGACCTAAGGTCCGGGTATCATCAGTTGCGTATTCAGGAAGAAGATATACCGAAGACTGCATTCCGAACGCGCTACGGTCACTATGAGTTTCTTGTCATGCCTTTTGGACTAACGAACGCCCCTGCTGTCTTCATGGATTTGATGAACCGGGTGTGCAAACCTTACTTGGACAAATTCGTGATCGTGTTCATTGATGATATTCTTATTTATTCGCGAACCAAAAAGGAGCATGAAAATCACCTAAGGTTAATTCTCGAGCTCTTGCGGAATGAAAAGTTGTATGCCAAATTCTCTATGTGTGACTTTTGGATTCGAGAAGTCCACTTTTTGGGCCATGTTGTTGATGAGAAGGGTATACATGTTGATCCTGCAAAAGTTGATTAGTCAGGTACTAAACGCACTGACCCGGCAGCTCACATTACAATGATGTCTCCAATAGTGTCTGTCAAAGACAGGGGATTTTGTTCTAGTGCGAGCAATGCTACTAAAGGATAACCGGGAACACTAGTATCGACTCAAGGTCGAAATGGTTCCATTATTCCAAGAACCTACGCAACGACACCAAGACAAGACAAACCTACCATCAAAGGAATAACAACATTAATCGAAGGGCTGAGTTGATTGACCATCTCATAACGGTAGGGTAGCACCCTTATAGAGTAGACAATGCTACACACCCTTCTAGATTCAGGGTTTCATAAGACCTCATAATCATGTACCAGAGACTCCACCAATGCACACGCCATGGGTGGGACGACAATGGTATATCCCTAATCATCAGTATGACACGTCGGCAGGTATGACGTCAAACGAACCCTGTGGGATGAGCAATAAATGAATTGAGTCTTTCAACTCTTGCTAGTCCCAAAGGTATGGGTCATAATATTGCTCACAATCAGTCGATACCGTTGGGGTTCAAGACACATTCGAAATCTCTTATCACAAAGACGAGCATCGCTCCGTCATGTGTGGATCATGGGATCTCTTTCCGACATGATTTGAGTGTGGTTAGTCGACCAAAATGCACGTAAAAGGTTAAGGCTGGACATGGCGTCACTGATGCCCTGGATTTTAAAGGGGCAATGCTCACGAAATGCGCGAGCATATAAAGGGGTCGACACATAATTTGGTCAAATACCCAAACGACCACGTGATTTGGACTTTATGGGGATGCATGTGCTAACACTAAGACTGAGTATCTTTTTATGACTCTTGGAAAGTCAGCTAGACACCCAAAATCCCACATAATCAATGTCTACACCACACGATGAAATTATCAGAACAGCCACGGCAATGAGGGGTTGAGGTGATGTCTTTATCCCGAGGGAACCAAGAGTGAAGCAAACGACAAGTTATCACATCATCAAGTCAATCCAACAGCTGTAGCAATACATTCACGGCGCATCACGACCGTAGGGACTACCCGACAATGATAGCAACACGTCCGTGAAACACATCAACGAGGGAATACCGCATCGGGAGCAGCACAACAACAAACATACATTATCGACCGCGCAACGCAACCACATGGATACGCAGTCGGAAAAACTATGCAACTATAAGAATGCACAATCGCTAGGGGTAACATCACAACATGAATTCACGACAGCCGGATGACACACAACCTAGCGAGTCCACTGTACATAGCTATAACGAGCTCCATTACGGTATGTGATGTGTTGTGGAAAATACCTTGTTAATATGTTAGTTTTGTATATATTTTAGTCTTTTATTGTGTGCTTTTAGGAGGTCTTAATTATTTATTGGTGTACATGTATTTTGTAGGTGTTCGTGAGATATGAGCTTATTACGAAAGAACTTTGATCAAGTCGCAGACACCCGATACAAAAGCATGGAGTAATAATAATATATCTATATAATAATAATATTAGAAACTTGACAAAAGAAAAGAAGCGGCCCTAAGGCCCAACTCATGAAAAGGAGATCACAATATTTGAAGGAATTTAATTATGTGGAGGGGAGGATATTGTAGGGCTCCCATCTTCTAGGATAGGGATCGCACAACAGGAAGCTCGCAGGGGATACATCATCGCACGAAAATAAGAGATGGAGGAAGAAGCTTCAATGACCAAGATGCAAGGCTAAATCTTTTGTAACTTCCTCTAGACGAATGGTTCAATTAGGTTTTGCACTTTTTCTATTTATTTTCACTATTCGATTATGTTTTTGTGTGATGACAAGCATATAAAACATTCTTGATGCATTAGTTATTAAACAATTGATTTGTGTTTTGAGTCCTTTCTTTACAACTTGTTCGGTTGATGACAAAACTTAGTAGCGGGTTAGGTGACATAAAGAGGGTTGACTTGACGCTTACAATTGGGTAGATAATAGGGTTTGATGACAAGAACTTGTGCTACCAGTTAATTAACTAATTTCCAGAACCATGTCTATGTGGTTCCCAATCTATAAACTGAAAATTGTGTGAAACCTAGAACCTGAAGTTTAGAGGGAGTTACTTCTTTATTATTACTGTTTCCTATTCGAATCACTTAATCAACTTTTTCAAGCACAACAACTATCTACATCATAAAATATTATTTTTAATTAATTAGTTTAATTAATAAAATTGCTATCAACATTAACCACATACTCCTCGTGGTTCGACAACCCTACTCCCTATATTGCAGTCCTTGTAGCTAAGGAGTTGTTTTTAAAATAGTTTTTGATTAGCACTCGACACGCGATCAAAATGGCGCCGTTGCCGGGGAGTTCGTGCGCTTAGTGTTTTTAGTTTTAGTTGTCTTTACTTAAAAAAATAAAAAATAAAAAAAAACTAAAAAAAAAGGTGTACATAAAAGTGTTATTTAATTTTATTAGATTTCACTTTGGGTGTTCTAGTTGTGCAGGTTTTTTCTTTACAGGTGTAGAACACTATGGATTGGGTTGATGAAGACAATGAACCATGCTATAGTTGTGGAAGTTTCGCTTATTGGACTGAAGATTGTAAAGATTGTCCAAAGCCTCTATCGCTAGTAGATCCTTATTGTTTTTGTTGCGGACAAATACATAGGGATGAAGACTGCACAATATTTTGGAGTGATCCAGAATATTGGAATAAAATGTGTAAGTCGGGGTACCGGGCAACTCCATGTCAAGAAAATGACCATAGTTACTATAACTATGACCCCGAAGAGGCACCTTTCTCAGGTAACCAGGAGGATTATTTTTATTATTATGAAAACTTACAATCATGTTTTTCTCCAGGTTACTATCAAGATCAATATCAAATTCCTCCCGATGAAGACAAAAGTGTAGAGATGACATATCAAAGCAAGGAGGAAAATAACCTTGCTCGAGCAGAAACGATATTATCCAAGCTTGAGGAATTTTTATCAACACCCAACCTCTCAATTCAACAAAGAATTGAGTACCTAAGTTTGAAATGCGATGTGTTATCGGCAAGGATAGATATAGCAGAGTCTATGTCTCCCTTACCTGATGATATCAGAGACTATTCTCAAGTTAAGGATGGGGATGTGGAGACTAATACCACACCAAATCCTTCACTTGTTGAAGAGTTACAAGTAGAAAAGGTTGTTGTTGTTGTTATTGATGCAGGTGTCACAAGTCTTGCTCAAGATTCTCACAACTCTCATCCCGCACTGATTACCCTCATAAACAAGGTTCGGGATGAAGATCCAAAGACAAATATTAGGAATGTGAGATTACAAGACATCGGGCAAAGGCTAATGAGATGGTTATTCCACAGCGACAAATAGCGCCCAATTCACATGTCAATCTTTAATCATCTGTTTATTTGGCATGTAAATTACCGAGCATACTTTGGAAATTCGGTAGGCAAATGTTCTTTGAGACCACCATGAATGAACATCAGGTATGATTCTTGTATATTTTGTATATTTATATATTTTGTTTTATTTTTTTCTTTTATTTTTAGTTTTTTGAGTCTCTTTTGATTTCTGGGAATGCTTGGAGTTTAACTTGCAATCAGATAACTTCGCCTGTACTCAATCTCCATTCAGGCGGGGTAAAGCTGTACATCATTGGTGTATCAGACATCCAGAATTTTATGTTTTTATTTTTCTTTTGAGTCTTAGTTTTCAGGTTTATTTATCGGCCGCGAATGAAATGCTATACGGCTTGATTGGGAGGGACTCCAGAGACTCATACGCACACTGCCTATATCCAGGGGAGTCTGTTCCTTTTATTATTGTTGTACATTTTTTTTTCTACTTTATTTTATTCCCTAGTTCACATTGAGGACAATGTGTCGTTCAAGTGTGGGGTGGGGAAACTTCGTTTTTATTTATTCTTGAGTCTAAATTTTTTTTTAAAAAAAAAAAATCTCCAAAAAAAAATAAAATAAAATTGAAAATGTCTTGAAAATTGTTCTTAAAAAGCATTCTAATCAGACATAAAAACAGCTCTTTCAGTACATACCGGTTGTTTCTTGATTGTTTTGGCAGTAGGTCCTTAGTCATGGTCTAATTTGTGGAAAAGTAATATGAACCGTTTTCAGCAGGTGTTTTTAAAGAAAAAAGTTTAGAATTGCCTGACTAGGTTTAACAAGCTATTGGTAATAAATGCATGGACACATCGGTAACCCATTTCCCCACTTTTGTGAGATCTTGAGACTACTAGATGATAGATTGACTTATATATATATTTTTTTCATTTGTTGAGAGTAGGCCAGATGTTTCTCTATTGCAGAACTTATGTGATTTGATACATGCTGAGGTTGTAGACTAGATATGCACGTACATGACAAAGGCTATTTAGGATTCCCTTTTTGTTTTACACCTTTTATTTATTATGTGTGACCCGTTGCACCAAAATATTACCATTAGTAGCCAATTTTGAGCTTATACCCTTTCGTTTGCTAAACCACATAGTCACCCAAATAAACCAGTACCTTTACGAAGTGTTGATGACATCCAAAGTCTTAAGTGATTGTGTTTACGTATTGGAGAAAAAATATATATATGTGAAAAAAAATGAAAAAAAAAAGAAAAAGAAAAAAAAAATAGAAGTTGTTTGTTATGGTTAATTATGACCAAAGTTGTGTTTATTTATGTGTGTTGTGAATAAGGATTGTCAATCACTTTGGTTACACCAGTTTTATTTTAGCCACTCTTTAGCCAAATCTATCCTACCTTTACCCTAAGCCCAAAACCTGTAAGTCCTTTAGATATGTGCATTGTCTACAGTTTAGCTAAATCTTTTGTAACATCCTCTAGACGAATGGTTCAATTAGGTTTTGCACTTTTTCTATTTATTTTCACTATTGGATTATGTTTTTGTGTGATGACAAGCATATAAAACATTCTTGATGCATTAGTTATTAAACAATTGATTTGTGTTTTGAGTCCTTTCTTTACAACTTGTTCGGTTGATGACAAAACTTAGTAGCGGGTTAGGTGACATAAAGAGGGTTGACTTGACGCTTACAATTGGGTAGATAATAGGGTTTGATGACAAGAACTTGTGCTACCAGTTAATTAACTAATTTCCAGAACCATGTCTATGTGGTTCCCAATCTATAAACTGAAAATTGTGTGAAACCTAGAACCTGAAGTTTAGAGGGAGTTACTTCTTTATTATTACTGTTATCTATTCGAATCACTTAATCAACTTTTTCAAGCACAACAACGTTCTACATCATAAAATATTATTTTTAATTAATTAGTTTAATTAATAAAATTGCTATCAACATTAACCACATACTCCTCGTGGTTCGACAACCCTACTCCCTATATTGCAGTCCTTGTAGCTAAGGAGTTGTTTTTAAAATAGTTTTTGATTAGCACTCGACACGCGATCAAAATGGAGCCGTTGCCGGGGACTTCGTGCGCTTAGTGTTTTTAGTTTTAGTTGTCTTTACTTAAAAAAATAAAAAATAAAAAAAAACTAAAAAAAAGGTGTATATAAAAGTGTTATTTAATTTTATTAGATTTCACTTTGGGTGTTCTAGTTGTGCAGGTTTTTTCTTTACAGGTGTAGAACACTATGGATTGGGTTGATGAAGACAATGAACCATGCTATAGTTGTGGAAGTTTCGCTTATTGGACTGAAGATTGTAAAGATTGTCCAAAGCCTCTACCGCTAGTAGATCCTTATTGTTTTTGTTGCGGAGAAATACATAGGGATGAAGACTGCACAATATTTTGGAGTGATCCAGAATATTGGAATGAAATGTGTAAGTCGGGGTACCGGGCAACTCCATGTCAAGAAAATGACCATAGTTACTATAACTATGACCCCGAAGAGGCACCTTTCTCAGGTAACCAGGAGGATTATTTTTATTATTATGAAAACTTACAATCATGTTTTTCTCCAGGTTACTATCAAGATCAATATCAAATTCCTCCCGATGAAGACAAAAGTGTAGAGATGACATATCAAAGCAAGGAGGAAAATAACTTTGCTCAAGCAGAAACGATATTATCCAAGCTTGAGGAATTTTTATCAACACCCAACCTCTCAATTCAACAAAGAATTGAGTACCTAAGTTTGAAATGCGATGTGTTATCGGCAAGGATAGATATAGCAGAGTCTATGTCTCCCTTACCTGATGATATCAGAGACTATTCTCAAGTTAAGGATGGGGATGTGGAGACTAATACCACACCAAATCCTTCACTTGTTGAAGAGTTACAAGTAGAAAAGGTTGTTGTTGTTGTTATTGATGCAGGTGTCACAAGTCTTGCTCAAGATTCTCACAACTCTCATCCCGCACTGATTACCCTCATAAACAAGGTTCGGGATGAAGATCCAAAGACAAATATTAGGAATGTGAGATTACAAGACATCGGGCAAAGGCTAGTGAGATGGTTATTCCACAGCGACAAAAAGCGCCCAATTCACATGTCAATCTTTAAACATCTGTTTATTTGGCATGTAAATTACCGAGCATACTTTGGAAATTCGGTAGGCAAATGTTCTTTGAGACCACCATGAATGAACATCAGGTATGATTCTTGTATATTTTGTATATTTATATATTTTGTTTTATTTTTTTCTTTTATTTTTAGTTTTTTGAGTCTCTTTTGATTTCTGGGAATGCTTGGAGTTTAACTTGCAATCAGATAACTTCGCCTGTACTCAATCTCCATTCAGGCGGGGTAAAGCTGTACATCATTGGTGTATCAGACATCCCAGAATTTTATGTTTTTATTTTTCTTTTGAGTCTTAGTTTTCAGGTTTATTTATCGGCCGCGAATGAAATGCTATACGGCTTGATTGGGAGGGACTCCAGAGACTCATACGCACACTGCCTATATCCAGGGGAGTCTGTTCCTTTTATTATTGTTGTACATTTTTTTTCTACTTTATTTTATTCCCTAGTTCACATTGAGGACAATGTGTCGTTCAAGTGTGGGGTGGGGAAACTTCGTTTTTATTTATTCTTGAGTCTAAATTTTTTTTAAAAAAAAAATCTCCAAAAAAATAAAAAAATTAAATTGAAAATGTCTTGAAAATTGTTCTTAAAAAGCATTCTAATCAGACATATAAGCAGCTCTTTCAGTACATACCGGTTGTTTCTTGAATGTTTTGGCAGTAGGTCCTTAGTCATTGTCTAATTTGTGGAAAAGTAATATGAACCGTTTTCAGCAGGTGTTTTTAAAGAAAAAAGTTTAGAATTGCCTGACTAGGTTTAACAAGCTATTGTTAATAAATGCATGCACACATCGGTAACCCATTTCCCCACTTTTGTGAGAGCTTGAGCCTACTAGATGATAGATTGACTTATATATATATATATATATATATATATATATATATATATATATATATATATTCATTTGTTGAGAGTAGGCCAGATGTTTCTCTATTGCAGAACTTATGTGATTTGATACATGCTGAGGTTGTAGACTAGATATGCACGTACATGACAAAGGCTATTTAGGATTCCCTTTTTGTTTTACACCTTTTATTTGTTATGTGTGACCCGTTGCACCAAAATATTACCATTAGTAGCCAATTTTGAGCTTATACCCTTTCGTTTGCTAAACCACATAGTCACCCAAATAAACCAGTACCTTTACGAAGGGTTGATGACATCCAAAGTCTTAAGTGATTGTGTTTACGTATTGGAGAAAAAATATATATATGTGAAAATAAATGATAAAAAAAGAAAAAGAAAAAAAAATAGAAGTTGTTTGTTATGGTTAATTATGACCAAAGTTGTGTTTATTTATGTGTGTTGTGAATAAGGATTGTCAATCACTTTGGTTACACCAGTTTTATTTTAGCCACTCTTTAGCCAAATCTATCCTACCTTTACCCTAAGCCCAAAACCTGTAAGTCCTTTAGATATGTGCATTGTCTACAGTTGAGGTGTGATTGTTATACAAGCCTATGATAACAGAGTTACATAGTTGGTTTTTGAGCGAATAATACTAGCGCATTACATGCTAGTCCAGATATTAAACCGAGTGGAGTGAAAATTTGTGAGGGGTGTGTTGCATGAAAATAAAAACCGGAAGCATTTTAGGCTTAGTCGGGTAAATTCTGTTTTTAAATGGAAATCATTTTGACTTGCTGAATTAACACATCTAATGCTGATATGTAAATGGGGTATGACTTTGGATCTTAGCTAAGGTATAATGGGCGACTGGGGTGCTAGTCTGTGATAATGTTTTGAGCAGAGTGAATATAATTTTTTCGAGACGAAAAAAGATAAGTGTGGGGGTGTGATGTGTTGTGGAAAACACCTTGTTAATATGTTAGTTTTGTATATATTTAAGTCTTTTATTGTGTGCTTTTAGGAGGTCTTAATTATTTATTGGTGTATATGTGTTTTGTAGGTGTTCGTGAGATATGAGCTTAATACGAAAGAACTTTGATCAAGTCGCAGACACCCGGTACAAAAGCATGGAGTAATAATAATATATCTATATAATAATAATAATGATAATGATAATGATAATGATAATGATAATGATAATGATAATGATAATGATAATGATAATGATAATGATAATAATAATAATAATAATAATAATAATAATAATAATATTAGAAACTTGACAAAAGAAAAGAAGCGGCCCTAAGGCCCAACTCATGAAAAGGAGACCACAATATTTGAAGGAATTTAATTATGTGGAGGGGAGGATATTGTAGGGCTCCCATCTTCTAGGATAGGGATCGCACAACAGGAAGCTCGCAGGGGATACATCATCGCACGAAAATAAGAGATGGAGGAAGAAGCTTCAATGACCAAGATGCAAGGCTAAATCTTTTGTGACTTCCTCTAGACGAATGGTTCAATTAGATTTTGCACTTTTTCTATTTATTTTCACTATTGGATTATGTTTTTGTGTGATGACAAGCATATAAAACATTCTTGATGCATTAGTTATTAAACAATTGATTTGTGTTTTGAGTCCTTTCTTTATAACTTGTTCGGTTGATGACAAAACTTAGTAGCGGGTTGGGTGACATAAAGAGGGTTGACTTGACGCTTACAATTGGGTAGATAATAGGGTTTGATGACAAGAACTTGTGCTACCAGTTAATTAACTAATTTCCAGAACCATGTCTATGTGGTTCCCAATCTATAAACTGAAAATTGTGTGAAACCTAGAACCTGAAGTTTAGAGGGAGTTACTTCTTTATTATTACTGTTTTCTAATCGAATCACTTAATCAACTTTTTCAAGCACAACAACGTTCTACTTCATAAAATATTATTTTTAATTAATTAGTTTAATTAATAAAATTGCTATCAACACTAACCACATACTCCTCGTGGTTCGACAACCCTACTCCCTATATTGCAGTCCTTGTAGCTAAGGAGTTGTTTTTAAAATAGTTTTTGATTAGCACTCGACACGCGATCAGTATGCATGCATCCTGGTGCGTTCAGCTCACTTAGAGTGATGAAATCCTTATTTGTATCCTCAGCCACAACCTATACTCCATAGGTTCATTCGTAGGAACGATTGGGTTAATAAGGGCATCCGGCATCATAAGCGAAATGGGAACGATGGGTTCCACATAATTTAGCAGACTTATCAAGCCGATATCGTTCTTAGGGAGAACGACTGTAGGCTTGATATAAGTCACTCGAATAATGGAAGCTGCAGCATTGACAGACTCAACCCAAGCCTGAGAACCATCGTCAATATTAGTCTTGGCAGGATGCCAAGGAATGAAAACCAGTTGTTCATCGAAAGCCTCAAGAAAATGTTGTTAACAGCAACGAACTCAACCCTGAAACAGACATGGTCATAGCGGCTTGGCAAGGGTCATAAAGACGTCTATGCCAACGATAGTTACCTCAGCATGAGCCTCCATATCCACAGCAACATCAAATTCTACAAGAGCCATAGAGACAACACACTCATCAAGAGCTACACTCTTAGAAAAGACACAGGATTTCGCTTGAGCCATAGAGCAATAACACCAGTAGCAACAACAGGCTCGGCTGGAGCCTTAGACTCGTCGCAGTTATTAGATGTGTGATAAATAGTATCCATAGGACCTAGAAACCAACCAGCATCTTTCCTAATATCAAAGATAGTGGTCACAACAAGAATAGCAACAAGTAGAGGTAGAAGGATCATGATTTATCGAGACATCACGATAAAATGGAGATGATACAGACTTTGATGAATCAGGTGTGTCGTTTTTCTCGTTGGGATCCTCTTCCATGTTATTTTGGCACAACCATCGAAAGTCATCTCATTAAGTGCCTTTCCGTCATCTAAGCGAGGCTGATGGAATTCTTTTCTGATAGGCCACGCAGTGAGAGTATTAAAATACGACAAGAGATTAGATAAGTCACATTGTCCATAATGAATGGATCTCGCAACCTTAGTTTATAAACCACCATGACGAGGGGACGCAACGTCTCAATATCTATGGGGATTGATGGAAAACACTTCGCATCAATTGTCGACCCAAATAGATAACTAGTCTCGTTGTCATGACGAGGGTGACGAACGTTCAACATTGCAACAAGAGAAATTGAATTGTCGTTCCCTGGGTAAGTTTAATTTAACAGAATAACATGACCGCTTCCAGTAGTCCGTCATTTGATTTTTGAGGGGGCGGGGGATTTCAATGTCAGCAGAAAGCGTCTTGCGACATTTGACAATTACGGAGCATACACTATACGATTACGGCTCCCGAAGTGTGGTTCCACTTCATAGGATTTATGACGGACTCAGACACAGCATATGCATCGAACATACTCGGGCGTCCACCCACTGAAAAGATACTACCAATAATCCCTGAAAAGCAAGCAGGTGGATGCAGGTAGAGGAGTCTTACGATGACCTTTACACCTCAAGAAGGTAGTATGACATAATCGTCACTGATAAATCTACCACGCATTATTTCTGGAATACGATCCAGCGCTGTTGCAAGGGATGTCGACCACACGTGAACACCCAATACATCGAGTAGTGGCTTCCGATGGGTTAATCGTATGCACTTCCGAGTGAGTCCATAGCCAAAGGACGGCTGGGGCTTGCTTTTCCACTACACACTGTCATCATAGCACTGGCAAACGTTGCTGCGATGGTGATCAGTGGCTGGAATTTTTGACATCATCGAAAATTAGCAAAACCCTATGACTTGTAGATGTGCAATACGGCTGGCTGATTTTCGCAATCAATCCACAACTACATAGGAACAACCGTCACTGTCGATTCGAACGAGGGCTATCGAGCCTTTTAAATAAATATGATCAAGCCCCTTAACTCAGCAAGGTCAATTATGTCTTCCAATTTGAGAAGAAACACCTAGTCCTCAATGACAACTTGGGCATATGTGAGATCGAGAATGACTTATTCAAAATAACAACACAGCAACACGCGGGCCACGAATCTCATAACCGATCCACAAAGGGTCCCGTGCTTAAACCGCGCTGGTTTTGTAGGGAAGCACCCTAGGTCTTCTATGGGTCTGGGTATAATGTTCCACGCATCGTACCAGACATTCATCGCTCTGGTAGACAGTACGTCCTCATACGTCCGCTCCTTTGGAAGAACTTTGTGACGGAGGCATTTAGCTCCTATTCAAGGAAGTTTTCGTCTCCCGTCCCTATCAGAAGTGAGGGTTACGTCAGATTACTCATATGAATAGACGTTCGAGCTCTTCGGTGTTCGTATCTTAGAGGTAATACTGAAGAAAGCTCATTGGGTTTGCAAGGATCGAAATCAAGGGATATTGACAAGACCTCCCTTTTAACCCATTGGCCAATTCAAACTAGACGTTTATACGTTTCGACAACTTTTTTAAATATAAATATTTATATAAATATACATATATACATATAATCCAACAGTTTTAGTCCAACTACAACACAAAGTCATGACCAATATACGAATACTATCATATAATAATTTTCGTTAACGTTTTATCGGTTCATTTCGCGAATTAAAACTACTTTGTTCGTATTTGATATATTTATAAACAAAAACAATAAAATACGAATTATATATAATGAAACTACGCGCGCGTCTTGTTCCGCGTGTTAACCGGAAGTGAGCCGTTTGACCGATGTTGACCGAGTTGACTCGGTTTGACCGAGTTTGACTCGGTTTGACTAAGTTAGACTAGTTCCAAAAATCTGACAACATTGACTGGATCCACCAATGACCTGAACAAGATCTGGACCACCAAAGCAAGCCCGGATCGGATCTGACCCGAAACCACTATCTACACCTGTCGGACCACCACATCCATCCTGCTTGCACCCAAATCGAAGTAACCACAACAGATCTAAGACAACCTACGACCAGAAAATTGACCCAAACACCCAAATAATACAATTCGGGTTCCAACACTACCCCCTGCAACCATCACCACTAACCACCAAGGTCGGGACCATCACAACCACAACTGAGAACCAACCCCAAATCCCACCGAAAACCACCTCTGTCACCTCTATTACTGTTGGTTCTGCTTGTTTTCGGGCCTAAATCGGCGCAATAACCACCACCGTGAGCCATCAACACCCGTCGGGCCACCACCTTACCACCACAAGTCGTCTTCGACCTCAAAACCACTATCAAAACCGTCATCAAGCATAACCACCTACCAAAACGCATTCCTAACCGTCACCATTAACAAATCTGACCACTAAAATTGACGACCCACAACATGTTTCCTGTCATGCCGCTAACCACTACTCAACGAACCAAACCATCTCAATCCACCGCCTGGAACCACCACAAATGACCCCCGAGCCTTCGACCATAAGCACCCAACCCGTTTCTAGGTTTAAGCTCACGCCGCCGCCACCAAAGAGCATTGTCGTCGGTTGGCTGCTTTAAAAGGAGGAGGATAGAGGGAAACAAGGGAGGTAGAGAGGGAGTGAAGATAAGAGGGATAACCATTTTAGAGAGAGAGTAGAGAGAGAGGAGAGGTGGCGGTTAGGGTTTGGGGGGGGGGAGGGGGTTTAGCAGCTGAAAATGGAGAAGAAATGAGGAGAAAAGGGTTTAAATAGCTAGGGTTTGGGGTAGGTAGATGTACACCGCGTATCGAACCCGTTTTAAACGAAAGCGCTTCGGTTTTATTTTGCGGTCCATAAATTAGTCATAAAAATTAATTGGTTATGTTCGGTATTAGAAACTTACCTAAACCAAGCAACTTAAATATTATTATCATGATCCGACGCGTATATTAAGAACACGCGTTTACATCGCGTTAACTGAATCGCTCGCAGTTTCCTTCATTATAATGATTCGTTTACTTTCAAAACTTAATAAATGACATTATTTACAATAAATAATTATTCCGAAAGATCGATAACGGTTAAGACCACGCATTTCGACGTCCGATTCCCGCGTCGGTTACTCTTCGCGTTTCTAAAACACTGCACTTTTGACCGTTATTCGTGCCGATTTCAAATCCGATCACGTCAATGGCAAATATGTGTCATATTTACAGAGAATAACGTTATGCTTGTCCATTTTGACGGATTTTTACTCATGTCAGTTCGTTAACGTTAAATATGCGAAGCCTTTCTTTAAAGGCATCAAGGCTTCTACGAATTTTGAGAAGGACATCGTTTGACTGATAACGGCTCAACTAACTATAACACTACTAGAAAAATACCTTTCTTGACGCGCATTGCCTGTCATGAAAGGGTGTTTATGACACACAAAAGAAAGTCGTTATAGGCATGGTCATAAAAGTAATATGACATGCACTCGCGTGTCATTGTTTAATGACACTCTTTTTTACACGCATTTACGACACACATTTATGACACATGCTTATGACTTTCATTTTGCATGTCATGTTTTTTATTTACCTAAAAAAATTACTACACAATTACTAATTAACCCTGAATTCATATTTATATTTATAATAACAAAATCAATAAATTTCATAATAAAATGCATATATTATATATACCAAAAACCCATTACATTTGTCGAATTCTACCACAAGTATTCAACGGTTACAAAATTGTGTCAATACATTACGTTAGTCAAGACCTAAAAATACGGATCACTTGAAAATGAAAGTAGCAGCATAACTTAACCATTCTTCACGAATGCCATCAATATCCGCATCAGTGTAGGCTTCTACTCCTCCCCCAAACTGAAACAACAATTAAATTAATAAGATGAAAAGGTTAAGTATCGTGATGGTTTTAGATTCTTCAACAATAAGCAATCAACTTTGTACCCATAGTTGTCAATTCTAAATAGTGACAAGCTACCTATTAGAATAATGCTAAATTCAGCGATTTGCATATGGATTTAGATTCTTCCTATGGCAGGCTCATGTATTTGCATATGTGTTTTAATTGTATGTCACACCATAACGAACCTAGGCTGCAACTAAGTTTATGAATATGTATTTAGATTCTTCACAAGGCTGTAAGTTTTCACCCAATGAGAATGAGGATAAGCAACACATAGGAAGAAACAATGTTACCAAAAATCATATGAAGTTCCACGTATATATACCAACTTTTTGAGGATACACCTATCATAATATCCGGTGAAAAAAATACCTGTAATTTTGGCGCAAGGCGACATAGCGCGCAAAACAGAACCTATGATTGAATTCATGTTCTCCAAGTAGCCGAAATTAACATTAAACAGAAAAATTAAGTGCTCACCTTGGTGTTGACCCATTTGAGTTTAACTCTCTTGCCGGTGGCATTCTGTGCAATATACACGGTCATTGCCCTATTTAAAAAAAAAAAAAAGATATATATTAAAGCATATTCTAACAATCCAACACACTTTTTTTCAAAAACTTACAACTAACGAATTTTTAATGGTGTTAAATGCACTAATAGTCATACGTAGCAAACTAACAAAAATAAATATCTTAACCAAGATGATGGAAAATCATGAAAACTTGGATGTTGCCGATGGCTTGGTCTCAGACTGGAGAAAGAAAATAAAGAAACATGCATCCCAAACAGAAACATTGTCTAAGCAGACTCACATATTTCTGTTCTTTATGTGACTTTGTAATCGAGCCGGCTCGGCTCGGCTCGATAACAAAACGAGATTTTTCGAGTCGAGCTTTTTTCGAGCGAGTTGCGAGCCACGATCATTTTGTACACCTCTACATACATATAAATATCTTAAACAAAAAATGTTTTATTTTAGTAAAATATTTACTTTTTGAAAACGTGATAATAATTAGACAACATCACCGGAGCCGTAGCGAAAACGAGTCAATAGGGTATTCCTAACCGCGAGTAAAGCTAACTTAATTGCCAACAACTAACAATAAACACTTATGCAGCCTTAGCATGCATCCAAAACAGGTTCTATTGCTATAGCATTCACATGTGCAACAACATACATGTAGCTTAAACACTATATCAAACACTAGCTGATTACCCCGGGAGGGTCCCGGGGTTGAAAAATCTAATTTTACGTGATAATCTATTGCAAATGGCTAAAGTTAATTAACCGCAAAATCTCTCAATCATTGCATGTTCATAGTATTATAATCAGTAATAACTCATATTCTCTAATCTAAAACCTAATCAGTAATCATGTAAAGAATCACTTATGTAAGCTACAACTATTCAAAAACTCATCACATCTCTTTAATTTCTCACATTCTAATGGCTCTTATAATTCCTAACCTTATCAACTAAACAAACACTTAAGTTGGAAGTTGTAACCATTGCATCTCATTATGCCACGTGGCATAATCAAGAGATGGTTCAGCGATTTGCATATGGATTTAGATTCTTCCTATGGCAGGCTCATGTATTTGCATATGTGTTTTAATTGTATGTCACACCATAACGAACCTAGGCTGCAACTAAGTTTATGAATATGTATTTAGATTCTTCACAAGGCTGTAAGTTTTCACCCAATGAGAATGAGGATAAGCAACACATAGGAAGAAACAATGTTACCAAAAATCATATGAAGTTCCACGTATATATACCAACTTTTTGAGGATACACCTATCATAATATCCGGTGAAAAAAATACCTGTAATTTTGGCGCAAGGCGACATAGCGCGCAAAACAGAACCTATGATTGAATTCATGTTCTCCAAGTAGCCGAAATTAACATTAAACAGAAAAATTAAGTGCTCACCTTGGTGTTGACCCATTTGAGTTTAACTCTCTTGCCGGTGGCATTCTGTGCAATATAGACGGTCATTGCCCTATTTAAAAAAAAAAAAAGATATATATTAAAGCATATTCTAACAATCCAACACACTTTTTTTCAAAAACTTACAACTAACGAATTTTTAATGGTGTTAAATGCACTAATAGTCATACGTAGCAAACTAACAAAAATAAATATCTTAACCAAGATGATGGAAAATCATGAAAACTTGGTTGTTGTCGATGGCTTGGTCTCAGACTGGAGAAAGAAAATAAAGAAACATGCATCCCAAACAGAAACATTGTCTAAGCAGACTCACATATTTCTGTTCTTTATGTGACTTTGTAATCGAGCCGGCTCGGCTCGGCTCGATAACAAAACGAGATTTTTCGAGTCGAGCTTTTTTCGAGCGAGTTGCGAGCCACGATCATTTTGTACACCTCTACATACATATAAATATCTTAAACAAAAAATGTTTTATTTTAGTAAAATATTTACTTTTTGAAAACGTGATAATAATTAGACAACATCACCGGAGCCGTAGCGAAAACGAGTCAATAGGGTATTCCTAACCGCGAGTAAAGCTAAACTAATTGCCAACAACTAACAATAAACACTTATGCAGCCTTAGCATGCATCCAAAACAGGTTCTATTGCTATAGCATTCACATGTGCAACAACATACATGTAGCTTAAACACTATATCAAACACTAGCTGATTACCCCGGGAGGGTCCCGGGGTTGAAAAATCTAATTTTACGTGATAATCTATTGCAAATGGCTAAAGTTAACTAACCGCAAAATCTCTCAATCATTGCATGTTCATAGTATTATAATCAGTAATAACTCATATTCTCTAATCTAAAACCTAATCAGTAATCATGTAAAGAATCACTTATGTAAGCTACAACTATTCAAAAACTCATCACATCTCTTTAATTTCTCACATTCTAATGGCTCTTATAATTCCTAACCTTATCAACTAAACAAACACTTAAGTTGGAAGTTGTAACCATTGCATCTCATTATGCCACGTGGCATAATCAAGAGATGGTTGAGGCCACCATTGAACGCCACGTAAGTAACTATCAATTCTTCCCGGGAGCGTCCCAGGGTTGAAAAATATAACCATTCTAATAATACTAATACTAATAGTAATAATTATTACTCTTGTAATTAAATAAATAAAAAAATAAGGTAACACCATGTGTTGCAGTGTTGCGCGATTCTTTCTCTTAGCTTTTCTTGATGACGTATACCTAGTAAAATTTCAATGATAACATGACGATTGGGCTGATTTTCAAAATCGTAGATAAGAACCTAGTTTAAAAGAAAAAACATGATTAATGAATAACATGAACACTTTGTGTGTTTTTTTCCTGTATGAACGAAACCCCACAAAAAAATAGTCGATTTTTTCTCCGTTTTTTATATAGCACTATGGTACACGTTGGAAAGATAATAAAACGCTTATTAATTTGGTGTAATTTTTTTCTTTAAAAAATCTCGTATATAAAATATATAAATGTTTAAAAATTATGGGAGGAAACATGAGAGAGAAAATTTTAAATTTATTTTTAAATTCTTTTTTCCTAAAATAACTCAATTTAATTAAAAAAAGAAAATAATAAAAAACACTAAAATCTTTCAATTATGATGCCACGTGGCAGTTTCATGGAGAGGTTGAATGCATCATTGCACGTCACGTCAGCAATGTTCAATTCTTTTATATATATTAATTAATAGATTACCAGCAAATTAACATCCAAATATGCAATTTCTAGGCATGCCAAAAGTAAGCCTATTTATCAACATCCAATAATAAACATGTAACTAAAACCATAAATACTTACCTATGAGAAACACTTTTAAGGATACCGAATATGAAGATCAGGTGTACATGTGTTCTCATCATGTCAAACAGGTCAAAAGGTGTCCAAGCCTTTTGAATGATCTTTGAACATAATACGAATTCTGCTTTTAGGTTGTACCACACCAATATATATAGAATACTATAGGGGTTGGCTACCAATGAAATAGCACCTACACTCCATAATCAACATGAAAAGAAACACCTGCAAACATAAGCAATGATAAAATTAAAAAGTCCAACACTCTATAAATAGAAAAAACGCAAATAGGGCAAAAACTCAATACAGAGACATTTAGGAAGCTCAACTGAATTTAGGAACTTCAAAGCAAATTAAGCGTAAAACATGATCATTTTAACCGACCCGTTACCCAACCTAGTCGACTCACGCGTTTACTACAATCCCATGTATACTGATTTCCAGCCTTAATTATCATAACATACTATCACAAACTCATTCAGACATTAACTTATTTTGACCTAATCCATTTACTCAGAAATCCAAACAAAGTAGACAGCAAAACAGCTTTTTAGCCAACTTGCAACAGAGAAATACCAAATGTTTTATCACATTTGTAGGTATGTTTAAGCCTCTTTTTATCAGAATTAAAGCCGCATTTTACACCACTTTTTACCATATTTGAAGCTCATTTTTATGTCTTTTTAGCACACATACACCATTAATATGGGAGGACAGTACATGTTAGGCTCTTCTAATAAAAGTACAATGTTATATTGGAGGTGAATAGAGGTTAGGCTGTTCAAATATAAACAAATGTTGAAGATCGAGCAGAAAAGTCTATATATCTGTACTTTGTAAGCATGCTGAAGTATATTTTCTTTATAGGCCCTTTTATTTGTTGATCACAACTAATAGAAATGTTCTTAAAAACATAGGCTTCTTTCATTTTGAAGAAGAATTGAGAGCCAAGTTAAGCTTCCACACTAATCTCAATGGATATCCAGAATAAAGCCAAATGCTTTATCAGATTAAGAGTGGTTCTAACAAGATAAACCTCCTAAATAATTAAAGGTAAAAATGTATATTACAAATCACCATGTTAAATCATCTTAAACTTTTTAACATAGATCTACAGCAAATTTTCAATGTTCTTCAAAATGATGAGATATACAATGATCAAGATATTGTAACAAGAGACCACATAATTAAAAAAAAAAAACACACAAAACTAATACAACCTTCCCTGTCAACCCATAAGTTAAACCAACGAAAAGGACATGGCCCGTATTTTTTATTGTCAATGGATAATTATAACGGCATATGATCAGACAAGTATCTAGGAAAAGCACGTAAACACGCCTTAGGCCATGATTGAAAAAAATCAGAAGAAACCAAGCATCGGCCAATTTTACTCATCTTCATACCCGTACCCTTTCCTGTAATAAAAGTAAATTAATAACCCTTCATACTATACTCTAACAACCCCGCTTCTTCAATAAAATCATTAAAATCGTTTGCCACCGAAGCGTTAAAAATGAATTTTTCCTCTCTTCCGGATGCCTAACTGCATTAAAATCGCCTAAACAACACCACATGCCATAAGTGCACTCCCCGAAAAGGGAGTGCGAAAGTCGATCGTCCTTGCCCTTCCCGTTCTTACTCCGTTTTCTATACCGCCTGCCGACCTTGTTGTTTTCGGCGAGCCTAACCTTTCTGCTGACCCATACCGGAGCAGCCTGTTGTGGAGGCACCCATGCCCGTGTCCGCGCCCGCGCCAGAGTCATCCCGGCGACCGAGAAGGCGATCCCAGGCCCGCAAACAGCCTTAGCTCCCCACTCTCGTGGGTGACGTGACATATAGGGACGAGGAGGATTACGAGGAGGCGATGTCCCTAGGCGGATCTTCTGGGACGCCACTGTACATGGAGTGTGGTGTTCTTCTTTCTCACGACTCGCAGTTGATGAGCTTGGTTGTTCGCATACGGGAACTGGAGGACCGTGTATCAGAGGCTGATCAGGGGAGGTTTACAGCTGCTATGGGATGGGTGGAGGCGGAGAGACGTTTGGAGGCACTGGAGCAGAGGATGATTGAGCTGGACCAACATATGAGAGTTGCAGTCGCTATCCTTGCTGCTGCTTTTCTACCTTCATCTTCATAGGATACATCATGGTTGTACCTTATGTTGTGTTATTTTGTGGTTGTTGTTTATGTAAGCACGTAAAGGATCGGCTAATCAACAAAGATAATGATCAAACATGTTCAATTCAGGTGCGGAATCCCTGAATTGATCACAAAATGATAATAAAACTAGCAAAACACATAAATCATCATAAACATATTCATTTCATTCAATAAGATAATCAATTACACTTCAAAATGTTGTTTATAATGATTAAACTTGATTACAGACTCAATAAAAACCCTAGGGAGAAACACACACTGGGAGGGAAAACAAATGACCAAAAGTTAAACATTCAAAAAAGAGATTGCCTTATTGTAGATGCATTTTGTGCGACTAATGCTTTGGATTACTAATAACATATGTTTTTGTGTTCTGATGAATGGTCAAAGGAAAGATAAATGGGCGAATGAGAGATTATAAAGGTGCGAAGGAGAGCTAATGGTACGAAGGAGAGATAGGAGGTCGAAGGTAGTTTAGATGTTTATGTAAAGCTTGGTTCGACCATGGTGTTTGGGCGAACCTGCACATTCGACCAAGCAATATGGGCGAATGTGCAGGCCTATAAATAGGTTAAGCTCATTTTGAATGTAAGTTTTTGGTCATTTTTGTTTCCCTCCTGTTTGAGTCTCTCCCTAGGGTTTTGTGTAAACTTAATTCACGTCATATCTTGATTGTAAACCTTATTTTAACGTGTAATTCAGTGTGTTTATCAATGAAATGAAGCTTTTAAAGATGATTTCTGTGTTTTGTTGATATTATTATCATTTTGTGATTGATTCAGGGATTCCGCACCTGAATCAAACTTGTTTGATCACTTTCTTTGTAGATTTGACGATCCTACGCGCATACAAAGTGGTATCAGAGCCATTATAGATCAAACAACCACAAATTGATAATTTTTCAGCTGATTTGGACCCTATTTTGATCAAAAACTTTCTGTTTTCATTGATAAAACTGAATTGATGATAATTTGATTGATTAGAGCTTGTTTTCTCGGATAAAATGCATAATTCTCTTTGATAAACTTGTTCCAAATCAAATCCGAAGCAAATCTAAATTAACTAATTTTCAAAGAATAACCGTTTTTGAAAGTGCAGGGTCGAACCTAGGGAGAATAGGCGAACGTGTGTGTTAAACGGTCGAACCAAAGGATTTTTGGTCGAAGGTGGTGTTTTAACTGGTCGAATCTAGAGTTTGTTAGTGTATTGGTGTACATTCGACCATAATTGTCTCATTCGACCATTCGGACGGTCGAAGGTGAAATCAAACGGTCGAAAGAGAGTTTAAACGGGCGAAAGTGATTTGTGTTTGACATACTACTCATTCGTATCTTTTAAAACGGTCGAAGGAGAACAATTTTACTCATTCGACCACTCGCTACATACGAAGGAGAAAGTTGTTTAAAACTTTTCTAATCTTTTCGTGTTTAATCATTTTCAGATCAAGATGTGGAACTTTCCGACTACACCACGACCTAACACGACACCACAACAGAAGACAACCATGGATCCTTGGTCGGTTGCTGCCCAAAAGTCTAGTCAATCATCACAACCTATCAATTACATGGCGATGACTAGTACTATTCCTCAACATGTTGCGCAACCACAACCGCAACCGATTGGTGACTATTGGGGAGTAGCAGCAGCAGCGGTTCACTCACAGACGACTAATGTCATATCAACTCTCATTCAAGACTTGTCCTCGGGGAGTGGAAACCGTCCACCTAAGCTTATGGAAATGGTCGACTACAACACGTGGAAGACTAAATTCAAGATCCATTTGGAGGGTATGGGTTTAGAGGGAACTGAGGCGTGGCAGATGATTGTGAAAGGCTATGTTGCTCCGATCTTGGAGAACACAGGAGAGCCTATTCCTTTGGAAAATCTTGTAGACGATGAAAAGAAAAAGTTTGCTATTGAGAAAAAGGCTTTTTCTCAATTGTCCCAAGCTATCAACACTGATTTGCAACATCAGTTTGGTTCTTGTATAACTTCGAAACAACTGTGGGATATGTTAAGGAACAGGCATGATGGAAATGAGAAGACAAGGAAGCTAAGGATGGAAGAGCTTCGCAAAGAGTTTGAGAATTTTAGTTACATGGGTAACGAGACGTTGAAAGAGTTGGTCCCAAGGTATTGCCATTTACTCACAGAGCTTTAAAGCTATGAGATTAGCATACCTATGTCTGAATTGGTGGACAAGTTTGCTGATGCATTGCCACCATATTGGAACCAACATATTGAGGTGTTAAAAGAGAAGGATGCGTACCAGTATTAGGCGATCAATGAGTTCATACAGAAACTGGAAAACAAGGAAATGGAGGAAAAGAGGAAAGCAAAAAGGGCTCAAATTCCTCAGAATCCGGAACTGTATCTTGGTGGTACATCTTCTTCCCATTCTACTTCCAGTTCTACTTCTAATGTTGCTCCACACATCGCGTGCGTATCTAACATTGTTGAACCACCCAAACAACCAATCAATTACCTTGCTCAAACATCTTCATATACCTCACCATCATATCCAACAACTACTTCTTATATTCCACCATTTTCACCCATGCAACAAGCAGCATGTTACTCTGCTAGCCAACTTCAACAATAACAACCATATAATCCTCAAATGAACCAGATGCAAATTACTCAAAGCCAAACTAACCAATGCCCGATTGTGTTGGAGACTTCAAATCTAAACAATGTTACTGTTGAGATTGCCCAAAAACATGTAGCATTAGTTTCAGCAATGGTAGCATCATACAATGGATTGGTTGCTAGTCAAATTGGGAACAACAACCTGACCAATGAGGACTATGCACAGATTGACAAGGAAGAAATGGAACTGATGGATATTCAGTGGGCTTTTGCAAGTATCATGAGAAGAGCCACTGATTTTATTCAAAAGACCGGGAGAACTGATCTTTCTACTTCTCCTAACACCACTTATGGCTTCAACAAAGCCAAAGTCACTTGTTTCAACTGTGATGAGAAAGGTCATTTCAAAAGAGAGTGCACACAGCCAGCACAACAAGTTAATAGAAATCCATTAAACTCTACATACCAAAACCGTCAAACTTAAAATCAAAATCAGGTATCATACCAAAAGTCACAACATTTCAAGCTTTCAACCTCAAAACAACTATCAAAACCGTCAAAATACCCAACAAAATAACAATGCTAAACAATCCACACCACAAAACCAAACACAACAGAATTCAAACCGAACAATCATTCCCATTTCTACACCAAACACACAAACCCAAACCGATAACCCAAATCAAGCTTTGGTGATACAGAAGGATGAGGGTTTTGATTAGACCGGTATGCAGTTAGGAGTTGAAGAAATTACAACTGGAAATGTGGCTTGTGTGGCACAGCAAATGAGTTTGGATAAACCGGTGGAGGTTGAAGAATATATTGTGACTGAGAAGATGACTGAGTTGAAGATTGAGGAGTTGACTGAAGATATGAATGATCGTGAAGAGAAGAAGTCTGGAATGATTCTTGATTCAGTTGCTGATATTCCAGAACAGTTTGATTCTACTTATTCTGATGATGAGAGTGCGTCTGATTCTGAATCTAGTGTTAACTCACTGGATGATGACATTGACCAGTTGCTTGCTGAAGCTGACTTCTTGATGACACGGAAATCATGCATTATGGATGACGCTTGCACCAGAATTGATTATTCTAAGTTTTTCGCTGGGAAGGAAGCACACTTTACACTGATGGCCATGACAGAATCTCCTAAACAGGTAAGTACCGAATCTGCTGTTAATTCAAATTCAAACTGTGTTAAACATTGCAAAGCTTGTGATAAATTGACAGATGAGAATAAGCAACTCAAGGTTCAACTTGAGAGTGCAAAAATCAACTCTGAATCATATCAAAAAGAAGCTAAAGAATTCAACAGAGTACTTGATGGTTATAAGAAAGACGTTTCTGAATTGAAAAAGACTTTGTCTTTAAACCAAATGGCCATAAACAACTATATAAATGATTTAGAAAACACAAAACTGGAAATGGCCACCATCAAGTGCTTTGCAGAGAAAGTAAGCAAAAAGCTTGAAAGATATAAGCACATCGCTTATGTTGTTGATCACATAATCGAAGAGCCTTCACAGTCCAGTAGTGCAAACTACAAAGCTGTCCCAACTCCGGTGTTGTTTGAAAACCATAATTTGCACTCAATAGCACCGGAGAGATCAGTTAAATCAGACTCTACATCAGATAATGAGTCAAACACATCTAGTGTGGGAGACCCGTATTCTGATGTTAGACCTGTTCTGGGAAATAATGAGGGTGTAGTTGCTGCTGATGATTCTGGTGAAGAGGACACTACAAGAAAAAGAGGCTAATGCAACCCCGGCAAAATGTTGCATTAGGCCTTAAAAAGGTTGCATTAGGCCTAATGCAACCTTTTATCAAGGGCTGCATTAGGTGAAGTTGCATTAGACCTAATGCAACCCTTTTATTAGATAATGCAACCTTTTTTCAAAGGGTCACGTTTACCATTCAAATGCAACCTTTTTACCATGCAACCTTTTTTATATGCCAATGCAACTTTTTTTTTTACTTGAACATGCAACTTTTATAACATTTAAATGCAACCTTTGTTACACTCAAATGCAACACTTTTTGTATATTTTAGTTACATGAAATGCAATTTTTTTACACTTAAATGCAACTCCATAGCATCATTATTTGAAATACTAAAATTTTATTAATATGCAATAGTATCTTAATTATACCAAAACCATATAAACGATATCTGATATCGTAATTTACATATGTACAACTCAACGTAACAACGTAATCAAAATAAAGATACAAGTTACAATGATACAAATTAACAAAACCTCCTGCTAATTTCTAATATCCAAGTAATTGATCGCCAAAACTTCTCTCTTATCATTCTACAAATCATCATCCAGTCCCCCTAAGCTTTTTATCCATCTTGATCACCAGGACCTTTCTTTTATTAAATTTTATAAAATTATAAAATTTGTGTCCACGAACTAATAGCATGATTTTGGCAATTTGATCTTTAGAAAAAGCTTGACTTGAACCACGATCATTCTTTCTTTAGTATTGCATTACCTGAAAAAATTATACACTTAAAAGGCTTAGTAGTATATAATGTCACACTATCATATAGTACGTTTTTGTCATGACCAAGAAGAAAAATCTCCCTCGGAACATCCCTTGGGCGTACGATATATCCAACCCCCAGCATACCACAGTCTATCCGCTGTTGTTCAAATAGATATTCCAGTGTGGAGCTAGGAGTAAGATAGAAGCAGCCCATCCTAAGGCTTCCTAAAATCAGTGTAAGGTAATGTCAAAACCTGCATAAAATCTTAAACCTTATTGTTTGATCTCTAACGGGTCAAGATTATGGATCACATCTTCACATTAGATTTTAAGTAGCTACTACCCATTTTTATCACAGTACTTCCTATGGTTAACACATCCTAGCATATATTAAGATGTTTTCTATTAAAGGGTATATCAAATTCCTAATTAGATACTAATTAATTAAAATGAATAATGAGATACCTGCAATTCAATTTCCACGTTGGATGTAGTCATGACCTAACAACTTGCGTTTAGATAAATTTCTCATGAATTTACATTGGATACATGCATTTATTTACGTTGTAAGCATGCAATTGTATCATATCAAGAACACGTTATTTGAAATCTTGGAATTATGACCCATTTCATGCTTATAAGCTAGTTATTTATTTATATAATTGAATTCGCCACTAAACAGCGGTTCCATTAAAACATAGAGCACCCATGTTCTTGTTTTTTTTTTTCTATATAACATGTCAGAAACAAGCAGCAAAGGATATTAAGAGGTAATTTACCTCTTTGTTCAATGCCATGTAACATATGAAATCCATAAGTTTGGCCTTTGATCATAACAATTTAATATAGCCTCACTTGATCATTGTCAACTATGGAACACATCAGATAAATAAATGCCAAGGCATAATAATAATAATTATTAATAATTGTAATTACAAGATATGAACAAATCAAGTTACAAAATTATTTACTCATCAACTTCGATAAACTCGTTAAGTTTGTTATGCTAACATTAGATTCTTGAACTTACCAACTAACAGTCTTATTTCATCTAAGTCCCGTCAGGTGTAAAATAGTATTGCATGCATGCTTAAATTTTCATGAGGAATTTATCTATCATATTCAACTTCATATTCCATTACATTCAAATTTATTAGTCTTAGTAATTCAAGCATCATTATATATTCAAAAGTTTTAATAAAGTAAGGACAAGGTGGGAAACACTTACCTTCACCCGTAAGAAAGATTGTGTCTTGAATTTTTCCTTCAACCACCCGTTGGCTGCCTGAAGTTAAACATATAATTAATCATAATCAATTTCGTCACATCACCTTTTAGTACAACATGTATAGATTATTTCAACAAATTAGCTTTCGTTTTATCTTGACCATGATTTTAATACCCATCATCTTATGGTTTATTTTTGGAACGCAACCATCATCTTATTGTTAATGAACTATATCAACTACATCTGAAACTTACATATTTTAACTTCATAGCCTAAATTTCATTAGAACACACATGCATATCATGTTCAACAAAAATTTTGTGAAGTTTACCATTTAGGCATTTCATCAAACACTTGGTGTGTTTCAGATATTAGGTTCATGTAACATGTTAGTTTGTCATCCAAAACAACCCATTTCCTTAAATTAATCTTAGTTCAGTTAATTTTCTCTCAACTACTAACATCTAAAGTGCTTATTACCCATCATGGCATTAAACTAAAACAGGAATTAAAAAGAATTAAAAGGCCGATTCCAAGAGGAATTTACTCAAATGATTTCAAGATTAAAAATAAAAAAACTTGAGATATTGAGACACTAAACAAATTATAGCAGCCCACGATTCAAATTAACCAAAGAAAACACTATATTAGATCAATTTTTGTCAGCCTTATTAGCTTGCAAATAAAAAACTAAAGAAATCATGGTTATAAGTTTTTCGAACAGATTCAAAGCAGAGTCTATGTACCAAAATCACTTTCAAGAATTAAGAAAACTTGCCTTGTTATTTTTTAATCAGAAACATATGGTATTTTGAACTTTCTGAGAAGCAAAAGGCAGTGACTGGTATGATTTTTAGATGGCACCTGCAACAGCTCCGCGTCGAAACAATGCTTCTAAACATACCAGCGGTCGAATGAGGGCGTTATAAGAGGTTACACCAGGCTTAAACTATTCCCTTCTTAATATCGAGAATGGTACGACCTAGACCCTAGTCAATTCTAAACGATTCTGAAATTATGATGGTGATTTTAAATGCCCTCTAATCTGCACAAGACATGAAATTTTAAGGATTAGGGCACCAAATAAGAAGGCCAATTCATAATAGGGAATCTCTTCACCTTGAATCGCGTAGGGGTTGTTGAAAGAGATGAAAGTCTGCCGAAGGAGATCAAAGGGCCTTCTCCAATATTTAGGAACCGATCGAGATCGGTAGAGTGAGAATGTGAGCAGACAAGTAGTTCGATTAGAGTTGGGGCGATGGAAGTTGGGGTTACTAGGCTAGGGGTGTGGGAAATCCAAAATTTTGAATATGAGGGAATAGATTAGGTGTTTAAAGAATTAAAACATAAATATCTATGTTTTGTAATACGGAGATAATATTATAATTATAAAGTTTTAAAACGTAACTTTATATTTAAATTATAAATAAGGTTTTTATTTTTTTTATTTACCTAATATAAATATTAAAGGTTTTAAAATAAGGTTTAATGTTTCATTTTAATTTGTATATAACTAAGACTATGTATAATGGTTTGATAATCAACCCTCGGGTCTAGGGTGGACTTACAGTTTTCACCCTCTAAAACCGATATTTATCTTTTAATTTCCATCCAAATATGGATTCCCTAAATTTTCACCCTCTTCCCACCAAAAATTAGAATTTTCACCATCACCATGGATTTTTTAACGGATTATTTAGAAGAAAAAGTAATTAAGTAAAACCGAAGTAGCAAAAGAAGAATATATTTTTAGGAAATTAGCAATAAAAAAATTATTTATGTATTAAATATCACTAGACTAATAATAAATCAAGCGTTTCTATACTTTTTACTCGTTTCGTTGAATTTCTCAACCTAACACTTTTCTAGTTGTAAAAGTTTTTGGGCAAATAGGTAATTCTGGCATGACAAAGCTCCATATACATTTGAATCCAATCTTTTAAAATAACAGTTTCTTTTATTCCTTAAAAATGCAACCTTTCTACTAAAAGTTGCAAATTTAAATTTATTTATGCAACTTTTTTATGAAAAGAGTTGCATTTGATCCTTAAATGCAACCTTTATCTTTCACGAAGTTGTATTAGAGGCAAATGCAACTCATTTGAAAAAGGTTGCTTTTAAAAAGTTGCATTAGGCCTAATTTCTAGTAGTGGGATGAACAGTCTGAGATGGTTTCTGAAAAGGTGAATGATATTCCTGATGAAAATCACATCATCACTACTGAACCTGTTTCACCATCTTAGATTGTCCATCCTATGGCTAACGCTCATAGAAAGAATCAGTCAGTGAAGCTTGTTGAGAAGAAAGTTGAGAAGAAAATTGAAAGGTCAAATGAAGAGAAAAATGAATCGTGTGATAAACCTGTTAAAGTTTTCTATCGGATGCAAGGTTCCGATAAGATCATTTCTGATGAAGAATATCCGATTCAATTTGCAAATTATTCAAAAATTGAAAAGATCTGGCAGGAAAGTACCATTTGGTTCCCGAAACATGAGCGAACAAATGATATACCTCCAACAATTTTAAAGAAAATTCATTTGGATATTCCTAAAGAGCCAAAGGTCAATGTCACACAATTTGTTAAACCAAAAGATAAGTCAAATGGTTTTCTTGAGTCGACTTACTCAAAGGACCCCGCTCCTGAGAGTTTAAGAAGAAGGTGTATGGATGATCAATATCCTATCGCAAGTTATTCTAAGTCGAACGTCAAGGAAAATTATGAAGAGTACCGTGCGTGTTTTAAGTGCGGGGAGAGGGGGCATTTACATGCCAACTGCCGGTACGTAAGACACAAGAGGCACGAGATGGAGATGAAGCAAAAGTATGAATGTCCGGTCGATAATCATTGTTATTCTCAGAGACGATTTGTCCCTCAACCAGCACCTTTTTATAACCAAAGCAATTATTTCAAAAGGAGGGAAAATCGTTAGATGACATATGATAGACGCAACCGGATAGCCACTGAGAAACCGTTGAAGAAACCAATGGTGAACGCAACTGTTGACAACAAAAAGGTTCCTGTTAAACCTAATGTCAAACCAACAGTTGGACCTATCTCTGTTAAATCAGAGAAGGTAACCAAGAAGGTATCGTTCAAGGAAGAAGTAAAGAAACCGACTGAGACCCCAAAATCGCAGATCCGGATCTTGAAACAGACTGAACAATCTTGGTCATCAAAGGGTTCTGAGGGTGCTTCAACTTCACAAAATGTGAAACCGGAGAATGAGAAAGGTTTGTGTGACAATAAAAAGATTGATAAAAATGAAAATGTTTGTGAAAAATCTGTGAAATCTGAAACTTTGAAACAAATTGTTCAAAGACCCAAGACCAAACAGGCTTGGGTCCCCTGAAAAATCTAACTTCTTTACTTGATATGAGCAGGGAGCTTCAGCTGGCCCTGTGAGCAGTCTTTGGATTGTTGACAGTGGAGTTTCTGGCCACATGATAGGGGATCTTTCGCTATTATTTGATATTAGAAACATCAATGGAGGTTATGTAACATTTGCAGGGAACAAGGGAGGCTATATTATCATGGAGGGTAGTGTGAGCAATGGAATCGTGAGTTTTGAGAGAATTTCTTATGTGAAGCAGATAGATTACAATCTGCTCAGTGTCAGTCAGATATGTGACAAACAATTTTCTGTGTACTTTGACGACAAATCTTGCTACATACTCAAGCCGGGTTTTGAATTACCGAAAGAATGGGTGATGTTAAAGGCGCCGAGAGTGAACAACTTGTACATTCTCGATATGTCAAAAGTCATAACCACCCAAGGCCAAGTCACGTGTTTCCTCTCCAAGGCTACAGAAAAAGAATCAATCATGTGGCACAGGAGAATGGGACACATTCACCTAAGAAAAATGAATCAATTGGTGAAGAATGAACTTGTCACAGGCGTGAACGTCAAACATTTTCACTTAAATGACAAGTGTGTGAGTTGCAAAAAGGGTAAGCAGCACAAACAATCCCATAGGCCAAAGAAAGTCAATTCCATTGAACTGCCACTTGAACGTTTGCACATGGATCTGTTCGGACCGGTTAAGCGTAAGAGTCATGCTGGGGAATTGTACTGTCTTGTGGTCACTGATGATTTTTCAAGATTTTCATGGGTTATGTGCTTACATCGAAAGAGCGACACGTTTGATAATTTGAAAGTTCTGTTCACTCGTCTTGAAAATATCTATGGTCTCAAGATCAAAAGGATTAGGAGTGATAATGGGATGGAGTTTAAAAATGCACAGATGGACGACCTTTGTGAAAACAAAGGTATTCATCATGAATACAGTGCTCCGTATACCCCACAACAGAACGGCGTCGCGGAACGCAAAAACAGGACTCTAATTGAAACGACGAGAACAATGCTTGCGGACTCAAATCTTCCGGTAATGTTCTGGAACGAAGCAATTTACGCAGCTTGTTTTACTCTTAATCGTGTTTTAACGGTGAAGAAGTTTGGCAAAACTTCTTATGAGTTGTTGAATCGTCGAAAGCGGAATTTAGAGTATCTAGAACCGTTTGGAGCTCCTTGTACTATGCTTAATCCATCTGAGAAGTTCGCACCGAAGGCTGAAGAAGGATACTTTGTTGGATATGGTATACTCAGAATTTACAGGGAAGTGGTCCAGACTGGATGTTTGATTACAAAGATTTCTTTGAATCATTCAACCTAGATAGCTTGGTTGAAGAGGTTGTATTACGTTTATATTATGAGGTCGAAAACGCAGTGACATCACCATTGGTGCGTCCGATCACCGTGAACCCCCAAGCAGCTTCTAATGATACCAATGTTCCTGTCGTTGAAGAAGAGGTATTCCAAGAGGCTTCCACAACTTTGAATTCATCAGAATCTGAAGATGACGACGATGATGTTACAAGTGAAGCTATTTTAGATCATGCTACAGTGACACTACCAGTGAACCCAAATACAAATGGTGCTTCTTCATCGAATGTGGGTAATGATCTGGTTTCTGGAGAGAACTTAACTACTCAGATGGGAGTCCAAGTACCAGATTATCCGGAATCTCGGATACATCGAATTCACCCGATCGAGCAGGTTATTGGTGATCCTGGTAGCAGTGTGATGACGAGAGGTCAATTAAGTAATGCTAACTCACCGGAAAACCTTGGCAATCTTGCTTTATATGCCAAAATTCAAAAATCAGGTTTTCAGAATGACTGGTCTTTTGCTTGTTATGTCTCGCAGGTTGAGCCGCGAACTTACAAGGATGCTCTTTTGGACGACGCTTGGGTGGAAGCAATGCAAGAGGAGTTGTTGCAGTTCCAGAAACTTGGTGTTTGGACACTGACAGATTTTCCCCCGGGAAGAAAGAAGATTGGAACGAAGTGGGTTTTCAAGTGCAAAAAGGATGATAGAGGAGTGATCGTAAGGAACAAAGCTCGTTTGGTTGTACAAGGATTTCATCAAGTGGAGGGAATCGATTACAACGAAATCTATGCACCAGTTGCACGCTTAGAGGCAATCCGAATGTTTCTGGCGTTTGCATCATTCAAGAAATTTAAGGTGTATCAAATGGATGTAAGAGCGCATTTCTTTACGGTGTGGTCAAGGAGGAAATATACGTAGGTCAACCACCAGGCTTTGAAGATCCTATTCACCGGGATAAGGTCTACGTTTTGAACAAAGCTCTCTACGGGTTGCACCAAGCTCCAAGGCATTGGTATGAGGAGCAGAGCACGTATCTTCTTTCAAAAGGATTCAAGCGAGGTTTGGTAGATTGCACACTGTTCACTAAACGAACAGGCGATGACTTGCTTCTGGTCCAGATTTATGTTGACGATATTATATTTGGGTCTACTAACGAACTTCTGTGCAGAGAATTTGAACGTGTTATGCAGGAAAAGTTCGAGATGAGCGCAATGGGAAAGATGCAGTTTTTCCTAGGCTTGCAGGTGGAACAAAGACCAACGGGGATCTTTATTCACCAGACGAAATACGTTTCTGATGTCTTAAGCCAATTCCAGATGGATGATTCGAAGCCGATGGATACCCCAATACAACCTAATCACGGGATTGGTGTTGACGCTAAGGGGGAGCTAACTGACCCATTTACATACAGAGCAATCGTCGGATCTCTGATGTATCTCACCGCCTCCAGACCTGATATAATGTTTGCCACATGTCTCTGTGCACGTTATCAATCGAAGCCGAAACAGAGTCATCTTGCAGCTGTCAAACGTATCCTTAGATATCTGAAGGGTTGCCCGTTGAGAGAACTATGGTACCCTAATGATGATAATTTTGACCTAATCTCTTTTAGTGATGCAGATTGGGGCGGCTGTGACAAAGACAGCAAATTCACAAGGCTGGATGCCAGTTTATGGGGAGCAGGCTCGTGACCTGGCAATGTAAGAAACAGACCGCAGTTGCATTATCCACATGTGAAGCAGAATACGTTTCAGCATCGAGCTGCTGCTCACAGGTTCTTTGGATCCAACAACAGATGGTGGACTACGGTTTGCAATTTCTTAAAACCCCTATTTACTGTGATAATGAAGCCACAATCGCATTAACAAAAGACATAGTAAATCACTCAAAGGCTAAACATATTCGGATTAAATACCATTTTATCCGTGATTGTTATGCTAAAGAGCTGATCGATATGGTCAAAATCCACACTGATTACCAACGCACAGACCTTTTTACCAAAGCTTTTGATAAATCAAGATTTGAATATCTTTTGAAAGATAACGGTATTAAAGAAAAACAAGACAGATCACCACCTTAGTTTATCGCTTTTTATTTTAGTTTTACTGTTTTTCAGAAAAATTTGAAAAATCCAAAAACATTAAAAAATTTCAAAATCCATAAAAATTAGAAAATTTCTTTGCTGACTGCTATATCTTCTTCCCTTAGATTAATGCCGTCAGATTTCTGTGAACAAACGTTATCTGGGCAGTCACATATTTGAAATGCTCCAGCTTATCATTGGGAACAGTAAATTCAAAAATTTATAAAAATCAGAAAAACCAAAAATGATTTCCTGGAGAAAAAGGGGAAATGATAGTACATCAGTGGGGATTTGACACATTCTAAAGAAATGTAATGCAATATAGGGTGTGTGTCTGAGTCTGTGTGATGTGCTGATAGGCTTTGTAGATCTATTACTGCGTGCCTGATACATACATATCAAACGAATTGATGTGTGGATGAACTCCTCATTGACATATGGTCTTAGTACCGTAATTTCGTTTGATAGGGTATTTGTACAAAACTTGGAGGTTTTGAGTCGTTATGTTATTAGTTGTCTGGGGATAGCCTCTCTGATTTTTTGCTATAAGTCATTATGGACCTAGATCAGAAAGGGTGTCTTTATAAAAGAGCTTTAAGCCAAATCCTAAAGTTACCAAATTGAGGAACTTTCCATGTTTTATGATAATCAAAGAATATCAATTACATCGTATTAATCACTGATGCAAATCATGATTGATATCAGTCCTAAACCTGGTAGAGTGCACATGTTACTTTGCTGCATTAATTTGCTGACCTGTATACCTTTGTGCATCATACCTTGTACATTACAGACGACGAAAGCATAATCACGCTTTACAATGAGTCTTTGTGCATTTACTTCTTGATACGGGAGTATGTCGTGTGCGTGGGAACCACAGACAATTACGTTTATACTATACATAATCGTATCAGTTTAAAGCACTGCACAGAAGTCTGCATGTGAGTTTATGTGGATCACAATATCAGCAGTTGCTAGATCACACATTGTCTTTAATGATAATAATCAAAAAGATCAACGGTGTGATCGGATTTCTCAATAACTGATATGATCCCTTTACCGGAAATCCCAAAACATTTTCTGCTTTATCTTTACATTTCTGCATTTTATTTTTCTCGTCAAAAATTGCAAAACTCAAAAAGATTTTAGGTGTGTTTTAACATAAAGTTTAGAAAATCCAAAAAGATTTTACATTTCTATCTTATTTTTGATAGCTGATGGTGGTTGATGACGATTTTCTAAAACTTGATGGACCATTTGAGCTTTGTAATCTTTAACTGAGAAAATATGATTGTCGGATGCTTAAAAGTTGGAAAATATTTTGAACGGGACTCGATTTTGAGATTTGGTAAAATTTTCAAAAATTCCAGTTCACTTTCGTCCCTTCGTTGGGTCGAAGGAGGAATTTTTTGTTCATTCGTACGTTTAAATTTGGGCGAATGTGAGAGTTCTTAAGACAGTTTCTCTTTCGAACCCTTATGACTCATTCGCACCTTTAATTAGGGGCGAAGGAGACAAAAGTTTCACATTCGACCACTATGAACGGGCGAATGAGCACTCTATATGTCACACCCTCAAATTTCCACTGCGGGGTTCATACCGCGAGGCGCATGACATACCAGGATCCCATAGCCATAAGTCATATGAACGAACTCTAAATGCCCAAACCATTTAGTTCGTTTCAAAAACCAAGTTTAGTTAAGTTGCGGAAGCGTAAACCAAATTTAATCCTTTTAAAACCATGCGCAAAACAACGCGCCCAAATTAAAACCATATGAAAGAAAATGTAAAAGCATAATATGTAATTTAGGTGTATGCCCAAGACCCCAAATGCAATGAAGTGTGCAGTGCTTTCTAATCCTGGCACCGGAAGCTAACTACCTGCAAAAGCATGTAAATCGTGGGTCAACAAACAATGTTGGTGAGTTCACTAGGTAAAGTAAATGAGTATGTAACTGCGCTGGTTTCCAAAACCACGTAAGTAAGTAAGTTGTGTTGGTGCCCCGCACCGTGTAACCACTAGTTCATCGCATGTCAAGGGTAGCTAACCCATTCATGATAACTAACCGAATATACCGAACTGCTATGTACTTGTAGCCACATAAGTGTGCCGCATGCCTGACATCATTGTCTATCCACAATGATAAAGTTTCGTTAAGTTATAGTTCACCCCCACGCTCCCCGAGCCGGTGTGAGGTTTGTAAGACCTAATAGCGCTATCAACTAATAAGCCGCTTGCCAACCCTGGCAACTCATTCGGTACGTGAGGTCTTACAGATGATAGAAATGGTTTAGTTTATCAAGGACACAATTGTGAACTAGCAAAGTAACCGACCCTCATAAGGATCCATGGCATCCCAACCCGGGATGTGTAAGTAGTCCTAAACCGGACTAGAAAATGTTAAGTAAAGTGTCTCATACCTGAGACGCATGATTTTGAGAAAAAGAGTAGTGAAACTCACCTTAGGTTGCACGTGAATGATCCAAATCCCTCAAACAGTAACGAGCTACCGACTCCCTATTACAAGTGTCACTAGGTGAGTATATGTGCATAACCAACACACCATATAACTCGTTTATCCGAGACCTTTAAATGTTCAAAACCGTGTAGTGACACCTAATGACTCTACATGCTCAAGTATGTCCTACGTATCCCGTTGGTGATCATAGTGATTATTATCAGTTTAATACATCATTTACATCTCATACAAGTTTTCACACAAGTACATGTCAATTACATACCACATAAAACTCCAAATAGTCACATAAAGACCCCATACACAATCTGCGTTTTTAGGACAGATTGTGCGCTGTGAAAAACAATTTATTTAAAATACTTAACGAATGAATTAGAGTCCCAAATTTTTACTGAATTTTATTTGGGATTCACTTGACAATACCTATTTTTGTTTTGTCTTAATTCCAAACAGAAAAATTATGAAAATTCGTACAACATAGCTGTGTCCAGAAAATTTCCTCAACAGGTCAGTTTAGTAGGAAAATTCTTAAAAATTGTGTATTCATCCAAACGAGATGAATCCACTTGGAAAAGCTCTATTTTTCCAGTATTGACCTACTGTAAAGATTTCATAACCTAACTCCTTGTAAATCTCAATTTACAAATCCGAAAATCTGATATGACCCCTAATCAATTAAAATTCCAAAAACGACTCAAACGATGTCCAAATTCGATGGTTTTGCCCATTATGAAAAGCTAAGACCTTGTACATTACAATCATGCAAAGAAATCATCAAAACAATCGATTTACCAACCCGTTACAGCCCCTACAACACGTTCAAACGAATCTGCCAGAATCTTAAACTTGCATCCCAAGTAATCTACAAACCCTAATTTTTCATGAACATCCTTAATACATGTATAACACCTATAGTATTGATTAAACACCATATTAATCATTGCAAAACACATATTTTATCATGTGAAAACCCTAATCATGGCTACTAATAACAATCATCATCAAATCATCAAGAACATCCAAGAACTCCTACACATACATACATGCGATTCTACATATATTATTTTTAGAGTTTTTAAAGTTTTTCAATCATTATAATTCATCAAAAATCATAAGAATGTATACCTTGCGAAGGATTAAACTCCCTAGGGCCTTGAAATCAAACCCGAACAAGCTTGATTAGGTGAAGGATTACTTGATTGGTTGAAAAACCAAGAGGGATGGGGGTGGGGGTTCGCACGGCGCAAGAGGGACAAGGAGGTAGGGTTTTTATCTTTTCCTTGCCTCCTAATTATAAAAGGGCTTTGCTTGTTCCCCAAGCAATTGGTATTAGGGCCCTTCTAGTCCATTAACTTGACCCGTTAACCATGTTCTAGCCCAATACCGGACCCAATATTATTAACCATTCTAAATTGAATGAAAACCATTGTTTTTATTATTACATAGCATATTATTCATGTGGTGCACGTAATTTGCATAATCTACGCATTACCTTTCAGTTAGGGGATCATTCACAAAAACATGTAATTCACATAAGCACGTACTTCATGTTCTCCATAATTCAATTGTATATATTATTGCTATGTATGTCACATAATTCACCAACGTTTGGGATACAGGACTCATGTGTGTGTTTAACAAGGATTTTCCTACTTATAACATATGTTATCATCTTCTAACATATGTTAAGCCTACTTAACTAACCCTAGTTAAGTATCTAGCCATGTATGAACATGTAAGTTAACTAGAGTTCAGTAAAAAGTATTTTAACCTGAAAATGCGGGGTGTCACACTATAACTACCCTTATCTGCTCATTCGACCCATTCGAAATTTTTTTCAAAAATTCTGATCTTAATTCCACTTGTTGCTCGTGACTTTTAAATTGTACCATTGTCTTCGTCTATTTTCACTGATCATTTTCCACCAATTTTTATAGGTTTTCATCATGATTTGAATGCTTAATCTTTGCATTTTCAGTCTAAGCCCTAACTTTTATCAAACAGGGATTTAACAACGATAATTGGACATATTTTTGTTAAGGATTCATTGATTGAGTGTTTTAGGGGGAGATTATTCAAAAATCTAGGGTGTTAAAACATCATAATGATCAATTGATTAATAAAAATGTTTCGAACCCTAGTTTTTATAAGAAAACACTAAATCAATGGTTGTTTGTTAAAATTGATGATTAGGAAAGCTTTATCGGAGGTTTTAGGTGTTAGATGAATCAAAATGACAAGTTAAAACTCACTGGATTTCAAAATTTAAATTTGAATATGATGAACTGTCACCTTCGTCCAATCTTAAACGGTCGAACGTCCAGATTTGGGCGAAGGAGAAGTTTTATCTGGGCGAATGAAGTTAAATGGGCGAATGAAACATTTTTTCAAAAACTTTTCACATTCGAACCCTTGAAACTTCACATTCGCACCAAGTTTTTCTCATTCGAACCCTTTATTTGGGCGAATGTAGAATTTAAAAAACCAAATTTTCAATTTTTGATTATTTTGTTAGTTTTTAACGTGTTTATTTGATTTGTTTTGCAGTTTTAACCATGTCTGAATAGGAAGGTGCGAGTGTTCCTGCTGGATCATCCTCATAGGCTGCCGAGACAGCGAAGACTGATATTTTACCGTTTGAGAATGCGCACAACTGCTGTGCATATCTTGGAGACGTGAAGAAGCATACGGAGTTTACCCGGATTATTGAGTTTCTGAAGAGGAGTCGGGTGATTGATGCGATTGCTACACCTGCTATCATTTACAGAGATCTACTACAGGAGTTCTGGACAAACGCGAAAATGGACTTCTGGGAAGGTGAATCTTCTCTGGTCAGCAAGATTCAAGGTGAGCTGATTATAGTGTTAGAGAATGATATTCGGGAAGCGTTGAAGCTTGAAGACGTCAAGACAGATCCCAGAGAACTCAGTTGGACTGAACAAAGGAAGTGCTTTCTCAGAATGAAGTACAACAGACCGATCACTGATGGTTCGTTACACAAAGGGAATCTCTGTCCTCAGTTCAAGTACTTAGCACACGTTATCATACATGTCTTCGGATCAGCAGCTAGTGGTTATGATCTGATGAGGAAAAGCATAAGCTCGTTGATGGTAGCACTTATATTGAACAAACCGTTCAATATATCAGGAATGCTTATGGAACACTTGTTGGAGCCAGTGAGAGGTACAAGGACTAGGAAGTTTCTGTTATATGCTAGATTCCTTCAGATGATTTTGGATCAAAAGTATAAGAAGTTGAAGAGAGATCCGACACAGATTATTGTTCAGGAACATATGAACATTAATACTCTTGCCAAAATGAAGGCGTACAAAGGTTTGTCAGTGAATGAAAGACCACCAGTTAGACGTTTATGTGGATTATGTGGATCCTGGTCAAGATAAGGTGGACATGCTGACAGTGCATCTGACGAAGACAATCCGTTACATCCAATTAACCCTGAGGCAAAGAGAAAGCGTCAGGTAGTGAATGTGGGAGCAAAGAGTGGTAAAGGTAAAGAGAAAGAGATTAGAATTGAAGTTCAGGCTGAAGCTAAACCAGCAAAGAAGAAAAGTGCGTCAAGAAGGCACAAAAGTATGGCGAAGAAAGGTTTACATATTGTGGATGAAGAGTCGGTTGATTCTGAGGAGACGCAAGAAGAAGAAAGATGGGATTCTGATGAAGAGACTGTAAAGAGCACCACGCCCAAGGCCACTGTGGCTGGTGAGTCTGCTAGTCTGAATAGATCAGCGGAGGAACAGAGAACTAAGAGCCCTATTCACTTAAATGAAGATGATGAAGGATTAGGTTTGGGATCAGGAGATTTTCCTGGATCGCCAGTACAAGGGGAGAAACCAAAGAAGCCCCAATTCAAGTAGAAAGAGAATGTGTTAAAGCCCATGGAGAAACGAGCTAGAGAGATTGAATCATTGGTTTCTGGAAAGAAACTTCCACCAGCATCTAGCTCGAAATCACCGGTTGTAAGTCCAGTTGCGAAGAAACAGAAAACATCATCAGGAACTGAGAAACAAACTGATCTACCTGTTGATAAATTCAATGATGCACTGGACAGAGTGTTAAAGAAAATTAAGAAAGGAAAGCTGCCTGCTGATGCTGAAGCTTCTACTCCAAAGGTCACAGTTGATAGCGACGTGATGAACACTGTGAACCGGAAGCTAGCTGATATGATGAAGATAATTAGTCAGCAGCAAGCAGAGATTGAGAAACCGAAGAACAATGATCAGAAGATGCTAGACGTTCTTGAGACATCACATGATAATCAGGAAGCACTTGAAGCTGAAATCAAACGACTTCGCAAAGAAAATAAGAAGTTGTTGAAACACGAACAAAGAAACACAAGACGATACATAGCTTTGAAGGAAGATAATAAGAAGCTAAAAGAGAGTAACAAACATATGGACAATCTGATAAAAGACTTGTACTCTCGAGCTCCTCAGATGAAAGAAGGTGAAGAGGATAAAGAACAGGATGAGAGCAGGTTGATTTCGAAACGTCTGATAATGAGGAGGAGGAAGATGAGGATCTTGATGAGGATGCTGGAAATGCTCCTAAAAAGAAGAAGAAGAAGGATGATGGAGATGATGATGATTCGAATGGTGAATCTGGTGATGGAGGCAGCTCTGCATTTGATGATGATGATGATGATGATGACGATACAGATAAGTATTGTAACACCCCAATCGATGGCGGAAACATCGGGATGTCACGTATTGATGATTGTTCAGTAGCTCATGGTAAATAATAAATTTCAATAAATGATTTAAATAAATTACATACAATTGTTCTAAGAATTTTGTACATCAAAATGAAAAATACTAGCTACGCATCTTCAAGCAATAACTCTAATCTTCAAGCAAGCTATAACCTGAAACATGTTAAGTTTGAAAATATTTTGGGTCAACAAAAGTTGGTGAGAATTACATAGGTTTTGATAATCGAATAAAACTTGTACAATTCAAGTGTCATGGCAAGTCTAGTCCATATGTGAAAACATACTAGAAGTAAATCGAGTGCATAATCAACCCTTGTGACTGTTATAATGTGGCACATCCCATACGCTCATGGTTCAGTCGAATATGTTATGCGATAACAAACACCCACGTTACCTTTGTATGAGGCACGTATCCGGGTGGGATTATCAGTCCAATAGATCTATCAATGTATACCGTCGGCTGATCAATGTTAATGATTATGCTAGAATTGTGCTTACCCTAGTCATGTTTAAGACATAATGCAACATAGAAAAACACATAGACACTTTGATGATTGAATTGCATATAGAATGTTGTAACATGTTTCACCCCAACAAAGGTGATAAATAGAAAAGGGGCTATGTAAAACTCACCTTAGCAAAATGTTATGTCTCGTGAAAAAAATAGAATAATGTGTTGTGAATGTATGCGAGGCGAATCCCAAAGACTCAACAACGTAGCTAGTCCAAATTGAAGAAAACGAAAAAGAAAGAATATCAAGCTTCCAATTCGCCAATTACAAGAGCTTATAATCAAAGCTTCAATTGTAGAAGTAATAGACTATAGAAGAAAGGTACGAGGGAAAGTTTAATCGGATTGAAACAATCGATTTAGAGGTGCAAAGTATAATGGGTCATAGGTGGGTTTTTATACTAGTTTTGGAGTCAATTAGCCATTAAAATTGGTCAACACTATAAAGTAAGGTTTTATGATGAATTGACTATTTGACTAAGACTTTGACTGTTTGACTAAGACTTTGACTAATCAATTTAAGGAATGTGTTAAGTTTATTTTCTTCTGAAATACTACACAAGATGATAGTTGGCTCAGTTGGTTGTCACTGTGTGTTGGTTGGCTGTGGACGCGGGTTCGAGTCCCGGTCCACACAAATCTTTTTTTGGCAATTATTTCCCTAAAACTATATTATTCTAAATTCATAATATGATTATATAAGCCCGAAAGTGACTCGAAATATTTTTAAAACGTACAAAAGTGTCGAGATACAAATAATTATTAGTTTATGGTATTTAAAACATATATTGTTTAAAACAATACATTCTTTTTATCAAAAAAAAAATTAGGGGAAATTCGCGATGTTACAGTCTCCCCTACTTTTGGAAACTTCGTCCCGAAGTTATTAAAAACACAGGTTTGAAGTTGATTAGGTAGAAATTAAGGCAGCTGATGTTTGGGTTAAGGCACGACATGAATTTATAGGTAATAGAATAATTTGTTTCGAATAATTTGGATAAGAGGTTTGAGATGTGAGTTTTAAGGATTGGATTAGGTTCGTCTGAAGTAGCAAGAAGCATAAGAATCTAGCAAAATACTAAACTTATGTTTTAGGAATCTTATAAGAAATGCATGAATTGATTGGCTATATGAAAACCAAATGAACTACTAAAACCTTATTAGAATTTCACACTACCTTAACGTACCTGTAAATTCATTATTACGTTCCGGACCGCAATCACCAATTTACCTTACATTAGGGTTTTGTTTGCTTCTATGACTCTAAACACACATGTAAGTAATGCAAAATAACCTTGTGATTGAATCGTTTACAATGTATCCAAAAATGAGTCCAACTGTTGAGTAGGAAAAAGACTTCTACCAGTCAGTGAGTAAGAACCTCTACCGATTGTTGAGCAGGTGCGATAGCCTCTACCAGTCGTTGAGCAGGTTATAGGGCCTCTACCGACTGTTGAGCAGGCATGATGACCTCTACCAATCGTTGAGTAGGTTATTTGGTACTCAACTAACTGTTGAGCAAGTACTTCATCCTCTACCAGTTGTTTGATTAAGTGTACCAATTATTTCACACATAAATTGCAAATTGATAATATGTACATATAAACAATCAACTATCAAGCATAGCATGCGAGTTGTAATAGTGTTGTCCTAGACAAGGTTAATGACTCTAGGTGTGTCTATAGCAAATAGTTTATATTCCATGATTTCTAGTATCAAATGTTTAAATATGGTAGATAATCGAATCCTTATGTATAACTAAGGATTATGTTTGATGCAACACACAATCAAGTTTCAATAGTTTGGTTATCATGGGTAACTAGCTCATGTGTGAGAAGGTGAAGGATATGAATTTAGTTCTTGAGACGATGATGAAAAATCTTGAAGCAGAATCAAGGTTGTGAGAGATAGTGAATGTGAAGATAGTTTATAAAGAGTTTATTTTATAGTAAGGAGATTATGTAGCAGTGTAAATTTTGGGATTTGGATCAAAGGTTATAATCAAATGTATAAGAAAACATGATTGTGGTATATGCCAAATATTGAAAAAATTTGAACAAGTTGAAAATGAGTGAGTGTCGATGGAGAATTTAGGGACTAGATATTATTCCCATGGAAAAAAAATCTTATTTTCAAAATTGGTTTTATACATAAAGCAAAAGTTGTTAAATAGTACAAGCTAAGTGGGCTTTGATTAAAATATTCCCGTTAGTTGGAGATTTCAAACATGACATTAGGTTTTGAAGATCAAGGTTCTATTAAGTGATTTTTAATAGTTTAAAGCATTATATAGAAAATTGTTTGTTACGTCAATAAATAAACAATTGAATTTAAGTTCGAGGACATCTTTTGACAAAAATATGTACTTTGTAAAGTTACTAGGTAATGAAAATACAACAAGATTTAGAAATCTTTAGTTTGTGCTAAGGTATGAGGTTATAGTTTCTAAAAAAATAAGTAACATGTGGAGAAATGATATAATATGATTTGGGTAGGGTGTTGAATATTTAAAAAGTGGCTAAGATGGTAAGGTGAAGTGTGATTGTGAAATCCATAGATGGTTATGATATGAGATTGATTTAAGCTGTAAAATTTTGAGATTTTAGAGCTTAGTTTTAAGGGAAGTGAGTGTAATCATCTATTCATTAATTAAAACGAATAAATGAAAACGTTGACTTATCAAAGCTTCTAGATTCTAATAACATAGTGAAGACATGCTTTAGCCTATAAGTGAACACTCATCCTGAGAATTCCCAGGTAGGCATCCGGGTCCCTCGTCTGATTGGGATATATGCGCAATGCCAGTCCTAGACAGAAAACTCAGAATACAGGCGTTCACCTTCCAGATTGCACGTGTTCGTTATTAAAATCTAGAACTTCGACGAGATCTTCAAGGTGGTTCAGGCTAAACCTGAGGATTTGTCCTATTAGTCTAAGAGTAGATCTTGTGATGGAGAGCACTCTTCTTGTAGGGACTAAAGTAAGGATAAGAAGTAAAATAGAGAATATAAACAAATAAGGTTCCAAGTAAAAGGAGCAAGTACTGATTAAAATCCTATGGTTATAGACTAGAATATTTTTTTTTTCTAATAACCTAATTCCCTATAACCATGGCTCTGATACCAATCTGTAACACCCCAACCGATGGCGGAAACATCAGGATGTCACGTATTGATGATTGTTCAGTAGCTCATGGTAAATAATAAATTTCAATAAATGATTTAAATAAATTACGTACAATTGTTCTAAGAATTATGTACATTAAAATGAAAAATACTTGCTACGCATCTTCAAGCAATAACTCTAATCATCAAGCAAGCTATAACCTGAAACATGTTAAGTTTGAAAATATTTTGGGTTAACAAAAGTTGGTGAGAATTACATAGGTTTTGATAATCGAATAAAACTTGTACAGTTCAAGTGTCATGGCAAGTCTAGTCCATATGTGAAAACATACTAGAAGTAAATCGAGTGCATAATCAACCCTTGTGACTGTTATAATGTGGTACATCCCATACGCTCATGGTTCACTCGAATATGTTATGCGATAACCAACACCCACGCTACCTTTGTAGGAGGCACGTATCTGGGTGGGATTGTCAGTCCAATAGATCTATCAATGTATACCGTCGGCTGATCAATGTTAATGATTATGCTAGAATTGTGCTTACCCTAGTCATGTTCAAGACATAATGCAACATAGAAAAACACATAGACACTTTGATGATTGAATTGCATATAGAATGTTGTAACATGTTTTACCCCAAAAACGGTGATAAATAGAAAAGGGGCTATGTAAAACTCACCTTAGCAAAATGTTATGTCTCGTGAAAAAAATAGAATATTGTTTTGTGAATGTATGCGAGGCGAATCCCAAAGACTCAACAACGTAGCTAGTCCAAATTGAAGAAAACGAAAAAGAAAGAATATCAAGCTTCCAATTCGCCAATTACAAGGGCTTATAATCAAAGCTTCAATTGTAGAAGTAATAGACTATAGAAGAAAGGTATGAGGGAAAGTTTAATCGGATTGAAACAATCGATTTAGAGGTGCAAAGTATAATGGGTCATAGGTGGGTTTTTATACTAGTTTTGGAGTCAATTAGCCATTAAAATTGGTCAACACTATAAAGTAAGGTTTTATGATGAATTGACTATTTGACTAAGACTTTGACTGTTTGACTAAGACTTTGACTAATCAATTTAAGGAATGTGTTAAGTTTATTTTCATCTGAAATACTACACAAGATGATAGTTGGCTCAGTTGGTTGTCACTGTGTGTTGGTTGGCTGTGGACGCGGGTTCGAGTCCCGGTCCACACAAATCTTTTTTTGGCAATTATTTCCCTAAAACTATATTATTCTAAATTCATAATATGATTATATAAGCCCGAAAGTGACAGGAAATATTTTTAAAACGTACAAAAGTGTCGAGATACAAATAATTATTAGTTTAAGGTATTTAAAACATATATTGTTTAAAACAATACATTCTTTTTATCAAAAAAAAATTAGGGGAAATTCGCGATGATACAAGTATAAGTATGAGAAACGTGGATCTGGAAAAGAAGGTGAATCTAGTTCTAAAGCTCCCGGAGGATCGGTTGATGATGATACGATCTTTTGGACTGAGAAGCTGAAGTCATTGTCTGAAGATGATAAACAGATGTATCGCCAGATGCTAACTGATCGAGTTTGGACGATAGACATGACCAGTAGATTCTCTGAGATCTTTGAATCTAGTGACAGGATGCTTGAATTGGATTATAATGATCCAGATTTAGAAGATGGTGAAGTTTCTACGGCAGTCTCAAAGGAGATTTTGGAAGGTTTGGCAAAGCAGGTTGGAAAAACTTTGGAAGAACTATTAGCTGATAACCAGATTCCTAATCTACCCAAAAAGGAAGCTGGAAATCATTCTGATGATCGTGACGTACCTGCGTTTGAGGAGATTGAAATAGAAGATATAACCAGTGAAGAGTATCCAGAATATTTCAAGAAAGATAAAGACTCTGGATTTACTGCGTTCACTGAAGAGTTATTGAAAGAAGCCGAGAAACATGCTAGAGAAAAGAGTGATAAGTTTGTTGAAGAAGTGTTCAAGGGGCATGATTAACCGAACATTGAACAATCTGATAGCTTGAAGGAGTTACTGAGGAAACTGAAAGAGAAAGAAGCCAATCGTCCGAAAGCAGAGATTCAGGGAAGTTTATATAAACTCCACAACGAGATGTTTAAAGGAAGAGCATTGGGTTGGAAGTTTATAAAGCAGTTGAAGTGTTTTGCCATTAAATGGGAGAAGGGGATACTGTATTTTGACAGATTTCATGATTTGAAGACTCTCCCGTATTGGGCTATTGGTGATATTTGCCGACATAGGTTGACTGGATCTTCAAATGATCACATTGCCTATTTTGCTGATAAAATGGCAAGGGAAAGCAAGACGAGATGGAATCTCTTTGAGCCTCAGTATCCGAAGCGGATTGTACACAAGAAAGACATTGATACTATAACCGGTTTGCCTAAGGTGACTTTGAAGTACAAACCACCGAAAGTGTTGAAGCATATTCCTCTATTGCAGATTCAACAACACTTTGCGAAAGACTTTATCTGGTGGTATTATGATTGGAAGATTGCAGAGGCTGTGATAGTGTTGAAGGATGGAGAAAAGAACTTCAAGAAAATACACATATTTGATCCTATGTGGTTGGTTAATTGTTCACATGAGGATATCATTATGTTGTATTACAATCCGATATTCAGTGATGTGAAGGATGCTGAACAAGCAAGTAAATACCAGCGTGTGGTATTTCGGTGCTTTGCTTATGATATAAACGCTGGATGCGATTTTGATAAGAAGCTTGGGAAGTTTGTGAAGATTCAAGATGCTCCTGATGTCAAAAAGAAAAAGACGAAACAAGTGTTTGAACAGGTGATGACTATAGAACAGAAGAAACAACTGCGCATAAAGCTTATGAACAAGATGATGGACCAAGAGCGTAAACAATCCAAGCAATAGTCGAGGGGGAGTTTGTAGATGCATTTTGTGCGACTAATGCTTTGGATTACTAATAACATATGTTTTTGTGTTCTAATGAATGGTCGAAGGAAAGATAAATGGGCGAATGAGAGATTATAAAGGTGCGAAGGAGAGCAAATGGTACGAAGGAGAGATAGGAGCTCGAAGGTAGTTTAGATGTTTATGTAAAGCTTGGTTCGACCATTTGTTTGGGCGAACCTGCACATTCGACCAAGCAATATGGGCGAATGTGCAGGCCTATAAATAGGTTAAGCTCATTTTGAATGTAAGTTTTTGGTCATTTTTGTTTCCCTCGTGTTTGAGTCTCTCCCTAGGGTTTTGTGTAAACTTAATTCACGTCATATCTTGAATGTAAACCTTATTTTAACGTGTAATTGAGTGTGTTTATCAATGAAATGAAGCTTTTAAAGATGATTTCTGTGTTTTGTTGAAATTATTATCATTTTGTGATTGATTCAGGGATTCCGCACCTGAATCAAACTTATAGATTTGACGATCCTACGCGCAGACACTTATATAGACCTGCACATTCGCCCAAATAGCTTGGTCGAATGTGCAGGTTCGACCGTTCATAAAAGGCGAATCTGGACAAACATATATACAAATCTTCATTCGACCTCCCAGTGCTAACTTCGACCGTCTGATACTACCTTCGACCATCTACATTCCACCTTCGACCACCCGACAAAAACAAAACATATTGAAATTCGCAATTCAATAGCATTAGTCGCAATATGTGTATCTACAAACTCCCCCTCGACTATTGCTTGTTTTGCTTCAGCCTTCGATCTTCGTCCATCGTCTTGTTCATCAGTTTGATACGCAATAACGCCTTTTGTTCTTTTGTCATCACTGGTTCATGAGTTTGTTTAGGTTTCTTCTTTTTAACATTCTGAATCTTTACAAACTTCCCCAGTTTCTTGTCGAAATCACACCCAGCATTAACATCTTATGCGAAGCATAACAATACCACACGTTGGTATTTGGATGCCTGTTCACTGTCTTTTACTTCACAATAAATCGGATTATAATAGAGCATGATGATATCTTCGTGCGAGCAGTTGATTAACCACATCGGGTCAAAAATGTGAATCTTCTTAAAATCGTTCAAACCATCCTTCAGAACGATAATAGCTTCTGCTGTCTTCCAGTCATAGTACCACCAGATGAAATCTTTAGAAAAGTGTTGTGGAATTTGCATCAAAGGAATATGCTTCAACACTTTTGGTGGTTTATACTTCAAAGTCAATTTGGGCAACCCCGTTATATCATCCTTCAACTTCTTATGGACAATCCTCTTAGGATATTGTGGGGTAAACACGTCCCAATTCGTCCTGCTCTCTCTAGCCATTATATCTGCAAAGTAACCAACAAGATGGTTGTTTACTGAAGCACCTGACATTTCATATCTGTAGATATCTCGAACAGCCCAGTACGATAGTGTCTTAATGTCATGGAATCTGTCGAAGTACATAATTCCTTTCTCCCATTTCACAGCGACACACAGCCGAGAGCTTTCCCTTTAAACAGTTCGTTATGGAATTTGTAAAAGCTACCTTGAACTTCAGTCTTTGGACGGTTAGCTTCTTTTTCTTTAAGCTTCCTCAATAATTCTTTCAAAGCATCAGATTGATCTGTATTTGGCTTTTGACAATCTGGAAACACTTCTTCAACAAACTTCTTACTCTTCTCACGAGCAAGTTTCTCAACCTGGCTCAACATTTCATCAGAAAATTCAGGAAATCCAGAATCTTTGTCATTCTTAAAGTATTCTGGATATTCATCGCTAGTAATATCCTCTATCTCCACTTCTTCAAACACTGGGATATCTCTATCATCGAAGTGATTACCTGCTTCTTTCTCAGGTATATTAGGTATCTGGTTCTCACTCATCAACTCCTCCAGAGATTTACCAACCTGTTTCGCCAGTCCCTCCAATATCTCTTTCAATACAGCTGCAGAAACTTCTCCGTCTTCTAGATCGGGATATTTATATTCCAACTCAAAACGCGTATCGTTTGGCTCAAATATCTCTGGAAACCTACCAGTCATCTCTATCGTCCAGACCCTGTCAGTCAACATCTAGCGATATAATTTCTTGTCGTCTTCAGATAAGGATCTGATCTTCTCATTCTAGAAGATATTATCATCGTCAGAAGCTCATGTTTTAACAACTTCTTGTTCTCTTTCTAAAGTAGTTTAATCTTTGCTTCCAGAGCTTCTTGATTTTCATGTGAAGATTCGACAACATCTAACATCTTCCTGTCATTATTCCTCAACTGTTCGATCTCTGCTTGTTGCTGATTAATAATCTTCATCATATCTGCAAGCTTCTGGTTTACTGCAGTCATCACATCACTGTCTACAGTAACCTTTGGTGTTGAAGCTTCAGCAACTGGAATCTTTCCTTTCTTCAGCTTTTTCAAAACTCTATCAAAAGCATCATTGAATGCATCAGTTGGCAGATTAGTATGCTCAGCAGCAGATGATGTCTTCTATTTCTTTGTTGCTGGGGATGTAATGGGTGATTTAGAACTAGATGTTGTAGGCAATTTCTTCCCTACAATCAGATTCTCAATGTCTCTAGCTCTTTTCTCCATTGGCTTCACAACCTTCTCTTTCTTCTTATATAAGGGCTTCTTCTGTTTCTCTCCCGTCTTTGGCGATCCTCCAAAATCTTCAGATCCTAAACCTAAACCTTCATCAATCTCATCCAATGCAATCGGACTTTTTGTCCTCTGCTCTTCTACAGACTTGTTTAGACTTTCAGACTCCCCATCCACAGTGGCCTTGGGCGTGATGCTCTTAACAGTCTCATTATCTGAATCCCATCTCTCTTCAACCTGAGTTTCCTCTGAATCTAATGATTCTTCATCCACCAAATGAGTGCCTTTCTTTGCAACACGCTTCTTTCTTCTAGAAGCTTTCTTTGGTGGTGGTTTTACATCAACCTGTTTCTCTTTCCCTTTCCCAGTCTTTGCGCCGACATTCACTACTTGCCACTATCTTTTTGCATTAGGATCAACAGGGCATAAAGGGTTGTCTTCATCAGAATCACTGTTAGCATGCCTAGCTTTATCCTTACCTGGATCTTCATATCCTGGATTAATCAGATGACCAAACAGGTTCTTGTGTGGTTGTCTTTCATTCATCGGCATGCCTTTATAACCTTTCATTCTAACTAGCGTGTTCAGATTCATGTGATCCTGTACAACTATCTGAGTAGGATCTCTTCTCAAGTTCTTCCACTTGTCATCAAATATCATCTACAGGAATCTTGGATATAACAGAAATGTCTTGTTCTTCAAACCTCTGAGTGGTTCCAGCATATATTCAAGTATCATTCCGGATACATGTAACGACTTGTTTAAGATAAGGGCAACCATCAAGAGCTGATACTCTTTCTCAAAACATCATACCCTCCACTCACTGATCCAAACACATGTAGCATAACGTGAGCGAGATACTTGAACTGTGGGCATAGCTTCCCTTTGTGTAATGAATCATCAGTAATCGGTCCATTGTACTTCATACGTAGGAAACACTTTCTCTGCTCAATCCATGAAAGAACTCTTGGATCTGTCTTTTTATCCTGCAGCTTCAGTGCCTCTCTGATATCGTCTTCAGATATGATCACAAACTCCCCCTGAATCGTACTCAGCAAATTCATTGTTCCAATAATCCATTCTGGCATTCTTCCACAATTCTTGTTGATGATCTTTGTATATGATGGCGAGAGTAGCAAGGGCAACAATCACACGGCTTCTCTTCAAGAAATCAACAATGCCGGTGAATTCGGTATGTTTTTTCAGGTCTCCCATAAACGCACAGCAATTGTGTGCTGCTTCAAATGATAAATCTTCAATCTGTTCTTTTCCAGCTGCCTTTTCTAAAGATCCTGTGGGAACATCAGTACTTTCCTGTTCAGACATCATTAGACTGCAAAACAAATCAAGAAAACACGTTAAAAACGGACAAAATAACCAAAACTTGAAATTTTTGATTTTGAAATTCTACATTCGATCATTCGAAGGTACGAATGTGAAAATAGAGGTTCAAATGTGGAATCAAAGGTTCGAATGTGAAAATCAGTGTTTAAAAATGTACATTCGACCGTTTGAAATTGGGCGAAAGAAGACTGTTCATCTTCTCAAATTGCAGATTTTGATTTAGATCGTTTTAAAATGCCATTTTGTTTTGAATACCATCTAATATGGCCGATTAACCTTTCCCAATCAACAATTTAGATTATTATTCAATGTTTATGTGTTTTCATTTAAAAACTAGGGTTCGAAGCATTTTAATCATCAATTAACCAATCTAAGTTGTCGAAACCCCGGATTTTTGTTTATTCTCCCCTTAAAACACTTAAACATTGAAACCTTAACAAAAATTGTAACAATTATCGGGTCAAAATCATGGTTTAATCTCAGTTAGGGTTCGGTCAGAAAATCAACGATTCTGACATTGTTTGTGGATGGATACCTGTAAATGATGAGTCAAATTAATCAGCAAGAAACATAGAACACAATGATATGATTTTTAAAGTTCGAGCAACAAGATCACTTAATCTTAGAATTTTAAAATTTTTTGAATATGAGGTCGAATGTGCAGATCAGGCATATATAGGTTCCACATTCGACCAAACGACTAAGGCAAATGTGAAAATTTGTCCACCTTTGACCCTATTAAAAGGTTCGAATGTAGACAAATGGTTCGAATGTGAAAATAACACATGAACACTCACATTCGACCGTTTGAAAGGTTCGAATGAGCAGGAAAAATTCCACCTTCGACCCAACGAAGGGGCGAATGAAAATTGGAATTTTTGAAGTTTTTACCAAATCTCAAAATCGAGTCCCGTTCAAAATTTTTCTCAACTTTTAAGCATCCGACATTCATTATTTCTCATTTTAGGATGACAAAACTCAAATGGTCCATCAAGCTTGTAGAAGGATCGAATTGACAAAAACAATTGTATTGATCAAACAAGTCTACTAATTCAAGTGCGGAATCCTTGAATCAGTTACAAAATGATAATAATATCAACAAAACGCAGAAATCATCATTAAAACATTCATTTCATTCATAATCATACTCAATTACACGTTAAAAAGATGTTTATAATCAATAAAAGACGTGTACAAAGTTGACTCAAAACCCTAGGGAGAACACAAACTGGAGGGAAAACAAAAATGACCAAAACATACATCTCAAAAATGAACTTGACCATTTATAGGCCTGCACATTCGCCCATATAGTATGGTCGAATGTGCAGGTTCGACCAAACATACTGGTCGAACCAAGCAATACATTAAAATCTATTTCTACCATCGACCTCCTGTTCTCCTTCGACCTCCTGAGCTTCCTTCGACCGTTCAAAAACCTTCCTTCGACCAACTGGAGACTCCTTCGACCATTCGATAATGAACAAAAACATGTTTTAAGTACAATCCAAAGCACTAGTCGCACAAAATGCATCTACAAACTCCCCCTCGACTATTGCTTGGATTGTTTGAGTCGACGTTCTTCATCCATCCTTTTGTTCATCAGCTTTATGTGCAATTGCTTCTTTTGTTCTTTGGTCATCACCGGTTCATAAACTTGTTTCGGCTTCATCTTCTTGACTTCAAGAACATCTTGAACCTTCACAAACTTACCCAGCTTCTTGTCATAATCACATCCATCATTTATATCATAAGCAAAGCACAGGAATACCACACGTTGGTATTTTCTTGCTTGATCACAATCTTTCACCTCACTATAAATCGGATTATAATACAACATAATAATATCCTCATGTGAGCAGTTAATCAACCATATAGGATCAAATATGTGTATCTTCTTGAAATCTTTCACACCATCTTTCAACAAAATCACAGCCTCTGCAGTTTTCCAGTCATAGTACCAACAAATGAAATCTTTAGAAAAGTGTTGAGGGATCTGCATCAACGGAATATGTTTCAACACTTTAGGTGGTTTGTACTTCAACGTCACTTTCGGCATACCAGTTATATCATCAATATCCTTCTTATCAACAATCCGTTTAGGATACCGGGGAGTAAATAGATTCCATCTCGTCCTGCTTTCTCTCGACATGCGATCAGCAAAATAAGCAACATGATCATTCACAGAGCCAGTTAACTGGTGTCTACACACATCTCAAATCACCCAGTATGGAAGTGTTTTCAGATCATGGAATCTTTCAAAATAAAGTATTCCTTTCTCCCATTTAACAGCTACACACTTCAACTGTTTCACAAACTTCCATCCCAATGCTCTTCCTTTGAACATCTCATTGTGTAACTTGTAAAAACTTCCCTGAATCTCTGTCTTACGACGATTTGCTTCTTTCTCCTTCAGTTTCCTCAATAACTCCTTCAAACTATCAGATGTGAAGGATGCTGAACAAGCAAGTAAATACCAGCGTGTGGTATTTCTGTGCTTTGCTTATGATATAAACGTTGGATGCGATTTTGATAAGAAGGTTGGGAAGTTTGTGAAGATTCAAGATGCTCCTGATGTCAAAAAGAAAAAGACGAAACAAGTGTTTGAACAGGTGATGACTAAAGAACAGAAGAAACAACTGCGCATAAAGCTTATGAACAAGATGATGGACCAATAGCGTAAACAATCCAAGCAATAGTCGAGGGGGAGTTTGTAGATGCATTTTGTGCGACTAATGCTTTGGATTACTAATAACATATGTTTTGTGTTCTAATGAATGGTCGAAGGAAAGATAAATGGGTGAATTAGAGATTATAAAGGTGCGAAGGAGTGCTAATGGTACGAAGGAGAGATAGGAGGTCGAAGGTAGTTTAGATGTTTATGTAAAGCTTGGTTCGACCATGGTGTTTGGGCGAACCTGCACATTCGACCAAGCAATATGGGCGAATGTGCAGGCCTATAAATAGGTTAAGCTCATTTTGAATGTAAGTTTTTGGTCATTTTTGTTTCCCTCCTGTTTGAGTCTCTCCCTAGGGTTTTGTGTAAACTTAATTCACATCATATCTTGAATGTAAACCTTATTTTAACGTGTAATTGAGTGTATTTATCAATGAAATGAAGCTTTTAAAGATGATTTCTGTGTTTTGTTGATATTATTATCATTTTGTGATTGATTCAGGGATTCCGCACCTGAATCAAACTTGTTTGATCACTTTCTTTGTAGATTTGACGATCCTACGTGCATACACTTATATAGACCTGCACATTCGCCAAAATAGCTTGGTCGAATGTGCAGGTTCGACCGTTCATATAGGGCGAATCTGGACAAACATATATACAAATCTTCATTCGACCTCCCAGTGCTAACTTCGACCGTCTGATACTACCTTCGACCATCTACATTCCACCTTCGACCACCCGACCAAAACAAAACATATAGAAATTCGCAATTCAATAGCATTAGTCGCAATATGTGTATCTACAAACTCCCCCTCGACTATTGCTTGTTTTGCTTCAGCCTTCGCTCTTCTCCATCGTCTTGTTCATCAGTTTGATACGCAATAACGCCTTTTGTTCTTTTGTCATCACTGGTTCATGAGTTTGTTTAGGTTTCTTCTTTTCAACATTCTGAATCTTTACAAACTTCCCCAGTTTCTTGTCGAAATCACACCCAGCATTAACATCTTATGCGAAGCATAAGAATACCACACGTTGGTATTTGGATGCCTGTTCACTGTCTTTTACATCACAATAAATCGGATTATAATAGAGCATGATGATATCTTCGTGCGAGCAGTTGATTAACCACATCGGGTCAAAAATGTGAATATTCTTAAAATCGTTCAAACCATCCTTCAGAACGATAATAGCTTCAGTTGTCTTTCAGTCATAGTACCACCAGATGAAATCTTTAGAAAAGTGTTGTGGAATTTGCATCAAAGGACTATGCTTCAACACTTTTGGTGGTATATACTTCAAAGTCAATTTGGGCAACCCCGTTATATCATCCTTCAACTTCTTATGGACAATCCTCTTAGGATATTGTGGGGTAAACACGTCCCATTTTGTCCTGCTCTCTCTAGCCATTATATCTGCAAAGTAACCAACAAGATGGTTGTTTACTGAAGCACCTGACATTTCATGTCTGTAGATATCTCGAACAGCCCAGTACGATAGTGTCTTAATGTCATGGAATCTGTCGAAGTACATAATTCCTTTCTCCCATTCCACAGCGACACACAGCCGAGAGCTTTCCCTTTAAACAGTTCGTTATGGAATTTGTAAAAGCTACCTTGAACTTCAGTCTTTGGACAGTTAGCTTCTTTTTCTTTAAGCTTCCTCAATAATTCTTTCAAAGCATCAGATTGTTCTGTATTTGGCTTTTGACAATTTGGAAACACTTCTTCAACAAACTTCTTACTCTTCTCACGAGCAAGGTTCTTAACCTGGCTCAACATTTCATCAGAAAATTCAGGAAATCCAGAATCTTTGTCATTCTTAAAGTATTCTGGATATTCATCGCTAGTAATATCCTCTATCTCCACTTCTTCAAACACTGGGACATCTCTATCATCAGAGTGATTACCTGCTTCTTTCTCAGGTATATTAGGTATGTGGTTCTCACTCATCAACTCCTCCAGAGATTTACCAACCTGTTTCGCCAGTCCCTCCAATATCTCTTTCAATACAGCTGCAGAAACTTCTCCGTCTTCTAGATCATGATCATTATATTCCAACTCAAAACGCGTATCGTTTGGCTCAAATATCTCTGAAACCTACCAGTCATCTCTATCGTCCAGACCCTGTCAGTCAACATCTGGCGATATAATTTCTTGTTGTCTTCGGATAAGGATCTGATCTTCTCATTCTAGAAGATATTATCATCGTCAGTAGTGCCACCAGGAACTTTCGAACTGGATTCTCCTGTGTCCTTTCCCGATCCTCTCTTCTCACACTTATACTTGTCAGTATCATCATCATCATCACTATCAGAACTAGCAGACCTATTACCATCACCTGAATCATCTTCTGTACCATCATCATCACCTTCATCTTTCTTCTTCTTTTTCGGAGCATCACCGGCATCCTCATTCAACTCATCATCATCTTCTTCTTCTTCATCTGATGGTTCAAAATCAACTTCCTCCTCGTCACGTTCTTTATCTTCTTCACCAGCTTGTAATTGTGGAGCTTTAGAGTACAAATCCTTTATCAGATTATTCATACTCTAGTTGTCTGCTCTCAGCTTCTTGTTCTCCTCTTTCATAGTAATGTACCTTCTGGTGTTTCTCTGCTCCTGTTTTAACAACTTCTTGTTCTCTTTCTAAAGTAGTTTAATCTTTGCTTCCAGAGCTTCTTGATTTTCATGTGAAGATTCGACAACATCTAACATCTTCCTGTCATTATTCCTCAACTGTTTGATCTCTGCTTGTTGCTGATTAATAATCTTCATCATATCTGCAAGCTTCTGGTTTACTGCAGTCATCACATCACTGTCTACAGTAACCTTTGGTGTTGAAGCTTCAGCAACTGGAATCTTTCCTTTCTTCAGCTTTTTCAAAACTCTATCAAAAGCATCATTGAATGCATCAGTTGGCAGATTAGTATGCTCAGCAGCAGATGATGTCTTCTATTTCTTTGTTGCTGGGGATGTAATGGGTGATTTAGAACTAGATGCTGTAGGCAATTTCTTCCCTCCAATCAGATTCTCAATGTCTCTAGCTCTTTTCTCCATTGGCTTCACAACCTTTTCTTTCTTCTTATATAAGGGCTTCTTCTGTTTCTCTCCCGTCTTTGGCGATCCTCCAAAATCTTCAGATCCTAAACCTAAACCTTCATCAATCTCATCCAATGCAATCGGACTTTTTGTCCTCTGCTCTTCTACAGACTTGTTTAGACTTTCAGACTCCCCAGCCACAGTGGCCTTGGGCGTGGTGCTCTTAACAGTCTCATTATCTGAATCCCATCTCTCTTCAACCTGAGCTTCCTCTGAATCTAATGATTCTTCATCCACAAAATGAGTGCCTTTCTTTGCAACACGCTTCTTTCTTCTAGAAGCTTTCTTTGGTGGTGGTTTTACATCATCCTGTTTCTCTTTCCCTTTCCCAGTCTTTGCACTGACATTCACTACTTGCCGCTATCTTTTTGCATTAGGATCAACAGGGCATAAAGTGTTGTCTTCATCAGAATCACTGTTAGCATGCCTAGCTTTATCCTTACTTGGATCTTCATATCCTGGATTAATCAGATGACCAAACAGGTTCTTGTGTGGTTGTCTTTCATTCATCAGCATGCCTTTATAACCATTCATTCTAACTAGCGTGTTCAAATTCATGTGATCCTGTACAACTATCTGAGTAGGATCTCTTCTCAAGTTCTTGCACTTCTCATCAAATATCATCTACAGGAATCTTGGATATAACAGAAACGTCTTGTTCTTCAAACCTCTGAGTGGTTCCAGCATATGTTCAAGTATCATTCCAGATACATTGAACGACTTGTTTAAGATAAGGGCAACCATCAAGAGCTGATACTCTTTCTCAAAACATCATACCCTCCACTCACTGATCCAAACACATGTAGCATAACGTGAGCGAGATACTTGAACTGCGGGCATAGCTTCCCTTTGTGTAATGAACCATCAGTAATCGGTCCATTGTACTTCATACGTAGGAAACACTTTCTCTGCTCAATCCATGAAAGAACTCTTGGATCTGTCTTTTTATCCTGCAGCTTTAGTGCCTCTCTGATATCGTCTTCAGATATGATCACAAACTCCCCCTGAATCGTACTCAGCAGATTCATTGTTCCAATAATCCATTCTGGCATTCTTCCACAATTCTTGTTGATGATCTTTGTATATGATGGCGGGAGTAGCAAGGGCAACAATCACACGGCTTCTCTTCAAGAAATCAACAATGCCGGTGAATTCGGTATGTTTTTTCAGGTCTCCCATAAACGCACAGCAATTGTGTGCTGCTTCAAATGATAAATCTTCAATCTGTTCTTTTCCAGCTGCCTTTTCTAAAGATCCTGTGGGAACATCAGTACTTTCCTGTTCAGACATCATTAGACTGCAAAACAAATCAAGAAAACACGTTAAAAACGGACAAAATAACCAAAACTTGAAATTTTTGATTTTGAAATTCTACATTCGATCATTCGAAGGTACGAATGTGAAAATAGAGGTTCAAATGTGGAATCAAAGGTTCGAATGTGAAAATCAGTGTTTAAAAATGTACATTCGACCGTTTGAAATTGGGCGAAAGAAGACTGTTCATCTTCTCAAATTGCAGATTTTGATTTAGATCGTTTTAACATGCCATTTTGTTTTGAATACCATCTAATATGGCCGATTAACCTTTCCCAATCAACAATTTAGATTATTATTTAATGTTTATGTGTTTTCATTTAAAAACTAGGGTTCGAAGCATTTTAATCATCAATTAACCAATCTAAGTTGTCTAAACCCCGGATTTTTGTTTATTCTCCCCTTAAAACACTTAAACATTGAAACCTTAACAAAAATTGTAACAATTATCGGGTCAAAATCATGGTTTAATCTCAGTTAGGGTTCGGTCAGAAAATCAACGATTCTGACATTGTTTGTGGATGGCTACCTGTAAATGACGAGTCAAATTAATCAGCAAGAAACGTAGAACACAATGATATGAGTTTTAAAGTTCGAGCAACAAGATCACTTAATCTTAGAATTTTAAAATTTTTTGAATATGAGGTCGAATGTTGTAACACCCCAACCGATGGCGGAAACATCGAGGTGTCACGTATTGATGAGTATACAGTAGCACATCGTAATCTAAATTTTAATTGAAATAAATATTAAATTGTAAATATCCAAAAATTGAAATGCATAAGAGTTTTAAATGTGGAAATCTAATACATCACACAAGAATCAAGCATGCATAGACTCCTTATTGTCTTCATAAATACTCTAATCTTCATGCATCATTATCACCTGTTGAGTTGTAAAAATGGGGGGGGGGGGGTCAACTAGAAGTTGGTGAGAATACATAATCCATGTTAAGCATATAGTTTAAGTATAAAAAGTCTAGCAATTCGTATGTCTATCGTAAATTTAAGTCTACATGAATTGTATAATGATGGGACTTCCGTATCTATCTCCTGAGAACTAAATAGAATCCATCATTGTAATTGAAACCTAATATTAAACGAGGGGAATATTGTATCAATTAGAGACTCTAGAAATGTTTACTGAAAGTTTATAAATCTTTCAGAAGAAAAACGACTAGAATCTCGAAATCTTTATATAGAAATAATATTCAGTCTACTTCTTATCCTAATAAGAAAAAGATAAAAAGAATATTATAGAAAATATCAATCCATATCTAGAACCTTTAATAGTCATACCAGAAAAATTCAGATAATCCATGCATTTGAATTAATATGACTATAGCAAGAAAGGTTAAAACGTAATTAGAAATCTGATCAAGATGTAGCCGTACGGATTGACGTTTCTAATAAATTATAGTTTTGGATTGATATAAAATCAAGTTAACCATAACCCACGAAAACTGATCATGTCTCAGTGATAAGTATCTTGGTTCTAATTGTAACATCCTTATAGATTAAGGATGAAAAGGACAAGATCACTCAAATTTCGTGGACAAAATTTCCTAAAGGGGGGAGAATTGTAACACCCCGACATGTTACGGATCTCCTAAACGGGTCGGTTCGGACCCAACCACCCGTTTATGGAATAAAATAGTCAAGTTCGAATCTCGCGGCTAACCGTTTCAACCGGATATAAAAATAATAATTATTGGATTATTATTATCCCGGTTAAACGCTCTCTTCCTGCTAATTAAAACGCCGCCAAGTGTTTTTATTTAGTATTTATACTCGTTGCCAAACATCCCGCGTTACAGTAATTATCCCCATAGCCAAACACCCCTCTATTTTATTTATCTATATAAACCACCCCTTGTCTCTCTTATCTCGCTACTCTCTTTCTCACTATACAGACATATATACACACACATAGGTGTGTGAGATGAACCCAGCCAAACCACTACCCTCTCCGGCCGCCTGAGCCACCGCCGGAACCACCGCCGCCGGGCCACCCCTTTTTCCTCTTCTCCGGATAGATTACAACCTGCACGATAGCCGCAAGGGGCTGAGAGCCATGGCAGCGCTGCTGCCTCTGAGCTCCAGTCACCCTGCCGCTGCCTTCGTTTCCGGCCACCAACCTACGGACGCCGTGTCTTCTTCCCGGCCGCTACTCTTCTTCTCCGGTAAGCTATCTCCTTTAATCTCTGTGATTAACCATTATAATCAACCGAACTCTTCTATTGATTCCGGTTATAACCCGACCAATACCACAAACCATCCTCCTCATATACTATGATAGTAACCCGCTGATGACCCTCTGGTTCAGCTTCTGTTCTGATTAAGTGAATCAGACAGTCACCGGTTAAGGTGACTGTCACAGGTAGTCCTTTCTCGCAGCCATTGTTAATTGATAAACCATTCCATGACTCACTGGTACCCCTTTGTTTCAGTTTATGTAATCAGTAACTTAGTACTTCCGGTTTGTATATTTGATAACCCAACCTTTGTGATTATAAACCTTGAAAACCCGGTAGTTATCCGCTGAATATTGTCATCGGGTTTTACCCGATGTTTCTATGCTGATATGTCTGGGAGGACTAAATAAACCGGACCCTATAACCCGTTTATCTTCGGTTTGATCTCGTAAACCATCCTTTAGTTTTGGTTTATACCCGACGAGCCACCATGAACCCGGGCCCTGTTCGTCTTTCTGTCCGGATTAAACGAACCCGACAGTCACCAAGTTACGGTGACTGTCATGAGCCTCTTATAACCATTAGCCGGTTCCCGTTTATTATAATCAGTCCGGTTATATTTCTATCCGTATATAAGTTGTAGATTATTTAGTTAAATGGTACAATTATCATTGAAGTATTGGGTATAATCTCTTGATTATTAACCTGTCTTGGTGATTGTTGTTATAGGTACCAAATAAGGAAGACGAGTCCAATAACCGGTCTTACGCGAATCCCGGTTAACTTCCGATTGTATTCCGATAGTAACCCAAAAAGTGTCCGGTTATTATTTGGGTAAGAATATCTCTATCTGGTTATTTGGTTAATAATCTTACGAGTTGATAAGTTATTAATATATAATCATGTTGATTGCGAGGTACCGTTAACCGTATTGAGGAATTAGAGTCGTACCGAGTCGACTCAGTGACTCGGTCAACACCCAGAATAGAACTCGTTCCAAGGACTAGACGAGGATTATTATAATTATAAGAATTATATATATAATACGAATAACGTACGGACTTGATAATAATAATAAGAGAATAATAAACATATATAAAATATATATGTTTATATATACAAGATTCGATATATAAAACGATATAATAAACTCGGGTTTAGAAGTGTCTAGAGTTCTTTTAGGTTCGCGTGCCAAGCTGTAATGGCCAGCTTTATTTCTTTTTGCCTAGGAAGACCAAACCCCGAGTTTAGGACTATCTAATATATATCAGATTCTATATATATATAAATTGTATATATGATATATATCATAAGTATTACAATCTAACAAGTCTTACGCGTAAAACGTATCCATATATATAGAACATATAATTGTAATAAGAAGATTTGCTGAAGATTATAATGCAAATCGGTGAGTATCGTGAACTCCCCACTTTTACTGTTTTATTAAGTGTTTTTGGGGGAATACATGTCATTTGTTAAAACCAGAATTGCTTTACATAAAACGATTATTAAAAGAAGTATGATGGGGACATAGAAACAACGAGGACAGTACTGGACGGTATCCGCCATTTCCTTTCTTGCACCAACTAGAGGGCAGGAACCAATCGATACAAGTTTTTATCACAAACAGAGTGGTACCAATAGGAATGGCACATAATAGAATTGGGTTATGATTGAATGGATGTATAATAGAGTTGGCTATATAGAATATAACTTCCCCTTCAGAATTATAAATGTAAAGCATGTTTATGAAAGAATGTTTATGAAAGAATGTTTATGAAAGAATGTTTATAAAAGAATGTTTATAAAAGAATGTTTATAAAAGAATTATCAATAAACGAACTGGCCATTCACTTTATAAAATACACGACCTCACCAACTATATGTTGACAGAAACTATTTTTGACATGTGTTCAGGTAACCCAACAGATAGGATGACGTGGATCCTGAAAGACTAAAGACTGTTATTACCGAATTCCGCTGCGTAGCTCCGATCACCCGACCCGACGACCCGGCCACGTCAGCCAGGGTCGTTACAGGTGGTATCAGAGCCGCGCTAATAACAGTTTTGAAGTCTTTAGTCATCCGGGATCTACCACAATATTTTTTTTTTAAAAAGAAATGTTGTTTAGAAAAATAAATTAGAAATATTTAGGATATTAGGATTAGTAAAGAAAATATCAGGTTATTAAATTTTGGGTACCTAAAATGTCAAACCATTATAAAGTTGGTGAGAACCATAACCGTATACTAGAAATCAGAACGAATCCACCACAGGATATTACTAGAATGATTATGTGGGATAAATTGACAATTCTGTACACAGTTGTGAATTTATATGCACATTAATTTCTGGGAAATCTTACAGGATATTAAGGCTATAAGAAATGAGAATATATATACAGAACAGAAACCAGATATATTAATAGAAATCAGAAAATAAATCTCGATATAAAATGACGAAGTTATAAAAAGTATATATATGTTGATATAAGAAAAATATATATAGATCATTAAACATAGACTATTCATCTTAATTCAAGAAAACTTCGTATAAGTTTATTGAATTATTCCAGTCTCAGTAATCATTTAGATCGTTAACCTCACGGTTATTTCGATAATTATAAACAGAATACAAATATACGCGCCAACTTGAACATTCCTATGCTCGAGTTTCCAGAAATATTATTTTTACACCATAATTCCGAAAATTTTTATAAAATTTGATATACTAGAAATATATAAATATTGTGTTTTTAAAGAATTTAGTTCAATTATTTAATTAAGGAATAAATATATTTTGCGATTATTTAAAAAGGTTTTAAAATCTTTTTAGTATAATTTTGAAGTTTAAAATATTACTATCTTTATAGAATTTCAGTTCTAAGTAAAAATATATAAAAACCCTCCGTTCAAAATTTTCGATTTAATTAATTTTTAAAAATTAAGAAAACCTGTTGATATCTTATTTTTTTTTGTATTGATAAATTTTTGAAAAACCCCAGAATCTATCTCAGGTTTATCCAAATTTATCCGTTTAACTTTAAAATTTTGATCTTAATATTTTGAAGAAATCTAATTATTTTATTAATCAGTAATAAGAAACGTGTTTATTAAAATTTTAAAGAATTTCGATACTATGAAAAACTTTTACCGTAACTCTTTTCTAAATAGTTATTATTTTCAAGAAAATAAATATCATTACGAAACTCAAGCAAGTATTTTTATTTTAAGTCTATTGTAGAAATTTTATCCTATAGAACCACGGTTGTATTATTTTACCGAAACATATTTCATATCGCATTTAACAGTATTTTCAAAAAGATTTCTTAATCAAATTTATATCCGTATATATATATATATATATATATATATAAGTTAAAAGTATTTTCGACACGATTTTGTAATTATATTCGATTATACAATTTCTTTGATATTTTATCTCGATATAGTGATAAGTTTTATATATTACGACTAATAATATAAATCTATCTTTGTGTATAGATAAAAATTTCCGATAAGTATTATAATCGATGCTTCCCAAAAGTTAAATAATATTTCAAACGGAAATATCATTATCCCGAATTCATGCGACGAAATTATTTGAATTCTAAAGAAATCAAATTCCTATTCGCTCGACTATACGGAAATATAACTACCATCTTGATTCTGACGACTCGAATAAGTCAAGGATATTAAGAAGATTGGATTGTTATATTAAATATCCTTTGACACGAACAAATTCTTGAACGATTAACAGTCTACTTCGTTAGACTTATATCAATATGTTTCTTTCCAGAATATATAATTTCGAATCTAAGAGAAAATAAAGAACAGAATATCAGAATAATGTGTGAAGGACACATACCTATTGTGATTAAAATAAATGAATACTGGAATGTTAGGTGAGGTGAAATAGTAATTATGATCATGACATAATTATGAATGTCACAGGCACAGGAACATTCGAGTAGGAATTTATCAAGATCACGGTTTGTCTGTGTAACGAACATATTAAAAGAAATAATAAAGATAAGAAATATGAATCTGAATTATCAGCATATCGTATGTGGAGAATACGACCACAAAACTGGCAATCTAGTTGAAATTCCTTCGTGAATACAACTAAGAAAATATTTGCAGAATATAAACCATCGATTGGTTAAATTCTATGAATTAGTTTACTGACTTTGATTGCCAACCAAAGATAGTGTATGTTCCCTGTGCAATTCCCGGGACAAATGATATCTGGACCCTTACAGAAGATATATCCGGACATTTGCCGCCAAGTCACAGGAATTCTTTGTAAGAATATTGACACTATGAAAGAATCTTCTCAGTCACTTCTGTATAAAAACTCACGTGAGTTATTGTACAATCAAATTGGTGAAACGGTTAAGTATTACCAAGTTGAAGTTCATAAATAAGAAGTGATGAAAGAATTGTTAAATCTTTAAAATATAATGGATATAAAATTTGTATGGATTCAGAAACCGGAACGGTAGAATCCACCAAATTATCAAATATGTCAAGAAATAATACCAAGCGGAATCACGTAGAGATTCGCAAGGTGTGATCGACATGAAAACGAAAAATGAATAGAATTATGCTCATTTTTCCAGTGAAACTCTCCGGCCAAGGAATGACGAATTTCCTGTTCCGAATTAAAGGTCGTGAGAGATAATTCAAGAAATCACTGTTTTGGCAAGAATTATCTATATGAATATTCCGATAAAATAAGCTTTGCTTATAATAAGTTGGATTAAGAAGATATGATATATTGCCTATATATAAGTCTATCGGAACGTGTTTCCAGACACCAACAATATAGAATTTAATCGAATTTATAAGAAATAATTATTCCAAGTAAATATATACTATAGAAATGATATATTTATAGTGTCTACTATAAATGATTATCAGAGTTCGCTTGGATATAAGAGAATATAAATCGAGAAATAAAAAGAATTATAATATGAACAGACATCCGATATGTCTGGATAATAATAGATAAGGCATTGGAAATGCCAGATAACACGAGAAGGCAAGCGAAATGCCAAATATTATTAGAAGGCATCCGATATGCCAACAAAAATAAATATATATAAAAAGAAATTAATAGAAAGGAATATAAGTCGTAAGAAGAACGACTATAATTTATAAAGAATATTTTTATATAAGAAGAAATTATAAAATATTTTAATGAGAATGTCAACGAATCCCGAGTTAGAAATGAGAAAGAATTTTATAGAAATAATTAAAGTAATAAGTATAGAAATCCCGAGTGATAATCATGTTTTTGAGGAAGAACAACTGATGCATTGCTATAAGAATCTTAAATCAAAGAATCGTAACAACGACTGTTACCGGTAGATTCCGAAATTATAAAGATAAAGTTACATATCTTGACTGTAGAATTGTGAAAGACCTCTTTCACGATAATACAATGAGAAAAGTCAAATAATATGTATTAAATACAATGCAGTCAATCATCAATAAAATAGTCAGTAAGATTATTATAGATGATTTAAGAAAAATCTCAATCATCTGTGAATTAGTCTTTTCCGGTACCTTTAAAACCCGGATAAGATACATCTAAGAAAATATTCCTACTCTTTAAAAATCGGAATTACAATGATGATAAATTCTAACGTTCGAATAAGGGCGGTAGTAGCTCGGATCCCATTCAAGTCATTATAATGATGGGACTTCCGTATCTATCTCCTGGGAACTAAATAGAATCCATCATTGTAATTGAAACCTAATATTAAACGAGGGGAATATTGTATCAATTAGAGACTCTAGAAATGTTTACTGAAAGTTTATAAATCTTTCAGAAGAAAAACGACTAGAATCTCGAAATCTTTATATAGAAATAATATTCAGTCTACTTCTTATCCTAATAAGAAAAAGATAAAAAGAATATTATAGAAAATATCAATCCATATCTAGAACCATTAATAGTCATACCAGAAAAATTCAGATAATCCATGCATTTGAATTAATATGACTATAGCAAGAAAGGTTAAAACGTAATTAGAAATCTGATCAAGATGTAGCCGTACGGATTGACGTTTCTAATAAATTATAGTTTTGGATTGATATAAAATCAAGTTAACCATAACCCACGAAAACTGATCATGTCTCAGTGATAAGTATCTTGGTTCTAATTGTAACATCCTTGTAGATTAAGGATGAAAAGGACAAGATCACTCAAATTTCGGGGACGAAATTTCCTAAGGGGGGGAGAATTGTAACACCCCGACGTGTTACGGATCTCCTAAACGGGTCGGGTCGGACCCAACCACCCGTTTATGGAATAAAATAGTCAAGTTCGAATCTCGCGGCTAACCGTTTCAACCGGATATAAAAATAATAATTATTGGATTATTATTATCCCGGTTAAACGCTCTTTTCCTGCTAATTAAAACGCCGCCAAGTGTTTTTATTTAGTATTTATACTCGTTGCCAAACATCCCGCGTTACAGTAATTATCCCCATAGCCAAACACCCCTCTATTTTATTTATCTATATAAACCACCCCTTGTCTCTCTTATCTCGCTACTCTCTTTCTCACTATACAGACATATATACACACACATAGGTGTGTGAGATGAACCCAGCCAAACCACTACCCTCTCCGGCCGCCTGAGCCACCGCCGGAACCACCGCCGCCGGGCCACCCCTTTTTCCTCTTCTCCGGATAGATTACAACCTGCACGATAGCCGCAAGGGGCTGAGAGCCATGGCAGCGCTGCTGCCTCTGAGCTCCAGTCACCCTGCCGCTGCCTTCGTTTCCGGCCACCAACCTACGGACGCCGTGTCTTCTTCCCGGCCGCTACTCTTCTTCTCCGGTAAGCAATCTCCTTTAATCTCTGTGATTAACCATTATAATCAACCGAACTCTTCTATTGATTCAGGTTATAACCCGACCAATACCACAAACCATCCTCCTCATATACTATGATAGTAACCCGCTGATGACCCTCTGGTTCAGCTTCTGTTCTGATTAAGTGAATCAGACAGTCACCGGTTAAGGTGACTGTCACAGGTAGTCCTTTCTCGCAGCCATTGTTAATTGATAAACCATTCCATGACTCACCGGTACCCCTTTGTTTCAGTTTATGTAATCAGTAACTTAGTACTTCCGGTTTGTATATTTGATAACCCAACCTTTGTGATTATAAACCTTGAAAACCCGGTAGTTATCCGCTGAATATTGTCATCGGGTTTTACCCGATGTTTCTATGCTGATATGTCTGGGAGGACTAAATAAACCGGACCCTATAACCCGTTTATCTTCGGTTTGATCTCGTAAACCATCCTTTAGTTTTGGTTTATACCCGACGAGCCACCATGAACCCGGGCCCTGTTCGTCTTTCTGTCCGGATTAAACGAACCCGACAGTCACCAAGTTACGGTGACTGTCATGAGCCTCTTATAACCATTAGCCGGTTCCCGTTTATTATAATCAGTCCGGTTATATTTCTATCCGTATATAAGTTGTAGATTATTTAGTTAAATGGTACAATTATCATTGAAGTATTGGGTATAATCTCTTGATTATTAACCTGTCTTGGTGATTGTTGTTATAGGTACCAAATAAGGAAGACGAGTCCAATAACCGGTCTTACGCGAATCCCGGTTAACTTCCGATTGTATTCCGATAGTAACCCGAAAAGTGTCCGGTTATTATTTGGGTAAGAATATCTCTATCTGGTTATTTGGTTAATAATCTTACGAGTTGATAAGTTATTAATATATAATCATGTTGATTGCGAGGTACCGTTAACCGTATTGAGGAATTAGAGTCGTACCGAGTCGACTCAGTGACTCGGTCAACACCCAGAATAGAACTCGTTCCAAGGACTAGACGAGGATTATTATAATTATAAGAATTATATATATAATACGAATAACGTACGGACTTGATAATAATAATAAGAGAATAATAAACATATATAAAATATATATGTTTATATATACAAGATTCGATATATAAAACGATATAATAAACTCGGGTTTAGAAGTGTCTAGAGTTCTTTTAGGTTCGCGTGCCAAGCTGTAATGGCCAGCTTTATTTCTTTTTGCCTAGGAAGACCAAACCCCGAGTTTAGGACTATCTAATATATATCAGATTCTATATATATATAAATTGTATATATGATATATATCATAAGTATTACAATCTAACAAGTCTTACGCGTAAAACGTATCCATATATATAGAACATATAATTGTAATAAGAAGATTTGCTGAAGATTATAATGCAAATCGGTGAGTATCGTGAACTCCCCACTTTTACTGTTTTATTAAGTGTTTTTGGGGGAATACATGTCATTTGTTAAAACCAGAATTGCTTTACATAAAACGATTATTAAAAGAAGTATGATGGGGACATAGAAACAACGAGGACAGTACTGGACGGTATCCGCCATTTCCTTTCTTGCACCAACTAGAGGGCAGGAACCAATCGATACAAGTTTTTATCACAAACAGAGTGGTACCAATAGGAATGGCACATAATAGAATTGGGTTATGATTGAATGGATGTATAATAGAGTTGGCTATATAGAATATAACTTCCCCTTCAGAATTATAAATGTAAAGCATGTTTATGAAAGAATGTTTATGAAAGAATGTTTATGAAAGAATGTTTATAAAAGAATGTTTATAAAAGAATGTTTATAAAAGAATTATCAATAAACGAACTGGCCATTCACTTTATAAAATACACGACCTCACCAACTATATGTTGACAGAAACTATTTTTGACATGTGTTCAGGTAACCCAACAGATAGGATGACGTGGATCCTGAAAGACTAAAGACTGTTATTACCGAATTCCGCTGCGTAGCTCCGATCACCCGACCCGACGACCCGGCCACGTCAGCCAGGGTCGTTACAGGTGGTATCAGAGCCGCGCTAATAACAGTTTTGAAGTCTTTAGTCATCCGGGATCTACCACAATATTTTTTTTAAAAAGAAATGTTGTTTAGAAAAATAAATTAGAAATATTTAGGATATTAGGATTAGTAAAGAAAATATCAGGTTATTAAATTTTGGGTACCTAAAATGTCAAACCATTATAAAGTTGGTGAGAACCATAACCGTATACTAGAAATCAGAACGAATCCACCACAGGATATTACTAGAATGATTATGTGGGATAAATTGACAATTCTGTACACAGTTGTGAATTTATATGCACATTAATTTCTGGGAAATCTTACAGGATATTAAGGCTATAAGAAATGAGAATATATATACAGAACAGAAACCAGATATATTAATAGAAATCAGAAAATAAATCTCGATATAAAATGACGAAGTTATAAAAAGTATATATATGTTGATATAAGAAAAATATATATAGATCATTAAACATAGACTATTCATCTTAATTCAAGAAAACTTCGTATAAGTTTATTGAATTATTCTAGTCTCAGTAATCATTTAGATCGTTAACCTCACGGTTATTTCGATAATTATAAACAGAATACAAATATACGCGCCAACTTGAACATTCCTATGCTCGAGTTTCCAGAAATATTATTTTTACACCATAATTCCGAAAATTTTTATAAAATTTGATATACTAGAAATATATAAATATTGTGTTTTTAAAGAATTTAGTTCAATTATTTAATTAAGGAATAAATATATTTGCGATTATTTAAAAAGGTTTTAAAATCTTTTTAGTATAATTTTGAAGTTTAAAATATTACTATCTTTATAGAATTTCAGTTCTAAGTAAAAATATATAAAAACCCTCCGTTCAAAATTTTCGATTTAATTAATTTTTAAAAATTAAGAAAACCTGTTGATATCTTATTTTTTTTGTATTGATAAATTTTTGAAAAACCCCAGAATCTATCTCAGGTTTATCCAAATTTATCCGTTTAACTTTAAAATTTTGATCTTAATATTTTGAAGAAATCTAATTATTTTATTAATCAGTAATAAGAAACGTGTTTATTAAAATTTTAAAGAATTTCGATACTATGAAAAACTTTTACCGTAACTCTTTTCTAAATAGTTATTATTTTCAAGAAAATAAATATCATTACGAAACTCAAGCAAGTATTTTTATTTTAAGTCTATTGTAGAAATTTTATCCCATAGAACCACGGTTGTATTATTTTACCGAAACATATTTCATATCGCATTTAACAGTATTTTCAAAAAGATTTCTTAATCAAATTTATATCCGTATATATATATATATATATATATATAAGTTAAAAGTATTTTCGACACGATTTTGTAATTATATTCGATTATACAATTTCTTTGATATTTTATCTCGATATAGTGATAAGTTTTATATATTACGACTAATAATATAAATCTATCTTTGTGTATAGATAAAAATTTCCGATAAGTATTATAATCGATGCTTCCCAAAAGTTAAATAATATTTCAAACGGAAATATCATTATCCCGAATTCATGCGACGAAATTATTTGAATTCTAAAGAAATCAAATTCCTATTCGCTCGACTATACGGAAATATAACTACCATCTTGATTCTGACGACTCGAATAAGTCAAGGATATTAAGAAGATTGGATTGTTATATTAAATATCCTTTGACACGAACAAATTCTTGAACGATTAACAGTCTACTTCGTTAGACTTATATCAATATGTTTCTTTCCAGAATATATAATTTCGAATCTAAGAGAAAATAAAGAACAGAATATCAGAATAATGCGTGAAGGACACATACCTATTGTGATTAAAATAAATGAATACTGGAATGTTAGGTGAGGTGAAATAGTAATTATGATCATGACATAATTATGAATGTCACAGGCACAGGAACATTCGAGTAGGAATTTATCAAGATCACGGTTTGTCTGTGTAACGAACATATTAAAAGAAATAATAAAGATAAGAAATATGAATCTGAATTATCAGCATATCGTATGTGGAGAATACGACCACAAAACTGGCAATCTAGTTGAAATTCCTTCGTGAATACAACTAAGAAAATATTTGCAGAATATAAACCATCGATTGGTTAAATTCTATGAATTAGTTTACTGACTTTGATTGCCAACCAAAGATAGTGTATGTTCCCTGTGCAATTCCCGGGACAAATGATATCTGGACCCTTACAGAAGATATATCCGGACATTTGCCGCCAAGTCACAGGAATTCTTTGTAAGAATATTGACACTATGAAAGAATCTTCTCAGTCACTTCTGTATAAAAACTCACGTGAGTTATTGTACAATCAAATTGGTGAAACGGTTAAGTATTACCAAGTTGAAGTTCATAAATAAGAAGTGATGAAAGAATTGTTAAATCTTTAAAATATAATGGATATAAAATTTGTATGGATTCAGAAACCGGAACGGTAGAATCCACCAAATTATCAAATATGTCAAGAAATAATACCAAGCGGAATCACGTAGAGATTCGCAAGGTGTGATCGACATGAAAACGAAAAATGAATAGAATTATGCTCATTTTTCCAGTGAAACTCTCCGGCCAAGGAATGACGAATTTCCTGTTCCGAATTAAAGGTCGTGAGAGATAATTCAAGAAATCACTGTTTTGGCAAGAATTATCTATATGAATATTCCGATAAAATAAGCTTTGCTTATAATAAGTTGGATTAAGAAGATATGATATATTGCCTATATATAAGTCTATCGGAACGTGTTTCCAGACACCAACAATATAGAATTTAATCGAATTTATAAGAAATAATTATTCCAAGTAAATATATACTATAGAAATGATATATTTATAGTGTCTACTATAAATGATTATCAGAGTTCGCTTGGATATAAGAGAATATAAATCGAGAAATAAAAAGAATTATAATATGACCAGACATCCGATATGTCTGGATAATAATAGATAAGGCATTGGAAATGCCAGATAACACGAGAAGGCAAGCGAAATGCCAAATATTATTAGAAGGCATCCGATATGCCAACAAAAATAAATATATATAAAAAGAAATTAATAGAAAGGAATATAAGTCGTAAGAAGAACGACTAGAATTTATAAAGAATATTTTTATATAAGAAGAAATTATAAAATATTTTAATGAGAATGTCAACGAATCCCGAGTTAGAAATGAGAAAGAATTTTATAGAAATAATTAAAGTAATAAGTATAGAAATCCCGAGTGATAATCATGTTTTTGAGGAAGAACAACTGATGCATTGCTATAAGAATCTTAAATCAAAGAATCGTAACAACGACTGTTACCGGTAGATTCCGAAATTATAAAGATAAAGTTACATATCTTGACTGTAGAATTGTGAAAGACCTCTTTCACGATAATACAATGAGAAAAGTCAAATAATATGTATTAAATACAATGCAGTCAATCATCAATAAAATAGTCAGTAAGATTATTATAGATGATTTAAGAAAAATCTCAATCATCTGTGAATTAGTCTTTTCCGGTACCTTTAAAACCCGGATAAGATACATCTAAGAAAATATTCCTACTCTTTAAAAATCGGAATTACAATGATGATAAATTCTAACGTTCGAATAAGGGCGGTAGTAGCTCGGATCCCATTCAAGTCACTATAATGATGGGACTTCCGTATCTATCTCCTGAGAACTAAATAGAATCCATCATTGTAATTGAAACCTAATATTAAACGAGGGGAATATTGTATCAATTAGAGACTCTAGAAATGTTTACTGAAAGTTTATAAATCTTTCAGAAGAAAAACGACTAGAATCTCGAAATCTTTATATAGAAATAATATTCAGTCTACTTCTTATCCTAATAAGAAAAAGATAAAAAGAATATTATAGAAAATATCAATCCATATCTAGAACCTTTAATAGTCATACCAGAAAAATTCAGATAATCCATGCATTTGAATTAATATGACTATAGCAAGAAAGGTTAAAACGTAATTAGAAATCTGATCAAGATGTAGCCGTACGGATTGACGTTTCTAATAAATTATAGTTTTGGATTGATATAAAATCAAGTTAACCATAACCCACGAAAACTGATCATGTCTCAGTGATAAGTATCTTGGTTCTAATTGTAACATCCTTATAGATTAAGGATGAAAAGGACAAGATCACTCAAATTTCGGGGACGAAATTTCCTAAGGGGGGGAGAATTGTAACACCCCGACGTGTTACGGATCTCCTAAACGGGTCGGGTCGGACCCAACCACCCGTTTATGGAATAGAATAGTCAAGTTCGAATCTCGCGGCTAACCGTTTCAACCGGATATAAAAATAATAATTATTGGATTATTATCCCGGTTAAACGCTCTTTTCCTGCTAATTAAAACGCCGCCAAGTGTTTTTATTTAGTATTTATACTCGTTGCCAAACATCCCGCGTTACAGTAATTATCCCCATAGCCAAACACCCCTCTATTTTATTTATCTATATAAACCACCCCTTGTCTCTCTTATCTCGCTACTCTCTTTCTCACTATACAGACATATATACACACACATAGGTGTGTGAGATGAACCCAGCCAAACCACTACCCTCTCCGGCCGCCTGAGCCACCGCCGGAACCACCGCCGCCGGGCCACCCCTTTTTCCTCTTCTCCGGATAGATTACAACCTGCACGATAGCCGCAAGGGGCTGAGAGCCATGGCAGCGCTGCTGCCTCTGAGCTCCAGTCACCCTGCCGCTGCCTTCGTTTCCGGCCACCAACCTACGGACGCCGTGTCTTCTTCCCGGCCGCTACTCTTCTTCTCCGGTAAGCAATCTCCTTTAATCTCTGTGATTAACCATTATAATCAACCGAACTCTTCTATTGATTCCGGTTATAACCCGACCAATACCACAAACCATCCTCCTCATATACTATGATAGTAACCCGCTGATGACCCTCTGGTTCAGCTTCTGTTCTGATTAAGTGAATCAGACAGTCACCGGTTAAGGTGACTGTCACAGGTAGTCCTTTCTCGCAGCCATTGTTAATTGATAAACCATTCCATGACTCACCGGTACCCCTTTGTTTCAGTTTATGTAATCAGTAACTTAGTACTTCCGGTTTGTATATTTGATAACCCAACCTTTGTGATTATAAACCTTGAAAACCCGGTAGTTATCCGCTGAATATTGTCTTCGGGTTTTACCCGATGTTTCTATGCTGATATGTCTGGGAGGACTAAATAAACCGGACCCTATAACCCGTTTATCTTCGGTTTGATCTCGTAAACCATCCTTTAGTTTTGGTTTATACCCGACGAGCCACCATGAACCCGGGCCCTATTCGTCTTTCTGTCCGGATTAAACGAACCCGACAGTCACCGAGTTACGGTGACTGTCATGAGCCTCTTATAACCATTAGCCGGTTCCCGTTTATTATAATCAGTCCGGTTATATTTCTATCCGTATATAAGTTGTAGATTATTTAGTTAAATGGTACAATTATCATTGAAGTATTGGGTATAATCTCTTGATTATTAACCTGTCTTGGTGATTGTTGTTATAGGTACCAAATAAGGAAGACGAGTCCAATAACCGGTCTTACGCGAATCCCGGTTAACTTCCGATTGTATTCCGATAGTAACCCGAAAAGTGTCCGGTTATTATTTGGGTAAGAATATCTCTATCTGGTTATTTGGTTAATAATCTTACGAGTTGATAAGTTATTAATATATAATCATGTTGATTGCGAGGTACCGTTAACCGTATTGAGGAATTAGAGTCGTACCGAGTCGACTCAGTGACTCGGTCAACACCCAGAATAGAACTCGTTCCAAGGACTAGACGAGGATTATTATAATTATAAGAATTATATATATAATACGAATAACGTACGGACTTGATAATAATAATAAGAGAATAATAAACATATATAAAATATATATGTTTATATATACAAGATTCGATATATAAAACGATATAATAAACTCGGGTTTAGAAGTGTCTAGAGTTCTTTTAGGTTCGCGTGCCAAGCTGTAATGGCCAGCTTTATTTCTTTTTGCCTAGGAAGACCAAACCCCGAGTTTAGGACTATCTAATATATATCAGATTCTATATATATATAAATTGTATATATGATATATATCATAAGTATTACAATCTAACAAGTCTTACGCGTAAAACGTATCCATATATATAGAACATATAATTGTAATAAGAAGATTTGCTGAAGATTATAATGCAAATTGGTGAGTATCGTGAACTCCCCACTTTTACTGTTTTATTAAGTGTTTTTGGGGGAATACATGTCATTTGTTAAAACCAGAATTGCTTTACATAAAACGATTATTAAAAGAAGTATGATGGGGACATAGAAACAACGAGGACAGTACTGGACGGTATCCGCCATTTCCTTTCTTGCACCAACTAGAGGGCAGGAACCAGTCGATACAAGTTTTTATCACAAACAGAGTGGTACCAATAGGAATGGCACATAATAGAATTGGGTTATGATTGAATGGATGTATAATAGAGTTGGCTATATAGAATATAACTTCCCCTTCAGAATTATAAATGTAAAGCATGTTTATGAAAGAATGTTTATGAAAGAATGTTTATAAAAGAATGTTTATAAAAGAATGTTTATAAAAGAATTATCAATAAACGAACTGGCCATTCACTTTATAAAATACACGACCTCACCAACTTTATGTTGACAGAAACTATTTTTGACATGTGTTCAGGTAACCCAACAGATAGGATGACGTGGATCCTGAAAGACTAAAGACTGTTATTACCGAATTCCGCTGCGTAGCTCCGATCACCCGACCCGACGACCCGGCCACGTCAGCCAGGGTCGTTACAGGTGGTATCAGAGCCTCGCTAATAACAGTTTTGAAGTCTTTAGTCATCCGGGATCTACCACAATATTTTTTTTAAAAAGAAATGTTGTTTAGAAAAATAAATTAGAAATATTTAGGATATTAGGATTAGTAAAGAAAATATCAGGTTATTAAATTTTGGGTACCTAAAATGTCAAACCATTATAAAGTTGGTGAGAACCATAACCGTATACTAGAAATCAGAACGAATCCACCACAGGATATTACTAGAATGATTATGTGGGATAAATTGACAATTCTGTACACAGTTGTGAATTTATATGCACATTAATTTCTGGGAAATCTTACAGGATATTAAGGCTATAAGAAATGAGAATATATATACAGAACAGAAACCAGATATATTAATAGAAATCAGAAAATAAATCTCGATATAAAATGACGAAGTTATAAAAAGTATATATATGTTGATATAAGAAAAATATATATAGATCATTAAACATAGACTATTTATCTTAATTCAAGAAAACTTCGTATAAGTTTATTGAATTATTCCAGTCTCAGTAATCATTTAGATCGTTAACCTCACGGTTATTTCGATAATTATAAACAGAATACAAATATACGCGCCAACTTGAACATTCCTATGCTCGAGTTTCCAGAAATATTATTTTTACACCATAATTCCGAAAATTTTTATAAAATTTGATATACTAGAAATATATAAATATTGTGTTTTTAAAGAATTTAGTTCAATTATTTAATTAAGGAATAAATATATTTTGCGATTATTTAAAAAGGTTTTAAAATCTTTTTAGTATAATTTTGAAGTTTAAAATATTACTATCTTTATAGAATTTCAGTTCTAAGTAAAAATATATAAAAACCCTCCGTTCAAAATTTTCGATTTAATTAATTTTTAAAAATTAAGAAAACCTGTTGATATCTTATTTTTTTTGTATTGATAAATTTTTGAAAAACCCCAGAATCTATCTCAGGTTTATCCAAATTTATCCGTTTAACTTTAAAATTTTGATCTTAATATTTTGAAGAAATCTAATTATTTTATTAATCAGTAATAAGAAACGTGTTTATTAAAATTTTAAAGAATTTCGATACTATGAAAAACTTTTACCGTAACTCTTTTCTAAATAGTTATTATTTTCAAGAAAATAAATATCATTACGAAACTCAAGCAAGTATTTTTATTTTAAGTCTATTGTAGAAATTTTATCCTATAGAACCACGGTTGTATTATTTTACCGAAACATATTTCATATCGCATTTAACAGTATTTTCATAAAGATTTCTTAATCAAATTTATATCCGTATATATATATATATATATAAGTTAAAAGTATTTTCGACACGATTTTGTAATTATATTGGATTATACAATTTCTTTGATATTTTATCTCGATATAGTGATAAGTTTTATATATTACGACTAATAATATAAATCTATCTTTGTGTATAGATAAAAATTTCCGATAAGTATTATAATCGATGCTTCCCAAAAGTTAAATAATATTTCAAACGGAAATATCATTATCCCGAATTCATGCGACGAAATTATTTGAATTCTAAAGAAATCAAATTCCTATTCGCTCGACTATACGGAAATATAACTACCATCTTGATTCTGACGACTCGAATAAGTCAAGGATATTAAGAAGATTGGATTGTTATATTAAATATCCTTTGACACGAACAAATTCTTGAACGATTAACAGTCTACTTCGTTAGACTTATATCAATATGTTTCTTTCCAGAATATATAATTTCGAATCTAAGAGAAAATAAAGAACAGAATATCAGAATAATGTGTGAAGGACACATACCTATTGTGATTAAAATAAATGAATACTGGAATGTTAGGTGAGGTGAAATAGTAATTATGATCATGACATAATTATGAATGTCACAGGCACAGGAACATTCGAGTAGGAATTTATCAAGATCACGGTTTGTCTGTGTAACGAACATATTAAAAGAAATAATAAAGATAAGAAATATGAATCTGAATTATCAGCATATCGTATGTGGAGAATACGACCACAAAACTGGCAATCTAGTTGAAATTCCTTCGTGAATACAACTAAGAAAATATTTGCAGAATATAAACCATCGATTGGTTAAATTCTATGAATTAGTTTACTGACTTTGATTGCCAACCAAAGATAGTGTATGTTCCCTGTGCAATTCCCGGGACAAATGATATCTGGACCCTTACAGAAGATATATCCGGACATTTGCCGCCAAGTCACAGGAATTCTTTGTAAGAATATTGACACTATGAAAGAATCTTCTCAGTCACTTCTGTATAAAAACTCACGTGAGTTATTGTACAATCAAATTGGTGAAACGGTTAAGTATTACCAAGTTGAAATTCATAAATAAGAAGTGATGAAAGAATTGTTAAATCTTTAAAATATAATGGATATAAAATTTGTATGGATTCAGAAACCGGAACGGTAGAATCCACCAAATTATCAAATATGTCAAGAAATAATACCAAGCGGAATCACGTAGAGATTCGCAAGGTGTGATCGACATGAAAACGAAAAATGAATAGAATTATACTCATTTTTCCAGTGAAACTCTCCGGCCAAGGAATGACGAATTTCCTGTTCCGAATTAAAGGTCGTGAGAGATAATTCAAGAAATCACTGTTTTGGCAAGAATTATCTATATGAATATTCCGATAAAATAAGCTTTGCTTATAATAAGTTGGATTAAGAAGATATGATATATTGCCTATATATAAGTCTATCTGAACGTGTTTCCAGACACCAACAATATAGAATTTAATCGAATTTATAAGAAATAATTATTCCAAGTAAATATATACTATAGAAATGATATATTTATAGTGTCTACTATAAATGATTATCAGAGTTCGCTTGGATATAAGAGAATATAAATCGAGAAATAAAAAGAATTATAATATGAACAGACATCCGATATGTCTGGATAATAATAGATAAGGCATTGGAAATGCAAGATAACACGAGAAGGCAAGCGAAATGCCAAATATTATTAGAAGGCATCCGATATGCCAACAGAAATAAATATATATAAAAAGAAATTAATAGAAAGGAATATAAGTCGTAAGAAGAACGACTAGAATTTATAAAGAATATTTTTATATAAGAAGAAATTATAAAATATTTTAATGAGAATGTCAACGAATCCCGAGTTAGAAATGAGAAAGAATTTTATAGAAATAATTAAAGTAATAAGTATAGAAATCCCGAGTGATAATCATGTTTTTGAGGAAGAACAACTGATGCATTGCTATAAGAATCTTAAATCAAAGAATCGTAACAACGACTGTTACCAGTAGATTCCGAAATTATAAAGATAAAGTTACATATCTTGACTGTAGAATTGTGAAAGACCTCTTTCACGATAATACAATGAGAAAAGTCAAATAATATGTATTAAATACAATGCAGTCAATCATCAATAAAATAGTCAGTAAGATTATTATAGATGATTTAAGAAAAATCTCTATCATCTGTGAATTAGTCTTTTCCGGTACCTTTAAAACCCGGATAAGATACATCTAAGAAAATATTCCTACTCTTTAAAAATCGGAATTACAATGATGATAAATTCTAACGTTCGAATAAGGGCGGTAGTAGCTCGGATCCCATTCAAGTCATTATAATGATGGGACTTCCGTATCTATCTCCTGAGAACTAAATAGAATCCATCATTGTAATTGAAACCTAATATTAAACGAGGGGAATATTGTATCAATTAGAGACTCTAGAAATGTTTACTGAAAGTTTATAAATCTTTCAGAAGAAAAACGACTAGAATCTCGAAATCTTTATATAGAAATAATATTCAGTCTACTTCTTATCCTAATAAGAAAAAGATAAAAAGAATATTATAGAAAATATCAATCCATATCTAGAACCTTTAATAGTCATACCAGAAAAATTCAGATAATCCATGCATTTGAATTAATATGACTATAGCAAGAAAGGTTAAAACGTAATTAGAAATCTGATCAAGATGTAGCCGTACGGATTGACGTTTCTAATAAATTATAGTTTTGGATTGATATAAAATCAAGTTAACCATAACCCACGAAAACTGATCATGTCTCAGTGATAAGTATCTTGGTTCTAATTGTAACATCCTTATAGATTAAGGATGAAAAGGACAAGATCACTCAAATTTCGGGGACGAAATTTCCTAAGGGGGGGAGAATTGTAACACCCCGACGTGTTACGGATCTCCTAAATGGGTCGGGTCGGACCCAACCACCCGTTTATGGAATAAAATAGTCAAGTTCGAATCTCGCGGCTAACCGTTTCAACCGGATATAAAAATAATAATTATTGGATTATTATTATCCCGGTTAAACGCTCTTTTCCTGCTAATTAAAACGCCGCCAAGTGTTTTTATTTAGTATTTATACTCGTTGCCAAACATCCCGCGTTACAGTAATTATCCCCATAGCCAAACACCCCTCTATTTTATTTATCTATATAAACCACCCCTTGTCTCTCTTATCTCGCTACTCTCTTTCTCACTATACAGACATATATACACACACATAGGTGTGTGAGATGAACCCAGCCAAACCACTACCCTCTCCGGCCGCCTGAGCCACCGCCGGAACCACCGCCGCCGGGCCACCCCTTTTTCCTCTTCTCCGGATAGATTACAACCTGCACGATAGCCGCAAGGGGCTGAGAGCCATGGCAGCGCTGCTGCCTCTGAGCTCCAGTCACCCTGCCGCTGCCTTCGTTTCCGGCCACCAACCTACGGACGCCGTGTCTTCTTCCCGGCCGCTACTCTTCTTCTCCGGTAAGCAATCTCCTTTAATCTCTGTGATTAACCATTATAATCAACCGAACTCTTCTATTGATTCCGGTTATAACCCGACCAATACCACAAACCATCCTCCTCATATACTATGATAGTAACCCGCTGATGACCCTCTGGTTCAGCTTCTGTTCTGATTAAGTGAATCAGACAGTCACCGGTTAAGGTGACTGTCACAGGTAGTCCTTTCTCGCAGCCATTGTTAATTGATAAACCATTCCATGACTCACCGGTACCCCTTTGTTTCAGTTTATGTAATCAGTAACTTAGTACTTCCGGTTTGTATATTTGATAACCCAACCTTTGTGATTATAAACCTTGAAAACCCGGTAGTTATCCGCTGAATATTGTCATCGGGTTTTACCCTATGTTTCTATGCTGATATGTCTGGGAGGACTAAATAAACCGGACCCTATAACCCGTTTATCTTCGGTTTGATCTCGTAAACCATCCTTTAGTTTTGGTTTATACCCGACGAGCCACCATGAACCCGGGCCCTGTTCGTCTTTCTGTCCGGATTAAACGAACCCGACAGTCACCAAGTTACGGTGACTGTCATGAGCCTCTTATAACCATTAGCCGGTTCCCGTTTATTATAACCAGTCCGGTTATATTTCTATCCGTATATAAGTTGTAGATTATTTAGTTAAATGGTACAATTATCATTGAAGTATTGGGTATAATCTCTTGATTATTAACCTGTCTTGGTGATTGTTGTTATAGGTACCAAATAAGGAAGACGAGTCCAATAACCGGTCTTACGCGAATCCCGGTTAACTTCCGATTGTATTCCGATAGTAACCCGAAAAGTGTCCGGTTATTATTTGGGTAAGAATATCTCTATCTGGTTATTTGGTTAATAATCTTACGAGTTGATAAGTTATTAATATATAATCATGTTGATTGCGAGGTACCGTTAACCGTATTGAGGAATTAGAGTCGTACCGAGTCGACTCAGTGACTCGGTCAACACCCAGAATAGAACTCGTTCCAAAGACTAGACGAGGATTATTATAATTATAAGAATTATATATATAATACGAATAACGTACGGACTTGATAATAATAATAAGAGAATAATAAACATATATAAAATATATATGTTTATATATACAAGATTCGATATATAAAACGATATAATAAACTCGGGTTTAGAAGTGTCTAGAGTTCTTTTAGGTTCGCGTGCCAAGCTGTAATGGCCAGCTTTATTTCTTTTTGCCTAGGAAGACCAAACCCCGAGTTTAGGACTATCTAATATATATCAGATTCTATATATATATAAATTGTATATATGATATATATCATAAGTATTACAATCTAACAAGTCTTACGCGTAAAACGTATCCATATATATAGAACATATAATTGTAATAAGAAGATTTGCTGAAGATTATAATGCAAATCGGTGAGTATCGTGAACTCCCCACTTTTACTGTTTTATTAAGTGTTTTTGGGGGAATACATGTCATTTGTTAAAACCAGAATTGCTTTACATAAAACGATTATTAAAAGAAGTATGATGGGGACATAGAAACAACGAGGACAGTACTGGACGGTATCCGCCATTTCCTTTCTTGCACCAACTAGAGGGCAGGAACCAGTCGATACAAGTTTTTATCACAAACAGAGTGGTACCAATAGGAATGGCACATAATAGAATTGGGTTATGATTGAATGGATGTATAATAGAGTTGGCTATATAGAATATAACTTCCCCTTCAGAATTATAAATGTAAAGCATGTTTATGAAAGAATGTTTATGAAAGAATGTTTATGAAAGAATGTTTATAAAAGAATGTTTATAAAAGAATGTTTATAAAAGAATTATCAATAAACGAACTGGCCATTCACTTTATAAAATACACGACCTCACCAACTTTATGTTGACAGAAACTATTTTTGACATGTGTTCAGGTAACCCAACAGATAGGATGACGTGGATCCTGAAAGACTAAAGACTGTTATTACCGAATTCCGCTGCGTAGCTCCGATCACCCGACCCGACGACCCGGCCACGTCAGCCAGGGTCGTTACAACATGCATGTTGAATTGCTTAAATAATTGTTGCAAGTATAAAGAATCGCATAAACATGGTTACGTAAACTCACCTTGGTATAGTATTAGGTATTGAGGAATAGTATAAGTGAATTTAGAATGTTCACAATAATGTGTTTGAAGTATAAAAATAATTTTTATAAAATTATTTCCTTTAAAATAGATTTTTTAAATCTATTTATTACAAATTGCCAAAATTTAACTTTAATATTCAAAAATACTAAAATTAAAGAATTATTATTTTAAAAATCATATTTCTGTTCTAAATATTTAAAAATAAATTGTATAAAATTTTGGTGCAAAAAAAAAAAATTGAATTTATTATGATTTAATTATGATTAAATCTAACAAAAATTGATTAGAAATATAAAATAAATGATTTTTCTGAATTAAAAATCATTTCAGTAAAGTTTACCATTGTACAAACATAGGATAATTTTTGTAGAAATTAATAAAATTGTTTTGATGTTTTAATGGATTTTTATAAATATAATAGTATAAAATTGATTTAATTATTATAAATATTAAATCAATGAATTTCAGAAAACTAAAAATTGTAAATAAAACTTTTATCTCAGATTTGATAAATATAATTTTTTTAGAATTTATAAAAAGGTTTTAATATTTAAAAATGAATTTATAAGATTTAAATGTATAATATATAATTATAAGTGGTTTTTTAAAAAAATGAAGAAAAGGTGGAAAAAGGGTGTCCAAGCCGGGACTCGAACCCGGGTAGTCTCAGTTATAGGCAACAGTCACAACCACTTAGCCTAGGCCTGTGCTTGTGATTTATCTCAGTTTATTAAAAATAAATACAATATGCAAAAACAGTTTCTTCCCCAAATCAACAACCCACGAACCCTAGCTTTTCCAATCAAGCAATTCACACATCTTTAACCCGATTAATGTTAGGGTTTTTGATGTGTGAATGCCGATGAACAAAACCCAAATAAAACATTAAGCTTATAGTGTTGTCTCGTGTTTGATTGCCCGGTCAAGGATAAAGTCAAACAGCGATCGTATAATGATGCACAGAGTGATTTGAAGAAGATTGGGGGTTGAGAAGAGTGTATTGGCGAGTTGTTAAGCATCGCAGAAGGTCAATTTATAGTGTGGATGCTTCGTTGATCAATTCGGCAAGGTTGACCCACGATTTAATGTCAAACGCGTAATCGAGAAAATTGGGTAACAATTGATTATCAATCAGCGTGTGGCTTAGTCAGACGAGGCCGGTCATCGAGTATTGTTGCCATATTTGGATCAATCACAAGTTAATTGTGATTGATTATGCATACGCGTCCACAGATGACTTTCCATAGTCAACTGTGAAGTTTAAAACCAAGTATATAATTATAACGTTCTGGGATTTAGACATAAGTGTTGGCCATCCCAGCTGGTTTGTGTGCTTGGATGGTTTGGGCCGGCCTTGGGCGCGGGTTCGATTCCCGGCCCAAGTGTTTATTTTTTTGACATTTCTCCCACACATCCACATATATATAACATATATACATAGTATTAAGGTTCCAAAAATGCGACAAAATAATTATTGTATACGAGAATAACGAAACTTGACGTTTTATTAATTATAGCTGTGTAACGTACAAGATTAAATGCGAAATGTTACAGTCTCCCCTACTTTTAGGAACTTCGTCCCGAAGTTGGAGTTGGAGAGTCTGGTGGAAAAAGATGTGGATACTTCGACTTCATCTGGTCTTTACGTTCCCAAGTGAACTCTGGGCCTCGTTTAGATTCCCAACGAACCTTAACGATCGGGATGCGACTGCGCTTGAGTTTCTTGACTCCAGTATCAACAATCTCGACGGGTTTCTCGATAATGTGCATGCTTTCATCAATTTGCACATCCTCAAGAAGAACATGAAGGTTCTCATCCGCTAAGCATTTCTTGAGATTCGAAACATGGAAGGTCGGGTGAACATTGCTTAGCTCAGGTGGAAGATCAAGTTTGTAAGCCACCTTACCAACTCTGTCAAGAATTTTGAAGGGGCCTACGTATCGAGGAGCTAGTTTTCCCTTTCTACCGAAACGAATTACTCCTTTCCAAGGCGATACCTTAAGTAGTACAAGGTCCCCAACTTGAAATTCCAAGGGTTTACGACATCTATCAGCATAACTCTTCTGGCGACTTCTAGCCTTGAGAAGATTATCCTGAATGAGTTGAATTTTGTCTGTGGTTTCCTGGATTAGTTCGGCTCCAGTAATACGAGCTTCACCAACCTCAGTCCAACAGACAGGTGAACGACATTTCCGACCATATAGTGCCTCGAAAGGAGCCATGTTAATGCTGGCGTGATAACTGTTGTTGTATGAAAACTCAACCAAAGGAAGATGAGAATCCCATGCGCCACCAAAATCGATGATACATGCCCTGAGCATATCCACAAGTGTCTGAATGGTTCGTTTAGTCTGACCATCAGTTTGAGGGTTATTAGCATTGCTCAGGTTCAACTTGGTACCCAAAGCATCTTGTAGAGACTCCCAAAAGTGAGAGGTGAAACGACCATCGCGATCAGAAATAATGTCCAATGGTATACCGTGACGACATACGATTTCACTTACGTACATCTTTGCCAACCTTTCCACAGAATACTTCTCACGAATAGGTAGGAAGTGAGCAGACTTGGTCAAACGATCGACGATTACCCAAATACTGTCAAAACCTTTGGGTGTACGAGGGAGTTTGGTGATGAAATCCATAGCTATGCTCTCCCATTTCCATACAGGAATCTCTGGTTCTTCAAGCATACCTGATGGTCGTTGATGTTCAGCCTTGACCTTGGAACAAGTGAGGCATTTTGCAACGAAAAGAGCAATGTCTTTCTTCATACCAGGCCACCAATAAGAATAACGGAGATCTTGGTACATCTTGTCAGCTCCAGGATGAATAGAATAACGAGACTTATGAGCCTCGTTCATGAGGAAAGTACGAAGATCATCACGGTCGGGAATCCACAGTCGATTAAGAAAATAGAGAAGACCATCGGGTTTGGTTTCAAGTTGAGTTTCTGCACCACAAGACATTTCATCGTACATGTTACCTTGGGTGACTGATGTGTGTTGAGCCTGGAAAATGCGATCTTGAAGATCAGTACGAACTCTCGCACATTGGAGTTTGATACGCTCTTTACGACTAAGTGCGTCAGCCACAACATTCGCCTTGCCAGGATGGTAGCGAATTTCGCAATCATAGTCGTTAAGTAATTCAACCCAACGTCGTTGCCTCATGTTAAGATTCTTTTGGTCGAAGACATGTTGGAGACTTTTGTGGTCCGTGAACACCACACATTTGGTCCCATAAAGATAATGTCTCCAAATCTTGAGTGCAAAGACAACAGCGCCCAATTCAAGATCATGGGTGGTATAATTCTTTTCGTGAGTCTTGAGTTGTCGAGACGCATAAGCAATAACCTTTCCTCGTTGCATGAGAACACAACCAAGACCCTGGTTCGATGCATCACAGTAGACCACGAAATCATCATTACCATCAGGCAGAGACAAGATCGGAGCTTCACAAAGTTTCAGCTTAAGAGTTTCGAATGCTTCCTCTTGCTTAGGTCCCCACTCATAGGGTTTACCCTTGTGAGTTAAGGTAGTGAGAGGAACAGCGATCTTGGAGAAATTGGCGATGAATCGACGATAATAACCAGCCAAACCAAGGAATGAACGGACTTCAGTTGGAGTTTGAGGAACACTCCAATTTTTCACAGCTTCGATCTTTGCGGGATCAACATGAATTTATTATGATTTAATTATGATTAAATCTAACAAAATTTGATTAGAAATATAAAATAAATGATTTTTCTGAATTAAAAATCATTTCAGTAAAGTTTACCATTATACAAACATAGGATAATTTTTGTAGAAATTAATAAAATTGTTTTGATATTTTAATTGATTTTTATAAATATAATAGTATAAAATTGATTTAATTATTATAAATATTAAATCAATGAATTTCAGAAAACTAAAAATTGTAAATAAAACTTTTATCTCAGATTTGATAAATAAAATTTTTTTAGAATTTATAAAAAGGTTTTAATATTTAAAAATGAATTTATAAGATTTAAATGTATAATATATAATTATAAGTGGTTTTTTTAAAAAAATGAAGAAAAGGTGGAAAAAGGGTGTCCAAGCCGGGACTCGAACCCGGGTAGTCTCAGTTATAGGCATCAGTCACAACCACTTGGCCTAGGCCTGTGCTTGTGATTTATCTCAGTTTATTAAAAATAAATACAATATGCAAAAACAGTTTCTTCCCCAAATCAACAACCCACGAACCCTAGCTTTTCCAATCAAGCAATTCACACATCTTTAACCCGATTAATGTTAGGGTTTTTGATGTGTGAATGCCGATGAACAAAACCCACATAAAACATTAAGCTTACAGTGTTGTCTCGTGTTTGATTGCCCGGTCAAGGATAAAGTCAAACAGCGATCGTATAATGATGCACAGAGTGATTTGAAGAAGATTGGGGGTTGAGAAGAGTGTATTGGCGAGTTGTTAAGCATCGCAGAAGGTCAATTTATAGTGTGGATGCTTCGTTGATCAATTCGGCAAGGTTGACCCACGATTTAATGTCAAACGCGTAATCAAGTAAATTGGGTAACAATTGATTATCAATCAGCGTGTGGCTTAGTCAGACGAGGCCGGTCATCGAGTATTGTTGCCATATTTGGATCAATCACAAGTTAATTGTGATTGATTATGCATACGCGTCCACAGTTGACTTTCCATAGTCAACTATGAAGTTTAAAACCAAGTCTATAATTATAACGTTCTGGGATTTAGACATAAGTGTTGGCCAGCCCAGCTGGTTTGTGTGCTTGGATGGTTTGGGCCGGCCTTGGGCGCGGGTTCGATTCCCGGCCCAAGTGTTTATTTTTTGACATTTCTCCCACACATCCACATATATATAACATATATACATAGTATTAAGGTTCCAAAAATGCGACAAAATAATTATTGTATACGAGAATAACGAAACTTGACGTTTTATTAATTATAGCTGTGTAACGTACAAGTTTAAATGCGAAATGTTACAAATGTGCAGATCAGGCATATATAGGCTCCACATTCGACCAAACGACTAAGGCAAATGTGAAAATTTGTCCACCTTCGACCCTATTAAAAGGTTCGAATGTAGACAATTGGTTCGAATGTGAAAATAACACATGAACACTCACATTCGACCGTTTGAAAGGTTCGAATGAGCAGGAAAAATTCCACCTTCGACCCAACGAAGGGGCGAATGAAAATTGGAATTTTTGAAGTTTTTACCAAATCTCAAAATCGAGTCCCGTTCAAAATTTTTCTCAACTTTTAAGCATCCGACATTCATTATTTCTCATTTTAGGATGACAAAACTCAAATGGTCCATCAAGCTTGTAGAAGGATCGAATTGACAAAAACAATTGTATTGATCAAACAAGTCTACTAATTAAAGTGCGGAATCCTTGAATCAGATACAAAATGATAATAATATCAACAAAACGCAGAAATCATCATTAAAACATTCATTTCATTCATAATCATACTCAATTACACGTTAAAAAGATGTTTATAATCAATAAAAGACGTGTACAAAGTTGACTCAATACCCTAGGGAGAACACAAACTGGAGGGAAAACAAAAATGACCAAAACATACATCTCAAAAATGAACTTGACCTTTTATAGGCCTGCACATTCGCCCATATAGTATGGTCGAATGTGCAGGTTCGACCAAACATACTGGTCGAACCAAGCAATACATTAAAATCTATTTCTACCTTCGACCTCGTGTTCTCCTTCGACCTCCTGAGCTTCCTTCGACCGTTCAAAAACCTTCCTTCGACCAACTGGAGACTCCTTCGACCATTCGATAATGAACAAAAACATGTTTTAAGTACAATCCAAAGCACTAGTCGCACAAAATGCATCTACAAACTCCCCCTCGACTATTGCTTGGATTGTTTGAGTCGACGTTCTTCATCCATCCTTTTGTTCATCAGCTTTATGTGCAATTGCTTCTTTTGTTCTTTGGTCATCACCGGTTCATAAACTTGTTTCGGCTTCATCTTCTTGACTTCAAGAACATCTTCTTGAACCTTCACAAACATACCCAGCTTCTTGTCATAATCACATCCATCATTTATATCATAAGCAAAGCACAGGAATACCACACGTTGGTATTTTCTTGCTTGATCACAATCTTTCACCTCACTATAAATCGGATTATAATACAACATAATAATATCCTCATGTGAGCAGTTAATCAACCACATAGCATCAAATATGTGTATCTTCTTGAAATCTTTCACACCATCTTTCAACACAATCACAGCCTCTGTAGTTTTCCAGTCATAGTACCACCACATGAAATCTTTAGAAAAGTGTTGAGGGATCTGCATCAACGGAATATGTTTCAACACTTTAGGTGGTTTGTACTTCAACGTCACCTTCGGCATACCATTTATATCATCAATATCCTTCTTATGAACAATGCGTTTAGGATATTGGGGAGTAAATAGATTCCATCTAGTCCTGCTTTCTCTCGACATGCGATCAGCAAAATAAGCAACATGATCATTCACAGAGCCAGTTAACTGGTGTCTACACACATCTCAAATCGCCCAGTATGGAAGTGTTTTCAGATCATGGAATCTTTCAAAATAAAGTATTCCTTTCTCCTATTTAACAGCTACACACTTCAACTGTTTCACAAACTTCCATCCCAATGCTCTTCCTTTGAACATCTCATTGTGTAACTTGTAAAAACTTCCCTGAATCTCTGTCTTAGGACAATTTGCTTCTTTCTCCTTCAGTTTCCTCAATAACTCCTTCAAACTATCAGATTGTTCTGTGCTCGGCTTATCATGCCCTAGAAATACTTCTTCAATGAATCTCTTACTCTTTTCATGAGCAAGTTTATCGGCTTCTTTCAACAATTCATCAGTAAATTCAGCAAATCCAGAATCTTTATTCTTCTTGTAATATTCTGGATATTCTTCACTTGTTATGTCTTCAATCTCAACCTCCTCAAATACAGGCACATCTCGATCATCTGAATGATTACCTGCTTCTTTTTTAGGTAAGTTAAGAATCTGATTATCATCTAATAATTCTTCCAACGTCTTCCCAACTTGTTTTGCCAAACCTTCTAATATCTCTTTCGACATCGCCATATAAACTTCTTCATCCTCCAAATCTGGATCATTATACTCCAACTCATATATCATGTCACTGGATTCAAAGATCTCTGGAAATCTGCTAGTCATATCTATCGTCCAGACTCTATCTGTTAACATCTGGCGATACATCTTTTTATCATCTTCTGATAATGATCTTAGCTTCTCATTCCAAAAGATATCATCATCAACAGATCCTCCAGGAGCTTTTGAGCTGGATCCTCCTTCACCTTTTCCAGATCCTCTTTTCTCACACTTGTATTTATCAATATCGTCATCATCATCATCACTATCTGAACTTGCAGAGCTGTTTCCTTCACCAGAATCATTCTCAGAACCATCATCGTCACCATCATCTTTCTTTTTCTTCTGAGAAGTATTGCCAGCATCATCATCTAACTCCTCATCTTCTTCCTCTTCATTATCAGATGGTTCGAAATCAATTTCTTCTTCATCTCGCTCTTTATCTTCTTCACCAGCTTGCAATTGAGGAGCTCTAGAGTACAAGTCCTTAATCAAATTATCCATGTTCTTGTTACTCATTTTAAGATGACAAAACTCAAATGGTCCATCAAGCTTGTAGAAGGATCGAATTGACAAAAACAATTGTATTGATCAAACAAGTTTACTAATTCAAGTGCGGAATCCTTGAATCAGTTACAAAATGATAATAATATCAACAAAACGCAGAAATCATCATTAAAACATTCATTTCATTCATAATCATACTCAATTACATGTTAAAAAGATGTTGATAATCAATAAAAGACGTGTACAAAGTTAACTCAAAACCCTAGGGAGAACACAAACTGGAGGGAAAAAAATGACCAAAACTTACATCTCAAAAATGAGCTTGACCTTATATAGGCTTGCACATTCGCCCATATAGTATGGTCGAATGTGCAGGTTCGACCAAACATACTGGTCGAACCAAGCAATATATTAAAATCTATTTCTACCTTCGACCTCCTGTTCTCCTTCGACCTCCTGAGCTTCCTTCGACTGTTCAAAAACCTTCCTTCGACCAACTGGAGACTCCTTCGACCATTCGATAATGATCGAAAACATGTGTTAAGTACAATCGAAAGCACTAGTCGCACAAAATGCATCTACAAACTCCCCCTCGACTATTGCTTGGATTGTTTGAGTCGACGTTCTTCATCCATCCTTTTGTTCATCAGCTTTATGTGCAATTGCTTCTTTTGTTCTTTGGTCATCACCGGTTCATAAACTTGTTTCGGCTTCTTCTTCTTGACTTCAGGAACATCTTGAACCTTCACAAACTTACCCAGCTTCTTGTCATAATCACATCCATCATTTATATCATAAGCAAAGCATAGGAATACCACACGTTGGTATTTGCTTGGTTGATCACAATCTTTCACCTCACTATAAATCGGATTATAATACAACATAATAATATCCTCATGTGAGCAGTTAATCAACCACATAGGATCAAATATGTGTATCTTCTTGAAATCTTTCACATCATCTTTCAACACAATCACAGCGTCTGTAGTTTTCCAGTCATAGTACCACCAGATGAAATCTTTAGAAAAGTGTTGAGGGATCTGCATCAACGGAATATGTTTCAACACTTTAGGTGGTTTGTACTTCAACGTCACCTTCGGCATACCAGTTATATCATCAATATCCTTCTTATCAACAATTCGTTTAGGATATTGGGGAGTAAATAGATTCCATCTCGTCCTGCTTTCTCTCGACATACGATCAGCAAAATAAGCAACATGATCATTCACAGAGCCAGTTAACTGGTGTCTACACACATCTCGAATCGCCCAGTATGGAAGTGTTTTCAGATCATGGAATCTTTCAAAATAAAGTATTCCTTTCTCCCATTTAACAGCTACACAGTTCAACTGTTTCACAAACTTCCATCCCAATGCTCTTCCTTTGAACATCTCATTGTGTAACTTGTAAAAACTTCCCTGAATCTCTGTCTTAGGACGATTTGCTTCTTTCTCCTTCAGTTTCCTCAATAACTCCTTCAAACTATCAGATTGTTCTGTGCTCGGCTTATCATGCCCTAGAAATACTTCTTCAATGAATCTCTTACTCTTTTCATGAGCAAGTTTATCGGCTTCTTTCGACAATTCATCAGTAAATTCAGCAAATCCAGAATCTTTATTCTTCTTGTAATATTCTGGATATTCTTCACTTGTTATGTCTTCAATCTCAACCTCCTCAAATACAGGCACATCTCGATCATCTGAATGATTACCTGCTTCTTTTTCAGGTAAGTTAAGAATCTGATTATCATCTAATAATTCTTCCAACGTCTTCCCAACTTGTTTTGCCAAACTATCTAATATCTCTTTCGACATCGCCGCAGAAACTTCTTCATCCTCCAAATCTGGATCATTATACTCCAACTCATATATCATGTCACTGGATTCAAAGATCTCTGGAAATATGCTAGTCATATCTATCGTCCAGACTCTATCTGTTAACATCTGCGATACATCTTTTTATCATCTTCTGATAATGATCTTAGCTTCTCATTCCAAAAGATATCATCATCAAGATATCCTCCGGGAGCTTTTGAGCTGGACCCTCCTTCAGAGCTGTTTCCTTCACCAGAATCATTATCAGAACCATTATCGTCACCATCATCTTTCATTTTCTTCTGAGAAGTATTGCCAGCATCGTCATCTAACTCCTCATCTTCTTCCTCTTCATTATCAGATGGTTCGAAATCAACTTCTTCTTCATCTCGCTCTTTATCCTCTTCACCAGCTTGCAATTGAGGAGCTCTAGAGTACAAGTCCTTAATCAAATTATCCATGTTCTTGTTACTCTCTTTCAGCTTCTTATTCACCTCTTTTAACGCAATAAATCTCCTGGTGTTCATCTGTTCATGCTTTAACAAATTCTTGTTTTCTTTTCGAAGTTGTTTAATTTTGGCTTCAAGAGCTTCCTGATTCTCGTGAGATGTTTCAACAATGTCTAACATCTTTTTGTCGTTGCTTCTCAATTGCTCTATCTCTGCTTGCTGCTGATTGATTATTTTCATCATGTCAGCTAGCTTCTGGTTCACAGCATTCATCACATCACTATCAACTGTGACCTTTGGTGTAGAAGCTTCAGCAGCAGGCAACTTTCCTTTCTTTATCTTTTTCAGCACTCTATCCAGTGCATTGTTAAACTCATCAACAGGTAATTCAGTCTCCTTTTCAGTACCCGAAGTTGTCTTCTGCTTCTTTGCAGCTGGAGTTGTAACCGGTGATTTTGAGCTAGATGCTGGTGGCAATTTCTTACCAGCAATCAACGATTCTATGTCTCTTGCTCTCTTCTCCATTGGTCTTAAAACCTTCTACTTCTTCTTGAACTGGGGTTTCTTTTGTTTCTCCCCTTGCTTTGGCGATCCAGGAAAATCCTCTGATCCCAAGCCTAAACCCTCATTAGTTTCATCTAAATGAATAGGGCTTTTAGTACTCTGTTCTTCTAACGACTTGTTAGGACTAACAGACTCACCAGCCACAGTGGCCTTGGGCGTGGTGCTCTTCATTGTCTCAGCATCAGAGTCCCATTTCTCATCCTCTTGCGTCTTTTTAGAGTCTATAGACGCCTCTTCTACCAAATGTAATCCTTTCTTCGCCATACTTTTCTTCCTCCTCGACATTTTCTTCTTCTTAGCTGGTTCTGCTTCAGCTTCAGCTTCAGTTTCTTTTTCCTTACCCTTTCCACTCTTTGCTAAAGGGCGAAGGTGACTGTTCATCTTCTTCGAATTTCAGACTTTGATTTTGTTTGTTTTAAACTGTCATTTTGATTTGAATAGCAACTAACACTTCAGATTAAGCCTTTCCAATGATTAATTTCAACGAACATTCATTGATTATGTGTTTTTAATTCAAAAACTAGGGTTCGAAAACTTAAACAATCAATTATCCAATCTGTTGTTGTTTAACCATAAGTTTTTGGATAATCTCCCCCTAAAACACTTAATCAATGAATCCCGACCAAAAATTAGTACAATTATCATGGTTTAATCCAGTTTTAAAGTCGGTTAGGGCACAAACACAAAATCAGTGATTAAACACTGAAAAATGGATAATAACCTGCAAATAATGGTGCAAAATGATCAGTGAAACACAACGAAGACAATGAAAGTATCTTGAAATCACGAGCAACAAGGTGACTTTATCTCAGAAAAATTTGCAAATTTTCGAATGGGGTCGAATGAGCTGAGAAAGGGTTATATAAGCTTCACATTCGACCGTTTGGCTAGGTCGAATGTGATGCTTTTTCCACCTTCGACCCTACTGAAAGGTTCGAATGTAGAAAAAGGGTTCGAGTGTGAAATTTTCACATGAACACTCACATTCGACCGTTTAAAACATACGAATGAGCAGACAAAATTCCACCTTCGACCCAACGAAGGGGCAAATGTAATATGGAATTTTTGAAAATTTTACCAAATCTCAAAATCGAGTCCCATTCAAAATATTTTTCAAGTTTAAGCATCCGACAGACATTATTTCTCATTTAAAGATTACAAAGCTCAAATGGTCCATCAAGTTTTAGAAAATCATCATCAACCACCATCAGCTATCAAAAATAAGATAGAAATGTAAAATCTTTTTGAATTTTCTAAAGTTTATGTTAAAACACACCTAAAATATTTTTGAGTTTTGCAATTTTTCCAGTAAAGGGATCATATCAGTTATTGAGAAATCTAATCACACCGTTGATCTTTTTGATTTATTATCATTAAAGACAATGTGTGATCTGGCAACAGCTGATATTGTGATCCACATAAACTCTCATGCAGACTTTTGTGTAGTGCTTTATACTGATACGATTATGTATAGTATAAACTCAATTGGCTGTGGTTCCCACGCACACGACATACTCCCGTATCAAGAAGTAAATGCACAAAGACTCATTGTAAAGCGTGATTATGCTTTTGTCGTCTGTAATTTACAAGGTAGGAGGCACAGAGGTATACATGTCAGCAAATCAATGCAACAGAGTAACATGTGCACTCTACCAGGTTGAGGGCTGATATCAATCATGATTTGCATCAATGATTTGATACGATGTAATAGATAATCTTTGATTATCATAATACCTGGAAATTTCCTCAATTCGGTAACTTTAGGATTTGGCATTAAAGCTCTTTTATAAAGACACCCTATCTGATCTAGGTCCGTAATGACTTACAGTAGATGATCAGAGAGGCCATCCCCAGACAACTAATAACATAACGACCCAAAACCTCCGAGTTTTGTACAAATACCTTATCAAACGAAATTACAGTACTAAGACCATATGCCCATGAGGAGTTCATCCACACAACAATTCGTTTGATAGGTATGTATTAGGCACGCAGTGATAGGTCTACGAAGCCTATCAGCACATCACACAGACTCAGAAACACGCCCTATCATTTCCCCTTTTTCTCCAGGAAATCATTTTGGTTTTTCTAATTTTTATGAATTTTTGAGTTTACTGTTCCCAACGATAAGCTGGAGCATTTCAAATACGTGACTGTCCAAGATATCGTTTGTTCACAGAAATCTGACGGCATTAATCTAAGGGAAGAAGATATAGCAGTCAGCAATGTTTTTCAAATTTTTATGGGTTTTGAAATTTTTCAACGTTTTTGGATTTTCTGAAAAAAATATTCTATCTAAAAATTGTAAAAACATATTTTTGGATTTTTGTAATACTTTGAAAACAATAACAACTAAACTAAAAAGTGATAAACTGAGGTGGTGATCATCCTTGTTTTTCTTTAATACCATTAGCTTTCAAAAGATAGTCAAATCTTGATTTATCAAAAGCTTTGGTAAAAAGATCTGCACTTTGATAATCAGTGTGGATTTTGACCATATCGATCAACTCCTTAGCGTAACAATCACGGATAAAATGGTATTTGATTCGGATATGTTTATCCTTTAAGTGATTTACTAAGTCTTTTGTTAATACAATTACGGCTTCATTATCACAGTAAATAGGGGTTTTAAGAAATTGCAAACCGTAGTCCACCATCTGTTGTTGTATCCAAAGAATCTGTGAACAGCAGCTCGATGCTGAAACTTATTTTGCTTCACATGTGGATAAGGCAACTGCGGTCTGTTTCTTGCACTGCCAGGTCACGAGCCTGCTCCCCATAAACTGGCATCTAGCCGTTGTGGATTTGCTGTTCTTGTCACAACCACCCCAGTCTGCATCACTAAAAGCGATTAGATCAAAATTATCATCATTAGGGTACCATAGTCCTCTCGACGGACAACCCTTCAGATATCTAAGGATACGTTTGACAGCTGCAAGATGACTCTGTTTCGGCTTCGACTGATAACGTGCATAGAGACATGTGGCAAACATTATATCTGGTCTGGAGGCGGTGAGATACATCAAATATCCAACGATAGCTCTATATGTAAATGGATCAGTTAGCTCCCCCTTAGCGTCAACTCCAATCCCGTGATTAGGTTGTATTGGGGTATCCATCGGCTTCAAATCATCCATCTGGAATCGGCTCAAGACTTCAGAAACGTATTTCGTCTGGTGAATAATGATCCCCGTTGGTCTTTGTTCCACCTGCAAGCCTAGGAAAAACTGCATCTCTCCCATCGCACTCATCTCGAACTTTTCCTGCATAACACGTTCAAATTCTCTGCAAAGAAATTCATTAGTTGAACCAAATATAATATCGTCAACATAAATCTGGACTAGAAGCAAGTCATCGCTTGTTCGTTTAGTGAACAGTGTGCAATCTACCAAACCTCGTTTGAATCCTTTGGAAAGAAGATACGTGCTCAGCTCCTCATACCATTGCCTTGGAGCCTGGTGCAACCCGTAGAGAGCTTTGTTTAAAACATAGACGTTATCCCGGTGAATAGGATCTTCAAAGCCTGGTGGTTGACCTACGTAAACTTCCTCCTTGACCACACAATAGAGAAATGCGCTCTTGACATCCATTTGATACACCTTAAATTTCTTGTATGATGCAAACGCTAGAAACATTCAGATAGCCTCTAAGTGTGCAACAGGTGCATAAATCTCGTTGTAATCAATTCCTTCAACTTGAAGAAATCCTTGTACAACCAAACGAGCTTTGTTCCTTACGGTCACTCCTCCATCATCCTTTTTGCATTTGAATACCCATTTAGTTCCAATCTTCTTTCGTCCTGGGGGCAAATCTGTTAGTGTCCATACATCAAGTTTCTGAAACTGTAACAACTCCTCTTGCATAGCCTCTACCCAAGCGTCATCCAAAAGAGCGTCCTTGTAAGTCCGCGACTCAACCTGCGAAACATAACAAGCAAAAGACCAGTCATTTTGAAAACCTGATTTTTGAATTTTGGCATATAAAGCAAGATTGCCAAGGTTTTCTGGTGACTTAGCATTCCTCAATTGACCTCTCGTCATCACACTGCTACCAGGATCACCTATAACCTGCTCGATCGGGTGAATTCGATGTATCCGAGATTCCGGATAATCTGGTACTTGGACTCCCGTCTGAGTAGTTAAGTTCTCTGCAGAAACCAGATCATTACCCACACTCGATGATGAAGCACCATTTGTATTTGGGTTCACTGGTGGTGTCACTGTAGCATGATCTAAAATAGCTTCACTTGTGGAAGCTTCTTGGAATACCTCTTCTTCAACTATAGGAGCATTGGTATCATTAGAAGCTGCTTGGGGGTTCACTGTGATCGGACGCACCAATGGTGATGTCACTGCATTTTCGACCTCGTAATATAAACGTAATACAGCTTCTTCAACTAAGCTATCTAGGTTGAATGATTCAAAGAGATCTTTGTAATCAAACATTCAGTCTGGACTGCTTCCCTACACATTCTGAGTACACCGTTGTACTTCAACGTTAGCCCACTCCTCGACTTGACGAGTTCGTTTGTTGAATACCCGTTTAAGCGGGGTTGCATATCCAACAAAGTATCCTTCTTCAGCCTTCGGTGCGAACTTCTCAGATGGATTAAGTATTGTACATGGAGCTCCAAACGGTTCTAGATACTCTAAATTCTGCTTTCGACGATTCAATACTCATAAGAAGTTTAGCCAAACTTCTTCACCGTTAAAACACGATTAAGAGTATAAGAAGCTGCGTAAATTGGTTCGTTCCAGAACATTACTGGAAGATTTGAGTCCGCAAGCATTGTTCTCGCCGTTTCTATTAGAGTCCTGTTTTTGCGTTCGACGATACCGTTCTGTTGTGGGGTATACGGAGCACTTTATTCATGATGAATACCTTTGTTTTCACTAAGAGCGTCCGTCTGTGCATTCTTAAACTCCGTCCCATTATCACTCCAAATTCTCTTGATCTTTAGACCATAGATATTTTCCAATCGAGTGAACAGAACTTTCAAATTAACAAACGTGTCGCTCTTATGGTATATGCACATAACCCATGAAAATCTTGAAAAGTCATCAGTCACCACAAGACAGTACAATTCTCCAGCATGACTTTTACGCTTGACCGGTCAAAATAGATCCATGTGCAAACGTTCAAGTGGCAATTCTACAGAATTGACTTTCTTTGGCTTATGGGATTGCTTGTGCTGCTTAGCCTTCTTACAACTCACACACTTGTCATTTAAGTGAAAATGTTTAACGTTTACGCCTGTGACAAGTTCATTTTTCACCAATTGATTCATCTTTCATAGGTGAATGTGTCCCATCCTCCTATGCCACATGATAGATTCCTTTTCAGTAGCCTTGGAGAGAAAACACGTGACTTGGCCTTGTGTGGTCATTGCTTTAGACATGTCGAGAATGTACAAGTTGTTCACTCTCGGCGCCTTTAACATCACCCACTCTTTTAGTAACTCGAATCCTGGCTTGAGGATGTAGCAAGATTTGTCATCAAAGAATACAGAAAATTGCTTATCACATATCTGACTGACACTGAGCAGATTGTAATCGATTTGCTTCACATAAGATATTCTCTCAAAACTCACAATTCCATTACTGACACTACCCTCCATGGTAATGTAACCTCTCTTGTTTCCTGCAAACGTACATAACCTCCATTGATATTTCTGATACCAAAAAGTAGCGAAAGATCCCCTGTCATGTGAACAGAAGCTCCACTGTCAACAATCCAAAGACTGCTCACAGAGCCAGCTGAAGCTCCCTGCACATATCAAGTAAAGAATTAGATTTTTCGGGGGACCCAAGCTTATTTGGTCTTGGGTCTTTGAACATTTTGTTTCAAAGATTCAGATTTTTCACAAACAGTTTGATTTGAATCGATCTTTTTCTGATCATTCAAATCTTTTTCATTCTCAGATTTCACATTTTTTTGTGAAGTTGAAGCACCTTGAGAACCCTTTGGTGACCAAGATTGTTCAGATCGTTTCAAGATCCGGATTTGAGATTTTGGGGTCTCAGCCAGTTTCTTTACTTCTTCTTTGAACGAAACTGTCTTCGTTACCTTCTCTGATTTAACAGAGACAGGTCCAACTGTTGGTTTGACAGCAGGTTGAACAGGAACCTTTTTCTTCTCAACAGTTGTGTTCACCATTGGTTTCTTAAGAGATTTTTTCAGTAGCTATCCGGTTACAACGATCATATTTCATCAGACGATTTTCCCTCTTTTGAAAATATCTGATTTGGTTATAAAAAGGTGCTGGTTGAGGGACAAATCGTCTTTGTGGATAACAATGATTATCGACTGGACTTTCATACTTCTGCTTCATTTCCACCTCGTGCCTCTTGTGCCTTCTCTCCCCGCACTTAAAACACGCACGGTACTCTTCAAAGTTGTTCTTGGCGTTCGACTTTGCATAACTAGTGATAGGATATTGATCATCCACACACCTTCTTCTTAAACTCTCAGGAGCTGGGTCCTTTGAGTAAGTCGGCTCAAGAAAACCATTTGACTTTTCTTTTGGTTTAATAAATTCTGTGACATGGACCATTGGTTCTTTAGGAACATCCAAATAAATTTTCTTTAAGACTTCTAGAGGTACATCATTTGTTCGCTCATGTTTTGGGAACCAAATGGTACTCTCCTGCCAGATCTTTTCAATTTTTGAATAGTTGGCAAATTTTATTGGATATTCTTCATCAGAAATTATCTTATCGGATCCTTCCATCCGATAGAAAATTTTAACAGGTTTATCACAAGATTCATTTTGCTTTTCATTTTTCTTCTCATTTTTCTTCTCAACAGGCTTAACTGATTGATTCTTTCTATGAGCGTTAGCCATGGGATGCACAATCTGAGATGGTGATACAGGTTCAGTAGTGATTATGTGATTTTCATCTGGAATATCACACACCTTTTTAGAGACCTTCTCAGACTGTTCATCCTCTGAATCAGAATCATCATTTACAGCAACTACACCTTCATCAGTTCCCAATACAGGTCTAACATCAGAATAAGGGTCTCCCACACTGGAAGTGTTTGACTCGTCATCCGATGTAGAGTCAGATTTAACTGAGCTCTCCGGTGCTATTGAGTGCAAATTATGGTTTTCAAACAACACCGGAGCTGGGACAGCTTTGTAGATGGCACTACTAGACTGTGAAGGCTCTTCTATTATATGATCAACAAAATAAGCGATATGCTTATAACTCTCAAGTTTCTTGTTCACTTTTTCTACAAAGCACTTGATGGTGGCCATTTCAAGTTTTGTGTTTTCTAAATCATTTATATAATTATTTATGGCCATTTGTTTCAAAGATAAAGTCTTTTTCAATTTTGAAACATCTTTCTTATAACCATCAAGTACTCTGTTAAATTTTTTGCTTCTTTTTGATAGGATTGACAGTTGATTTTAGCACTCTCAAGCTGAACCTTGAGTTGCTTATTCTCCTCTGTCAATTTATCACAAGCATTACAATGTTTAACACAAGTTGAATTTGAATTAGAAGCAGATTCAGTACTTACCTGTTTTGGCGGTTCTGTCATGGCCATTAATGCAAAGTGTGCTTCCCTCCTAGCGAAAAACTTTGAATAATCAATCTTGGTACAAGCATCATCCACCATGCATGATTTCCGGGTCATCAAAAAGTCAGCTTCAGCAAGCAATTGGTCAATATCATCATCCAATGAGTTAACACTAGATTCAGAATCAGACTCACTCTCCTCATCAGAATAAGTTGAATCATACTGCTCTGGAGTATCAGAAACCGAATCAAGAATCATCCCAGACTTTTTCTCTGTACAATTGTAACATTTCGCATTTAATAATGGTACGTTACGGAATTAAAACGACAAGTTCTATTTTTGGTGATATTTTGAACCCTTATACGAAGATAATTATTCACACACACACGTATATATATATATGTATATATATAAAGGTTTATAATAATAATAATAATACCCACATTTAAACTACACCTTTTTAAACCAACCCAAACTAAACCCAATATCCCCTTCTTACCCCCACCTGAGCCCACCAGAGCCCAAGCCGGGTCTGGCCCATTAACCTTGGTCCGGCCCACTAGCCCCTTTTAGTTGTCCACTTTAAATTAAAAATAAATGTGTTCAAGCCGGGAATCGAACCGGCGCCGAACCAAACCAACAACACTCAACTAACCAGCTGGGCTGGCACTTCACATCTGTTCCATTTCAGACCGGCTTATTTTTATATCATCATTTAGTCGTCACAGTTGACTTGGTAAGTCAACTGTGAGCTCGTGACTTGCCAAAAACATCGAATTAACTCTTGATTTATACAAATTTGGAATCCATGCTCGATTACCGGCCATCCCCAACTAAGATTACACGCTAATTATCATCATCGTTGACCAATTTAAATCAATTACGCGTTTTGACATTCAATGTGGTCAACCCTTGCCTATTCAAAGACTGAAGCTTTAAAACTATAAATTGATCTTACACGAACCTTCACAACTCGCCGTTTACTCTTCCTCAATCTATAATTTCTCTCAAAAGTCTGTTGTTCGTGGTATAATTGTTCGAGTTTGACTCTAAAGTGGACCGTTCAATTCATAGTCAATTAAGCTTTGTAAGTGTAATGTTTTTCGTGGGTTTTGTTTATCGGCACCCACACAACATTAACCCTAAGGTTAATTGGGTTAAAGTTGTGTGGATTGCCTGATTGCTGAATCTAGGGTTTCGCAGGTTTTGAAATGGGGATAAACTGATTTAGCATGGTGTATTTATTTTATTTAGAACAAGAATAATCACAACCATTGGTCTGGACCAAGTGGTTGTGACTGATGTTGATTACTCAAACCACCCGGGTTCGAGTCCCGGGTATGGCACCCCTTTTTCCCTTAATTTCATTTCTTTTTACAAACCAATTATATATAGATTGGTATCAGAGCCATGGTTATAGGGAATTAGGTTATTAGAAAAATAATCTAGTCTATAACCATAGGATTTAATCAGTACTTGCTTCTTTTACTTGCTATTCTCTATCTCCTTCCTACTTCTTATCCCTACTTTCATCCTTACAAGAAGGCTGCTCTACATCACTGGATCTACTCTTAGACTAATAAGGCAAAATCCTCTGGTTTAACCTGAACCACCTTGAGATCTCGTCGAAGTTCTAGATTTTAATAACGAACACGTGTAAACTGGAAGGGTGAACGCCTGTATTCTGAGTCTTCTGTCTAGGCTGGCATTGCGCATATATCCCAATCAGACGAGGGACCCGGATGCCTACCTGGGAATTCTTGGGATGAGTGTTCACTTATAGGCTAAAGCATGTCTTCATATGTTATTAGAATTTAGAATCTTTGATAAGTCAACGTTTTCGTTTATTCGTTTTAATGAATAAATGATTACACTCCTTATATAATCTCATTCATTTCACTATGTCTCTTACAGATCATGCCTCCACGTCGCAGTGCTCGCCTTAACAGTGGTGACAATCATGATGAAGGAAGTAACAATCACAACCACAACCACGATACTAACCACAACAACAACAACAACAACAATGGTGTCGATGCTCAGCTGGCTGCAATCATTTCTCAACAAATGGCACAGCAAATCGCAACTTTGGTTCCCAACTTACTAGCTCAAGTCATCCAGTTGAACGGCAACGGGAACGGCAACGGCAACGGGAATGGAAATGGAAATTACAACGGGAATGGACTTCCAGCCTGTACCCTTAAACACTTTAATTCCTGTAATCCCCCAAAGTTCAGTGGAGAAGAAGGAGCTACAGGACTCCTACAATGGTTTGAGGGTATTGAGAATACCTTCATCAACAGTGAGTGCCCCGACAATTTTTAGTCCGTTATGCCATGAGTGTTCTTCATAAACGAGCACTCACTTGGTGGAATGAAGAAAAACGCACTCGCGGAGCTGAAGCTGCACTAGCCTTAACTTGGGATCAAGCTAAAGACATTATGAAGGCAGAATTCTGTCCTCGTAATGAAATTAAGAAGCTGGAAGATGAATTTCATGATCTCGCTCAAGACAGTGGGGAAAACCTTGCTTACAACACTCGTTTTCACGAACTTAGCTTACTGCTACCCCACAAAGTCACCCCTTTGCCCATTGCCATCGAAAAGTACATTGGTGGTTTACCGATGCAGATTCAAGACACGGTGTGGGGAAGGAACCCTGCTACTTTGGAGGAAGCAAAGCGTTTGGCTGTCACCCTAACAGATAACCATGTGAAGACAGGAACCCTGACTTGTAAAGGGGAAAAGGATACTCCCCAACCTGCCGTTGATATCAAAACTGAGGCCTCAACCAACGGGAAGAACAAGGTCAGGAATTTTGCAATAGACACCACTGCCCCACCCACCAAGAAACAATACAATGGGAACCTACCTAAGTGTGACACCTGCCAGTATCACCATCCAACTCAAGTACCCTGCCGTCAGTGCACCAATTGTCAAAGGTATGGGCATCTTGCAGATGCTTGTCGGATCCCTGCTACAAATACTCTTGATGCTCCAAATAACCCCGCTTGAAACCCTCCAGCTACTTAACAACAAACTCTACCATCTGAATGATGTCTATTTTTCCATGTATTGACATTTTTATTTTCAAGTGATAAAATTCGAGTATTATCATAACATTTGTGTGCATGCTTGTTTTAATATGAACAAATTGCTATATCTATAATCATACTTACTTACTTGTACAACAATTAGTTGACTACCAAACAACCTACTTAACGATTGGTAGAGGTCATCATGTCTTTCCAACGGTCGGGAGAGGCCCTACCACCTGCTCAACTACTGGTGGGGACTATCAGACCTGCTCAACAATCGGTAAAGTCATAAAAGGACGCAAAACCCTAATGTAAGGTAAATTGATAATTACGGTCTGGAACGTAATCATGAGTTTACAGGTACGTTAAGGTAGTGTGAAATTTTATCAAGGTTCTCAGTAGTTGACCAATTGTAGACCTAGTGTTTCTCTTAACTTCGGGACGAAGTTCCTAAAAGTAGGGGAGACTGTAACATTTCGCATTTAATAATGGTACGTTACGGAATTAAAACGACAAGTTCTATTTTTTGGTGATATTTTGAACCCTTATACGAAGATAATTATTCACACACACACGTATATATATATATATATGTATATATATAAAGGTTTATAATAATAATAATAATAATACCCACATTTAAACTACACCTTTTTAATCCAACCCAAACTAAACCCAATATCCCCTTCTTACCCCCACCTGAGCCCACCAGAGCCCAAGCCGGGTCTGGCCCATTAACCTTGGTCCGGCCCACTAGCCCCTTTTAGTTGTCCACTTTAAATTAATAAAAAAATGTGTTCATGCCGGGAATCGAACCGGCGCCGAACCAAACCAACAACACTCAACTAACCAGCTGGGCTGGCACTTCACATCTGTTCCATTTCAGACCGGCTTATTTTTATATCATCATTTAGTCGTCACAGTTGACTTGGTAAGTCAACTGTGAGCTCGTGACTTGCCAAAAACATCTAATTAACTCTTGATTTGTACAAATTTGGAATCCATGCTCAATTACCGGCCATCACCAACTAAGATTACACGCTAATTATCATCATCGTTGACCAATTTAAATCAATTACGCGTTTTAACATTCAATGTGGTCAACTCTTGCCAATTCGAAGACTGAAGCTTTAATACTATAAATTGATCTTACACGAACCTTCACAACTCGCCGTTTACTCTTCCTCAATCTATAATTTCTCTCAAAAGTCTGCTGTTCGTGGTATAATTGTTCGAGTTTGACTCTAAAGTGGACCGTTCAATTCATAATCAATTAAGCTTTGTAAGTGTAATGTTTTTCGTGGGTTTTGTTTATCGGCACCCACACAACATTAACCCTAAGGTTAATTGGGTTAAAGTTGTGTGGATTGCCTGATTGCTGAATCTAGGGTTTCGCAGGTTTTGAAATGGGGATAAACTGATTTAGCATGGTGTATTTATTTTATTTAGAACAAGAATAATCACAACCACTGGTCTGGACCAAGTGGTTGTGACTGATGTTGATTACTCAAATCACCCGGGTTCGAGTCCCGGGTATGGCACCCCTTATTCCCTTAATTTCATTTCTTTTTACAAACCAATTATATATATATATATATATTATACATTTAAAACTTATAAATTCATTTTTAAACGTTAAAACCTTTTTATAAATTCTAAAAAAATTATATTTATCAAATCTGAGATAAAGGTTTTATTTACAATTTTTTGTTTTCAAAAATTAATTGATTTATTATTTATAATAATTAAATCAATTTTATACTATTATATTTATAAAAATTCATTAAAATATCAAAACAATTTTATTAAATTCTACAAAAATTATCCTATGTTTGTACAATGTTAAACTTTACTGAAATAATTTTTAATTCAGAAAAATCATTTATTTTATATTTTTATACAATTTTTGTTAGATTTAATCATAATTAAATCATAATAAATTCAATTCTTATTATTTTTGCACCAAAATTTTATACAATTTATTTATAAATATTTAGAACAGAAACATGATTTTTAAAATAATAATTCTTTAATTTTAGTATTTTTGAATATTAAAGTTAAATTTTGGCAATTTGTAATAAATAGATTTAATAATCTATTTTAACGAAAATAATTTTATAAAAATTATTTTTATACTTCAAAAACATTATTGTGAATATCCCAAATTAAAACTTTATAAAAAGACTTTCATTTATTTAATCATCAAATTTCCCTTTATTTATTTAAACATTTTATTTTAAATTCAACAATTAGATATCCCCAAATCGAAACCCTAGGATATACTTATAAACTAGTTAGACATAGACTTATTTGTTGCCTTAAACATAGGGTAATACTTGGCAATCTATTGGGCTACACTTATACTATTCCTCAATACTATACCAAGGTGAGTTTACGTAATCCTGTTTATGAGATTCTTTATACTTGCAACAATTTTAAGCAATTCAACATATATGTCTAGTAGTAAACTTTATTGCCTCATGTATTAGTCAACAGTTTCAACGAGTTTCAACGAGTTTCAACATTTACATAATCATTAGCTATGGCCAAGCCGGCGATACTCAATAATAGATCTATTGGATTGACAACCCCACCCGGATACGTGTACCTCCTACATAGGTCACGTGGGTGATTGTTATCGTTCAACATATTACTAAGGTGAACCGTAGATGACGGAATGGACCTAAACTAGTCGGAGGTTTGATTATGTCAACATATTATACTATTCATGTAGACTTAAATTTACGATAGACATACGAATTGCTAGATTTTTATACTTAAACTATATGCTTAACATGGATTATGTATTCTCACCAACTTCTAGTTGACCCCCCCCCCCATTTTTCCAAACTCAACAGGAAATATTGATGCTTGAAGTCTAGAGCTAGCATGAGGAGATATTTGAAGCTTTGTTGATTACTTGATGTAGACTTTAATGTAATTCAATATTGTAATGTATTAAAGGATTATTTAAACTTGTGTACTACCATGAGCTACTGAACAATCATCAATACGTGGCACCCCGATGTTTCCGCCATCGGTTGGGGTGTTACAACAATCATCACTCTCTTCATTCAACTCCTCGATCCTCACCTCAGATATCTTTTCAGTCACTAATTCCTCTTCAACCTCTACCGGCTCGTCCAAATTCATCTGCTGAGCAACACAAGCCACATTCCCAGTTGTAATCTCTTCAACACCTAACTGCATCCCTGTCCAATCAAACCCTTCGTCTTTCTGTATCACCAAAGCTTGGTTTTGATTATCTTTTTGGGTTTGTGTGTTTGGTGTAGAAATAGGAATGATTGTTCGGTTTGAATTTTGTGGTGTTTGGTTTTGGTTTTGGTTTTGGTTTTGTGGTGTGTTTTGTCTAACAGTGTTATTTTGTGAGGTATTTTGTCGGTTTTGGTAGTTATTTTGTGGTTGAAAGCTTGAAATATTAGGACTTTGGTAAGATACCTGATTTTGGGTTTGACGGTTTTGGTAGTTAGAGTTGAAAGGATTTCTATTTCCCTGCTGAGCTGGTTGTGTACATTCTCTCTTAAAATGGCCTTTCTCACCACAATTGAAACAAGTTACCTTGGCTTTGTTGAAGCCATAGGTGGTGTTCGGAGAAGTAGAAAGATCAGTTCTTCTAGTTTTCTGGATGAAATCAGTAGCTCTCCTCATAATACTTGCAAATGCCCATTGAATATCCATGAGCTCCATCTCTTCTTTATCAATCTGTGCGTAGTCTTCATTGGTCAAGTTGTTATTACCAATTTGACTCGCAACAAGCCCATTATAAGATGCTACCATGGCTGACACCAATGCTACATGTTGTTGAGCAATCTCAACAGTAACATTGTTTAGGTTCGATGTCTCCAACACAATCGGGCTCTGATTTGTTTGACTTTGTTTGACTTGCATCGGGTTCATTTGAGAGATGTATGTTTGTTGTTGAGGTGGGTTAGCATAATAACATGCTGCTTGTTGCATGGGTGAAAATGGTGGGATATAAGTTGTAGTAGGATATGATGGTGGGGTATATGATGATGCTTGAGCAAGATAATTGATTGGTGTTTTGGTTGGTTCAACATGGTTAGAGACGCACGCGATGTGTGGAGCAACATTTGAACTCGAACTTGAACTAGAAAGAGAAGAAGAAGTACCACCATGATACAAATCTGGATTCTGAGGAATTTGTGCTCTTGTTGCCTTCCTCTTTTCTTCCATCTCCTTATTCTCTAGTTTCTGAATAAACTCGTTAATGGTCCAATATTGATATTCATCCTTTTCTTTCAATACCTCTATATGCTGATTCCAGTATGGTGGCAATGCATCGGCAAACTTGTCCACCAACTCTGACATAGGTATGCTTATCTCATAGCTTGAAAGCTCAGTGAGTAAATGACAATACCTTGGAACCAACTCCTTCAGCGTCTCATTCCCCATGTAGTTGAAGTTCTCATACTCTTTTCGAAGTTCCTCCATCCTCAACTTCCTCGTCTTCTCGTTTCCATCATGCCTATTCTTTAACATGTCCCACAGCTGTTTAGATGTTGTGCAAGAACCAAACTGATGTAACAGATCAGTATTGATGTCTTGGGACAATTGAGAAAACGCCTTCTTCTCAATAGCAAACTTCTTCTTTTCATCATATGCAAGATTCTCCAACGGAATTGGCTCACCCGTGTTCTCCAAGATCGGAGCAACATAGCCCTTCGCAATCATCTGCCAAGCTTCCGTTCCCTCTAAACCCATTCCCTCAAGTTGTATCTTGAATTTGGTCTTCCAAGTGTTGTAATCGACCATCTCCATAAGCTTAGGTGGACGGCTTCCACTCCCCGAAGACAAGTGTTGGATAAGAGTTGAAATGGCATTTGTCGTCTGAGAGTGTACTGCTGCTGCTGCCACTCCCCAATAATCAGCCATCGGTTGTGGTTGTGGTTGTGCAACATGTTGGGGAATAGTACTAGTCATCGCCATGTAATTGATAGGTTGTGATGGTTAACTAGACTTTTGAGCAGCTACCGACTAAGGATCCATGGTTGTCTACTGTTGTGGTGTCAGATTAGGTCGTGGTGTAGTAGGAAAGTTCCACATATCAATCTGAAAATGTTTAAACACGAAAAGATTAGAAAAATTTTATAATAGATTCTACGTTCGACCCTTTGATATGATCGTGTGGTCGAATGTACAAAATTGTTCACGTTCAACCGTTTGTCAAGGTTCGAATGTAGAAAATAACCAACTCAAATCACTTTCGACCGTTTACACCTACGTTCGACCGTTTAAAACTCACTTCCGACCGCCCGATTGGTCGAATGAAACTAATATGGTCGAATGAACAACTAAACACTGACAAACACTCGATTCGACCAACTGACACACCACGATCGACCAAAAACACCTTGGTTCGACCAAATAAACATACACGTTCGACCAGTCTCCCTAGGTTCGACCCTGCATATTCAAAAACAGTTATTCTTTGAAAATCAGTTAATTTTGATCAAATTTTTCAAAAGTTGATGAAATTTGATGATTCTAATCAGGTTTTGCCTCGGATTTGATTTGGAACAAGTTTAACAAAGAGAATTATGCATTTTATCCATGAAAACAAACTCTAATCAATCAATTTATCACCAAATCAGTTTATCAATGAAAAACAGAAAGTTTTTGATCAAAATAGGGTCCAAATCAGCTGTATTATTATCAAATTATAGTTGTTTGATCCATATGGCTCTGATACCACTTTGTAGAAGGATCGAATTGACAAAAACAATTGTATTGATCAAACAAGTCTACTAATTCAAGTGCGGAATCCTTGAATCAGTTACAAAATGATAATAATATCAACAAACGCAGAAATCATCATTAAAACATTCATTTCATTCATAATCATACTCAATTACACGTTAAAAAGATGATTATAATCAATAAAAGACGTGTACAAAGTTGACTCAAAACCCTAGGGAGAACACAAACTGGAGGGAAAACAAAAATGACCAAAACTTACATCTCAAAAATGAACTTGACCTTATATAGGCCTGCACATTCACCCATATAGTATGGTCGAATGTGCAGGTTCGACCAAACATACTGGTCGAACCAAGCAATACATTAAAATCTATTTCTACCTTCGACCTTCTGTTCTCCTTTGACCTCCTGTGCTTCCTTCGACCGTTCAAAAACCTTCCTTCGACCAACTAGAGACTCCTTCGACCATTCGATAATGAACAAAAACATGTGTTAAGTACAATCCAAAGCACTAGTCGCACAAAATGCATCTACAAAGCTTTAGAAAATCACCATCAACCACCATCAGCTATCAAAAATAAGATAGAAATGTAAAATCTTTTGGATTTTCCAAACTTTTTGTTAAAACACACCTAAAATCTTTTTGAGTTTTGTATTTTTGACGAGAAATGTAAAATACAGAAATGTAAAGATAAAGCAGTAAATGTTTTATGATTTCCGGTAAGGGGATCATATCAGTTATTGAGAAATCTGATCACACCGTTGATCTTTTGATTTAATGTCATTAAAGACAATGTATGATCTGGCAACTGCTGATATTGTGATCCACATAAACTCACATGCAGACTGTTGTGCAGTGCTTTAGACTGATACTATTATTTATAGTATAAACTCAATTGTCTGTGGTTCCCACGCACACGACATACTCCCCTATCAAGAAATAAATGCACAAAGACTCATTTTAACGCGTGATTATGCTTTCGTCATCTGTAATTTACAAGATATGAGGCACAGAGGTATACAGGTCAGCAAATCAATGCTACAAAGTAACTTGTGCACTTTAAAAGGTTGAGGACTGCTATCAATCATGATTTGCATCAATGATTGGATACGATGCATTAGATAATCTTTGATTATCATCATACATTGAAAGTTCCTCAATTCGGTAACTTTAGGATTTGGCTTTACAGCTCTTTTTCAAAGACACCCTATCTGATCTAGGTCCGTAATGACTTACAGCAGAAGATCAGAGAGGCTACGCCCAGATAACTAATAACATAACGACCCAAAACCTCCGAATTTTGTACAAATACCCTGTCAAACGAAATTATGGTACTAAGACCATATGCCCATGAGTAGTTCATCCACACAACAAATCGTTTGATATGTATGTATCAGGCACACAGTAATATGTCTACGAAGCCTATCAACACATCACACAGACTCAAACACACGCCTTATATTGCATTACACTTATTTAGCATGTGTCAGATCCCCATTGATGTACTATCATTTCCCCTTTTACTCCTAGAAATCATTTTGGGTTTTCTAATTTTTATGGATTTTTGACTTTTTCAATGTTTTTGGTGTTTCTGAAAATAAACTCTATCTAAAATGTAAAACATATTTTTGGATTTTTGTATTTTACTTAAACACAATAAAAACTAAAACTAAAAAGCGATAAACCGAGGTGGTGATCAGTCTTGTTTTTCTTTTATACCGTTAGCTTTTAAAAGATATTCAAATCTTTATTTATCAAAAGCTTTGGTAAAAAGATCTGCACGTTGATAGTCAGTGTGGATTTTAACCATATCGATCAACTCTTTTGCGTAACAATCACGGATAAAATGATATTTGATCCGGATATGTTTAGCTTTCGAGTGATTTACTAAATCTTTTGTTAATGCAATTGCGGCCTCATTATCACAGTAAATAGGGGTTTTAAGAAATTGCAAACCGTAGTCCACCATCTGTTGTTGTATTCAGAGAACTTGTGAGCAGCAGCTTGAAGCTGAGACGTATTCTGCTTCACATGTGGATAAGGCGACTGCAGTTTGTTTCTAGCATTGCCAGGTCACGAGCCTGCTCCCCATAAACTGGCGTCCAGCCGTTGTGGATTTGCTGTCTTTGTCACAGCCTCCCCAATCTGCATCACTAAAAGCAATTAGGTCAAAATTATCATCATTAGGGTACCATAGTCCTCTCGACGGATAACCCTTCAGATATCTAAGGATACGTTTGACAGCTGCAAGATGACTCTGTTTCGGCTTCGATTGATAACGTGCATAGAGACATGTGTCAAACATTACATCTGGTCTGGAAGCGGTGAGGTACATCAGAGATCCAACGATTGCTCTGTATGTAAAAGGATCAGTTAGCTCCCCCTTAGCGTCAACACCAATCCCGTGATTAGGTTGTATCGGGGTATCCATCGACTTTGAATCATCCATCTGGAATCGGCTCAAGACTTCAGAAACATATTTCGTCTGGTGAATAAAGATCCCCGTTGGTCTTTGATCCACCTGCAAGCCTAGGAAAAATTGCATCTCTCCCATGGCACTCATTTCGAACTTTTCCTACATAACACGTTCAAATTCTATGCACAGAAGTTCGTTAGTGGTTGACCTACGTAAACTTCTTCCTTGACCACACCATAAAGAAACACGCTTTTAACGTCCATTTGATACACCTTGAATTTCTTATAAGATGCAAACGCCAGAAACATGCGGATAGCTTCTAAGCGTGCAACCGGTGCATAAATCCCGTTATAATCGATTCCTTCAACTTGATGGAAGCCTTGTACGACCAATCGAGCTTTGTTCCTAACAATCACTCCTCTGTCATCTTTCTTACACTTGAACACCCATTTTGTTCCTATCTTTTTCCGTCCTGGAGGTAAATCTGTCAGTGTCCATACGCCAAGTTTCTGAAACTGTAATAACTCCTCTTGCATAGCCTCTACCCAAGCATCATCCAAAAGAGCATCCTTGTATGTCCGCGGCTCGACCTGCGAAACATAACAAGCAAAAGACCAGTCATTTTGAAAACCTGATTTTTGAATTTTGGCATATAAAGCAAGAGCGCCAAGGTTTTCTGGAGAGCTTGCATTCCTTAGTTGACCTCTCGTCATCACACTGCTACCAGTATCACCAATAACCTGCTCGAGCGGGTGAATCCGATGTATCCGAGATTCCGGATAATCAGGTACTTGCACTCCCGTCTGAGTAGTCAAATTCTTTGTCGAATCCAGTTCATTACCCAAGTTTGATGATGAAGCACCATTTGGATTTGGGTTCACTGTAGGTGTCTCTATAGCAATATCTAGAACAACATCACTTGTCACATCATCGTCATCATCAGATTCCAATGAATTAAGAGTTGTGGAAGCTTTCTGAAATACCTCTTCTTCAGCTACAGGAGCATTGGTATCATTAGAAGCTGTTTGGGGGTTTACGGTGATCGGACGCACCAACGGTGATGTCACTGCGTTTTCACACTCGTAATATAACCGTAATACAACCTTTTCAACAAGCTATCTAGATTGAATGATTCAAAGAAATCCTTGTAGTCAAACATCCAGTCTGGACCACTACCCTGTACATTCTGAGTATACCGCTGCACTTCAACGTTAGCCCACTCCTCTACCTGACGAGTTCGTTTGTTGAATACCCGTTTGAGCGGGGTTGCATATCCAACAAAGAATCCTTCTTCAGCCTTTGGTGCGAACTTCTCAGATGGATTAAGCATTGTACACGGTGCTCCAAATGGTTCTAGATACTCTAAGTTCGGCTTTCGTCGATTCAACAACTCAAAAGAAGTTTTGCCAAACTTCTTCACCGTTAAAACACGATTGAGAGTATAACAAGCTGCGTAAATTGCTTCGTTCCAGAACATTACTGGAAGATTTGAGTCCGCAAGCATTGTCCTTGCCGCTTCAATTAGAGTCCTGTTTTTGCGTTCTGTGACACCGTTCTGTTGAGGAGTATACGGAGCACTGTATTCATGATGAATTCCTTGGTCTTCACAAAGAGCATCCATTTGTGCATTCTTAAACTCCGTCCCATTATCACTCCTAATTGTCTTGATCTTCAGTCCATAGACATTTTCCAAACGAGTTAACAGAACTTTCAGATTATCAAACGTGTCGCTCTTATGACGCAAGCACATAACCCATGAAAATCTGGAACAGTCATCTGTAACCACAAGATAGTACAATTCACCAGCATGACTTTTACGCTTGACCGGTCCGAACAGATCCATGTGCAAACGCTCAAGTGGTAGTTCAACTGAATTGACTTTCTTTGGCTTATGGGATTGCTTGTGCTGCTTTCCTTTCTTGCAACTCACACACTTGTCATTCAAATGAAAATGTTTAACATTCACGCCTGTGACAAGTTCATTCTTCACCAAACGATTCATCTTTCGAAGGTGAATGTGTCCCATCCTCCTATGCCACATGATTGATTCTTTTTCAGTAGCCTTGGAGAGGAAACACGTGACCTGGCCTTGTGTAGTCATAGTTTTTGACATGTCGAGAATGTACAAATTGTTCACTCTCGGTGGTTTTAGCATAACCCATTCTTTTGGTAAAACGAATCCTGGCTTGAGTATATAGCAAGATTTGTCATCAAAGAATACCGAAAACTGCTTATCACAAATATTACTGACACTGAGCAGATTATAATCAATTTGCTTCATGTATGAAATCTTTTCAAAACTCACTATCCCATTACTTACACTACCCTCCATAGTAATGTATCCACCTTTATTCCCGGAAAACGCTACATATCCTCCATTAATATTTCTGATGTCAAACAGTAGCGATAAATTCCCTATCATGTGACCAGAAACTCCACTGTCAACAATCCAAAAACTGCTCACAGGGCCAGTTGAAGCTCCCTGCACATATCAAGTAAAAGATTAGATTTTTCGGGGGACCCAAGCCTGCTTGGTCTTGGGTCATTGAACATGGAGTTTCAAAGTTTTTTCTCACAAACAGATTAATTTGAATTGATCTTTTTCTGATTATTTAAATCTTTTTCAGTTTCAGCTTTCACATTCTCTTGTGAAGATGAAGCACCTTGAGAACCCTTTGGTGACCAATACTGTTCCAAACGTTTCAAGATTCGGATCTGAGATTTTGGGGTCTCAACCGGTTTCTTTACTTCGTCTTTAAAGGAAACTTTCTTGGTTACCTTCTCTGATTTAACAGAGACAGGTCCAACTGTTGGTTTGACTGCAGGTTTTACAGGAACCTTTTTCTTGTTAACAGTTGTGTTCACCACAGTTTTCTTAAGTGGTTTTTCAATGGCTATTCGGTTACGACGGTCATATGTCATCTGACGATTTTCCCTCTTTTGAAAATATCTGCTTTGATTATAAAATGGTGCAGGTTGAGGAACACATCGTCTTTGTGGATAACAATGATTATCGACTGGACTCTGGTATGTCTGCTTCATTTCCACCTCGTGCCTTTTGTGCCTAACATACGGGCAGTGAGCAAGTAAATGCCCTCTCTCCCCGCATTTATAACACGCACGGTATTCCTCAAAGTTGTTCTTGGCATTCGACTTAGCATATGTAGTGATAAGATATTGATCATCCACACACTTCCTTCTAAGACTCTCAGGAGCTGGGTCCTTGGAGTAAGTCAGCTTAAGAAAACTGTTAGCCTTCTCTTTTGGCTTTATAATCTCTGTGACATGAACCTTTGGTTCTTTTGGAATATCCAAGTAAATTCTCTTTAAAACTTCTGGAGGTACATCATTTGTTCGCTCATGCTTTGGGAACCAAATGGTACTCTCCTGCCAAATTTTCTCAATTTTGGAATAGTTGGCAAATTTGATTGGATATTCCTCGTCAGACATTATCTTGTGGTACATCCCATACGCTCATGGTTCACTCGTTTATATTGCGGTAACAAACACCCACGCTACCTTTGTAGGAGGTACGTATCCGGGTGGGATTGTCAGTCCAATAGATCTATCAATGTATACCGTCGGCTGATGAATGTTTATGCTATAATTGTGCTTACCCTAGTCATGTTCAAGACATAATGCAACATAGAAATACACATAGACACATTGATGATTGAATTGCATAAATAATGTTGTAACATGTTTCACCCCAAAAATGGTGATAAATATAAAAGGGGCTATGTAAAACTCACTTTAGCAAAATGTTATCTCTTGAAAAATAGAATAGTGTGTTGCCCAAAAGTGTCAAGTATCACCCTATAATAAGGTAATAAATATGTCTAAGTCTATCTAGTCTACAAATGTATAAGTTCTAGGGGTTCGAATTTGGGGATAAATGCTTGTTTGATTATTATTAAAAATGTTTGAAAATTGAGAGAATATTAGTAAACAAATAACCAAAAATCTTTTTATGGAATTTAAATTTAAGATGGTCACAATAATGTGTTTAAAGTGTAAAAATAATTTTTACAAAATTATTTTCTTTAAAATAGAATATTAATTCTATTAATAACAAATTGTCAAAATTTAACTTTAATATTAAAAATATTAAAATTAAAGAATTATTAGTTTAAAATTTATATTTCTGTTCTAAATATTCAGAAATAATTTGTATAAAATTTTGGTGCAAAAATATTAAAAATTGGATTTATTATGATTTAATTATGATTAAAACTAACAAAAATTGATTAAAAATATTAAATAAATGATTTTCAGAATTAAAAATCTTTTCAGAGAAGTTTATCATTATACAAACTCAGAATAATTTTTGTGGAAATTTATAAAATTGTTTTGATATTTTAATGGAATTTTATAAATATAATAGAATAAAATTGATTTAATTATTATATATATTAAATAAATTAATTTTTGAAAACTAAAAATTGTGGGTAAAACTTTTACATCAGATTAGTTAAAAATAATTTTTTATAGAATTTATAAAAGGGTTTTAATAATTAAAAAACGAATTTATAAGATTATATGTAATATATATAATTAAATGGGGTTTGTTTGTTTTAAAAATTAAAAAGGAAAAAAAGAACGCCACTGCCGGGACTCGAACCCGGGTGGCTCAGGAACAAAGCATCAGTCACAACCACTTGGTCCAGACCAGTGGTTGTGATTATTTCCGTTCTATTTAAAATAAATATACTATGCAAAATCAAGTTTATCCCCAAATCGTCCCACGAACCCTAGTTTTTCCAATCGATTGATTCACACATCAATAGCCTAATTAACCTTAGGGCTATTGATGTGTGGATGCCGATGATCAAATCCCACTAAAATAATTGTACTTACAACGTCGTTTCGAGTACGATTGGATGGTCAACCTTGAAAGTCAAAAACGCGATCGTAAATCAAGATCAGAGGATAATTAAGAAGAATTGGAGATTGAGAGAGATGTAATGGCGAGTTGTGAAGGTCCTACAATGATCAATTTATAGTGAACGGGTCTAGTTATTTGATTTGGCATGTTTGACCACGACATGAATGTTCCACGCGTATAATGTATAATTAGGTATGAATTGATAAGAAATTGACGTGTTCGTGGCTTGTTCCAGGCCGGAAATCATGTTACCAATAATATCCCAATCAATTACGAGTCAAAAGGTGTGATTATGGTAAGTCTTTGATTCTCAGTTGACTTTCCAAGTCAACTGAGATGTTTTGAAAACGAGATATAATTATATTAAGCCGGGTTTGAAACAATGATGTATGCTAGACCAAGTGGTTGGTGTGTGTTGTGTTGTTAATTTGATTCGGGTTCGATACCAGGCAACAGCAATCTTTTTTTTTTTTTTTTTTGAGAAGGAAGGGATAAGGTGGGTCTGGGCCGGTTCATTGTTGGGCTTGGGTTGCTACTTGTTGGGCTCCGAATAAGGTAAAGAGATGGGTTGGTATTGTAGGTTGGGTTTAGGCATGGTTGGGCTCAAATAAGGGTGTCCATATAATACTTAATAAAATATGAAGTATTATTATTATTATTATTAATATTATTATTATTTTTATTGTTATATATACATTTATATATATATATATATATATGAATAATTATCATTGTATTAGGGTTCAAAATGCCACAAATATAGTTAAATGTAAATAGTAATAAAACTTGTCGTTTTAATTCGTAATGTACATTTATTTAATGCGAAATGTTACAAATTTGACTAGCAACCAACCCGTTATAAGAAGTGACCATAGCAGACACCAATGCTACATGTTGATGTGCAACTTCAACAGTAACATTGTTCAAGTTCGAAGTCTCCAGCATAATTGGGCTTTGATTAGGTTGACTTGGGTTCATTTGGTTTTGATTCATTTGAGGAATATAGGATTGTTGTTGAGGTTGGTTTAAACTTGCAGAATAACAAGCAGCTTGTTGCATTGCTGAAAATGGTAGGATGTAAGTAGTAGTAGGATATGATGATGGGGTATAAGATGAAGTTTGAGCAAGGTAACTTATGGGGGCTTTGGGTGGTTCAACACGGATAGAAACACACGCAATATGTGGAGCAACAGTAGTACTTGAACTTGAACTCGCTAGAGATAAGATGTACCGCCATGGTATAATTCTGGGTTCTGAGGAACTTATGCTCTTTTCGCCTTCCTCTTTGTTTTCTAGCTCCTGGATAAACTCATTAATTGTCCAGTATTGGTACGCATCCTTTTCCTTGAGTACCTCGATGTGTTGATTCCAGTATGGTGGCAACGCATCAACAAACTTGTCCACCAGCTCAGACATCGGTATATTGATCTCATAGCTTGAAAGTTCGGTCAATAAGTGACAATACCTCGGAATCAACTCCTTCAGCGTTTCATTTCCCATATAGCTGAAGTTCTCAAACTCTTTTCTTAACTCCTCCATTCTCAACTTCCTCATTTTTTCATTCCCATCGTGACGATTCCTTAACATGTCCAACAATTGTTTAGAAGTGGTGCACGACCCAAACTGATGTAAGTGATCAGTGTTAATGGCCTGGGACAGTTGGGAAAACGCCTTCTTTTCCACTGCAAACTTCTTTTTCTCATCCTCAGCTAGACTCTCTAACGGAATCGGCTAACCCGTGTTCTCCAAAATCGGAGCAACATAACCCTTAGCAATCATTTGCCAAGCTTCCCTTCTTTCTAATCTCATTCCCTCAAGATGAATCTTGGACTTGGTCTTCCATGTGTTGTAGTCTACCATTTCCATCAAATTTGGTGGACGGATTCCACTTCCCGAAGATAAGTCATGAATAAGTGTCGAAATCGCATTGGTAGTCTGAGAGTGTATCGCCGCTGCTGCAACTCCCCAGTAATCAGCCATCGGTTGTGGTTGTGGTTGTGCAACTTGTTGGGGCATAGAACTAGTCATCGCCATATAGTTAATCAGTTGGGATGGTTGACTAGACTTCTGAGCAGCTACCGACCAAGGATCCATGGTTGTCTGCTGTTGTGGTGTTGTATTAGGTCGTGGTGTTGTAGGAAAGTTCCTCATATCGCTCTGAGAATGAAAAAGCATGAAACGATTAGAAAAATTTCACAACAGTTTCTACGTTCGACCCTTTGAATGAATCGCGTGGTCGAATGTACAAATTAGTCCAGGTTCGACCGTTTGACAAGGTTCGAATGTAGAAAATAAAAAACTCAGTTCACTTTTGACTGAATAAACCCACGTTCGACCACCCAATTGGTCGAATGTACCAATTAAGGTCGAATGAACAACAACACCCTAAAACTTTCTAGGTTTGACCAAATATAACTCCACGTTCGACCAAATAATCCCTGGTTCGACCTAAAAGTTCCACTCTCGACCAAATCTCCCTTGGTTCGACCCTTTCATTTTGAAAAATGGTTATACTTTGAAAATTAGTTATTTTGATAAAAAATTTTCAAATGTTGATGAAATTTGATGATCTTATGCAGGTTTTGCTTCGGATTGGATTTGGAACAAGTTTAACAAATAGAATTTTGAATTTTATCCATGAAAACAAGTTCAAATCAATCAAATTAACAAAAAATTCAGTTGTTCAATGAAAAACAGAAAGTTTTGATCAAAATTGGGTCCAAATCAGCTGTAATATTATCAATTTGTGGTTGTTTGATCCAAATTGGCTCTGATACCACTTTGTAAGCGTGTAAAGGATCGGCTAATCAACAAAGATAATGATCAAACAAGTTCAATTCAGGTGCAGAATCCCAAAATTGCTCACAAAATGATAATAAAACTAGCAAAAAACAGAAATCATCATAAACATATTCATTTCATTCAATAAGATAATCAATTCTACTACAAAATGTTGTTTATAATGATTAAACTTGATTACAGACTCAATAAAAAACCTAGGGAGAAACACACACTGGGAGGGAAAACAAATGACCAAAAGTTAAACATTCAAAAATGAGATTGCCTTATATAGACCTGCACATTCGCCTAAATAGCTTGGTCGAATGTGCAGGTTCAACCGTTCATATAGGGCGAATCTGGACAAACATATATACAAAGCTTCATTCGACCTCCCAATGCTACCTTCGACCGTCTGATACTACCTTCGACCATCTACTTTCCACCTTCAACCACCAGACCAAAACAAAACATATTGAAATCCGCAATTCCATAGCATTAGTCGCAATATGTGTATCTATATTTTAAACTTATATAGCTTGACCGCCAATCTTTTGTATTATGCCAATAGATGTATTTGAACTACGAGAATGGAATGGATATGATGGTATTTTGATTCATAATATATCTTATTTGTTCTTTTGTCTTGTGGTTGTGATTGACTTACTATTCATCATTATATATCGTTGTTATATTTGTATGCATGACAATATTTGTGAAATATGTGTCTTATACTTTTGATATGTTATGTATTAGAAGGAAAACATGCAAACCCGACAATCTGCAAGAACCAACGATCGCGAGCCACTCCCGCTAAGCTGGCTAGGGTAATTGCTGATGTAACACCCCAACCGATGGCGGAAACAACGGGATGTCACGTAGTGATGATTGTTCAATAGCTCATGAGTCTGACATGTAACACTGCGTCTTTTGTACAATCAAACCTTGTGTCGACTGAGACCTAACTCGCAAGTTAGTAAAAGTGTAGTAGTTATCGATCATCCCTGAATTTATGCGGGGGGATGGGTTTGTCAGACCTATAGCGCTATAATCTAAACAGGCGGCTTGATCAATGTTAATGATTGTATTGTGTCTTTTTGTTACGGTCAAATGATAGAATGAGTAAATGATAGTGTATAAAATGTTTATAATTGAATCACAAGTTTCAACAATGATAGTGTATAAAATGTTTAAACATGTGTTCACCCCAAAATGTAAAACAGAAAAAGGGGCTAGTTAAACTCACCTTAGGTGCATAATGAGTTCGTGCGTTTTATTGAGCGTGCGAACACTTAGTAATAATGCCTTGGAAAACTTGAAACTAGCTAGAGGAGATAATGACGGATGAAAACTTTAGTATATGAGAGATGGGATAATAATGTTTTTTTTTTTTTTTTTTTTTTTTGAATGGTATAAAGAGTTGAATGGTGGGCTAGTGTATTTATAGTGTAAAATTTGGAGTTGTAATTAGGGACTACTTTGACTAGGCTAGAATTTAGGAACAACTTTGACTTGACTAGAAGACCATATTTACTAACACTTTGACTTCACTAGGAGACCATATTTACTAACACTTTGACTTGACTTGACTAGGAGACTACGTTTGACTTTTCAGGTTTGACTAAGGGACCTTAAAAGGGTTTAAGTTTAATTGGTTTTAATTAACATCACAAAACACCAAATGGTGTAGTGGTTTGTGTGGTGTGGTTTAGGTTTAGCTCGCCAGGGACTCGGGTTCGAATCCTGGCACAGGCAAACATTTTTTTAACGTTTTTAAATCAAAATTTTTAATACAATCCAATTTAATATTGATTATAAGTCATTATTTAAACAAAAAAAAATTAACAAAATGGATGGTAAACATACTGTAAACATGAATCGGATGAATAAACGAGGGAGTTCTATATATATATATATATATATAAAGAAAATTTGTGTGATGTTACAGTCTCCCCTACTTTTAGGAACTTCGTCCCGAAGTTTATTTTAAGAAGAAACATTTGAATAGTGTTGAGGATAGTTAGGGTGACTATGGTTCAGAGTAGGGTAAGAGTTTAAGGAATGTATAAGATAACCATAAATGCTAGATGGACTACCAAATAACTAGGGTTTGTTATTGGTCTGACCCTACAGTATCCCTTTTCACGTATCATTAGTGTTTATATATAGGGTGTACCGCAGCTAACCCATCACACCTCTGATACTTCGAAAACATACGGGGTATCTCCCAAAACCTTAATAGAATTTCACACTACCTTAATGTACCTGTAAATTCATGATTACGTTCCGGACCGCAATCACCAATTTACCTTACATTAGGGTTTTGTGTCATTCTATGACTCTAAACACACATGTAAGTAATGCAAAATAGCCTTGTGATTGAATCGTATACAATGTATCCAAAAATAAGTCCAACTGTTGAGCAGGAAAAAGACCTCTACCAGTCAGTGAGTAAGAACCTCTACCGATTGTTGAGCAGGTGCGATAGCCTCTACCAGTCATTGAGCAGGTTGTAGGGCCTCTACCGACTGTTGAGCAGGCATGATGACCTCTACCAATCGTTGAGTAGGTAATTTGGTACCCTACTAACTGTTGAGCAAGTACTTCATCCTCTATCAGTTGTTTGATTAAGTGTACCAATTATTACACACATGAATTGCAAATTGATAATATGTACATGTAAGCAATCAAGTATCAAGTATAGCATACGAGTTGTAATAGAGTTGCCCTAGAGAAGGTTAATGACTCTAGGTGTGTCTATAGCAAATAGTTTATATTCCATGAATTCTAGTTTCAAATGTTCAAATATGGTAGATAGTCGAATCCTCATGTATAACTAAGGATTATGTTTGACGCAACACACAATTAAGTTTCAATAGTTTGGTTATCATAGGTAACTATCACATGTGTGAGAAGGTCAAGGATATGAATTTAGTCCTTGAGAGGATGATGAAAAATCTTGAAGCAGAATCAAGGTTGTGAGAGATAGTGAATGTGAAGATAGTTGATAAAGAGTTTATTTTATAGTAAGGAGATTATGTAGCAGTGTAAATTTTGGGGTTTGGATCAAAGGTTATAATCAAGTGTATAAGAAAACATGATTGTGGTATATGCCAAATATTGTAAAATTTTAAACAAGTTGAAAATGAGTGAGTGTCGATGGAGAATTTAGAGACTAGATATTATTCCTGTGGATTAAAAAAATCTTATTTTCAAAATTGGTTTTATACATAAAGCAAAAGTTGTTAAATAGTACAAGCTAAGTGGGCTTTGATTAAAATATTCCCGTTAGTTGGAGATTTCAAACATGACATTAGGTTTTGAAGATCAAGGTTCTATTAAGTGATTTTTAATAGTTTAAAGCATTATATAGAAAATTGTTTGTTACGTCAATAAATAAACAATTGAATTTAAGTTCGAGGACATCTTTTGACAAAAAAATATGTACTTTGTAAAGTTACTAGGTAATGAAAATACAACAGGATTTAGAAATCTTTAGTTTGTGCTAAGGTATGAGGTTATAGTTTTTAAAAATAAGTAACATGTGGAGAAATGAAATAATATAATTTGGGTAGGGTGTTGAATATTTAAAACGTGGCTAAGATGGTAAGGTGAAGTGTGATTGTGAAATCCATAGATGGTTATGAAATGAGATTGATTTAAGCTGTAAAATTTTGAGATTTTAGAGCTTAGTTTAAGGAAAATGAGTGTAATCATTTATTCATTAATTAAAATGAATAAACGAAAACGTTGACTTATCAAAACTTCTAGATTCTAATAACATAGTGAAGACATGCTTTAGCCTATAAGTGAACCCTCATCCCGAGAATTCCCAGGTAGGCATCCGGGTCCCTCGTCTGATTGGGATTTATGCGCAATGCCAGTCCTAGACAGAAAACTCAGAATACAGGCGTTCACCCTTCCAGATTGAACGTGTTCGTTATTAAAATCTAGAACTTCGACGAGATCTTCAAGGTGGTTCAGGCTAAAGCTGAGGATTTGTCCTATTAGTCTAAGAGTAGATCCAGTGATGGAGAGCACTCTTCTTGTAGGGACTAAAGTAAGGATAAGAAGTAGGATAGAGAATCGAAACAAGTGAGGTTGCAAGTAAAAGGAGCAAGTACTGGTTAAAATCCTATGGTTATAGACTAGATTATTTTTTTTCTAATAACCTAATTCCCTATAACCATGGCTCTGATACCAATCTGTAACACCCCAATCGATGGCGGAAACATCGGGATGTCACGTAGTGATGATTGTTCAATAGCTCATGGTACTAAATGAAAGTTGAATAATATTAAACAATTTACAATTTTTCTTACAAGTAATGATTACAAAAGTTGATTAATATAAACTAAATCCAAAGCTCCTATGTGTTCCAAGACTTGTACAACTTCCAATAGCAAGTAAAACCTGAAACATGTTGAGATGGAAAGATGGGGGGGTCAACTATAAATAGTTGGTGAGAATACATAGGTTTTGCATATAATTGAAAACAATATGTTGTATAGCAATCATAGTTGAAGTATAATAATGAGTAATGATAGAATATGAGTCTGACATGTAACACTGCGTCTTTTGTATAATCACACCTTGTGTCGACTGAGACCTAACTCGCAAGTTAGTAAAAGTGTAGCTGTTATCGATCATCCCTGAATTTATGCGGGGGGATGGGTTTGTCAGACCTATAGCGCTATAATCTAAACAGGCGGCTTGATCAATGTTAATGATTGTATTGTGTCTTTTTGTTACGGTCAAATGATAGAATGAGTAAATGATAGTGTATAAAATGTTTATAATTGAATCACAAGTTTCAACAATGATAGTGTATAAAATGTTTAAACATGTGTTCACCCCAAAATGTAAAACAGAAAAAGGGGCTATGTAAACTCACCTTAGGTGCATAATGAGTTCGTGCGTATTATTAAGCGTGCGAACACTTAGTTATAATGCCTTGGAAAACTTGAAACTAGCTAGAGGAGATAATGACGGATGAAAACTTTAGTATATGAGAGATGGGATAATAATGTTTTTTTTTTTTTTTTTAATGGTATAAAGAGTTGAATGGTGGGCTAATGTATTTATAGTGTAAAATTTGGAGTTGTAATTAGGGACTACTTTGACTAGGCTAGAATTTACTAGAAGACCATATTTACTAACACTTTAACTTGACTAGGAGACCATATTTACTATCACTTTGACTTGACTTGACTAGGAGACTACGTTTGACTTTTCAGGTTTGACTAAGGGACATTGAAAGGGTTTAAGTTTAATTGGTTTTAATTAACATCACAAAACACCAAATGGTGTAGTGGTTTGTGTGGTTTGGTTAAGGTTTAGCCCGCCAGGGACTCGGGTTCGAATCCTGGCACAGACAAACATTTTTTTAACGTTTTTAAATCAGAATTTTTAATACAATCCAATTTAATACTGATTATAAGTCATTATTTAAACAAAAAAAAAAATTAACAAAATGGATGGTAAAGATACTGTAAACATGAATCGGATGAATAAACGAGGGAGTTCTATATATATATATATATATATATAAAGAAAATTTGTGTTATGTTACAGCTGAGGCGATTGCTCGACACGACGTAGCTCGATACAATTCTAGCGGCGGTTCTGGAGGTACTTGTCGCCGACGGGGAATCGAGATGAACAACGATAGAAATTTTGTGTTGTTAATATTTATTATTGCATACACAGATGTTGAGAACCCTATTCGGGGATACTCGAATAAAACTTTCATGGCTTGCAAACCATGGAATTTTCTTGGTACCGAAGGCTCTATTGGGATTGTCCCTTGGATTGAGAAGACTGAGTCAGTTCTTGACATTAGCGGTTGTTTCGTGTACCAGAAAATGAAGCACCCTACGTGCACTTTCCAAGATGAAGCTTTTACTTGGTGGAATCTCCAAGTGCAAACCTTGGGTATAGACGCGGCTTACAACCTCACTTGGGCCGGTCTGAAAACTCCACTCATGGAAAAGCTGGATGCAGATTTCTTGAATCTCTCTATGGTGGATGCTAATGTGACTGCTTACACTACATGTTTCCACGAGCTCTCTCGACTCACACCCCACATGGTCACACCTGAATACAAGAGAGTCGAGTGGTACACTTGGGGTTTGTTTCTCAAGATTCGAAGCATGGTAACTGCGTCTGCACCCACTACCATCCAGAGTGTTGTCACACAAGCTCACAATCTCACCGACGATCCTATTCGTATGGGTTCTCTGAATCGTAAGGTTGAAGTTGCTGGTGAGAGTTCTGGAGACAAGCACAAGCAATCTAACTCCATGATGGGTAAGAACTCCACCCACAAGCGCCAAGACCCCATGAAGGTTTTTGCTGCTACAACTGTTGCAGAGCCCAAACGGAAGTAGAGCGGGTCCCATCCTTACTGCAGCAAGTGCAACTGCCACCACGTAGGCACACGTGAGAGTATCCTATGCCAGAACTACAACTGCTGAGGTCACTAAACCGCTAACTACAAAGCCAAAACCACCAACTCTCCACCTGCCAAAAACGAGTGTTACGAATGTAGCGCAACCGGTCATATGCGCAAGGATTGCCCAAAGGCTAAGAATCAAGCTCGTGGACAAGCATTCATGCTAGGAGCCAATGAAGCACACGAAAATCCTAACATGGTTACCGGTGCATTTCTCCTCAACAACCAGTATGCATTGGTACTTTTTGATTCAAGCACTAATTTTAGCTTTGTGTCCACTGACTTTAAGAAATCCCTTGGGTTAGAATCAAGTATGGTGGATACACATTATACCATAGAATTGGCCAATGGTAAGTTAATTGCATTTGAAGAGGTTGTTAGGGATTGTGTTTTTGAACTTGGTGATCGTGTTTTCCGTATTAATCTGCTGCCTATTCAGTTGGGTTGTTTTGATGTTGTCATTGGCATGGATTGGTTATCCCAGAATCATGCAGAGATTATCTGTCACGAGAAGTTGGTTCATATCCCCTTGTCCATTGGTGAAATCCTCTCAATTCGAGGAGACCGTGGTGGATCTACTCTTCGAGTCATATATTGCATTAAGGCGCATAAATGTTTAAGGAAGGGTTGTGCCACGTTCTTGGCACACATCATTGAATAGAAAGCCAAAGATCGGAAACTCTAGGACATACCTGTAGTGCGAGACTATCCGCGTTCTTGCCAGGGCTGCCACCGCCACGACAAGTCAAGTTTCGCATTGAACTAATCCCAGGAGCTGCCATAGTAGCTCGTACTCCATATCGTTTGGCACCATCCGAGATGCAAGAATTCTCAAACCAGCTTCAGGAATTATTTGACAAATGTATCATTCGGCCGAGCTTTTCTCCATGGGGAGCACCTGTTTTGTTCGTGAAGAAGGACAAAAGTTTTCATATATGCATCGACTATCGGGAGTTGAACAAGTTGACCATCAAGAACAAGTACCCGCTGCCGAGGATCGACAACCTGTTTGACCAGTTGCAGGGTTCTAGCTACTATTCAAAGATCGACCTACGTTCGGGTATCATCAGTTGCGGATTCAAGAGGACGACATACCGAAGACTACTTTCCAAACTCGTTATGGGAATTTTGAGTTTTTGGTTATGCTATTCGGTTTGACAAATACTCCTGCTGTTTTTACGGATCTTATGAATCGTGTGTGCAAGCCCTACTTGGACAAATTCATGAAAGTTTTCATCGATGACATCTTAATCTACTCGCCAACCAAAGATGAGCATGAACATCATCTTAGACTGATCTTAGAGTTTCTCAAAAACGAGAAGTTGTTTCCCAAGTTCTCTAAATGCGAGTTTTGGATTCGAGAAGTTAATTTTCTTGGTCAAATTGTGAATGAGAAGGGAATCCAAGTTAACCCTACCAAAATTGAAGCAATCAAAGATTGGAATGCGTCCGAAACCCCAAACCAAGTATGATAATTTTTGGGTTTAGCTGGTTATTACCGTCGGTTCATCGAAAATTTCTCAAAGATTGGCCAGCTACTTACAATCTTGACACAAAAAGACAAGAAGTTCGATTAGGGAATCAAAAAAGAGGAAGCTTTCCAAGTTTTGAAGAACCATTTGTGTAGTGCTGCGATTCTTTCTCTTCTCGAAGGTACTGATGATTTTGTGATTTATTGCGAGGCTTCACATCAAGGTCTTGGATGTGTACTCATGCAGAGGAATAAGGTTATCGCTTATGCATCTCGTTAACTCAAATTTCATGAGAGAACTACACCACTCATGACCTAGAGTTAGGTACAGTAATCTTTGACCTCAAGATTTGGAGGCACTATCTATATGGTACTAAGTGCAACATTTTCACCAATTACAAGAGCTTACAACACATCTTCAATCAGAACCATCTGAACATGTGACAACGTAGATGGGTTGAATTGTTGAATCACTACGATTGTGAGACCAAATACCATCCGGGAAAGGCCAACGTTGTGGCTGACGCCTTGAGCCTGAAGGAACGATTCAAGACTATGCGTGTGCGTACGTTAGGTTTGACCATCCACATAAACCTCACTAGCCGTATTCATGATGCTCAACAGGAAGCTCTAAAAGGTGAGAACCAGAAAATCGTGTCATTATACAAGATGGTTGATCTTTTGGAACCAAGATCCGATGACACGATTTATTTCGCCAATCGGATCTGGGTGCCACATTTTGGCGGTTTACGCGATTTAATTCTTGAAGAGGCCCACAAGTCTAAGTACACGATTCATCCTAGAGCCGAAAAAATGTACAAAGACGTGAAGCAATTCTTTTGGTGGCCCAACCTTAAGGGTGAAATTTCAACATACGTCCGCCGATGCCTTACCTGTTCGAAGGTCAAAGCTGAGTATCAGAACCTGTCCGGTCTGCTACAGCAACTCGAGATTACGGTCTGGAAATGGGAAAAAATCTCTATGGATTTCATCTCCAAGCTACTTAAGATGTCCAATGGTCATGACACATTCTGGGTAATTGTTGACAGGTTGACAAAGTCAGCACATTTCTTGCCGATCTAGGAAATTGACAAGTTAGATAAACTCGCCAAGTTGTATATCAAGGAGATTGTAACTAAGCATGGTGTGCCTGTCTCAATCATTTACGACCGAGACAGTCGATTCACTTTTCGATTCTGGCAAACACTTATGGATGCACTAGGCTCTCGCTTGGACAGGAGCACAGCCTATCACCCACAGACCGATGGCCAGAGTGAACGGACTATCCAAACCCTGGAAGACATGCTGCGTGCTTACTTAATCGATTTTAGTGGAAATTGGGATTCTCATTTACCTTTGGTTGAATTCTCTTATAACAACAGTTTCCACACCAGCATCAAGGCTGCCCCATTTGAAGCCTTATGTGGACGTAAGTGTAGATCTCCTTTGTGTTGGGCGGAAGATAGAGAAATATATTAGATTGGCCCTGAGCTAATTCAAAAAACAACCGACAATATATTTCCGATATGTGATCGTTTGAAAGCCGCTTGAGATCGTCAAAAGAGCTATGCTGATCGCCATCGCAAACCACTCGAATTTCAGGTTTGCAATAAGGTACTCTTAAAAGTCTCACCCTGGAAGGGTGTATTACGGTTTAGCAAATGTGAAAAACTTAACCCCCAATACATAGGTCCATTCGAAATACTTGCTAGGATTGGTCCCGTGGCATACAAGCTCAAGTAATCTGAAGAGCTCAGTGGTGTTCATGACACATTCCACGTCTCCAATCCTAAGAAGTGTTTATCCGATGAATCCTTGATCATTCCTCCTGAAGAAATTCACATCGATGATCAATTCCACTTTATTGAGGGGCCGATCGAAGAGACTGATTGGAAAGTCTAGAAATTGAGAAGGAGCCGAACAAAACATGTCAAGGTTAGATAGAATGCAAAACGCGGACTCGAATTTAAATGGGAACTTGAAGACCAGAAGAGACGAAAGTATCCCGCGCTCTTTCCAAAGACGGCTGAGCCCCGTAAGTCAACTCGATTTCGCGGACGAAATTCTAAAATCAAGGGGAGAATGTGACACCAGACAACAATTCAGGTCAACATCTGTACGCATTTTGCTCATTTCTGTCATTTCATGTGCATAATTAGACATTTTGCACACACTATACCACCCAGTCTAGTAAAGCCTCTGTTATTGTGGAAATTCAATAAATTACTCGTTTATGCATACAACACCCGTACTATACAAGACAATTGGCGTTGAGCAGTCAAGCCAAACACACGCTCAACAAAGAGCAACCGGATACCCGATTACCAGACATGAACAACCAACAATACATGTGACAATGCCCAAGTGGAAAACTACACAATCCACTCAAACTCGAACAACAACAAAGTGTTTTATCTGGTTATCTGCCACACAAATCATGAAACACTCTAAAAGAACAAGCATGTGTTGTCACAAATGGATAATACCCAATAACACATGATAACTCCTCGCTAACACATGTATATAAATCACAAATATGATCATATATTGACTCCTAATAACATGTGTACATGAATCTATAACTTGTCGAAACTAATATATGTTAATATCACCATCGAGCCTCTTAAAACAACTAGTTTTGTTTTGGCTTAAACGATCAATTACACTCTATGATAACTTATGTTAATATCCGATAACTACGTTCTATTGATTATGGGTAATTATAACGCATCACATGTCACACATATCCATTTAATTTCGGCCATTTCTACACCTATATATATACACACAAACTACACATCGATCTAGTGGGCTAGATATGAGGAACCATTGTTAACATATAGATATATGTATACTCGGCCATCCATCCACAAGCCATTCCCATATCCATTCTATGTCAAACCAACACTCTTGTGTATACATATATATATATAACCACACGACATGTGTGTGTGTTGTGTTGATGATCTCGGCCGAAAGCTAACACACAACACCACTAATTGTCACTTTCAAATACTAGTTTCCATACCTTACATCAATTTTGCATATGACAAAACTACAAGGCAAAAGACTTGATCTCGAAACTCCTCCCTTGTTTCCTAATCAGTCGAAGACAAAACACAAAGAAACAAAACTACACAATGAAAGGGACATGTCAAGTGATTATGTATTGTACTGTACTAGGGATATTATACCCTCTTAACCACCCATTAGCCGAAACTCATAAACAAGACACAAAGTCCTTACATCATCATGATCCAATCTTACTTATACTAAAAAAGGAAACAAACAAACCTACATGATTATTCCCTTACAAATGACATCCATTCCTCTTTAGGATGATAGGAAGTCAGCCGACAATGACCTCTCAAGAAAGACATTCTCTTTTCTACATCACACAAGTCCTCTCTCTCTCCTTCTCATTTCGATCGTGGCAACGATGAAACACCAAAGATCCCACACATTCTTGTTGATTATTTAATAATTGTGTCCTCTATTACCATGCATGACATTAAGGGACAAGATTAGCTTCCTTGAACCTAATTAGACCTTGATTATGTACATACCACTTTCCTAGACATGATCTTCGCCAAAACTACATGATTTTGGGATGCACATCACCTCGGCCGAACCCTCCTTCGAAAGCCACTTATCTTACGGTCAAGACTATACACTAGAATGGATCATGTACTTGACAATGGACGTAAGAAAACGAGTTAGAGTCTTGCCAAGATTTCCACTATATAAGGAAGCACTATGATTATTCACATTACTACACACAAACACTCTTTTCCTCACTTGAACCTCTCGGCCACTTATCCCAACCCCAACCCAAGCCATAACCGACTAACCACAAGATAACTTGGAGCACTCAAGCTGAAGGGAAGGTCACAAGGTCTCTAGAATCCTCAACATCACTATCCATTCTTAGGTAAGTCATTTATTCTTCAAAATTTTATATAAATCGGCCCTCGTCACCTTTCACTTGAACACAATCATTGTCCTCGGATGAACAGGTAGTCGGCTCATGTGATCACACACACATTGATTTAAAAGTTGAAACAAACACTTGTTAGATCAAATGTTATGTATACACATACACCCACGCATTTATATATATATATATATATATATATATATATATAGAGTTAATTGCCAATTTAGTCCCTGAGATTTGTCAAAAATTGCGACTTTCATCCAAATCTTTTTTTTTGGTCAATTTAGTCCCTGTGGTTTCATTTTTTTGTCATTTTAGTCTCTGAGTTTTGTCAAAAATTGCCACTTTCATCCAAATCTTGTTAGTCCACAGGGACTAAAATGACAAAAAAATGAAACCACAGGGACTAAATTGACCAAATAAAAAGATTTGGATGAAAGTGGCAATTTTTGACAAACCTCAGGGATTAAATTGGCAATTAACTCTATATATATATATATATACGTAGTATCTACCCACAACTCAAATGAAAACACATATATATTCGAGCACACAAAGACACACACATGTATTATGGGTCGAGTAGATGGCAACAAATCCGCCTTGGAATCATATATATATATATATATATATATATCACAAGATCCGAACTTGGTTTACATTGTTAATAAATTCGTGTGCCAATACAAAGAAAAAGTACCTACATTTACATGAGGTTACTCTTTTGTACTCTAATTAACATTAGTGAGTTGGTTATACTATGACAAACAATCGGATTTAGAGCAATATATCATGTTGATCTTTCGGCCATAATTATGTTAGAATTACTATAAACATGTGTTAATACTAGCTTTGATATTCGAAGGTATAAACATATGTTAAAACGCTCGTTTTGCAATAAAACGACCGCACGTATTAGATTGGGAACAATTTATAGCCTATGACGACATGTGGGGCCCACTTTGTTCAAAATGAATACAATTTTACAATAAAAATCCCAAATTTCTCAAAACCGTATAAAAACACACATGAAGTAGTAATGATTGTCATGTGCACGAAATATGGCCCACAGATAACCAACACAAGGGTCCGCAAGTCGGGTGAACAATTTGTATGATAAACGACAAGAACGTATAATTTACCGTGTCCTTGATAATCTTAGGGTATCATTTGTCTGGACAGTAGCTATTCCATTTTTCTGCTTTATCATACCATATCTACAGTCACTAGGTGAGTTTTACAACCCCATTTTATAGTTTTCCATTTTTGGGGGATGAGTGTTCACTAATAGGCTAAACCACGTCTTCACTATGTTACTGGAATCTAGAAACTTTGAGAAGTTAACGTTTTCGTTTATTTGCTTTAATTAATTAATAAATGATTACACTCCTCATTCTATCTCATTTCCTTTGTTTATTAACGTATGACTCTTTGAATCTCATTGTGTTTTTTTAAAAAAATGCCTCCTCGTCGCAGCACTCGCAACATCAACTACAACACCGATAGTGACAATACCAACAATCATGATGACCAAGATAACAACGATCCCGACAGTGCTCAACTTACTACAATCATCACCCAGCAGATGGCTCATTAACTAGCAATAATACTCCCCAATTTAGTTTTCCATGTGGTTCAGATAGCAAATGGAAACGACAACGGTAATGGAAACAACAATGGAAATGGTAATGGAAATGTTCACCCTACCTGCACCCTCAAACACTTTAACTCATGTAACCCTCCCAAGTTCAGTGGTGACGAGGGAGCCATTGTTCTCTTGCAGTGGTTCGAAGGCATAGAGAATACCTTCATCAAAAGCGAATGTCATGATAACCTTAAAGTTCGCTACGCTATGAGTGTCCTTAAAAAACGGGAACTTACATGGTGGAATGAATAGAAACGTACTCGCGGAGCGGAAGTGGCACTAGCTCTACCATGGAATCAAGCTAAAGAGATAATGAAGGCAAAATTTTGTCTTCGTAATGAGATTAAGAAGTTAGAAGATGAGTTCTATAACCTTATTCAGGGTAGTAGAGAAAACCTTGCTTATAATACCCGCTTTGATGAAATCAGTTTATTGCTACCCCATAAAGTCACTCCTTTACCCATAGCCATCAAAAGTACATGTGTGGTTTACCCATGCAGATATAGGACAATGTGTGGGGAAGAAACCTTGCTACGCTTGAAGAGGCTGAGCGTTTGGCCGCCGTTCTAACTGACAATCTTGTGAAGCGTACCCTGTTTTGTAAGGGTACAAAGAAAGATACCGAAAATCACAACCAATGTGAGCCTTCATCTAAATGTAAAGCTGAACACCTTGTTTTGATCACCAATGCTACCCTTTTGACCCAAGTAACACCTGCCAAGAAACCCTATGGAGGACAACTACCCTTATGCAACACATGTAAATATCACCATCCTACCCATTTTCTATGTCACTTATGCACCAATTGTGGTAATTTTGGACATTTGGCAAACACATGCTTGTCAGCCCAAACCCTAAATGCAAACCAACTGACTGCTCCAACCCAATCTGGTAGATATAATTATGGCCAATGCTTTGAGTGTGGCGATCCAAACCACTTACAGAATCAATGCCCTAATCTAAACCAGAACCGCGACTCTGCTACTGCCTAAGGACAAGTCTATAGGAGCCACTGAAGCAAAGGATCTTTTGACGCCAAGACCATTCTTTTTGCAATCAAAATTTTGTTTTATTTTATGTTGCAAATTAGTTTTGAAGTGGATGATAACTACCTTTATATAAAACCTTGATTTCGAATTTTTTTTTTCAAATAATACCTATAACTTGTTGGAATTTAAATACCATGATACTTCAAATTTGGAATATGATATTTGAACTAAGTTGTTTACAACCCTAGGAGCATTATTGGGAGCTCGATGCTTATAGACTTATTTGTTTTAAGTGTTTGAGAACCTAATACATGAAATTTAATTTTTAGATGCTTGAAAGTCTTTACATGAAACATGACTAAACGTGGCTTTTGATGCATAAAACTAGAGAACTTGATACATGAGACAAAGGGAACATGTCCATTACGATACCAACCATGTGATACAATGTGTGGTTTTGATTAGGAAGACATAATACCCTAATGTATGGTAAATTGGCGATTGCGGTTCGGAACGTATTCGTGAATTTACAGGTACATTAAAGTTGGATGGATTTCTAGCAGGACGTTTGGTAAGGTTTCCAGTACACTTTCGAAGTACCAAAGGTGTGGTGGGTTAGGTAGGGTACACCATATATATAAACACTGATGGTGCAACAAAAGTGAAACTGGAGATCGAACCAGATGCTAGGGTAGACGATCAGTACATTTTTTGAAACATGTAAGGTGTAGTGGGTTAGTTGTGGTACACCCTATATATAAACACTAAGAGTGTGTAGAAAATTGACTGGAAATCGAACCAAGCGTTAGTCCTAGTTAAGTTTAGTAGTTTAACAAGATGCATTGTTGTTAGTGCACGATTTGCGACTAATGCTTTGGATTGCAAATACAAAATTGTTAATGTGAAATCGTGGGGGCGAACGTGGGATTTCAGAAGGTCGAATCTAAATGAAATGGTCGAAGGTAGAGAGATCTAGGTGAATGTGGAGAATGAATGTTATGTGTGCTGATTCGTACCATGTTGAAGGGCGAAGGTGCACATTTGACCCTATCGGGGGTGGGGGGGCGAATGTGCAGCCTGTATAAACATGAAATTTTGTTTTAAGATTAACTTTTGGTCATTTGAGTCGTGAGTTTGGTCTGTTTTCTCTCTAGGTTTTCAGGAAGTGTCTAGAACGTGATTATTTCATCTTAAACACTAATTGTAAAGTTTATATTAATTGTTTATGAATGAAATGGATGTTGAAAAGGTGAATTTGCATGTTTGATACATTAACTATCATTTTATAACTGATCTAGGGATTCCGCACCTGGATTAGTAGACTTGTATGATCAACTAAACTTGTTTTGTAAAAATGATCCATTAAAAAGTGGTATCAGAGCCTATACGGATCATACAACTACAAATTGATAGTTTTTGAACTGATTTGGACCCAAAATTGATCAAAATTTTTCTGTTTTACATGAAGAATGAGTTTTGATGAAAATTGATTGATTCGGACTAGATTTTACGGATAAAATCAAGATTTCCATTCATTAAAGTTGTTCCAAATCAATTCCGAAGAAAAACCTGCTAAACATCATCAAAATTCTTCAACTTTTGAAAAATTGGGGTCAAAATAACTAATTTTCAAAGAATAACCGTTTTTTAAATGGGTCAGGTCGAACCTAAGAGAGAAGGGTAGAACGTTGTAGTGTTTTTGGGTCAAACCTAGCTTTTTCAGGTTGAAAGTGAAGCATTTTAGGTCGAACCAAGAAGTTGTGTGTTGTTTTGTACATTCGACCAGCGTTGGTACATTCGACCTTACGGGAGGTCAAACGTGAGTCAGTATGTTTCATTTTCTACATTTGAGTCACAGAAAGGGTCGAACTAGGAATTATTTCCACATTCGTACCCCCGTTAGCTTGAATTGGGTCGAACGTGAAACTGTTGAGGAAATTTACTAAGTACCTGATCATCTGGAATCTCGGATTCATCGTATTCACCCGCTCGAGCAAGTTATTGGTGACCCTGGAAGCAGTTTCATGACTAGAGGACAACTTCGTAGTGCAAACTCACCTAAAAATCTTGGCGCTTTAGCTTTATATACAAAAATTCAAAAATCTGGTTGTCAGAATAATTGGTGTTTTGCTTGATATGTTTCGCAGGTGGAGCCGCGAACATACAAAGACGCTCTATTGGATAATGCTTGGGTTGAGGCGATGCAATAAGAATTGTAGCAGTTCAGAAGCTGGGCGTTTGGACACTTACAGATTTACCTCCAGGAAGAAAGGAGATTGGAACCAAATGGGTTTTCAAATGCAAGAAGGATGATAGAGGCGTAATCGTGAGAAACAAAGCTCGGTTGGTAGTTCAACGTTTTCATCAAGTTGAAGGAATTGACTGCAATGAGATCTATGCACATGTGGCACGTTTAGAAGCTATTCGTATGTTTCTAGTGTTTGCCTCGTACAAGAAATTCAAGGTGTATCAAATGGATGTCAAGAGTGCGTTTCTATACGGTGTGGTCAAGGAAGAGGTATACGTCTGTCAAGCACCAGGCTTTGAAGATCCTATCCACCGGGATAAGGTTTACGTTCTCAATAAAGCACTTTACGGGTTGCACCAGGCTCCACGTCAAAGGTATGAGGAGCTAAGCACGTACCTACTGTTCAAAGGATTCAACGAGGTTTGGTAGATTGTACTCTGTTCACCAAAAGAACATAGGATGACTTGCTTCTTGTCCAGATATATATTGACGATATTTTTTTTGGATCTACTAACGAACTTTTCTACAGAGAATTTAAAAAATAATGCAGGAAAAGTTCGAGATGAGTGCAATGGGGGAAATGCAGTTTTTCCTAGGCTTGCAGGTGGATCAAAGGCCAACGGGCATTTTCATTCACCAAACCAAATACGTATCTAAAGTCTTGAGCCGGTTCCAGATGGAAGATTCGAAGCCGATGGATACCCCTATTTAACCCAATCACGGGATTTGAGTTGACGATAAGGGGAGCTGACAGATCCTTTTACATACAGAGCAATCGTCGGATCTGTGATGTATCTCACAACATCTAGACCAGATATAATGTTCGCTACATGTCTCTATGCACGATTCCAATTGAAGCCGAAACAAAGTCATCTAACAGCCGTCAAGCGGATCGTAGGATATCTTAAGGGTTGTCCGTCGAGAGGACTTTGGTACCCTAATGATGATAATTTTGACTTTGTTGCTTTTAGTGATGCAGATTGGGGCGGTTGTGACAAAGATAGCAAATCCACAACGGCTGGATGTCAATTCTTGGGGAGCAGGCTCGTAATATGGCAGTGTAAGAAGCAGACAGCAGTCGCACTATCTACTTGTGAAGCAGAATATGTGGCAGCAAGGAGTTATTGCTCACAGGTTTTGTGGATTTAGCAGCCGATGGTTGATTACGGTTTGCAATTTCTAAAAACCCCTATTCACTGTGACAACGAAGCCGCAATTGCATTAACTAAAGACACGGTCAAACACTCAAAAGCTAAACATATCCGGATCAAGTATCACTTTATCCGTGATTGTTATGCCAAAGAGTTGATTGATATGGTCAAAATCCACATTGATTATCAGAGGGCTGATCTTTTTACCAAAGCTTTTGATAAATCCATATTTGAATATCTTTTAAAAGCTAACGGTATAAAAGAAAAACAAGACAAATCATCACCTCAGTTGATCACGTTTTGTTTTCAAATTTTTAAATGTTTTACTGTTTTTCATAAAATTCAAAAACCCAAAAATATGTTTTACATTTTAGGGGGAGTCTTTATTCAGAAAAATCAAAAACATTGAAAAATCCAAAAAGCCATAAAAATCAGAAAAACCCAAAATGATTTTCAAGATTAAAAGAGGAAATGATAGTACCTCAGTGGGGATCTGACACATGCTAAAGATTTGAAATGTTATATAAGTCGTGTGTTGAATCTATGTGATATGCTGGTAGGCTTCGTAGACCTATTACTGCGTGTTGGATACATACATATCAAATGAATTGTTATGTAGATGAACACCTAATGGGCATATGGTCTTAGTACAGTAATTTCATTTGATAGGGTTTTTTTTGTACAAAATTCGGCGGTTTCGGGTCGTTATGTTAATAGTTATCTGGGGATAGCCTATCTGATCTTCTGTCGTAAGGTTTTACGGACCTAGATCAGACATGGTATCTTTATAAAAGAGCTTTAGTGCCAAAACGTAAAGTTACCGAATTGAGGAACTTTCAATGTATGACGATAATCAAAGATTATCTAATACATCGTATCTAATCATTGATGCAAATCGTGATTGATATAAGCCCTCAACCTGGTAGAGTGCACAAGTTACTTTGTAGCATTAATTTGCTGACCTGTACACCTCTGTGCCTCAATACCTTGTAAATTACAGATAACGAAAGCATAATCACGCGTTACAATGAATCTTTGTGCGAAATTTCCTTGATACGGGAGTATGTCGTGTGCGTGGGAACCACAGACAATGTTGTTTATAATATAAATAACCATATCAAGCACAGCATAACAGTCTGCATGAAAGCTTATGTGGATATCAATATCAGAAGTTGCCGGATCACACATTTTCTTTAATGATAATAAACACAAAAGATCAACAGTGTGATCAGATTTGTCAAAAACTGATATGATCCTCTTACCGGAAATCACAAAATGTTTACTGCTTTATGTTTACATTTCTGCATTTTACATTTGGTTTTGCAAATATACAAAAACTCAAAAAGATTTTAGGTGTGTTTTAACATAAATTTCAGAAAAACCAAAATTTTTATATTTCTTCGTATTTTTTGATAACCGATGGTGATTGATGGTCGTTTTCTGAAACTTGATGAACCAATTTGAGTTTTATATCTATCAAATGTGAAATGATGAATGTTTGAAGCTTAAAATGTCTGAAAAATGATTGAACGGGATTCGATTTTGAGATTTGGTAAAGTTTTCAATATTCTAATTTTTCATTCGTCCTTTCGTTGGGTCGAATGTGGAATTTTCCGTACATTCGAACCATTTAATTTGGTCGAATGGGAGTGTTCCAGTGAAGTTTTCTTCATTCATACCCTTTATCTACATTTGAGCCTTTTAATTTGGTCAAATGCGACTAATGCTTTGGATTGCAAATACAAAATTGTTTAAGTGAAATCGTGGGGGCGAACATGGGATTTCAGAAGGTCGAATGTAGATACAATGATCGAAGGTAGAGAGATCTGGGAGAATGTGGAGAATGAATGTTATGTGTGCTGATTCGTACCATGTTGGGGGGCGCAGCCTATCTAAACTGGAAATTTTGTTTTAAGATTAACTTTTGGTCATTTGAGTCGTGTGTTTGGTCTGTTTCTCTCTAGGTTTTCAGGAAGTGTCTAGAACGTGATTATTTCATCTTAAACACTTATTGTAAAGTTTATATCAGTTATTTTTGAATGAAAGGAATGTTTAAAAGGTGAATTTGTGTGTTTGAGTCATTAACAATCATTTTGTATCTAATCTAGGTATTCCGCACCTGGATTAGTAGACTTGTATGATCAACTATATTGGGAGGCTTATTACTTCAATTGCGATAATGAAAAATCATTTCAACTTGTTTTGGTAAAAACGATCCTCTACAATTGTAATCTAGATTTAATTATCATGAGTGTCTCAACATTCATAAATAGAACTTGATGATTCATGTTTACCTCAAACTTAGGTCCCATTAATGGCCCCAGGACTGTTGACTCAAATTTTAACATAGTTTGTTTGTTAATTTATTATTAATTCTCCTAGCCAGCTATTCCTAACACTCCAACACTCATTCATGAGACTTAGAAGATGGTGCCCTCTATCCCTTATCCCTTGCAAACATGATCCAACCACCCTCAACTCTATGTTTTATTTTAGGTTCAGGACGAAGTTCCTAAAAGTAGGGGAGACTGTAACCTTATGAAAATTTTCCCAAATTTTAATCATTAGTCATGTCAAAGTTATAATTTGTTATAAATACAAAGTTTTCTCAATAAACTAGACATATTTTAAACCCTTTTATTATTTAATAATAATAATAATATTAATAATAATAATAATAATAATAATAATAGTAATAAAAATATTAGTATTCCATATTTTTTTTAGTTTAAAAAAATTGTTAGGATCTGAGTTTGATTGTTTTGATTTGTTTAAGTAGAGATGAGAAGAATGAAGTGAATATAAATGGAAAGTGCAGCGGATTAATAAACAATAATCAAAACAAGAGAGTAAATGTTTTCTAATCGAATGCTTTCATAATATTGAATGATTATAATCAATTACAAGTACTCCCCCTCAGTCTGATCACTCTGTGATTGTTTGTCTGAGAGAATGTTGTGAGTGATAAATAGAACAGTACAGGTATTGTTCTATTTATAGACAAATCTAAACCACTGATGATCTAAGCTGACGTCACTTAAGACAGTGACCTCTAACAGAATAACAACATAAAACATCTGCTATATACAAACTACTGTTACATTGCAAAACACTATAAGGTAAACTACTGTTGAGGAAAACTCTGATGGTCTTGTATCATCTATTGGAGCCTAAGTGCTGTTGGCTCCAACAGACCTTTAGTCTTCAGCACTTGATCAGCAGTTGTTCTCTATCAGACCTTTTAGTCAGCAGTTGTTCTCTATCAGTTGTTATCCAGCAATCCTTTGTAGCAGCAGTTGTCACAGCAGTTGTTTGGGTACAACAGTTGTTAGGGTCAACAGTCTTTTGGGAGGAGTATGTTGTAAATGCTATTTATTAATATGGATCAACTGTTAGTATATTTTGGCTTTTCAATCATCTGTTCTTCTCCAGGTCAGCAGACCCAACAATCTCCCCCTAAAACAGATGATGCCAAAACTAGACTTTATTCTTGATCTGTATTCCTCATCATACTTTCTCTGATTTGACCTTTGAATTGTAACCCAGAGTTCAAAGAGTAGAGGTCTTCTGCATCTCTTTCAAGCTCAATGTTTAGCAATGTTTGGAGGTCATCTGCACACAGGCTATATGTATCATCCATGCATAGCTTTTGAGCCTCTCCATCTGATCTGAGCAAAGTCAATTCATGGGTGTCTTTGTTGACCTTCCATTTTAGAATTTTTGAATCAGAGGATTTGCTGAGATGCATTTTTATTTTGGGTGAGTTTGGTGATGGAGGTCTCCCAATGAGTTCTCTGAGTTTTTCAGTAGCGGGATCTGAGAAAAAGTCTATTTGATTGTAGAGGCCCTCATTTATAAAAGTATCAACAAACTTCTTCTGATCTTCTTCAGACATTTCATTCTTCTCTTTGAATTGTCTTCTTGCAGCAGCTGATAGATCATAAGTATCAAGTAGGCTGTCTAATGTAAAAGCCTGTTGAGGTCTCTTCATCAAGGGTTCATCAGGGTAAACAGGTTTTCTGGGCAAGTTAGGGTCTTTATTCCTGTTTTCTTCCAGTTTCTTGTAGGTTTCAACCAACCTCAGCTCTGACCATCTTGCAACAGACTTCATCTCCCCATAGTTAGCAGCCACAATTTCTTGTGTCACACCCTCAAATTTCCACTGCGGGGTTTATACCGCGAGGCGCATGACATACCAGGATCCCATAGCCATAAGTCATATGAACGAACTCTAAATGCCCAAACCATTTAGTTCGTTTTCAAAAACCAAGTTTAGTTAAGCTGCGGAAGCGTAAACCAAATTTAAACCTTTTAAAACCATGCGCAAAACAACGTGCCCAAACTAAAACCATATGAAAGAAAATGTAAAAACATAATATGTAATTTAGGTGTATGCCCAAGACCCCGAATGCAGTGAAGTGTGCGGTGCTTTCTAATCCTGGCACCGGAAGCTAACTACCTGCATAAGCATGTAAATCGTGGGTTAACAAACAATGTTGGTGAGTTCACTAAGTAAAGTAAATGAGTATGTAACTGTGCTGGTTTCCAAAACCACGTAAACAAGTAAATTGAGTTGGTTCCTAGAACCGTGTAACCACTAGTTCGTCGCATGTCAAGGGTAGCTAGCCCATTCAAGATAACTAACACCGAATATACCGAACTGCTATGTACGTGTAGCCACAAATGTGAGCCGCATGCGTGACATCATTGTCTATCCACAATGATAAAGTTCGTTAAGTTATAGTTCACGCCCGTGCTCCCCGAGCCGATGTGAGGTTTGTAAGATCTAATAACGCTATCAACTAATAACCCGCTTGCCATAACCCGGCCACTCATTCGGTACGTGAGGACTTACAGATGATAGAGTTGGTTTAGTTCATCAAGGACACAGTTTGCGAACTAGTAAAAGCCGACTCACACAAGGAGTCAAACACCGACCCATACAAGGTTCCATAGCATCCCAACCCGGGATGTGTAAGTAGTCCCAAACCGGACTAGAAAATAGTAGTCCCAACCCGGACTAGAAAAAGTTAAGTACGTTGTCTCAACCCGAGACGCATGCTTTTGAGAAAAGAGTAGCGAAACTTACCTTAGTATACAAGCAAGTAAATCCAAATTCCAAGTAGGGTGCACTACCGACTCCCTAGTACAAGTGTCACTAAGTAAGTATATGTGTAATACCATTACACCATATAACCCGTTTGTCCAAGACGTTTAAATGTTCAAAAGCGTGTAGGTGACACCTAGTGATTCTACATGCATAAGTAAATCCTACCGACCCGTTGGTGAATACGTTGGTTACAGTTAGTTTTACATTCCATATGTGTCTCATACAAGTGCCCATTCAGTTACACATCAAATACATACCACCTAGGACTTCAATTAGTCACATAAACACATAATACACAATCTGTGTTTTTAGGACAGATTGTGCGTCACGAAAACTAATTTATTCAAAATACTTAATCAGTGAGTTAATCTCCCAAATTTTTACTGAATATTCTTTGGGATTCTTTTAACAACTCATATTTTTTTTGTCTCAAAACCAAACACAAAAATAATTAAAATTCGTTCAACACAGCTATGTTCAGAAAACTTTCATAACAGGTCAGTTTAGTATAAAAATTCCCAAAAATTCTGTATTCATCCAAACGGGATGAATCTACTTGGAAAACTCAAGATACTCCAATGTTAACCTTCTGTAAAAATTTCATAACCCAACTCTTTATAAAACTCGAGTTATGATGACTCAAAGTCGACTCAGTTTGTTAACCCGAAATTCTGTTATGACCTATTCTCAAAGAAAATTCCAAAAACGACTCAACCGACGTCCAAATCACTTGATTTTACCCATTATGAAAAGCTAAGACCATGTGTGATTTAACCATGCAAAGAAAGTACCAAAATCATCATGTTAAGGTCGCGTTACAGCCCCTACAAGTTCACCTAATCATTCTGTCCAGATTTTAATTACGCCTAAATCTTTCTTTAAACGACTCCCGTGTGCATGAAATCAATCAACAATCATCAATAACCATTACCAAACATTCCTAAGACCTATTGTGATCAGATTCTATCATTATACATGCAAAGATTACAACTTTAATGTTCAAAACTTCAACAACTTGCGCAACAAGTAACCTATTATATTACTAATCGCCTATCATCATGTTTAATTTGTTTAATCTTCAAAAACCTCAAGTTTTAATAATTATAAAAAGAGTTCAGACCTGGACAAACCTAGTTATAGGATTTTTATAATATAAAAACAAGATTAAAGTGTAAAAGATTAAGGATTATACCCCAAGCTCTTCGATATAATCAACCGAACGCCTTTGGAGCTTCCCAATCGATGTTCTTGCGCCTTAGCAGGTTGTTTGGGGTTAATATTTCGTATGTGAGGCAGTAGGGACGATTAGGGTTTGAGTTTAGGTGATACAAGTGGCTTAAGGTTGCTTAAATAGGTGTTTAAGGCGGTTTAGAGACGTCAGGTACCGGCGAGCGGGCCGCTCGCTCCCTGTGAGCGGCCGCTCACAGGGCCTTGGCGCGCGTGGGTGGCCGGTTTCGTCACCCGACGTGTTTTCCTTCGACGTTTTCGCTATTTCGGACCGTAATAAGTGTAACCCTATGTGTTAAGACCCCAATCATCCTAATGGTCCACCTTTAACGATTCTTATTAACGTATTCGGTTTAAGTTCACATAATCACATATGGTTTGCACATAGTTTCACCGAGTATCACAGAAGCACGTAATCGCAATCAATCCAAATCAGTTAACTCACAATTATTAAGCTTCATTATTCACCAACGTCCGAGGTTCACTAATCATGTATACAGTCTGGTAATTTCTCGAATTACCACCTTATGCAGTTATTAACATACAACTATGTAACGTGTGTCCTATCTAGCTATCCCTAGTTAAGTATAATGCAAGGAACGTAACTAGAGTTTAGTTAAACTGAGAACCTGAAATTGCGGGTTATCACATCTTGTCTCATTCTTTTGAATTTCAAGGCTCTGGCTAGATCTCTGCCTTTACTGAAATCAGGGGAAGAGACCTTGGCTGGGGGATTCTTGGCCATGTCCTCAATTCTTATGAGTTCTTCTTTGAGAGCATGAGTGGTCCAGCCTGCAAACTGTTTCTTGCTTGCTTTATAAGTCATGGTTGCCAAGATCTGTTCAAGAAGAGATTCCCTAACCACCCTTTCCATGTCATTGCTGAGAGTCATGGTAGACATAGAGTTGCTCAGGGTCTTAGCAAAATCTTCAATCCTTCTCAGTTTGCTAAGCTCTGCTGAATGGATGCCCTGAACACTCCTGTCGTCTTTCCCTTTGCATTTCTCTTTTATGATGGCATCTGCCTATTCAGCCTTGAATTTTAGATATTGGTCTATGTTTAGGGGAACAGGAAAATGTGGAAGAGATGGGAAAGATCTTTTAGATGGTTGTTCAGTATTGTAGAAGGATTGCATTTCCCCCTTGTGTAGATCAAGTTCAAGGGGATACTGAACAGCCAATGGTGTGATGGTTGGTGGTGGTCTATGGGATGTAAATGGTGAGGTGTGTGGTGAGAATGATGAAAGTGGAATGGCAGATATGGGTGTAGATTGTGTGGTTGAAGTAGTAGGTGGTGATGTGTGAATGTTTTCATCCTGTACAACAAAGGTAGATTTTCTCTTCCTTCTGTACAAGATTTTTGGTGATGGTGGTGTAGAGGCAGTGGTTGTGTTAACATCTGTTGGCACTTTTGTAGAACCAGCAGATGTTTGGGATTTAGGTGGTGGAGTGGTTGTAGGTGGTGTATTGGTGGTTGTGGTAGTAGGTTCAGTGGTTGGTTTGATGGTTGTGGTGATAGGTTCAGTGGTTGTGGTGGTATTAGTGGTTTTGGTGGCAGTAGTGGTTTTAGCAGCAAGTTTAGATGGTGGTTTTCTGACATGTTTGGCGGGCATTTTCTTCCTTTTAGAGGAGCCCACATCTTCAACTTCCTGCTGTTGTTCCCTTTTCTTTTGTACCAAAGCCTCTGCCATGACTTCCAAAGTGTCAGCCCTCTTTTGCTTTTCTTCAGCAGCTTTTTCAGCTTCTTCATTAGCAGAGGTATCAACTTCCTTTGCTTTGCTGATTTTGGCAGTTTCAGTAGCAGCAGAGGTTTGAACATTTGGTTGTTGTTGTGGTTGCTTTGCTGTGTGGGTAGACCCTGATTTGTCGGCAGACTTTGATTTTCCCTTTTGTGAGAGTGGACAACCAAAGGGATCTAGCTTTGGCAATCTATCTCTGCCACTCTCCCCCTTTTTGGCATCATCATCAGTGAAGTCATCATCATCTTCATCTCTGAGAATTGTGGTAGGGGCAGAGCCAGTGGTCTTCAGCAGATGGTCTTTAATGGCTTGAATGTCAGCATGGGTATCTTTGTACCTAGCATCTACCATATTTCTGATTTCAGCCATGTACGTTTCATGAGTCTGATCTGCTAATTTTCTATGAGCTATGATGATGGGAGAAACAGATTTCCATAGCTCACTAGCAATCAGCTGGGGATGGTTGACTCTTGGTGAGAGTAGCTAATGATCCCAATATTGTCTTGATATCTGATTTGATATCAGCAACAGAGGTTTCAATGGACTCTACTCTGGCCGTCAATTCTTGGTATTTTAACCCATCACCTAAGTTAATAGGATCATCTGGATTCCTACCAGTGGTAGTTGTAACTGGTTCAGTCCTAGGAGGTGAGTCCAAAGGATGAGAACCAGATGCTCCTTTTTCTTGGTTCTGGGGACTTCCAACTGATTTTGGGGACACTATAGTGGCCTCATCAGTTGTTTCCTTCAAGGAAGTCTTAGCTATGTAACCACTGTCCTGTTGTGAGAAAATGGTCTCTACATCAGTAGTGGCTGCTTCATTTGAAAACTCACCTAGAGTTTCATTGAACTCTACGGGTGTAGCCTCCTTTTCTGTTTGTGGGATGGCTGATTGATTTTCCTCAGTCCCAGTCACTTGTGGAGGTATACTCTCATTGATTGGTGAAGGAGAGGAACTGGGATTTTCCTAAGTTTTATCAATAGCCTCAAAAAGAGGTTGCATGGTTTGAGGAACATGTTTTGGTGAAGGTGGAGGAGTGAAAAGAAAATTAGTCCTGGGAGAGGGGCTTGTGAACATAATGCCCAGTGACTCATATGTATCATGATGTGGTTCCCCTTGGATTACAACATGATCCTTTTGTGAGGATTCATGAGGAGTTTGGTCAGGTTGAGATATATCCAACTATTGTGAGGAAGTAACAACAGTGGTTTCTTGTTGCTTTTGTGTTGCAACAGGGTTTTCATCTGGTATCTCATCTTCCAGAAGTCCCCTTTTTGGCTTAGTGGTGGTTTTTGTGGATGGACGTTTTCTTTTGGAGGTACCTGGTGTGGGATTCACAGCACTGGATGTAGTGCCATGATCACCAGGAGCAGTGGGCTCAACAACAGAGGTTTGGACAACAGTTGTTGTCTTAGCCTCTTTGTTTGTGTTTTGGAAACTTTTGACACTTTTAATATTTTTTCTTGGGTAGTTGAACCCAGCATTCTTGTGAAAGTTTCATCAGTTAGACTCTTCATTTGAACAGACTCACCCTTTTAAAAATCTTTTTCAGGTAAAACCTTTTGAAGGATTACGCTCAAAATTCTTGGGTAAATCAGAAAAGAATTATTAGACCCAGACTTTATGGCTTTCACATTTGATACTAAGTCCATAAACAGTCCCTGGGATAGATTGAAGTCAGAATCTGACAACATAGCATAGCCTAAGTACTGAATCCTCAATGGGATTTCATTAAAGGATGTGGACTTAGTAGAGACACAGAGAAGGAGGGTATGAAAGAAAAATTTCATGACTGGTGGGAAAAACCTTTTGAAAAGGGTTGACCCAGTCATTTGTGCATCATAACCTCTTTCCTGAAACTCTGTGTGAAGCTCTGCCTTAAGGAAAGAGTCTTTACCTGACAGGTCATTGAGTGGAAGGTTGTGGATATTAGTTCAGGGGTAATGACGATACTTGTCTCTCCAATTTTTGAGATAATGGATGCAGGCTTTTTGTCTTGAAGAAGAAACTCAGCATTCAACCAAAATTCTTGGAGGGTATCAAGATAAATAGGAGCATCAGCGGTTAGGATTATCAGGTATTTGGACTTTAAGATGATGTCGATGGTGGAATGGAATGGAACGTTTTCATCTGTTTTTACCATATATGGGAGATAATTATGGGTGGCTTTTGCTTGAAGATCCATTGTAATGGATTCCGAGTGTGAGAGTAAGTGGAATTGGAGTAAGGGTTTGAGGATGAAGAAGGCGGTTTCCGTATTTTGAATACAATGAGACAGTGTAACGACTGTTGTGGTAAAATAGGGTTTTTATAGGCTCTGGTGAAACCGCTGATGTGGCCAAAACTCTACTTTTAGGAGCAGACGTGGCAAACATCTGATGGCCAAACATCATGTGATATACAACTGTTGCCAATGATCTGATGCAAACAGTTGTTGTTTTACCAAAGTGCTGATGCTAACAGCACTTGATTTTTTTATATTATATAGATAGATATATGTATATATATATATATATAGATAATGAAACAATTGTTTTATCTGATCAGAGGTTTGAAACAGATTTTTCAACCAAGCAGTGGTTGTTTTATCTGATCAGATATTTGAAATAGATTTTTCAACTTAACAGTGGATAGAGTGGATGAAACAGTGGTTGTTTTATCCTTAACAGATTTTTCAACCAAAAAGCTATTTTTAAAGATGGATTTTGATTTTCAGAAACATTTTAATGTTTTTATTTAAAACATTTTTGTTGTTTTAGTCTATCTTTAGCATACCAATTCAAGAAATCAGATTTGTGAAGGTAGATGTGTCTAAAGCTTTTGTTAACACATCTGCCAACTGATCCTCTGTTGGAACATGGTGTAGAGAAATCAAACCTTTTTCATAGCTATCTCTGACAAAATGATGTCTGATGTCTATGTGCTTTGTGGTTGAGTGAGAAACTGGATTCTTGATGATATTTTCAGCAGCTTGACTGTCCAACATGAGTGGAGTCTTTAGTGCAGTTATCCCAAAATCCAGCAGTTGATTTTGAAGCCACATGAGTTGGGCTGTACAGCTTGCAGCAGCAATGTATTTAGCCTCAGCTGTTGAAGTTGAAACAGCTACTTGCTTTTTGCTTTGCCAAGAGACTAAGGCATTCCCTAGAAACTGGCACCCTCCTAATGTAGACTTCCTTGTGGTGTGGCAGCCAGCAAAATCACTATCTGAATAACCTCAAAGCTCAATGTTTCCATTAGGAGGATACCAGATACCATGTGTGGGAGCACCATTTAGCTATCTGAATATCCTTTTCACAGCAATAAGGTTTGACTTTCTGGGTGAAGCCTGGGATATTGAACAAACACAAGTGGCAAACATACTGTCTAGCCTAGATGCAGTTAAGTACAATAAAGACCTAATCATGCATCTGTAATGTGTTTGGTCAACCAGTTCATCCTTGTCATCAATAGTGAGTAGCTTGACTGTACTCATGGGTGTACTACATGGCTTACAGTCATTAATCTCAAATCTAGTTAATAAGTTTTTCACATATTTGTTTTGATGAATGAATGTGCCATTTTGCAGCTGCTTCACTTGGAGACCAAGGAAACACTGAAGTTCACCCATAGCACTCATTTCAAACTCTGCTGTCATGAGTTCCCTAAACTCTTCACAAATTTTGTTACATGTGGATCCAAAAATGATGTCATCCACATATATTTGATCATTAAATCTTTCGCTCTCCATTTCAAAAATAAGGTTTTATCAATTTTACCTCTTGTGAAACGAATGGATAAGAGAAAGGTGGAAAGAGTTTCATACCAGGCCCTAGGTGCTTTCTTGAGTCCATACAAAGCTTTGTTAAGCTTGTAGACATGATCAGGATGGAATGTGTCTTCAAAACCAGGTGGTTGACATACATATACCTCCTCCTAAATTTTGCCATATAGGAATACACATTTGATGTCCATCTGATACACCTCGATGTTGTGGTTGACAGCAAAGGCTAGAAAGAGTCTGATAGCTTCTAACCTTGCTACAGGTGTAAAGGTTTAATCATAGTCTATCCCTTCTTCTTGTCTGAAGCCTTGAACCACAAGCCTGGCTTTATTCTTGACAACTATACCCCCTTCATCAGTTTTGTTTTTGAAGACCAACTTTGTGCCTATTGGACAAACATCCTTAGGCAGTGGTACACATTCCCATACTTGTTGTCTTTTAAGCTGAAGGAGCTCTTCCTGCATAGCTTCTACCCAACTGTTGTCTTTTAGTGCCTCTTGGTACTTGACAGGTTGTGTGAGAGATAGAAAACCTGCAAAAAGACAGATATTTGAGGATTGGCTTCTTGTTAGCACACCCTCTCTGATGTTGCCAAGGATTTGATCTGATGGATGAGCTCTTAGGTAGATTAGATCTCCCTGATATGGTATGATGGCATTTTGAGGTGAAGGACAGAGGTTTGGTGACTCTTCTGTAGTGCCAACAGATGTTTGAAATGGAGGTGGGGGAATGGGTCCAAGTGGTGGAAAACTGGACAGACTTTTGTCAACAGATGTTTGACTTTTGTCAATAGATGATTGAGCAGTGGATGTAAAGGGTAAAGTAGTGGTTTGAGGGTAAGACTGGCCAATAATGGCTGACTCAGCTGTGACAGAGTTTTGACAGTTGTTTTGAATAGCTGCTTCCTCTGATGCAGAATAGACTTTATAGTGACTTGGAATCACAACATCTGTTCTGTAATCTTATTGTGGAGATTGTGGAGTACCTGCATTGTTAGTTTTGACAGTAATATCTTCAAATTTGAATTTATCTAAATCAAACAACTCAGCAGGATTTTCTGGGATTTTTAGGGATGAAAGTTCATTGAACTTTACATTCAGAGTTTCTTCTATTGTCCTCGTCCTTATTTTAAACACTTTATAGGCCTTGGCAATAGAAGAATATCCCAGAAAATATCCATAATCTACTTTGGCTGCAAATTTTGAAATGGAATCTTTAAGATTTAAAATGAAACATGGGCAGCCAAAGATTTTAAAAAATGAGATTAATGGTTTGATTTTGAACAGAATTTCATAAGCAGTCTTTTGATGTCTTGGGTTGATCAAAACTCTGTTTTGAACATAGCAAGCAGTGTTTACATCTTCTGCCCAGAAGGACAGTGGCAAACCAGAATCTGCTAGCATGGTTCTTGCAGCTTCAATAAGAGTTCTATTTTTCCTCTCAACCACCCAATTTTGTTCTGGTGTTCTTGGGATGCTGTACTGCCTCACAATCCCTTTTGACACACAGAAGTCATCCAACTCCTTATTCTTAAACTCTGTTCCATTGTCACTTCTAAAGACTTTTACTGGCAAGTCATATTGTTTTTCAACTTTGGTGACAATTTCCTTTAAGATACCTGCAGTCTCATCCTTAGAGTGTAAAAAGTAAGTCCATGTAAACCTAGAAAAATAATCAACTATGACAAGACAAAATCTTTTTCTTCTTAGACTCATGCTTTTAACTGGGCCAAACAAGTCCATGTGCAACAATTGTAGACATTGACTTGTTTTGGACTCATCAATGGATTTGTAAGAGCTTTTATGTTGTTTTCCTTTTAAACAGGAAACACAATGCTCATCACATTTGAATTCTTTTGATGGTAAACCTCTAACAAGGCTTTGTTTGGAGAGTGAGTTGATAGTTTGAAGGTTGGTATAACCCAATCTCCTATGCCACAATTCTGTCTCCTTTGTGGAGGCAGCAGAAAATAGACAGACATTTGCCATAGGATTGTCCTTCAACATATCAACTACATACACATTGCCACTCCTATGAGCAACAAGTTGTGCTTTGCTCTTAGCAATGATGGTGTCAATCTTTTTCACCACTTCTGGCCCAATAATCTTACAAGTTTTCTTAGTGAAGAATGAGCCATAACCTTTGTCACTCATTTGTGAAACACTAAGAAGATTAAATTTAAGATTATCAATTAGATTGACATTTTCAAACTTGAGTTTCCCAGCCTGAACAGTCCCTGAACCCAACACCTTACCTTTTGAATCATTACCAAAGGATATATCACCCCCTCCATGAGCTAAGAAGTCCAGAAGAAGGGCTCTACATCCCGTCATGTGCCTGGAGCCTCCACTATCTACATACCAAAGACTATCTAAACAAGCAGAAGCTCCCCGCACAGCAGTAATGAATTAATTTTGGTGAGTGTCCAAAGCCAAGTTGGCTTTGGATGGGTCCTCAGACTTTTCAGCCTCAAGCTTGGGAAGGTGATCAGTGGTTTGAACTAGTTTTTTAATCAAGTTCGACAACTATTGCTGACCATTTGCCAGTGCTTGAATGTCAACACTTGGGGCAACAGTTGTTTGATCACTTCCAGACAGATGATAATACCCATAGGGATTTTTGTTCACTCTTGGCTTAGAAGGTCTTTTTGGTTCTTCATAAACATGTGACAGACTATGACATAGTGGTTGTCCATATCCTCTTGGGTACTTGTTTGTGGGTGGAGCATCTGTTACTTGGACATCCCTGGGAACATATGTTTCATGACATTTGGTAACAGATGTTTGGACTTGTGTAAAAGTCTGTTTGGGCTTTCCTTTTGAAGTACTCACCACTTGACTTGCAAGAGTTTTAGCCTTGTACTCTTGTATTTTGACATCAAAACTTTTTAGATACAGACACTCTTTGGTTTTGTGATTCTTTTTACCACATATTGAGCATGTGGCCTTGGAATCACATACACTTGTTCCTTTGTTGATATCATATGCTTTTAGAAGAAAACAGTTTTTAGTAACATGATTCTTCTTTTCACAGAAATCACAGAACAAGTGGACTGACTTTTCTTTCTTTTTCCCTTTTTCAACCTTCTTCTCAACAGATGTTTGAGCATATGCTGGAAGGTTTTTCAAGGGAATGACCTTTGCCTGTGGTGCTGTCTTCCCATCAGGAGTTTTGAAATCAACTGGTTTGAAGTTCTCAAGACTATCACACTCATCAGACCAAGTAGGTTTAAATTCATATTTTTCAAGTTTAGTGAATGATAAGGAACCTTCTGGTTTTTCAAGAACAATTTTCTTGCCATTAGGTTCAGTGATTTTAATCTCTTGACCCTTCAAATTAGTTGGTAGTACCTCAACTAACTTTTGATCCCTTTTGTCAGTGTTTTCAAAAGCTGGAGCAGTGGTTTCAAAACCAAACCCAAACTTCACATGACTTTTGGTTTGTTTGTTGAGTAGCATCTCAAAACCTTTACATGATTCCACCCATTTCTGACATTCAACTTGGGTGGACTAAAGCTCAGTTTTGCAACTATGATATTTAGTTATCATAGTTTGGAGATGGTCTTTGGTTATACTTGCTTCATGTTTTAAGATGCTTATTTCAGATTCTTTTTTAGTCAAATTTGTTTTTAACTCTTTTGAAAGTTTCTCAAATTTAACTTCATCATATAAAATTTTCTTTCTAAGGTTTTCATTCACTCTTTGATGTTAGCAAATTCTATTACACATTTGTCAGAACACAAATCTTTAAGGATTTGAGGAGATACCTTAGCAGCAGCCATCAATGCACAATCACACTTGCACTCACAATCATCAGATGCACCCTAGGGATCTGAGAGATTCACAACCTCTTCTTCAGATTTTTCACCTACAACTACCTCATCAACAATATCATCAGTCATAACAACAGATTCAGTTACCACTTCCTCAGAATCAATCTCTTCTACCATAGCCATGAAACAGAAATTTTCTGGTTCATTTTCAACTTTGGCAACTAGTGCAAAATTTTCACCTGTCAACTCATCTGGTAGACTGCCCCAATCAACAAATCCTTGTGTGAAGAAACTCTGTTGACTGGTCTCTGCAGGAGCAGAGGGTGGAGCAGCATTCATTGGCACAGGTGCCTGAGCAACAGGGGTTTGCACATAATGGATCTGAGGAACCGTGGTTTGGACAAACTAGACAGGAACAGTGTTTGAGGATTGTGCAAAATGAGCAGTGTTTTACACATTTGGTCCAGGGGTATTATTGGAATTTTGATAAGTGTTGGTCTGTGGCCTTTGATTTGGATAGGTAATCATAGGTGTACCATGTTGACTCCTACATTCCCTAGCAAAATGACCAAGTCTATGACATTTATAACACTTTATCTTTGATTTATCCAATTGGTGCATAATGTCCATTTCTTCCAAATCATCAGGGTCAAAGTATTTTAGGTCATCATACTCAAAGGATATGTTATTAGATGCCTGGATATCACCACCACTTGCTGTAAAAACATAGTTTGGTGAATAAGAATCAGAGTTAAAACCTGAGTTAAAACCTGAAGTTATGTCAATGAAATGATCATAACTCTGATCCTTACTATTACCAGGCACCTCGTCAAGACCCAGAAGTGTTGTATTACCAAATACATAGTCATCAGACACTTTTCCAGAGTCCTGGAGCTTCTTTTTCTGGTTAAGCTCTCTCTCATAGGTCAAGAGCTTACCATGAAGCCGGGTCAGTGATAGGTCCTTGAATCCAATTGAGTTTCTCATAACTATAGCAATAGTGTCCCATTTATCTGGTAATGATCTTAAGAACCTATGGTTCAAAGTTGAATGAGGGTAAGTTAACCAACCAGTTTTAGTTCACTAATGAGACAGTTAAATCTCTCAAATTGTTGAGTTAATGACTCTCCCTTAACGTGACTGAATGTTTCATATTGTTAGTTAAGTATTTCATGTTTGTTTTCAATAACCTCTTCAGTCCCACCAAATTGTTCTTTCAGTGAATCCCACAACTCCTTTGCACTGTTATAGTGTAACAGCCCAGCATATATATCATTGGGTAGACCCAAGGCCACAATACTGAAGGCCTTAGCATCTAACTCAATTTTCTGAAAATCCTGGTCAGAGTAGTTTTCAAGTTTCTTAGGCTCCTGAACCTTGGGATCTTTGGTACTCGGCACCATCGCAACATGTGGTCCGAAGATGACCGACTTCCAACACCCAGTGTTCTGTTGAGCTAGAACATGGCTCATCCGACGTTGCCAGATATTATATTCAGATCTGACAAGCATCGGTGGCTTGTTGTTCATGCCAGTGTTGTGTGGATCGTGATTGATTGAAGCCATTCTTTGATTTTTTTTTCGAAAACAAAGTCTGTTTAAAAACGATTGAATCGAAGATAAACTATTACTCTGTTTTCAATCCGACAAACAAACAATATCAATTATTGTGAGCTGATCTGTTTAGATTAAATTGATTGGTTAGATCGAATTTAATTGACCAAGCTCTGATACCAATTGTTAGGATCTGAGTTTGATTGTTTTGATTTGTTTAAGTAGAGATGAGAAGAATGAAGTGAATATAAATGGAAAGTGCAATGGAATAATAAACTATAATCAAAACAAGAGAGTAAATGTTTTCTAATCGAGTGCTTTCATAATATTAAATGATTACAATCAATTACAAGTACTCCCCCTTAGCCTGATCACTCTATGACTGTTTGTCTGAGAGAATGTTGTGAGTGATAAATAGAACAGTACAGGCATTGTTCTATTTATAGAAAAATCTAAACCATGATGATCTAAGCTGACGTCACTTAAGACAGTGACCTCTTACAGAATAACAACATAAAACATCTGCTATATACAAACTACTGTTACATTGCAAAACACTATAAGGTAAACTACTGTTGAGGAAAACTCTGATGGTCGTGTATCATCTGTTGGAGCCTAAGTGCTGTTGGCTCCAACAGACCTTTAGTCTTCAGCACTTGATCAGCAGTTGTTCTCTATCAGATCTTTTAGTCAGCAGTTGTTCTCTATTAGTTGTTATCCAGCAGTCCTTTGTAGCAGCAGTTGTCACAGCAGTTGTTTGGGTACAACAGTTGTTAGGGTCAACAGTCTTTTAGGAGGAGTATGTTGTAAATGCTGTTTATTAATATGGATCAACTGTTAGTAAATTTTGGCTTTTCAATCATCTGTTCTTCTCCAGGTCAGCAGACCCAACAAAAATCTATATAGTGAGACTATGAATAAGCCATAGATCCTTTGCAAAACAAGACCAAATCCAAATAACCCAAACCTTCGGCCCACTTGGAACAACCCAGCCCACAAGCCCAAAGTTGTTTCCTATTCCCTACTTCTGCCTTCGACAGTCCCAAACCAGGTCCGACCCCAAAGAAAACCCGACCCACCGAGAAATTCTTTCGAATTGGACACACCTAAAAGCTATTTGGAAAACCATATTCAACCTTTAATTATTGACAATCATTCTAACACACATACAAGTCGAGATTACAGTTCATAATTGACCACAAATGATTGATTTTTGACTAAAATCAAGTCAACATTTAAACCCTTTCAAATCATCATTGATCTATAAATTTAACCCACTATTTCATTCAGACAAGGCTCTCGAACAGTTCTATACCAACGATTATAACAAACACACTCTCAAACATCACGAATTGGAGCATCTTTCTCCTTGACCTCGTCTTCATTATCTGGATACACGTGAAACTTGTAAGTCGCAATTGAATACACCCATTGATCGAATTGTCATGCTTAGAAATAGCCCTATGATCATTCATGTTATCAGAATTATTTCAGATTCAATTGTTGGGGGGATGGGGTAAAGATCTAGGGTTTATGAATTTAGAGAAACTGGTTATTGAAGTGTATTGTTTAAAACTTTCTGTGTTGTGTTTTAATACCAAAAGGGCGGTGCAGTCCAGTGGTTTATGTTGTGTGTTTTTGAACTACGGTTCTCAGGTTTGAATCCTTGGGTTACCAGTTTCTTTTTTCTTTTTTCATCTTTTCTTGTGTTTTGTTCAAATTCCATCATATGTTTATTTATAAACTTTCACAATTCATTTAAAATATCAAATCAGATCTTTAAACGCTATAAAATTATTTTGTGTTGTATAAACTCCGAACATTTTATAACAATTTTTAAATTCCAAAATAATTATTTAATTATTTTTGTTTTAGAATTCTTGTTTTCAATCATGAATAATTCAATATACATCCGTTTTTAATCATTTTTATCCCAAAAATTCATAGGAATTATTTCTATAGTTTAGGAAAAAGATATAAATTTTAAAAAATTTGAAAATTATTATTATTTTTTTATATATCTAAAGTGTTATTTATTTTAAACAATTAATTTTGTTATCACATTGAAACAGGAAAATAATTATACAAAAATTATTTTTGTGTTATATAATTTAAAACTCTCTTTAACAAAGGTTTATATTAATATACCACTTTAAATATCTATAAGTCAATTTGATATCAATTAATAAATTGCAATTATTTGCAGTCTAACTTATGACCCCAATTAGAAACCCTAGAACACTTTAGACTCAGACACATGGGTACAACTATGTCCCTAGCCTAATAGTTCTCTTATTTAAATTAGACTAAATATATCTGGATTTATAGCCATCATTGTCAAGCTTTAACACAAATAAACAAGTATTCCAGCTGAGTTTACATAACCCCTTTTTACTGTATTACATGTTTAGGGTGAAACATTTTCAAACATTTTTTTCTTGATTCAATAAGCAATTATATGAAGTCTTTGTGTGTTATCTTTGTGTAATTGTCTTGAACTTAACTGTAGTGAACATGCTATTTGAGATTCATTGATGAAAAGATTCATAAGATTCATTGATACATGAGATTCGCTGATTCAAAGATTTATGATATTCATTGATGCAAGGAATCATTGATTCATTTTAGTCACGTGGTTGGTACGCAAAGTTAGTTTCCCGAGTAAGTTTTGTTCTCACAAGCTGTCATAGATACATCATTGAGTTGTTAATTACTATGCAAACTATCTTTTTATGCCATGAAAAAACCTATGTATTCTCACCAACTATTTAAAGTTTACCCCTTATCTTTCCAATTTAACATGTTTCAGTGTTTATATCGCATGGAGGATTTATAAGCTTTTGGATTACATAGGATTCATAATTAGAGATTGTTGTATCTTACTCAGTTTGTAATTGTATGTACTAAATTTTGAAATAAACATAATATGCGAATTTTTTAGTACCATGTGCTATTATACAATCCTCACTATGTGATACCTTGATGTTTTCGCCATCGGTTGGGGTGTTATAGTTATTCAAGCAGATGAAGGATCCAACTGGAATCTTCATTTAGAGGGAGAAGAAGCTCTGCAGGTTGGTGCATCATGCTATGTAGAAAAGGTTTCTGAAGAGGATGTTGAAGTTAAAGATAACTCAAATGTACAAGAAGTTGATGTCCCAGAAAACAACTCTTCTGATGATGATTCTGATTGTGGGTCTGAATTAGAATCGGACGTGGAACTGTGAGTGGCAGAAGCAGATGCTCTCATTAGCAAAAGTTGTTCATTATGCTCTTATGGTCATCACAGAATCTTCAGTCAAGGTAAGTTCTTCTTCTACAACTTTTGGATGCCAGTTTTTGGGTACAAGACTAGTCTCATGGCAATGAAAGAAGCAAGCATATGTGTCTTTATCAACTTGCAAGTCCGAATACGTAGCTGCATTGAGCTGCTGCTCCCAAGTTTTATGGATACAACAACAAATGAGAGACTACGGTTTGAAATTTTTTAAATACTCCCATCTACTGTGAAAATGAATTTTCTATAGCATTGCAAAAGACTTAGTTAATCATTCCAAGGTGAAACACATACTCGTTCGGTATCATTTCCTATGCAATTGGTATGAAAAGAAAGTGATCGACGTTGTGAAAATATCCACACTGATTACTAACATGCCGATTTATACACCAAACCTTTTGAGAAACCTCGATTTGAGTATTCGTTAATTTTAAGTGACATTAAAGAGAAGCGGAATTAAGTCTCACATCGGTCATCGTTTTTGTAAATATTTATCTTCAAAAACTTGAGAAATCCAAAAATATTGTCTTTTCGTAAATTTTTTGATTTTTAAGGGGATAAAAATCACAAAAATACAAAAACATCAGAAAAATCTCAAATATCCAAAACATTAAAAAAGTAAAAATTCCAAATATATGAGAAAAACAAAAACCAAGTTTACATATGGTGAAAAAAGGAAGATGATATGAACTCATCAGTGGGATATATAAACCTCTCTTATAATTTTAAAAGACTTGAAAATGATAAGCAGCCTCTTCAATGATGTGTCAGTAGGCTTAGAATCATTCCAAGTTCGACACAGTGAAATAAACTGAATTGACTATTAATTGTGTGGATTAACATCTCGTTGGCATATGGTCTTAGTATCGAAATCTCGTTTGATAGAAAGCCAAAATCCAAGGTTTCTGGTCTTTAAGGTGTTAGTACTTCCAGGGTGAACTAGACGTCTCTCAGGATCAAAGATTGTCACACATGTCGTACGTTGGGTTCGCAGCCAAACTGAGGCACCTCCATGTTAGTCAAAAGAAAAAAGTAAAAGAAATACAAAAGAAAGTAGAATAAATTCTGATAGGGAGATGTCTGGGAATCCTAAAAGAGCAAAAATATTCGAAATTTCAAAAGAACTGTCTGGTACAATCTCTAAGAAGATTGCACATGTTCTCTAGGAATGTTTGGTACAATCTCTATGAACCTTGCACACAATCTCTAGGATTGTTTGGTACAAGGTTCTTCAAAGAGGCTACATGATTACAAAATTAGAGGTCTACCTACCAATGAACTAAACAATACAATATATAGGAGCCCCTAGCCCATCGGCCCACATAGCCAAGCCCAAACCCAAGTCCTAATCTAAGCCCAATAAATATAAACGTGTACAATAAAGATAACCGTAAAACTATACGAATTTGGGGTCTTACAATATCACCCTAGTTTTATGCTAACTTTATTACGGCTTAGTAGAAATATTCAGTTGATCATCTTCAGTCTTGGGTCTTCTCTTTCAGTGGTATAGCAATGAACAAGCCTACTCTCTAAAAACCATCCTGTCCAAGATAAAACATAGAGACGAGAGCCCACATCTGCAGCCCTTAAACATTGTAATACCATCCCTCTTCCAATTTCTTAAATTCTAGCCCATGGCCCATCCATATGAACTAATTCCCATGTCGTCGTAATCACAAAAGAAATACAACGGATAATGTCCAACCGGATTGCCTTCACTAAAATAGGGAGCCCAAATTGTAGAGGCCCACAATCAAAATAAAAGAAAATAAATTGCGGATTTTAAAAAACAAACCCCCATCGTCCATTCCTTTTATTTGCAATTTTATATTCGGCACGATAAACCATTCAACGTAAAGATATTTAAATCCAACCAATCCCAACTAGGAAAAAAAACAAATAAGGCAGACCGCGTTTTCACCGAATTATACCAATTCAAAATCATAATTAACTTTCCAAAAAAATATGAGATAATTTTGGAAAGCCAATCATCTAGTGGTGGTAGTCTACATACAATGATCCATAGGCAAACAACTCCATGCTTATTAAAAAAAATCTCCATATTTAATAGTTATCCAAGATATCCCCGAATTCAAAATTTGAATTCATTTGAATTAAAGATCTTCCAAATTTTCAAGCTTCAGTCTTGGAAGCAAATCAAACCATTAACAAGAATCCAAAACAAAATACGAACCCTACTAAATTATCCATCCAAGCTTAATCGAAAGCAACGATCTTCGACCATAAACAATCATATAAAAATATGAAGATCCGTATTATATTTAATTCCCAATAACATCTCAAGAACATATGATGAACATAAGAATGGACCTTAAAAATGTTAAACGAAACGCCATTAATCCAAATCAACCCATTATCGAAACTCAATCACATTCAACTATCAACCAAAACATCAATCTCGCTAAATCAAACATGTTCCAAACAAGTAAATGAAATCACGATTCCATAATATAGAACTAACCATATGAACTTGGGAACCGCTCTTTCGACTAACATACATCCCCCGAAACTGTGCAATTCCTTCTTCTTGTTCTTCTAGTGATATCAAAACTGAACCATTGAATGTCTTCAATGTCTCTGATACCACCTGTTCGTCCCGAATAATCCATGACATCACTCAATGATTTAATTGAATGCGGAAAATAAGATCAAACCGCAGTAACAAAATGAATGTATATTATTAAAAACATTGTGCTGCTGCTTCGATCGCACATGGTTTCAAAGAACTGTCTGGTACAATCTCTAGGAACCTTGTACACAATCTCTAGGATTGTATGGTACAAGGTTCTTCAATGGGGCTACATGATTACAAAATAAGAGGTCTGCCTACCAATGAACTAAACAATACAATATATAGGAGCCTCTAGCCTATCGTCCCACATGGCCTAGGCCAAACCCACGTCCTAATCGAAGCCCAATAAATATAAACGTGTACAAGAAAGATAAGCGTAAAGCTACACAATTTCGGGGCCTTACAATATCACCCAAGTATTATGCTCACTTTATTACGGCTTAGTTGAAATATTCTGCTGATCATCTTCAGTCTTGGGTCTTCTCTTTCAGTTGTCCTGTCTAAGATAAAACAAAGAAACGAGAGCCACATCTGCAATACTTAAACATTCTAATACCATCCCTCTTCCAATTTCTTGCAGTCCAGCCCACGACCCATCCATATTGAACTAATTCCCATGTCGTCATAATCACAAAAGAAATACAACCGGTAAAGCCTAACCCGATTGCGTTCACTAAATTAGGGAGCCCAAACTGAAGAGGCCTACGACCAAAATAAAACAAACTAAATTGTGGATTTTGCAAAACAAACCCCTAGCGTCCATTACTTTTATTTGTAACTTTATACTCGACCCAATAAACCATTCATCACCCGAATATTTAAATCCAACCAATCCCTTCTCGGAAAAAACAAATATGGCACACCGCATTTTCAGCAAATTATACCAATTCAAAATCGTAATTAACTTTCCAAAACATATGAGATAATTTTGGAAAGTTATTCATCTAGTGGTGGTAGTATAGATACAATGAACCATAAGTAAACAACTCTAAGCTTATTATAAAAAGTCTTGGTATTTAATTGTTTTCCAAGATATCCTCGAATTCGAAATTTGAATTCATTTGAATTAAAGACCTTCCAAAATTTTAAGCTTCAATATTTGAAACAAATCAAACCATTAACAACCATCCAAAACAAAATTCGTATCCTACCAAATTATCTATCCAAGCTTAATCGAAATCATCGATCTTCGACCCTAAACAATCATAAAAAATTATGAAGATCCATATTTTATTTAATTCCCAATAACATCACAAGAACATACGTTGAAAGTAACAATAGACTTCAATAACCATAAACAAAACGCCATTAATCCAAATCATCCCATTATCCAAACTCAATCACAATCGGCTATCAACCAAAACAACAACCTCGCTAAATCAAACATATTCCAAACAAGTAAATGAAATCACGATTCCATAATATAGAACTAACCATATGAATCCGGGAACCTCTCTTTCGACTAACATACATCCCACGACACTGTGCAAATCCTTCTTCTTGTTCTTCGAGTGATATCACAACCAAGCCCTTGAATGGATTCAATAGCTCTGATACCACCTGTAAATCCCGAATAATCCAATATATCACTCAATGATTGAATCGAATGCGGAAAAAGATCAAACCACAATAACAAAAAGAAAATATATTATTAAAAACATTGTGTCGCTGCTTTGATCGCACACGGTTTCAAAGAACCGTCTGGTACGATCTCTAAGAAGATTGCAAACGTTCTCTAGGAACGTCCAGTACAATCTCTAGGAACCTTTCACAGAATCTGTAGGATTGTCTGGTAGAAGGTTCTTCAAAGGGGCTAAATGATTACAAAATGATAGGTCTACCTACCAATGAACAAAACCCTACAATATATAGGAGCCTCTAGCCCAAACCCAAGTCTTAATCTAAGCCCAATAAATATAAATGTGTACAAATATGATAAGCATAAAACTATACAATTTCGGGGCCTTTCAAAGACACCTTTAACGAGTTGATTATGTGCCAGATGGTTCATCATCCACAAGTGAATATGTTACATTCATCTTTGCTACATGATGGACTCCTTTTCTATCGCCTTTGACAGAAAACACTTGACAACAACTTATTCACCGGTTACGAGGATCCCTTGTGCATGCCTTGATACGGGAATGTGCCACGTGTATGGGGAACACCATTTAATCAGTATTAATCATTACCTTAACGTATCTAAAGTGCCTAGCGATAAAGTCTAATTTTAAGTTTAGGTGGACAACAATATTGGCAGTTTTTGTAGGATTCTTATTGGTAAATGAGCTATAAACTGAACAAAAGGAGGGTCCTGCTTAGTCCGTGCACAGATATTATTTCCTAACAGAGGAAACTCACAAAAATATTCATGTGAATAGTTATCTGTGTTTCCAATAGTCTTGATTTCTACAAATTATCATGAAAAATCACAAAAAGATTTTATTTTTGCCTTCATTTTGATTGTCGATATTGGAATTTTAATCCATGTAATTTATCTCTCGGACATCGAAGTTAGAGATTCAATTGATTGAAAATTGAAAATTGTCGGGTCAAAACCGTAATTTATCATGTCTCAGGGAGAAAAGTTTGAAAAAGATACATTTTTGAATCAGAAAATGAAATATCTTCGGGAAACTGAGTAAAAATACATATTTTAACTTGTTGAGGGTTAAAAATGTAATTTTAAAAAGTTCACAGAAAATGAAATATCTTCGGGAAACTAGTATGCGTCACAGCTCTGGTGAGTATTCGTTATACCTGTGCAACAAGTTTTTATTAGATTATGGTATCCAAAAGGTATTAATTAGATCATATAGCTTACACTGATGCAGATCATGCAGGCTATAAACTGAACCGGAAAAGTACTTTTGGAAGTTGTCAAATGCTGGGAGAAAAACTGGTGTGTTGGGCATCAATGAAACAGATATGTGTATCAATATGCTTAGCTAATGTAGAGTTCGAGCTATGTTCACCAATGATGGCCTTCATCTTGAAGAGCCCCATTAGATTTGCTATCACTATACACATTGATGTGTTTGTGAGATCCTCCAGCAATTCTGGAACACAGTGGTTATGGTAGTTGATGACCTAAGAAACATTGTACCTAATGCTACTATCCTGGAGTCAAGGTAGTAGTGAATGAGCATACCATCTGGAGTGCTCTTCACCTTAATGATGACTACAACACCATGAGAGTCCATAGAGACCAAGTTGCTAAAACCTTCAGGCTCATGGGATATAGTGGTGTCTAAGAAGTTCAACAGGTGGAAAAGACTGTTCTGACCTTACCATGGCAGTTTTTGATGACTCAGTTGGGTGTCTGCTTTAGCGGAAAGACATTGTCACACCCTCAAATTTCCGCTGCAGGGTTTATACCGCGAAGCGCGTGACATACGAGGATCCCATAGCCATAAGCCATATGAACGACTCTAAGTGCCCAAACCATTTAGTTCGTTTTCAAAAATCAAGTTTAGTGTTTAACCAAAAAGTTTACATAAGTTGCGGAAGCGTAGACCAAACATAGCCATTTTAAAACCATGCGCAATACAACGCACCCAAGATAAAACCAAATGAATAAAAGCAATATAAAGGTTAACAGTGTTCAATTATCGCATGACACAATGATGCATGACCTATAGTGCTCAAAACCTAGCGACCTGCAAAAGCATGCTAGCGTGCGTCAACATAAAGTTTGTGAGTTCACAAAGCAAAGTAAATGAGTAAGTAAATGCCTTGGTTTCCAAAACCACGTAAACGCTAAGTCACCACATGCCAGGGGTAGCTAACCCACTCATGATAACTAAACCCATGCATACCGAACTACTAAACAACGAGCTCTCGCAATAGTGAGCAAAGTCCCTTGCATTATTGCCTATCAACAGTAATAATAAATGTTAATTTATAGTTCACACCCGTGCTCCCAGCACTATGTGAGGTTTGTGAAACCTGATAGCACTATCAACTAATAACCCGCTTGCCAACCCGGGAACTCATTCGGTATAAAGAATGACTTCAATGATAGAGTATGGTTTAGTTCATCAAGGACAAAGACATGAATTAGTAAAATCCGATTCACCCCATTAACCAAATTAACCCAAAACCCGGGATGTAAAAGTAGTCCCTAACCGGACTAGAAAAAGTTTAGAAAGTTGTCTCAAACCTGAGACGCATGCTTTTGAGAAAAGAGTAGTAAAACTCACCTTAGGTTGCAAAGCTAAACTCCAATCCAAAAGTAATAAGGACGTGCTACCGACTCCCTATTATATGTGCCACTATGTGAGTACATGTGTATACACGATACAGCATATAACTCATTAGTCCATGACGTTAGCTTATGTGAAGACGTTTAAGTGACACGTATCGTAACTACATGCACGAGTAGACCCCATGAACCCGTTGGTGAACATTATGTTTATTATCAATCATATGCGTCCTTTACATATTATATAAGTGTAGATGCAAGATCACGTCAAAATCAAGTCATACGAGACTCCAAATAAGCACATATACACATATATCACAATCTGCGTTTTTAGGATGTATTATGCACTACAGAAACGATTTTATTAAAAATACCTAAACAAATAATTAGACTCCCAAACATTGTCTGAATATTCCTATGATACCATTAGTCATGCTATTATTTTTATTTCACATCAAATCCTTGTTGAAAAATTATGAAAAATCAAATACTACAACTAGGTTCTGAAAACTTTCACATCAGGTTAGTTTACGAAAATTTTTTTCAAAAGTTGTGTATTCATCCAAACAGGATGAATCCACTTGGAAAAGCCAAATTATTCCTATATCAACCTACTGACCAAATTTCACGAACTAACGCTTTATAAAACTCATGTTATAGCAGAATTAAGTTGACCCAAGTTTTTAATCCGAAAATCAGTTTAGATCTTTATTCGAATAAAATTCCAAATACATATCAAACGACCATCAATCTGTATGATTTTACCCATTCCAGAAACCTAAGACCATGTACAATATGCACATAACAAGAAATGATAAAAACAATTAATTTAAAGTCAAGTTATAGAGCCCACAAGTTGACAATCATCTCTGTCCAGATTTAAACATGCAATATTCTCAAGAACCTCAAATAATCATCATACAATATCCCTAATACATTAACTTGACCAAAACATGCAAGATTTATCATGAATACAATCATCTAAAAACCCTAGATGTTCAACAATCAATAACATACACTAACAAGCAAGCATAATCATATAACTATCTTGAAACCTTATGTTTTAATCATTATAACTTCGTTTCAGATCTAGACAAACTATATAATGGTGTTTAAACATAATCAAGAGGGTTAAAAACACAAAGGCTTAAGATAATATACCTAATGCACCTTACAATCAACAACTGAACACCTTCCAATCCTCCCTGATGATGTTCTTGTGCTTTAGCAGGTGTTAAAGGGTTTAGTTTTTGTATGGGGGTTGTTATGGACGATTAGGGTTGTAATTATGAGAAACATGGGGCTTAAGGTTACTTAAATAGGTGATTAAGTTGGTTTAACTCGTTTAGGCCCTCCGAACGGCCGTTCGGTCTTAGTGAACGGCCGTTCACTTTGACACGACCCGTTTCGGGCGTCCCAGTTCAGCGTATTGCATGTTTCTTCGATGTTTTCATTCTTTTGGACCATACCAAGCGTAACCACATGTATTTAGACCCCAACCATCCTAACGGTTCATCGATTACGATTTTGATAACACGTTCGGTTTAAATTCTCGTAATCACGTAACATTTTGCACATAGATTCACAAAAACAGGTAATTGTAATTAATATCAAACAATTAATTTGCAATTATCTATTTTATCAATTCACCAACGTTCGGGGTTCGATACTCGTGCACATAGTTCAGTAGTTCCCCGAATTACATGTGTTATAAAGTTACTAGCCTATAACTGTGCAACGTGTTACTCACCTAACTAAACCTAGTTAAGTAACATGCCGAGAGTGTAAGTAAAATTAACTAGAGTCTAGTTAAAGTAGGAACCTGAAAATGCGGGGTGTCACATCATCCCCAAGTTGAAAAGAATTTCATCTCGAAATTCAGTAAGTAACTAGTAAACCCAGTGTAACAATGTGTGCTTGGTTCCCGGATGTCACATCATCCCCAAGTTGAAAGGAATTTCATCCCGAAATTCACTTTGAGCGAGCTGCTTTATGTTTAGTGTTTGATCTAAGCACAGGTTCAGGTTCAATAAAGAGATGTGGGTATTTAAGACGGATTTGATCCCTGCGTTCCCACGTGTATTCTGGTCCTAGACGGGAATTCCATTGTACCTTAACAATAGGAATAGTGCTCTATCTAAGTTTCTTCACGACCTGCTAAAGAATCTCCACTGGTTCTTCCACGAACCGTAACAGATCGTCCACCTGAATCTCCTCTAGTGGAACCACTAATTTCGCGTCAGACAAACATTTCTTTAGGTTCGATATGTGGAATACATTGTGCACTCCACTAAGTTCTTCAGGCAGGTTTAATCTGTAAGCCATCGGACCGATTCTTTCCACAATCTCGAATGGTCCGACATATCGCGGGTTCAAGTTCCCATTTTACTAAATCGAATCACGCCTTTCCAAGGCGACATCTTTAATAGTACCTTGTCCACAACTTTGAACTCCAAAGGTTTCCTACGTTTATCAGCATAACTTTTCTGTTGATCACGAGCAGTGGCAATACGATTTCTAATTTGCACAATCTTCTCAGAAATTTCATGCACGAGTTCAGGACCTGTCAATTGGCTATTCCCTACTTCAGTCCAGCATATGGGAGACCTACACTTGCGTCCATACAATGCCTCAAAAGGCGCACACTGAATAGAAGTGTGGTAACTGTTTTTATACCAGAATTCGATCAAAGGCAAGTGCTAATCCCAACTGTTGCAAAAATCCACCACGCAATCCCGTAGCAGATCTTTCAATGTTTAGATGGTACGTTCACTTTGTCCATCCGTTTGAGGGTGATAGGCCGTGCTCATGTCCAAGCGAGTCCCCAACGCGTCTTCGAGAGTAGTCCAAAAAAGAGACGTAAATCGCGAATCGCGATCAGATATGATAAAAGTACGCACTCCATGCCTAGAGACAATTTCCTTAGTATTGATGTTGGCAAATCGCTCCAGTGTGTCTGTTTCCTTAATTGCCAAGCAGTGTGTCGATTTGGTTAACCGTTCGATGATAACCCAAATCATATTATGCCCACTTGGTGTCTTAGGGAGATTAGTGATAAAGTCCATAAAAATCTCATCCCATTTCCACTTAGGGATCTCTGGTTGTTGGAGTAGACCCGAAGGTTTCTGATATTCAATCTTAACCTTGGCACAAGTCAAGAACTTACTAACATATGTTGCTATCTAAGCTTTCTTGTTCGGCCACCAATAAAGAGTTTTGAGATCATAGTACATCTTATCGGAACCAGGATGTACCAAATAACGAGAGGTGTGAGCTTTATCGAGCACAAGTTGTCTGAGATCCCGAAAACGTGGAATCCAGACTCAATTCATGAAGTACCGAAGACCACCAGACTTCAGTTCCAAGTGCTTATCAGCACCGTGTAAAGTTTTGAGCTCGACATTTTCTTCCTTTAAAGCCTCGACCTGAGCTTCACCAATCTTATCAGGAAGATTAGAATGAATAGTGAGTTGTAAAGCTCGCACCCGCTTGGGTTTCGTTTCCTTACGACTAAGGGCATCCGCTACTACGTTAGCTTTCCATGGATGATATTTGATTTCACAAGCTCGACCCATCGACGTTGTCGCATGTTCAACTCCTTTTGATCAAATATGTGTTCGAGGCTCTTATGGTCAGTAAAGATAGTACATTTCGTTCCATATAGACAATGCCTTCAAATCTTTAGAGCAAAAATCACTGCTCCCAGTTCCAAGTCATGTGTAGTGTAATCCTTCTCATGAACCTTCAGTTGGCGAGATGCATAGACAATGACCTTATCACGCTGCATCAGTACACACCTCAAGCCATGGATAGAAGCGTCACAGTACAACACGAAGTCGTCTGTACCCTTAGGTAATGATAAAATTGGTGCATTACAGAGTTTTGTCTTCAACAACTAAAAATTAGATTCTTGGGCATATCTACACTTGTAAGTAATACCCTTCTGCGTCAAAACAGTGAGGGGTTGAGAGATCTTTGAGAATCCCTCAATAAATCTGCGATAATATCCCGCAATACCAAGAAATTGGTGCACCTCAGTAGGAGTCTTAGGAGCCTCCTACCGTTTGATAGCATCTGTCTTAGCGGGATTGACATGTATGCCAGCCTCGTTAACCACATGTCCTAAGAATTGGACTTCTTGAATCCAGAAGTCACACTTAAAGAATTTAGCATACAATTGCGCTTTTCTCAGAAGTTCCAAGATTAGCTGCAGGTGTTGCTTGTGCTCCTCCTTGCTTTTGGAATAGATCAATATGTCATCAATAAACACTATGACGAATTTGTCCAAATAGGGCTTACACACGTGGTTCATAAGATCCATGAACACCGCCGGTGCATTGGTTAGCCCAAATGGCATCACCAAAAATTTATAGTGTCCATAGCGAGTTCGAAAGGCTGTCTTGGCTACATCCTCCACTCGGACTCTCAGCTGATGGTATCCTGACCTCAAGTCAATCTTAGAATAGAAACTCGACCTTTGGAACTGATCAAACAAGTCATCAATACGGGGCAATGGGTAGCGGTTCTTGACAGTCACGTTGTTCAGCTCCCGATAGTCAATACACATGCGGAAACTCCCATTCTTCTTCCTAACAGACAAGACTAGGGCTCCCCAAGGTGAAGAACTAGGTCTAATAAAACCCCTATCCAATAGCTCTTGGAGTTGGGTAGACAGTTTAGATGTTTGCCTGGTGCTAAGCGATATGGTGCTCGTGCAATTGGGCTGCTCCAGGTGCAAAATCATTTTCGAACTCCACTTGGCGATTAGGTGGAAGTCCAGGTAGTTCATTTGGAAAGACATCTGGGAAATCACGAACTACATGGAAGTGCTCAATCCTCGTTTCAACTTCAGCTCAAGGGTCAGAAATGTTAGCCAGAATGGCTGGCTAGCCCTTTCGAATGCACTTATGGGATTTCAAAAATGAGATGATACCCACCATGGTACCACCACGATCACCCTGCTTAGATAAGAGTTCTCCACTAGGAAGAGGTATACGAATGATCTTCTCCTAACAGAGAATTTCCGTACGATGATTGGATGACTAGTCCATGCCAACTACAATATAAAAGCTTCCCAAAGTAATAGGTATAAGATCTATGGCAAACGATTGACCATCTAGCTTGAGCTTACAGTCTCGATGGATGTGGGTTACCTCAACAGGCTTAGTATCATCTAGTTCTATAGAGTGTGGTGTTTCAAGAGGATTAGGGGTTAACCCCAGGAGTTTGCTAAGTTTTAAAGACACAAAGCTGATATTCGCACCGGAATCGAAAGGAACAGAAACAAGATTGTCTTTCACAGAAAACATACTTGTCAACACATTGTTGTCGCTCTTGGCTTCTCTCGAGCCAATTACGCATGCTATTTCCCGACCACCTTTGAGGTTGTTGTTGTCATTGTTCCTCTTGAAGTGGTTTTCACTCCCCTACTAGGAATACCCTTTCCCATCTCCTCCTTATTGTTGCTATGCTAGTTGTTGCTTGTTGGAGAACTTATATTTCACTCCATCCTAAATTCTCTTGCTATAACTAGAAGTAGAAGATGAAGCACTTTCGAAAAAAGTACCATGCTCAATAGCCTCATTTGTAAGGCAGGTGAAAGATTTGCTAGATTGCAGTGACCATACTATGAATCTGTGGGACCAACCATTTTTGGGTGTAAAGCTCAATCCGCTAGTAAGGTAGGTTAATTAGATTTAAGCATATAGTAGCTAACTCATGTGGCTTGGTAACGTATGCGTCAATCTCAGACCCAAAAGTCTTTAGGTAATAGTGTTCTGTCTCATTTAGGGTGCTTGTAGCATACCTTACCAGTTCTTCCTAGGGCGGATGTACATAGCAAAGACCGCCTCTCCCTTGTCTAAAATATCAAAGTAGTCCAACAATCTCCTTCAGTCCCTCTAAGGTTTTGAGGCTTACTATCCACATAAACCTTGAAAATACGCAGGCGGGTTATTGTTGTGGCATGTGAAGACAAGGAATAAGGAAGTTCAAATGCGGACGTCAAGGGAAAAGAACGATTTAGCATAATAGATCTTTACCAGCTTGGAAAGATGCGAGGGCTTCAACCAACCTATCATTTATGATAAGAACTCAGTCTTAACTAAGTGCACAAACGAAAAGAAAAGAAAGGAAAAGACAAGCAAGGAAAAGGTAGGAGCCAATCGCCGCCACACTCTGTTGAGATACTAGAGCCTTCATCCTCACTTTCCATGTGTTCGCCCTGCTTAGGTTTCCCTTCAATCCCTTCTTCTTCCTCTTTCACGGGTGTAAGTGTCATGTGGATCTCGTCGCGCATAGTCTCCAACTCCAGTCTTGTGTAAGTCATGTTAGTGGTCAGCTGCACCTCTTGTTCCTCCAATCGTGGCTGTCAGTCATTAGTAGGTTCCGTCATTCCTTAAGATGTTGAACTGCGTCGTAGGCCTTGCGTAACTTCCAGGAGTGTGGGTAACAAGTCCTGATCTAGTGTGTTCCCATGTATCTACCATATACATATGAGAAATAGGGATACAGATGTCATATAATCGCTCATACTTGCATAAATGAAAGAGAAAGAATAAAATTTTATGTGAGTAACCTAGTCTCGTCTGAGTTTCAAATGAAAGTAAGAAAGATCAAGCAACAAGGGACATAGATTTAATTGTCTCCTTGCTCAGTGAAAAAGGCTGAGTGTCTGTATTTGATCTCTCCGAGTTCGATCAGTTTAGGTTCCTATTTCAATTCCTCTTTCGGTGGTACTGCGTCATAGATATGTTCTCTCCCCTACACTATTGCCAATTTCCCATCCATGAAGTTTGTTGGGATATTAATCCCAATATTGCGCCACCTGGTGTAACCCTGGTCCCTCACCATTGACGTGCTTAGAATCAGGTGTAGGGCTAGTAGATAACATATCTCCTGAAATCATGTATTTTAGATATATGTAGCCAAAAGCTAATTGTGGACTTAAGCTGTGAGTGTAACTGATGCAATGCTTATGCTATGACAGTTATAGACTAGATTCAACATGTAGTCCTAGTTCACTATAACCAATGTCTTTGATACCAATCTGTCACACCCTCAAATTTCCACTGCGGGGTTTATACCGCGAGGCGCATGACATACCAGGATCCCAAAGCCATAAGCCATATGAATGACTCTAAATGCCAAAACTATTTAGTTCGCTTTCAAAAATCAAGTTTAGCGTTTAACCAAAAAGTTTAGATAAGTTGCGGAAGCGTAAACCAAACATAGCAATTTTAAAACCATGCGCAAAACAACGCCTCCAAGATAAAACAAAATGAATAAAAATCAATATAAAAGTTAGCAGTGTTCAATTATCCCATGACACAGTGATGGATGTCCTACAGTGTTCCAAACCTAACGACCTGCAAAAGCATGCTAGCGTGCGTCAACATAAAGTTGGTGAGTTCACAAAGCAAAGTAAATGAGTAAGTAAATGCGTAGGTTTCCAAAACAACGTAAATACTAATTCACCACATGCCAGGGGTAGCTAACCTACTCATGATAACTAAACACAGGTATACCGAACTGCTAATCAACGAGCTCTCACAACAGTGAGCAAAGTTCCTTGCATCATTGCCTATATAATTTGATAATAAATGTTAAGTTATAGTTCACACCCGTGCTCCCAGCACGATGTGAGGTTTGTGAAACCTAATAGCGCTATTAACTAATAATCCGCTTGCCAACCCGACAACTCATTCGGTATAAAGAAGGACTTCAATGATAGAGTATGGCTTAGTTCATCAAGGACAAAGACATTAATTAGTAAATTCGATTCACCGCATGAAAGAAAGCACCCCAAAAACCGGGATGTAAAAGTAGTCCCAAACCGGACTAGAAAAAGTTTAGAAAGTTGTCGCAAATCCGAGACGCATGCTTTTGAGAAAAGAGTAGTGAAACTCACCTTAGGTTGCAAAGCTAAACTCCAATCCAAAAGTAATAAGGACATGCTACCGACTCCCTAACATATGTGCCACTATGTGAGTACATGTGTATACACGATACACCATATAACTCGTTTGTGTATGACGTTAGTTTATGCGAAAACTCACCTTATCCATCATACACGTCATTTACATCTTATATAAGTGTACATGCAACATCACGTCAAAATCAAGTCATACGAGACTCCAAATAAAAATACCTACACAACAAATTAGACTCCCAAACTTTTACTGAATATTTCTAAGAGCAATAGTCATGGCACTATTTTTATTTCACATCAAAAGCTTCTTGAAATATTATGAAAAATTAAATACTACAACTGGGTTCTGAAAACATTCACATGAGGTCAGTTTACGATAAAAATTCTCAAAAATTGTGTATTCATCCAAATGGGATGACTCTACTTGGAAAACCCCAATTATTCCCATATAAACCTACTGGCCAAATTTCACCACCTAACTCCTTATAAAACTAAATTTATAGCCAATTAAAGTTGACCAAAGTTTTAAATCCGAAAACAGTTTAGACCTTTATTCGAATAAAATTTCAATAACATATCAAACGATTACTAATTCATATGACTTTACCCATTCTAGAAACCTAAGACAATGTACGACATGCACATAATATGAACCGATCAAAACCAACACTTTAAAGTCAAGTTACAAAGCCCACAAATCGACAATCATCTTCTGTCCAGATTTTAAATATGCAATATTCTTAACTATTTCAATCCCTAGGTGTATATTATCGATCAAGAACCATAAATAATCATCATACAATACCCCTAATACATTAACATGACCAAAACATGCAAGATTCTTCATGAATACAATCATCTAAAAACCCTAGATGTTCAACAATCAATAACATATACTAACATGCAAGCATAATCATATAATTATCATGAAACCTTTTGTTTAACATGTTAATCTTTTGAAAACCTTGTGTTTTAATCTTTATAAATTCATTTCCAATCCGGAAAAACTATATTATGGAGTTTAAACATAATCAATAAGGTTAAAAGCACAAAGGTTTAAGATAATATACCAAAAGCACTTCACAATCAAGAACCGAACACCTTCAAATACTCCCAGATGATGTTCTTGAGCTTTAGCAGGTGTTAGAGGGTTTATTTTTTGTATGGGGGTTGTTATGGACGATTAGGGTTGTGATTATGAGAAAGATGGGGCTTAAGGTTGCTTAAATAGGTGATTAAGTCGGTTTAACTCATCTGGGCCCACCGAATGGCCGTTCGGTCTCAGTGAACGACCGTTGACTTTGACACGGCCTGTTTCGGGCGGCCCAGTTCAGCGTATTGCATGTTTTCTTTGATGTTTTCGTTAATTTGGACCATATCAAGCGTAACCCCATGTATTTAGACCCCAACCATTCTAACGGTTCATCGATTTAGATTTTGATAACACGTTCGGTTTAAATTCACGTAATCACATAGCAGTTTGCACATAGATCACAGAAACACATAATTGCAATTAATAACAAACAATTAATTCACAATTATCTATTTTCTCAATTCACCAACGTTCGGGGTTCGATACTTGTGTACATAGTTTAGTAATTCCCCGAATTACCTCTGTTATGCAGCTACTAGCCTATAACTGTGCAACATGTGACTCACCTAACTAACCCTAGTTATGTAACATGCCGAGATTGTAAGTAAAGTTAACTAGAGTTTAGTTAAAGTAGGAACCTAAAAATGCGGGGTGTCACAGACATTCAACTTCAACCTGATTTCACTCAGAATTCAGGAGGTCAATCACTCGCTAGTATGGGGAGAACCGTATAACTACTCATACTATCTTTTGAAGGAAATGAAGGAGAACATCTACAACAGGATCAAGTTCATGATGTATCCGAGATCTGTGACCAAGATCATCACAAGTCAAATGAACTTTGGAGGTATACCAAGGGGTTCCCCAAAGTACGAATGGTTAACCAAGCCAATATCATAACTGGGACCATGATGTTAAAGCTGACACACAAAGGTCATGAGAGTGTTATGTATGACAGCTCATTATGGATGAAGAAGACTAGAATAGGTGTTGTTTGTTTTGTTTGTTTAGTTGATTATCTTTTCTATGTATGTATGTATTATATTTCTGTTTAATATATATATTTATATATGTTTATTAAGAGAAAGAAAAATAGGGGAAAGGGAAATTACATTTTAAGTTAGTAACGTTAACTTTGAGGGTGAACAAATAACTAATCACAAAAATATAAAAAAAAGGATAAATCCTCTAAATCTGTACAAATTTGACTAACTAGAGTAAAAAATCTCAAAAAATATGGGAAAATCTTGAACAAAATAGGCAACAAATCCAAATTTGCCTAGTTTATGGACAATGTTTGAGTTTTGGTTGTTAGTTTGACTTTCTATTGGTCAAATTTGGAAAAAAGGAAGTCATTTAGAGAAATGACATTTTGACCAAAGAAGGTCATTTTCTTTCAAAAATTGGAAAAATGTTCAAAGTCAATTGAAACTTTAGTAAACGATTCAAAATGTTCATTTACAATTGACAAAATCTAAACAAGAAGCTTAATCAAAGAACAAATTTCTTTTTAGATTTAATTCTCAACAATTTTCTTAAAATACACCATCAAAGATTGAGAATTAAAAAGATCTATAACAATTTTACAAAATATAGAAATGTTATAAATCAAAAACATTTTTCTTTCAAAAATAGATTAGATTGTCAACAGGTTTGTGATTTCTCTCTCTCACTCTCTCTCTCTCTATCTCTCTCAATTTCACACACCGCCTAGGAGGAAACACGGGAATCCGACTTTGAAAGGTTTTCAAGCACAAGGTTTGAGCAACACGTAAGATAAGATAGAATCGATACCAAACATTTCAATTTGTCTTACAAAAACCAAAAAAAAAATTGTCTTAATGGGCAAGCCGTCATGAAAATTCATAAACCGATCAAATATTTTAAGACATGAACCACAAAAGTTGGTACCACACGGTGCTTGCTCAAACCGGTTTCTGTAACATCTGTCCCTTCTAACCACGAATATTGTCCGCTTTTCCCCGATGGGTTGCGCATCAGGGCTCACGGATTTGTTTTTTGTTTCCCCGGTGGAAACTTCCCAGAAGGTCACCTCCTGGTACCGCTCCCACCTGAGCACGCTTAACTGTGGAGTTCTCCTCTCATCCACTAACATTAAGCCCCAAAACACGTTGGTGATTTAAGAGACAAGATATTACTTATGAACCAAGATCTCTCCTGGCCACGACCGATATGGGATTTTCCTGGGGTGTCACATTCACCCCAATTATAATCTCATCGTCCTTGATTAGGTATGCGCTCACCATCCCAAACAGCACAGGAGTGGATTTGATACCATCTGTAACATTCGACCCCTCTCACCACCAATATTGTCCGCTTTGCCCCTATGGGTTGCCCATTGGGGCTCACAGATTTTTGTTGGTTGCCCCGGTTGAGACTTCCCAGGGGGTCACCCATCCTGGTACTGCTCCCACCTGAGCATTCTAAACTGTAGAATTCTCCTCTCATCAGCTAACATTAAGCCCCAAAATGCGTTGGTGATTTTAGAGGCAAGCCATTACTTATGAACCAAGATCTCTCCTGACCACTGCCGATATCGGTTTTTCCTAGAGTGTCACAGTTTCTCAAGTCCCGATGTCCAAGAAATTAGTTACTTGAAAAACATGCATAAAAGATTTGTCAACATAAAGCTGGTGAGTTCATATGTTTAAATGTATGCAATGTAAAGTTAGTTAAATTTGTGTGTGACCAATCAAAGCTAACTAAGCCAATGATTATTATGCCAACCATGAGTCCCATAACCAAACCTCTTAACTGTTGTACCTCACGCATTGTACAATAAAGACAATGTATGAATCGTAGAAAATTGGCACTCTTTTGTATGTGACAGGTTCGAACGACTAACCAAGAGTGGAGGTGTCAACCCCTTAGATCTATTTATGTGTTCCATGGCTAACATTTTAGCTAATGATTATAGTGTAATGTATGTACGAGGATTGCTGAGCTCATGAACCGTTTGCCTCATGTGTTCACATGGTAGTCATGATAGAATTCACTCTAAATGGAATGTAACTTGAAATATGTAGCATTTTTCCCCCTAAAAGTATGAAAAAAGTAAAAAGGGGCTGTGAAACTCACCTGGTACCAGTGCGAATGGTCTAGCAAATGCAAGATCCCGAATGACTATAGTCCGAACGAAAGTGCCCTAGAATGTTAGAGACAACTTAAGACTTTTGTACTTGGTTATTTACCATGCAAGTTATTCATCCGATGTATAGATCCTTTGACCATGTATACGTGGTGTTATAGTCCATACACGGGAAGTTTATTACGCATCATTGTTTGTACTTTTGAAAAGATGTACGGTGTTAACTTGTAGATTTTGAAAATTACGTTCGTTTATAGTCGTAAAAATAACTAATCTTGTCAAAACCGGGTTGACAAGTTACCATGTGTTACCATATAATACCTCATGTTAACACATGTTAAGGATTCTTATTAAAATGCAAGTTTAACATATGTTTTAGAAATCTTGTGTTAAAAACGTAGCTAACACATTATTGGTTGCTTTTAACGTATGTTTCACGAAAACTATGAAATTATACATGTGTATGTTCGAGTTCAAAAGTGACGTATATAGCTATTGTTCAACTCTATACACACTCGCATACACTTGTATGCATGTCTACGAGTAGGTGTGTGTGTGTATATATACACATACCTGCGTGTATTTATATCCTATATTTATGTATATGCGTGTATATGTATGGTACATAAGTTCGATTTTTTGAGAGTTTTAGCCGATTTTAACATTTTGTTCTCGTGTGTTAGTGTATGTTATAGAGTCGTGTAGTCAGGTGAACATGTTTACGAAAGAAAATGGAATATAGAAACAAGTTCAGTTAGTGTTTAACATACCAAAAAATGAACCAAAGAAGCAAGGGAATAGTCGAGTCCTAGGCCAATCCTTTCACACTATGGCTCCCCAATACTTGATTGGTGTTCGAATATGACTTTTGTTTAGAAAATGGCTCGGTTTAGGGGTGTTGGTGTCGAGCCAAGGGCAAGAGGGGAGAGGAGTGTTTAGATTGAGAGTGTTAGAGTGTTTTGTGAACTTGGTGTGAAAGAACCAAGGGCCATCAACCCATATAAATAACTAAGACAACAAGAGAGGCTATGAGGTGGTTTTTTATATTTGGAATGTCAGTTTCCCTTGAAATTGATGGCCAAAAAGGGTGTTTCGTCTTTGATACAACCCTACAAGTGGTTAACAATTGTAAGAATGCCTTGCCTAGGGATGGGATGGGCCGATTTTTGGAAGAACAAGTGGGATTTTTGGATGTCAAGGATGCATAGGTAGGAGGTCTATGTTGCTATGTTGGTGAAATGCATAGAGATGTGGTTTTTTGGATGGTTATGTTGTGAGATTGATCTTACACACACATACATATGTGCTGTGAATGTGTGTGTATATTATGATTTGTGGTTTTCAAAATCTAAGCCTACACTCTTATATAAATCGCATGTGTATGTACGTATGTATTGTATTGTAGTTTGGATCAACTCACTTATGTATGCATATACATCAGCAACTTCTTTCAATTTCTTTTCTTTCTTACTTTCTACTTGTTTTTTGTTTATATTTACATGTTTTACCTTTTCATTTGCCACCGCTTTTTTCCTACCAAAAAAATTATAAATAATACTACTCCAGCAAACTCCTACAACGTGTATACATACATTAAGTCTATGTAAATAATATTACCAAGTTAGAGCAACAAATGACAATATGTCTCGGCCAACTTAATACATGCCCAACAGCTTCTTCGACCTTCTCAACAAACTCCTCTTCAAGTGGAACATGTACTTTAGCTTCTTTTTGTACAACTATGCCCACTATAACCTCAGCAAACTCTTGTTCGCATGTATCCTTGATTATTGTTATTTGGTGACAACATTTGAGGGAACGTTGACCGTCAGAAAACATGCATCATCCAACAAATATATATAGAAATAACAAAGAACTCTTACTTATAAAATATGTGGAAACTATTTTAAAAACCCACGTGTACCCAATACTTACCACTTGTTCTTCATGTGCGTCATCTTCAACATCCTTATTGTCCCAAAATTGGCAACTTCCAGCTTTGGACGTGTAAGTCGTGCATCTTTCAATTTATCTACATCCTCTTCAAGTTTGTTGAAGCTTTGATCAGGCTTCTACTTCCCCTTGTCTAAATATTGCTTAACGGTCTTGGGTAGATAAAAACATTGCCGAGGCGTCACAAATCTTCCCATTCCGCGCACATGCCCACATGGTTCCTTTGTACCCAGGGCCTCCGCAAGCACATCATGTGCGTCACATGTAAACTCTCCTGATCCTCCGGAATTCATCAGCTCATCCTAAACATGAAAACCAATTCATGAAACATTTAGTAAGAAAATCAAACTTTGGAATGATTAGGACTATTTGTTAATCATGTGATACAATAATTCAATGATGTTATGCTCAAGTGAGAGAAAACATACGCTTTTATCTATAACTCCTTGTACATCTTTGTCCAAAGCTCCTAACTTCAAAACTCGTGCTTTTTCCACAATGTCGCCCTATTAATCTCCTCTTCTGTCTTGCCGGTTTCTTGCATAAGAATTATCAAGAACAACAAAAGTAAGTTTAACATAAAAGGACTACAAGTAAACTATATTTAATTAATTCAATTCATACAATCTCAACTTTGAGTTTGGCATAGCCCTTTCTGCTAAAATGATGATTGATTTATTTTGTGCACTGATTTCTTTAGCTTTCCTACTTTTCTTCAACATTAGAAGTATCAAACTATCATATGATAAAGTTATTATATGATTTGGGTTGGTTTATAAGTACAATGGCGAAACTGAAGTTGGAAACTGTCATCACATAATATACTCTACAGATTATACAAGTTGAAGATGTTGAAACAAGGAACAACTATCAATTATAACCAATTTAAGCGGACTGTACACACAAGCACACAAACAAAAAAACATATATACAATTAACAACCCGTCACAGCATAACTACGTCAAGAACAACCAGTCAACATATACTCAGCTGCACACATACTATGGTGATATGTCTCTAAACTGGACATCAAAACTGGTCTGTCTATCCTAGTACAAATACGCCTAACAAACAAATGATGACAAAAAAAGAAGTAAAAAGGAAGAATTTTCTTACAGAATTTTTATCAATTGTCTAATGCTAATTTATATATCCAGCTAATTTATATATTAATTGGCTTCTGTATTAGCCATAGTTAATAATGGTGTGAAATATCTTTTGCGCATATGTTATATTTTTAATTATTTTTAGATAGTTTCTGTTTACGCCGATGCGCTGCTAAAATATGCGCTATTGTTATACTTGGAACTAGGAACTCTCTTGGTCCTCAAGGCCTAGTGTTGAGATTTTTAATGGTTGATCTTCAAAGATCAATCCCATCAATGGTGAATAGACTAAAACCAGGCCAAAGAAAGACTCTGTTTTGTGCTTTCAAGAAGCCCATTTTAGAGGAAGTTAAAGCTACCCAATTCAATGGTTATGTGGATGAACACTCTGCTTATCATTATGATGAGCAGAGTCTACTCAACACTATAATTGGCATGGTGCAAAATTTTGTTGGTATGAATAATTTTAACCTTCTTTATCCGAGTGGAAGATATCTGCACTAAGCTTTCCCCAATCACACGAAATCTTTTTCACAAGGCAGGCGAGCTTTTACTTAACTACTAAAATGAAGATGGACAGTCCATTTAGCCGACATGGTAATTATTAATCTTCGTGTGTTTGACTGAGCATAAGATATATTAGTATTTATTATTTTTTTAACGGGTATATGCCTATCATACCAATGGTACTGGGAAATGGAAGTGAAGGAATAGGGACAGGGTGTTTTCAACTAATACACACACACACACACACACACTAGTAAGAAACCTGCGTGATGCAGCGGCAAAAACAATTTACAACACGGTACTCGTTTTTGTTTGTTTATCAATCGTCATGTGATATATTGTTTTCGCTGATTAGATTCTTGAACGCCCTCCAAATGGAACGGTATATCAAACTCCATAAATTTGGAGTACCTAAAAAGAGTCAACAATGGAATGGACATCCATTCTTAATTAGACGTCCACTCTATTATTTAGGGTGGTGGAAACTCCCATCACACTATCACTAAAATTCAACCAACCAAAAGTTGCCACCTAATTCAGACACATTCTATGACACCATCCCTAAATTATTTGCACCGGTATTCCCTTTCATCACTAAATCATTCACACCATTACAAAAACCAACCAATCACAACATTGCATATCATCCCCAAACAAACCACCTCCCCAATCACTACCGTGACACAAACAATGAAACTGGGCTATGAAGATGGCGGCGGTGTTTCATGCCATTACGGGGCCATTAAGGCACTACCCTTAGTCTTGAAAAAAACTGAATGGCTTGATTATAACTCAAAGAAAGAAAGATGTTACAATAGCTTCAATAATGCTTTGAGAGGACATGTATGCATTTGAGTTGTTTGTGTAGATTTCAAGAAATCCAAATATTGATTTTTGTAATAAATTAGATGGTGGGATTAGTCACTTATCTTTGACAATTACAAGTAGTCATTCGAATAAGCATATACATTTTTAAGTTATAACAAATGTATATTTTTAAGTTATTATAAACATACATTTTCTTACATATTCATTGTAAAACATTAAGGTTCAATGTTCTAATGCACTATGGCTCTATTAGAAATCAATCATATTAAACCTTATAAGCCTGAAGATCAATTCCATCTACAAATAAAAACATAACGAATTACAAACAATAGGAAATCACAAACCACTATCAATAAATCTTCTTGCAAAACAAAGCGAGATCAGAACCCATTAAGTTTCATTTTCAAATCGTTTTTCATTAATATTATCAAGATTAAACGTTACAATATCAAATACTAATTAAAACACACACATTTGGAACTTTCTAGAAACGCCTACAAACACACACACTTGACCTAGACTCCAAATGACCGAATGTTAAAGTTTCTAATAATTTCAACATATATATAGCGTGCCCATTCAACCTTTTGCAAGGTCTAATAGTTCGTTCGACCTGTCGATGGTGCAAACCAGAAACTTATAAACAACAAAACATTCATTCGACCACATATGAACTTCATTCGATCCCCCATGGGTGCGAATGAACTTGATAGTTATCAAAATCTTCAAATCTTCGTCATTCGTCTTGTAATCCGAAAGCGACAGCCACATAATGCACTTACAAACTCCCCCTAGGTTGTCGCTCGGATTATTTAGGTATGTTAGTCTTCAACCTGATGTTCAATTTCTTCTTCAAATTCATGCTCGTACCTTCATTTCTAGATGTGTGCTTCTTCGTTTCCGGTCTCAATCTCATCATCCTTCCCAACAACTTCTTGTAATCGCATCCAGCGTATACTTCCCAAGTAAAACAAAATATTGCAACTTTCTGAAATATACAGGCAGGTTCAAGATCTGGACATGAATGTGTATCTGATTGTAATACCTGTCGATGCCGTCCTTTGAGCAATTGATTAACCACATCGGATCGAACACACGTATCTTCTTACACATCAGCATTGGGTTATTATCGTGTAGAACAATCACAACCTCACCAGTTCTTCATACACTTCGGTGGCTTGTACTTCAATGTCACTTTAGGTAAACCGTTCTTTGGATCAATCCCTTTGTGAACGATTCTCTTTGGATATTGAGGTCTAAACATGTGCCATTTTCTATGGCTTTCCCTTTTCATCTTTTCTGCCATGTAAGGAATTATACAAGATCTGTCGCAACCTTTAATCTGATGTCTACAAACATCCCTCACTGCCTAATTAGGAAGAGTTTTAATCTCATGAAAACGATTAAAGTATAGAATTCCTCTTTCGCATTTTATTTTAATACACCTGAGCTATGGAAAGTATTTCCATGTCAATGCACGTCCTTTAAACACTTCGTTATGATACTTGTAAGATTCTCTTTGAATCCCTAGTATAGGTTGTCTTGTTTCATCTTCTCTCAACTTTTTCAGGAACTCTTTTAACGCATCAGATTGCTTGAATACATTCGCCTTTTCCGTTTCAGCATTAAGGACTTCATTAATGATCTTCTTCCCTTTGACCTCAACAATCTTTTCAGCTTCCTTGAAAATTTCATCATCAATGATCGGAATGTTGGTTTTATCTTTCAGGTTGTAATATCCTGGTACTCTTCATGTGATATATCTTCAATCTCAACATCATTGTACTTGTCCGCATCTTTGTCATCATCATTCTGTCCCGATTCAGTAACTGGAATATTTGGAATCTCTTTATCCTTCAGAATATCATCAAGAGGTTTTCCAACTTGCTGCGCTAAACCTTCAAGTATTTCTTTTGAACCTACATCACTAACTTCTCCATCTTCTATTTCTGGATCAGAATATTCAATCTGATATCTCATATCATCATTCAGAAAGATTTAAGGAATGTTTCCTGTAAGTTCAATGGTATAGCAACCTTTCTTCATCATTTCTTTCAATTTCTTCTTATCAGCATCCATCATCCTTCCAGATTTTTTGCTGCTAGAAACTTCTTTATCTTCTTTCTCTTGTTGACGTTTCTCAAATGAAAACTGTTCAGCATTGTCATTATCTGAATCATTAGAATCTGCTGGTTTTTCTTTGTTTGCATTTCCACCACCAGAAGCGTTGTTATCATCGTTATCATCATCCTTATCATCATCATCATCATCATTTGTTCCACTATAATCCAATTGTTCTTCCTCATCATCGTCCTCTTCTTCATCATCAGCACCCTTCAATTGTTGCATTTTCTCATACAAACTGTCTATGATCTTCTTCAACTTCTGATTCTCTTGCTCAATCATCAAATCTTCTAAGTATTCTTCATGTTTGATGATCTGAATTTAGCTTGGAGACTGGTAACTTTCTCCTCCAACTCATCTTATCTATCTTTGGAAGCTATCACAATCTGTAACATATCTTTCTCATTTTCTTTCATCTGCTTGATCTCAGACTCATGCTTGTTGAAGAATTTCATCATTTTCTCAATCTGTTTATTCACCAATGTCATTGCTTCATCTGAGATTGTTGCTTTAGGACTTGAACTAGATGCAACGTGTGGTTTAGTAACAGGTGGCTTCAAACTGGCTAACAAATCTTTCAAAGATACAAAAACATTATTTGTAATTAGCAGAGAAACTGTTTATATTTCTTGTACAATCTTTTTCACAAGGCAGGCGAGCTTTTACTTAACTACTAAAATGAAGATGGACAGTCCATTTAGCCGACATGGTAATTATTAATCTTCGTGTGTTTGACTGAGCATAAGATATATTAGTATTTATTATTTTTTTAACGGGTATATGCCTATCATACCAATGGTACTGGGAAATGGAAGTGAAGGAATAGGGACAGGGTGTTTTCAACTAATACACACACACACACACACACACTAGTAAGAAACCTGCGTGATGCAGCGGCAAAAACAATTTACAACACGGTACTCGTTTTTGTTTGTTTATCAATCGTCATGTGATATATTGTTTTCGCTGATTAGATTCTTGAACGCCCTCCAAATGGAACGGTATATCAAACTCCATAAATTTGGAGTACCTAAAAAGAGTCAACAATGGAATGGACATCCATTCTTAATTAGACGTCCACTCTATTATTTAGGGTGGTGGAAACTCCCATCACACTATCACTAAAATTCAACCAACCAAAAGTTGCCACCTAATTCAGACACATTCTATGACACCATCCCTAAATTATTTGCACCGGTATTCCCTTTCATCACTAAATCATTCACACCATTACAAAAACCAACCAATCACAACATTGCATATCATCCCCAAACAAACCACCTCCCCAATCACTACCGTGACACAAACAATGAAACTGGGCTATGAAGATGGCGGCGGTGTTTCATGCCATTACGGGGCCATTAAGGCACTACCCTTAGTCTTGAAAAAAACTGAATGGCTTGATTATAACTCAAAGAAAGAAAGATGTTACAATAGCTTCAATAATGCTTTGAGAGGACATGTATGCATTTGAGTTGTTTGTGTAGATTTCAAGAAATCCAAATATTGATTTTTGTAATAAATTAGATGGTGGGATTAGTCACTTATCTTTGACAATTACAAGTAGTCATTCGAATAAGCATATACATTTTTAAGTTATAACAAATGTATATTTTTAAGTTATTATAAACATACATTTTCTTACATATTCATTGTAAAACATTTAGGTTCAATGTTCTAATGCACTATGGCTCTATTAGAAATCAATCATATTATAAACCTTATAAGCCTGAAGATCAATTCCATCTACAAATAAAAACATAACGAATTACAAACAATAGGAAATCACAAACCACTATCAATAAATCTTCTTGCAAAACAAAGCGAGATCAGAACCCATTAAGTTTCATTTTCAAATCGTTTTTCATTAATATTATCAACATTAAACGTTACAATATCAAATACTAATTAAAACACACACATTTGGAACTTTCTAGAAACGCCTACAAACACACACACTTGACCTAGACTCCAAATGACCGAATGTTAAAGTTTCTAATAATTTCAACATATATATAGCGTGCCCATTCAACCTTTTGCAAGGTCTAATAGTTCGTTCGACCTGTCGATGGTGCAAACCAGAAACTTATAAACAACAAAACATTCATTCGACCACATATGAACTTCATTCGATCCCCCATGGGTGCGAATGAACTTGATAGTTATCAAATCTTTAAATCTTCGTCATTCGTCTTGTAATCCGAAAGCGACAGCCACATAATGCACTTACAAACTCCCCCTAGGTTGTCGCTCGGATTATTTAGGCATGTTAGTCTTCAACCTGATGTTCAATTTCATCTTCAAATTCATGCTCGTACCTTCATTTCTAGATGTGTGCTTCTTCGTTTCCGGTCTCAATCTCATCATCCTTCCCAACAGCTTCTTGTAATCGCATCCAGCGTATACTTCCCAAGTAAACAAAATATTGCAACTTTCTGAAATATACAGGCTGGTTCAAGATCTGGACATGAAAGTGTATCTGATTGTAATACATGTCGATGCTGTCCTTTCAGCAATTGATTAACCACATCGGATCGAACACACGTATCTTCTTACACATCAGCATTGGGTTATTATCGTGTAGAACAATCACAGCCTCACCAGTTCTATATACACTTCGGTGGCTTGTACTTCAATGTCACTTTAGGTAAACCGTTCTTTGGATCAATCTCTTTGTGAACGATTCTCTTTGGATATTGAGGTCTAAACATGTGCCATTTTCTATGGCTTTCCCTTTTCATCTTTTCTGCCATGTAAGGAATTATACAAGATCTGTCGCAACCTTTAATCTGATATCTACAAACATCCCTCACTGCCTAATTAGGAAGAGTTTTAATCTCATGAAAACGATTAAAGTATAGAATTCCTCTTTTGCATTTTATTCTAATACACCTGAGCTATGGAAAGTATTTCCATGTCAATGCACGTCCTTTAAACACTTCGTTATGATACTTGTAAGATTCTCTTTGAATCCCTAGTATAGGTTGTCTTGTTTCATCTTCTCTCAACTTTTTCAGGAACTCTTTTAACGCATCAGATTGCTTGAATACATTCGCCTTTTCCGTTTCAGCATTAAGGACTTCATTAATGATCTTCTTCCCTTTGACCTCAACAATCTTTTCAGCTTCCTTGAAAATTTCATCATCAATGATCGGAATGCTGGTTTTATCTTTCAGGTTGTAATATCCTGGTACTCTTCATGTGATATATCTTCAATCTCAACATCATTGTACTTGTCCGCATCTTTGTCATCATCATTCTGTCCCGATTCAGTAACTGGAATATTTGGAATCTCTTTATCCTTCAGAATATCATCAAGAGGTTTTCCAACTTGCTGCGCTAAACCTTCAAGTATTTCTTTTGAACCTACATCACTAACTTCTCCATCTTCTATTTCTGGATCAGAATATTCAATCTGATATCTCATATCATCATTCAGAAAGATTTAAGGAATGTTTCCTGTAAGTTCAATGGTATAGCAACCTTTCTTCATCATTTCTTTCAATTTCTTCTTATCAGCATCCATCATCCTTCCAGATTTTTTGCTGCTAGAAACTTCTTTATCTTCTTTCTCTTGTTGACGTTTCTCAAATGAAAACTGTTCAGCATTGTCATTATCTGAATCATTAGAATCTGCTGGTTTTTCTTTGTTTGCATTTCCACCACCAGAAGCGTTGTTATCATCGTTATCATCATCCTTATCATCATCATCATCATCATTTGTTCCACTATAATCCAATTGTTCTTCCTCATCATCGTCCTCTTCTTCATCATCAGCACCCTTCAATTGTTGCATTTTCTCATACAAACTGTCTATGATCTTCTTCAACTTCTGATTCTCTTGCTCAATCATCAAATCTTCTAAGTATTCTTCATGTTTGATGATCTGAATTTAGCTTGGAGACTGGTAACTTTCTCCTCCAACTCATCTTATCTATCTTTGGAAGCTATCACAATCTGTAACATATCTTTCTCATTTTCTTTCATCTGCTTGATCTCAGACTCATGCTTGTTGAAGAATTTCATCATTTTCTCAATCTGTTTATTCACCAATGTCATTGCTTCATCTGAGATTGTTGCTTTAGGACTTGAACTAGATGCAACGTGTGGTTTAGTAACAGGTGGCTTCAAACTGGCTAACAAATCTTTCAAAGATACAAAAACATTATTTGTAATTAGCAGAGAAACTGTTTATATTTCTTGTACAATCTTTTTCACAAGGCAGGCGAGCTTTTACTTAACTACTAAAATGAAGATGGACAGTCCATTTAGCCGACATGGTAATTATTAATCTTCGTGTGTTTGACTGAGCATAAGATATATTAGTATTTATTATTTTTTTAACGGGTATATGCCTATCATACCAATGGTACTGGGAAATGGAAGTGAAGGAATAGGGACAGGGTGTTTTCAACTAATACACACACACACACACACACACTAGTAAGAAACCTGCGTGATGCAGCGGCAAAAACAATTTACAACACGGTACTCGTTTTTGTTTGTTTATCAATCGTCATGTGATATATTGTTTTCGCTGATTAGATTCTTGAACGCCCTCCAAATGGAACGGTATATCAAACTCCATAAATTTGGAGTACCTAAAAAGAGTCAACAATGGAATGGACATCCATTCTTAATTAGACGTCCACTCTATTATTTAGGGTGGTGGAAACTCCCATCACACTATCACTAAAATTCAACCAACCAAAAGTTGCCACCTAATTCAGACACATTCTATGACACCATCCCTAAATTATTTGCACCGGTATTCCCTTTCATCACTAAATCATTCACACCATTACAAAAACCAACCAATCACAACATTGCATATCATCCCCAAACAAACCACCTCCCCAATCACTACCGTGACACAAACAATGAAACTGGGCTATGAAGATGGCGGCGGTGTTTCATGCCATTACGGGGCCATTAAGGCACTACCCTTAGTCTTGAAAAAAACTGAATGGCTTGATTATAACTCAAAGAAAGAAAGATGTTACAATAGCTTCAATAATGCTTTGAGAGGACATGTATGCATTTGAGTTGTTTGTGTAGATTTCAAGAAATCCAAATATTGATTTTTGTAATAAATTAGATGGTGGGATTAGTCACTTATCTTTGACAATTACAAGTAGTCATTCGAATAAGCATATACATTTTTAAGTTATAACAAATGTATATTTTTAAGTTATTATAAACATACATTTTCTTACATATTCATTGTAAAACATTTAGGTTCAATGTTCTAATGCACTATGGCTCTATTAGAAATCAATCATATTATAAACCTTATAAGCCTGAAGATCAATTCCATCTACAAATAAAAACATAACGAATTACAAACAATAGGAAATCACAAACCACTATCAATAAATCTTCTTGCAAAACAAAGCGAGATCAGAACCCATTAAGTTTCATTTTCAAATCGTTTTTCATTAATATTATCAACATTAAACGTTACAATATCAAATACTAATTAAAACACACACATTTGGAACTTTCTAGAAACGCCTACAAACACACACACTTGACCTAGACTCCAAATGACCGAATGTTAAAGTTTCTAATAATTTCAACATATATATAGCGTGCCCATTCAACCTTTTGCAAGGTCTAATAGTTCGTTCGACCTGTCGATGGTGCAAACCAGAAACTTATAAACAACAAAACATTCATTCGACCACATATGAACTTCATTCGATCCCCCATGGGTGCGAATGAACTTGATAGTTATCAAATCTTTAAATCTTCGTCATTCGTCTTGTAATCCGAAAGCGACAGCCACATAATGCACTTACAAACTCCCCCTAGGTTGTCGCTCGGATTATTTAGGCATGTTAGTCTTCAACCTGATGTTCAATTTCATCTTCAAATTCATGCTCGTACCTTCATTTCTAGATGTGTGCTTCTTCGTTTCCGGTCTCAATCTCATCATCCTTCCCAACAGCTTCTTGTAATCGCATCCAGCGTATACTTCCCAAGTAAACAAAATATTGCAACTTTCTGAAATATACAGGCTGGTTCAAGATCTGGACATGAAAGTGTATCTGATTGTAATACATGTCGATGCTGTCCTTTCAGCAATTGATTAACCACATCGGATCGAACACACGTATCTTCTTACACATCAGCATTGGGTTATTATCGTGTAGAACAATCACAGCCTCACCAGTTCTATATACACTTCGGTGGCTTGTACTTCAATGTCACTTTAGGTAAACCGTTCTTTGGATCAATCTCTTTGTGAACGATTCTCTTTGGATATTGAGGTCTAAACATGTGCCATTTTCTATGGCTTTCCCTTTTCATCTTTTCTGCCATGTAAGGAATTATACAAGATCTGTCGCAACCTTTAATCTGATGTCTACAAACATCCCTCACTGCCTAATTAGGAAGAGTTTTAATCTCATGAAAACGATTAAAGTATAGAATTCCTCTTTTGCATTTTATTCTAATACACCTGAGCTATGGAAAGTATTTCCATGTCAATGCACGTCCTTTAAACACTTCGTTATGATACTTGTAAGATTCTCTTTGAATCCCTAGTATAGGTTGTCTTGTTTCATCTTCTCTCAACTTTTTCAGGAACTCTTTTAACGCATCAGATTGCTTGAATACATTCGCCTTTTCCGTTTCAGCATTAAGGACTTCATTAATGATCTTCTTCCCTTTGACCTCAACAATCTTTTCAGCTTCCTTGAAAATTTCATCATCAATGATCGGAATGCTGGTTTTATCTTTCAGGTTGTAATATCCTGGTACTCTTCATGTGATATATCTTCAATCTCAACATCATTGTACTTGTCCGCATCTTTGTCATCATCATTCTGTCCCGATTCAGTAACTGGAATATTTGGAATCTCTTTATCCTTCAGAATATCATCAAGAGGTTTTCCAACTTGCTGCGCTAAACCTTCAAGTATTTCTTTTGAACCTACATCACTAACTTCTCCATCTTCTATTTCTGGATCAGAATATTCAATCTGATATCTCATATCATCATTCAGAAAGATTTAAGGAATGTTTCCTGTAAGTTCAATGGTATAGCAACCTTTCTTCATCATTTCTTTCAATTTCTTCTTATCAGCATCCATCATCCTTCCAGATTTTTTGCTGCTAGAAACTTCTTTATCTTCTTTCTCTTGTTGACGTTTCTCAAATGAAAACTGTTCAGCATTGTCATTATCTGAATCATTAGAATCTGCTGGTTTTTCTTTGTTTGCATTTCCACCACTAGAAGCGTTGTTATCATCGTTATCATCATCCTTATCATCATCATCATCATTTGTTCCACTATAATTCAATTGTTCTTCCTCATCATCGTCCTCTTCTTCATCATTAGCACCCTTCAATTGTGGCATTTTCTCATACAAACTGTCTATGATCTTCTTCATCTTCTGATTCTCTTGCTCAATCATCAAATCTTCTAAGTATTCTTCATGTTTGATGATCTGAGTTTAGCTTGGAGACTGGTAACTTTCTCCTCCAACTCATCTTATCTATCTTTGGAAGCTATCACAATCTGTAACATATCATTCTCATTTTCTTTCATCTGCTTGATCTCAGACTCATGCTTGTTGAAGAATTTCATCATTTTCTCAATCTGTTTATTCACCAATGTCATTGCTTCATCTGAGATTGTTGCTTTAGGACTTGAACTAGATGCAACGTGTGGTTTAGTAACAGGTGGCTTCAAACTGGCTAACAAATCCTTCAAAGATACAAAAACATTATTTGTAATTAGCAGAGAAACTGTTTATATTTCTTGTACAATCTTTTGCTTTTTTGCTGTTAGAGACGCTGGCTGTGGACTCGAAGTTGTAGGCATCTTCTTTGTAGGTGCATAAATGTGACTATCGCTTTCGATTAAACAAGAAATGGCGTTTATCATTAAAGGTTTGAAAATTCTGAAGCCCATTCGACCATATGTGAGGTCGAATGGAGAACAACTTGGTCGAATGAATGTTTTGTTATATGTTTGTTTGGTTCGTGCATTGAAAAGGTCGAACGAGTCCGTTCGACCTCTGCAAAGGTCGAATGGAGAAGTCTATATATAGTTTGAGTTTTGTTTTGTAGAAAAAGGCTTGGTCATTTGTGTAACACCCCAACCGATGGCGGAAACATCGAGGTGTCACGTAAGAATGAGTATACAGTAGCACATGGTATTCAAGTTTTAAATGAAATTTATTTAATGTAAAAATATCCAAAATTTAAAATACATAACAAGTCTTGAATGGAATTCTAATACATCAAAAAGCCAAACAAAGCATAAACTTCAAATTGTCTCCTCATGCTAACTCTCTAGACTTCAATCATCATTATTTCCTATTGAGTTGTAAAAATGGGGGGGGGGGGGGGGTCAACTAGAAGTTGGTGAGAATACATAAGCCATGTCAAACAATTAAGTTTAAGAATAAAAGTTTAGCAATTCATATGTCTATCGTAAGTTTAAGTCTACATGAATAAACATGAAGTGTAGTATGCACATAATCAAACCTCCGACTTGTTTAGGTCCATCCCGTCATCCATGGTTCACCTTAATATCACGTTGGAACGATAACAATCACCCGCGCTCCCCATAAAAGATGGTCAACGAATCTAGGTGGGATTGTCAATCCAATAGATCTATTATTGAGTATCGCCGGCTTGGCCATAGCTAATGATAATGTATGTTGATGTTTAAGTCTAACTGTAGTTGTCTAAGTCATGAGGCATTAAAGTTTACAAGTAGACATGTATGTAGAATTGCTTAAGTATAATGTTGCAAGTATAAAGAATTGCATAAACATGGTTACGTAAACTCACTTTAGCAAAGTGTTAAGTCTCGAGAAATAGAGTATGTGTAGCCCAAAGTTGCCAAGTATTACCCTATGTATAAGGTAATAAATAAGTCTAAGTCTTTCTAGTCTATAAGTATTTTCTAGGGTTTCGAATTGGGGATAAGTAGTCGTTTGATTAATAATTAAATTGTTTAATAATTAAAAGAATTTCGATAAATAAATAAACCAAAGTCTTTTTGTGGACTTTAGACTAAAGATGATCACATTATAGGGTTTTAAGTATAAAAATAATTTTTATAAAATTAATTTCTTAAAAATAGAATATTTAATCTATTTATTTCAATTTGTCAAAATACAACTTTAATATCTAAAAATATTAAAATTAAAGAACTTTTAAATTAAAATTTGTATTTCTGTTCTAAATGGACAGAAATAATTTATATAAAATTTTGGTGCAAAAATATTGAAAAATGAATTTATTATGATTTATTTATGATTAAAAATAACAAAAATTGATTAAAAATATTAAATAAATGATTTTTCAGAAATAAAAATCATTTCAGAAATGTTTAATGTTATATAAACTCAGAATAATTTTTGTGGGAATCTATATAATCGTTTTGATATTTTTATACAATTTTATAATTATAATAGAATAAATTTGAAATATTTATTATATATATTAAATAAATAATTTTTGGAAAACTAAAAATTGTATAATAAACTTTTCTACTAGAATAACATAAAATAATTTTTGTAGAATTTATAAAGGAGTTTTAGTATTTTAAAACCATTTTTAAAATACTAGTGAATATATATAAATCTAAAAAGGAAAGAAAAATGTTTTGTTCAAGCTGGGAATCGAACCCGGGTCTGGGACCGGTTCGTGTTTATTTGGAATCAAAAACGCGGTAATTAAACTCGTGGGGTTTTGATTGGCGTGGGGCATAAGCTATCACCTTACCGCGCTGCATAAATACACACTTGAGACCCCTAAGTGATGCGTCCGAAAAACCACTACATTCTCCGTCCAACCCGGTCAAGCAGGATCGGTGCATGTGTCAAACTTGTAAGACCCGCAAATTCGGTGTCAAACATTTCTTTAGTTTCAAGAAACGCGTTATCTTGGTCCGATGGTGATTCCGTCAAATCCTCAGGTAATACATCTGAGTAATCCCGCACTACGGGGACATCCCCTAGCTTAGGGATATCAGGCCCCACATCCATGACCTGCGCCAGGTACGCCTTACACCAACGCTGAAACATCTAATAAGCAACCATCGTGCCCATGAATAGTAATACGATTCCCATCAGGAGCTGTATGTCGCACGAGTCCCCTCCCGCACACAAAGTGAACATCCATGGTAGCGAGCCAGTCCATCCCAAGAATAACATCAAAGCAATCCAATGACATTAAGTACAAGAGAATAGGAAGACTATGGCTCGATAACTCGATCCGACAATTATCTACAGCTTTGGTCACAAGGAGTGAATTTCCTATTGCAACCTTGTCCTTGATTAAATGTCTAGTATCCTTGGGATCTTATCTAACCCAATACAAAAGGTGTAGACACAACCCATACAAAACATTCACGACAAAACCGCCACATGATCTGTCACAAGACATATTCAGGATGTGTAAAGTAAGGGTAAACTTCTAATAACGTTGATCAAGTGTGATTAGTAGTTTACTTTACTTTAGTCACCCTAAACACAACAAGTTATGATCACAGTAACAATTCTGCCTACACATTAACACATATACACATGGTATTTAGCTATTAAACCATAAAGGTTTGCAATTAACAAACGAAGAAGGGAATTCTACCCTACCTCAAAACACAAGAGCATACACCCCCTATGAATTATTACAATTAAGCACTCAATAAGAGCCATCATAACATACTTAAAATAAATATAATTATTGGGTTTCCTTCTAACACTTTATGTATCTAAGTGTTCAACGAGAAGCATCCCAACCTATGCGTCGTGCATTACGCACTACATAATAAACTTCCCATACTACATCAAAATGTAAAGGCACTAACCGCCCGTTTATGGCTTTATGCTATTAAGCATCCAATGAAGTGTTTGTGTGTGTGTGTATATATATATATATATATATATAGACATACGTCAAAAATAAGGATTACCTTTTGGCGTGCAGCTACCCAGCAGTTGGCATTTCTTAGTAACAGTTTGGTCCCATACCAGATTCGAGTTCGAGCACAAAATGCCCGAATCCCTCGAACCATTGCTCTGATACCAACTTGTAAGACCCACAAATCCGACGGGTCAAATAGTTGGCATTCATAGAGTAAAACCATAATTAATACTTAAGAAGCCTTATTTTATTATCAGAAAACACGCAGCGGAAAGTAAATGTTTAAATTAATCAAGCCTGAAATTCCCCACAACGGGTCAAAGCATATTTGTAAAACAAAAACAATAAGTTTAGAAAAGAGTTTTCTAGCAATAAAGTAGTCTCTTCTTATTCAAAATGTCAACAGCCTCTGAGTAGTCCTGCATCGTGCCAAGGCATCCCTTTTTTCTTCAAATACCTGAAATCAATCTAACGTGCATGCAAAAGTCAGCTACGCTGAGTGAGTTCCAGTTTTATAAATTTATATAAACATGTAATTGTTAATTTAAGAATTAACAAAATACCTCAACCTCGGAGTTAACAATAAGCGCAAACCGCCAATTTGTTCTCTAAGCAAAAATGTAAAGTCTAGAATAAGGCAATCCGCCTACTTAACATAAGACTTTATTTTAAATATACAATAAGCGCATTTCGCCTATTTGTCACAAAACTACAACAAGTCTACATAAGCGCATATCGCCTACTAAGACTCAAACCATAACTATAAATCAGAGCAGACATACTGTAAGACTATCATAGCTCAATTTATAATACCAGGTTACCGTCATACACAATATATAAATATAAATATATCATAACACATTTAACCTAACAAGTATAACTCAAGGCAAGTCCCGATCTAACAAGCAAGGTTTCAAATACGTGGCCAAGACGTTAAGCGCATTTCGCTTATTAAATAAAAACTTAAGCCACACTTTAATCAAGACAACCGTCTATTCATATATATAATAACACATATAACTCAAGCCATATAATAACACATTAGGCGCATTCCGCCTACTTACATTTCACACAAAAATAATATATATGAGTTCACAAAAATATTTATAACTTCATAAAAAATATTTTGTGACTTCATAAAAATAATCATACTGGTTGAGCATGCACGTCAACCCAAAAATATTTAGAAAAATATTAACTAAAAGAGTGGGCACACGAACTCACCTTTTCATAATGTTTGCTTCACAAAAGCTAGAGAATCTAGACGAGGCGCAAGCGACCAAAGATCTTGAAGCATATTTATAACGCCGCAAACATCCTAGAACTGTGCTTCAACTTAAACAATCATCCCGTATGCTTTAACATCTTAAGGCTCTTTTATCAGTATATCATTTTTTTATGAACGAGAACAATAACATAGAGCTAGAATGGTTCATTTTATATGTCATACTAAACTATATATAATGATTATTCATTTTATATTAACACTTATGATTCATCATCAACCCATGTCCATATTTTGCAATGATGATCCCACGAATTTCATTTGATTATCCATGCACCTAAAGTTTAGTATCACCATCAGAGACCATGGAAATCCACACCAAACCATAATCACATGCCTATACATGATAAGCACATGAGAATATCATCACCATCATTCCATGAGGCAATGCACATTCATAAATACGTGGACCATTAGATCACATGAGCACCTCATTCTTAAACATCTAAGACCATCATAATACATGCACCATCTACGTGAACACGTGGCAAACAATCGACATCACCGCCACCCTGCAAACAGGTCCCTAGATCCATGTATACGTGGCTAAAAACGATCACTATGTCGACCGAAACCACCCCCGCCGATCAACCGTTGCGCCTCCTATCTTTACCGCTACCCTACCGTCCACAAGATCCACCATCCCCGTCATCAACCATCTCGCCTCCCACGCCATCGTTAAACACCGCAGCCGACCATTGTCATCACCGGACACCATTAACGCCCCATCGCGTCACCACGATCTTCACACCAACGAGCACGACTATCATCATCACCGATCACCTCCACCACGGCCACCACGTGCACCATCCATTACTATCACCCTATGACCGGCCATCATTATCACCATTGCGGATGCAAGCGCCACCATCATGTTCGGTCACCGCACCTCTCCGCCTATGAACACCACGCCGTCATCTCGTTTTATTCTTGTCGCTCATGTTGTTTCTTTGCGGCAGAGACACCCTAGGTCGCATGAGACCTAGGGTTGTTATATAAGTTAATTCTAATTTTGTACGAAGTTACACTTTGGTCCCTCCAACATTTCATTAGTACAACTTGAATCCAAAGGCATAAAAACACTTTAAACATTGTCGTTTGGGCCCCTTTATTTCTTTTAACCCAAGACATATGCATCAAACTCGCCAACTGGTTCATAAACATCATCATATACGTCAAAACCCATTGACGGATCCATTCGATAAGATTCGGGTAAACGTTTCCATATAAATAAGTGTCTAGCGAATTTTCGGGTTGTTACACTTCATCTGGTCCTTGCGTTCCCAAGTGAACTCTGGACCTCGTTTAGATTCCCAACGAACCTTAACGATCGGAATGCGGCTGCGCTTGAGTTTCTTGACTCCAGTATCCACAATCTCAACAGGTTTCTCGACAATGTGCATGGTTTCATCGATCTGCACATCTTCAAGAGGGACATGGAGGTTCTCATCTGCTAAGCATTTCTTGAGATTCGAAACATGAAAGGTTGGGTGAACATTGCTTAGCTCAGGTGGAAGATCAAGTTTGTAAGCCACTTTTCCAATTCTGTCAAGAACTTTGAATGGGCCTATGTGTCGAGGAGCTAGTTTTCCCTTTCTACCGAAGCAAATTACTCCCTTCCAAGGGGATACCTTAAGAAGTACAAGGTCCCCGACTTGAAATTCCAAGGGCTTGCGACGTTTATCAGCATAGCTCTTCTGTCGATTTCTAGCCTTGAGAAGATTATCCTGAATGAGTTGAATTTTATCTGTGGTTTCCTGGATCAGTTCGGGTCCAGTGATCTGGGCTTCACCAACCTCAGTCCAACAGATAGGTGAATGACATTTACGACCATAGAGTGCCTCGAAAGGAGCCATGTTAATGCTGGCATGATAACTGTTGTTGTATGAAAACTCGACCAAAGGAAGATGAGAATCCCATGCGCCACCAAAATCGATGACACATGCCCTGAGCGTATCCTCAAGTGTCTGGATGGTCCGTTAAGTCTGACCATCTGTATGAGGGTGATAAGCAGTACTCAGGTTCAGCTTAGTACCCAAAGCGTCTTGTAAAGAATCCCAAAAGTGAGAGGTGAAACAACCATCATGATCACAGATAATGTCCAAAGGTATACCATGACGACATACGATTTCACTTACATACATCTTTGCTAACCTTTCCACCGAAAACTTCTCACGAATTGGTAAGAAGTGGGCTGACTTGGTCAAGCGGTCGACGATTACCCAAATGCTGTCAAAACCTCTGGGTGTACGAGGGAGTTTAGTGATGAAGTCCATTGCTATGCTCTCCCATTTCCATACAGGAATTTCTGGTTGTTCGAGCATACCAGATGGTCGTTGATGTTCACCCTTGACCTTTGAACAAGTAAGGCATTTTGCAACGAAAAGAGCGATATCTTTCTTCATACCACGCCACCAATACGAATAACGAAGATCTTGGTACATCTTGTCAGCTCCATGATGAATAGAATAACGAGACTTATGATCCTCGTTCAAAAGGAAGGTACGAAGATCATCACGGTCAGGAATCCAAAGTCGATTGAGAAAATAGAGTAGACCATCAGGTTTGTTTTCAAGTTGAGTCTCAGCACCACAAGACATTTCGTCGTACATGTTACCTTGGGTGACTGAAGTATGTTGAGTCTGGAGGATACGATCCTGAAGATCAGTACGAACTCTCGCACAATGAAGTTTGATACGCTCTTTATGACTGAGTGCATCAGCCACAACATTCACTTTGCCAGGATGGTAGCGAATTTCGCAATCATAGTCGTTAAGTAACTCAACCCAACACCATTGCCTCATGTTAAGATTTTTCTGGTCGAAGACATGTTCGAGACTTTTGTGGTATGTGAAAACCACACATTTGGTTCCATAAAGATAGTGTCTCCAAATCTTAAGAGCAAAGACAACAGCGCCCAATTCAAGATCATGGGTGGTATAATTCTTTTCGTGGGTCTTGAGTTGTCTAGACGCATAAGCAATAACCTTGCCTCGTTGCATGAGAACACAACCAAGACCTTGGTTTGATGCATCACAATAGACCATGAAGTCATCATTACCATCAGGTAGAGACAGGATAGGAGCTTCACAGGGTATCAGCTTAAGAGTTTCAAATGCTTCCTTTTGCTTTGGTCCCCACTCATAGGGTTTACCCTTGTGAGTTAAGGCAGTGAGAGGAACAGCGATCTTAGAGAAGTTGGCAATGAATCGACGATAATAACCAGCCAAACCAAGGAAGGAACGGACTTCTGTTGGAGTTTTAAGAATGCTCCAATCTTTGACAGCTTCGATCTTCGCGGGATCAACATGGATTCCGTTCTTATCAATGACGTGTCCCAAAAATTGAACTTCCTTAAGCCAAATTCACATTTCGAGAACTTGGCATACAGTTGTTCTTTCTTTAGGAGACCCAAAATTGAGTGAAGATGTTGTTCACGATCGGATTTTGATTTGGAGTAAATCAAAATGTCATCGATGAAGACGATCACGAATTTGTCGAGGTAGGGTCTACAAACCCGATTCATTAGATCCATAAACACTGCAGGAGCGTTGGTCAATCCAAACGGCATGACCATGAATTCGTAATGACAATAACGTGTACGAATGGCTATCTTGGGAATATCTTCATCGTGGACTCTAAGCTGATGATAACCAGAACGAAGATCAATTTTTGAGAAGTGGGTTGCTCCTTGAAGTTGATCGAAAAGATCGTCAATCCTAGGCAAGGGATAACGATTTTTGATGGTGAGTTTGTTGAGTTCGCGATAGTCGATACACATCCTGAGAGATCCATCTTTCTTTTTAACGAACAAAACAGGGACTCCCCATGGAGAAGAACTGGGGCGAATGAAACCTTTATCAGAAAGTTCCTGTAGTTGACTGGCAAGTTCTTGCATTTCAGAGGGTGCAAGACGATAAGAAGCTTTGGCGACAGGATTTGCACCAGGAACAAGATCGATCCTAAATTCCACTTTTCGAGCAGGAGGCATACCAGGTAAATCCTCTGGAAAGACTTCAGGATAGTCCCGAATGATTGGGATGTCTTGGATACTTTTGCCCCTGTCTTTCTTTTCTATCACGTTAGCTAAGAAAGTCGTATACCCCTTTCGTAAGTATTTTTGAGCAGTAGTACAAGACATGAGTTTAAGCTAGCCACAAGGCTTCTCACCATAGATCTTCAAAATATCACAAGATTCGAGAGGAATGCGAATGACTTTCTCAAAGCATAGGATTTCAGCACGATGGGTTGACAACCAATCCATGCCTACTATGACATCAAAGCTTCCAAGATGCATAGGAATGAAATCGATAGAGAAAGTATGTTCATCGAGGTTCAACACACAGTTACGAATAATAGAATTGATCGAGATAGACTTCCCATTAGCTACCTCTACCACTAAGGGTTCCTCTAGGTTAGTTTGGGGTAGGTTAAGTAAGGGTTCAAACTTTAGTGATACAAATGACTTATCAGCACCCGAATCAAATAATATGGTCGCATAGTGGTTATTAATGAGGAACGTACCATTAACCACCTCGTTATTGTCGCGAGCCTGATTAGCATTGAGGTTGTATGCGCGACCTCGAGCACCTTGGTTCTGGTTGCGGTTCTGGTTTTGGTTGCGGTTTTGGTTCTGGTTCTGGTTTCCATGTCTAGGGCAAGCATCCCTATAATGTTCCGTGCTTCCACATTCATAGCACTGGCCATGAACAGGCCTACCATTTTGAGTATTAGTAGCTGGATTATTTCTGGCAGGGTTGTTTTGAGTGGCAGGGGCTTGGCAAGCATTGGTATAGTGTCCATACCGCTTGCAATTATTACATTGGCGGCATGGTCTGTCAGCAAGATGGTGGTATTGACAAGTGTTACAAAGAGGGTGGTTCCCGACATACGGTTTCTTGGCTGGGTTTTGCACTGCAGGTGGGGTGGTAGCAACCATGTAGTTCCTAGCCTTGTGCTTCCTGTTGGTTGAGGTCTCAGGCTTAACCTCAATAGCGGGCTGAGGAGTGTCTTTTGCAGCAGTCTTCTTAGTGTTCTTGCGAAAGAGAGTACCGTTCTTCACATGATTATCGGCGAGAGTAGCCGCCAGGCGTTTGGCTTCCTCCAAGGTGGTAGGATTCCTTCCCCATACGGTGTCCTGGATTTGTGTAGGTAGGCCACCGATATACTTCTCGATGGCTATAGGTAGGGGAGTAACTTTATGGGGCAACAACAAACTAAGCTCGTGAAAACGGGTATTATAAGCAAGGTTTTCCCCACTATCTTGAGCAAGGGTGTGGAACTTGTCTTCCAGTTTCTTAATCTCGTTGCGGGGACAGAACTCATCTTTCATAATCTCCTTGACTTGATCCCAGGTCATAGCAAGTGAAACTTAAGCTCCGCGGGTGCGCTTTTCCTCATTCCACCAAGTGAGTGCTCGTTTGTGAAGAACACTCATGGCATAACGGACCTTAAAGTTATCGGGACACTCACTGTTAATGAAGGTATTCTCAATACCCTCGAACCATTGTAGAAGACCCGTAGCTTCTTCTTCTCCACTAAACTTAGGGGGATTACAGGTATTAAAGTGCTTAAGAGTGCAAGCTGGGAGACTATTCCTGTTTCCATTGTGGTTTCCATTGCCGTTTCCGTTGCCGTTTCCGTTGCCGTTTCCCTTCATCTGGATGACTTGAGCCAGTAAGTTAGGAACCAGAGTCGCGATCTGTTGTCCCATTTGTTGAGAGATGATCGCACCCAGTTGAGTATCAACGCCATTGTTGTTGTTTTTATGGTTAGCGTCGTGGTTATGGTTATGGTTGTCGCCACCTTCCTCATGGTTCTCACCATTGCTATTGCGAGTGCTGCGACGTGGAGGCATGATCTGTAAGAGACACAATGAAATGAATGAGATAATATAAGGAATGTAATCATTTATTCATTAATTAAAACGAATAAACGAAAACGTTGACGTATCAAAGATTCTAGATTCTAATAACATAGTGAAGACATGCTTTAGCCTATAAGTGAACACTCATCCCGAGAATTCCCAGGTAGGCATCCGGGTCCCTCGTCTATTGGGATATATGCGCAATGCAAGCCTATACAAAAGACTCAGAATACAGGCGTTCACCCTTCCAGATTGCACGTGTTCGTTATTAAAATCTAGAACTTCGACGAGATCTCAAGGTGGTTCAGGCTAAACCTGATGATTTTGTCCTATTAATCTAATGGTGGATCAGGATTGCAGCAGACGAATAAGAGCAGTCACTTGTAAGGCTTAGGGTTGTATAAGGTATAGGATAGGGATAAGATTAAGGAAGCAATTAGGGTTACAAGTAAGAGAAGCAAGTACTGTTTTAAATCCCTAAGGTTATAGTCTAGATTATTTTCTAATAACATAATTCCCTGTAACCAAGGCTCTGATACCAATCTGTAACACCCCAACCGATGGCAGAAACATCGAGGTGTCACGTAAGAATGAGTATACAGTAGCACATGGTATTCAAGTTTTAATTGAAATTTATTTAAAGTAAAAATATCCAAAATTTAAAATACATAACAAGTCTTGAATGGAATTTTAATACATCAAAAAGCCAAACAAAGCATAAACTTCAAATTGTCTCCTCATGCTAACTCTCTAGACTTCAATAATCATTATTTCCTGTTGAGTTGTAAAAATGGGGGGGTCAACTAGAAGTTGGTGAGAATACATAAGCCATGTCAAGCAATTAAGTTTAAGAATAAAAGTTTAGCAATTCATATGTCTATCGTAAGTTTAAGTCTACATGAATAAACATGAAGTGTAGTATGAATATTATCAAACCTCCGACTAGTTTAGGTCCATCCCGTCATCCACGGTTCACCTTAATATCACGTTGGAACGATAACAATCACCCGCGCTCCCCATAAAAGATGGTCAACGAATCTAGGTGGGATTGTCAATCCAATAGATCTATTATTGAGTATCGCCGGCTTGGCCATAGCTAATGATTATGTATGTTGAAGTTTAAGTCTAACTGTAGTTGTCTAAGTCATGAGGCATTAAAGTTTACAACTAGACATGTATGTAGAATTGCTTAAGTATAATGTTGCAAGTATAAAGAATTGCATAAACATGGTTATGTAAACTCACTTTAGCAAAGTGTTAAGTCTCGAGAAATAGAGTATGTGTAGCCCAAAGTTGCCAAGTATTACCCTATGTATAAGGTAATAAATAAGTCTAAGTCTTTCTAGTCTATAAGTATTTTCTAGGGTTTCGAATTGGGGATTAGTAGTCGTTTGATTAATAATTAAATTGTTTAATAAATAAAAGAATTTCAATAAATAAATAAACCAAAGTCTTTTTGTGGACTTTAGACTAAAGATGATCACACTATCGGGTTTTAAGTATAAAAATAATTTTTATGAATTTATTTTCTTAAAAATAGAATATTTAATCTATTTATTTCAATTTGTCAAAATACAAATTTAATATCTAAAAATATTAAAATTAAAGAAATTTTAAATTAAAATTTGTATTTCTGTTCTAAATGGACAGAAATAATTTGTATAAAATTTTGGTGCAAAAATATTAAAAATGAATTTATTATGATTTATTTATGATTAAAAATAACAAAAATTGATTAGAAATATTAAATAAATGAATTTTCAGAAATAATAATCATTTCAGAAATATTTAATGTTATATAAACTCAGAATAATTTTTGTGGGAATTTATATGATCGTTTTGATATTTTTATAGAATTTTATAATTATAATAGAATAAACTTGAAATATTTATTATATATATTAAATAAATAATTTTTGGAAAACTAAAAATTGTATAATAAACTTTTCTACTAGAATAACATAAAATAATTTTTGTAGAATTTATAAAGGAGTTTTAGTATTTTAAAACCATTTTTAAAATACTAGTGAATATATATAAATCTAAAAAGGAAAGAAAAATGTTTTGTTCAAGCTGGGAATCAAACCCGGGTCTGGGACCGGTTCGTGTTTGATATCACAAGTCTAGACCATCTGGTCTAGACCCTGAGAACGATTAAACCTTGTTTGAAATAATTATACAGTTATGTTGAAACTGATTTATAATCCTTATAAAAGAAAAGAATAAAAGGTTGTGTAACGTGGGACTCGAACCAGGGCCATCAGGCCGGTTCGTGCATTACGAACAAGGAGCCAACCAACTGATCTACTGATCAGTTGGTGTTAGTTTATGTTCTGTTTTAAATAAATACACAGGTCTGAAGATGTGTTCTTCCCCAATTCATATACATCGAACCCTTGTTTTAACAATAATCAGTTTTAACAAACAATAACCCGATTAAACATAGGGTTATTGTCTGTAGGGGGCCGATGAACAAAACCTAACAAAAAATTGAAACTTACAAATCGTTTATCGTGATTATCGAGCGGTCAACCCAAAAAGTCAAACGCGAAACAATGAAGCTTGAGAGGTGATTTTTAACAGAAATTGGAGATGAGAAAGAATAGATCGGCGAGTAAAGAGTGTAACGGAGGGTTCAATTTATAGTGGGAGGGCTCGGGTGATGCGAATGGAATGTTGACCCTATTAAACATGATGACGCGATAATTGACAAAGATTTGGAATGTTTTGATGTTAATTGGTCGTGTAATGGACGCGAATCGGTCAACCAATTCATAGTTTACCATATTTGGAATCAAAAACGCGGTATTTTGGGTTTGAAATGGAGTGTGTTCGTCGCAGTTGACTTCTCACAAGTCAACTGCACCTCTAAACTTAGTATATATATATATATATATATATATATATATATATATATATATATAATATCTATCAGGATTAAACCAAAAGAAGTTGTAGACCAGCTGGTTTGTTGTTTGTGTATGTTGAACCGGCCATGGGCTCGGGTTCGAATCCCGGCCCAGGCAATAATTTTTTTGATAATTATTTACCATATATATGTATAATGTATACTTATAGCATAGTATTAGGGATCCAAATGTGTCATGAAACATTTTTAAAAGGACGATAAATGATGAAATTCGATGTTTTATTAATAATAATCGTAACGTACAAGGAATTTAATGCGAAATGTTACAATTTGAACTAGGTCTTGTGTGTGTTTTCATAGGTGAGTCTAGAACCTTCTGAAAAGGTGTTCTCATTGTAAACTAAGTCTTATTTGATTGTAATAAATTGTTTATCAATGAGGATGATTATTAAAATGGATCTTTACGTGTTCTGATTTGTCTACAATCATTTTGCATATGATTTAGGGATTCTGCACCTAAATTGCTCTACTTGTATGATTATATAGTTGATTTCTTACAATCTGTTCCTCTACAAAGTGGTATCAGAACATTGCTCAATCATAAAACTGCAAATTGATAGTTTTCGAATAGATTTTCATCAAAAAGACCTAAACTTTTTCTGTTTTGCATGAACATTTCAGGTCAAACCAGGTGTTTGTTCTTCATTCCGAGTGTGTTGTGTTTTCATTCGAGCCTTTGATCTTCATTCGACCTTACGGGAGGTCGAACCAGAGTATTATGACGGTCGAATCATGTCATAGTGTCATAGTTTCTCATTCGAGTCAATCTTTGGGGTCGAACCAACATACTTTGCTTCATTCGAACCCATGCTTACCTATTTTAGGTCGAACCAAAATCTGTTTTCCAAGATTTTCTAAGTGTTGATATTCCTAGCATCATGGACAACATTTGGGGATTTCCGATTACACCTAGACCTACTACAACACAACAACAACAAGTTCCTATGAATCCTTGGGTAGTTGCATCACAGAAGACGAACACACAACCAAGACAGCCGATCAATTTTCGTTGCGTACCAAGTTCAACACCACTGACTGTTACTCCACAACAGATTTCAGATTATTGGGGAGTTGCAGCCGCAGCGGTTCAGAATCAGACTTCTAATGCGATTACTCATTTGATCAATGACTTATCATCAGACAGTGGTAATCGTCCGCCAAAGTTGTTGGATATGTCTGAATAATATCAATGGCAGAAGAAGTTCAAGATTCATCTGGAAGGCATGGGATTGGAAGGAGGAGAGGCTTGGCAAATGATTATGAAAGGATATAGTTCACCAATGGTTGAGAACACAAATGTACCCATTCCTCTCGAAGACTTAAAAGATGATGAAAAGAAGAAGTTTGTTGTTGAGAAGAAGTCATTTTCTCAATTGTCTCAGACCTTAACTACAAATTTGTTACATCAGTTTGGATGGTGGACTACTTCAAAACAATTATGGGATTGTTTGAAGAATCGACATGATTGTAATGACAAGACTAGAAGGATTCGCATGGAGGAGCTTAGAAACAAGTTTGAAATTTTTAGCTATAAAACGAGTTTGAAGGATTCGCATGGTGGATCTTAGAAAATTAGCAACGAGTTTAAAAATCGACATGTTGGAAATGAAACATTGATAGAGCTCATTCCAAGATATTGTCATTTGTTCTCAGAATTATCAAACTATGAGATTACTACTTCCATGACTGAAATAGTGGATAAGTTTGCTGATTTGTTACCTCCATAGTGGGGCAACATGCAGAAGTACTGAAAGAAAAAGATGCATATCAGTACTCGACCATTAATCAGTTCATACAGAAGTCGGAGAACAAAAAATGGAAGAAAAGAGGAAAGCCAAAAGAGCACAGTTTCCACAAAATCCAGAGCTGTATCATGCTATATCATCTTCCTTCGTGTCTAATCCATCAGGAGGAACAAGTGTTGCACCTCCCATTGCTTGTGTATCGAATGTTGTTTAACCACAAAGGAGTCCGATCAATTACTTGGCTCCTGGACCGACTTACACACCAACTTCTTTCATACCAATTCAATTTCAATTGTATGTTGCTTGTATTGTAAAATACATCTATTTCCAGTGTAAAGTTTATACAATTTTCGAGTCGTTTAGATAGTGTTTTTATTAGTTTTAGGTTTGTACCGGTCTATTTTATTTAGTATAAGTTTTTATAGATTTTTATTAGTTTTGGGTCTTTTTTAATGTTTATCTATTTTATTTTATATTTTGTAGGTGTTTATGGACGTTGGAACGTAAATGAGCAAATTTGGTCAAGTAAAGAACACCCGAGTCAAGAGAACAGAGTTATACTACTATATATAATAATAGTGTTTTAGATATAATAATATTAATAATAATAATAATAATAATAATATAAAGAAAAAAATAAAAAAAAGCATAATTTGTCACTTTTGGTCAGAAGACACCGGCCCAAAAGGCCTAAAAAGTAAAACCCCATTTTGTGAGGGCTCCAAGATACTTGGAGAGAGGCGGCGCACAATGGATTTTGATCGAGGATTATTAAAAGGGGGCCGCATATTATTATTTGGGAGAACACAGAAGAAAAAGCGCCGCTAATTATTATTGGGGCAGAGGGATCTCAACAACAGAAAATATTATTCTTTGAAGGAGGCAAGCCAAGGATCAAGGGTTGAAGCCTAGGTGCGAGCACAGGTCGGTTTTAATTCAATTATTTATTTATTTATTTGCTACCTGTTGTGAACACCATGAATATGTTTAGTTTTTATTATTTTGATTTTGTCATGACAATTATAGGTTAGATCATAGAACTACCTAGGCGATGATGATTACACCTGTTTGATTTATTTTCTTTTGGTTTTGGAACTATTGGTTGTGAATGAATTTTAAAGTAAAGAACTCTTTATTTTATGGTTTGATGTGTATGTGTATTTAGTTTTGTTTAAATAACTTTTATAAACTTCACTTGCGTTTTTGTGAATGTCTTTCATGTATGAATGCGGGTTAGGTTGCAGACTGGGTGTTAGCAACTAGGTTATGGTTAATTCTACAGGTTATCCATAGGAGTTGTATTTGTTAGTTAGATGATTCTAAGTGTTCTACCAATTCTCAATAGCTGTAAGGTGCGAGATTGTTGGTCTGTCTAGGGTGTTAAATTGCTAGTTCTAGAGGCTTTGTGAGAAGATCTTCCTAGTTTCCCTAGCATTCCTTGTAGGCCAAGTCTTATAAGAAATATTGTAGTTACCCCTTGCACTTTCGGGTGTATTGTGACTTTCGCGCTGTGAGGTAGACTGTCTAGCGGGTACTTTAAGATTCCAGTAGGTAAGCCTGTGAGGGTAACCTCTCAACCGGTGGTTTAACAGCACAACAGTATTCTAGGGTTTCCCCTTGAGAAGGGTCGAGGGTGTCTAGTCTAATCTTGATGTTTAGTATTTTAAGATCCCGGTTCCAAATCAGTTCCATAACCATAGAAGCTTATCAGGCATAGTTAGGAGTCTGGTCTAGGTAGTGTCTCGTCATCATCTGAATTCAGCTCAGCTAAGTTCGTGTCTCTAGTTCAGTTTAGTTAATCTTAGTTAAGCTTTATTTTATTGCAATTTATTTTTCATTAAAACCCCACTTTAAAATAATAAATTAATTTAATCAGTATTTAGGATAAGTAATTGAGTCTAGTTTTCATTTCCAATTAGAGTCTCGTGGGTTCGATATCCGGACTTACTTTAGCTTTACTAGAGTCGATAGGTTCGCTTGCCTGTCAGTAGTTTAGTTTTAGAGAGTCTAGAGTATTAGGTGTCTAGTTTTAGGTTTAATTTAGTTAGTTTTTATTAAACCACTTTGAGCACATCAAGTTTTTGGCGCCGTTGCCGGGGACTCTTGGCGATTGCGTTTACTAGCTTTGATTACATTTATCTGCCATATCTGTGCTACTTGTGTTTTGTTTTGAGTCTGTCTTTTTGTAAAATGAGTCGTAGGAGTCTAATTTTATGTGTCTTTTGTTTCTTTTGAGTCTGTAAGTATGTGTGAGATTTGTGGAGGACCCCATTTTACTATTTTATGTCCACAATATGAGTGGTCCTCTGCACATTATTGTGCTAATTCCTTTGTGCAGCCGCAGCCATATTATTCACAGGGGTGTCCTACATATTATTATGATGACTCGTATCAGCAGCCACATCCGCTTCCCGCTACTAAGGAACTAGCTCGGAGTCGGTTTGACTGGAGGAGATTACCTCTTGCGAGAATAGAGATCTTTCAATTCCCGACAAGCAATTCTTGTGAGAATAGTGGTAATGATTGGAGTAAAATTGAGAGTCTGTTGACATTATTAGTTGCTAAAGATGCCAATACCCAGAACATGTTAGCAGAGCAGGACACCCTCCTAAAAAACCATGACATCCTCATAAAAGACCGACAGGATGCTCTTTTAGATCTTCAACGAACAGTAGAAGACATTGCTAGGAGATTAGATGAAGAAGAGGAAAAAGGAAAAGTTCAGCAAGAGCAGCTGCCTAAAGTTGGTTATACATATGATGAGGAGGGCAACTACCTCGGTTACATGAATGCTCTGGGGGAGTTGTTCCCAACGTTTCCAGAAGAGGGGAAAGAGTCGATCATGGAATACGCAGAAGATCAGATGAAGAGATCATCCCAATAATGGAGACAAAAATGGACGTTGAAGTCCCACCTCTGGTGCCACAGGTTACAATATATGATTTTGGGAGTGACTCTGACGAAGAGGACGACGAAGAAGAATGGGCGGCGTATCAAAGGTCGTTTATGAGGAAAAAAGGGATTGAAGAAGAAGTGGAATTGGGAGATTCCGTTGATATGATGTTTGGTGCAGAGGAAGACAATGAGATGAGTGAGAATTCATTGTCTGAAGAGGATGAGTTTTTAGATCTAGAGTTAGAAGGTTTGCTTGTTTATGAAGATTTAGGGGAGTCTGATCCTGATGGAGATATGGCATACCTGGATGCCCTACTCGAAGGTGAACCGACAGACATGACCGAACCTGCACTAGATGAAAGAACTCAGTGTGGGGATCGTCCCACGGAAATGATGGTAGAAGAAGCACACCATAGCTGGCCCATGGTATTAGTGATAGATGAAATTTCAAAATCAACAGCACCACGGGAGAGGGCAAGGAAGAGAAAAAGAAAGGATCAAAACCGGAAAAGGATCGAAGACTGGCACGAGTTGGAGAAGAAGAAGCCAGTGAATGCCAAGCACGACCAGTCTATTTGCTACATGCCACGCATCCGGTTAATTCCAGGTAAGTTTAAATTTTGGTGGTCTGACCCGTTAAGAACTGTTAAATTATTTTTCAATTCCACAAATAAATATTTAATTATTAATAAGAGTCGAGTGGAATTAAACGGGTTAGATAGGGTACAGATAAAAGAGAAGCCCCCTGATTAAGTTTAAGTGTGGGGAGGCTCTGTAGAATTTGTAAATTTATATTTATACTTATTTTTTTTTCTAGCTTTTCAATTTTATTTTATTTGTGGTCTGTCATTCAGTAGTGGTTCATAGATTTCTATCTTTCTATTTTATCTTTGTTTTTTGTGTCTTTGAGTCTGTTTGCAGGTTTGCGTGTTTGCTTAGGTAGAGGAAATTTCACCATGAGCGGATCCCATGTATTTATCTTTATATATATATTTTATGAGTGGGAGTTTGGTAAAGGTTTGGGTAATAAAAGAGAATTTTTCAAAAAAAAAAAAAATAGTTAACTTTCTGTGAAAAAAAGACTTTTCATGTAATGTGAGGAGTCTGGGCTGACCTGTTTGCCACATGCGACCAGCTATTACCCCGCAAAGTTATATTTTTTTTCTCGTTAGCAACGCGTGTTGTGATCACCAGTGTCCTTCACGTTGAGCGAGAATCGTATTTTTTTTTCTTTCTACCCATTTGGTCCTACCACCATTCACTGCCATTTTGCTAAGCAGGTACGTCTTCTTGTTTGTTGTTATATTATGAGTCTAAGTTAGTAGTTTGAGTCTTTTTATTTATTTTTATTTTTATTTTTGTGTGGTTCGGTATTATGCTCGGGTTTTGTTCTGTTTCGTTTCGCGCAGGTTTGGATTGCACCACCCGTACCCAATCTCCATTCGGGTGATTCTGAAGCTGTTTATCATTTATCAAGGCAAGCCCAGAGTTTACCATTGTGTCAGAGCCGATCGCGAATGAAATGCTATACGATCGAGCTGGATTGGACTAGATTTTTTGGAGCGTACGCGTTAATAAACCAGCTAAGTCCTTTCCAATTTGCCCTTGTCTTTTTATTTTTGTATTCGGAATTTAGTTTTTTTGTTTTGAGTCGTTTTCGATTCCTACATTGAGGGCAATGTAGAGTTTAAGTGTGGGGATGGAAACTGTCGTGTAGTCTGTATATAAAGTCGTTTTGAGTTCCCAAAAAAAAATTAAAAATCCAAAAAGAAAAAAATCGAAAGATTTAAAAAAAAGTCCCTGATTTTGAAGTTTGCATTATATAAAATATGGAAAATGATAAGTAAAGTTAGGTGTCCGGTTTTCAAATAGTATGTACAATAAGAGATTAAAATTGATTGAAAACGTGTCTGATTTGGGATATGTGGGTAGGCTCGGCCGGTAGAAAGGTTTCCTTTGAAAAGTAATAAATTAATTATGTTAGGCTATTTTGTGGGTTCTCATCTAGGAGAAACGGGGAGACCGAAACCGCCAAAAATAGTATAACAAGCACCGTTATAAGTAGAAAACCGTTACAATTTCTAATCACTTAAAAAAAATTAGAAATCAAAGCAAAAATGCTGAAGCTTAAGGTGCCTGACCACTAGGATAGCGACTTGGATGGGTCACACCCTCTGAGTTAAGTATGCTGAGATGAAAAAAAAATGCTGAAGCTAAAGGTGCTTGGCCACTGGGATAGCGACTTGGATTGGTCACACCCTCTGAGTTAAGTATGCCGGAAAAAAAAAGTGATTTTAAATTCTCTTGGTTTTCTACATAAGACGGTTGGGAAATGCTCAATTGGTCGTTCCTTTAGCTTCATAAGCTTGAGGCGGGATTAGGAGCAACTGTGGCTTCCTTTGAGTGAGACCCTAGGTACACTAATCAACATGAACTTAACATAAATAAAAAGGGGCTTGGAAACCGGTGTGGATTTAAGAGGATCAATATACCTGCAATCGCAATAAACACGTTAGTAGATTATTAATTAAGTAACCTATGTTTTGAAACTGGATGTAAACCTAACTGTGATTCCATAGCATAATTCTTTTTCAGGGACGAAAAAGAGATAAGTGTGGGGATATTTGATGTATTGTAAAATACATCTATTTCCAGTGTAATGTTTGTACAATTTTCGAGTCGTTTAGATAGTATTTTTATTAGTTTTAGGTTTGTACCGGTCTATTTTATTTAGTATAAGTTTTTATAGATTTTTATTAGTTTTTGGTCTTTTTTAGTGTTTATCTATTTTATTTTATATTTTGTAGGTGTTTATGGACGTTGAACGTAAACGAGCAAATTTGGTCAAGTAAAGAACACCCGAGTCAAGAGAACAGAGTTATACTACAATATATAATAATAGTGTTTTAGATATAATAATAATAATAATAATAATAATAATAATAATAATAATATAAAGAAAAAAATAAAAATAAAAAAGCATAATTTTCACTTTTGGTCACGAGACACCGGCCCAAAAGGCCTAAAAAGTAAAACCCCATTTTGTGAGGGCTCCAAGATACTTGGAGAGAGGCGGCGCACAATGGATTTTGATCGAGGATTATTAAAAGGGGGCCGCATATTATTATTTGGGAGAACACAGAAGAAAAAGCGCCGCTAATTATTATTGGGGCAGAGGGATCTCAACAGTAGAAAATTTTATTCTTTGAAGGAGGCAAGCCAAGGATCAAGGGTTTCGTCTAGGTGCGAGCACGCGTCGGTTCTAATTTAATTATTTATTTGCTACCCGTTGTGAACACCATGAATATGTTTAGTTTTTATTGTTTTGATTTTGTCATGACAATTATTGGCTAGATCATAGAACTACCTAGGCGATGATGATTGCACTTGTTTGATTTATTTTCTTTTGGTTTTGGAACTATTAGTTGTGGATGAATTTTAAAGTAAATAACTCTTTATTTTCTGGTTTGATGTGTATGTGTATTTAGTTTTGTTTAAATAACTTTTATAAACTCCACTTGCGTTTTTGTGAATGTCTTTCATGTATGAATGCGGGTTAGGTTGCAGACTGGGTGTTAGGAACTAGGTTATGGTTAATTCTACAGGTTATCCATAGGAGTTGTAATTGTTAGTTAGATGATTCTAAGTGTTCTACCAATTCTCAATAGCTGTAAGTTGCGAGATTGTTGGTCTGTCTAGGGTGTTAAATTGCTAGTTCTAGAGGCTTTGTGAGAAGATCTTCCTAGTTTCCCTAGCATTCCTTGTAGGCCAAGTCTTATCAGAAATATTGTAGTTACCCCTTGCACTTTCGGGTGTACTGTGACTTTCGCGCTGTGAGGTAGACTGTCTAGCAGGTACTTTAAGATTCGAGTAGATAAGCCTGTGAGGGTAACCTCTCAACCGGTGGTTTAACAGCATAACAGTATTCTAGGGTTTCCCCTTTGAGAAGGGTCGAGGGTGTCTAGTCTATTCTTGATGTTTAGTATTTTAAGATCCCGGTTCCACACCAGTTCCATAGCCATTAGAAGCTTTATCATTCATGTGTAGGATTCTAGCCTAGGTAATGTGTTCCCATCATCTGATCCCAGTTCCAGTCTCCAGCTTGTGTTTTAAGTTATTTTAGTTTTATTTTATTTATTTTTATTAGTTTATTAGAAAACCCCCCTTTAAGCAACAAAACATTATCAAGTCAGTTTGTAGATAAGTAGTCGAGTCTAGTTTACGTTTTCCATTAGAGTCTCATGGGTTCGATACTCGGACTTACTTTAGTTGTACTGCACTGACCGGTACACTTGCCGGTTGTGTGGTTTAGGTTTTGAGAGTCTTAGGTTATAAATTTAAAACTTAGAGTGTCTAGTTTAGGTTAATTTAGTTAGTTTTTATTAAACCACTTTGAGCACATCAACACCTCAACATCAATAACAAATGTTTCTCCAATGATGACACAACAATATGGAAACCTCCAACATGAACAATTTGACTGTAGAAGTGGCACAACAACACATTGCTCTAGTTTCAGCAATGGTCGCTTCGTACAACGGACTTGTGCCAAGTCAGTTAGGAAACAACAATCTGACAAATGAGGATTATGTCCAGATCGACAAGGAAGAAATGGAACTGATCGATATTCAATGGGCATTTGAAAGTGTGATAAGAAGACCTACTGGGTTCATAGAGAAGACTGGCAGAACTGATCTCGCCACTTCACCAAACACTACTTGTGGTTTCAACAAAGCCAGTGTAACTTGTTGTAATTGTGGAACTCGAGGTCATTTTAAGAGAAAATGTACCCTTTTAACTCTTATTACCAAAACCGTTAATCCAAAACAAAGTTACTTACCAAAGCCAAAACAGCAACAACAACTATCCACAACAAAACAATTACCAAAACTGACAAAACACCTCTCAAAATACCACACCAAGACAAACATCTACAACCATCCAAAACCAAACTACACCTAATCCAACCAGAACCATTGTTCCTATTTCTACACCAAACACTCAACCTCAAAATGAGAATCAGGCTTTGGTGATACAAAAAGATAAGGGTTTTGATTGGAACACTATGCAATTGGGTGTTGAAGAGGTTACCGGTTGTAATGTTGCATGTTTTGCACAAGAGATGGTAAAGGAGGAGCCGGTGACAGTTGATGATGATTTGGTTTCTGAGAACGTTTCTGAAGTTGTGAATGAGGAGATAATTGAGGAGGTTCCAGAAAGGGTTGCTGAGAAGGTTGAAGAACCGGTTACTGAAACGGTTTCAGGGACGATTATTGATTATGTTGATGATGTCTCTGATGAACCGGAGTCTGTATATTCTGATTCAGAAAGCAAATCTGACTTAGAGGCTAGTGTTAATTCTTTTGATGACGACATTGATCAATTTCTAGCCGAAGCGGATTTTCTGATGATGAAAGGAAGCTCACTTTGATTCTTTCGCGATGATTGATTATTCCAAGTTCTTTGCAGGAAAGGAAGCTCACTTTGCATCAATGGCCATGACAGATCCGCCTAAACCGGTAAGTTCTAACTCTACTTTTAGTGATAAATATTGTGGTACTTGGGATAGATTAAATGATGAGGTTAAGCAACTTAAGCATCAGCTTGAGAGTGCTAAAATCGTCATTCAATCATATCGCAATGACGAACATGATTTCAGCAAAACACTTGAGGGTTACAAAAAAGGATGTTTCTGAATTAACTAAAACCCTTTTTTTGAAACAAATAGCCATTAATAATTACATTAATGAAATTGAAGAAACTAAATTGGAAATGGCTAAGTCAAGTGTTTTGCTGAGAAAATCATCAAAAAGCTAGAGAGTTATAAACATGTGGCATATGTTTTGGACCACATTGTTGAGGAACCATCACAATCCAGTAGTGCAAAGTACCAAGCTGTTCCTTCCCCAGTGTTATTTGAAAATCATAATCTTAATTCAGTAACACCGGATAGTTCACTAAAATCGGATTCCTCATCTGATAACGAGTCAAACACCTCAAGTGTTGGTGATTCGAACTCCGATGTGAGACCAATTCCTGGATTGAATGATGAGGGAGTGGTCGCAGTAACTCATGATTCAGATACCGAAGAGGAGGAACCTATGAAGAATTTTGATATTCCATTGGAAAATCACATTCGAACATCTGAGACAGTATCACCTTCTCAGGTTCCACATCCTCAAAAGAATGATAACAAAATGAATCAGTCAGTTAAGAGAGTAAAAAAGAATGATTCAGTTGACAATCCCGTGAAGGTTTTCTATCAGATGGAAGGATCTGATAAGATAATCTCGAATGATGAATAAAATTGAGAAAATATGGCAAGAGAGTACCATTTGGTTTCCTAAACATGAAAGGACAAATGGTGATGATTCTAAACAACCAAGGGTTCATGTCACTGAGTTTGTGAAGCCAAAAGAAAGGGTTAACAGATTTTATGAACCGGCTTACTCGATGGAGCCCACTCCATAGAGTTTAAGGCGAAAGGGTGTTGATGACCAACACCCGGTTAAATCATTCGGTTGATAATTCTCATAGACAGTCTTTTCCACAAAGACAGTTTTAACCTCAAAGACAATAGTTTCTCAACCAAAATCATTTTTATCAAACGAGGGAAAACCATCCAATTGTCTATGATAATAGAAACCGAATAGCCATGGAGAAGAAACTAAAGAAACCTGTGGTGAACTCGGCTAATGACAAACAAAAGGTTTATCCAAAACTTGTTGTGAGTCATCAGTTGGACCTGTATCTGTTAAATTAGATAAGGTAGTCAAGAAAGTTTCTTTCTCGAATGACACAAAGAAACCTATTGATGTTAGACAACCTCAAATAAGGATTCTTAAATGTTTAGAATAGACTTGGACACCAAAGGGTTCTCCAGGTTCTTCGACATCATCTTCTAATGTTTAGGATAAAAATGAAGAGATTTTGAATAGCCAGAAAAAGGTTGATTCAAAATTGAAAGTTGTGAGAAAGATTCTTTGAAAGTTAACATTCAAAGACCCAAGACCAAACATGCTTTGGTCACTGTTGAAAACTAATCTTGTTTTTGAATTGTGCATGGAGCTCCAGATGGCCCTGTTAGCAGTCTCTGGATTGTCAATAGTGGAGCTTCTAAGCACATGACCGGTGATATGCCGCTACTATTTGATATCAAGAATATTAATTGAGGTTATGTAGCATTTGCTGGTAACAAAGGAGGGTATATAACAATGGAAGGGACTGTTAGTAATGGAATTGTGAGTTTTCAACGGATATCGTATGTGAAGCAGATTGATTATAATTTGCTGAGTATGAGTCAGATATGTGACAAGAAGTTTTCCGTACACTTTGACGACGAATCTTGCTACATCTTCAAGCCTGGTTTCTTTATTCCAAAAGAGTGGATCATGCTAAAAGCTCCAAGAGTGAACGATCTGTGCATTCTTAACATGAGCTAGGCAACCATAACTCAGGGCCATGTCATGTGTTTTCTATCCAAAGCTACTGAAAAAGAATCTATCATGTGGCACAGAAGGATGGGGCATATTCACCTAAGGAAAATGAATAATTTGGTGAAGAACGGACTTTTTGAAGGAGTAAATGTGAAGAATTTTCATTTGAATGATAAATGTGTGAGTTGCAAGAAAGGGAAACAGCATAAACAGTCCCACAAACCTAAGAAAGTAAACTAGGTTGAATTCCCACTTGAACGTCTACACATGGATCTTTTTGGACCTGTTATGCGTAAGAGTATCAACGGAGATCTTTACTGTCTTGTGGTTACATTCTTTCTAAGGTTTAACAAAAGCACTAGGACAATAGAAGAAACTATGAATGTAAAGTTGAATGAATTTTCATCCTTAAAAATACCAGCAAATCCTGCTGAACTGTTTGATTTAGAAAAATTCAAATTTGAAGATACTACTGCTAAAACAAACAGTGCACGTACTCCACAGTCTGCATAACAGGATTACAGATTTGATGTTGTGATTCCATCTCACTACAAAGTCACTTCTGCATTAGGGGAAGCAGATGTTCAAAACACGTGTCAAAACTCTGCCACAGCTGTGTCAACCACTGTTGACCAGTCTTACCCTCAAACCACTGCTTCATCCAGCTCAACCACTGTTTAAACATCTGTTGAAAAAAGTTCAACCACTGTTGACAAAAGTCAGTCCATCTTTACACCACTTAGACCCATTCCCCCACTTCAATTTCAAACATCTGTTGGCACTACAGAAGTGCAAACAGATGTTACAACAACAGAGGCTCCAAACCTCTGTCCCTTACCTCAAAATGCCATCATACCATATCAGGGAGATTTAATCTACCTAGGAGCTCATCCACCTGATCAAATTATTGGCAACATCATAGAGGGAGTGCTCACAAGGAGGCAATCCTTAAATATATGTCTTTTTGCAGGCGTCCTATCCCTTACACAACCTGTCAAGTACCAAGAGGCACTGGATGACAACAATTAGGTAGAAGCCATGCAAGAAGAGCTCCTTTAGTTCAAAAGACAACAAGTATGAGAACTTGTGCCACTGCCAAAGGATGTATGTCCAATTGGCACAAAGTGGGTCTTTAAGAAAAAAACAGATGAAAGGGGTATAGTTGTCTAGAACAAAGCCAGGCTTGTGGTTCAAGGCTTCAAACAAGAAGAGGGTATAGACTATGATGAAACCTTTGCTCCTGTAGCTAGGCTAGAAGCTATCAAACTTTTCCTAGCCTTTGATGTCAACCACAACATCAAGGTGTATCAGATGGACATCAAATGTGCATTCGTTTATGGTAAAATTCAGGAGGAGGTCAATGTTTGCCAACCACCTGGTTTTGAAGACACATTCGATCCTGATCATGTCTACAAGCTTAACAAAGCTTTGTATGGCTTGAAACAAGAACCAAGGGCCTGATATGATACTCTTTCCACCTTTCTCTTATCCATTGGTTTCACTAGAGGTAAAATTGATAAAACTTTGATTTTAAAATGGAAAGGGAAAGATTTAATGATTGTTCAAATATATGTGGATGGCATCATTTTTGGGTCCACATGTAACAAAATGTGTGAAGAGTTTAGGGAACTCATGACAACAGTGTTTGAAATGAGTGTTATAGGTGAACTCTAGTGCTTTCTTGGTCTCCAAGTTAAGCAACTGCAAAATAGGACATTCATTCATCAAAAAAAGTATGTTAAAAACTTACTTACAAAATTTGAGATGAATGACTATAAACCATGCAGTACACCCATGAGTACCACCAAGCTACTCACTATTGATGACAAAGATGAATTGGCTGATCAGACACATTACAGATGCATGATTTGGTCTTTATTGTACCTAACTGCATCCAGGCCAGACATTAAGTTTGCCACTTGTGTCTGTGCAAGATCCCAGGCATCACCTAGAAAGTCAAACCTTATTGATGTGAAAAGGATATTTAGATACCTAAAAGGTGCTCCCACACTTGGAATCTGGTATCCTGCTAATGGAAATATTGAGCTTTCAAGTTATTCAGATAGTGATTTTGCTGGTTGCCACATCACAAGGAAGGCAACATCAGGTGGGTGCCAATTTCTAGGGAATGCCTTAGTTTCTTGGCAAAGCAATAAGCAAGAAGCTGTTTCAACTTCAACAGCAGAGGCTGAATACATTGCTGCTGCAAGCTATACAGCCTAACTCATATTGCTTCAAAATCAGTTACTGGATTTTGGTATAACTGCACTAAGGACTCCACTCATGTTCGATAGCCAGGCTTCTTAAAATATCATAAAAAAATCCAGCCTCTCACTCCAGCACAAAGCACATCGACATTAGACATCATTTTGTAAGAGACAACTATGAAAAAGGTTTGATTTCTTTGCACCATGTTCCAACAGAGGATCACCTGGGAGATGTGTTGACAAAAGCTTTAGACACATCTACCTTTGAAAATCTGATTTCTCATATTGGTATGCTAAACATGGATTAAACTTAAACATTGTTTCATAAATAAAACATTAAAATGTTTTCAAAAAATCAAAATCCATTCTTAAAAATAGCTTTCGGTTGAAAAATCTATTCAGATAGAACAACCACAGTTTCTTCAAATTTAATCCACTCTTGTTGAAAAATCTGTTTCAAACATCTGATCAGATAAAACAACCACTGATTGGTTGAAAATCTGTTTGAAACCTCTGATCAGATAAAACAACTGTTTTCCATTATATATATATTAAAAATAAAATAAAATAAAAAATCCATCAGTACTTTGGCAAACCTCAACAGCTGTTTACCATCTTAACAATTGTTTGCCACGTCTGCACTATCATATGTTTGCCACGTCTGCTCTCAAAAGCAGTGCTTTGGCCACCTCAGCGGTTTCATCAGAGGCTATAAAAACAGTTATTACACTATCTGATTGTATTCAAAATACTGAAACCGCCTTCTCCAAGCTCCAGCTTTCAACCTAATTCCTTTAATCATCCTGCTCGAAATCCAAAACATGGATCTTCAAGCAACAGCCCCTCACAATTACCTACCATATCTGGCTAAAACAGATGAAAACATTCCATTCCACACCATCATTGACGTCATTCTCAAATCCGAATACTTGCCTGTCCTCATCGCTGATTCCCCCATTTACATTGACACTCTTCAAGAATTCTGGATAAATGTCGAGACCTTGCTACAAGACAACAAGCCAACAACCATAATTTCAAAAATTGGAGAAACACATGTCACCATAACCCCCCAGTTTATATCCATAACCTTCTCTCTCAACGAGTTGGCAGGTATGGATTCTTTCTCTAAGGCTGAACTTCACACAGAGTTTTTAAAAAAGGGTTATGATTCACAAATGATTGGAGCAACAATTTACAAAAAACATTTCCCACCAGTCATGAATTTTTTCTTTCCTACACTCCCTATCTGTCTCTCGGCTAAAAAAACTTCTTTCAATGAAAAATCATTGAATGTTCAGTACTTGGGATATGAAATGTTGTCAAAATCTGACTACAATCTATCCCAAACACTGTTTCTAGATTTAGTAACAAATGTGAAGGGAGTCAAGTGTGGGTCAAACAATGCTTTTCTTTTATACCAAAGACTTTTAAGCTTTATCCTACAAAAGGTTTTACTTGAAAAGGATTTCAAAAAGGGGAAATCTCATCAAATGAAGAGCCTATCCTAAGAAACTTCTACAAGAATCCTGGGTCCAATCACCCAAGAAAAAAGTGTCAAAAGTTAATGTCTCTAAAACACAAGAAAAGGGTGCCAAGACAACAACTGTTGTCCAAACCTCTGTTGCTGAGCCCACTACTCCTGGTGATCATGGCACTACATCCAGTGCTGTGAAACCCACACCAGCCACCTCCAGAAAGAAACATCCATACACTAAACCCCCCAAAAAGAAACCAAAAAGGGTAACTCTGGAAGATGATATATCTATACCCATCCAAACTGCTCATGCATCCTCTCAACAAACAAGCACTGTTGATACTTCCTCTCAACAGATGGATATATCTATACTCATCCAAACTGCTCATGCATCCTCACAAAAGGGTCATGTTGTAAGCCAATAGGACACACATCATGAAGCATATGAGTCCCTTGACCATATGTTCAAAAGCCCTTCTCCCGGGGCTGCTTCTCTTTTCACTCCCCAACCATCACCATCACATGTTCTACCTGTAACACCCCAACCGATGGCGGAAACATCGGGATGTCACGTATTGATGATTGTTCAGTAGCTCATGGTAAATAATAAATTTCAATAATTGCTTTAAATACATTACATACAATTGTTCTACAAGAATTTGTACATTAATATGAAAAATACTAGATACACATCTTCAAGCATCAACTCTAATTATCAAGCAAGCTATAACCTGAAACATGTTAAGTTTGAAAATATTTTGGGTCAACAAAAGTTGGTGAGAATTACATAGGTTTTGATAATCGAATAAAGCTTGTACAATTCAAGTGTCATGGCAAGTCTAGTCCATATGTGAAAACATACTAGAAGTAAATAGAGTGCATAATCAACCCTTGTGACTGTTATATTGTGGTCCATCCCATACACGCTCATGGTTCACTCGATTATGTTATGCGATAACAACCACTCACGCTACCTTTGTAGGAGGCACGTATCCGGGTGGGATTGTCAGTCCAATAGATCTATTATTGTATACCGTCGGCTGATCAATGTTAATGATTATGCTAGAATTGTGCTTACCCTAGTCATGTTTAAGACATAATGCAATATTGAAAAACACATAGACACTTTATGATTGAATTGCATATAGAATGTTGTAACATGTTTCACCCCAAAAATAGTGAATAATAGAAAAGGGGCCATGTAAAACTCACCTTAGCAAAATGTTATGTCTCGTGAAAAATAGAATATGTGTTGCCCAACAATGCCAAGTATTACCCTATAATTAAGGTAATAAATATGTCTAAGTCTTTCTAGTCTACAAATATATTCTAGGGCTTCGAATTGGGGATAAGTGCTTGTTTGATTAATAAATAAAATGTTTGATAAATAAGAGAAATTTGATAAATAAATAAACAAAAGTATTTTTGTAAATTTTAAATTAAGGATGGTCACAATAATAAGTTTTAAGTATGAAAATAATTTTTATAAAATTATTTCCTTAAAAATAGAATATTAAATCTATTTATTTCAAATTGTCAAAATATAACTTTAATATTTAAAAATACAAAAGTTAAAGAATTATTAAGTTAAAAATTGTATTTCTATTCCAAATAAAGAGAAATAATTTATATAAATTTTTGGTGCAAAAATGTTGAAAAATGATATTATTATGATTTATTTATGATTAAAACTATCAAAAATTGATTAAAAATATTAAATAAATGATTTTTCAGATATAAAAATCATTTCAAAAAGTTTATTGTTATAAAAACTCAGAATAATTTTTGTGGAAATTTATAAAATTGTTTTGATATTTTTATAGAATTTTATAAATAAAATACAATAAACTTGAATTATTTATTATATATATTAAATAAATAAATTTTTGAAAACTAAAAATTGTATGTTAAACTTTTTCACTAGATTAACATAAAATAATTTTTTGTAGAATTTTTAAAAGAGTTTTAGTATTTTAAAATGAATTTTTAAAAATATAAAGGAATATATATATATATATATATATATATATATATATATACTTAATTAAAAAGAATGTTTGTTGATGCCATGGTTCGAACCCGGGTGTGACACCTGGCTAACTCCGGTAACTAACTTTTTGAAAACTTAGTAGGTCTACCTTAGCGAGTCGCGCATACATTACACATGACAGGGTCAGTCGAGTCGAGTCGTACATCATTGGGGTTTTAACACACACATGTCTCGAGTCCCGGGAATTGGTGAATGAGTGTGAACGTGTTTGTTTTCATGTATTATGTGTTTATAATCATTACATGACTTGTCGTATGTGAAAACGTGTTAACATATGTTAAAACGAGGTTTAACGCGCAAAATACACAGAACCAGACCCTGTAGGCGATTAGGAAGCCCTAATCGCCTACAGGAGGTCGATTAGGCTTGCTTAGGGGGCGATTGGGGGCTAATCGCCTGATAGGGTAGGCGATTAGCAGCCCTAATCGCCTGATAAGGCTGCACAATCGCCTGACGTGTTTTAAACGACTAGAAACGCCTATAAATACCACCCTTGACCTCCAAAACACCATTTGTGCAACCCTAGCCGTCCCATAGCCCATACCAACACACAAAGACCCTCTGGAACCCGTTTTTACATCAAAACAACCATTTCCAAACTTATTCCATCATTTCCTCTTAAATCCAAGGTGTGTTCTTCAAACCCAAACCTTTAAATGATTATATTTTGTTCCCTAAAATTCCAGACCTGACTTATAAATGTTTTTGTCTTTGAAAATCCATTAAAAACCGTTTTTAAACAAACCCAAACCTTTATATGCGTTATATGTGTTATATGTGATTAAATGTAGGATTTTTAAGATTGAAACATGATTGTCTTTGTGTTATTAAGGTGTTTATGGCTATTACAAGTTAGTATGATGATGTTCTAGGAGTTTAAATGGTTTTGGTTGTATATTGTTGATGTTTGATGTTTTGACCCATTTGAATGATTTTGAATGGTTAAGGATGCTATGAGGTGTGTTGTTGATTGTATGATGTTAGGGTTTGCTTTAGGATGATGCTAGAGTAGTAGGATACTATCGGACAACGTGGTTATGTGATGAAATCTGGATATTTGCTATTTAGGGCAAGTTCTTGCATGTTGATGTGATGTTTACATGTTAAGTTTACTATTTTGGGAAAACGCTCGCATTCGGGACTGTTGGAATGATGAAAACTTAGGGGTTTTGCTTGAAATATGTTTGTTAATGTGTTAGGACTGATATTGGGTGTTTACACCTGTTTCGGATCTGATTTGGAGGGTTAAACACGCGAAATTGCGTCGCGCAGCAGCTGTAGGCGATTAGCCTTCCTAATCACCTGATGTGGTAGGCGATTAGGCCTCTTAGCAGGCGATTAGCCTCTCAATCGCATGCTAAGGTAGGCGATTAGCATCACAATCGCCTGTTGACCATCCCCAATCACATGTTGACTTTTCCTAATTGCTTGCTAAGTTCCTAATCGCATGTACTGCTGTTATAAGTGTATTTTGACATTCCGAAACCCGATTCGACACCTAGGAACATGCTAGGAACCCCGTGACATGCCTAGTAACATAGTCACACGTGTATGGACTTGTTTGTGCGTTATTTGACATATGTGTTAGACTCGTTGAACTTTAACACATGTTAAGTACTAAGTTGCATGATTTGTGTATGTTTGAGTATGACATGAACACGTGGAATGTCGGGTCACCAATGGGATGTCGAGTCTTGTCTTACGTACTCTGGTTGTCGGTCAAACATGTTTTTCGGACACATAATGGTCATGGACTGGACTTAGGGACTAATGAACCCGACGGGTTATTAGTCTAACTTGACGCATATCTTATGATAGGTCGCCACTAGTTGGGGCTATCATATCATACAAACGGTTTACTCATATCACATAAGCGGTTTACTCATTAAACGGAAGACGCAACCTAAGGTGAGTTCACAGCCCCACATTTTACGGTTTTTGCTTTCGGGGAAGAAACATGCTTAAAACTCTATTATGACTTATGGCTCGGTTTCATCTTAAACTCTTTTATGACTTATGACTGTTTTTCACGTTATACTATGGCTTACTTATTATTACTATACGGTTCATCAAAAAGTCCCTTAGAAACCACTAACATGGGCGTATGGCGGGGAAATATGGATAGCGCTATTGGGAACTGACAAGCCCCACTCGACGGTTGGACCGGGCGGGTGCATATTGTCTCTAATAAAACAAGGTCTACCGGTGATGACGGTAGCCCATAGGAAACTAAGGGTCAGTAAACGGCATAGTCAGCAATGGTTTCACCCGTATGAGTATCTTATTCTGCGCCTAGCTAGCGTTCTCACAAGCATAGTAGTAACTGTGATGGTAACGGTTTTCGAAGGATCACTTTAAACGTTTAAATAAAACCTGTGAACTCACCAGCATTATATGTTGACTCTTTTAGCATGTTTTCTCAGGTCGCTAAGGTAGCAGCTGTCAGATAGGCGCACGGAGTCGCACTGGAGTCGTCTCGCGTCTAGGGTCTCATTTGCATGTCTTGGAATTGTTAACTTTTGAACTTATGTTTTATTTCTGCATGACTTTTGTAAACTCTGAATGCTTCCGCACTGTTAAATGTTGGTTTTAATCTTATGCATGGTTTTTGTTTACGTATGTTTTTACATTTAGACGTCGTTTATTGTGACCGTTGACTTGGATCCTGGTGTGTCACACGCCTCGCGGTAGAACTCCGCACGTGGGAATTTGAGGGTGTGACAGATTGGTATCAGAGCCAATGGTTATAGTGAACTCGGACTGCATGTAGAGTCTAGACTATAGCCGAGTCTCACACACTAGACGGTCACATACATTTGAGTCGTGTCTTATGGTAAACATACTAACCTTGTCGGGGTGTCGGTATCCTTACCACACAGTGTCACATTACCTATCTCATTCTTGGTTATTCCTAGCTTCATTTATCTTCTTCTTCGGGTTTGCAGTCGAGGGAACATGTTTGTTGATCTTTTGAGTTGGTTATATCTTTCTAAGATGCGGGTACCGGGTGACTTGAGGTTCGAGCTCGGGGCACGCCTTGAGGACCATGTAGAGCAATTTATCATTTCGGGTGCACACGAAATCATAAGTTGAAATGCATGGAAGACTTGGTGGATCTCGTGTTGGGATCAATGGTCACGTTCGAACCCGATCCTAGGCTTTTCATATTCTCTTAGTTTAGCGTTGGTGATGGATCTGAGTATTTGTTTCTTGTTCTTTCTCAGAAGATGTCAGGACGCACTGGAGGACGCACTGGGGGACGACGTGGAGGCCGCACTGGTGGGGGTAGAGGTGGTGGTAACATCACCTTGACGTATGATGAGCTCAATGAGATGATGCAGCAACAGTTGGGCATTGCATTAGCTGCTTTTCAGGCTGCCCAGCAAACTTTCATGGGTGCTACTGCTCCTCCGGTTCAGGCAGGTGTTGCCTACAAGCGGTTTAAGGATTGTCAGCCCCTCAGCTTCCAGGGTACGGAGGGAGCTGTGGAGTTGCTTCGGTGGTGGGAGAAGACTGAGTCGGTGTTCGCTTTATGTGAGACTCCAGCAGTGGATTGGGTGAAGTTTGCTTCGGGGACTTTTGTAGGACCCGCCCTGACGTGGTGGAACTGCGTCAGTCAGACACTTGGTCTCGGGGAGGCCAACGCCATGCCTTGGGCGGATTTTGTGCGTAGGTTGAAGGATGAGTACTGCCCGCGAGAGGAGATCAAGAGGTTGGAACAAGAGTACGGGAATCTTAAGATGGTGGGTTCTGAGGTTGAGGAGTACACGATCAGGCACAACGAGCTAGCAGTGATGTGTCCAGGTTTTTCGACACCGGAGTAAAGGAGGATAGAGCAGTATCTTGCGGGTTTGGTGCCAGAGATTGCTGGGTTGGTGTCTGCTAGGGATCCTACTACCATGTCAGAGGCTGTGCGATCGGCTACCAAGATGACCAACTTGAAGATTTCTGAGGGTGTCTTGCCTCCTAGAGGCTCTTCTGTGAAGGCGCCGGCGGATAACAAGAGGAAGTGGGAAAGTGTGGAAAAGAGTTCAGCGGTGGTTCAACGACAACCGGCGGCGAAGAAGGCTGAAGCTTCAGGGTCAGCGTCGGATCAGAAACAAGGGGGCTATGTTGGGAAGAGCCCTAAGTGTGGGCGTTGTGGTTTTCATCACTATGGTACTTGTGAGAATTTTCGTTGTGAGCGTTGTCAGCGGACGGGGCATCTTGCGAAGGATTGTAGGGTCAATCTTTCGTCCAGGGCGACTCAGACTGCTGCTACTACCACCCCTGCTCCACAGGGGAACCAGGGTTGCTTTCATTGTGGAGAAGCGGGGCACTTCAAGCGAAGCTGTCCCAAGTTGAATCAAGGGGGCACAGGGACTGCAGGGAAGGATGGAGACAATGAAGGCGGTGGCCGGATTACTCGTGCTCATGCTTATGTGATCGGTGCTAGGGAGAACCAGGTGGACCCAGACACTGTTACCCGTACGTATTTTTTCTTATCTCTTGTTACGCTTTGCTTTTACTTTTATCCGCATTGTTGTGCGTTCATGTTTTCGGGTGTTTTCTTTGTGGTTTGGTCTCTGTTTCTCATTCTTTGGGTCGATGAGGGTCCTTTGGGGATGCTACTTGGACGGTACCAGTGGGTTAGTTATACCGATCATAGTAGTCTCCAGTAGGCCTTCGATCGGGGGTCTCTTGTCTCATACTCACATTTGGGAAAGTGGTTTCCCGGTTGTTACTGTCACGTTTGGTTCATGACCTTCACTTGTTGTATTTTGGGGAAACGTTACTTGGGCACACACAGAGGTCGACACTCATCACTGTTGAAGCCGAAAGAATCTCGGGACGAGATTCCTTTCAACAGGGGGATGATGAGACGACCCGAAATTTTTTTTTCTTATTTATTTTCTCTCTTCGACTTCGGGAAATTTTCGGGACGAAAATTCTTTCAACAGGGGGATGATGTGACACCCGGCAAACTCCGGTAACTAATTTTTGAAAACTTAGTAAGTCTACCTTAGCGAGTCGCGCATACATTACACATGACAGGGTCAGTCGAGTCGAGTCGTACATCATTGGGGTCTTAACACACGCAAGTCTCGAGTCCCGGGAATTGGTGAACGAGTGTGAACGTGTTTGTTTACATGTATTATGTGTTTATAATCATTATATGACTTGTCGGTATGTGAAAACGTGTTAACATATGTTAAAACGGGGTTTAACGCGCAAAATACACTGAACCAGACCCTGTAGGCGATTAGGAAGCCCTAATCGCCCACAGGAGGGCGATTAGGCTTGCTTAGGGGGCGATTGGGGGCTAATCGCCTGATAGGGTAGGCGATTAGCAGCCCTAATCGCCTGATAAGGCTGCACAATCGCCTGACGTGTTTTAAACGACTAGAAACGCCTATAAATACCACCCTTGACCTCCAAAACACCATTTGTGCAACCCTAGCCGTCCCATAACCCATACCAACACACAAAGACCCTCTGGAACCCGTTTTTACATCAAAACAACCATTTCCAAGCTTATTCCATCATTTCCTCTTAAATCCAAGGTGTGTTCTTCAAACCCAAACCTTTAAATGATTATATTTTGTTCCCTAAAAGTCCAGACCTGACTTATAAATGTTTTTGTCTTTGAAAATCCATTAAAAACCGTTTTTAAACAAACCCAAACCTTTATGTGTGTTATATGTGTTATATGTGATTAAAGGTAGGATTTTTAGGATTCAAACATGATTGTCTTTGTGTTATTAAGGTGTTTATGGCTATTACAAGTTAGTATGATGATGTTCTAGGAGTTTGAATGGTTTTGGTTGTATATTGTTGATGTTTGATGTTTTGACCCATTTGAATTATTTTGAATGATTAAGGATGCTATGAAGTGTGTTGTTGATTGTATGATGTTAGGGTTTGCTTTAGGATGATGCTAGAGTAGTAGGATACTATCGGACAACGTGGTTATGTGATGAAATCTGGATATTTTCTATTTAGGGCAAGTTCTTGCATGTTGATGTGATGTCTACATGTTAAGTTTACTATTTTGGAAAAACGCTCGCATTCGGGACTGTTGGAATGATGAAAACTTAGGGGTTTTGCTTGAAATATGTTTGTTAATGTGTTAGGACTGATATTGGGTGTTTACACGTGTTTCGGATCTAATTTGGAGGGTTAAACGCGCGAAATTGCGTCGCGCAGCAGCTGCAGGCGATTAGCCTTCCTAATCGCCTGATGTGGTAGGCGATTATGCCTCTTAGCAGGCGATTAGCCTCTCAATCGCATGCTAAGGTAGGCGATTAGCATCACAATCGCCTGTTGACCATCCCCAATCACATGTTGACTTTTCCTAATTGCTTGCTAAGTTCCTAATCGCGTGTACTGCTGTTATAAGTGTATTTTGGCATTCCGAAAGCCGATTCGACACCTAGGAACATGCTAGGAACCCCGTGACATGCCTAGTAACATAGTAACACGTGTATGGACTTGTTTGTGCGTTATTTGACCTATGTGTTAGACTCGTTGAACTTTAACACATGTTAAGTACTAAGTTGCATGATTTGTGTATGTTTGAGTATGAGATGAACACGTGGAATGTCGGGTCACCAATGGGATGTCGAGTCTTGTCTTACGTACTCTGGTTGTCGGTCAAACACGTTTTTCGGACACATAATGGTCATGGACTGGTCTTAGGGACTAATGAACCCGACGGGTTATTAGTCTAACTTGACGCATATCTTATGATAGGTCGCCACTAGTTGGGGCTATCATATCATACAAACGGTTTACTCATATCACATATGCGGTTTACTCATTAAACGGAAGACGCAACTTAAGGTGAGTTCACGGCCCCACATTTTACGGTTTTTGCTTTCGGGGGAGAAACATGCTTAAAACTCTATTATGACTTATGGCTTGGTTTCATCTTAAACACTTTTATGACTTATGACTCTTTTTCACGTTATACTATGGCTTACTTATTATTACTATACGGTTCATCAAAAAGTCCCTTAGTAACCACTAACATGGGCGTATGGCGGGGAAATATGGATAGCGCTATTGGGAACTGACAAGCCCCACTCGACGGTTGGACCGGGCGGGTGCATATTGTCTCTAATAAAACAAGGTCTACCGGTGATGACGGTAGCCCATAGGAAACTAAGGGTCAGTAAACGGCATAGTCAGCAATGGTTTCACCCGTATGAGTATCTTATTCTGCGCCTAGCTAGCGTTCTCACAAGCATAGTAGTAACTGTGATGGTAACGATTTTCGAAGGATCACTTTAAACGTTTAAATAAAACCTGTGAACTCACCAGCATTATATGTTGACTCTTTTAGCATGTTTTCTTAGGTCGCTAAGGTAGCAGCTGTCAGATAGGCGCACGGAGTCGCACTGGAGTCGTCTCGCGTCTAGGGTCTCATTTGCATGTCTTGGAATTGTTACAGTTTGAACTTATGTTTTATTTCTGCATGACTTTTGTAAACTCTGAACGCTTCCGCACTGTTAAATGTTGGTTTTAATCTTATGCATGGTTTTTGTTTACGTATGTTTTTACATTTAGACGTCGTTTATTGTGACCGTTGACTTGGATCCTGGTGTGTCACACGCCTCGCGGTAGAACTCCGCACGTGGGAATTTGAGGGTGTGACACCGGGCCCTAGGCCGGTTCGTTGGTTTTAAATCACAAGCCCAGACCAACTGGTCTGGACCCTGAGAACGTTTGATTTCTGATTAAATTAATTATATACTATAAGAGAAATTGATTTATATTCATTTAAAAAGAAAAGATCAAAAACCCGCTTAAATGGGACTCGAACCCGCGTGACTTTGTTTAATAAGATCAGACACAACCACTTGATCTAGATCAGTGGTTGTGTTTGATTCCAGCTCTTTTAAAATATAATATCATGTACTGAAATGTGATTATCCCAAATATAAACGATTCGAGCCCTAGATTTATCAATTGAAAGATTCACACAACAATAACCCAATTAATCATAGGGTTATTGTTGTGTGATTGCCGAAGATCAAAACCCACTGCGAAAAGAATGCTTACAATAACGAATTGTATGATTTAGTTCGGTCAACAGAAAAAGTCAACTTCGAACGAAAACTCAAGAATAGTGGAATTAAACAAGAAATTGAGGATTGAGGGAGTATATTCGGCGAGTTGTGAAGGAATGGGGAGGTCCAATTTATAGGGAGAGGGTTAGGATGAACGAATTGGTAAGTTGACTCCCATAAAGACTATGACACGTCTGATTTGCAGGAATTTGGAAACAATTGATGATGATTGACTGTGCATTATACGCGTATTAGACAGACAATTGGTCAAACATACCATATCAGGATTAAAGACGCGTCCAAAGATGTTGATTGTGGTGATCGATCATCACAGTTGACTTTTCTAAGTCAACTGTTAGTATAATAACATGATATAAATATAAATTGGGTTGGAGAAATAACACGAAAGCCGTGTAGCCCAGTTGGTTGGGTCTGTTGTGTTGGTGACCCGGCTTGGGGCGCGGGTTCGATTCCCGGCCCAAGCATAATATTTTTGACATTTAATTCTTATATATATATATATATATATTATATATAATTAATATAGTATTAGGGTTCCAAATACGCCACAATAATAATTAAAAGCGAATAATAATAATGAAACTTGACATTTTTTTTATTCCAAATAATTGTAACGTACAAGTATTAATGCGTAATGTTACACTACCCACCATGCAACCATTGTTCAAAGTCATTGATAAAACTTAGGATAATCCCAGTTCCTATCCATCACCTATCACTGATAGCATACTTCCACAAGTGACTAGGTCTGAGAAAAATCAAGTGACTAACACATGAACAGATGAGGCCACACCTCTTGAGTTACATGTAACTCAAGGTGTTTTTCAAGTGAAGCAGCCACTACTGTTGTAGAGACCATTGTTTCACAACAGGACAATCGTTACATCCCCAAGACTTCCTTGAAGCAACAACTGATGAGGCCAGAATTGTGACCCCAAAACCAGTTGGAAGTCCCCAGAACCAAGACAAAGGGGCATCTGATTTCTTTTCTATGGACTCACCTCCTAGAACTAAAACAGTTACAACTACCACTTCGGGTAGGAATTTAGATGATCCTATTAAATTAGGTGATGAATTAAGATATCAGGAATTGACGGAGAAAGTTATAACCATTGAATCATCTGTTAAAGAAATCAAGACTGATATCAAGACAATGATGCAAACTTTGGCTACCCTCACCAAAAGTCAACCATCCAAAGAAGACATTGCTAATGAGTTATGGAAGTCTGTTAGCCCCATCATCATAGCTCATCGTAAACTAGCAGATTAAACCCATGAAACATATACGGCTCAAATCAGAACCATGGTGGATGCTAGGAACCTAGTTACCCAAGCATACATTAAAGCAATTAAAGATCATCTGCTGAAGACCACTGGCTGTGCCCCCACAACTATTTTAAGGGATGAAAATGATAATGAATTCACTGCTTATGATGCCAAAAAGGGGGAGAGTGGCAGAGATAGACTGTCAAAGCTAGATCCCTTTGGATGTCCACCTTCTCAAAAAGGTCAATCACAAAACTCTACTTCCAACAAACTAGGGTCTGCTACTTCAGCTCCACAACAATCCACTGCTCAAACCACTGCTACTGCTGAACCTGCCAAAGCTGATAAGGCAAAGAATATTGATAAATCTGCCAATGTCATGGCTGAAGAGGCTGCTGAAGCTATGCTAAAAAGGTGTGAGACTTTGGAAGTCAAGGTAGAGGCTCTTGTGCAGAAGAAACAAGAACAACAATAGGAGATAGAGGATGTTGGCTCCTCTAAAAGGAAGAAAATGTCTGCAAAACATGTTAGGCAACCACCATCCAAAACCAAAACCTCTGTTCCCAAATCATCTGCTACAACCACAACCACTGAACCTACCACCACTACAACCACTGTACCAATCATCACAACAACCACCATCACTACACCATCTATTCCTATACCACCCACATCACCATCTCAACCCCAAACATCTGCTGGTCCTACACAAGTGACAACAGATGATAACCCATCCACTGCTTCCCAAACACCTACATCTCCTCTGATCCTGTACAAAAAAAGAGAAAATCAACCTTTGTGATACAAGATGAGAATATAGAGATCACACCAACTCCCATTTCATCACCAAAATCTGTACCCATTCCAACGATTCCATTATCATCTTTTAACCACACACTTCCAAATTTGCATCCCATAGACCACCATCAAACATCACACCATTGGCTGCTCAGTATCCTCTTGAGCTTGATCTACTCAAGTGGGAAATTAAATCCTTCTATAATACTAAGGACCCATCACAAAGAACTTTCCAATCTCTCCCAAATCTGCCTATACCCAAAAACATTGATGAATACCTGAAACTAAAACCAGTGCAGACAGATTTGTTCAGAGCATCCATTCAGCAGAGCTTAGCAAATTGAGAACGATTGAAGATTTTTCTAAGACCCTGAGCAATTCCATGTCAAACATGCCAATCAGTGGTGAATTGGAGAAGGTAGTCAGGGAATCTATTCTTGATCAAATCATCGCAACTAAGCCTTACAAAGCAAATAGAAAACAATTTGCAAGTTGGACCACTCATGCCCTTCAAGAAGAATTATACAAAATTGAAGAATTGACCAAGAATCCTACTCAAGAGGCTTTTGCTCATGATTTCAGAAAAGGCAAAGACCAAGTCATAGCCTTGAAACATAAAAGAATGAGGGAAGAAATAGTTGCTGCTAAGTATGGACAGATGAGGTCTGTGACAAGATGGGATGAGCTGAGTTTAGTTGAAACATACAAGAAACTTGAAGAGAATAGAAAAATTGATCCTACACTACCAAGAAAACCAATCTATCCTGATGCACCAGCGGTTAGAAAACCTCAACAGACCTTTACTCTAGATAGCCTACTCTCAACATCTGATCTCTCCATAGCTGCCAAGAAATAGTATAAAAGATAGAAGCAGATGTTTGAAGAAGATGAAAGAGAGTTTGTTGAAACTTTTGTGAAAGAAGGGATTTTCAACTAAGTTCATTACTTCTCTGACCCTGTCATTGAAGAATTAAGAAGAATCATTGGGAGACCTCCATCACCAAACTCATCTCAAATAAATCTGCAACTTAAGAAATCCTCAGATTTAAAAATTATAAAGTGGAAGCTCAAGAAAGACACCTACGAATTGACTCTGCTCAGATCGGGTGGAGAAACTCAAAAGATAAGAATGGATGATGCATATGGTCTCTGTGCAGATGATCTCGAAGACCTTCTAAACTTAGAGGTTGAATGAGATGCTTAAGACTTGTTCTCTTTAAATTCTGAATTACAATTCAAAGGGCAAATTAGAGAAAGTCTGATGAGGAATAAAGATCAACAATAAAGGTTGAGTTTTGGCATCATCTGTTCTAGGAGGAGATTGTTGGGTCTGCTGACTTGGAGAAGAACAGATAATCTGAAAAGCCAAAACATACTATATATATGATACATAATAAAACAATAGTTTACATGATAAGCTTCCCAAAAGACTGTTGATTCCTAACAACTGTTGTTCCTCCAACATCTGATGAACAAGTGCTGATCACAAAGGACTGTTGAAGAAACAACTACTGAGCAAAAGACTCTTGAAGACAAGGACTGTTGGAGCCAACAACACTTAGGCTCCAACAGATGATACAAGCCATCAGAGTTTTACCTATCAGCTATTTAGTTATCAATGTTTATCTATGTAACTGTGTTTGTATGGTCAGATGTTTTATGTTATTATAATTCGTTAGTTGTCACCATCTTAGGTGATGTCAGCCGTAGGTCATCAGAGATATTGTGTATTGTACAAATCTGTGTTGGCTAATGAGAAGTACGATTTGAAAAAAATTATCTTGTTTGTTTTGATTTATAGTTTACTATAACACTGCACTTTCCATTATTGTTTATCTACATTCGTATTTCATTTATAAACAATCAAAACAAATCAAACTTAGATCCTAACACAGTGAGCCAGATCATTTGGCAGTTTGCTGCCTTTCACTATTTAAGGAAAAATTTGATGCCACACCGTCTCTGAACATGCACTCTTTCCCCATTTTGTACTATGTGCACTATTTCAACATTTTTACTATTTCAATACAAACCAAACAGGTGGTGGAATTTCAAGTAACCCATATGCAACCACTACTCTCCTAATTTGTATTTGATTTCTGCAGATGTATAAGGCTTTCCAGGCCGCATGGTAACCTACAATGAAGATAATTTACAAACATTTAATGTTGAACAATGAAAAGCAAAAAACTACCACAAGCTTTGAAACCATTTTCAATTTCATAAAAGTGCTAATTCGACTAATTTAATTATGCATAAATTGATTTGTATTAGCTTACATGGATCAAAATAAAAGAAGTACTCCAACACTCCCTAAGAAACTAAGCGATTATAGTTCATCGAAACTTGTAGAGGCTCACATCCTCACTCATTACCTATCAAATACAAAACAAAATACGATGTCGTAGACTAATCCCAAGCATTTAGACAATTTTTGAACTCACATTTTACAATGCATGAATGGGTTCAAATTTTATATAAATAGTTAGTCTATTAAATCTAAGACTGACTAGCCTTGTATCGTCCGATATTCGCTTTCAATTTTCAAGAACTTTCAGGTTCGTGTTCGTTATTGATCTTTGCTTAACCCAAATACCGACCCAGGAGGGACAAACCATGGACCGTATTGATTAGTTTGGTTCACACAAAGTTATGTTTTAAACTGGTTCAGATCCAGCTCAAACCGATTTTAAGAATGGCTCACCTCGCCTGGGCGCCTAGGCATGAGCCTTTGACATTAGAGAAATAAACATTAGTGATAGCTTTTGTATATTTGTTTATGACTTCGTACAAAATGACCATTTCAATTATGAAGGGGAATACAAAATTATTACATGAACATAGGTGTTTTGAGTGGATTGGATGCCTGTGTTGTGATAAGAGTAAATGGATAGGGAGCTTTGAAATTATAACTTAGAATGATTAACCAAATGCAGAATGAAAGCATACTTGCATCATAAAGTACTAGAAAACATGGTAACAAAGTAGCAAGTACTATGAGTGTATTTTTAAGCGTATGAAGAACGACATACCTAATTTACAATTAGGTAAAAAAGTTTAAGAACATGGTAAAATAGTCTTCTCTATATTCATGCCATTCACCACAACCTGTAAAATCAATACACTTAACAAAAAGCACAAAAAAGAAAAAGAAAGGATATCAAAGGTCTTGAAGGAAGCCAGATTAATCTAACCTTAGATAGTTAATTTTTTTCCTTAGCATAACATGTTTGCAGTTTACCATCATAAATAATATTATTAGCATTAATACATCTACAATGAACACAAACATGATAGTTTCAAAAATAAAATAAATTTATTTTATGAAAATTTAAAAAAAAAAGCTTATTTACCTAGAATACAGTTGAAACTTTTTGCAATGGCCGCAAAACCAATCGAAACCAAGTATAAGGCGTAGTGTTGCTCCGGCTTTAGTTGGACTGAGACAAAATGCAATGTTATATCCATACCTTTTGTCACACCCCGCCAAAGCGGAAACGCGAGGTGCGACTTCGAATGATTTCCAAGCACAAAGGTCACACGAGCAATGTTATATCCATACCTTTTGTCACATTCCTTTGTCAAACATAAAGTTAATTGTTCAAATTCAAAACCATTGTATAAAAATGTTTTGGGTTAAGATAACAACACAACGGGTCAAAAGGAGGTATCCCATAAATGCTCGCACGCGACCTTCACAAGTTCCATGATCCATGCTAATTTCCTGAAAAACATGCATGTAAAAATATAGGTCAACATAAAGTTGGTTAATTCACAGGTTTTCTATATGTTGGACATGTAATCCAAAACAGACTAAATTACCGCCTAGCTAGGGTAATAATTTATATCTGATCTGACATGAGCCCTTAACCAAACCTTGACGTGTTGTTCCTCTCCTATTGTACACTAAAGACAATGAAATAATGAGAAATACAAGCACTCTTTTGATACCTGTCATCCGCTCAGAGCGGTTGACCAAGAGTGGGGGTGTCAACCCACTAGATCTATTCCGGTGTTTCGTGGCTAAGTCCATAGCTAATGGTTATGGTATAATGTATGACACGAGGGCTTAATGGATCCTGAACCTTAATGTCTCATGTTCACATAATAGCCATGATTGTAACTGAAAACTGTACGCATGTTTTTTGACCAAAAAAATGTAAAAATAGTAAAAGGGGCCGTGAAAAACTCACCTTTTGTGTGTCTGGAAATGAAATACCGAGCCTGGAGCTAGAATATCTGACCTATGTGTCCTATGTAAGAAGGATCATTTTAGGTCTATTCTACTTGTGTTATCTACCAGTTGTCCACTTGTTATGTTTGGCCTTTTTAACTTAACCCTTTAGGTTATGTGTGTCTTGGTGTAGGGATTTATGTATTTAATCATCTTGTTTCCCCAAAAGATACAATGTCTTTTCTTTAAATACAAAATATTAAGGTTTCTAGGTGTAATCTCCCTATTATCACACCCATGTCTTGTGTTGTTAGACACATATACGTACCATGTTTATGCATTTTTACGTACCGGGGTGCGGGTGTGCATTCACATGTTATAGGTTTTAACCCTTTAAACCAATATACATGTAATTTAGTGACATCATTTCTTATGAAAATTTATTCTTTATTTGACAAAAGAATGTGTCCTTGTTAGTCTTGTTATAGAATTTACACTTTCCATATGACTTGCAACTTATCAAAAATAATGTTTCATGTTAGTGAGTTAGAAATCTCACTAACTTTCTTATGAAAACTTTCGGCCATTAGGACAAATATATACATATGTATATTTCGGCCATTAGTTGGTGTATACACACATACATTTTCCAACTAACTTTGTATATTTCAAGACATAAGCCTACTTGTTTAACTAAGTTATAGTTACAAGTCTTATTATCAAATGAACAACCTGTTTATGTATGTAAAAGCACAAACATAAAACATAATCTTAAGGTAAGTGGTATACCTCCTAGTGAATCAAAGGGTGGGGGATTTAGGGACTTGTAATTCCTTGGTTAAGATCCTTGATACCCTAATGTCCCTTAGAAAGGTAATGGTTTGTGGTGGTAGTGGCTTGCGGCCTATAGGGGTGGCTGAAGGTGGTGATGGTGTGGTTTTGTGTTAGTGAAACTTGGAATGCTAGTGTGGCTTCACAATTGGATCCTCTTGCCCCATATATATACACGATTGAGGGAGAGAGGGAAAGAGAGTCTTGTGAGCTTTTATGATAGGTCAACTTCCCTAGGTTGCAATGAGATGAAAAGGTGATATCTATAATTGTATAAGGAGTTGACTTGTGGGAATGGGAGCTTGCATGCTCATTTTCGGCCCAATAGAATTGCTCCAAGGTAATTGTGGTAGTCAACTCTTCATAGGTTTGTGTTGATGTGTGTCAGGAAAGCCTAATTTGTGTAAGGTGGCTATGGATGAAAACTATGCAACATGTGGGTTTATGTTTTTAAAGAAAAACATGTGTGCATGTGTGTGTGTGGCTTCTCGGCTGAAATCAAGGAAAAGGGAAAGGAAAGAGGTGTTAACTCAATGGGGTAAGGTGTCGTGTCTTGGTGGTCATCATAAACTTTGGAAGGTCACTTGTTCGTGTAACTAGTTGTATTTGGAAGGTTGTTGGTTTGTGTAGGGGTGTCATGGGTCGATTGGTATGGGGAATGGGCAAAGGTTTTTGGTGTAGACAAAAGAGGAAGTCAAAGAAGCCTGGGGTGTAGTTCATGTGTTTCTATGTTGGTGCTAGGTTTGGACTTATGTTGTTGGAAGTCAACTAAGGTTTCTAGAAGGGTGAACATACTAGTAATTCAACATGGCACACACACACATACATGTATGTATGTCGTGCGTGTGTATATATATGAATAGGAGTGTGTATATTTTTTTGAACATGTTATTACTTGTTTTGTATAATCCCTTTGTTACACATGGTATCTAAATGTTATTGGATGTTCTTGTACATGCCTATGTTAGTCAAAATAATATCTCATTGAGTGTACAACATTTTCTTTTTAACTAGTTGTATTACTAGTCGTCTATTGACATTGTGTTCGGGAAATTTTCGTGTATGGACCTTATTTATTTTTATTCCTGATTTGATTAAAATTGTGAGGTTATGTTCAATTGTGTGGATACCCATACTAGGGCCTAGCCCAATTTTTTATCGCTTCTACCTTGGCTGGATCAACATGTATACCTTTCTCGTTCACCACGTGAACGAGGAAGTGAACTTCACGAATCCAAAAATCGCATTTGGATAACTTGGCATACAGTTTCTGCTCATAGAGTAGATTCAGAATCACCCTCAAATTGTCACACCCCGCCAAGGCGGAAACACGGGGATGCGACCTCGAAATGTTTTCAAGAACAAGGTACAAGCAACACACAACTTATTAAAAAGTACCATCGACGGATGGTCGTTATCATAAAATTATTAAAAACATAGTAACACGGTCTAAAAGCAAGTAAATTGTCTGAAATTCATGAAACCAAAATTACAACATTACGGGTTTGCCAAAACCCTATCCATAGTGGTACTACCCGGTGCATGCTTAAACCCCTCTCTCAATCCCCTGCTACTCTCCATCAGTTACCTGAAAACATGCATAAAAGATTTGTCAACATAATGTTGGTGAGTTCACAGGTTTGTATATGTTTAGTAAACATTTGTAATTCGTGTATGACCAATCATAAGCTATCTAAGCGAATGATCACTGTGCAAACCATGAATCCTGTAACCAAACCTCTTGACTATTGTGCCTCGTGTATTGTACACTAAATACAATGTATATATAGTAGAATACTAACACTCTTTGTCTGTAACTGGTTAGAGCGACTAAACAAGAGTGAGTGTGTTAACCCAATAGATCTATGATGTATTGAAAATACATCAATTTCCAGTGTAAAGTTTGTACAGTTTTTGACTCGTTTAGATAGTGTTTTTATTAGTTTTAGGCTTGTACTTGTCTATTTTATTTAGTATAGGTGTTTATAGATTTTTATTAGTTTTGGGTTTTTTTTAGTACTTATTTATTTATTTTATATTTTGATAGGTGTTCATGGACGTTGGAGCGTAAACGAGCAACTTTGGTCGAATCAAGAACACCCGAGTAAAGAGCACGTAGTTATAATAGTATCTAATAATAATAATAATAATAATAATAATATTGTTATTGAAAAAAACAACGTGACTCATGTCACTTTGGGTCTTCCCAAGGCCCAATAAAGAGGGGAGGATCAGCGATTATTAATAAAGAGGAGCGGAGAATAGATATTATCAATTGGAGAGAAGGCTGCCGAACGACTTTGAAGAACAACACAGCAGCCGCATCAAGAGGAAAAGGGCCAAGGGTTGAAGCCTAGGTGTCAGCACGGGTCGGTTCTAATTCAATACTTTATTTATTTATTCTATTCAAACCCGTTGTGAACGCTATGAATTTATATTGTTTTTATTGTTTTGATTTTATCATGACAATTATTGACTAGATCATAGAACTACCTAGGTTAAAGATGATTGCACTTGAATGATTTAATTTCTTTTGGTTTTGGAACTTTTGGTTATGGATGAATTTTAAAGTAAAGAACTTTTTATTTTCAGGTTTAATGTGTATGCGTATTTAGTTTTGTTTAATTAATTTTTATAAACTCCACTTGCGTTTTTGTGAATGTCTTTCATGTATGAATGCGGGTTAGGTTGCGGACTGGGTGTTAGCAGCTAGTTTATGGTTAATTTCTGCAGGTTATCCATAGGAGTTGTAATTGTTAGTTAGATGATTCTAAGTGTTCTACCAATTCTTAATAGCTGTAAGGTGCGAGATTGTTGGTCTATCTAGGGTGTTTGTGAGCGAAAGATTTTAGCTAAAACAGGATTATACGATCATACAAGTCACAAAACCAGGTGCGGAAACCCTAGTTCTGAACAAATTGATAAAACACAAATCACAACACAATCAAGATCATTTTCAACATCATTTCATAGATTAACTTCTTTCAAATAAGCTTTTACAATCAGTTTATGTTAATCTAGAACACACACACAATTTCTCAAAACACCTCTGAACCTGACCTGAACACAGACACAATTGACAACTTTATTACATAATCAAAATCACAAAAACTATTTATAGACACTGCACGTTCGCCCCTTTTCACTGGTCGAACGTGAGCCTTTTCCACATTCGCCCATTGTAAATGGTCGAATGTGTCTTCTGTTCAGTTTCAATCTTCCTTCGCCCAATGTCATTCTACATTCGCCCATTCTTATCTACATTCGCCCCTTATGTTTACCTTCGGCCAATCACTAACACATGTTAATTATGTTTATCCAATCCTTAGTCGCAAAACGCATCAACAAACTCCCCCTCGACTATTGATTGGATAGTTTTCTCTGTTGGTCCATTGTCTTGTTCATCAACTTGATTCTGAGCTGTTTCTTCTGCTCAGTAGTCATTGGAGGCTCAAATGTTTTCTTCACAGGTTTAGACACATTAGCTATCTTCACTGTCTTACCAAGCTTTCCCTCCAAGTTGCTTCCAGCATTGATGTCATACGCAAAACAAACTCCAACCACTTGAGTGTATTTTCTTGCTTGAGCAAAGTCATTTGGTTCATAGTAGATCGGATTGTAGAACAGCATGATGATGTCTTCAAACGTGCAATTAATCAACCACATAGGATCAAATACATGAACATGCTTGTATTTATCCTTTCCATCTCTCAACACAATCACCGCTTCAGCCTTTCTCCAATCATAATACCAAAAGATGAAATCAGCACTGAAATGCTGTGGCATCGGCATCAACGGTATCTTCCTCATCACGTTAGGTGCTTTGTAAATCAAAGTAACTCGCTTCATATTGGTTTGAGGATCAATATCCCTATGAACTTTTCTACGGGGATATTGAGGCTGAAATCTCTTCCATCTCGTACGACTTTCCCAAACCAATTTATCTGCGCACCAACCGACATGTGATCCATTTACTTCGGCACCTGACATTGGGAATCTGCATAAGTCTCTAACCGCCCAGTATGGTAGAGTAAGCAAGTCACAGAATCTGTTGAAGTACAGAATTCCGGTTTCCCATTTTGCAGCAATACATTTCAGTCTGCCTAAGTAAGTCCACCCAAGAGCTCTGCCTTTGAACTTGTCATTATGAAATCTGTAAAAGTTACCTTGAGCTTCAGGCATTGGTCGGTTCTCCTCCATTTCCTTCAATTTCTTCAAATAATTCTTCAACTCATCAGACTGGTTAGAAGAATCTTTCTTATCAGTACCAAATACCTTCTCTACAAACTCTTCACTCCTTTTCTTAGCTTTCTGTTTAGCTGACTTATTTGGTATCTCAGTGAAGTCAGGAAATACTTCATTTTCATCATCTTGTCTGAAGTACTGGGGGAACTCTTCATGAGTTATATCTTCCATTTCTACTTCATTGTTTTCAGGAGTCTGTACATCATCTGAATGACTTCCAATATCCTTTTCAGGAATATCTGGAATCGATTCATCCATCATAAACTCCTCAAACGTTTTCCCTACCCTCTGTGCAAGACCATCTAGTATTTCTTTCGCCACAGATGCAGGTAATTCCCCTTCTTCAAGATCTGGATCTTCATATTCCAACTCATATCTTAAGTCATCAGTTTGGAATATCTCAGCGAAGCATCCTGTGAACTCAATGGTCCACTCTCTCTTTTCCAACATATCTTTATACAGCTGTTTAGCATCATCAGATAGAGATCTCACCTTCTCATTCCAGAAAATACTTTCATCTGAATCAACGTTCTCACCTTTCTTCTTGGAACTTGATTCTCCAGTATCTTTCTTCTTTGGTGTTCTCTTCTCATAAGTAAAACTGGAAGTATCATCTCCTCCATCATGATCACTACCACTGCTAAACTCATCTCCTTGTTTTCTCCCAGCACCTTCAGCATTATCATCATCATCGTTGTTGTCATCATCATCATCATCACTTTTCTCTGATCCATCATCATCCTCATCATCATCTTCTTGTTCTTTCTCAGATTCAGAATCTTCATAATCGACTTTCTGTTCTTCTTCTTCTTCATCTTCTTCACCCTCTTTCAACTGGGGTGCCCTACTATAAAGCTCTTCAATCAAATTACTAAGGCGTTTGTTTTCATTCCTTAGTTCTTTGTTATCAGCCTTAATCAATTTGATCCTGCCCTTGTTTCTTTCACACTTTCTTTCAAGCTTCTCATTCTTTGCTTCCAATATCTTAATCTTATCATTTATATCATCCTGATTAGATTTTGAAGCAACCACGATCTGAAGCATTTTCTCCTCATTTTGCTTGAATTTGGCAATCTCAGCTTGTTGAGCAACTAACATCTTCATCATATCTTCCGTTTTCTTATTCACTTGCTTCATGACATCGTCATCCACAGTCACTTTCTTTGACTTTGATTTAGATGGCTCAACTTCAACTACTTTCTCCTTCTGAGGCTTTCTAAACATATCGAGCACTTTATCCAAATCGACATTGAATTGATCGATTGGTAAAGTCTCTGCCTCTTTTGTTTTCTTCTGCTTCTTGGCGACAGGTGAAGATAGCTTAGATGGTGTACCAGCATCAGGTAATCTTTTTCCCTTCAATAGCTGAGCTAACTCTTTCTCCCTCAGCTCTTTTACACTTGACTTCTTGGCCATGGTCTTTTGCTTCTTTGTCTTTCTAGGCAAATTCACCACCACAGTATCTCCAACACTCAACTCTGCCAGGTCAACACCTAGACTCTCATCTTCAACTGATTTCTTCCTTCTCTCAGCTTCTTCAATCGACTTATTCAAGGATTCAGACTCACCAACCATAGTGGCCTTACGTTTGGTGGTCCTCACATTTTCATCATCAGAATCCCACTGCTCATCAACCTCAGTCTCTTCTGAATCTACCGACTCTTCGTCCACCAAACCTGATCCTTTCTTTGCTGTCGATTTCTTTCTAACCACTTGTTGCTTAGAACTTCCCTGATCCACAGTCTTTCCCTTGCCCTTCCCTTTGGCTCCAGGATTGACTACTTGCCGTTTCCTCTTAGTGCTTGAATCAACATATACTAAGGGATCATCGTTGTCCGAGTCACTATTATCATGCCTTGCTTTGTTCTTGCCAGGATCAGTGTAATCCGGACGAGCCAAAGCACCAAATAATCTCCTGTTAGGTGGCTTCTCACTATCAGGCACACCTTTGTAACCCTTCATTCTCATCAATGTTCTAATGTTCATATGATCTTGACCTAGGATCATAGTCGGATCCTTTTTCAACATAGGATACTTATAGTCAAAGATCATCATCAAAAATCTCGGATATAACATGAACTTCTTGTTCTTCATTCCTTTCAGCATCTCCAGCATATGATCAAGAATCATCCCAGATACGTTAAATGGTTTGTTGAGTGTCAACGCAACCATTAACGAACTTAAACTCCTTCTCATGACATCATATCCACCACTCACACACCCAAATACGTGGATAAGAACATGTGCAAAATACTTATACTGCACTCCCAGCTTCCCCTTATACATAGATCCGTCAGTAATTGGACCTTTGTATTTCATTCGTAAGAAACACGCTTTCTGTTCTGTCCATGACAACTCCCTGGGATCTTCACTATCTTCAAACTTTATCTGTAACGCTTCCCGAATATCAGCTTCAGTCAAGAACATCTCCATATCCTGAATCTTGCTCTTGATGATCGTTTGATTCTCCCAGTAGTCATACTTCGCATTTTGGTAGAAATCTTCAATGATGTCTTTGTATATGATGGTTGGTGTGGCTAATGCATGAACTATCCTGCTCCTCTTCAGAAACTCTATGATCCCGGTGAATTCCGTATTCTTCTCTACATCACCGAGATATGCGCAACAGTTATGCGACCTTTCAAACGGCCAACTGCTTGGAACAGATGTTTCTGCCTCTGGCACTGGATCTGGAACTGTAATCTCTGCTGGAGTTTCCACATTAACTGCTGGTGCTTCAACGTTCTCAGATTGATCAGCCATCTGCACATTAAAATCAAATAAACACGTCAAAATACAAAAACGACAAAAATTATAAAAATTCTGGTCAAAATATACTGCACATTCGCCCGTTTTGGAATGGTCGAATGTGAGTTTATATGGTCGAATGAGAAAATTATGGTCGAATGTGAAATTGTTCTTAGTAAAAAGTCACATTCGTCCAAATTATTCCACCTTCGTCCAAAACAATTCCACCTTCGCCTGTTTATTTCAACCGAAGGTGAAATATATTTCCCCCAAAATTTGAAATTCTGCCAAAATTGTTTTCAACATTTCATTTTGATTCTAATATGACCTAACATGACCGATTAACACTTGTGTATTACCAATTGTCAAAATTATTCAGTTTTCATGAGTTTTAAAATAAAATTAGGTTTAAACTGGTTCAATCAATCAAACGAACATCTAAACATAGTTATAAACCTAATTCCATTTGTATTCTCCCCCAAAAACTTATGAAAAGTGATCGGAAACAAAAATCAGTAGTTAACAAACATTTTAAACCCATAAAATTGAAACCCTAGGTCCTATTCATAAAACGATCAAGTCTGATCTGAATCTTGGTCCATTACCTGCAATTATAGTCTTAAAATGATCAGTAAAGGTCAGGGAACAAATCAGTGAATCACAAGAAAAACGAGCAACAAGGTCTGGTTATCAAGAAAGTTTGAAAATTTTTTGAATGTGGGGCTCGAACCTGAAATGGTGTATTTATAAGAGGCCACGTTCGCCCGTTTGGTGTGGACGAATGTGGGTGAAGTCCACATTCGCCCCAAATGAATGGCACGAATGTAAAACCAAGCCACCTTCGCCCCTAATTAAAGACCCGAAGGTGAAAAATGTACCCGGAAGTGGAATTGACACCCGGAAGTGAAAAATTCCACATTCGTCCAAAACCATTATGGTCGAAGGTGAGGATTTTTCCACATTCGACCCATTTAAGGGGCGAATGTGAAATGGAAAAATCTGAAAATTTTGCCAAATCACGAATTCGAATCCCGTTCAACATTTTTCAATCCGTTAAACTTCCAAAACTCAAATTTTCACATTTTGAATAATACAAAGCCCAGATGGGATTATCAAATCTCAGAAATTGACCATCAAGCATCCCCGGTTATCAAAAATAAAGCAGAAATGCAAATCTTTTTGGATTTTCTGAAATTTTATCAAAACACACCTAAAATCTTTTTGGATTTTGTATCTTTTTGACAATAAAAGTAAAATGCAACAATGTAAAATGCATCAAAGTAAATGAAAGCAGTAAACATTTTGTGATTTCCGGTAAGAGGATCATATCAGTTTTCTGAGAAATCTGAACACAGCGTTGAGCTGTTTCAATATTATCATTAGAAACAATATGTGACACGGCAATTGCTGATATTGTGATCCACGTAAGCTCACATGCAGATAATTACGCAATGCTTTAAAATGATACGAATTAGATGTATTAGACTAACACATTGTGGTTCCCACACACACGACATACTCCCGTATCAAGAAATAAATGCACAAAGACTCATTGTAAAGCGTGATTATGCTTTCGTCGTCTGTAATTGTTCAAGATATAATGCATAGAGGTATACAGGTCAGCAAATTAATGCAGCAAAGTAACATATGCATTATACCAGGTTGAGGACTGATATTAATCATGATTTGCATCAATGATTAATACGATATTATAGATAATCTTTGATCATCATATAACATGGAAAGTTCCTCAATTCGATAACTTTAGGATTTGGCATATAGCTTCTTTTATAAAGACATCCTGTCTGATCTAGGTCCGTAATGACTTACAGCAGAAGATCAGAAAGGCTATCCCCAGACAACTAATAACATAACGACCCTAAACCTCCGAGTTTTGTACAAATACCCTATCAAACGAAATTACGGTACTAAGACCATATGCCCATGAGGTGTTCAGCCACAAACGCGTAGTTTGTTATGTTTGTATCACTAAAGCACGCAATATGTAGTCTACGAAGCCTATCAGCATATCACACGTAATCAACATACGTCTCATTTTACTATACAATTCTTTAGCCTGTGCCAGATCCCCACTGATGTACTATCATTTCCTCTTTTTATCCAGGAAATCATTTTGGTTTTTCTAATTTTTAGGTATTTTGAAAATTTTTCAATGTTTTTGGTTTTTCTGATAAAATAAATCCCCCTAAAATAAAGAACATATTTTTGGGTTTTTAATTTTTCTGAAAAACAAAACAAAAATTTTGAAAGAAACAATCCACTTGAAAGCATCAACTTCTTTGAGGATTAAGCAACCCCCTCGAAAGCATCAACTTCTTTGAGGATTATGATAGTAAAGAGAAATTCCCAATTAGCAAAGAGAAATTCCCAATTAGCAAAAATTTAAAAACTAAAATTAAAAAGCGATAAACCGAGGTGCCGATTAGTCCTGTTTTTCCTTTATATTGTTTACTTTTAAAAGATATTCAAAGCGGGATCTGTCAAATGCTTTTGTAAACAAATCTGCACGTTGGTAGTCAGTATGGATTTTGACCATGTCTATCAATTCCTTAGCGTAACAATCACGGATAAAATGATATTTAATCCGGATATGTTTCGCTTTAGAATGATTTTCAGTATTTTTAGTTAATGCAATTGCGGCTTCATTGTCACAGTGAATAGGGGTTTTAAGAAACAGCAAACCGTAATCGACCATCTGTTGTTGGATCCAGAGCACTTGCGAACAGCAACTCGAGGCTGAAATGTACTCGGCTTCACATGTAGACAGTGCGACGGAAGTCTGTTTCTTGCATTGCCAGGTAATTAACCTGCTCCCTAAGAACTGGCAACCAGCTGTCTTGATTTGCTATCTTTGTCACAGCCGCCCCAATCTGCATCACTAAAAGCAATAAAATCAAAATCATCATCATTAGGGTACCAAAGTCCTTTTGATGGACAACCCTTCAGATATCGAAGGATACGCTTGACCGCCGTCAGATGACTTTGTTTCGGCTTCGATTGATAGCGAGCACAGAGACACGTTGCATACATAATATCTGGTCGAGACTCTGTCAAATACATCAGAGATCCGATGATTGCTCTGTATGTAAATGGATCTGTCAGCTCCCCCTTAGCGTCCACTCCAATCCCGTGATTGGGCTGAATCGGGGTATCCATCGGCTTAGAGTCCTCCATCTGGAATCGGCTCAAGATGTCGGCTACGTATTTCGTCTGGTGAATGAAGATCCCATCGGGTCTTTGGTCCACCTGTAAGCCGAGGAAAAACTGCATCTCCCCCATAGCGCTCATTTCGAACTTTTCTTGCATAACAGTTTTGAATTCCCAGCACAAAAGTTCGTTAGTTGAACCAAATATAATATCATCAACGTAAATCTGTACTAGAAGCAAGTCATCTCCCGTCTTCTTCGTAAAGAGGGTGCAATCGACGAGGCCGCGCTTGAATCCTTTGGAGATGAGGTATGTACTTAGCTCCTCGTACCACTGTCTTGGAGCCTGGTGCAAACCATATAAAGCTTTGTTCAGCACGTAGACCTTGTCCCGGTGGATTAGGTCCTCAAAGCCTGGTGGCTGCCCGACATAAACCTCCTCCTTGACTTTCCCGTACAAAAATGCGCTCTTGACGTCCATTTGATAGACTTTGAATTTCTTATATGAAGCAAACGCGAGGAACATCCGAATAGCTTCAATTCGTGCTACTGGTGCATAGATTTCGTTGTAATCAATCCCTTCGATTTGATGGAAACCCTGCACAACCAATCTGGCTTTGTTGCGAACAATAACTCCACGATCATCCTTTTTGCACTTAAACACCCACTTAGTGCCTATTTTCTTTCTTCCCGGTGGCAAATCTGTGAGCGTCCAGACTCCCAATTTCTGGAATTGCAATAACTCCTCCTGCATTGCCTCAACCCAGGCATCTTCATTCAAAGCGTCTTTGTATGTCCTTGGCTCTACCTGCGACACATAACATGCAAACGACCAATCATTTTGACTACCAGATTTCTGAATTTTGGCATACAATGCTAAAGCACCAAAACTCTCTGGCGAGTTAACGCTTTTTAGCTGCCCTCTGGTCATAACACCACTTCCAGGATCACCGATAACTTGCTCCAGCGGGTGAATACGATGGATCCGAGATTCCGGATTAACAGGTACAATCACTCCCGTCTGAGCAGTCATGTTTTCTACAGCATCCTGATCATGACCCGTGTTTGATGATGAAGCAACATCTTGATTTGGAGTTGGGTTCACAGGTTGCGCCTCTAATTCTTCTGCATGTTCAAGAACGGCTTCTTCAAATTGTTCATCTTCAGATTCTGAAGTGTCTAGTGAAGTTGAAGCCTCTTGAAACATCTCATCTTCTTGTATAGGAGCACTGGTATCATTAGAAGCTGGTGGGGGGTTTACGGTGATTGGACGCATCAACGGTGAAGTCGCCGCGTTTTCACACTCGTAAAGTAATCTGATAACAGCTTCTTCAACCAAGCAATCTAGGTTGAATGATTCAAAGAAATCTTTGTAATCAAACATCCAATCAGGGCCCGTGCCTTGCAAATTTTGAGTGTATCGTTGAACTTCCACATTAGCCCAATCCTCCACTTGACGAGTTCGCTTGTTGAATACCCGTTTGAGCGGGGTTGCGTATCCAACAAAATATCCCTCCTCAGCTTTAGGACTAAACTTCTCTCCTGGATTCAACATCGTGCATGGCGCCCCGAAAGGTTCTAGATACTCTAAGTTGGGCTTTCGTCGGTGTAACAGTTCATAAGATGTTTTTCCAAACTTCTTCACTGTTATAACCCGATTTAATGTATAATTTGCTGCATAAATCGCCTCGTTCCATAACATTACTGGAAGATTTGAATCAGCAAGCATTGTTCTAGCTGCCTCAATTAGAGTCCTATTCTTTCTTTCAGCAACACCGTTCTGTTGCGGGGTATACGGAGCTGAATATTCATGATGTATCCCTTTGCTTTCACAAAGTTCATCCATCTTGGCGTTTTTGAACTCCGTCCCGTTGTCACTCCTGATTCTTTTTATCTTCAAACTGTAGATATTCTCCAATCGAGTGAACAGAACTTGTAGGTTGGTAAAGGTGTCGCTTTTGTTCTTCAAACACATCACCCATGAGAATCGTGAATAGTCATCAGTGACAACTAAACAATAAAGCTCTCCAAGATGACTTTTGCGCTTGACTGGTCCAAAGAGGTCCATGTGCAATCGCTCAAGCGGCATCTCAACAGAGTTAACTTTCTTCACTTTATGGGACTGTTTGTGTTGTTTTCCTTTCATACAACTTACACACTTGTCGTTTAGATGGAAATGTTTCACGTTTACTCCATCGACAAGTCCATTTCTCACCAACTGATTCATTTTCCTCAGATGAATGTGCCCCATTCGGCGGTGCCACATTATCGATTCTTTCTCGGTCGCCTTGGATAGAAAGCATGTTATCTGCCCCTGTGATGTCATCGCCTTGGACATGTCAAGAATATAAAGATTGTTGACTCGAGGTGCCATCAACATAACCCACTCCTTTGGAATTTTGAAGCCCGGTTTGAGAATATAGCAGGATTTGTCATCAAAATGCACAGAAAATTGTTTATCGCATATTTGACTGACACTCAACAGATTATAGTCTATCTGCTTGACATAAGAAATCCGCTCGAAAGTCATAATCCCATTACTCACGCTTCCTTCCATCGTAATATAACCTCCTTTATTACCCGCGAACGCGACATACCCTCCATTAATGTTTTTCACATCAAACAACAATGCGAGATCCCCCGTCATGTGGCCTGAAGCTCCACTATCAACAATCCAGAGACTGCTAATAGGGCCAGCTGAAGCTCCCTGCACACAAAAAGTAATCATTTAGTTCTTTCGGGGGACCCAAGCCTGAGTCTTGGGCCTTTGAACATTGGTTTTCAAAGAAACATCCTCATTAACTTTTTCAACAACTTTCTGTTTTGGATCAATCTTTTTCTGATTGTTCGAAACACTTTCATTTTTCTCACTTACCTTCGAAGTAGAAGCTCCTGGAGTACCATTAGGTGTCCAAGATTGTTCAGACCTTTTAAGAATACGAATTTGAGATTTTGGTTTCTCAATTGGTTTCTGAACATTGTTACCAAAAGTAACTTTCTTGATAACCTTATCTGAGTTAACAGACTTAGGTCCAACATTTGATTTGACAATTGGTTTTTGTGGAACCTTTTGCCTATCAACTGTTGAGTTCACCACAGGCCTTCTCCAAGATTGTTCCATAGCAATCCGATTCCTTTGATCATATTGAAATGGACGATTGTTCCTCATTTGAAAATTGTTTTGATTATAAAATTGTTGTCGTTGAGGAACAACCCGTCTATGTGGAGGAACATAATGATCAATCGGCTTTCTGATGGAATTTCGAACTTCAACCTCATGTCTTTTATGCCTTACATATGGACACTGAGCAAGTAAATGCCCGCGTTCTCCACATTTAAAGCATTTTCTATATTCTTCAAAGACATAATGAGCATTTGGTGGAGCAAATGATTTAACAGGATATTGATCATTATACTGTTGATTCCTCAAACTCTCGGGAAGTGGTCCTTTCGAGTAAGAGGGCTCATGAAAACCATTTGCTTTGTCATTTGGTCGAATGAACTTGGTGACATGAACCTTTGGTTCTTGAGGAACTTCTGAAAACAGTTTCTTTAAGATTTCTGGTGGAATTTCGTTGGTTCTCTCATGTTTTGGAAACCATATTGTGCTTTCTTGCCAGATTTTGTCAAGTTTAGAATAGTTAACACTTTTGATTGGAAATTCCTCATCAGAAATGATCTTATCGGATCCTTCCATCCGATAAAACACTTTGACAGGTTTGTCACTAGGTTCATTCAGCTCATTCTTTTTGACAACATTCTTAACACCATTATCTTTCTTAACATCAATCTTTTCAGACTTTTTATCACGATTAGCATTTGCCATCGGATGAACATGATCAGATGGTGACACTGGTTCAGTAGTAATGATGTGATTTTCTTTTGGAATCTCACATTCATTAACAGTTTGATCACTACCAGTATCATCATTCTCTGAGTCTGAATTCTCACTCTCAGCATAAACACCCTCATCATTCAAGCCTAAAATCGGTCTAACATCGGAATAAGGATCACCAATACTCGAGGTATTAGATTCCATTTCCGATGATGAGTCTGATTTTACCGAACTCTCCGGTATAACTTGGTGATAGTTATGATTTTCAAAAAGAACCGGAGATGGTACAGACTTGTAATTGGTGGTGTTATCATCAATGATATGGTCTACCACATAAGCAACATTCTTATAACTTTCCAACTTCTTGTTAACTTTTTCAGCAAAGCATTTTATGGCTGCCATTTCCAACTTGGTGTTTTCAATTTCATTGATATAGTTGTTTATTGCCAATTGTTTTAATGACAAAGTATTTTTCAAATCGGAAATGTCCTTTTTATAGCCATCTAATACTTTGTTGAAAGCATTCAACTCTTTGCGAGTAGATTGACTGTTTAAGATAGCACTATCACGTGAAATTCGGAGTTGTTTATTCTCCTCAGTCAATCTATCACATGTTCCACAATATTTATCACTCATAACATCAGTGCTAGATTCAGAACTTACAGGTTTTGGTGGTTCAGTCATGGCCATCAACGCAAAATGAGCTTCCTTTCCAGTGAAAAACTTGGAATAGTCGATCTTGGTGAAAGCATCATCAGCAATGCACGACTTCCTCGTCATCAAAAAGTCAGCTTCTGCCAGCAACTGATCAATATCATCATCTAAAGAATCAACACTTGCCTCTGTGTCTGATTCGCTCTCAGAATCTGAATAAACTGATCTACACTCTTCAGGAACATCAGTAACAGAATCAATCACCATTCCAGAACTCGTTTCCTCAGCCTTAACCTTAACAGGTTCATTCTCCACTTCCACACTCCTCAGTTTCTTTCTTCTCATCAACCGTCACCGACTCTTCCATATCAACCTGATAAGCAACACATGCCACATTTCCACCAGTAGTCACTTCTTCAACTCCTATTTGCATACCCGACCAGTCAAACCTTTCATCCTGTTGAGTCACCAAAGCTTGGTTCTGACTCGCATTCTGTTGAGTCTCATTAGGTGTAGTGATAGGTACAACTGTTCGGTTAGGATTGTTAGGAGATTGGTTTTGAATCTGGTTTTGAGTGTTTGATTGTCTGTTTTGGTTGTTAAAGTTTCGGTTTTGGTAGTTGTTGTTATTTTGGTAAGAAACTTGGTTTTGTTGTTGACGGTTCTGGTAATTTGCATTGAAAGGGTTTCGATTACCTTGTTTAGGTGGCTGGGTGCATTCTCTTTTAAAGTGTCCTTTTTCCCCACAATTAAAACACGTAACCTTCTCCTTGTTGAATCCATAGGTTGTGTTGGGAGAAGTTGCCAAATCAGTCCTTCCTGTTTTCTCAATGAACTCTGTTGCTCTTCTCATTATACTCGCAAAAGCCCATTGAATGTCAATGAGTTCCATCTCTTCCTTGTCTATCTGTGCGTAGTCTTCGTTGGTTAAGTTGTTGTTCCCAATCTGACTAGCAACTAACCCATTGTAGGAAGAAACCATTGCTGAGACTAATGCAATGTGTTGCTGAGCAACCTCCACAGTCACATTTCCCAAGTTAGATGTATCCAAAACCACCGGTTGTCGATTAGGTTGAGTAACTTGGTTTATTGGTTGTTGTGATTGGTTAGCGGTGTAAAAACTTGCTTGTTGCATTGGGGAGATTGGTGAAATGTAGGAATTGTATTGTGGTGGTGTGTATGATGGTTGTGAGTAGGATGATGTTTGTGTCAAGTAGTTGGTGGTTGGTTTTGATGATTCCATGACATTGGAAATACATGCAACATGTGGTGCAATGCTTCCTGAGCTCGAGTTACCAACTGGAACTGAAGTGCCTCCAAAATACAAACTGGGATTCTGAGGAATCTGTGACCTTCTAGCTTTCCTCCTATCCTCCAACTCTTTGTTCTCCAGCTTTTCGATAAACTCTGAAATAGTCCAGAATTGATAAGCATCCTTCTCTCTTAGAACTTCCACATGCTGATCCCATTGTGGTGGTAAAGCATCTGCAAACTTATCCACCTGCTTAGTCATTGGAATCTGTACACCATAACTAGACAATTCAGACAACAAATGCATATATCTAGGAGTTCGTTCTTTTAAAGTTTCATTATTAATAAAAGAAAAATTCTCAAACTCTTTGACCAATTCTTCCATTCTCAGGCTCCTAGTCTTCTCATTACCATCATGCTTCCTCTTAAGCTTATCCCAAAGCTGCTTTGATGTAGTACATGTCCCAAACTGATGCAACAGGTCACTTGTGATTGCCTGTGTCAGTTGGGAAAACGCCTTCTTCTCCACCACATATTTCTTCTTCTCGTCCTCAGTTAAGCTTTCCAAAGGAATCATCTCACCTGTATTCTCCAGAATCGGTGCTGTGTAACCTTTAACAATCATGCTCCATGCCTCTGCTCCTTCAACTCCCATGCCTTCCAAATGGATCTTGAACATGGTATGCCACTGATTATACTCTTGCATATCCATGAGCTTCGGTAGCCGAGTTCCACTACCTGTAGACAAATCCTTAATCAAAGTAGAAATAGCATTAGTGGTTTGAGTATTTACCGCCGCTGCAGCTACTCCCCAGTAATCAGATTGTAGTGCCGGATGTGCTACACTTTGAGGCATCGTGCTCGTCGTTGTCATGTAGTTAAGTGGTTGTGAAGACTGTGTGTTCGTCTTTTGCGCTGCCACTGTCCATGGGTCCATCGTTTGCTGTTGTGGTTGTGTTGTTGCTGATCCCGGAGTAGTTTGAAAACGCCACATGATCACAAACTAAAAAATCTCAACACTTAGAAAAAAATTTTCAACAAAAACCCTAGGTTCGCCCGAAATATTCTAGGTTCGTCCAAAATGATCTAGGTTCGACCAGAAACTCCTATATTCGTCCAAACTTAATCACTCTCGACACTTCTGATCCTACGTTCGCCCAAACAGTAACACCCGAATGTAGATATGACCAGAATGTAAACACAAACTAACAAACTTTCCACTTTCGCCCAAAACAGAAACGGTCGAATGTGGAAAATTTACCAGAAAGTGAAAAATTTCAACAAGAAATTTCAGCTTCGTCCAAAAACTACTCAGATTCGTCCACTATTCAACACTTTCGACCACTCAACTCAAGTCAGGTTCCAGGTTCGCCCACTTTGATTAGATCTCATTTTTGAAAAACGGTTATTGTTTGAAAAATGGTTATTCTGATCTCAGATTTTCAAAAGTTCATGGATTTGAATGATCTCAATCAGGTTATGTTTCGGAATTGATTTGGAACAACTTTAATTCTTGGAAAACTTGAATTCGACCACAAATTGACCTTTAAATCGATCAAAAACACTTAAAAACAATGTTTATGTAAAAACAGATGTATTTAGGTCAAAAACATGTCCAAATCAGCTCTGATCTTATCAAATTTGTTGTTGTATGATCCTCTATGCTCTGATACCACTTTGTGAGCGAAAGATTTTAGCTAAAACAGGATTATACGATCATACAAGTCACAAAACCAGGTGCGGAAACCCTAGTTCTGAACAAATTGATAAAACACAAATCACAACACAATCAAGATCATTTTCAACATCATTTCATAGATTAACTTCTTTCAAATAAGCTTTTACAATCAGTTTATGTTAATCTAGAACACACACACAATTTCTCAAAACACCTCTAAACCTGACCTGAACACAGACACAACTGACAACTTTATTACATAATCAAAATCACAAAAACTATTTATAGACACTGCACGTTCGCCCCTTTTCACTGGTCGAACGTGAGCCTTTTCCACATTCGCCCATTGTAAATGGTCGAATGTGTCTTCTGTTCAGTTTCAATCTTCCTTCGCCCAATGTCATTCTACATTCGCCCATTCTTATCTACATTCGCCCCTTATGTTTACCTTCGGCCAATCACTAACACATGTTAATTATGTTTATCCAATCCTTAGTCGCAAAACGCATCAACAGTGTTAAACTGCTAGTTCTAGAGGCTTTGTGAGAAGATCTTCCTAGTTTCCCTAGCATTCCTTGTAGGCCAAGTCTTATCAGAAATATTGTAGTTACCCCTTGCACATTCGGGTGTATTGTGACTTTCGCGCTGTGAGGTAGACTGTCTAGCGGGTACTTTTAGATTCAAGTAGGTAAGCCTGTGAGGGTAACCTCTCAACCGGTGGTTTAACAGCACAACAGTATTCTAGGGTTTCCCCTTGAGAAGAGTCGAGGGTGTCTAGTCTATTCTTGATGTTTAGTATTTTAAGATCCCGGTTCCACACCAGTTCCATAGCCATTAGAAGCTTTTATCATTCATGTGTAGGATTCTACCCTAGGTAGTGCCTTCCCATCCATCTGATCTCAGTTGTAGTCTCTAGTTTGTGTATTTAGTTATTTTAGTTTTATTATTTTATATATTTGCATTAGTCTTTTAGAAAACCCCCCTTTAAGCAATAAAACATTATTAAGTCAGTATTTAGGATAAGTAATCGAGTCTAGTTTACGTTTTCCAGTAGAGTCTCGTGGGTTCGATACTCGGACTTACTTTAGCTGTACTGCACTGACCGGTACACTTACCGGTTGTGTGGTTTAGGATTAGAGAGTCTTAGGTAATAAATTTAAAACGTAGAGTGTCTAGTTTAGGTTAATTTAGTTAGTTATTACTAAACCACTTTGAGCACATCAAGTTTTTGGCGCCGTTGCCGGGGACTCTTGGCGATTGCGTTTACTAGCTTTGATTACACTTATCTGCTATATCTGTGCTACTTGTGTTTTGTGTTGAGTTTGTCTTTTTATATAGTGAGTCGTAGGAGTCTAATTGTTTGTGAATTTAAATTTCTGTCGAGTCTGTAAATATGTTTGAAATTTGTGGAGGACCCTATTTTACCGTTAGATTTCCACAAAATGCGGGGTCCTCTGCACATTATTATGCTAATTCCTTTGTGCAGCCGTAGCCATATTATTCACCGGGTTGTCCTACATATTATTATGATGACTCGTATCAGCAACCACATTTTAATCAGTATCCTGATCAATTTTCTGGAAGCAATTCTTGTGAGAATAGTGGTAATGATTGGAGTAAAATAGAGAGTCTGTTGACATTATTAGTTGCGAAAGACTGCTATTTTAGATCTTCAATGAACACTAGAAGACATAGCTAGGAGATTAGATGAAGAAGAAGAGAAAGAAAAGGTTCAGCAAGAGCAGTTGCCGAAAGTCGGTTATACATATGATGAGGAGGGCAACTACCTCAGGTACATGAACGCTCGAGGGGGGTTGTTCCCAACGTTTCCAGAAGAAGGGAAAGAGCCGATCATGCAATACACTGATGAGTCAGATGAAGAGATCATTCCCATCACGGAGACGAAAATGGACGTTGAAGTCCCACCTCCGGAGCCACAAGTTACTATATATGATTTTGGGAGTGACTATGACGATGAAGACGACGAAGAAGAATTGGCGGCGTATCAGAGGTTGTTAGTGGAGAAAGAAGTGATAGAAGAAGTGGAAATGGGAGATTCCGTTGATATGATGTTTGGTGCAGAGGAAGACAATGAGATAGGTGAGAAGTCATTGTCTGAAGAGGATGAGTTTTTAGATCTGGAGTTAGAGGGTTTGCCTGTTTATGAAGAAGTAAGGGAGTCTAATCCCGATGGGGATATAGCATACCTGGATGCCCTACTCGAAGGTGAACTGACAGACATTACCAAACCTGCACCAGATGAATGAAATAAGTGTGGGGATCATCCCATGGAAATGGTGGTAGAAGAAGCGCACCATAGCTGGCCCGTGATATTAGTGATAGATGGAACTTCAAAATCAACAGCACCACGGGAGAGGGCAAAGAAGAGAAAAAGAAAGGACCGGAACCGGAAGAGGATCAACGGTTGGCACGATGAGAAGAAAAAGAAGCCAGTGAAAGTCAAGCACGATCAGTCTTCCTGCTACATGCCACGCATCCGGTTAATCCCAGGTAAGTTTAAATTTTGGTGGTTTGACCCGTTAAGAATTGTTAAATTATTTTTCAATTCCACAAATATATATTTTATTGTTAATAAGAGTTGGGTGGAATTAAACGGGTTAGATAGGGTCCAGATAAAAGAGAAGCCCCCTGATTAAATTTGAAGTGTGGGGAGGATATGTAGAGTTTCTAAATATATATTTATACTTATATATTTTTTTTAGAGGTTGTAAATATGTAGAGTTTGGTAAAGATTTGGGTAATAAAAGAGAACTTTTCTAAAAATAATAATAATAAATAATCAACTTTCTGTGAAAAAAGACTTTTCACGTCATGTGAGGAGTCTGAGCTGACCTGTTCGCCTCATGCGACCAGCTATTAACCCGGAAAGTTATATTTTTTTTCGCTTGCAACGCGTGTTGTGATCACCAGTGTCCTTCACGTTGAGCGAGAACCGGATTTTTTTTCTTCTACCCATTTGGTTCTACCACCATTCACCGCCATTTTGCCAAGCAGGTACGTCTTCTTATTTGTTGTTATATTATGAGTCTAAGTTAGCAGTTTGAGTATTTTTATTTTTGTGTGGTTCGGTATTATGCTCGGGTTTTGTTTGTTTCGTTTTGTGCAGGTTTGGATTGCACCACCCGTACTCAATCTCCATTCGGGTGATTCCAGAGATGTTTATCATTTGTCAAGGAAAGCCCAGAGTTTACCATTGTGTCAGAGCCGATCGCGACCAAAATGCTATACGATCGAGCTGGATTTGACTAGAGTGCTAGAGCTTACGAAGAAAAATTAAACAGCTAAGTCTTTTTCAATTCGCCCTCGTCTTTTTATTTTTGTATTCGGAATTTATTTTTTGTTTTAAGTCATTTTCTATTCCTACATTGAAGGCAATGTAGAGTTTAAGTGTGGGGATGGAAAACTGTCGTTTAATTTGTATATAGAATTTGTATATAGAGTCATTTTGAGCCCACAAAAAAAAAATCAAAAAATTGAAAAATGTCCCTGATTTTGAAGTTTGCATCATATAAAATATGGAAAATGATAGGTAAAGTTAGGTGTCCGGTTTTTAAATAGTATGTATAATAAGAGATTAAAATTGATTGAAAACGTGTCTGATTTGGGATATGTGGGTAGGCTCGGCCGGTAGAATGGTTTCCTTTGAAAAGTAATAAATTAATTATGTTAGGATATTTTCTGGGTTCTCATCTAGGAGAAACGGGGAGACCGAAATCGCCAAAAATAGTATAAGAAGCACCGTTATAAGTAGAAAACCGTTAGAATTTCTAATCACTTTAAAAAATATTAGAAATCAAAGCAAAAATGCTGAAGCTTAAGGTGCCTGGCCACTGGGATAATGACTTGGATTGGTCACACCCTCTGAGTTAAGTATGCTGAGATGAAAAAAAAATGCTGAAGCTTAAGGTGCCTGGCCACTGGGATAGCGACTTGGATTGGTCACACCCACTGAGTTAAGTATGCTGGAAAAATAAGGTGATTTTAAATTCTCTTGGTTTTCTACATAAGACGGTTGGGAAATGGTCAATTGGTTGTTCCTTTAGCTTCATAAGCTTGAGGCGGGATTAGGAGGAACTGTGGCTTCCTTCAAGTGAGACCCTAGATAGACTAATCAACATGAACTTAACATAAATAAAAAGGGGCTTGGAAACCGGTGTGGGTTTAAGAGGATCAAAATACTTGCAATCGCAATCAACTGTGATTTCATAGCATAATTCTTTTTCAGGGACGAAAAAGAGATAAGTGTGGGGATATTTGATGTATTGTAAAATACATCTATTTCCAGTGTAAAGTTTGTACAGTTTTTGACTCATTTAGATAGTGTTTTTTTAGTTTTAGGCTTGTACTGGTCTATTTTATTTAGTATAGGTGTTTATAGATTTTTATTAGTTTTGGGTTTTTTTAGTACTTATTTATTTATTTTATATTTTGGTAGGTGTTCATGGACGTTGGAGCGTAAACGAGCAACTTTGGTCGAGTCAAGAACACCCGAGTAAAGAGCACGTAGTTATAATAGTATCTAATAATAATAATAATAATAATAATAATAATAATAATAATAATAATAATAATAATAATAATAATAATAATAATAATAATATTGTTATTGATAAAAACAACGTGACTCATGTCACTTTGGGTCTTCCCAAGGCCCAATAAAGAGGGGAAGATCAGCGATTATTAATAAAGAGGAGCGGAGAATAGATATTATCAACTAGCTGATTACCCCGGGAAGGTCCTGGGGTTGAAAAATTTAACATGACTTAATAAAAAATGATAAAAGACGAAAACTCAAATCACGAAAAGAGTAAATAATTTAAACATAATCAATGTTAGTTAAAAAATTTCACTACGTGATAACCTATTGCAAATGGTTCAAGTTAACTAACCACAAAATCTCTCGATCACTGCATGTTCATATATTCCCTAACCGAAAACCTAATCATAAATCATCTAAACAATCATTCATGTAAGCTGCAGCTATTCAAAAACTCATCAATCTCTAATGACACCTATAATTCTTAACCTAATCAACTAAACAATCACTTAAAGTTGTAACCATTAAAAAACTTATCACATCTATGTACCAAGTCTCACAATACTAATATTGATACCTAAACTAAAAGAATATATAACTCTGATATTAACATCTATCATAACTCTAATATTAACACCTATCTACATCAAAGATTGCCTTGTTTTAGAAAGTGAGAATCACAACAAAAAAGAAAAAGAAACATGTATTACCTTAGCGCGCTCGCATCCATTGCCCTTGTAGACTTCTTTTGAGATGGAAGTTTCTTATTGCTTTTTTGCCCATTCAGGTGGAATGTTCTTCATAGCGTCGTAAACTCATTTTCTTAGATGGGCTCCAACATTCGTAGAAAATACTTGGCTTGAAAAACACAACGAAATCCACAACCACAACAAAACATAAAAGAATCAACATTTCTCAATTTATAATCAAATATAAGCAAACACGTAATAAATATTAAAAAAATAATAATAAAAGCTGACCTTCTTTTTCTACTTCCGCCACCAGATTTGGCCGGCTTTAATAACGTTGGGGGAGCTTTCTCCTTCTTCGTCGCCAAGAATAATCCTTTAAGAAACTTTGTAACAATAATAATAATACGAATTATAGTCAAATAGACTATTATATAAAACGAATAAACACATCAGAATTCTTAATAGGCATCAATAAAACTTAAGAAGCTACCGAATGACTCCAAATCCAAAATAATTAATCTCCTAACATAAGACCCGCTTTAAATTGCTCAATCATGAATAACAATTAATAATAATAATAATAATAATAATAATAATAATAATAATAATAATAAGTTCTGTTAATATCAAGAAAATAACTGTTGAATCCATAAAGCTTCATGATTTGCACAACAATCAACGAACTACTCATCAGAGATGCAAAGCCCTAAGTGAAAGATTTGGTTGTCAGAGAAGAAAGGAAATAATATACGGGGAAGAAGAAAAAAATTGAAGAAGGTTATGTTGGTGTTTGATTGTTTCGTTTTTCTTGATTTGATTAGGGTTGTGAAGAAGAATGAGAATGGATTATTAGGGTTTTAGGTGGGAATAAATAAAAAAACAAAAATATTAAAAAACAATAAACTCTTTCAATTATTATGCCACGTGGCAGTTTCAAGGGGAGATTGAGACCACCATTGCATGCCACGTCATCAACAATCAATTCTTTTATATATATAGATAGATTGGAGAGAAGGCTGCAGAATGACTTTGAAGAACAACACAGCAGCCGCATCAAGAGGAAAGGGGTCAAGGGTTGAAGCCTAGGTGTCAGCACGGGTCGGTTCTAATTCAATACTTTATTTATTTCTTCTATTCAAACACGTTGTGAACGCCATGAATTTATATTGTTTTTATTGTTTTGATTTTATAATGACAATTATTGGCTAGATCATAGAACTACCTAGGTTAAAGATGATTGCACTTGAATGATTTAATTTCTTTTGGTTTTGGAACTTTTGGTTGTGGATGAATTTTAAAGTAAAGAACTTTTTATTTTCAGGTTTGATGTGTATGCGTATTTAGTTTTGTTTAATGAATTTTTATAAACTCCACTTGCGTTTATGTGAATGTGTTTCATGTATGAATGCGGGTTAGGTTGCGGACTGGGTGTTAGCAGCTAGTTTATGGTTAATTTCTGCAGGTTATCCATAGGAGTTGTAATTGTTAGTTAGATGATTCTAAGTGTTCTACCAATTCTCAATAGCTGTAAGGTGCGAGATTGTTGGTCTATCTAGGGTGTTAAATTGTTAGTTCTAGAGGCTTTGTGAGAAGATCTTCCTAGTTTCCCTAGCATTCCTTGTAGGCCAAGTCTTATCAGAAATATTGTAGTTTCCCCTTGCACTTTCGGGTGTATTGTGACTTTCGCGCTGTGAGGTAGACTGTCTAGCGGGTACTTTAAGATTCGAGTAGGTAAGCCTGTGAGGGTAACCTCTCAACCGGTGGTTTAACAGCACAACAGTATTCTAGGGTTTCCCCTTGAGAAGAGTCGAGGGTGTCTAGTCTATTCTTGATGTTTAGTATTTTAAGATCCCGGTTCCACACCAGTTCCATAGCCATTAGAAGCTTTATCATTCATGTGTAGAATTCTAGCCTAGGTAGTGCCTTCCCATCCATCTGATCTCAGTTGTAGTCTCTAGTTTGTGTATTTAGTTATTTTAGTTTTATTATTTTATTTATTTGCATTTGTCTTTTAGAAAACCCCCCATTAAGCAATAAAACATTATTAAGTCAGTATTTAGGATAAGTAATCGAGTCTAGTTTCGTTTTCCAGTAGAGTCTCGTGGGTTCGATACTCGGACTTACTTTAGCTGTACTGCATTGACCGGTACACTTGCCGGTTGTGTGGTTTAGGTTTAGAGAGTCTTAGGTTATAAATTTAAAACTTAGAGTGTCTAGTTTAGGTTAAATTAGTTAGTTATTACTAAACCACTTTGAGCACATCAATCTATTAAAATGTTCCATGGCTAAGATAGCTAATGGTTATAGTGTAGTGTAAGGACGAGGACTATTGAGATCTCGTGAACCAATTGTCTCATGTTCCATATGGTAGTCAAAATAGAATATACACCCGAATGATAATGCTCTAGTTGTAGCATGTTTCACCCCAAAATGTAAGAATAGTAAAATGGCGCCATGAAAACTCAACTGATAGTGTGGTCTAGTGAAGCCGACAATGTCAGATAACTACTGCTTGAACAATGGTTGCCCTATGATTATTTAGAGCATGGTAAATTGCAGATTCTTGTCATTTATCATACATATTGTTCACCGGATATTTGTGGACCTTGGTTTTAGTGTATGTCAGCCATATTTTGTGCACGTGAGGTTTATAACCGTTTTATGTGTGATGGTTCTAGAAATCCTAGGTGTTTTAAGTAGGCTTTTCTTGTAAACAGGGTGGTTTCCTCATATTGTTATGGTCAAGTGGACACTAATTCAACACGTGTGGTTGATCTTTGAAAATCTTGTACTTTAACGTATGTTTATAACCTTCCTAGTGTTCAACATAGGTTTAACATATGTTAGAGCCTTCCTAACATGTGTTCGGTTAGGCATAGCCAAAGCAAATCATGGCAATGGCCTCGATATTTAATCATATAGTATATCAAAATGATATTTTCCACTTAATAAAGGATGGCCGAAAGTTATTAAGGATGGTTCGAGGGTATTCTTGATAAAACTAATTAGAGTAATCTTTCAAAACATAGTGTAAACTTGATTTATAAATGAGTAGATGTTTAGTCATTTATCAAGTCTTACAAGGCCTCATTCGATTTAGATCATCTTCGTATGACCTGTCGTGTGTCTCGTGAGTGTAACCTAACACTAAATGTGAGTGTGTTAGTCGATTCATGATGATTGTTACCACATAATGGGATGGTTCGGGTGAAGCATGATTAGGGCCGAACGATAATGAATTAGACAAGTGTTAGTGGGTCTTACCTAATGTAATGCGACAATGGACCGATCCTAGAAGCCTCGTGTATCTTCCATTGAGCTCAAGCCTTCCAATGTAGCTTGTGAGTGATTGGTTTATATTGTAAGAAAGGTTTGGGTGTTGGAGGGTGGCTTCGGCCGATTGAAGTGAGGAAGAGAGGAGTGTTGTGTGATGTTGGTGTAAGGATTTAAGCTCACACAAGGCCCCCTTTTATAGTGTAACTCATGGTAAGATGGCCTCTTGGTTTCTATTTCCATTGATAAGTGAAAGTTTCTTGTTTTGTGTAAGTCTTGTGTCAAGCATGAACAAACAAAAAGATGTGGCTTGTATGCTCAACATGAGCCGAAATGTGGGCTACCAATTAGGGGTGGGTTGAATTTGGTTAGCAAGGTGTTATACCTTTGTCTTGTTGCCAATTGTGTGTAAGTGTTTATTTCTCAAGTCTTCTAGATTGCTTCCATCACATGCCTTGTAGCCAAGTGTCTTTCTTGAATTGGATCAGCCATCGGGCTCTCCTAGGGGTTAGGATTGATAGGTGATATTACAATGCTCAAGACTTGTCCTTTGTTAAGCTTCTTTCGGCCGCATATATTGGGAAATAGGAGAATGTTTGTCTAATTCTTGTTAAGGAAAGGTGGAAGGCTTAGGTAGTTGAAGTAAGATAATGTTTAACTAAATAGGTGTATGTTTGAGGATAAGTAATATTACAAGAGGGTGTCATGATCAAGCATGGGGATAAGTAAGATTACAAAGTAGGTTACTACTTTAGTCTAACTCTTAGGTTTGAAACAGACCTTGTGTTGTCTTGTTGTTATTTCGGCCGAGGAAACCGAAAAGGAAAAAGGTGTCAAAGGTTGTAGGATATGACTTATCATGTGTATATATGTAATGGTAGTCGAATGTGTGTGTGCATGGTTGTATATTGTAATGTCGTGTGTACATGTATATCTATAGGAATAAATCGGCTTCTAGAGGACGTAGGCAAGCATATATTTTAGTTCTAGTGAAACTTAGCTTAGCTTTGACAAAGGTTTAGTGATCTTATGTCATACATATGTGTATATTGATAGGGATGTAAGAGGTCGATCCACATACACACATACACACATATATATATATGTTAATATATGTTTGGTTTACTAGATGGATAGGGCATATTCTCATGCATATGTGTAGGTAAGTCCAACTTATGTGTTGACAAGAATTCAAGTTTCGTTAATCATTTATGGACAAATAGTTGGGTACTTGCGTCTGCAAAATCGAGTTTTCCTACTAGTTTCAGTAGTTTTAGGAAAAAGAGCTGGGTACTCGCGTCTCATTTGGTCTTCGCATTCCCATGTAAATTCGGGAACACGCATTGCATTCCATCTGACTTTGACAAGTTTGGTGCGACTCCTTCTGAAATTTTGGACCTTCCAATCAGTCACCTCGATTGGCTCCTCAACGAAATGGAGTAGATCATCGATGTGGATTTCTTCAGAAGTAATAATCAATGATTCGTTGGACAAACACTTTTTCAGATTGGATACGTGGAAAGTGTCATGGACACCACTGAGCTCTTCTGGTAACCTGAGCTTGTATGCTACGGGACCAACCCTAGAAAGTATTTCGAACGGACCTATGTATCTGGGATTAAGTTTCCCAAGTTTGCTAAACCATGGTATGTTAGGACAAAAAGGATTGGTGAAACCACTTTTGGAAACCTTAGTCTAATTCACTTCTGTCAAATTATTCTAAGTATAGAACTACTGAAGAAAGAAGACTAAACTGCTGAAGAAGGATTCTACAAGTACTGAAGATGAAATGCATCAGAAGTTCTGAAGTCCAAACCAGACAGTTCACTGAAGAACTACTGAAGACAAACTACTCATCAGTAGTTTGTCATTCATCAGCACTTGTTCAAGAATCTTTCCACCGCCTTATGTTTCAGTAGTTTATTAGTTTAGTATTACTTTAACTTTTTGTACAAGTTCCAAGATTGCAACTTGTTGCAACTTGTCTCTGAACTTGCTTTTTGGCAAGGTTCATGTATTTGTAAAGTCTATAAATAGATGGGTTCATCCCTCTGTTTTAGACATTGATTTTTAATACAGAAATCCTTCAAAGCTTATCATTGTTATTTCCATTTCATTTACTGAGAATCTGTTTAAGTGTTCATTCTCATTCAATGCTTAGATTCTCATCAAATACTTATCTTTAGTTTTATCAAACATCCAGGGGGAGCAATAACTCCTGTTGCTAAGTGTAGCTTTAACTCATATCATTACGCTGTGCTATTACTGATAAAGAACTTACTAGACACTTAAGTGTTCACTAGCAAGTTCATACAAAGAGCAATACTGATCCAACAATTGGTATCAGAGCTCTGGTTTATCTGAACACATATCAATCTAACACATTGAGAATCAGACACAGGCTCTTATTGATATTCAATAAAGGATTAAAAGTTCACTGTTATCAACATCCATCACATTAAGAGATATTTGACAAATCAATACTCTTTAAAATGGATCCTCGTAATACTGGTTCTGCCAATAAACCTGCTATGCTAGTAAGAAATGAATATAATATCTGGCAAAGGAGAATGGCACATACCTTATCACAGACCAACACAGGTTGCTGGAAATCGTTGATATATGGTCCTCATAAACCAGTAAATATCAATCTTGAAACTAAAGAAGAAATTCCAAAAGACCCAAAACACTATACAGATGATGATTTCCTAAAACTTGAGCTTGATGCTAAAACTTTCTCTATGTTGGCAATGGCACTCCCAAATGAAATCTACTCTGGCCTATTACATTGTGATAGTGCCAAAGAGCTTTGGGACTGCCTCAAAGAACAGTTTGGAGGAAGTGAAGAGGTGATTGCCAACACCAGAGAAATCCTGGCTCAACAATATGAAACTTTTGCTCACATTAATGGGGAAACTTTAACACAACAATTTGAAAGATTCTCCTCATTAATATCTGAGCTAAAATTAAATGGTCAGACCTACACAACTGTATCTATGCTTCATAGATATTTAAGGTCTTTACCTGAAAAATGGGAAACATACTCTATAGTCTTAAGATCTTCACCAGACTTTAGCTCCCTCACTCTTACAAAACTTCATGGGAGATTACTTACTTTTGAAAGAGAAATTAATCAAAAGAAAAAGTTACAAAGTTCTGGTAAAACTGCTGATGACTATCTACCAGGTAGTACAACACTATTGGGACAAGACTCACCAACTTGTTCAAATAGTTTTGGATCTTTTGTCCATATTGACATAACTGCTGGGATCTCATCTGAAAGATCATTCCCAGGTTATGACAATAATGATTTTAGTCAAACTGCTGATAACTTGTGTTTTATCATGGATGATTTAAAAAATTTCAGAAGTTATGACTTGGAAGAAATGGATATTCTACACCAACTGGCCATGTTAAGTTTAAAAACAAACAAATTTTACAAAAGGTCAGGAAGGAAGTTTTCAGGACTCAACAACTCAACAAAAATTGGTTTTGACAAATCTAAACTTAGATGTCACAAGTGTCAAAAGTTGGGACACTTTGCTAGAGAGTGTAGAAGCTCTAGCTTTAACCAATCTCAGTCTGGAAATAATTTTAACCCTAGTTATAACAGGAATAATGGAACACAAGGGAGTGCACATTTTGTACAGGCACAAGCTTCACAACACCAATATGTGCCACAAGTACAATATGTACAGATGCCTGCTCAACAGATGCAGAGCCAACAATCAATCCCTCCCTTTCCAGCTGCTCAACCACCTCCACAGACTCAGCAACCCTCACAACAAAGTTTATTTACTTCAGGGTATGTTGACTGGAACAGTCTTCCTTTTGACACTACTGAGTGTAACCCTGATGCAGACAACAAGATGTTTGACATCAACTGGGGAGAGCCTGGCAATGGCAGAAAGAACTTTGCCTTGATGGCATTTAAGGGATGCACCTCAAAATCTGCCTTGTCACAGGTATCAAAAGAATCTTTGACAAAACTTTGTTCAACTTCTTGCAAAGAATCTTTTGCTCTCATAAGAGAGACTAATGTGCACTTAAAAGGTAAAGCAAACGACTCTGAGAGAAAATTCACTCAGATGAAATGTGATTTAGAAATAAAACATTCTGCAAAAACAAAAGAAGTTTCTAAATTAACTAACACTGTTGTTGAAACCCAAGCAACAAATTAAAATCATGATAAATGACCTAGAAAATGTCAGACAAGAGCTTGCTGACACCAAGGTCACATGTGAAAAATGGATTGAATCTTGTAAAGGGTACCAACTATTGCTAAACAAACAAAGTGCTTCAAATGTTAGGTTTGGCATAGGGTACAATCACACTGAAACACCAACAGATTTTTCCCCCAAAACAACTGAAGATGGGAGAAAAATTGTTTCAGGTGAAACTTTTGAAGAGAAAGAATGCACATCTTTCCATGAAAACTTTCTAAAAACTCACAAAGAAAGTTCTTTAGAAGTACTGATAAAGTCTGACATTAAGCCATCAATAGTTTCAACTACATCAGGAGTTGAGAACCTGAAAACTACTAATGACCTAAAACCAATCAATACAGTCAGAAACTTGTCTTTGAAAGAAAAGACAAAAGAATGTGAAATCTGTGGTCTGTTCAACCACAAGACAGAATTTTGCAGATACAGAAAAGGTATTCAGTACAACAAGAAAATTCAACAACTGGTTGTGGGAAAACAAATCAGAAATGATTTTGTAGAAACTTTTTCTCCCAGGAAACAACAACCAGTAAACACCTTTTCTCAGAAAAAGACAAAATCTCAATAAAAATCTTTTTCTCAAAATTCTCTTTCAGTAGTTAGACCTAAATCATCAGCAGTTTCACAAACTGCTGAGATTAAAGATCTCATGAACATGGTACAACTAATGATGACCAAAGTTGATAGTGGTCCTCAAAAGGATACCACCATTGCTCGTAATGAAAAATCCATTGCCAAAAAGACATGGATTCCTCAACTTGATCAAGAACAAACTGTAAATGATCTCAAGAGCAAACCCAAAGCCAAACTGGCTTGGGTTCCCAAATCTAACTAATTTGCTATCTTGTGCAGAGAGTTTCCAGAGGCTTAAATAGCATTTGGTATGTTGACAGTGGAGGCTCAATGCACATGACAGGATGCAGATACCTGATAAACAATTTTATCAGTCAAAGTAAAGGATTGTATCCTTTGGGAACAATGCTAAGGGATATGTGCTAGGACATGGCAATGTCTCCTCTGGCAAAATACAGTTTGAAAAGGTCAATCTGGTTGAAAACCTTGAGTACAACTTGCTGAGTGTGTCACAAATGTGTGATAAAGGATATTCTTCCTTTTTCACAAAGACAGCTTGCAAGATCATATCACCAGAAGGCCAGAAGTTGATAGAGAAGATCATTGAAGATCATACTTTGTTGATAGCCAAAAGATGTGGCAATGTCTATGCGGTGGACATTGAAAAGGACAAAGTACTGAACAACACTGCCTGTTTCTTCTCAAAGGCATCAACTTCATAGACTGATCTCTGGCACAGGAGACTTGGCCATGTGAACTTTAAAACCATAAATAAAGTCACAAAAATGGGCTTGGTCAGAGGTCTACCTTTAAAGGTATACCAGTGTCAAGAACACTATGTATCCTATTTAAAGGGAAAACATCATAAGTCCTCCTATAAGTCTATTGAAGAATCAAAAACAACTGCATGTCTTCAACTACTCCATATGGACTTATTTGGGCCTGTAAAAATCATGAGCCTTGGTAAGAAGAAGTACTGCTTGGTCATCATTGATGACTATTCAAGATTTACATGGGTATTCTTCTTATTTTCCAAGGATGAGGCTGCTGAAATCATCAAGTTCGTCATTCTACAAGTAGAGAAACAATATTCTCTATCTGTCAAAGCCATTAGAAGTGACAATGGGACAGAGTTCAGGAACAAAACTCTGGATGAATTCTCCTTGTCTAAAGGGATTATTAGACAATACAGTGTTCCCAGAACTCCTGAACAAAATGGTGTAGTAGAAAGGAAGAACAAAACCTTAATTGAAGGAGCAAGAACAATGTTAGATGATTCAGGCCTACCATTGTATTTCTGGGCTGAAGCAGTTAACACTGCATGCTATGTTCAAAATAGAGTCCTTGTCAACAAGAGACACTCCAAGACTGCCTATGAAGTTCTTCATGGCATAAAGCCCCTTATCTCCTTTTTCAGGGCTTTTGGATTTCAATGTTTCATTCTAAACATCAAAGACTCTATTTCAAAGTTTGCTGCCAAAGTTGATTCAGGTTACTTTCTTGGTTACTCTTCCACTAGAAAAGCCTACATGGTTTTTAACTCAAGAACCAGGATAGTAGAAGAAACACTGAATGTTAAGTTCAATGAGTCAAAACACACTCTTATTCCACCACATCCTGCTGAACTTTTTGACCTTGACAACTTCCATTTTGGACCTGAAAAGACTGTTACTTCATCTAAACCTACTTATTATGGTGATCAAAGGTTTGATGATGAGGATCCAACACCATGGACTCCTCAAACAGTCATTAAGTCAACTTCCAAACCATCAGAAGTTTCACAAACTTCTGATTCAAGAACTGCTGATGTAAAAACTCTAACATCTGCTTCAGCACCTAAAACTACTGAAGACACTGAAACTGCTGAACCAGACATTATAAACCTCAGTGGTTTGTTTGATGAAGTACAAGAGCCACCTACACCTATCAGTGGTTTACAACAACTGATTGAACACAAAGATCATCCACTTGAACAAATCATGGGTGATATTGCATCAGGTGTTCTTACAAGAAACCAGCTTTCCAACTTTTTCTTCTTCTCAGCATTTATATCTCAGTTGGAACCTAAAAAGTACCAAGAAGCCCTCAAAGACAACAACTGGGTACAAGCCATGCAAAATGAGTTGCTTCAATTCAAAAAGCAACAGGTTTGGGAAATCGGTTCCTTACCACCAAACAAGCAACCAATTGGCACAAGATGGGTTTTTAGGAACAAACAAGATGAGGCTGGTATGATTATAAAGAACAAGGCAAGACTGGTAGTACAAGGTTACTCTCAAGAAGAAGGAATTGATTATGATGAAACCTTTGCTCCAGTTGCAAGGCTTGAAGCCATTAGGTTATTTCTGGCCTATGCCATTTCCAACAAAATCAAAGTTTATCAAATGGATGTTAAAAGTGCATTTTTGTATGGGAAAATAAAAGAAGAAGTGTATGTCTGTCAGCCACCTGGGTTTGAGGATCCTTCTCATCCTGAGTGGGTGTACAAACTAGACAAAGCTCTTTATGGGCTCAAACAGGCTCCAAGAGCCTGGTATGAAACACTTTCTAACTTTCTACTCAAAAATAACTTCACAAGAGGCTCCATTGATAAAACTCTTTTCATAAATAATGTTGGAAATCATATCTTACTTGTTCAAATATATGTTGATGATATCATATTTGGTTCAACAAACACAAAACTGTGTGATGAATTTAAGAAACTCATGCAATCAAAATTTGAGATGAGTACAATGGGAGAACTGCAGTACTTTCTGGGACTGCAGATTAAACAACAAACAAATGGAACTTTTATACATCAATCAAAGTATGTTAAAGAATTATTAAACAGATTTTCTTTACAAGACTGTAAATCATGTTCCACTCCCATGACACCAACCACACAAGTTGAACCAGATGATCAAGGAAAACAGCTTGATCAAACCATGTATAGATGTATGATAGGTTCCCTTTTATATCTAATTGCTTCTAGACCAGATATTATGTTTTCAACATGTGTCTGTGCTAGATATCAATATGCTCCTAGGGAATCACACCTCATTGCAATCAAAAGAATCTTCAGATATCTGAAAGGAACTCCAACACTAGGAATTTGGTATCCTGCTTCAAGCAATACCAAGTTATCAGCTTTTTCAGATAGTGACGATGCAGGGTGTAAAATGTCAAGAAAATCAACATCTGGTGGTTGTCAATTTTTGGGAAACTGTCTAGTGTCCTGGCAATCAAAGAAACAAACATCTGTTGCAACTTCAACTGCTGAAGCTGAATATATTGCAGCTGCAAGTTGTACATCACAGATACAATGTCTCCAGTATCAACTTCTTGATTATGGAATCAAAGAGACCAAGACACCATTGCTTGTAGACAACAAATCTGCCATTAGCATCATTCAAAATCCTGTTCAATTTTCAAAAACCAAACATATTGAAATCAGGTATCATTTCATAAGAGATTGCTATGAAAAAGGCAAGATTGAAGTGAAACATGTAGCAACAGCTAATCAAATAGCTGATATATTCACTAAACCCCTTGACACATCAACATTTCAGAAGTTAGTATCCATGCTAGGGATGCTAAATTTGTAAGTGTTTCTTTTTACTTGTCTGCACATATTTTCATTTTTCACTTACATTTGTTTTTAAGTCTGAAAACTTCTGAAAAACAAACAAGAGAGAAACTACTGATGAACAAAACATCAGTATGGGAATATTTTCTAAAAAATGATTAACTTCTGATAAAATAACCTTCAGAAGTTATGAATAAAGTATTTATATAACATTTTCATCAATTGTTAACAACTACTGAAGAGAAAGTGGGAACTACTGATGATATTTGTTCTTCATCAGCAGTTTGGTCAAAAAGGGTAAATCAGACTTTTCCCACATCAGAAGTTTGACCTAGGCGGTTAAGAAACTTCTTATAAATACCTTTTCCAACACTTATCCTTTCAAAAAGCAAAAATTCCCTCATTCTCTCTCAAAAACACTCTCAAGACCTAAACCTGCAAAAACACTATTCGATCCACACATACACAAACCACATGGCTCTAGTACTGAAACAGGGACACAATCAAAGAGGCTACTTCAAAAAACAAGAAGCCTGGTCCCAATACGACGAAATTATTGATTTAGTCGTCAAATCCCAATACTTCACCGCCCTCACCATCGACCCTCCAATCCACACTGAAACTCTAAATGAGTTTTGGGCAAACGCAGAGACGGTAATGGTGAACAACAAAGTGATCTCCCTAAATTCAACCATCCAAGGGAGAAGAATGGTAATCACACCGGCTATTTTGGCAATTAGGCTAGGTTTAGATGATGTAAACGCCCCAGACCAATTTCCAAACTCTCAGATTCACTTAACCATGACAGAGTGTGGTTACCAAGGTACTCTCTCACATGCTACAATTTTTAAGAAATATTTTGCACCAAAGTATAAACTACTTTTTCTCTATATTATTATGTGTTTGAGTCCAAAAACTGGATCTTATGATCAGATGCCCTCAACTTTTCAACCTATTTTTCATTCCATAGTGAATGAAACAAAATTCAGGGCATCATCACTTTTCTTTAATGAGTTGGTGTTACATCATCTCAATACTAAAAAGAAGTTTTTGTTGAACCCAAGATTTATTATGCATTGCATAATAAAAGAACTTGGAGAAGAGGTGCTTGTGGGTAAAACAACAATTTTAAACCCTTCATCCTCACAAGCATACTCAAGGCACAACAAACCGGCTGCATGGCCAGAAGATGACCAAGGGGTACCAGAAACAGTCCCCATGGAACGCTCATCTTCAAAACTTACACCCCCAAAGGCCAAGAAACCCAAGCAACAAAAACAAAAACCCACCAACCCAAAAAGAAAAGCAGTTCAGGAGGTTGAGATGCCTGAACTAGCTAATGTGCAATCTGCACTTGATAAAGATGTGACTGAAACATCCTCTCAGTCTCATCCATCTCAAACCCCACCAAGAGCACCAATCACCATACTTTTCAAAAGAAAAAGACTAAAGAAAACTATTCCTATTGACTCCTCTTTTGAAACTGCTGAGCCCATTGCCCAAACTACTGAACCAGCACCCCAAATTTCTGAACCTGATATGGAAATAGCCAAACTTCTCTCTGGGCTAAAAGAGATAGTCCCATCTGAAAATGTCAGTCCCCAACAACCACATCAAACAGGGGACATAGCCTCAGATTCTGACATGGATGTGGACACTCACAGCCCTGACCAAAGAGATGAGGATGAACCAGGGTCTCTAAGCCCAAACTTAGAAACTCTTGGTACTTTTGAGGCTTCTACTACTCATTTACACCCAGTGGTGGATCTGAGGAAAGAAGCAACATAGCTAAGACCTCAACTGTGGCAACTACTGATGAAGGCTTAATGCCTGAGGTAGGAAATCCTTTGAACTAAGACAAAGAGGTACATAAGACAACTGAGTTAGGCTTAGCTCATGCTGTAACTGATACAATCCTCATTGAGGATGTAATCAGGGATTCAGATGATTCCATTGACTCGGATGATGATTCACAACACAAAACTACTGAATTGACGGCTACAAGTGAAGGTCCTGCACCTGGTGTATCTATGCTCAAGAAGCTAGTCATACCAGATCAGGTTAAAGTCCACTTAATCCCTGATTCCCCAAAAGTGGCATCTTCTGTACAAAAAGAAGATCTCCCAAAAACACACCCCTCACTACAAATGCCTACCCAATTCCCTGGGCCATCCAGCATAGACATGAACCAGCTATGCAGCCCAGATGGTCCCTTATATCACATGATGAACACCCTCATCAAAAATCACTTCCAAACCTACACAGCTGACTTGGAGCTGTCCATCAAAAACCAATTTGGAGTGATACAAACTAAGATGAACGATCTGTCCAAGAAGATTGACTTCAACTCCAAACAGATTGCTACTCTTACAGGTCATTTCTCTGAACCCTCAAAGAAAAAGCTTGATGAATCCAAAAAGGGGGAGAAAACTAAGGAACCTTGGGAGTCATTCGAAGCCAGGATAAGGGCAAGAGTGGCTATCCAAGAAAGAGAACAGGGAAAACAAGTCAGAAGAGAAAAACTGGCCCAATAGTTTGGTGTCTCTGTACAAAAATAGAAGATGCTGAAAAGTCTGATGAATCCCAAGGCCACAATGAAGAAACTTCTGATGGTGAAAGTTCTGATGAAGACTCAGAAAATACTGAAGACAATCCTTCAGTAGTTGACATACCATCAATAGTTGTCAACCCATCAGAAGTCAACACTTCCAACACTGAAACTGCTGAACAGCCTTCCAGATCAACTGAACCTACTCAACCAACTCCTGTTCCTCCAAGTCCTACTACTACAGTTACCACTATGACTGTACTAAACCCTTCTCCAATCTCTCAATCAGCAGAACTTCTTGAGGAGAGTTTAGTGGCAGTTCAAAAGAAAGCCAAGGAAGATCAGATTTGGAAAAATCTGGAAGCAAGGGATGATTTAGACTTAAGCCTGGATGAAAAGCTACAGGCTTATGAAGCAGAACTTCAAAGGCAGGCTAACCTGGAAAGAATTGCTGAGGAAGACAAAAGACAACAACTGATGTCTTACATCACCAAGAACAGCAAGACCAATGCCTATACATTGAAGGGACTCTCCATGAAAGAGCTAACAAGAAGAGCTCAACTTATTGCAAACAAACTTGCAACAAGTAAAGATGGAAAAGCCAAGAGAGCCCAGATGATTGAAGAATTATTAGAAAATGGTTATGGTTCAAAAGCCTCTGTGTCCAAATGGAAAGAAGAAAGAATGGTGGACACTTATAGAAAATACAAGGCTACAAGGGCTGCAAATCTAGAGAAGTTTGAAACTGCTAAAGTGTCAACTTCAGTAGTTAGAACTTCTGGTGTTTCAAGAAAACCTGCTACAAAGAAAGAGACAGAGGAGAATGTGAAGATTGATTTCAGGATGGTACTACTAGAAGGAAGTACATTAGTCCATTCTGACTTTGACATTGAAGAGAACCCTCTGATAACCCAATTCAGGGATCCTTCCACCTTTGCCTATCAAATTCAAAAGACCATTAAAGACAAACTACACACTAAGGTAGTTACTGAGCATCACTTGCCAACCTTTCAACTACCTAATGTGATGCAACAAGAACAAGGAAGAGAATCCCACCTGAGAGTCACTGAAATCGAAGACATCCAACACTCAAGAGCATCCCAGGGTACCAGCATGGTTCCCTATACTTTAGACTTTGACAAGTCTAAAGTGCCTATCATCAGATGGTCCTTTACTGATGACAACTCAGTACAAGTGACAAGAAGAGACCTCACAAGCAGAGCCTATAAGTCGATGAATGATCTGAAGAAGCTATCAACTCAAGACCTGCTTACAATCCAGCATCTAGAACCACAAAGAGGATCTCTCACTGATGAACAGCTGAACCAGTTGAAGAATTCCATGTTCAAAGGGATATGGAAGATTGTGAATGACAGAAGAAAACAATAAGGAATTAGAAAGGTTTTGGCTTCATCAATCCAGGGGGAGATTGTTAGGACAAAAATGATTGGTGAAACCACTTTTGGAAACCTTAGTCTAATTCACTTCTGTCAAATTATTCTAAGTATAGAACTACTGAAGAAAGAAGACTAAACTGCTGAAGAAGGATTCTACAAGTACTGAAGAAGAAATGCATCAGAAGTTCTGAAGTCCAAACCAGACAGTTCACTGAAGAACTACTAAAGACAAACTACTCATCAGTAGTTTGTCATTCATCAGCACTTGTTCAAGAATCTTTCCACCGCCTTATGTTTCAGTAGTTTATTAGTTTATTATTACTTTAACTTTTTGTACAAGTTCCAAGATTGCAACTTGTTGCAACTTGTCTCTGAACTTGCTTTTTGGCAAGGTTCATGTATTTGTAAAGTCTATAAATAGATGGGTTCATCCCTCTGTTTTAGACATTGATTTTTAATACAGAAGTCCTTCAAAGCTTATCATTGTTATTTCCATTTCATTTACTGAGAATCTGTTTAAGTGTTCATTCTCATTCAATGCTTAGATTCTCATCAAATACTTATCTTTAGTTTTATCAAACATCCAGGGGGAGCAATAACTCCTGTTGATAAGTGTAGCTTTAACTCAAATCATTCCGCTGTGCTATTACTGATAAAGAACATACTAGAAACTTAAGTGTTCACTAGCAAGTTCATACAAAGAGCAATACTGATCCAACATGGTACACCCTTCCAGGGCGAGACTTTTAAAAGTACATTATCGCCAACCTGAAATTCAAGTGGTTTGCGACGGCGATCAACATAACTCTTTTGACAATCTCAAGCGGCTTTCAAGCGTCCAGGGATCTGTAAGATCGTGTTAGTTGTTTTTGGAATAAGCTCGGGGCCAGTCAAATATTTGTGTCTAACTTCTGCCCAACACAAAGGAGATCTACACTTACGTCCATATAAGGCTTCAAATGGGGAAACCTTGATACTGGTGTGGTAACTGTTATTTTAAGAGAACTCGACGAACGGTAAATGAGAATCCTTGTTTCCAACGAAATTGATTACACATGCTCGGAGCATGTCTTCCAATGTTTGGATCGTACGTTCGCTCTGGCCATCGGTTTGTGGGTGATAGGTTGTGCTCATGTCCAGGTGAGAGCCTAGTGCATCCATTAGTGTCTGCAAGAATCGGGAAGTAAATCGACTGTCTCGGTCGGAAATGATTGAAATAGGCACACCATGCCTAGTTACAATCTCTTTGATGTACAGCTTGGCTAGTTTCTCTAGCTTGTCGGTTTCCTTGATCGGCAAGAAATACGCAGATTTAGTCAACCTGTCAACAATTACCCAAATCGTGTCATGCCCACTTGACGTCTTAGGTAGTTTGGTGATGAAAGTCATGGAGATTTGTTCCCATTTCCAAACAGGAATCTCTGGCTGATGTAGCAGACTAGACGACTTCTGATACTCAACTGTGACTTTTGAACAGGTAAGGCATCGGCTGACGTATGTTGCAATCTCACCTTTAAGGTTGGGCTACCAGTAGAATTCCTTCACGTCCACAAGGATTAAATCGCGTAGACCACAAAAGCGAGGTACCCAGATCCAATTAGCGAAATAAATTGTGCCGTCAGACAAAGTTTCCAACAGATTAACCATCTTGAATAACGACTCATATTTTAGTTTCTCGACTTTCAGAGCTTCTTGTTGAGCATCACGAATACGGGTTGTGAGATTCGTATGAATGGTCAAACCTAGCGCAGGTACACTTAAGATCTTGACTCGTTCCTTCCGACTCAAGGCATCAGCCATAAAATTGGCCTTTCCCGGATGGTATTTAATCTCACAATCATAGTCGTTCAGCAACTCAACCCATCTACGTTGTCGCATGTTCAGATACTTATGATTGAAGATGTGTTGCCAGCTCTTGTGATCGGTGAAAATAGTGCGCTGATTGCCATAAAGGTAGTTCCTCAAAATCTTGAGGGCAAAGATCATTGTGCCTAACTCTAGGTCATGAGTGGTGTAGTTCTTCTCATGGATTTTGAGTAGTCGAGATGCGGAGGCAATGACCTTGTTTCTTTGCATGAGTACACATCTAAGACCTTGATGATAAGCATCGCAATAAAGCATCGCAATAAACCACAAAATCATTGGTACTTTTAGGAAGGGAAAGAATCGAAGCACTGCATAAATGGTTTTTTAAGACCTAAAACACTTCCTCTTGCATGATTCCCCAATCGAACTTCTTGTCTTTCTGTGTTAAGACACTCAGCAGCTCAGAAATCTTAGAGAAATTTTCAATGAACCGTTGGTAATAACCAGCTAAACCCAAAAAAATTGGCGCACCTCAGTAGGAGTTTTGGGAGCATCCCAATCCTTGATGGCTTCAATCTTTGTGGGGTCAACTTGAATTCCATTCTCGTTCACAATGTGAACAAGAAAATGATCTTCTCGGATCCAGAACTCGCATTTTGAGAATTTGGCAAATAACTTCTCGTTTTTTAGCAATTCTCAAATCAATCAAAGATGATATTCGTGCTCTTCTTTTGTTTGCGAGTAGAGCAAGATGTCATCAATAAAGACAATTACAAACTTGTCTAAATAGGGTGTGCAGACTCGATTCATAAGATCCATAAAGACAGCATGAGCATTCGTAAAGCCAAAAGTTATAACCAAAAACTCATAGTGTCCCTAACGAGTTTGAAACGCGGTCTTCGGTATGTCTTCCTCATGAATCCGCGACTGGTGATATCCCGAATGCAGATCGATCTTCGAGTAGTAGTTGGAACCCTGCAACTGGTCAACAGATCGTCGATCCTTGGTAGTGGATACTTGTTCTTGATCGTCAGCTTGTTTAACTCCCGGTAATCGATGAACATGAGAAAAATCCCGTCCTTCTTCTTTACGAAAAGCACAGGCGCTCCCCATGGAGAAAAGCTCGGACGAATGAAACCTTTGTCCAACAACTCCTGAAGTTGGTTTGACAATTCCCGCATCTCGGATGGTGCCAAACGATACGGAGTGCGAGCTACTGGAGCAGCTCCTGGGAAAAGATCAATACGAAACTCAACTTGCCGTGGCGGTGGATGCCCTGGAAAATCTTTTGGAAAGACTTCGGGATAGTCTCGCACCATAGGTATGTCCTTGAGTTTCCGATCTTTAGCTTTCTGTTTAATGACATGTGCCAAAAATGTGACACAACCTTTCCTCAAACATGTGACACAACCTTTGCGCCTTGATGCAGGATATGCTTCGAAGAGTAAATCCACCACGGTCTCCTTGAATTGAGAGGGTTTCACCATTGCACAATGTGATACGAACCAATTTCTCGTGACAGACGATCTCTACACGATGCTTGGATAGCCAGTCCATTCCAATGACAACATCGAAACTTCCCAGCCGAATAGGCAGTAGGTCAATACAGAAAACATGGTCGCCAAGTACGAAAACATAATCCCTAACAACTTCTTCAGACGAAGTTTAACTTACCATTGGCCAACTCTATGGTACAGTATGTTTCCAACTTACTAGATTCTAATCCAAGGGATTTCTTAAAGTCGGTGGACACAAAGCTAATATAAGCGCCCGAATCAAATAGTACCGATGCAAAATGGTTGTTTAGGAGAAACATACCCATAACCAAATTCGGATCATCACGTGCTTCGAAACATACCCATAACCAAATTGGCTCCCAGCACGAACGCTCTACCACGGCCTTGATCCTGGACCTTGGGACAGTCCTTGTGGAAATGTCCAGTCGCACCACATTGGAAACACTCGTTTTGGCAGGTGGAGTGTGGATGGCTTTGGCCTTGCAGTTAGCGGTTGAATGACCATGTCGGTTGCACTTATTTGTACAAGATGCTTTCACAAGTGCCTGCGTGGTGGTAGCTGCATTTGCTACAATAAGGGTGGGGCCCGTTGTATTTGCATTTGGGCTCCTCAGCAGTAGTGGCAGTAAAAACCTTCACGGAATCTTGGCTCTTGTGAGGGGAGTTCTTACCCTTCTTTGAGCAAGAACGCTTGCGTTTGTCTCCATAACTCTCACTAGCAACTGCAACCTTTTGGTTCAGTGAACCCATGCGAACAACGTCGTCAGTCAGACTGTGGGCTAGAGTAACAGCGGCATGGATAGTAGCGGGTGCCGATGCAGTGACCTTGCTTCGGATCATGGGAGATAGACCCCAGATATACCGCTTGACTCTCTTATATTCTGGTGTGACCATGTGAGGGACAAGTCGAGAGAGTTCATGAAAACGAGTGGTATATGCAGTCACGTTGGCATCCACCGTGGAGAGATTCCAGAATTCTACCTCCAACTTTTGCAACTCACTCCTCGGACACTACTTTTCCATGAGCAGAGTTTTGATATCGGCCCAAGCAAGGTTGTATGCCGCATCTCTGCCAGAGTCTGTACTTGCAGATTCCACCAGGTAAGGGCTTCATCCTGGAATGTACAAGTGGAGTACTTCACCTTTTGGTCCTCGGAGCAACCACTAATGTCTAGGACTGACCCGGTCTTCTCAATCCAATGGACAATTTTACAGAACCTTCAGTACCACGAAAATTCCATGGTTTACAGGCCATGAAAGTTTTGTACGAACATCCTCGTATAGGGTTTTCAACTTCAGTGTATACAATTGAGAATATTATTATTAACAAAAAGGTTTGCGTAGGAGTATTAAGTAGAAAACTTAGACCAACAATTTCTACCGTTATCCATATCACTTCTCTGTTGAAGACCAGTACCTCCGGAACCTCCGTAGGAATCAGCTCGAGAAGTGTAATGTTGAGCAATTGCCTCAACAATTACTCTGTCTAGCTGAGAGGGAGTGGCGGGTAATGGTTCGCCATGGTTGTTTCGTGCAGATTGTCGAGTGTGCATGTTGTCCTTCTAATATGACACATATCAAAAGTGTGAGACACATATTCTGTAAATATTGTCGTTCATACAAACGTAACAACCAAATATAACCACGAATAGCAAAACAATCACAACCACAAAGCAAAAGAATAGCAACATGGAATAACCACAAATAAGATACCATTAATAACCACCATCATAAACCCAGATACATAAAAGTTAGTACAAAAGATGAGCAGATGAATCGCAATAGTTTAAGTTACTAAACATGGTAGTATTGTAGAGGATCAGTTTTATAGGAAAACACTAGATGATCATACAAGTGAAACAATCTTGGTGCGGAAACCCTAGATGGTATGCAATATGATAAAGATCAAATCAGACACAATCAAATACCTTTTCAATCACCATTTCATTAATAAACATTAACAATAAAGCTTTACAATTGAGTTTATAATGCAACAAAATAGTTTGGAACTTTCCAGAACTCAGAGGGAATAACCACTAAACTCTAGACACAAATGACCAAAAACTTAGAAACAAAATAAAACTTTGAGTTTATATAATGATGCACATTCGACCCCCCGAAGTGGTCGAATGTATTCTTCTAAGCTTCTTTCGACCTTCTGACTTCTACCTTCCACCTCACGACAAGTCGAACAATACTAATATCAATACTAATTCTTCAAAACAACGCTTTACATACAATCCAAATGCGATAGTCACAATCCGTGTACTTACAAACTCCCCCTTGACTATTGCTTGGATTGTTGTCTTTCATAATCAAGCGTTATGTTCATCAGTTTGATTCAGAGAGCTTTCTTTTACCGTTTGCTCATCTCCAGTTCTGGTTTACATTTTTTTGAACTTTTCTTCACTTCATTCACTTTAACATATTTTCCAACTTTTTGTCAAAGTCACACCATGCATTCACATCCTAGGCAAAACAAAAACAAACAACTCTATGATATTTCATCGTTTATTCTGCATCCTTCTCTTCAAAATAAATCGGATTGTAGTAAAGCATGATGATGTATTCATACAAGCAGTTGACAAGCCACGTAGGATCAAAGATATGTATCTTCTTGTATTCTCCCCTTTTGTCCTTCAATAAGATGATAGCTTCTGCAGTTCTCCAATCATAATACCACATAACAAACTCTTTGCTGAAATGCTGCTGGATAGGCAACAATGGAATCTGTTTCAGCACAACTGGTGGTTTGTATTTCAAAGTCACCTTGTCCAGTCCAGTAATAGGATCAACTTCTTTGTGAACTTTTCTTGTTGGATACTGAGGCCTGAACACATTCCATCTTGTTCTGCTCTCCCTTGACATTCTATCAGCAAAATAACCAACAACATGATTATTAACAGAGGCACCGCTCATCGTGTGTCTACAAATGTCTCTAACAGCCCAGTACAGCAAGGTCTTGATATCATGGAAGCTGTGAAAATATAGGATTCCATTCTCCCATTTCACACCATCATACCATAGCTGTCCGAGATATTTCTATCCCAAAGCTCTTCCTTTAAACAGCTCATTGTGGTATTTGTAGAAACCTCCTTGTACTTTTGTCTTAGGACGGTTAACTTCTTTTTCTTTCAGTCTTCTCAACAAATCCTTCAAATCATCAGATTGTTGAACATTCGGTTTCTGATTAGACTCATTCTCAAACACTTCTTCAATAAACTTCTTACTCTTTTTTCAGCAAGTTTCTTAGCTTTGTCAAGTGTTTCATCATTCATCTCAGGTATCACACCTTCCTGTTTCTCTTTGAAATACCCCGGATACTCTTCACTTGTAATATCCCCAATCTCAATGTCTTTAAAAACATGAGTATCTCTATCATCGGAGTGACTACCCGCCTCTCTTTAGGGAATATCAGGAATCTCTTTATCATTCATTAACTCTTCCAGAGACTTCCCTACCTGCTTAGCCAATCCTTCCAAAGTCTCTTTAGAAACTGCTGCAGATACTTCACCATCCTCTAGATCAGGATCATTGTGTTCTAGTTCATACTTCATATCATCAGATTTAAAGATCTTTGGAAACTTTCCAGTCAATTCAATCATCCAAACATTTTGCATCAACATCTAACGATACAAGTTCTTATCTTCATCTGATAAAGCAATAATCTTCTATGTATCATCATCAACATTCTCACCAGGTGTCTTTTTGGAACTAAACTCACCTGTGTCTCCTTTATTAGTATCTCTCTTCTCATACCTGTACTTATCAGTATCATCATCATCTCCATCAGAAATATCACCATCATAACCTTTATCATCTTTCTTTGTACCACTCTTATCACCATCATCACCATCATCTGATGAATCTTCAGATTCATCATCATCACCTTCTTCTTCGTCAGACAGTTTAAAATCAACTTGCTCTTCTTCTCTTTCATGATCCTCTTCTCCGTCTTTCAACTGTGGAGCTTTTCCATATAAGGCATCAATCATTTTTCTCGTATTCTTGTTGGTTGACTTGATCTCTTTGTTCTCATGCTGTAAATACTTGATTCTGCGTGTGTTTCTCTTACCACGAGCCAACAACATCTGAGTTTCTTCCTGAAGCTCTTTCAAATTTGCTTCAATCTCTTCTTGATTCGCTTTGGAGGATAAAACAATCAGAAATATTGTTTTCTCATCTTCTCGCATCTGTTTAATTTCCTCCTACTGTTGATTGAACACCTTCATAACATTCTCTAACTGGCGATTCACAGATTCCATTACATCACTTGAAACTGTTGCCTGTGGTGTTAATGATTCGGCAATAGGTTTAGATGTAGGTTTAACAGTTTTCTTCTGAACTTGTTCCCATACAATATTCAACATACTTGAAAAGTTTTCAGGAGCAGGAGCTGGATTCACAGTAACTTCCTCCTGAACCACTTTCCTTTTCTTCTGAGCTGGAGATGCAACAGATGTAGTAGCCTTTGAACTTCCAATCGCTGGGACTTTCTTTCCAACGACTAATAGATCAATTTCTCTATCCCTCTTCTTCTTTGGATTCAATTTCTTAGCCATTGTTTTGCTTTTTGATTTCTTCATCTTTTCTCCTGCAACAAGAGATCCCACAAAGTCAAGATTATCAATTGTTAACTCCAAATCTTGATCATCAGCTCTTGGTGGACTTTTCTACTGCTCTTCAATCGCTTTATTCAAAGTATCAATCTCACCAACAACAGTGGCCTTGTGTTTAGTGGATTTGACAGTTTCTTTTCCAGAATCCCATTCTTCATCATCTTAAGTCTCTTCAGAATCAGCAGACTCTTTATCAATCAACATCGTTTTGGCTTTACCTTTCTTCTTAACAACCTTTTGTTTCTTAGGTTCATCTTCATCAACTTTAGCTTTCCCTTTACCAGACTTAGCACCTATATGTATCACCTGACGCTTCCGTTTAGCAGCTTTGTCTACCGGAAATAAGGGGCTATCTGAATCAGAATCACTTTTGTCATTCCTTGTTCTGTCTTTCCCTAGATCCTTATATCCCGGGTTAATCAAATGTCCAAACAGGTTCTTGAATGGAGGTCTTTCACTATCAGGATCACCTTTATAACCTTTCATTCTCGCCAATGTACTGAGATTCATATGGGTTTGATATACAATCTGCTTAGGATCTCTTTTCAACTCAGGATACCTGTTATCAAATATCATCTAAAGAAATCTTGGATACATAAGAAACTTATCCATCTTCAAACCCTTCAGTAGTTCCATCATGTGCTCAAAAATCATCCCAGATACGTTGAAAGGCTTGTTCAAAATCAAAGCAACAACTACTGAAGCCAAATTTTTCCTCAGCACATTGTAACCTCCTCTAACTGGTCCGAAAACATGCAGGATTACATGTAAGAAATAATTAAATTGAGGACACAGTTTAGCTTTTTGAAGTAACCCATCAGTGATTGGAGCGTTGTACTTCATCCAGGGAATATACTTCCTCTGCTCAATCCAGGACAATTCAGTAGGATCTGTAGGAGAATCCTTCAGTTGCAAAGCTTCCCGAATGTTGTCTTCATTTACTAGCACAATGTTTCCTTGTATGTAGCTTTGAATAGCAGTATTTCCTTCCAAATAGCTCATCACTGCATTCTCCCAGAAGTCAACATGATGGTCTTTGTATATCGTCGTAGTTGAAGCAAGAGCATAAACAACTCTGCATATATGCAAGAAATCAATAATTCCTAAAAATTCAACGTGCTGCTTTACTTCGCCAATGAACGCACCACAGTTATGTGCTGCTTCAAACATTTACTCTTGGGTTCCTTAGATTTCCCTTTGTCTTGTTGTTCAGCCATTTTAATCTGCAAAACACATACAAACAACCATGACAATTCATCAGAAACGGACAAAATTGAATTTTGGTAAACACAATTCTACATTCGACCTAGTCAGGGGTTCGAATGAGAAAAAAATGAATCGAATGTGATAAATTTAATGAACAAAAGTTACATTCGATCTAAATTAGTCTACTTCGACCCTATACAGTCTCATTCAACCATATAAAGCTTCATTCGACCTTGTAAAAATAGTCGAACATGACTGTTTGGATTCAAAATCATCAAAATTTAATTTAGCCAATTTAAACATCACATTTTTGTTTGTTAAGATCCTAATGTGGCCGACTAATAGTTTCCAATCATCAATTGTCACTATTAATCCATTATTGATGGTTTTTATGTAAAATATAGGGTTTAAACTTATCAAACATTCAATTAAATTCAAAAACAGGTTTAAACACTGAATTTTGGTTATTTCTCCCCCTAAAACCATCGATAATGGTTATTCTATCAAAAATTCATGTTTTAACATGTTATAAATGGTCTGATTAGGTCTTTTAGGGTTTCAAACTTGATTCATCAATTCTGGCTTATAAACTGAATCATTACCTGTAAAAATTATAGAGATAGGATTAGTGAATCACAAGGAAGACAGTAATTGGGTAAAAAACAACAGGGCAACAAGGTCTGGTTACGAGGGAAATTTGAAAAAGAATTTTTATGGGTTCGAATGAGAACACTGTGATATATATAGACTCCACATTCGACCCTTTCATGGGTTCGAATGAGACAATCCGATCTTCCTTCGACCCTAGTTAAAGGTTCAAAAGATGTCAGATGGTTCGAATGAAGAAATTATCAAACAAACACTCTCATTCGACCTCATTAGTAGGTTCGAATGAAGACACAAACCCACCTTCGACCCAACGAAGGGACGAATGAAGGATTTGGATTTCTAAAATTTTTACCAAATATCAAATTCGAATCCCATATTGTCAATTTTGATCATTTAAACATTCAAACATTCATCATTTATCACTTGAATGAAACAAAACTCAAATTGGTTAGTCAAACTTCAGAAAATGACCATCAAGCACCATCGGATATCTAAAATAAAGCAGAAATGTAAAATCATTTGTATTTTTTGAAAAAAAATTTAAAACACACCAAAACTCTTTTTGAGTTTTTGTGTATTTGAACTAAAATCAACAGAAAGCAATAAAGTTTTTGTGATTTTCTGGTAAGAGGATCATATCAGTTTCTGAGAGATCACATCGCACCGTTGTTCTGTATACTTAAACTATTACTGAGAATGTAATTTTGGCAACTGCTGATATTATGATCCACGTAAACTTACATGCAGACTGTTGTGCAATGCTTTATGCTAATACTTCTATGTATATTATAAACCAATTCACTTGTGGTTCCCACACACACAACATACTCCCGTATCAAGGAATTTTGCACAAATACCCATTGTAACACGTGATTATGCTTTCGTTATTTGTAATTAAAAGATATGAGGCACAAAGGTGTACAGTTCAGCAACTCAATGCTACAGTGTAACATGTGCACTCTACCAGGTTGAGGTCTTATATCAATCATGATTTGCATCAATGATTAGATATGATGCATTAGATAATCTTTGATTATCGTCAGACATTTAAGATTCCTTAATTCGGTAACTTTAGGTTTTGGCATTAAAGCTCTTTCATAAAGATACCCTGTCTGATCTAGGTCCGTAAAACCATACGACAAAAGATCAGATAGGCTATCCCCAGACAACTAATAACATAACGACCCAAAACCTCCAAATTTTGTACAAACTCTATCAAACGAAATTACGGTACTAAGACCATATGCCCATGAGGTGTTTAGACACGTAGTAAATAGTATGATATGTATGTATCAGACATGTAGTAATAGGTCTACGAAGCCTATCTGTTGATGCACGTTTTGCGACTAATGTTTTTGGATTGTATATTCTAAGATGTTTTGCTGATTACGTGGGGGCGAATGTGGAAATATGGGAGGTCAAATGTAGATATTGAAGAGCGAAGGTAGAGAGAAATGGACGAAGGAAGAAGTCTGATTGAACATGTGTTGATTCAAACCATAGTCAGGGGCGAACCTGCACATTCGAACGTTACGGGGGGGGGGGGGGGGGCAAATGTGTAGGCCTATATATAGCTGAAATTTTGTTTTGAGTTTAACTTTTGGTCATTTGAGTCTTCTGTTTGTCCTGAATATTCTCTCTAGGTTCTAAACCTTCTGTGATTGTCTTATTAACTTGTAGACCGAATTGTAAAGATCTATTTCAAGTTAATTAATGAAAATGTCGATTGAAAAGGTGAATTTGCGTGTTTGATTCAATTACTATCATTTTGTAACTGATCTAGGGATTCCGCACCTGTAAAAATGATCCTCCACAAAGTGGTTTCAGAGCCTATACGGATCATACAACTACAAATTGATAGTTTTTGAATTGATTTGGACCCAAAATTGATCAAAACTTTTCTGTTTTGAATGAACAATAAGTTTGATAAAAATTGATTGATTCAGACTAGATTTTATGTATAAAATCAAAATTTCTGTTCATTAAAGTTGTTCCAAATCAATTCCGAAGCAAAACCTGCAAAACATCATCAAAATTCATCAACTTTTGAAAAATTGGGATCAAAATAACTGATTTTCAAAGAATAACCGATTTTCAAATGGGTCAGGTCCAACCTAGGAGAGAATGGTTGAATGTGTAGTGTTTTTGGGTCGAACCTAGCTTTTTCAGGTCGAAAGTGGTTACTTTTAGGTCGAACCTAGAAGCTGTGTGTGTTGTGTTTGTACATTCGACCAAGTTTGGTACATTCGACCTTACGGGAGGTCGAACGTGGATTGTAAGTGGTCGAACATGAGTCAGTGTGTTACATTTTCTACATTCGAGTCAGACTAAGGGGTCGAACCTGGAAATTTTCCACATTCAAACCGCCGATTGTGAAAAAGGGTCGAACGTAGAATCTGCTTGAAATTTTTTCTAAGTGTTTCGCATTTCGAACTTCATAGACGATATGTGGGGATTTCCAACAACACCTAGTCCTAATACTACACAGCAGCAACATGTTACCATGGATCCTTGGGCTGTAGCTGCACAAAAGACGAATACTCAAACATCTCAGCCGATCAACTACCTCGCGATGAGTAGTTCAATTCCATAGACTGTTGCTCAACCTCCATAGCAACCCATGAATAATTATTGGGGCGTTGCAGCAGCATCGGTACACACTCAAACTACTAATGCTATTTCTACACTAATAAATGATTTGTCTTCAGGTAGTGGAAATCGTCCACCAAAGCTAATGGAGATGGTAGATTACAATCAATGGCATAAAAAGTTCAAGATTCACTTGGAAGGAATGGGTTTAGAAGGTACAGAGGCACGGCAGATGATTGCTAAAGGATATTTTGCACCAGTGTTGGAGAATACAGGTGAACCAAATCCTCTTGAGAGTTTAGCTGAGGATGAAAAGAAGAAGTTTGCAGTGGAGAAGAAGGCTTTCTCCCAACTATCTCAAGCTATCAATACTGATCTTCTACATCAGATTGGATCTTGTACCACTTCCAATCAGCTTTGGGATATGTTGAAGAATCGTCATGATAGTAACGAGAAAACCAGAAAGTTGAGGATGGAAGAATTAAGGAAGGAATTTGAGAATTTCAGTTATTTGGGGAATGAGATTTTGAAGGACTTGATTCCTAGATATTGCCATCTTTTGACTGAATTGTCAAACTATGACATTAAGATTCCTATATCCGAGTTGGTTGATAAATTTGCTGATGCATTATCACCGTATTGGAACCAAAACATTGAAGTATTGAAAGAGAAGGATGCTTATCAATACTGGACAATCAATGAGTTAATTCAGAAGTTAGAGAACAAGGAGTTGGAGGAGAAGAGGAAAGCTAGACAATCACAATTTTCACAAAATCCAGAATTGTATCACGCCTATTCATCTACTTCTGTGTCCAGTTCAATTGTGGCACGTAATGTTGCACCACACATAGCTTGTGTGTCAAGTGTTATTGAACCACCGAGACAACCAATTACTATCTTGCACAAACATCAACTTATCCACCAAACTACACCACAAATTCTTACATTCCACCACAACCTCAAACGTCTACTGCATGTTATTCATCCAATACACCTCAACAACAACCTTATGTTCCTAACACATCACAAGCTCCTACAAGTGAAAGTCCAGTTGTGTTGGAAACATCCAACATGAACAATGTCACAGTTGAAGTTGCTTAGCAACACATTGCATTGGTTTCAACAATGGTTGCTTCATACAATGGATTGGTGGCTAGTCAAATTGGTAACAACAATCTAACCAATGAAGACTATGCTCATATTGATAAGGAAGAAATGGAGCTTATCGATATCCAATGGGCTTTTGCGAGTGTTATGAGACGTGCAGCTGAGTTTATTGAGAAGACAGGAAGAACTAATCTGGCTACATCACCCAATACCACATATGGCTTCAACAAAGCCAAAGTCACTTTTTTTAATTGTGGTGCTAAAGGTGATTTCAAGTGGGAATGCACTCAGCCAGCTCAACAAGGTAACAGAAATCCATTCAACTCAAATTACCAAAACCGTCAATCTGAGAACCAAGTAACCTATCAAAGCCAAAAAAACAATAACTATCAACCACAAAACAATTACCAAAACCGACAGAACACCTCACAGAATAACTCTACTAGACAAACAACTACAACCAAGCAGACTCAAACTCAAACACCACATAACCCAACCAGAACCATTATTCCTATTTCCACACCAAATAGCCAAACACAAACCAAAAATCAAAATCAGGCTTTGGTGATACAAAAAGATGAAGGTTTTGACTGGACGGGGATGCAATTGGGTATTGAAGAAATTACTGCTCGGAATGTAGCTTGTGTTGCTCAAAAGATTGACTTAGAGGAATCGGGGATAGTTGGATAAGTTTTGGAGACTGAGAAGGTTTCTGACGTAAAAATTAAGGAGATGGTAGATAAAGCTGATCTTTCTGTTGAAGAATCACAAATTGAGAAGACTTATTATGATTCGGAGAGTGAAACAGATTCGGAAGCTAGTGTCAATTCATTAGATGATGATATTGATCAATTCCTGGCTGAAGCTGATTTTCTATTGACTTGGAAGTCATGCATTGTTGATGATGCTTTCACAAGGATTGACTACTCAAAGTTCTTTTCTGGAAAGGAAGCGCATTTTTCTTTGATGGCTATGACAGATCCTCCGAAACAGGTAAGTTATGAATCCACTATGACAGATCCTCCCAAAGCTCCTATGTGTTCCAAGACTTGTACAACTTCGAGTTACACATAAACCTGAAACATGTTAAGTTGGAAAGATGGGGGGGTCAACTATAAATAGTTGGTGAGAATACATAGGTTTTGCATATAGTTGAATAAAATATGTTGTATAGCAATCATAGTTGAAATATAATAATGAGAAATGATAGAATATGAGTCCGACATGTAACAATGCGTCTTTTGTAAAATCAAACCTTGTGTCGACTGAGACCTAACTCGCAAGTTAGTAAAAGTGTAACTGTTTTCGATCATCCATGAATTTATGCGGGGGGATGGGTTTGTCAGACCTATAGCGCTATAATCTAAACAGGCGGCTTCATCAATGTTAATGATTGTACTGTGTCTTTTTGTTACAATCAAATGATAGAATGAGTAAATGATAGTGTAATTGAATCACAAGTAAGAATGAGTAAATGATAGTGTTTAAAATGTTTAAACATGTTTCACCCCAAAATGTAAAACAAAAAAAAGGGGCTATGTAAACTCACCTTAATGATAGTATTGAATCCCTTGGTATAGAATAAATGTGGCACAACGATTCCAAGTATACCCTAAGTTCAAGACAATAAAATAAGTCTAGGTTTTCTAGTCTAATGGTATTCTAGGGTTCCTAATTTGGGGGTTGATAATCGTTTAATAGTTAACTTAGATTAATAGTTAATGAAATAATAAATAAAGAAATTTAGAAATAAATTATTAAAAAGAATTTTCATAAGATTTTGATTAAAGGTAGTTGTATTAAAATGTAGTAAATGTGAAAATAATTTTTATAAATTAATTCTCTTAATTATTGAATATATAGTGTATTAATATTTATTTGTCAAAATATAGTATTATTGTCTAACAATATTAAAATTCTTAAAGTTTGAAATTAAAATTTATATTTCTATTCTAAATGAATAAAAATAATTTATGTAAAATTTTGATGTAAAAATAGTGAAAAATGGATTTATTATGATTTATTTATGATTATAATAGTAAAAATTAATTAAAAATATTAAATAAATGTTTTTCTGAAATTAAAATTCAGTTCTGAAAAGTTTATTGATTTATAAGTTTAAAATAATTTTTGTGAAATTTTATAAAACCCGTTTGGATATTTTTATAGAATTTTTAATTTGTAATTGTTTAAACTTGGAATATATGTTATATATATTAAATAATCGATTTTTGTAAAACTAAAAATTGTATAATAATGTTTATTATTTTCATGACATAAAATAATTTTTGTAGAATTTATAAGTTAGATTTGGTATTTTAAAACTATTTTAAAAGGTAATATCATAATTATATGAAATAAAAGGATCTTAAAAAAATGTGTGGGTTGTGGGGATTGAACCCGAGTCAGTGGCTGGGTGGTGGTTTATCACAAGTGTGGCCACCACTAGGCCACACCCTGAGAACGAATGTTGAACAGGATCGTTTAGTTATATACTAGGTTAGCATGATGATTTGAATGACATTTATTCAAAAAAATAAAATAAAAATAAAGAGATGTTGGCACCCTGAATCGATCCCACGACCCAGAGCTTCAACAACAACTACCCCAACCGTCTGATCTGCATCAGACTTCTGTAATAATGTGTTTTCTGAAATGGTTTTAAAGAGACGCGAAATGTAATCATCTTCCCCAAAAATAAGAACAAACCCTAGAATTACAATATGTTTTAAGACCACGATTCAAACCGATTAACCATGGGGTTAATGTTTCAAAAGGGCCGATTAATGCACAGAAATCAAGGATTAGATTCATACCTACACCCACGGCTCCAAATCGTGAGTCAAAGCAAGAGTAAAACGATCTTCAATACGCAAAATTGAGAAATTTAAAGTGATTTCCAATGATGGGGTTCTGTTTTTCGGTGGTTTTAGGTCCTAGGGGAGGTTCCAATTTATACAATTACACACGATTAATCAACTTAGAAAGTTTGACACCTCATTAATTACAAACGCGTGAATGATCTATATTGGGTATGTATTTGGTGAAATTTTGCGTGGGGAATACGCGTGTGATCTGTCCATTAACGTATTACCATATCAGGGATAAAAATGCCACTTGATTTCACTTAATTGAATGGATTGGTCATGTTTGACTTCTGTTGGTTGACCATGGTGATTAAGGAAAGTTTTATATTATAACATGTGGGATATTATTATCAAAAGGAAATGCTAGGTCAGTGGTAAGGCATGTGGGGTTTTAGTGATGGAATCCAAGTTCAAGTCCTGGTCTAAGCGTTATTTTTTTTAAAACTAGGTTTGAGAGTGGGCCAAGTTATTGGGCTGGGTCTTGTGGGTTTCTGATTGGGCTCCGAAAATCAAATGAAATTTGGGCTTTGGTTGGGTAATGTTTGATTTTTGTAAGTTATAAGTTCACCATTATTATTATTATTATTTTAGAAAAATATTATTGTTTTGATATAAATGAAAATAATTAGGCAAGGTTAGTATTTTAGGTGAAGTGGTGATTTCAAAAATTCGCGATGTTACAGTCTCCCCTACCTTTGTAAACTTCGTCCCGAAGTTATTGAAAACACAGGATTGGGTAGATATTAGGATAACTTTGGAAAGTTTGAGTTAAGGCGCGACATGAATTTATAAGTGACAGAACAAACTGTTTCGAATAACTTGAATGTAAGGATTGGTATATGTGAGTTTTAAGGGTTAGATTAGGTTCGTTTGAAATAGCAAGTAAAATAAGAATCTAGCAACACACTAAACTTAAGTTTTATTTTTTAAATTCTAAAAGAAATGCATGAGTTGATTGACTACTAAATGATCTACCAGGTAACTAGAGTTTATAATTGGTTATCTACCGATAACCTTGATAAAATTTCACACTACCTTAACGTACCTGTAAATTCATGATTACGTTCCGGACCGTAATCACCAATTTACCTTACATTTGGGTTTTGTGTCCTTCTATGATTCTAAACACACATGTAAAATAACCTTGTGATTGAATCGTATACAATGTAACCAAAAATAAGTCCAACTGTTGAGCAGGAAAAAGACTTCTAGCAGTTAGTGAGTAAGAACCTCTACCGATTGTTGAGCAGGTTGTAGGGCCTCTACCAATCGTTGAGCAGGTTATTTGGTACCCTACTAACTGTTGAGCAAGTACTTCGTCCTCTACCAGTTGTTAATTAAGTGTAACAATTATAAATTGCAAATTGATAATATGTTCATGTAAGCAAGTTTATAGGCATAACCATATAGTGTATGATTTGAAATTGTATAGATTTAGATATTAATATAGCAATTAGTTCACACTCAACCAGGCATGTATTCAAGTGTCATGAACATACTAGATAAACAAACTCTCATATAAAAGACAAAAGTTTCAACACTAGAATTTATTACATGAATCAAAATGCGTCAATACATAGAAGCAAATAACATTCTAATGGTAGAGCTTGTTGTTAAGTAGCTGGAGGGTTTTGATCTTGGTTTAAGTTAGGGCACTGGTTACGGAAGTGATTTGGGTCCCCACATTCATTGCACTGACCATAGTTGTATCTGCCGGGACGATTAGGGTTAGCAGCCGGAGTAGGGTTTGTTGGTTGGTTGGTATTGGGGTTTGGGGTTTGGGGCTTCACGACATGTGTTGACCAGATGACCATACTTACCACAATTGGTGCACAAGCGACATGGTGAAACAGTGGGATGATGACGTTTGCATGAGTTACACAAAGGAAAGTTTCTCGTATAAGGTTTCTTGTTAGGAGCTTGTGTAGTGAGGTTTGTATCAGGATCCCTATTCTTGCGCTTTTGGTTCTCAGTAGTTACTGCGGCTACAATACTTGCTTTCATGCCCTTTCGAAATAAGGTCCCGTTCTTTACGTGATTGTCGGTTAAGGTGGCTGCTAGGCGCTTGGCCTCTTCGAGGGTGGCAGGGTTCCTTCCCCACATCGTGTCCTGGATCTGCATGGGTAAGCCACTAATATATTTTTCTATAGCAATAGGTAAGGGTGTGACTTTATGTGGTAACAGTAGGCTAAGTTCGTGGAAACAAGTGTTGTGGGCTAGGTTTTCTCCACTGTCTTGGGCAAGATCGTGAAACTCATCTTCCAATTTCTTGATTTCATTACGAGGGCAGAATTCCGCCTTCATGATGTCTTTAGCTTGCTCCCAAGTCAACGCTAGTGCGACTTCAGCTCCGCGAGACCGTTTTTCTTCGTTCCACCAAGTGAGTGCCCGCTTGTGGAGGACACTCATAGCATAGCGAACTTTGGGATTATTAGGGCACTCGCTATTAATGAAGGTATTTTCGATACCCTCGAACCACTGAAGGAGACCAGTGGCTCCTTCCTCCCCGCTAAACTTAGGAGGATTGCAAGAATTGAAGTGCTTGAGGGTGCAAACAGGGTGACCATTCCCGTTCCCATTGCCATTCCCGTTCCCATTGCCATTCCCATTCATTTGAGCGACTTGAGCCACCAAGTTGGGAACTAACGTCGCTATCTGTTGAGCCATTTGTTGTGAAATGATCGCAGCGAGTTGGACATTGTTGTCATGGTTGTTGTTGTTGTTGCTTTCACCATCATGATCGTTGTTATTATGAGAGTTGCGACGAGGAGGCATTATCTGCAAGAGACACAATGAAGGTTTCAATGAGACATGGGGTAAATCAGGGATAACGAGATACAATGAGGAGTGTAATCGTTTATTCATTAATTAAAACGAATAAACGAAAACGTTGACTTATCAAAGCTTCTAGATTTTAATAACATAGTGAATACATGCTTTAGCCTATAAGTGAACACTCATCCCGAGAATTCCCAGGTAGGCATCCGGGTCCCTCGTCTGATTGGGATTTATGCGCAACGCCAGTCCTAGACAGAAAACTCAGAATACAGGCGTTCACCCTTCCAGATTGCACGTGTTCGTTATTAAAATCTAGAACTTCGATGAGATCTTCAAGGCAGTTCAGGTTAAGACTTGAGAATCTTGTCCTATTAGTCTAAGGGTAGATCCAGTGATGGAGAGCAATCTTCTTGTAGGGACTAAAGTAGGGGTAAGAAGTAGGAGAGAGATGGAGAATAGAAACAAGTAAGGTTGCAAGTAAGAGAAGCAAGTACTGGTTAAAATCCTAAGGTTATAAACTAGATTATCTTTCTAATAACCTAATTCCCTATAACCATGCCTCTGATACCAACCTGTAACACCCCAACCGATGGCGAAAACATCAAGGTGTCACGTAGTGATGATTGTTCAATAGCTCATGGTAATAAATGAAGGTTAAATGATATTAAACAATTTACAATTCATCTTACAAGTAAAGATTTCAAAATTTGATTAATATAAACTAGGCCCAAAGCTCCTATGTGTTCCAAGACTTGTACAACTTCGAATAGCACATAAACCTGAAACATGTTAAGTTGGAAAGATGGGGGGGTCAACTATAAATAGTTGGTGAGAATACATAGGTTTTGCATATAGTTGAATAAAATATGTTGTATAGCAATCATAGTTGAAATATAATAATGAGAAATGATAGAATATGAGTCTGACATGTAACAATGCGTCTTTTGTACAATCAAATCTTGTGTCGACTGAGACCTAACTCGCAAGTTAGTAAAAGTGTAACTGTTTTCGATCATCCCTGAATTTATGCGGGGGGATGGGTTTGTCAGACCTATAGCGCTATAATCTAAACAGGCGGCTTCATCAATGTTAATGATTGTACTGTGTCTTTTTGTTACAGTCAAATGATAGAATGAGTAAATGACAGTGTAATTGAATCACAAGTAAGAATGAGTAAATGATAGTGTTTAAAATGTTTAAACATGTTTCACCCCAAAATGTAAAATAGAAAAAGGGGTTATGTAAACTCACCTTAATGATAGTATTGAATCCCTTGGTATAGAATAAATGTGGCACAACGAAATTTAGAAATAAATTATTAAAAAGAATTTTCATAAGATTTTGATTAAAGGTAGTTGTATTAAAATGCAGTAAATGTGAAAATAATTTTTATAAAATAATTCTCTTAATTATTGAATATATAGTGTATTAATATTTATTTGTCAAAATATAGTATTATTGTCTAACAATATTAAAATTCTTAAAGTTTCAAATTAAAATTTATATTTCTGTTCTAACTGAATAAAAATAATTTATGTAAAATTTTGATGTAAAAATAGTGAAAAAATGGATTTATTATGATTTATTTATGATTAAAATAGTAAAAATCAATTAAAAATATTAAATAAATGTTTTTCTAAAATTAAAATTCAGTTCTGAAAAGTTTATTGATTTATAAGTTTAAAATAATTTTTGTGATATTTTATAAAACCCATTTGGATATTTTTATAGAATTTTTAATTTGTAATTGATTAAACTTGTAATATATGTTATATATATATATATATATATATATATTAAATAATCGATTTTTGTAAAACTAAAAATTATATAATAATGTTTATTATTTGCATGACATAAAATAATTTTTGTAGAATTTATAAGTTAGATTTGGTATTTTAAAACTATTTTAAAAGGTAATATCATAATTATATGAAAGAAAAGGATCTTAAAAAAATGTGTGGGTTGTGGGGATTGAACCCGAGTCTGTGGCTAGGTGGTGGTTTATCACAAGTGTGGCCACCACTAGGCCACACTCTGAGAACGAATGTTGAACAAGATCGTTTAGTTATATACAAGGTTAGCATGATGATTTGAATGCCATTTATTAAAAAAAAATAAAAATAAAAAGATGTTGGCACCCTGAATCGAACCCACGACCCAGAGCTTCAACAACAGCTACCCCAACCATCTGATCTGCATCAGACTTCTGTAAAAATGTGTTTTCTGAAATGGTTTTAAAGAGTTGCGAAATGTAATCATCTTCCCCAAAAATAAGAACAAACCCTAGAATTACAGTATGTTTTAAGACCACGATTCAGACCAATTAACCATGGGGTTATTGTTTCATAAGGGCCTATTAATGCACAGAAATCAAGGATTAGATTCATACCTACACTCACGGCTCCAAATCGTGAGTCAAAGCGAGAGTAAACCGATTTTCAATACGCAAAATTGAGAAATTTAAAGTGAATTCCAATGATGGGGTTCTGTTTTTCGGTGGTTTGTCTTATGGAGGTTCCAATTTATACAATTACACACGATTAATCAACTTAGAAAGTTTGACCCCTCATTAATTACAAACCCGTGAATGATCTATAATGGGTATGTATTTGGTGAAATTTGGCGTAGGGAATACGCGTGTGATCTGTCCATTAACGTATTACCATATCAGGGATAAAAATGCCGCTTGATTTCACATAATTGAATGGATTGGTCATGGTTGGCTTCTGTTGGTTGACCATGGTGATTAAGGAAAGTTTTATATTAAAACGTGTGGGATATTATCATCAAAAGGAAATGCTAGGTCAGTGGTAAGGCATGTGGGGTTTTAGTGATGGAATCCAAGTTCAAGTCCTAGTCTAAGCGTTTTTTTTTATATTTCTTTTTAAAGTAGGTTTGAGAGTGGGCCAAGTTATTGTGAGCGAAAGATTTTAGCTAAAACAGGATTATACGATCATACAAGTCACAAAACCAGGTGCGGAAACCCTAGTTCTGAACAAATTGATAAAACACAATTCACAACACAATCAAGATCATTTTCAACATCATTTCATAGATTAACTTCATTCAAATAAGCTTTTACAATCAGTTTATGTTAATCTAGAACACACACACAATATCTCAAAAACACCTCTAAACCTGACCTGAACCTGGACACAACTGACAACTCTATTACATAATCAAAATCACAAAATCTATTTATAGACACTGCACGTTCGCCCCTTTCTTCTGGTCGAACGTAGGCATTTTCCACATTCGCCCATTGTAAATGGTCGAATGTGTCTTCTGTTCAGTTTCAATCTACCTTCGCCCATCATCAGTCTTCCTTCGCCCACTATAATCTACATTCGCCCACTTCTATTTACCTTCGGCCAAGTACTAACACATGTTAATAAAGTTTATCCAATCCTTAGTCGCAAAACGCATTAACAAACTCCCCCTCGACTATTGATTGGATAGTTTTCTCTGTTGGTCCATTGTCTTGTTCATCAACTTGATTCTGAGCTGTTTCTTCTGCTCAGTAGTCATTGGCGGCTCAAATGTTTTCTTCACAGGCTTAGACACATTGGCTATCTTCACTGTCTTGCCAAGTTTACCCTCCAAGTTGCTTCTTGCATTGATGTCATACGCATAACAAACTCCAACCACTTGAGTGTATTTTCTTGCTTGAGCAAAGTCGTTTGGTTCAAAGTAGATTGGATTGTAGAACAACATGATGATGTCTTCAAATGTGCAATTAATCAACCACATAGGATCAAATACATGAACATGCTTGTATTTATCCTTTCCATCTCTCAACACGATCACCGCTTCTGCCTTTCTCAAATCATAATACCAAAAGATGAAATCAGCACTGAAATGCTGTGGCATCGGCATCAACGGTATCTTCCTCACCACATTAGGTGCTTTGTAGATCAAAGTAACTCGCTTCATATTGGTTTGAGGATCAATATCCCTATGAACTTTTCTACGAGGATATTGAGGCTGAAATCTCTTCCATCTAGTTCGACTTTCCCAAACCAATTTATCTGCGCACCAACCGACATGTGATCCATTTACTTCGGCACCTGACATTGGGAATCTGCATAAGTCTCTAACCGCCCAGTATGGTAGAGTAAGCAAGTCACAGAATCTGTTGAAGTACAGAATTCCGGTTTCCCATTTTGCCGCAATACATTTCAGTCTGCCTAAGTAAGTCCACCCGAGAGCTCTGCCTTTGAACTTGTCATTATGAAATCTGTAAAAGTTACCTTGAGCTTCAGGCTTTGGTCGGTTCTCATCCATTTCCTTCAATTTCTTCATATAATTCTTCAACTCATCAGACTAGTTAGAAGAATCTTTCTTTTCAGTACCAAATACCTTCTCATCAAACTCTTCACTCCTTTTCTTAGCTTTCTGTTTCGCTGACTTATTTGGTATCTCAGTGAAGTCAGGAAATACTTCATTTTCATCATCTTGTCTGAAATACTGGGGAAACTCTTCATGAGTTATATCTTCCATCTCCACTTCATTGTTCTCAGGAGTTTGCACATCATCTGAATGACTTCCAATATCCTTTTCAGGAATATCTGGAATCGATTCATCCATCATAAACTCCTCAAAAGTTTTCCCTACCCTCTGTGCAAGATCATCTAGTATTTCTTTTGCCACAGATGCAGGTAATTCCCCTTCTTCAAGATCTGGATCTTCATATTCCAACTCATATCTTAAGTCATCAGTTTGGAATATCTCAGCGAAGCATCCTGTGAACTCAATGGTCCACTCTCTCTTTTCCAACATATCTTTATACAGCTGTTTAGCATCATCAGACAGAGATCTCACCTTCTCATTCCAGAAAATACTTTCATCTGAATCAACGTTCTCACCTTTCTTCTTGGAACTTGATTCTCCAGTATCTTTCTTCTTAGGTGTTCTCTTTTCATAAGTGAAGCTAGAAGTATCATCTCCTCCATCATGATCACTTCCACTGCTAAACTCATCTCCTTGCTTTTTCCCAGCACCTTCAGCATCATCATCATCATCATTGTTGTCATCATCATCATCATCACTTTTCTCTGATCCATCATCATCCTCATCATCATCTTCTTGTTCTTTCTCAGATTCAGAATCTTCATAATCGACTTTCTGTTCTTCTTCTTCTTCATCTTCTTCACCCTCTTTCAACTGGGGTGCCCTGCTATAAAGCTCTTCAATCAAATTACTAAGGCGTTTGTTTTCATTCCTTTGCTCTTTGTTATCTGCTTTAATCAGTTTGATCCTGCCCTTGTTTCTTTCACACTTTCTTTCAAGTTTTTCATTCTTTGCTTCAATCATCTTAATCTTATCATTTATATCATCCTGATTAGATTTTGAAGCAACCACGATCTGAAGCATTTTCTCCTCATTCTGCTTAAACTTAGCAATCTCAGCCTGTTGAGCAACTAACATCTTCATCATATCTTCCATTTTCTTATTCACTTGCTTCATGACATCGTCATCCACAGTCACTTTCTTTGATTTTGATTTGGATGGCTCAACTTCAGCTACTTTCTCCTTCTGAGGCTTTCTAAACATATCGAGCACTTTATCCAAATCGACATTGAATTGATCGATTGGTAAAGTCTCTGCCTCCTTCGTTTTCTTCTGCTTCTTGGCAACAGGTGAAGATAGCTTAGATGGTGTACCAGCATCAGGTAATCTTTTACCCTTCAATAGCTGAGCTAACTCTTTCTCCCTCAGCTCTTTTATACTCGACTTCTTGGCCAAGGTCTTTTGCTTCTTTGTCTTTCTAGGCAAATTGACCACTACAGTGTCTCCAACACTCAGCTCTGCCAGGTCAACACCTAGGCTCTCATCTTCAACAGATTTCTTCCTTCTCTCAGCTTCTTCTATCGACTGGTTCAAAGATTCAGACTCACCAACCATAGTGGCCTTACGTTTGGTGGTCCTCACATTTTCATCATCAGAATCCCACTGCTCATCAACCTCAGTCTCCTCTGAATCTACCGACTCTTCGTCCACCAAACCTGATCCTTTCTTCGCTGTCGATTTCTTTCTAACCACTTGTTGCTTAGAACTTCCCTGATCCACAGTCTTTCCCTTGCCCTTCCCTTTGGCTCCAGGATTGACTACTTGCCGTTTCCTCTTAGTGCTTGAATCAACATACACTAAGGGATCATCATTGTCCGAGTCACTGTTATCATGCCTTGCTTTGTTCTTGCCAGGATCAGTGTAATCCGGACGAGCCAAAGCACCAAATAATCTCCTGTTAGGTGGCTTCTCACTATCAGGCACACCTTTGTAACCCTTCATTCTCATCAATGTTCTGATGTTCATATGATCTTGACCTAGGATCATAGTCGGATCCTTTTTCAACATAGGATACTTATAGTCAAAGATCATCATCAGAAATCTCGGATATAACATGAACTTCTTATTCTTCATTCCTTTCAGCATCTCCAGCATATGATCAAGAATCATTCCAGATACATTAAATGGTTTGTTGAGTGTCAACGCAACCATTAATGAACTTAAACTCCTTCTCATGACATCATACCCACCGCTCACACACCCAAATACATGGATAAGAACATGTGCAAAATACTTATACTGCACTCCCAGCTTCCCCTTATACATAGATCCGTCAGTAATTGGACCTTTGTATTTCATCCGTAAGAAACATGCTTTTTGCTCAGTCCATGACAACTCCCTGGGATCTTCACTATCTTCAAACTTTATCTGCAACGCTTCCCGAATATCAGCTTCAGTCAAGAACATCTCCATATCCTGAATCTTGCTCTTGATGATCGTTTGATTCTCCCAGTAGTCATACTTCGCATTTTGGTAGAAATCTTCAATGATGTCTTTGTATATGATGGTTGGTGTGGCTAATGCATGACCTATCCTGCTCCTCTTCAGAAACTCTATGATCCCGGTGAATTCCGTGTTCTTCTCTACATCACCGAGATATGCGCAACAGTTGTGCGATCTTTCAAACGGCCAACTGCTTGGAACAGACGTTTCAGCTTCTGGCACTGGATCTGTAACAGTAATCTCTGCTGGAGTTTCCACATTTTCTACTGGTGCTTCCACATTCTCAGATTGATCAGCCATCTGCACATTAAAATCAAACAAACACGTCAAAATACAAAAACGACAAAAATTACAAAAATTTTGATCAAAAGCATTCTGCACATTCGCCCATTTTGGAATGTTCGAATGTGAGTTTATCTGGGCGAATGAACAAATTATGGTCGAATGTGAAAATTATCTGAGTAAAAAGTCACATTCGTCCACATTATTTCACCTTCGTCCAAACCAATTCCACCTTCGCCCTTTTATTTCAGCCGAAGGTGAAATAGATTTCCCCCAAAATTTGAAAATTTGCCAATTCAGTTTTTAACATCTCATTTTGATTTACATGTACTCTAATATGGCCGATTATCACTTGTATATTACCAATTGTCAAAATTAATCAGTTTTCATGAGTTTTAAAATAGAATTAGGTTTAAACTGGTTCAAACAATCAAACGATCGTCCAAACATTGTTATAAACCTAATTCCTTTTGTATTCTCCCCCTAAAACTTATGAAAAGTGATCGGAAACAAAAATCAGTAGTTAACAATCATTTTAAACCCCTAAAATTGAAACCCTAGGTTCTATTCAAAAAACGATCAAGTCTGATCTGAATCTTCGTCCATTACCTGCAATTATAGTCTTAAAATGATCAGTAAAAGTCAGGGAACAAATCAGTGAATCATAAGAAAAATGAGCAACAAGGTCCGGTATTGAATGAAATTTTTAAAAATTTTTGAATGATGGGCTCGAACCTGAACTGGTGTATTTATAAGATGCCACGTTCGCCCGTTTGGTGTGGACGAATGTGGGTTAAGTCCACATTCGCCCCAAATGAATGGCACGAATGTGAAACAATTCCACCTTCGTCCCTAATTAAAGACCCGAAGGTGAAATATGTACCCGAATGTGAAATAGACACCCGGAAGTGAAAAAGTCACATTCGTCCAAAATCAAAACGGTCGAAGGTGATGATTTTTCCACATTCGACCCATTTAAGGGGCGAATGTGAAATGGAAAAATCTGAAAATTTCGCCAAATCACGAATTCGAATCCTGTTCAACATTTTTCAATCCGTTAAACTTCCAAAACTCAAATTTTCACATTTTGAATGATACAAAGCCCAGATGGTGTTATCAAATCTCAGAAATTGACCATCAAGCATCCCCGGTTATCAAAAAAATAAAGCAGAAATGCAAATCTTTTGGATTTTCTGAAATTTTATCAAAACACACCTAAAATCTTTTTGGATTTTGTATCTTTTTGACAATAAAAGTAAAATGCAACAAAGTAAAATGTATCAAAGTAAATGAAAGCAGTAAACATTTTGTGATTTCCGGTAAGGGGATCATATCAGTTTTCTGAGAAATCTGAACACAGCGTTGATCTGTTTCAATATTATCATTAGAAACAATATGTGACACTGCAATTGCTGATATTGTGGTCCACGTAAGCTCACATGCAGACAATTACGCAATGCTTTAAAATGATACGAATTAGATGTATTAGACTAACACATTGTGGTTCCCACACACACGACATACTCCCGTATCAAGAAGGGAATATACAAAGACTCATCGTAAAGCGTGATTATGCTTTCGTCGTCTGTAATTGTACAAGATATAATGCATAGAGGTATACAGGTCAGCAAATTAATGCAGCAAAGTAACATATGCACTATACCAGGTTGAGGACTGATATTAATCATGATTTGCATCAATGATCAATACGATATTATAGATAATCTTTGATCATCATATAACATGGAAAGTTCCTCAATTCGGTAACTTTAGGATTTGGCATATAGCTCTTTTATAAAGACATCCTGTCTGATCTAGGTCCGTAATGACTTACAGCAGAAGATCAGATAGGCTATCCCCAGACAACTAATAACATAACGACCCTAAACCTCCGAGTTTTGTACAAACACCCTATCAAACGAAATTACGGTACTAAGACCATATGCCCATGAGGTGTTCAGCCACAAACGCGTAGTTTGTTATGTTTGTATCACTAATGCACGCAATATTTAGTCTACGAAGCCTATCAGCATATCACACGTAATCAACATACGTCTCATTAAACTATACAATTCTTTAGCCTGTGCCAGATCCCCACTGATGTACTATCATTTCCTCTTTTTATCCAGGAAATCATTTTGAGTTTTCTAATTTTTAGGTATTTTGAAAATTTTTCAATGTTTTTGGTTTTTCTGATAAAATGACTCCCCCTAAAATAAAGAACATATTTTTGGGTTTTTAATTTTTCCGAAAAACAAAACAAAAATTTTGAAAGAAACAATCCACTTGAAAGCATCAACTTCTTTGAGGATTAAACAACCCCCTCGAAAGCATCAACTTCTTTGAGGATTATGATAGTAAAGAGAAATTCCCAATTAGCAAAAATTTAAAAACTAAAACTAAAAAGCGATAAACCGAGGAGCCGATTAGTCCTGTTTTTCCTTTATATTGTTTACTTTCAAAAGATATTCAAAGCGGGATCTGTCAAAAGCTTTTGTAAACAAATCTACACGTTGATAGTCAGTATGGATTTTGACCATATCTATCAATTCCTTAGCGTAACAATCACGGATAAAATGATATTTAATCCGGATATGTTTCGCTTTAGAATGATTTTCAGTATTTTTAGTTAATGCAATTGCAGCTTCGTTGTCACAGAATAGGGGTTTTAAGAAACTGCAAACCGTAATCAACCATCTGTTGTTGGATCCAGAGCACTTGCGAACAGCAACTCGAGGCTGAAATGTACTCTGCTTCACATGTAGACAGTGCGACAGAAGTCTGTTTCTTGCATTGCCAGGTAATTAACCTACTCCCTAAAAACTGGCAACCGGCTGTGGTTGATTTGCTGTCTTTGTCACAGCCGCCCCAATCTGCATCACTAAAAGCAACAAAATCAAAATCATCATCATTAGGGTACCAAAGTCCTTTTGATGGACAACCCTTCAGATATCGAAGGATACGCTTGACCGCCGTCAGATGACTTTGTTTCGGCTTCGATTGATAGCGAGCACAGAGACACGTTGCATACATAATATCTGGTCGAGACGCTGTCAAATACATCAGAGATCCGATGATTGCTCTGTATGTAAATGGATCTGTCAGCTCCCCCTTATGGTCCACTCCAATCCCGTGATTGGGTTGAATCGGGGTATCCATCGGCTTAGAGTCCTCCATCTGGAATCGGCTCAAGATGTCGGCTACGTATTTCGTCTGGTGAATGAAGATCCCGTCGGGTCTTTGGTCCACCTGTAAGCCGAGGAAAAACTGCATCTCCCCCATAGCGCTCATTTCGAACTTTTCCTGCATAACAGTTTCAAATTCCCTGCACAAAAGTTCGTTAGTTGAACCAAATATAATATCATCAACGTAAATCTGTACTAGAAGCAAGTCATCTCCCGTCTTCTTCGTAAAGAGGGTGCAATCGACGAGGCCGTGCTTGAATCCTTTGGAGATGAGGTATGTACTTAGCTCCTCGTACCACTGTCTTGGAGCCTGGTGCAAACCATATAAAGCTTTGTTTAGCACGTAGACCTTGTCCCGGTGGATTGGGTCCTCAAAGCCTGGTGGCTGCCCGACATAAACCTCCTCCTTGACTTTCCCGTACAAAAATGCGCTCTTGACGTCCATTTGATAGACTTTGAATTTCTTATATGAAGCAAACGCGAGGAACATCCGAATAGCTTCAATTCGTGCTACTGGTGCATAGATTTCGTTGTAATCAATCCCTTCGATTTGATGGAAACCCTGCACGACCAATCTGGCTTTGTTGCGAACAATCACTCCACGATCATCCTTTTTGCACTTAAACACCCACTTAGTGCCTATTTTCTTCCTTCCCGGCGGCAAATCTGTGAGCGTCCAGACTCCCAATTTCTGGAATTGCAATAACTCCTCCTGCATTGCCTCAACCCAGGCATCTTCATTCAAAGCGTCTTTGTATGTCCTTGGCTCTACCTGTGACACATAACATGCAAACGACCAATCATTTTGACTACCAGATTTCTGAATTTTGGCATACAATGCTAAAGCACCAAAACTCTCTGGCGAATTAACGCTTTTCAGCTGCCCTCTGGTCATAACACCACTACCAGGATCACCGATAACTTGCTCCAGCGGGTGAATACGATGAATCCGAGATTCCGGATTAACAGGTACAATCACTCCCTTCTGAGCAGTCAAGTTTTCTACAGCATCCTGATCATGACCCGTGTTTGATGATGAAGCAACATCTGGATTTGGAGTTGGGTTCACAGGTTGCGCCTCTAATTCTTCTGCATGTTCAAGAACGGCTTCTTCAAATTGTTCATCTTCAGATTCTGAAGTGTCTAGTGAAGTTGAAGCCTCTTGAAACATCTCTACTTCTTGTATAGGAGCACTGGTATCATTAGAAGCTGGTGGGGGATTTACTGTGATTGGACGCATCAACGGTGAAGTCGCCGCGTTTTCACACTCGTAAAGTAATCTGATAACAGCTTCTTCAACCAAGCTATCTAGGTTGAATGATTCAAAGAAATCTTTGTAATCAAACATCCAATCAGGGCCCGTGCCTTGCAAATTTTGAGTGTATCGTTGAACTTCCACGTTAGCCCAATCCTCCACTTGACTAGTTCGCTTGTTGAATACCCGTTTGAGCGGGGTTGCATCTCCAACAAAATATCCCTCCTCAGCTTTAGGACTAAACTTCTCGCTTGGATTCAACATTGTGCATGGCGCCCCAAATGGTTCTAGATACTCTAAATTGGGCTTTCGTCGGTGTAACAGTTCATAAGATGTTTTTCCAAACTTCTTCACTGTTATAACCCGATTTAATGTATAATTTGCTGCATAAATCGCCTCATTCCAGAACATTACCGGAAGATTTGAATCAGCAAGCATTGTTCTAGCCGCCTCAATTAGAGTCCTATTCTTTCTTTCAGCAACACCGTTCTGTTGCGGGGTATACGGAGCCGAATATTCATGATGTATCCCTTTGCTTTCACAAAGTTCATCCATCTTGGCATTTTTGAACTCCGTCCCGTTGTCACTCCTGATTCTTTTTATCTTCAAACTGTAGATATTCTCCAATCGAGTGAACAGAACTTGTAGGTTGGTAAAGGTGTCGCTTTTGTTCTTCAAACACATCACCCATGAAAATCCTGAATAGTCATCAGTGACAACTAAACAATAATGCTCTCCAAGATGACTTTTGCGCTTGACCGGTCCAAAAAGGTCCATGTGCAATCGCTCAAGCGGCATCTCAACAGAGGTAACTTTCTTCACTTTATGGGACTGTTTGTGTTGTTTGCCTTTCATACAACTTACACACTTGTCGTTCAGATGGAAATGTTTCACGTTTACTCCATCGACAAGTCCATTTCTCACCAATTGATTCATTTTCCTCAAATGAATGTGCCCCATTCTGCGGTGCCACATTATCGATTCTTTTTCGGTCGCCTTGGATAGAAAGCATGTTATTTGCCCTTGTGATGTCATCGCCTTGGACATGTCAAGAATATAAAGATTGTTGACTCGAGGTGCCATCAACATAACCCACTCCTTTGGAATTTTGAAGCCCGGCTTGAGAATATAACAGGATTTGTCATCAAAATGCACAGAAAATTGTTTATCGCATATTTGACTGACGCTCAACAGATTATAGTCTATCTGCTTGACATAAGAAATCCGCTCGAAAGTCACAATCCCATTACTCACGCTTCCTTCCATCGTAATATATCCTCCTTTATTACCCGCGAAAGCGACATACCCTCCATTAATATTTTTCACATCAAACAGCAATGCAAGATCCCCCGTCATGTGGCCTGAAGCTCCACTATCAACAATCCAGAGACTGCTAATAGGGCCAGCTGAAGCTCCCTGCACACAAAAAGTAAACATTTAGTTCTTTCGGGGGACCCAAGCCTGAGTCTTGGGCCTTTGAACATCGGTTTTCAAAGAAACATTCTCATTGACTTTTTCAACAACTTTCTGTTTTGGATCAATCTTTTTCTGATTGTTCAAAACACTTTCATTTTTCTCACTTACCTTCGAAGTAGAAGCTCCTGGATGACCATTAGGTGTCCAAGATTGTTCAGACCTTTTAAGAATACGGATTTGAGATTTTGGTTTCTCAATTGGTTTCTAAACATTGTTACCAAAAGTAACTTTCTTGGCAACCTTATCTGAGTTAACAGACTTAGGTCCAACATTTGATTTGACAATCGGTTTTTGTGGAACCTTTTGTCTATCAGCTGTTGTGTTCACCACAGGCTTTCTCCAAGATTGTTCCATAGCAATCCGATTCCTTTGATCATATTGAAATGGACGGTTGTTCCTCATTTGAAAATTGTTTTGATTATAAAACTGTTGTGGTTGAGGAACAACCCGTCTATGTGGTGGAACATAATGATCAATCGGCTTTCTCATGGAATTCCGAACTTCAACCTCATGTCTTTTGTGCCTTACATATGGACACTGAGCAAGTAAATGCCCGCGTTCTCCACATTTAAAGCATTTTCTATATTCCTCAAACACATAATGAGCATTTGGTGAAGCAAATGATCTAACAGGATATTGATCATTATACTGTTGATTTCTCAAACTCTCAGGAAGTGGTCCTTTCGAGTAAGAGGGCTCATGAAAACCATTTGCTTTATCATTTGGTCGAATGAACTCGGTGACATGGACCTTTGGTTCTTGAGGAACTTCTGAAAACAGTTTCTTTAATATTTCTGGTGGAATTTCGTTGGTTCTCTCATGTTTTGGAAACCATATTGTGCTTTCTTGCCAGATTTTATCAAGTTTAGAATAGTTAACGTTTTTGATCGGAAATTCCTCATCAGAAATGATCTTATCGGATCCTTCCATCCGATAAAACACCTTTACAGGTTTGTCACTTTGTTCATTCAACTCATTCTTTTTGACAACATTCTTAACACCATTATCTTTCTTAACATCAATCTTTTCAGACTTTTTATCACGATTAGCATTTGCCATCGGATGAACATGATCAGATGGTGACACTGGTTCAGTAGTAATGATGTGATTTTCTTTTGGAATCTCACATTCATTAACAGATTGATCACTACCAGTATCATCATTTTCTGAGTCTGAATTCTCACTTTCAGCATAAACACCCTCATTGTTCAAGCCCAAAATCGGTCTCACATCGGAATAAGGATCACCAATACTCGAGGTATTAGATTCCATTTCCGATGATGAGTCTGATTTTACCGAACTCTCCGGTATAACTTGGTGATAGTTATGATTTTCAAAAAGAACCGGAGATGGTACAGACTTGTAATTGGTGGTGTTATCATCAATGATATGGTCTACCACATAAGCAACATTCTTATAGCTTTCCAACTTCTTGTTAACCTTTTCAGCAAAGCATTTTATGGCTGCCATTTCCAACTTGGTGTTTTCAATTTCATTGATATAGTTGTTTATTGCCAATTGTTTCAATGACAAAGTGTTTTTCAAGTCGGAAATGTCCTTTTTATAGCCATCTAATACTTTGTTGAAAGCATTCAACTCTTTGCGAGTAGATTGACTGTTCAGAATAGCACTATCACGTGAAATTCGGAGTTGTTTATTCTCCTCAATCAATCTATCACATGTTCCACAATATTTATCACTCATAACATCAGTGCTAGATTCAGAACTTACAGGTTTTGGCGGTTCAGTCATGGCCATCAACGCGAAATGAGCTTCCTTTCCAGTGAAAAACTTGGAGTAGTCAATCTTGGTGAAAGCATCATCAGCAATGCATGACTTCCTCGTCATCAAAAAGTCAGCTTCTGCCAGCAACTGATCAATATCATCATCTAAAGAATCAACACTTGCCTCTGTGTCTGATTCGCTCTCAGAATCTGAATAAACTGATCTACACTCTTCAGGAACATCAGTAACAGAATCAATCACCATTCCAGAACTCATTTCCTCAGCCTTAACCTCAACAGGTTCATTCTCCACTTCCATCTCAGTCTCAGAATCATCACTTTCACTCTCCTAAGTTTCTTTCTTCTCATCAACTGCCACCGACTCTTCCATATCAACCTGATAAGCAACACATGCCACATTCCCACCAGTAGTCACTTCCTCAACTCCTATTTGCATACCCGACCAGTCAAACCTTTCATCCTGTTGAGTCACCAAAGCTTGGTTCTGACTCGCATTCTGTTGAGTCTCATTAGGTGTAGTGATAGGTACAACTGTTCGGTTAGGGTTGTTAGGAGATTGGTTTTGAATCTGGTTTTGAGTGTTTGGTTGTCTGTTTTGGTTGTTAAAGTTTCGGTTTTGGTAGTTGTTATTTTGGTAAGAAACTTGGTTTTGTTGTTGACGATTCTGGTAATTTGCATTGAAAGGGTTTCGATTACCTTGTTTAGGTGGCTGGGTGCATTCCCTTTTAAAGTGTCCTTTTTCCCCACAATTAAAACACGTAACCTTCTCCTTGTTAAATCCATAGGTTGTGTTGGGAGAAGTTGCCAAATCAGTCCTTCCAGTTTTCTCAATGAACTCTGTTGCTCTTCTCATAATACTCGCAAAAGCCCATTGAATGTCAATGAGTTCCATCTCTTCCTTGTCTATCTGTGCGTAGTCTTCGTTGGTTAAGTTGTTGTTCCCAATCTGACTAGCAACTAACCCATTGTAGGATGAAACCATTGCTGAGACTAATGCAATGTGTTGCTGAGCAACCTCCACAGTCACATTTCCCAAGTTAGATGTATCCAAAACCACCGGTTGTTGATTAGGTTTAGTAAATTGGTTTATTGGTTGTTGTGTTTGGTTAGCGGTGTAAAAACTTGCTTGTTGCATTGGGGAGATTGGTGAAATGTAGGAATTGTATTGTGGTGGTGTGTATGATGGTTGTGAGTAGGATGATGTTTGTGTCAAGTAGTTGGTGGTTGGTTTTGATGAATCCATGACATTGGAAATACATATGACATGTGGTGCAACGCTTCCTGAGCTCGAGTTACCAACTGGAACTGTAGTGCCTCCAAAATACAAACTGGGATTCTGAGGAATCTGTGACCTTCTAGCTTTCCTCCTATCCTCCAACTCTTTGTTCTCCAGCTTTTCGATAAACTCTGAAATGGTCCAGAATTGATAAGCATCCTTCTCTCTTAGAACTTCCACATGCTGATCCCATTGTGGTGGTAAAGCATCTGCAAACTTATCCACCTGCTTAGTCATTGGAATCTGTACATCATAACTAGACAATTCAGACAACAAATGCATATATCTAGGAGTTAGTTCTTTTAAAGTTTCATTATTAATAAAAGAAAAATTCTCAAACTCTTTGACCAATTCTTCCATTCTCAGACTCCTAGTCTTCTCATTACCATCATGCTTCCTCTTAAGCTTATCCCAAAGCTGCTTTGATGTAGTACATGTCCCAAACTGATGCAACAGGTCACTTGTGATTGCCTGTGTCAGTTGGGAAAACGCCTTCTTCTCCACCACATATTTCTTCTTCTCGTCCTCAGTTAAGCTTTCCAAAGGAATCATCTCACCTGTGTTCTCCAGAATCGGTGCTGTGTACCCTTTAACAATCATGCTCCATGCCTCTGCTCGTTCAACTCCCATGCCTTCCAAATGGATCTTGAACATGGTATGCCACTGATTATACTCTTGCATATCCATGAGCTTCGGTGGCCGAGTTCCACTACCTGTAGACAAATCCTTAATCAAAGTAGAAATAGCATTAGTGGTTTGAGTATTTACCGCCGCTGCAGCTACTCCCCAGTAATCAGATTGTAATGCCGGATGTGCTACACTTTGAGGCATCGTACTCGTCGTTGTCATGTAGTTAAGTGGTTGTGAAGACTGTGTGTTTGTCTTTTGCGCTGCCACTGTCCATGGGTCCATCGTTTGCTGTTGTGGTTGTGCTGTTGCTGATCCCGGAGTAGTTTGAAAACGCCACATAATCACAAACTAAAAAAAATCTCAACACTTAGAAAAATTTTTCAACAAAAACCTTGGTTCGTCCAAAATACAGTAGGTTCGTCCAAACAATCCTATGTTCGTCCAAATTTTAACACTCTCGACCCTTCTGGTTCTTCGTTCGCCCAAACAGTAACACCCGAACGTGAATTTGACCCGAATGTAAAACAAAGTAACCTCCTTTCACTTTCGCCCAATTATAAAACGGTCGAAGGTGAAAATCTTTACCCGAAAGTGCAAAGTTCTACACAAATTTTCAGGTTCGACCACTAACTTCTCATGTTCGCCCACTTTTCAACACGTTCGACCACAACACTCAAGTCAGGTTCCAGGTTCGCCCGTCACAAACAGATCTCATTTTTGAAAAACGGTTATTGTTTGAAAAACGGTTATTCTGATCTCAGATTTTCAAAAGTTCATGGATTTGAATGATCTCAATCTGGTTATGTTTCGGAATTGATTTGGATCAACTTTAATTCTTGGAAAACTTGAATTCGACCACAAATTCACCTTTAAATCGATCAAAAACACTTAAAAACAATGTTTATGTAAAAACAGATGTATTTAGGTCAAAAACATGTCCAAATCAGCTCTGATCTTATCAAATTTGTTATTGTATGATCCTCTAGGCTCTGATACCACTTTGTGAGCGAAAGATTTTAGCTAAAACAAGATTATACGATCATACAAGTCACAAAACCAGGTGCGGAAACCCTAGTTCTGAACAAATTGATAAAACACAATTCACAACACAATCAAGATCATTTTCAACATCATTTCATAGATTAACTTCATTCAAATAAGCTTTTACAATCAGTTTATGTTAATCTAGAACACACACACAATATCTCAAAAACACCTCTGAACCTGACCTGAACCTGGACACAACTGACAACTCTATTACATAATCAAAATCACAAAATCTATTTATAGACACTGCACGTTCGCCCCTTTCTTCTGGTCGAACGTAGGCATTTTCCACATTCGCCCATTGTAAATGGTCGAATGTGTCTTCTGTTCAGTTTCAATCTACCTTCGCCCATCATCAGTCTTCCTTCGCCCACTATAATCTACATTCGCCCACTTCTATTTACCTTCGGCCAAGTACTAACACATGTTAATAAAGTTTATCCAATCCTTAGTCGTAAAACGCATTAACAGTTATTAGGCTGGGTCTTGTGGGTTTCTGGTTGGGCTCCGAAAAATAAATGAAATTTGGGCTTTGGTTGGGTTATGTTTGATTTTTGTAAGTTATAAGTTCACCATTATTATTATTATTATTATAGAAAAATATAAATGTTTTGAAACAAATGGAAATAATTAGGCAAGGTTAGTATATTTGTACAAGAGAAAGTATAATATAGGTGAAGTGGTGATTTCAAAAATTCGCGATGTTACAGCAGTGATTGATGATTCAGACACTGAAGATAAGAAACCAAAAGAAGGTGGTGATATTCCTTTGGAAAATCAAATTATTACTAATGAACCAGTTTCACCTTCTCAGTTTTCTCATCCTGAGGCAAATGCATATAGAGTAAATCAACCAGTAAAGAAAGAAGTGAAAAATGAATCAGTTGACAAATCCGTCAAAGTATTTTATCAGATGGAAGGATCCGATAACATTATCTCTAACGAGGAGTATCCGATAAAATTTGCCAATTATTCAAAAATCGAGAAAATCTGGCAGGAAAGTACCTTTTGGTTTCCTAAACCTGAAAGGACCAATGATGTACCACCAGAAATTTTAAAGAAAATATATCTGGATATTCCAAAAGAACCTAAGGTTTATGTCACTTAGTTCATCAGGCCTAAAGAAAAGGCTAATGGTTTTCTTGAGCCGGCTTACTCAAAGGACCCAGCTCCTGAGAGTTTAAGACGTAGATGTGTGGATGATCAATATCCAATCAATTCCCATGCTAAGTCAAATTCCAAGAATGTTTTTGAGGAATACCGTGCATGTTTCAAGTACGCGGAGAGAGGGCATTTACTTGCTCACTGCCCGTACGTGAGGCATAAAAGGCACGAAGTTGAGATGAAGCAAACCTATAGAAGTCTAGTTGACAATCATAGCTATCCTCAAAGACGATTTGTCCCTTAATCAGCACCATTTTATAATCAAAGTCGTTATTTTCAAAGGAGGGATAATTGTCAATTTACTTATGATCGTCGAAACCGGATTGCTATGGAAAAACCATTGAAGAAACCAGTGGTGAACTCAACTGTTGATAAACAAAAGGTTCCACCAAAACCTGCTGTTAAATCATCAGTTGTACCTAAATCTGTTAATTCAGAGAAGGTAACCAAGAAAGTTTTGTTTGTGAACAATGTTAAAAAACCTGTTGTGACTCAAAAGTCTCAAATTAGAATTCTAAAACGTTCTGAACAACTTTGGTCACCGGTGGGTTCTCCGGGTGCTTCCACCTCAACTGCAAATGTGAAAGAAGAGAAAGATTTGATAGATCATAAAAAGGTCGATTCAAAATCTAAGGTTTGTGGAAATAAATCTTTGAAATCTAATGTTCAAAGACCCATGACCAAGCAGGCTTGGGTCCCCCGAAAGAACTAATGTTTACCTTGATATGTGCAGGGAGCTCCAGCTGGCCCTGTTAGCAGTCTCTGGATTGTCGACAGTGGAGCTTCTGGTCACATGACTGATGATTTGACGCTGCTATTAGATATAAAGAAAATCAATGGAGGATATTGTAACATTGCAAAATTTTCCCCAAAATTTTAATACATAAAAAGCCCTTATATATATATATATATATATATATATATATATATATATAATATTTTTTATTACACCTTTATCATTAATATTATACAAATGTGCCTAAGTCTTTATTTCTCCTAACTCACAACTTATATACATACATAAATGTATATAAATAATAATAATAATAATATGATTCTAAATTCTTTTTTTTTTCACATACAAGATTTTTTTTTTTAAATAAAGCCTTGAGTCAAATAGTCAATGTCCTAGTCAAAGATTTAGTCAAACAGTCAAAGTCTTAGTCAAATAGTCAATTCATCATAAAACCTTACTTTATGGTGTTGACCAATTTTAATGGCTAATTGACTCCAAAACTAGTATAAAAACCCACCTATGACCCATTATACTTTGCACCTCTAAATCGATTGTTTCAATCCGATTAAACTTTCCCTCATACCTTTCTTCTATAGTCTATTACTTCTACAATTGAAACTTTGATTATAAGCTCTTGTAATTGGCGAATTGGAAGGTTGATATTCTTTCTTTTTCGTTTTCTTCAATTTGGACTAGCTACGTTGTTGAGTCTTTGGGATTCGCCTCGCATACATTCACAACACATTATTCTATTTTTTTTACGAGACATAACATTTTGCTAAGGTGAGTTTTATATAGCCCCTTTTCTATTTATCACCATTTTTTTTGGGGTGAAACATGTTACAACATTATTTATGCAATTCAATCATCAATGTGTCTATGTGTATTTCTATGTTGCATTATGTCTTGAACATGACTAGGGTAAGCACAATTCTAGCATAAACATTTATCAGCCGACGGTATACATTGATAGATCTATTGGACTGACAATCCCACCCGGATACGTGCCTCCTACAAAGGTAGCGTGGGTGTTTGTTACTGCAATATAAACGAGTAAACCATGAGCGTATGGGATGTACCACAATACAACAGTCACAATGGTTGATTATGCACTCGATTTACTTCTAGTATGTTTTCACATATGGACTAGAATTGCCATGACACATGAATTGCACAACAATTTTTTTCGATTATCAAAACCTATGTAATTCTCACCAACTTTTGTTGACCCAAAATATTTTCAACTTAACATGTTTCAGGTTCTACTTGTTTGAAGATTCGAATTAATGCTTGAAGATGTGTGCATAGTTTTATTCAATTTGATGTACGAATTCTTGTAGAACAATTGTATGTAATTTATTTAAATCATTTAATGAAATTTATTATTCACCATGAGCTACTGAACAATCATCAACACGTGACATCCCGATGTTTCCGCCATCGGTTGGGGTGTTATAGATTGGTATCAGAGCCATGGTTATAGGGAATTAGGTTATTAGAAAAATAATCTAGTCTATAACCATAGGATTTAACCAGTACTTGCTTCTTTTACTTGCTATTCTCTATCTCCCTCCTACTTCTTATCCCTACATTAATCCCTACGAGAAGGTTGCTCTCCATCACTGGATCCACTCTTAGACTAATAAGGCAAAACCCTCAGGTTTAACCTGGACCACCTTGAGATCTCGTCGAAGTTCTAGATTTTAATAACGAACACGTGCAATCTGGAAGGGTGAACGCCTGTATTCTGAGTCTTCTGTCTAGGCTGGCATTGCGCATATATCCCAATCAGACGAGGGACCCGGATGCCTACCTGGAAATTCTCGGGATGAGTGTTCACTTATAGGCTAAAGCATGTCTTCACTATGTTGTTGGAATCTGGAATCTTTGATACGTCAACGTTTTCGTTTATTCGTTTTAATTAATGAATAAATGATTACATTCCTTATATCTCCTCATTCATTTCATGCCACAATGAACCTTCATTGTGTCCTTTACTGATCATGTCTCCACGTCGCAGCACTCGCAATAACAGTGGTGAAAACCAAGAGGAAAGTAACAACAACCACAACACCAACCACAACAACAACAAAAACAACAAAGGTGTTGATGCCCAACTGGCTGCGATTATTTCCCAACAAATGGCGCAACAAATCACAACTCTGGTTTCTAACTTGTTGGCTCAAGTCATCCCAATGAATGTGAACGACAATGGAAATGGAAATGGCGATGGAAATCACATAAAGAACGGGACCTTAGTTCGGAAAGGCGAGAAAACAAGTATTGTGGCCGCGGTAACTACCGAGAACCAGAAGCGCAAGACCAGGGATCCTAATGTAAACCACACTACACAAGCTTCTAACAAGAAACCCTATACAAGAAACTTTCCATTGTGTAACACATGCAAATGACATCACCCCACTGTTTCAGTGTGTCGCCTGTGCACCAATTGTGGTAGGTATGGCTATCTGGTCAACACATGTCGTGAGTCCCCAAACCCTAACACCAACCAACCAACCCTGCTCAGGTTGCTAATCTTAATCGTCCTGGTAAATACAACTATGGTCAATGCTATGAATGTGGAAACCCAAATCATTTCCGTAACCGATGCCCTAAACTAAATCGAGATCAAGACCCTCCAGCTACTTAACAGCAAACCCCACCATTTGAATGATGTCTACTTTTTAATTCTATGTATTGACACTTTTTGATTCAAGTAATAAATTCAAGTATTATCATAACATCTGAGTGCATGCTTGTTTGAATGTGAACTAATTGATATATCTATAATCATACTTGCTTACTTGTACAACAATTAGTTGACTACCAAACAACCTGCTCAACAATCGGTAGAGTCATAAAAGGACGCAAAACCCTAATGTAAGGTAAATTGATAATTACGGTCCGGAACGTAATCATGAATTTACAGGTACGTTAAGGTAGTGAGAAATTTTATCAAGGTTTTCGGTAGTCGACCAATTGTATACCTGGTGTTTTTCTTTTAACTTCGGGACGAAGTTCCTAAAAGTAGGGGAGACTGTAACATTGCAAAATTTTCCCCAAAATTTTAATACATAAAAAGCCCTTATATATATATATTTTTTTTATTACACCTTTATCATTAATATTATACAAATGTGCCTAAGTCTTTATTTATCCTAACTCACAACTTATATACATACATAAATGTATATAAATAATAATAATAATAATATGATTCTAAATTCTTTTTTTTTTCACATACAAGATTTTTTTTTAAATAAAGCCTTGAGTCAAATAGTCAAAGTCCTAGTCAAAGTCTTAGTCAAACAGTCAAAGTCTTAGTCAAATAGTCAATTCATCATAAATCCTTACTTTATGGTGTTGACCAATTTTAATGGCTAATTGACTCCAAAACTAGTATAAAAACCCACCTATGACCCATTATACTTTGCACCTCTAAATCGATTGTTTCAATCCGATTAAACTTTCCCTCATACCTTTCTTCTATAGTCTATTACTTCTACAATTGAAGTTTTGATTATAAGCTCTTGTAATTGGCGAATTGGAAGCTTGATATTCTTTCTTTTTTCGTTTTCTTCAATTTGGACTAGCTACGTTGTTGAGTCTTTGGGATTCGCCTCGCATACATTCACAACACATTATTCTATTTTTTTTACGAGACATAACATTTTGCTAAGGTGAGTTTTATATAGCCCCTTTTCTATTTATCTCCATTTTTTTGGGGGTGAAACATGTAACAACATTATTTATGCAATTCAATCATCAATGTGTCTATGTGTATTTCTATGTTGCATTATGTCTTGAACATGACTAGGGTAAGCACAATTCTAGCATAAACATTTATCAGCCGACGGTATACATTGATAGATCTATTGGACTGACAATCCCACCCGGATACGTGCCTCCTACAAAGGTAGCGTGGGTGTTTGTTACTGCAATATAAACGAGTGAACCATGAGCGTATGGGATGTACCACAATACAACAGTCACAATGGTTGATTATGCACTCGATTTACTTCTAGTATGTTTTCACATATGGACTATAATTGCCATGACACATGAATTGCACAACAATTTTTTTCGATTATCAAAACCTATGTAGTTCTCACCAACTTTTGTTGACCCAAAATATTTTCAACTTAACATGTTTCAGGTTCTACTTGTTTGAAGATTCGAATTAATGCTTGAAGATGTGTGCATAGTTTTATTCAATTTGATGTACGAATTCTTGTAGAACAATTGTATGTAATTTATTTAAATTATTTAATGAAATTTATTATTTACCATGAGCTACTGAACAATCATCAACACGTGACATCCCGATGTTTGCGCCATCGGTTGGGGTGTTACAGATATGTAGCGCATTCTGGTAATAAAGGCGATTATATCACGATGGAGGGAAGTGTTAGTAACGGTATTGTTAGTTTTGAGAGGATTTCGTATGTGAAACAAACTTACTATAATCTGTTAAGTGTGAGCCAAATCTGTGACAAATAGTTTTCTGTGCACCTTGATGATAAATCTTGTTATATCCTAAAACCCGGCTTTGTTATTCCAAAGGAGTGGAACATGTTGAAAGCACCAAGAGTGAATAATCTTTTCATTCTTGATATGTCTAAGGCGATGACGACTCAGGGCCAAGTTACGTGTTTCCTATCAAAGGCTAGAGAGAAAGAATCTATTATGTGGCACAGGAGGATGGGACATATTCACCTTAGGAAAATGAATCATTTAGTGAAGAATGAACTTATTGAAGGCGTTAATGTCAAACATTTTCATCTCAATTACAAATGTGTGAGTTGCAAGAAGGGGAAGCAGCACAAACAGTCCCATAAACCAAAGAAAGTGAATTCTGTAGATATGCCACTTGAGCGTTTTCATATGGACCTTTTCGGACCTGTCAAGCGTAAAAGTCATGCTGGAGAACTATACTGTCTTGTGGTTACTGATGATTACTCTAGATTTTTGTGGGTAATGTGCTTGCACTACAAAAGCGACACGTTTAATAATTTGAAAGTTCTGTTCACTCGTTTAGAGAATGTTTATGGATTGAATATCAAAAGAATTCGGAGTGACAACGGGACGAAGTTCAAAAATGCACAGATGGCTGCTCTTTGTGAAGATAAAGGAATTCATCATGAATATAGTGCTCCATATACCCCTCAACAGAACGGTGTCGCAGAGAGGAAAAACAGGACTCTAATTGAGACAGGAAGAACAATGCTTGCGGATTCAGTAATGTTTTGGAATGAAGCCATATACGCTGCTTGTTACACATTGAATCGTGTGTTAATAGTGAAGAAGTTTGGCAAAACTTCTTATGAACTGTTGAACAAACGTAAGCCAAATTTGGAGTATCTAGAACCATTTGGAGCACCTTGTACTATGCTAAATCTGTCTGAGATGTTTGCACCAAAAGCTGAAGAGGGATTCTTTGTTGGATATGCAACCCCGATCAAATGGGTATTCAACAAACGAACTCGTCAGGTAGAGGAGTGGGCTAATGTTGAAGTTCAACGATATATTCAGAACGTATAGGGAAGCGGTCCAGATTGGATGTTTGATTACAAAGACTTCTTTGAATCATTCAATCTAGATAACTTGGTTAAAGAGGTTGTTCTAAGACCTTATTACGAGTGTGAAAACGCAGTGACTTCACCGTTGGTGCGTCCGATCACCGTAACTCCTCCAGCAGCTTCTAATGATACTAATGTTCCTGCAGCTGAAGAAGAGGTTTTCCATGAATCTTCAAATACTCTTGATACTTCAGAATCAGAAGATGATGAAGAAATCTTCAGTGAAGCTATTCTATATCATGCAACAGAGACACCACCAGTGAACCAAATCCAGATGTTGCTTCATCGTCTAACATGGGTAATGATCTGGATTCGGCAAAAAATTTGACTACTCAAATGGGAGTTCAAGTACCTGATCATCCGGAATCTCGGATTCATCGTATTCACCCGCTCGAGCAAGTTATTTGTGATCCTAGAAGCAGTGTTATGACTAGAGGACAACTTCGTAGTGCAAACTCACCTGAAAATCTTGGCGCTTTAGCTTTATATGCAAAAATTCAAAAATCTGGTTGTCAGAATGATTGGTCCTTTGCTTGTTATGTTTCGCAGGTTGAGCCACAGACATACAAAGACGCTTTATTGAATGATGCTTGGGTTGAGGCGATGCAAGAAGAACTGTTGTAGTTTCAGAAGCTGTGTGTTTGGACACTTACAGATTTACCTCCGGGAAGGAAGAAAATAGGAACCGAATGGGTGTTTAAATGTAAAAAGGATGATAGAGGCGTAATCGTGAGAAACAAAGCTTAGTTGGTAGTTCAAGGTTTACATCAAGTTGAAGGAATTGACTACAATGAGATCTATGCACCTGTGGCACGTTTAGAAGCTATTCGCATGTTTCTAGCATTTGCCTCGTACAAGAAATTCAAGGTGTACCAAATGGATGTCAAGAACGCGTTTCTATACGGTGTGGTCAAGGAAGAGGTATACGTCGGTCAACCTCTAGGTTTTAAAGATCCTATCCACCGGGATCAGGTTTACGTTCTCAACAAAGCACTTTACTGGTTGCACCAAGCTCCACGCCAATGGTATGAGGAGCTAAACACATACCTATTGTCCAAAGGATTCAAACGCGGCTTGGTAGACTATACTCAGTTCACCAAAAGAAGAGAGGATGACCTGCTTCTAGTTCAGATATATGTTGACGATATTATTTTTGGATCTACTAACGAACTTTTGTGCAGAGAATTTGAAAAAGTAATGCAGGGAAAGTTCAAAATGAGTGCGATGGGAGAAATGCAGTTTTTCCTCGTCTTGCAGGTGGAACAAAGACCAACGGGCATCTTTATTCACCAAACCAAATACGTATCTGAAGTCTTGAGCCAGTTTCAAATGGAAGATTCAAAGCCGATGGATACCCCGATACAACCTAATCACGGGATTAGAGTTGACGCTATGGGGGAGCTAACAGATCCTTTCACATACAGAACTATCGTCGGATCTCTGATGTATCTCACAGCATCTAGACCAGATATAATGTTTGCTACATGTCTCTGCGCATGATTACAATCGAAGCCGAAACAAATTCATCTTACAGCAGTCAAACAGATCCTACGATATCTGAAGGGTTGTCCATCGAGAGGATTATGGTACCATAATGAAGATAATTTTGACATTGTTGCTTTTAGTGATGCAGATTGGGGTGGTTGTGATAAAGATAGCAAATCCACAACGGCTGGATGTCAATTCTTGGGGAGCAGACTCGTGACCTGGCAGTGTAAGAAGCAGACAGCAGTCGCACTATCTACTTGCGAAGCACAATATGTGGCAGCCTCGAGTTGTTGCTCACAGGTTCTGTGGATTCAGTAGGAGATGGTTGATTACGATTTGCAATTTCTAAAACCCCTATTCATTGTGACAACGAAGCCGAAATTGCATTAACAAAAGACACGGTCAATCACTCAAAAGCTAAGCATATCCGAATTACATATCACTTTATCCATTATTGCTATGCAAAAGAGTTGATTGATATGGTCAAAATCCCAACTGATTACCAACGTGCTGATCTTTTAACCAAAGCTTTTGATAAATCCAGATTTGAATATCTTTTAAAAGCTGACGGTAAAGAAGAAAAACAAGACTGATCATCACCTCGGTTTATCGATTTTTGTTTTTAAATTTTTAAGTTTTACTGTTTTTCAGAAAATTCAAAAACCCAAAAATATGTTTTACATTTTAGGGGGAGTCGTTATTCAGAAAAACCAAAAATATTGAAAAATCCAAAAGGCCATAAAAATCTGAAAAACCCAAAATGATTTTCCAAGATTAAAAGAGGAAATGATAGTACATCAGTGGGGATCTGACACATGATAAAGATTTGAAATGGCACAACGAAATTTAGAAATAAATTATTAAAAAGAATTTTCATAAGATTTTGAATAAAGGTAGTTGTATTAAAATGTATTAAATGTGAAAATAATTTTTATAAAATAATTCTCTTAATTATTGAATATATAGTGTATTAATATTTATTTGTCAAAATATAGTATTATTGTCTAACAATAATAAAATTCTTAAAGTTTCAAATTAAAATTTATATTTCTGTTCTAAATGAATAAAAATAATTTATGTAAAATTTTGATGTAAAAATAGTGAAAAAATGGATTTATTATGATTTATTTATGATTAAAATAGTAAAAATAAATTAAAAATATTAAATAAATGTTTTTCTAAAATTAAAATTCAGTTCTGAAAATTTTATTGATTTATAAGTTTAAAATAATTTTTGTGATATTTTATAAAACCCGTTTGGATATTTTTATAGAATTTTTAATTTGTAATTGATTAAACTTGTAATATATGTTATATATATATATATTAAATAATCGATTTTTGTAAAACTAAAAATTACATAATAATGTTTATTATTTGCATGACATAAAATAATTTTTGTAGAATTTATAAGTTAGATTTGGTATTTTAAAACTATTTTAAAAGGTAATATCATAATTATATGAAAGAAAAGGATCTTAAAAAAATGTGTGGGTTGTGGGGATTGAACCCGAGTCTGTGGCCAGGTGGTGGTTTATCACAAGTGTGGCCACCACTAGGCCACACTCTGAGAACGAATGTTGAACAGGATCGTTTAGTTATATACAAGGTTAGCATGATGATTTGAATGCCATTTATTAAAAAAAAAATAAAAATAAAAAGATGTTGGCACCCTGAATCGAACCCACGACCCAGAGCTTCAACAACAGCTACCCCAACCATCTGATCTGCATCAGACTTCTGTAATAATGTGTTTTCTGAAATGGTTTTAAAGAGATGCGAAATGTAATCATCTTCCCCAAAAATAAGAACAAACCCTAGAATTACAGTATGTTTTAAGACCACGATTCAGACCAATTAACCATGGGGTTTTTGTTACATAATGGCCTATTAATGCACAGAAATCAAGGATTAGATTCATACCTACACTCACGGCTCCAAATCGTGAGTCAAAGCGAGAGTAAACCGATCTTCAATACGCAAAATTGAGAAATTTAAAGTGAATTCCAATGATGGGGTTTTGTTTTTCGGTGGTTTGTCTTAGGGAGGCTCCAATTTATACAATTACACACGATTAATCAACTTAGAAAGTTTGACCCCTCATTAATTACAAACGCGTGAATGATCTATACTGGGTATGTATTTGGTGAAATTTGGCGTAGGGAATACGCATGTGATCTGTCCATTAACGTATTACCATATCAGGGATAAAAATGCCGCTTGATTTCACTTAATTGAATGGATTGGTCATGGTTGGCTTCTGTTGGTTGACCATGGTGATTAAGGAAAGTTTTATATTAAAACGTGTGGGATATTATCATCAAAGGAAATGCTAGGTCAGTGGTAAGGCATGTGGGGTTTTAGTGATGGAATCCAAGTTCAAGTCCTAGTCTAAGCGTTTTTTTTATATTTCTTTTTAAAGTAGGTTTGAGAGTGGGCCAAGTTATTAGGCTGGGTCTTGTGGGTTTCTGGTTGGGCTCCGAAAATCAAATGAAATTTGGGCTTTGGTTGGGTTATGTTTGATTTTTGTAAGTTATAAGTTCACCATTATTATTATTATTATTATAGAAAAATATAATTGTTTTGAAACAAATGGAAATAATTAGGCAAGGTTAGTATATTTGTACAAGAGAAAGTATAATATAGGTGAAGTGGTGATTTCAAAAATTCGCGATGTTACAGCAGTGATTGATGATTCAGACACTGAAGATAAGAAACCAAAAGAAGGTGGTGATATTCCTTTGGAAAATCAAATTATTACTAATGAACCAGTTTCACCTTCTCAGTTTTCTCATCCTGAGGCAAATGCATATAGAGTAAATCAACCAGTAAAGAAAGAAGTGAAAAATGAATCAGTTGACAAATCCGTCAAAGTATTTTATCAGATGGAAGGATCCGATAAGATTATCTCTAACGAGGAGTATCCGATAAAATTTGCCAATTATTCAAAAATCGAGAAAATCTGGCAGGAAAGTACTTTTTGGTTTCCTAAACCTGAAAGGACCAATGATGTACCACCAGAAATTTTAAAGAAAATATATCTGGATATTCCAAAAGAACCTAAGGTTTATGTCACTTAGTTCATCAGGTCTAAAGAAAAGGCTAATGGTTTTCTTGAGCCGGCTTACTCAAAGGACCCAGCTCCTGAGAGTTTAAGACGTAGATGTGTGGATGATCAATATCCAATCAATTCCCATGCTAAGTCAAATTCCAAGAATGTTTTTGAGGAATACCGTGCATGTTTCAAGTACGCGGAGAGAGGGCATTTACTTGCTCACTGCCCGTACGTGAGGCATAAAAGGCACGAAGTTGAGATGAAGCAAACCTATAGAAGTCTAGTTGACAATCATAGCTATCCTCAAAGACGATTTGTCCCTTAATCAGCACCATTTTATAATCAAAGTCATTATTTTCAAAGGAGGGATAATTGTCAATTTACTTATGATCGTCGAAACCGGATTGCTATGGAAAAACCATTGAAGAAACCAGTGGTGAACTCAACTGTTGATAAACAAAAGGTTCCACCAAAACCTGCTGTTAAATCATCAGTTGTACCTAAATCTGTTAATTCAGAGAAGGTAACCAAGAAAGTTTTGTTTGTGAACAATGTTAAAAAACCTGTTGTGACTCAAAAGTCTCAAATTAGAATTCTAAAACGTTCTGAACAACTTTGGTCACCGGTGGGTTCTCCGGGTGCTTCCACCTCAACTGCAAATGTGAAAGAAGAGAAAGATTTGATAGATCATAAAAAGGTCGATTCAAAATCTAAGGTTTGTGGAAATAAATCTTTGAAATCTAATGTTCAAAGACCCATGAACAAGCAGGCTTGGGTCCCCCGAAAGAACTAATGTTTACCTTGATATGTGCAGGGAGCTCCAGCTGGCCCTGTTAGCAGTCTCTGGATTGTCGACAGTGGAACTTCTGGTCACATGACTGATGATTTGACGCTGCTATTAGATATAAAGAAAATCAATGGAGGATATGTAGCACATTCTGGTAATAAAGGCGATTATATCACGATGGAGGGAAGTGTTAGTAACGGTATTGTTAGTTTTGAGAGGATTTCGTATGTGAAACAAACTTACTATAATCTGTTAAGTGTGAGCCAAATCTGTGACAAATAGTTTTCTGTGCACCTTGATGATAAATCGTGTTATATCCTAAAACCCGGCTTTGTTATTCCAAAGGAGTGGATCATGTTGAAAGCACCAAGAGTGAATAATCTTTTCATTCTTGATATTTCTAAGGCGATGACGACTCAGGGCCAAGTTACGTGTTTCCTATCAAAGGCTAGAGAGAAAGAATCTATTATGTGGCACAGGAGGATGGGACATATTCACCTTAGGAAAATGAATCATTTAGTGAAGAATGAACTTGTTGAAGGCGTTAATGTCAAACATTTTCATCTCAATGACAAGTGTGTGAGTTGCAAGAAGGGGAAGCAGCACAAACAGTCCCATAAACCAAAGAAAGTGAATTCTGTAGATATGCCACTTGAGCGTTTTCATATGGACCTTTTCGGACCTGTCAAGCGTAAAAGTCATGCTGGAGAACTATACTGTCTTGTGGTTACTGATGATTACTCTAGATTTTTGTGGGTAATGTGCTTGCACTACAAAAGCGACACGTTTAATAATTTGAAAGTTCTGTTCACTCGTTTAGAGAATGTTTATGGATTGAATATCAAAAGAATTCGGAGTGACAACGGGACGAAGTTCAAAAATGCACAGATGGCTGCTCTTTGTGAAGATAAAGGAATTCATCATGAATATAGTTCTCCATATACCCCTCAACAGCACGGTGTCGCAGAGAGGAAAAACAGGACTCTAATTGAGACAGGAAGAACAATGCTTGCGGATTCAGTAATGTTTTGGAATGAAGCCATATACGCTGCTTGTTACACATTGAATCGTGTGTTAATAGTGAAGAAGTTTGGCAAAACTTCTTATGAACTGTTGAACAAACGTAAGCCGAATTTGGAGTATCTAGAACCATTTAGAGCACCTTGTACTATGCTAAATCTGTCTGAGATGATTGCACCAAAAGCTGAAGAGGGATTCTTTGTTGGATATGCAACCCCGATCAAATGGGTATTCAACAAACGAACTCGTCAGGTAGAGGAGTGGGCTAATGTTGAAGTTCAACGATATATTCAGAACGTACAGGGAAGCGGTCCAGATTGGATGTTTGATTACAAAGACTTCTTTGAATCATTCAATCTAGATAACTTGGTTAAAGAGGTTGTTCTAAGACCTTATTACGAGTGTGAAAACGCAGTGACTTCACCGTTGGTGCGTCCGATCACCGTAACTCCTCCAGCAGCTTCTAATGATACTAATGTTCCTGCAGTTGAAGAAGAGGTTTTCCATGAATCTTCAAATACTCTTGATACTTCAGAATCAGAAGATGATGAAGAAATTTTCAGTGAAGCTATTCTATATCATGCAACAGAGACACCACCAGTGAACCAAATCCAGATGTTGCTTCATCGTCTAACATGGGTAATGATCTGGATTCGGCAAAAAATTTGACTACTCAAATGGGAGTTCAAGTACCTGATCATCCGGAATCTCGGATTCATCGTATTCACCCGCTCGAGCTAGTTATTTGTGATCCTAGAAGCAGTGTTATGACTAGAGGACAACTTCGTAGGGCAAACTCACCTGAAAATCTTGGCGCTTTAGCTTTATATGCAAAAATTCAAAAATCTGGTTGTCAAAATGATTGGTCCTTTGCTTGTTATGTTTCGCAGGTTGAGCCACAGACATACAAAGACGCTCTATTGAATGATGCTTGGGTTGAGGCGATGTAAGAAGAACTGTTGTAGTTTCAGAAGCTGTGTGTTTGGACACTTACAGATTTACCTCCGGGAAGGAAGAAAATAGGAACCGAATGGGTGTTTAAATGTAAAAAGGATGATAGAGGCGTAATCGTGAGAAACAAAGCTTAGTTGGTAGTTCAAGGTTTTCATCAAGTTGAAGGAATTGACTACAATGAGATCTATGCACCTGTGGCACGTTTAGAAGCTATTCGCATGTTTCTAGCATTTGCCTCGTACAAGAAATTCAAGGTGTACCAAATGGATGTCAAGAACGCGTTTCTATACGGTGTGGTCAAGGAAGAGGTATACGTCGGTCAACCTCTAGGCTTTAAAGATCCTATCCACCGGGATCAGGTTTACGTTCTCAACAAAGCACTTTACTGGTTGCACCAAGCTCCACGCCAATGGTATGAGGAGCTAAACACATACCTACTGTCCAAAGGATTCAAACGCGGCTTGGTAGACTATACTCAGTTCACCAAAAGAAGAGAGGATGACTTGCTTCTAGTTCAGATATATGTTGACGATATTATTTTTGGATCTACTAACGAACTTTTGTGCAGAGAATTTGAAAAAGTAATGCAGGGAAAGTTCGAAATGAGTGCGATGGGAGAAATGCAGTTTTTCCTCGTCTTGCAGGTGGAACAAAGACCAACGGGCATCTTTATTCACCAAACCAAATACGTATCTGAAGTCTTGAGCCAGTTCCAAATGGAAGATTCGAAGCCGATGGATACCCCGATACAACCTAATCACGGGATTGGAGTTGACGCTAAGGGGGAGCTAACAGATCCTTTCACATACAGAACTATCGTCGGATCTCTGATGTATGTCACAGCATCTAGACCAGATATAATGTTTGCTACATGTCTCTGCGCACGATTACAATCGAAGCCGAAACAAATTCATCTTACAGCAGTCAAACAGATCCTACGATATCTGAAGGGTTGTCCATCGAGAGGATTATGGTACCATAATGAAGATAATTTTGACATTGTTGCTTTTAGTGATGCAGATTGGGGTGGTTGTGATAAAGATAGCAAATCCACAACGGCTGGATGTCAATTCTTAGGGAGCAGACTCGTGACCTGGCAGTGTAAGAAGCAGACAGCAGTCGCACTATCTACTTGCGAAGCACAATATGTGGCAGCCTCGAGTTGTTGCTCACAGGTTCTGTGGATTCATGTAGATGCGTTTTGCGACTAATGATTGGATATTAACATATGTTAGAGTGCTGATTGATAGAATGTGGAACTGACTGGTCGAAGGTAAGCTTAAATGGGCGAAGGTGAAGACATACTGGGCGAAGGTAGATTGAAGCTGTTCAAGACAACACATTCGTACCCTAGTGTGGGCGAATGTGGAAGAAGTCCACATTCGACCATCTCTACTGGGCGAATGTGCAGACATTATAAATAGATTTTGTGTTTATGCAATGGATAGAGAGTTATTAGTTGTGTGTGTTTTGAGGTCAGGTTCCAGGTTTGTTTGAGAGTGTCTGTAATTGATCTAGATTAACCAAAGTGTCATTGTAATCAAGTTTATGAACAAGTTAATCTATGAAAAGCTTTGAAAATGATATTGATTGTGTTTTGATTTGAGTTTTTATCAGTTTGTTCAAAGCTAGGGTTTCCGCACCTGGTTTTGTAACTTGTATGATCATTTAATCCTGTTTTAGTCAAAATCTTTCGCTTACAAAGTGGTATCAGAGCCATACGGATCATACAACAACAAATTTGATAAACTCAGAGATGATTTGGACCTAATTTTGATCAAAATACATCTGTTTTTGAATGAAAATGGTTTTTGAGTGTTTTTGATTGATTTGAAGTTGATTTTGTGGTTAAAATTCAAAATTCCAAGAATTAAAGTTGTTCCAAATCAATTCTGAATCATAACCTGATTAAGATCATTCAAATCCACAATCTTTTGAAAATCAGAGATCAAAATAACCGTTTTTCAAAGTGTAACCGTTTTTCAAACCTGAAATGGGCGAACCTGGAACCTAAGTGGTCGAACCTGGACTGTTTTGGTCGAACCTGAGTCATTTCTGGTCGAACCTAGGTACTTTTGGGTGAACCTGAAAAGTTTTTGTTTAAGTTTTCACTTGTAACACCCCAACCGATGGCGGAAACATCGGGATGTCACGTATTGATGATTGTTCAGTAGCTCATGGTGAATAATAGATTTCATTAAATGATTTAAATAAGTTACATACAATTGTTCTAAGAATTTGTACATCAAATTGAATAAAACTATACACATATCTTCAAGCATCAATTCAAATCTTCAAGCAAATAGAACCTGAAACATGTTAAGTTGAAAATGTTTTGGGTCAACAAAAGTTGGTGAGAATTACATAGGTTTTTGATAATTGAATAAAATTGTTGTGCAATTCATGTGTCATGTCAATCTAGTCCATATGTGAGAACATACTAGAAATAAATCGAGTGCATAATCAACCCTGATGACTGTTATAATATGATACATACCATACGCTCATGGTCCACTTGAATATGTTATACGATAACAAACACCCACGCTACCTTTGTAGGAGGCACGTATCCGGGTGGGATTGTCAGTCCAATAGATCTATCAATGTATACCGTCGGCTTGTACGGAGTTAATGATTATGCTAGAATGGTGCTTACTCTAATCATGCTCAAGACATAATGCAACATAGAATAACATAGACACATTGATGATTGAATTGCATAAATGATGTTGTAACATGTTTCCTCCCAAAAATGGTGATAAATAGAAAAGGGGCTATGTAAAACTCACCTTGGCAAAATGTTATGTCTCGTAAAAAAAATAGAATAATGTGTTGTGAATGTATGCGAGGCGAATCCCAAAGACTCAACAACGTAGCTAGTCCAAATTGAAGAAAACGAAAAAGAAAGAATATCAAGCTTCCAATTCGCCAATTACAAGAGCTTATAATCAAAGCTTCAAGTGTAGAAGTAATAGACTATAGAAGAAAGGTATGAGGGAAAGTTTAATCGGATTGAAACAATTAGAGGTGCAAAGTATAATGGGTCATAGGTGGGTTTTTATACTAGTTTTGGATTCAATTAGCCATTAAAATTGGTCAACACCATAAAGTAAGGTTTTATGATGAATTGACTATTTGACTAAGACTTTGACTGTTTGACTAAGACTTTGACTAGGACTTTGACTATTTGACTCAAGGCTTTATTTAAAAAGAAAAAAAAATCTTGTATGTGAAAAATAAAAAAGAATTTAGAATCATATTATTATTATTATTATTATTATTATTTATATACATTTATGTATGTATATAAGTTGTGAGTTAGAATAAATAAAGACTTAGGCACATTTGTATAATATTAATGATAAAGGTGTAATAATATATATATATATATATATAAGGGCTTTTTATGTATTAAAATTTTGGGGAAAATTTTGCGATGTTACAGTCTCCCCTACTTTTGGAAACTTCGTCCCGAAGTTTATTGAAAACACAGGGTTGAAGGTGATTGGGTAGAAATTAGGACAAGGGTGGTTTGGGAAGTTTCGAGTTAAAGCATGACATAAATTTATAGGTAACAGAATAAACTGTTTCGAATAATTTGGGTAAGAGTTTTGATATGTGTGAGTTTTAAGGGTTGGATTAGGTTCATCTGAAATAGCAAGGAGAATAAGAATCTTTAAGTTTTAGGACTCCTAAAAGAAATGCCAGAGTTGATTGACTATAGAAAGACTAAATGAACTACCAGGTAACTAGAGTTTATAATTGGTTATTTACTGAAAACCTTGATAGAATTTCACACTACCTTAACGTACCTGTAAATTCATGATTACGTTCCGGACCGCAATCACCAATTTACCTTACATTAAAGTTTTGCGTCCTTCTATATCTTCACCGATTGTTGAGCAGGTCCAATAGCCTCCACCAGTCGTGGAGTAGGTTGTAGGGCCTCTCCCGACTGTTGAAAAGGCATAATGACCTCTACCAATCGTTGAGTAGGTTCGATAGCCTCCACCAGTCGTGGAGCAGGTTGAAGGGCCTCTCCCGACTGTTGAAAAGGCATGATGACCTCTATTAAGTGCAGCATTTATTATACACAGAGGTTGCAAATTGATAACATGTTTATGCAAGCAAGTATAACAAGCACAGTATATGAGTTGTAGTTGTATAGATTTATATAATTAGTTCACATTCAAACAATCATGCACCATGTAACAACTCTCAGACAAATATTTTATTACTTGAATCAAATAGCATCAATACATATAATAAAAGCAACCAATAGTCAAATGGTGAGACTTGCGGTTAGGTAGCTGGAGGATCTTGATCTCTGTTTAGTTTAGGGCATCGGTTACGGAAGTGATTTGGGTAATGAATGTTCAATAAGATATGGGTTGAATGAAGGACAATGAGGTAATATAAGGAATGTAATCATTTATTCATTTAATTAAAACGAATAAACGAAAACGTTGACTTATCAAAGATTCTAAATTCTAATAACATATGAAGACATGCTTTAGCCTATAAGTGAACACTCATCCCGAGAATTCCCAGGTAGGCATCCAGGTCCCTCGTCTGATTGGGATATATGCGCAATGCCAGCCTAGACAGAAGACTCAGAATACAGGCGTTCACCCTTCCAGATTGCACGTGTTCGTTATTAAAATCTAGAACTTCGACGAGATCTCAAGGTGGTTCAGGCTAAACCTGAGGATTTTGTCCTATTAGTCTAAGAGTAGATCCAATGGTGGAGAGCAACCTTCTCGTAGGAATGAAAGTAGGAATAGGAAGTAGGAGGGAGATAGAGAATAGCAAGTAAAAGAAGCAAGTACTTGTTAAATCCTATGGTTATAGACTAGATTATTTTTCTAATAACCTAATTCCCTATAACCATGGCTCTGATACCAATCTGTAACACCCCAACCGATGGCGGAAACATCGGGATGTCACGTATTGATGATTGTTCAGTAGCTCATGGTGAATAATAGATTTCATTAAATGATTTAAATAAGTTACATACAATTGTTCTAAGAATTTGTACATCAAATTGAATAAAACTATACACATATCTTCAAGCATCAATTCAAATCTTCAAGCAAATAGAACCTGAAACATGTTAAGTTGAAAATGTTTTGGGTCAACAAAAGTTGGTGAGAATTACATAGGTTTTTGATAATTGAATAAAATTGTTGTGCAATTCATGTGTCATGTCAATCTAGTCCATATGTGAGAACATACTAGAAATAAATCGAGTGCATAATCAACCCTGATGACTGTTATAATATGATACATACCATACGCTCATGGTCCACTTGAATATGTTATACGATAACAAACACCCACGCTACCTTTGTAGGAGGCACGTATCCGGGTGGGATTGTCAGTCCAATAGATCTATCAATGTATACCGTCGGCTTGTACGGAGTTAATGATTATGCTAGAATGGTGCTTACTCTAATCATGCTCAAGACATAATGCAACATAGAATAACATAGACACATTGATGATTGAATTGCATAAATGATGTTGTAACATGTTTCCTCCCAAAAATGGTGATAAATAGAAAAGGGGCTATGTAAAACTCACCTTGGCAAAATGTTATGTCTCGTAAAAAAAATAGAATAATGTGTTGTGAATGTATGCGAGGCGAATCCCAAAGACTCAACAACGTAGCTAGTCCAAATTGAAGAAAACGAAAAAGAAAGAATATCAAGCTTCCAATTCGCCAATTACAAGAGCTTATAATCAAAGCTTCAAGTGTAGAAGTAATAGACTATAGAAGAAAGGTATGAGGGAAAGTTTAATCGGATTGAAACAATTAGAGGTGCAAAGTATAATGGGTCATAGGTGGGTTTTTATACTAGTTTTGGATTCAATTAGCCATTAAAATTGGTCAACACCATAAAGTAAGGTTTTATGATGAATTGACTATTTGACTAAGACTTTGACTGTTTGACTAAGACTTTGACTAGGACTTTGACTATTTGACTCAAGGCTTTATTTAAAAAGAAAAAAAAAATCTTGTATGTGAAAAATAAAAAAAGAATTTAGAATCATATTATTATTATTATTATTATTATTATTATTATTTATATACATTTATGTATGTATATAAGTTGTGAGTTAGAATAAATAAAGACTTAGGCACATTTGTATAATATTAATGATAAAGGTGTAATAAAATATATATATATATATATAAGGGCTTTTTATGTATTAAAATTTTGGGGAAAATTTTGCGATGTTACATCACTTTCGGGTCACATTTTCCACATCAGATTGATCGGGCGGGCGAACGTAGAATAAAAACGGTCGAACCTGAAATTTTCTGGGTGAACGTGGATTTGTGTTAGTGTGTTTTTACATTCTTGTGAGTTTCTACCTTCGAGTGATACTGTTTGGGCAAACCTGCATTAGAAGGGACGAAAGTGAGAGTATAACTGGGCGAACCTAGACTTTAGTTTTGGAAAATTTTCTATGTGTTGAATTTTTCGAAGTTCGTGATCATGTGGAATTTTCCGACTACCCCGAGACCAGCAACGACACAACCACAACAACAAGTGATGGATCCATGGACGGTGGCAGCACAAAAGACGAGCACACAGTCTTCGCAACCGATTAATTACATGGCGATGACTAGCTCGATGCCTCAAAGCGTAGCACCTCCAGCACCACAACCTGACTACTGGGGAGTAGCAGCAGCGGTGGTAAACACTCAAACTACAAATGCTATTTCCACACTGATTAATGATTTGTCTTCAGGTAGCGGGAATCGGCCACCGAAGCTTATGGAGATACAAGAATACAATCAGTGGCAGAATAAGTTCAAGATTCACTTGGAAGGCATGGGAGTGGAGGGAGCAGAGGCATGGAGTATGATTGCTAAAGGTTACACAGCACCAGTTTTGGAGAATACAGGTGAACGAGTTCCATTGGAGAGCATGTCTGAGGAAGAGAAAAAGAAGTTTGCTGTGGAAAAGAAAGCCTTTTCCCAATTGACTCAGGCAATTACAAATGATCTATTGCATCAATTTGGGACTTGTACAACGTCTAAGCAATTGTGGGATGTGCTTAAGAGGAGGCATGATGGGAATGAGAAGACTAGAAGTTTGAGGATGGATGAATTGAGAAAGGAGTTTGAGAATTTTTCTTATATTGGAAATGAAACTTTAAAAGAATTAACTCCTAGATATAGTCATTTGCTAACTGAATTGTCAAGTTATGGTATACATATTCCTATGAAGAATTTAGTGGATAAGTTTGCAGATGCTCTACCACCTTACTGGGATCAGCATGTGGAAGTTCTTAGGGAAAAGGATGCATACCAATACTGGACTATTCAAGAGTTTATTCAGAAGCTGGAAAACAAGGAAATGGAAGAGAAGAGAAAAGCTAGAAGAGCACAGGTTCCTCAGAATCCTAGCTTATACTTTGGAGGCACTCCAGTTTCAGTTATTAACTCAAGTTCAGGATTTGTTGCACCACATGTTGCTTGCATTTCCAATGTTATGGAATCACCAAAACCTGCCATCAACTACATGGCACAAACTTCATCCTATTCACAACCATCATACACACCACCACCACCACAACAACAATACAATAATTCCTACATTTCACCATTCTCCCCAATGCAACAAGCAGCTTTCTACACTGCTAGCCAATCACAACAACCAATGAACCAAGATACTCAACCTAATCAACAATCAGTGGTTTTGGAGACTTCTAACTTGGGCAATGTGACAGTGGAAGTTGCTCAGCAACATATTGCACTAGTCTCAGCAATGGTTTCATCTTACAACGGATTAGTTGCTAGTCAAATTGGGAATAACAACTTAACCAATGAAGACTATGCACAGATCGACAAGGAAGAGATGGAACTCATTGATATCCAATGGGCTTTTGCAAGCATTATGAGAAGAGCAACGGAGTTTATTGAAAAGACGGGTAGAACAGATTTGGGAACTTCTCCTAACACAACCTACGGGTTCAACAAGGAGAAAGTTACTTGTTTTAACTGTGGAGGAAAAGGTCACTTTAAACGAGAATGCACCCAGCCACCAAAACAAGGTAATAGAAACCCATTCAATGCAAGCTACCAGAATCGTCAACAACAAAACCAAAACCAAAAACAAGTATCTTACCAAAACAACAACAATTATCAAAACCGTCAAAATAACTCTAACAACAACCAAAACAGACAACCTAACACATCAAACCAGAACCAAAACCAATCTCCTAACAACACTAACCGAACAGTTATACCGATCACTACACCGAATGAGATACAACAGAACACGAGTCAGAATCAAGCATTGGTGACTCAACAAGATGAAAGGTTTGATTAATCGGGATTGCAAATAGGAGTGGAGGAAATTACTACTAGTGGCAATGTGGCATGCGTTGCTTGCAATGTTGATATTGAAGAGTCGGTGACGGTGGATGAAAAGAAAGAAACTGAGTGTGAAAGTGATGAGTCTGAGGCTGAAATGGATGTGGAGACTGAACCTGTTGAAGTTAAGGTTGAGGAAGCTAATTCTGGAGTGGTGATTGATACTGTTTCCGATGTTCCTGAGGAGTGTTAATCGGTTTATTCTGATTCAGACAGTGAATCGGATACGGAAGCAAGTGTTACATCACTAGATGATGACATTGATCAGTTGCTAGCAGAAGCGGATTTTCTGATGACGAGAAAGTCATGCATTGCTGATGATGCTTTCACCAAGATTGACTATTCTAAATTCTTTACTGGAAAGGAAGCTCATTTCGCATTGATGGCCATGATTGATCCGCCAAAACCTGTAAGTTCTAAGTGTAGCACTGATATTAAAAGTGATAAATATTGTGGTACATGTGATAGATTGACTGAGGAGAATAAACAACTCCGTGTTCAACGTGATAGTGCTATCATGAACAGTCAATCTACTCGCAAAGAGTTGAATGTTTTCAACAAGGTATTAGATGGCTACAAAAAGGACATTTCCGACTTGAAAAACACTTTATCATTAAAACAATTGGCAATTAACAACTATATCAATGAAATTGAAAATACCAAGTTGGAAATGGCAGCCATCAAATGCTTTGCTGAGAAAGTAAACAAAAAGTTGGAAAGCTATAAGCACATTGCTTACGTGGTAGACCACATCATAGATGATAAAACCACTAATTACAAGTCTGTGCCATCTCCGGTGCTTTTTGAAAATCATAATTGTCACCAAGTTACACCGGAGAGCTCGTTAAAATCAGATTCATCATCGGAAATTGAATCTAATACCTCGAGTATTGGTGATCCTCATTCCGATGTGAGACCGATTTTAGGCTTGAATGATGAGGGTGTTATTGCTGAGAGTGTGGATTCAGACTCAGAGAGTGATGATACTGGTAATGTTCAAACTGTTAATGCATGTGAAATTCCAAAAGAAAATCACATCATTACTACTGAACCAGTTTCATCATCTCAACATGTGCATCCGATGGCAAATGCTCATCGTGAGAAAAAGTCTGAAAAGAATGTGATTAAAAAGGACCTTGAGAATAAAGATGTTAAGAATGAACCATGTGACAAACCTGTCAAGGTGTTCTATCGGATGGAAGGATCCGATAAAATCATCTCTGATGAGGAATTTCCAATCAAAAATGCTAACTATGCTAAAATAGAAAAGATTTGGCAAGAAAGCACCATTTGGTTCCCAAAACATGAGAGAACAAATGAGATTCCACCAGCAATTTTAAAGAAATTGTATTTGGATGTTCCTCAAGAACCAAAGGTCCATGTCACAGAGTTCATTCGACCCAATAACAGAGCTAATGGTTTTCATGAGCCTACTTACTCAAAAGGGCCACTCCCTGAGAGTTTGAGAAATCAACAGTACAATGATCAATATCCTATTAGATCATTTGCTCAATCAAATGCTCCAAATGTTTTTGAAGAGTACCGTGCATGCATTAAATGTGGGGAACGAGGGCATTTACTTGCTCAGTGTCCATATGTAAGGCATAAAAGGCACGAGGTTGAAGTGAGAAATTCCATGAAAAAACCGATTGATCATTATGTTCCACCACACAGACGAGTTGTTTCTCAACAACAACAGTTTTATAATCAAAACAATTTTCATCAAATGAGGAACAATCGTCCAATACAATATGATCGAAGAAATCGGATTGCTATGGAACAATCATGGAGGAAGCCTGTGGTGAACACAACAATTGACAGGCAAAAGGTTCCACTAAAACCGATTGTCAAATCAAATGTTGGACCTAAGTCTGTTAAATCAGATAAAGTAACCAAGAAAGTTACGTTTGTTAACAATGTTCAGAAACCGACTGAGAATCCATAATCTCAGATTCGCATCCTTAAAAGGTCTGAACAATCTTGGTCACCCAATGGTACTCCAGGAGCTTCTACTTCTAAGGTCAATGAGAAAAAGGAAAATGTTTTGAACAATCAGATAAAGATTGATCCAAAACAAAAAGTTGTTGAAAATGCTAATGAGAATGTTTCTTTGAAAGCTGATGTTCTAAGACCCAAGACTCAGGCTTGGGTCCCCCGAAAGAACTAAATGATTTACTTTTTGTGTGCAGGGAGCTTCAGCTGGCCCTATTAGCAGTCTTTGGATTGTTGATAGTGGAGCTTCAGGCCACATGACAGGGGATCTAGCGTTGTTGTTCGACGTGAAGAACATCAATGGAGGGTATGTCGCATTCGCTGGAAATAAAGGTGGATATATCACAATGGAGGGGAGCGTGAGTAATGGGATAGTGAGCTTTGAGCGGATATCTTATGTGAAGCAGATTGATTATAATCTGTTGAGTGTCAGTCAAATATGTGATAAACAATTTTCTGTGCATTTTGATGACAAATCCTGCTATATTCTCAAACCGGGCTTCAAAATTCCTAAGGAGTGGATAATGTTGATGGCACCTCGCGTCAACAATCTCTATATTCTTGATATGTCCATGGCGATGACTTCACAGGGGCAAATAACATGTTTTCTATCCAAAGCGACTGAGAAAGAATCGATAATGTGGCACCAAAGAATGGGGCACATTCATCTGAGAAAAATGAACCAACTTGTGAGAAATGGGCTTGTCGATGGAGTAAACGTGAAATGTAACACCCCAACCGATGGCGGAAACATCGGGATGTCACGTATTGATGATTGTTCAGTAGCTCATGGTGAATAATAAATTTCATTAAATAATTTAAATTAGTTACATACAATTGTTCTAAGAATTTGTACATCAAATTAAATAAAACTATGCAAACATCTTCAAGCATCAATTCAAATCTTCAAGCAAGTAGAACCTGAAACATGTTAAGTTGAAAATATTTTGGGTCAACAAAAGTTGGTGAGAATTACATAGGTTTTGATAATCGAATAAAATTGTTGTGCAATTCATGTGTCATGGCAATCTAGTCCATATGCGAAAACATACTAGAAGTAAATCGAGTGCATAATCAACCTTGTGACTGTTGTAATTGTGGTACATCCCATACGCTCATGGTTCACTCGTTTAAATTGCAGTAACAAACACCCACGCAACCTTTGTAGGAGGCACGTATCCGGGTGGGATTGTCAGTCCAATAGATCTATCAATGTATACCGTTTGGCTGATGAATGTTTATGCTAGAATTGTGCTTACCCTAGTCATGTTCAAGACATAATGCAACATAGAAATACACATAGACACATTGATGATTGAATTGCATAAATAATGTTGTAACATGTTTCACCCCAAAAATGGTGATAAATAGAAAAGGGGCTATGTAAAACTCACCTTAGCAAAATGTTATGTCTCGTAAAAAAAAATAGAATAATGTGTTGTGAATGTATGCGAGGCGAATCCCAAAGACTCAACATCGTAGCTAGTCCAAATTGAAGAAAACGAAAAAGAAAGAATATCAAGCTTCCAATTCGCCAATTACAAGAGCTTATAATCAAAGCTTCAATTGTAGAAGTAATAGACTATAGAAGAAAGGTATGAGGGAAAGTTTAATCGGATTGAAACAATCGATTTAGAGGTGCAAAGTATGATGGGTCATAGGTGGGTTTTTATACTAGTTTTGGAGTCAATTAGCCATTAAAATTGGTCAACACCATAAAGTAAGGTTTTATGATGAATTGACTATTTGACTAAGACTTTGACTGTTTGACTAAGACTTTGACTAGGACTTTGACTATTTGACCCAAGGCTTTATTTAAAAAAAAAAAAAATCTTGTATGTTAGAAAAAAATAAAGAATTTAGAATCATATTATTATTATTATCATTTATATACATTTATGTATGTATATAAGTTGTGAGTTAGGATAAATAAAGACTTAGGCACATTTGTATAATATTAATGATAAAGGTGTAATAAAAAATATATATATATATATAAGGGCTTTTTATGTATTAAAATTTTGGGGAAAATTTTGCGATGTTACATGAAACATTTTCATCTGAATGACAAGTGTGTAAGTTGTAAGAAGGGGAAGCAACACAAACAGTCCCACAAAGTGAAGAAAGTCAACTCTGTAGAGATGCCACTTGAGCGATTGCACATGGATCTATTCGGACCGGTCAAGCGCAAAAGTCATCTTGGAGAGCTTTATTGTTTAGTTGTCACTGATGACTACTCAAGATTTTCATGGGTGATGTGTTTGCAAAACAAAAGTGACACCTTTAACAACTTGAAAGTTCTGTTCACTCGATTGGAGAATCTCTACAATGTGAAGATAAAGAGAATTCGGAGTGACAATGGGACGGAGTTCAAAAATGCCAAGATGGATGAACTTTGTGAAAGCAAAGGGATACATCATGAATATTCGGCTCCGTACACCCCTCAACAGAATGGTGTTGCTGAACGAAAGAATAGGACTCTAATTGAAGCGTCTAGAACAATGCTTGCTGATTCAAATCTTCCGGTAATGTTCTGGAACGAGGCAATCTATGCAGCAAATTATACACTAAATCGGGTTCTAACAGTGAAGAAGTTTGGAAAACATCTTATGAACTGTTACACCGACGAAAGCCAAACTTAGAGTATCTAGAACCTTTTGGGGCGCCATGCACGATGTTGAATCCAAGTGAGAAGTTTAGTCCTAAAGCTGAGGAGGGATACTTTGTTGGATATGCAACCCCGCTCAAACGGGTATTCAACAAGCGAACTCGTCAAGTGGAGGATTGGGCTAACGTGGAAGTTCAACGATATACTCAAAATTTGCAAGGCACGGGTCCTGATTGGATGTTTGATTACAAAGACTTCTTTGAACCATTCAATCTAGATAGCTTGGTTGAAGAAGCTGTTATCAGATTACTTTACGAGTGTGAAAACGCGACAACTTCATCGTTGGTGCGTCCAATCACCGTGAACCCCCTACCAGCTTCTAATGATACCAATGCTCCTATACAAGAGGAAGAAGTGTTTTAAGAGGCTTCAACTTCATTAGACTCTTCAGAATCTGAAGTTGAACAATTTGAAGAAGTCATTCTTGAACATCCAGAAGAACCAGAGGCACTGCCAGTGAATCCAACTCCAACTCCAGATGTTGCTTCATCATCAAACACGGGTCATGATCTGGATGCTGTAGAAAACTTGACTGCTCAGACGGGAGTTACTGTACCTGATTATCCGGAATCTCGGATTCATCGTATTCACCCGCTGGAGCAAGTTATCGGTGATCCTGGAAGCGGTGTTATGACCAGAGGGCAGCTGAGAAGCGTTAACTCGCCAGAGTGTTTTGGTGCTTTAGCATTATATGCCAAAATTCAAAAATCTGGTAGTCAAAATGATTGGTTGTTTGCGTGTTATGTGTCGCAGGTAGAGCCAAGGACATACAAGGACGCTTTGAATGAAGATGCCTGGGTTGAAGCTATGCAGGAGGAGTTATTACAATTCCAGAAATTGGGGGTTTGGACGCTCACGGATTTGCCGCCGGGAAGGAAGAAAATAGGCACTAAATGGGTGTTTAAGTGCAAGAAGGATGATCGTGGGGTTATTGTTCGTAACAAAGCCAGATTGGTCGTGCAGGGTTTCCATCAAATCGAAGGGATTGATTATAACGAAATCTATGCACCGGTAGCACGGATTGAAGCTATTCGGATGTTCCTTGCGTTTGCTTCATACAAGAAATTCAAAGTTTATCAAATGGACGTTAAGAGCGCATTTCTGTACGGGAAAGTCAAGGAAGAGGTTTATGTCGGGCAACCACCAGGCTTTGAGGACCCAATCCACCGGGATAAGGTCTACGTGCTGAACAAAGCTCTATATGGTTTGCACCAGGCTCCGAGACAGTGGTACGAGGAGCTAAGTACATACCTCATCTCCAAAGGATTTAAGCGCGACCTCGTCGATTGTACTCTCTTCACGAAGAAGACGGGAGATGATTTGCTTCTAGTGCAGATTTACGTTGATGATATAATATTTGGTTCAACTAACGAGCTTTTATGCAGGGAATTCGAAACTGTCATGCAAGAAAAGTTCGAAATGAGCGCAATGGGGGAGATGCAGTTTTTCCTAGGCTTGCAGGTGGACCAAAGACCCGACGGGATCTTCATTCACCAGACGAAATACGTATCCGACATCTTGAGCCGGTTCCAGATGGAGGACTCTAAGCCGATGGATACCCCGATTCAACCCAATCACGGGATTGGAGTGGACGCTAAGGGGGAGCTGACGGACCCATTTACATACAGAGCAATCATCGGATCTCTGATGTATTTGACGGCGTCTCGAACAGATATTATGTATGCAACGTGTCTCTATGCTCGCTATCAATCGAAGCCGAAACAAAGTCATCTGACGGTGGTCAAGCGTATCCTTAGATATCTGAAGGGTTGTCCCTCAAAAGGACTTTGGTACCCTAATGATGATGATTTTGATTTTATTGCTTTTAGTGATGTAGATTGGGGCGGCTGTGACAAAGATATCAAATCTACTACAGCTGGTTGCCAGTTTTTAGGGAGCAGGTTAATTACCTGGCAGTGCAAGAAACAGACTTCCGTGGCGCTGCCAGGTTAATTACCTGGCAGTGCAGCCTCGAGTTGCTGTTCGCAAGTACTCTGGATCCAACAGCAGATGGTGGATTACGGTTTGCAGTTTCTTAAAACCCCTATACACTGTGACAACGAAGCCGCAATTGCATTAACTAAAAATACTGAAAATCATTCTAAGGCGAAACATATCCGGATCAAATATCATTTTATCCGTGATTGTTACGCTAAGGAATTGATAGATATGGTCAAAATCCATACTGACTACCAACGTGCAGATTTGTTTACAAAAGCTTTTGACAGATCCCGCTTTGAATATCTTTTAAAAGTAAACAATATAAAAGAAAAACAGGACTAATCGGCACCTCGGTTTATCGCTTTTTCGTTTTAGTTTTTTTTTTTTAATATTTTGCTAGTTGGGAATTTCTCTTTGCTAATTGGGAATTTCTCTTTTCTATCGTAATCCTCAAAGAAGTTGATGTTTTCGAGGGGTTTGTTTAATTCTCAAAGAAGTTGATGCTTTCGAGTGGATTGTTTCTTTCAAATTTTTGTTTTGTTTTTCAGAAAAATTAAAAACCCAAAAATATGTTCTTTATTTTAGGGGGAGTCATTTTATCAGAAAAACCAAAAACATTGAAAAATTCAAAAGACCTAAAAATTAGAAAAACCAAAATGATTTCCTGGATAAAAAGAGGAAATGATAGTACATCAGTGGGGATCTGACACAAGCTGAAGAATTGTATAGTATAATGAGGCGTATGTTGATTACGTGTGATATGCTGATAGGCTTCGTAGACTAAATATTGCGTGCATTAGTGATACAAACATAACAAACTACGCGTTCGTGGCTGAACACCTCATGAGCATATGGTCTTAGTACCGTAATTTCGTTTGATAGGATTGCCAAAATCTAAGGTTTCGGGTCGTTATGTTATGGTTATCCGGGATATTCTGATTAAACTTTTGTCGTATTGATTTACGGACCTAGTTTCATCAGAATATTTGCAAAAAGAGCATAATTGCCAAAACCGAAAGTTACCGAATTGAGGAACTTTATGTTTTATTGATCAAAGATCATTATTACATCGTATTGACTTTCTGATGCAAATCAGTGGTTGATATCAGCCTCAACCTAGTGTATACGCACATGTTACTTTGCTGCATTCATTTGCTGACCTGTACACCTCTGTGCTATATACTTTGTAATTTTTACGGATAACTCTGGCATAATCACGCGTTACGACGAAGCTTTGTGCAATTACTTGATACGGGAGTATGTCATGTGTGTGGGCACCACAATGTGTTAGTCTAATACACCTAACTCGTATCATGTTAAAGCATTGCGTAATTGTCTGCATGTGAGCTTAAGTGGACCACAATATCAGCAATTGCCGTGTCACATATTGTTTCTAAAGATAATATTAAATAAATAGATCAACGCTGTGATCAGATTTCTCAGAAAACTGATATGATCCTCTTACCGGATATCACAAAATGTTTACTGCTTTCATTTACTTTGATGCATTTTACTTTGTTGCATTTTACTTTTATTGTCAAAAAGATACAAAATCCAAAAAGATTTTAGGTGTGTTTTGATAAAATTTCAGAAAACCAAACTTTTTGCATTTCTGCTTTATTTTTGATAACCGACGGTGCTTGATGGTCAATTTCTGAGATTTGATAACACCATCTGGGCTTTGTATCATTCAAAAAGTGAAAATTTGAGTTTTGGAAGTTTAACAGATTGAAAAATGTTGAACGGGATTCGAATTCGTGATTTGGCAAAATTTTCAGATTTTTCCATTTCACATTCGCCCCTTAATTGGGTCGAATGTGGAAAAATCTTTACTTTCGGCCGTTTTCATTTGGACGAATGTGGGCATTTTAAAACACAAATTTACCTTCGGGTCATTTACTTGGGGCGAAGGTGGAATAGACCCACTTTCGACCACTAAAACGGGCGAAGGTGGCTTGCCTATATATACCAGTTACAGGTTCGATCCCTCATTACAATTTTTTCAAAATTTTCTTTCGATCATTGACACCTTGTTGCTTTGATTTCTCTTGCTTGTGCATTTGATTCCTGGTTATTTACTGATCATTTCCATACTAAAAACACAGGTAATGGAGCCTTAACGAGATCAGTATCATCGTTTGAGTGACTGGACTTAGGGTTTTCGATTTAAGGGTTTTAGAGTGGTTTTTGATGCTTGTTTTTTTATTGCATTTCAATCCACAATAGTTTTAGGGGGAGAATGATGTAGGAATTAGAGTTTTAACAATATATACGAGTGTTAATTGATTGATTGAAACCGTTTTAACCTAATTCCTTCTAAAAACTATTGTAGATTGATTAATTGAAACAATTGATGATTTACAAAGGTTAATCGGCTGTTTTAGCATACATCCTAATCAAAATTACATGTTAAAAACAAGTTTGAACATTTTTTTGAATTTTTGGGGAAGAACAGTTTCACCTTCGGGTCTATAAACGGGCGAAGGTGGAATGTTTTGGGCGAATGTATATTAAAACTGGGCGAATGTATTTTTTAATTCAAAATATGTTCACATTCGACCAGAAATTCTCACATTCGTATCTTAAAATTCACATTCGACCTAAGAAATACGGGCGAATGTAGAAATTGAAAAACCTTAAAATTTTGAATTTTTGTCGATTTTGTATTTTGACGTATTTCTTTGATTTTGATGTGCAGATGGCTGACCAAAATGAAAACATTGAGACTCCAGTGGAGACCATAGTTACAGATCCAGTCCCAGAGAATGTTCAGGAAGGAGAATCATCAAGTGCAAGTAATTGGCCGTTTGAGAAAACTCATAACTGCTGTGCTTATCTTGGCGATGTTGAAAAGAATGTAGAATTTACTGGTATCATTGAATTCTTGAAGAGGAGCAGAGTTGTCTATGCTTTAGCTACTCCGACTATCATTTACAAAGACATCATTGAAGACTTCTACAAGAACGCGAAGTATGACTTCTGGGATAATCAGACCATCATAAAGAGCAAGATACAAGACATGGAGATGTTTATTACAGAGTCTGATATTAGAGAAGCGCTCCAGATAAAGTTTAAAGTGAGTGAAGATCCAAGAGAATTATCCTGGACTGAACAGAAAGCATGTTTCCTCAGAATGAAGTATAAGGGAGCAATTACTGATGGTTCGATGCACAAAGGGAAATTGAGTGTGCAGTTTAAATACTTTGCACACGTCATCATTCAGGTGTTTGGCTGTGTTAGTGGAGGATATGATGTCATGAGGAGAAGTCTAAGCTCGTTAATGGTTGCATTGACTCTCAAGAAACCATTCAACGTGTCTGGGATGATACTGGATCATATGCTGGAAATGTTAAAGGGTTTGAAGAAGAAGCAATTCATGCTATACCCGAGGTTTCTCATGATGATTTTTGACCACAAGTATCCAGAATTGAAGAAGGATCCAACTATGATCCTAGGTCAAGATCACATGAACATTCGTACATTGGTGAGAATGAAAGGATATAAGGGTGTGCCAGACAATGAAAAGCCACCTCACAGGAGACTCTTTGGAGCTTTGGCTAGTCAGGATTACACTGATCCTGGCAAGAACAAAGCAAGACATGACAACAGTGATTCTGATAATGATGATCCCTTGGTGTATGCTGATGCAAACACAAAGAGGAAGACACAGGTAGTTAATCCCGGAGCCAAAGGGAAGGGTAAGGGAAAGACTGATCAAGGAAGCTCTAAGCAACAGGTGGTGAGAAAGAAAACAACTGCTAAGAAAGGTACTGGTTTGGTGGATGAAGAATCAGTGGATTCAGAAGAAACTGAGGAAGAAGAACAATGGGATTCTGATGCTGAGAATGTTAGGTCCACCAAACGAAAGGCCACTATGGTTGGTGAGTCTGAATCTTTAAACAAATCAATTGAGGAAGCTGAGAAAAGTAAGAAGTCGTTGAATGTTGAAGATGAAGGATTAGGCATTGACATGGATGAGTTGAATACTGGAGAGACTGTGGTAGTAAACTTGCTCAAGCCTAAGCACAAGACCATGTCTAAGAAGACAAGTACTAAGCTGTTGAGAGAGAAAGAAGTAGCACAACTTTTGAAGGGAAAAAGAGTACCCGATGCTGGTACGTCATCGAAGCTGTCTTCACCGGTCACTAAAAAGCAAAAGAAATCTAAAGAGGCAGAGACATTATCAGTTGATCAATTAAATGTTGCACTGGATAATGTACTTGACATGTTTAGAAAGCCTCAGAAAGAAAAGGAAGTTGAGTTTGAGCCATCTAGATCCAAATCTAAGAAGGTCACTGTGGATGATGATGTAATGAAGCAGGTGAACAAGAAAATGGATGACATGATGAAGATGATAGTGGCTCAACAAGCTGAAATAGCCAAGTTCAAGCAGAATGAAGAAAAGATGCTTCAGATAGTGGTAGCTTCTAAGTCAAATCAAGATGAGATTAACGAGAAGGTTAAGAAGCTTGAAGCAAAGAATAAAAAGCTTGAGGGTAAATGTTCAAGAAACAAGAACAGGCTAAAGTTGATCAAAGAAGACAACAAAGAACTAAAGGCTGAGAACAAACGCCTTAGTGAATTGATTGATAATTTGTACAATGTTGCACCCAAGTTGAAGGAGGGAGAAGAAGATAAAGAAATAGAAGAAGAGAAAGTTGACTTTGAACCGTCTGAATCGGACAAAGAAAAAGATGATGATGAGGATGATGAAGAGTCAGAGAAAAGTGATGATGAGGATGATAAGAATGATGATGATGATAATGCAGAAGGGTCTGGGAGTCAGAAAGAGGATGATAGTAGTAGTGATGATGATAATGATGGAGGAGATGATACGTCAAAGTTTACATTTGAAAAGAGAACACCTAAAAAGAAAAATGTTGGAGAATCAAGTTCGAAGAAAAAGAAAGGTGAGAACGTTGATTCAGATGAGAGTATCTTCTGGAATGAAAAGGTGAGATCTTTAACAGATGATGCTAAACAAGTATATATAGATATGTTGGAAAGAAGAGAATGGACTATTGAGTTCACAGGATGTTTTGCTGAGATATTCCAAACAGATGACATGAGATATGAATTGGAATACAACGATCCTGATCTTGAAGAAGGTGAAGTACCTGCTTCTGTGGCAAAGGAAATTTTGGATGGACTTGCACAGAGAGTAGGGAAAACATTTGAGGAGTTTATTGTAGATGAGTCGATTCCAGATATTTCTGAAAAGGATATTGGAAGTCACTCAGATGACAAGAATACTCTTGAGCTTGATGAAGTGGAAGTTGAAGACATAACGCATGAAGAATTTCCACAGTACTTCAGACAAACTGATGAAGATGAGATATTTCCTGATTTTACTGAGACACCAAACATTTCGGCGAAGAAAAAGGCAAAGCAAAGAAGTGCAGAGTTTGTAGAGAAGGTGTTTGGTGCTGATAAGCAAGAGTCTTCAAATCAATCTGATGAATTGAAGAGTTATTTGAAGAAATTAAGAGAAATGGATGAAAACCGACCAAAGCCTGAAGCTCAAGGAAACTTCTATAGATTTCACAATGCCAAGTTCAAAGGCAGAGCTCTTGGGTGGACATATTTGGGCAGGCTGAAGTGTATAGCTGCCAAATGGGAAACAGGGATCTTGTACTTTAACAGATTCATTGATTTGCTAACTCTACCGTACTGGGCGGTCAGAGATTTATGTAGATTCCCTATGTCAGGTGCTTCAGTGAACGGTACACATGTCGGTTGGTGTGCAGACAAGCTGGTTTGGGAAAGTAGAACGAGATGGAATAGATTCAAGCCACAATATCCCCGAAGGAAAGTTCATAGGGATATTGATCCTAAAACCAAGCTGAAGCGGGTTACTTTGATATACAAGGCACCTGAAGTGATGAGGAAAATACCTTTGATGCCCATGCCACAACATTTCAGTGCTGACTTTATTTTCTAGTATTATGATTGGAGGAAGGCTGAAGCAGTGATAGTGTTGAGAGACGGGAAGGACAAATACAAGCATGTTCATGTATTTGATCCGATGTGGTTGATTAACTGTACTTTTGAAGACATCATCATGCTTTTCTATAATCCGATTTATTGTGAGCCGAATGACGCTGATCAAGCAAAGAAGTATACTAAAGTGGTTGGAGTTTGCTTTGCATATGATATTAATGCGGGGAGTAATTTGAATAACAAACTTGGCAAGATGGTGAAGATGGCAAATGTGTCGAAACCGGTGAAGAGAAAGTTAGAGCCTGAAATGACCAAAGAGCAGAAGAAACAACTCAGAATTAAGTTGTTGAACAAAGCCATGGACGAAGACAGAAGACAATCCAATCAATAGTCGAGGGGGAGTTTGTAGATGCGTTTTGCGACTAATGATTGGATATTAACATATGTTAGAGTGCTGATGGATAGAATGTGGAACTGACTGGTCGAAGGTAAGCTTAAATGGGCGAAGGTGAAGACATACTGGGCGAAGGTAGATTGAAGCTATTCAAGACAACACATTCGTACCCTAGTGTGGGCGAATGTGGAAGAAGTCCACATTCGACCATCTCTACTGGGCGAATGTGCAGACATTATAAATAGATTTTGTGTTTATGCAATGGATAGAGAGTTATTAGTTGTGTGTGTTTTGAGGTCAGGTTCCCAGTTTGTTTGAGAGTGTCTGTAATTGATCTAGATTAACCAAAGTGTCATTGTAATCAAGTTTATGAACAAGTTAATCTATGAAAAGCTTTGAAAATGATATTGATTGTGTTTTGATTTGAGTTTTTATCAGTTTGTTCAAAGCTAGGGTTTCCGCACCTGGTTTTGTAACTTGTATGATCATTTAATCCTGTTTTAGTCAAAATCTTTCGCTTACAATTCAGCAGGAGATGGTTGATTACGATTTGCAATTTCTAAAACCCCTATTCATTGTGACAACGAAGCCGAAATTGCATTAACAAAAGACACGGTCAATCACTCAAAAGCTAAGCATATCCGAATTACGTATCACTTTATCCGTGATTGCTATGCAAAAGAGTTGATTGATATAGTCAAAATCCCAACTGATTCCCAACGTGCTGATCTTTTTACCAAAGCTTTTGATAAATCCAGATTTGAATATCTTTTAAAAGCTAACGGTAAAGAAGAAAAACAAGACTGATCATCACCTCGGTTTATCGATTTTTGTTTTTAAATTTTTAAGTTTTACTGTTTTTCAGAAAATTCAAAAACCCAAAAATATGTTTTACATTTTAGGGGGAGTCGTTATTCAGAAAAACCAAAAATATTGAAAAATCCAAAAGGCCATAAAAATCTAAAAAACCCAAAATGATTTTCCAAGATTAAAAGAGGAAATGATAGTACATCAGTGGGGATCTGACACATGATAAAGATTTGAAATGTTTTATAAGTCGTGTGTTGAGTCTATGTGATGTGCTGGTTGGCTTCGTAGACCTATTACTGCGTGTTGGATATATACATATCAAACGAATTGTTATGTGGATGAACACCTCATGGGCATATGGTCTTAGTACCGTAATTTCGTTTGATAGGGTTTTTGTACAAAATTCGGAGGTTTCGGGTTGTTGTGTTAATAGTTATCTGGGATAGCCTATCTGATCTTCTGGCGTAAGGTTTTACGGACCTAGATCAGATTGGGTATCGTTATAAAAGAGCTTTAGTGCGAAAACCTAAAGTTACCGAATTGAGGAACTTTCAATGTATGACGATAATCAAAGATTATCTAATGCACCATATCTAATTATTGATGCAAATCGTGATTGATTTGCTGACCTGTACACCTCTGTTCCTCAATACCTTGTAAATTACAGATAACAAAAGCATAATCACGCGTTACAATGAGTCTTTGTGCAAAATTTCCTTGATACGGGAGTATGTCGTGTGCGTGGGAACCATAGACAACGTTGTTTATAATATAAATAGCCGTATCAAGCACTGAATAATTGTCTGCATGAAAGCTTATGTGGATAACAATACCAGCAGTTACTGGATCACACATTGTCTTTAATGAAAATAAACACTAAAGATCAACGGTGATCAGATTTCTCAAAAACTAATATGATCCTCTTACCGGAAATCACAAAATGTTTACTGCTTTATGTTTACATTTCTGCATTTTACATCTGTTCAAAATATACAAAAACTCAAAAAGATTTTAGGTATGTTTTAGCATTAATTTCATAAAAACAAAAAAGATTTTACATTTCTGCGTTATTTTTGATTACTGATGGTGATTGATGGTCGTTTGCTAAAACTTGATATACCAATTTGAGTTTTGTATCTATCAAATGTGAAATGATGAATGTTTGAAGCTTAAGATGTATGAAATAGATTGAACGGGATTTGATTTTTAGATTTGGAGAAATTTTCAAAAATTCCAATTTCATTCGCCTCTTCGGTGGGTCGAATGTGGAATTCTTCTTACATTCGTCCTTTAAAAATTGGTCGAATGGGAGTGTTCAAGAGTAATTTTGTACATTCGAACCCTTTATCTACATTCGAGCCTTTCATTAGGGTCGAATGTAGACAAAGTCTCTCATTCACCCCATCTAACTGGTCGAATGTGTGAGCCTATATATACCCACTTTCACTTTCGAACCTTCATTTGACACTTTTTCAAATTTCTGAGATTACCAACCCTTGTTGCCCGTGTTTGTTTGACCCTGGATTATTGATCCCCATACTTTTTAATCATTTTCGTCAAAATCTTACAGGTAATGATCTAGAAACAAGAACAGATTATTGGTTTTTGTGTTCGAACCCTTATGGTTGATTGTTGGACCAATTTTAGGATGTTTTAGGGACAATTGATGTTTTGAATGTTGTTTTAGATAGTTTTAGGGGGGGGGGGGGGAGTATATCAAAATCTAGGTTAATTACTCATCAGATTGTATGATTGATCATTCAAATTGTTTCGAACCATAGATTTTATTAAAAACTATCCAAAACTGAATGATTGTAGAAATTGATTGTTGAGAAAGTTTAATCGGCCATAATAGGTGCTAAACAAATGAAAATCAGATGTTAAAATGGTTTGAATTACATTTTTGAAATCTGGTCACAAGAATAGACAGGTTCGACCAGGAACAAAGGGTCGAATGTGGCTTGTTCATAGGTGTAGATGCACATATTGCGACTAATGCTATTGAATTGCGAAATTAAAGTTGTTTTGTTTTTTGTCGAGTGGTCGAAGGTGGAAAAGGACGGTCGAATGTAGAAGTAAACGGTCGAAGGTACACTGGGAGGTCGAAGGAAGAATTGTATATATGTATGTCAAGATTCGCCCTATATGAACGGTCGAACCTGCACATTCGACGAAGCTATTTGGGCGAAAGTGCAGGTCTATATAAGGCAATCTCAATTTTTGAATGTTAACTTTTGGTCATTTTGTTTTCCCTCCCAGTGTGTGCTTCTCCCTAGGGTTATTATTGAGTCTGTAACCAAGTTTAATCATTATAAACAATGTTTTGAAGTGTAATTGATTATCTAATTGAATGAGATGATTATGTTTACGATAATTTCTATGTTTTGCTAGTATTATTATCATTTTGTGATCAATTCAGGGATTCCGCATTGAACTTGTTTGATCATTATCTTTGTTGATTAGCCGATCCTACGCGCATACAAAGTGGTATCAGAGCAATTTGGATCAAACAACCACAAATTGTTAATATTACAGCTGATTTGGACCCAATTTTGATCAAAACTTTCTGTTTTTCATTGAACAACTGAATTTGGTGGTAAATTGATTGATTTGAACCTGTTTTCATGGATAAAATTCAAAATTCTCTTTGTTAAACTTGTTCCAAATCCAATCCGAAGCAAAAGCTGCATAAGATCATCAAATTTCATCAACATTTGAAAATTTTTGATCAAAATAACTTATTTTGAAAGTATAACCGTTTTCAAAATGAAAGGGTCGAACCTTGGGAGATTTGGTCAAGAGTGGAACTTTTAGGTCGAACCAGGGATTATTTGGTCGAACGTGGAGTTATTTTTGGTCGAACCTAGAATGTTTTAGTGTGTTGTTGTTCATTCGACCTTAAGTGGTACATTCGACCAATCGGGTGGTCGAACGTGGGTATATTCGGTCGATGTGAACTGAGTGTGTTATTTTCTACATTTGAACCTTGTCAAACGGTCGAATCTGGACTAATTTGTACATTCGACCACGCGATTCTTTTAAAGGGTCGAACGTAGAAACTGTTGTAAAATTTTTCTAATCGTTTGGTGTTTTATCATTTTCAGAGCAATATGTGGAATTTTCCTACAACACCACAACAGCAGACAACCATGGATCCTTGGTCGGTAGCCGCTCAGAAGTCTAGTCAACCATCCCAACCAATTAACTATATGGCGATGACTAGTTCTATGCCCCCAACAAGTTACACAACCACAACCACAACCGATGGCTGATTACTGGGGAGTAGCAGCAGCGGCGGTACACTCTCAGACTACCAACGCGATTTTGACACTTATTCAAGACTTATCTTTGGGTAGTGGGAGTCGTCCACTAAACTAGTGGAAGACCAAGTTCAAGATTCATCTTGAGGGAATGGGATTAGAAGGAATAGAAGGTTGGCAAATGATTGCTAAGGGCTATGTTGCTCCGATCTTGGAGAACACGGGTGAGCCGATTCCGTTAGAGAGTCTTGCTGAGGACGAGAAAAAGAAGTTCACGGTGGAAAAGAAGGCGTTTTCCCAACTTTCCCAGGCCATTAATACTGATCTCCTACATCAGTTTGGGTCTTGCACCACTTCTAAACTATTGTGGGACATGTTAAGGAATCGTCATGATTGGAATGAGAAGACAAGGAAGTTGAGAATGGAGAAATTAAGAAAAGAGTTTGAGAACTTCAGCTATATGGGAAATGAGACGCTGAAGGAGTAGATTCCGAGGTATTGTCACTTATTGACTGAGCTTTCAAGCTATGAGATTAACATACTGATGTCTGAGCTGGTGGACAAGTTTGCTGATGTGTTGCCACCATACTGGAATCAACACATCGAGGTACTCAAGGAAAAGGATGCGTACCAATACTAGACCATCAACGAGTTTATCCAGAAGCTTGAGAATAAAGAGATGGAAGAAAAGAGGGAGGCGAAAAGAGCACAAGTTCCTTAGAACCCAGAGTTATACCATGGCGGTACATCTTCATCTCTAGCTGGTTCAAGTTCAAGTACTACTGTTGCTCCACACATTGCATGTGTTACAAATCATGTTGAATCACCCAAAGCCCCTATTAATTACCTTGCCCAAACATCATCTTATACCCCACCATCATATCCTACTACTACTTTCATCCCACCATTTTCACCAATGCAACAAGCTGTTTGTTATTCTGCAAGTTTAAACCAACCTCAACAACAATCCTATATTCCTTAAATGAATCAAACCGAAATGAACCAAACTCAATCTAATCAGAGCCCAATTGTGCTGGAGACTTCGAACTTGCACAATGTCATTGTTGATATTGCACAGCAATATGTAGCATTGGTTTCTGCTATGGTTGCTTCTTATAACGGGTTGGTTGCTAGTCAAATTGGTAACAACAACTTAACCAGTGAATACTACGCACAAATTGACAAATAGGAGATGGAGCTCATTGACATCCAGTGGGCATTTGCTAGCGTTATGTGGAGAGTGACTGAATTCATTGAGAAGACTGGCAGAACTGATCTTTCTACTTCTCCAAACACCACATATGGCTTCAACAAAGCCAAAGTGACATGTTTTAATTGTGGTGGGAAAGGTCACTTCAAGAGGGAATGTACATAGCCAGCACAACAGGGGAACAGAAATCCTTTCAAAACCAACTACCAGAACCGTCTAACCCAAAATCAAGTATCTTATCAAAGCCCAAACATTTCAAGCTTTCAACCACAAAATACCTACCAAAACCGCCAAAACAATTCACAAAACAATACTGTTAAACAAACCACTACACAAAACCAGAACCAAAACCAAACACCACAAAGTTCAAACCGAACAATCATTCCTATTTCTACACCAAACACTCAAACCCGTTTGGGTTTCGTTTCCTTACGATCGAGGGCATCAGCTACTACATTAGCTTTCCCTGGGTGATATTTGATGGCACAGTCATAATCATTCAGAAGCTCGACTCATCGATCGAATATGTGTTGGAGGCTCTTGTGGTCAGTGAAGATCGTACACTTCGTCCCATAGAGATAATGCCCCCAGATCTTTAGAGCAAAAACCACTGCTCCCAGTTCCAAGTCATGGGTGGTGTAATTCTTCTCATGAACCTTTAATTGACGCGAGGCATATGCGATCACCTTATCACGCTGCATCAGCACACACCCTAACCCTTGGATAGACGTATCACAGTACACCACGAAGTCCTCTGTACCCTCAGGCAATGACAGTGTCGGTGCACTGCAAAGTTTCGATTTTAATAATTGAAAAGCAGATTCTTGGGCATCTCTCCACTTGTAAGTAATACCCATCTGTGTCAAGGCAGTGAGGGGTTGAGCGATCATAGAGAATCCCTCAATGAATCTGCGATAATATCCCGCGAGACCAAGAAACTGGCGCACCTCTGTCGGAGTCTTAGGAACTTCTCACTTTTTAATAGCTTCAATCTTAGCGAGATCAACATGTATTCCTGCCTCGTTAACCACATGTCTAAGAAATTGGACTTCTCGAATCCAAAAGTCACATACAACTGCTCATTTCTCAAGAGTTCCAAGATCAGCTACAGGTGTTGCTCGTGCTCTTCCCTGCTCTTTTAATAAATCAGTATGTCATCTATGAACACTATGATGAATTTGTCCAAATAGGGCTTGCACACCCGGTTCATTAGATCCATGAACATAGCCGGTGCATTCGTTAGCCCAAATGGCATCACCAAAAACTCATAATGCCCGTAACGAGTTCGAAAGGTTGTCTTCACCACATCCTCCTCTCGGACTCTCAGCTGATGGTATCCTGACCTCAAGTCAATCTTAGAATAGAAACATGAACCTTGAAGCATCAATACGTGGTAATGGTAGTGGTTCTTAACCGTTACTTAGTTCAAATCCCGATAATCAATACACATGCAAAAACTCCCATCCTTCTTCTTAACAAATAGAACTGGAGCTCCCCATGGCGAAGAACTAGGTCTAATACAGCCCTATCCAATAGCTCTTGGAGTTGGGTAGATAGTTCTTGAAGTTCGCCTGGTGCTAGGCAGTGTGGGTGCGTGCAACTGGAACTGCTCCAGGTACAAGATCAATTTGAAACTCTGCTTGACGAACAGGTGGAAGTCCATGTAATTTCTCTGGAAATACATTTGGGAAATCTTGGACTACTGGGATGTCCTCAATCTTAGTTTCAGTTTCAGCTCGAGTGTCAGATATGTTAGCCAAAATGGCTGGACAGCCCTTACGAATACACTTCTGGGCCTTCAAAAAGGAGATGATGCCTACCATGGCACCACCACGATCACCCTGTACAGATAAAAGTTCTCCACTTGGGAGGGGAATACGTACAATCTTCTCCTAACAGAGAATTTCAGCGTGTTGCTTGGACAACAAGTCCATGCCAACCACGAGGTCAAGGCTACCTAGGGTGATAGGTAGGAGGTCGATGGCAAACAATTGCCCATCTAGCTCAAGCTTACAGTCACAATGGGTGTGGGTTACCTCAACAGGCTTCCCATCAGCTAGCTCTATGGTGTACGGGGTATCAAGAAGAGTAGGAACCATCCCTATTTGTTTGCTAAGTTTCGATGACACAACACTATAGTCCGCACCAGTATCATATAAAATAGAAGCAAGAGTATCGTACCCAACACGACATTGTTATCAGTCCTAACTTCCCTAGAGCCATTCACAATTGCTATTCCACGAGCCCTATTGTAGTTGTTGTCGTTGTTGTTGTTGTTGTTGAAGGACCTATACCTCACACTATCCCACATTCTTCGGAAAAGTACCATGCATAACAGCCTAGTCAGTGTGTTTGCGAGCCAGTTGAAAGATTTGTTAGATTCTGGATAGGTGAGCTGTAGTGGCCAAGCCACGAATCTTTGGGACCCACCCTTTTGGTATGAAATTCGATCCGCTGGTAAAGTAGGATAAATAGATTTGAGCACAAAGTATCTAACTCCCGTAGCTTGGTAGTGTAGGCGCCGATCTCAGACCCATCCGTCAAATTTCTAGATTTCATCATAGGGTGCAACGTTCTCCATCCAAGTATCTGTAAGTCATCGAGTGTGCATGTAGCATACATTACCCCATCCTGCCCGGGGCAAATGCGCATGGAAATGACTTATACTATCGAAGCAATCAGACGGTCTCCTTCAGTTCCGTTAGTGTTATCGAGGTTTACGACCAATAAAAGGCTTGAAAATATGATGGTAGGTTGTTGTTGTGGCATGTGCGTTCAAGGAATAAGAAAGTTCAAATGTGGAAGTCAGGGGAAACGAATGATTTAGCAAGATGGATCTTTACTAGCTTGGAAAGATGCGAGGGCCTCAACCACCCTATCGTTGATCATAAGAACACAGTCTTATCTAAGATACTAAAGGAAAAAGAAAGAAAAGATAGGTAAGAAAAGGTAACAGCCAATCGTCGCCACGCTCTGTCTTAGATAGTAGATCATTCATCCTCACTTCCCATCTGCTCGTCCTGCTCAGGTTCCCCTTCCATCCCTTATCCTTCCTCTTTCGCGATGTCAATGTTATATGATTCTCATCACGTATAGTCTCCTTCTCCGGTCCTGTGTAAGTCAGCTCAATGGTCAACAACACCATTCGTTCCTCCAATCGTGACTGACAGTCACTAGTAGGTTTCGTCTTCCTTTGAGATGTTGCACTGCATCGCAGACCTTCGTAACTCCCCAAGAGTGTGTGTAACAAGCCCCAATCTAATGTGCTAGGTACTAAGACAACAACTGTTGTCCAAACTTCTGTTGTTGAGCCCACTGCTCCTAGTGATCATGGCACTACAACCAGTGCTGTGAAACCCACACCAGCCATTTCCAAAAGAAAACGTCCATCCACAAAAACCACCACTCACCCACAAAAGAGACTTCTGGAAGATGAGATACTAGAAGATTACTCTGTTGCAACACAAAAGCAACTAGAAACCACTGTTGTTACTTCCTCACAACAGTTGGAAATATCTCAACCTGTCCAAACTCCTCATGCATCCTCACAAAATGATCATGTTGTAAGCCAAGGGGAACCACATCATGATACATTTGATTCACTTGGCCATATGTTCACAAGCCCCTCTCCCAGGGCTAATTCTCTTTTTACTCCTCCACCTTCACCATCACATGTTCAACAGACCATGCAACCTTTGTTTGAGGCTATTGATAAAACTCAGGAAAATCCCAGTTCCTCTCTTTCACCTATCAATGAGAGTATGCCTCCACAAGTGACTGGGACTGAGGAAATTCAATCAGCCATCCTACAAACAGAAGAGGAGGTTACACCCCTAGAGTTCAATGCAACTCTAGGTGTGTTTTCAAGAGGAGTAGTCACTACTGATGTAGAGACCATTGTCTCACACCAGGGCAGTGGTTACATAACTAAGACTCCCTTGAAGGCAACAACTGATGAGGCCACTATAGTGTCCCCAAAATCAGTTGGAAGTCCCCAGAACCAAGAAAAAGGGGCATCTGGTTCTCATCCTTTGGATTCACCGCCTAGGACTGAATCAGTTAAAACTACCACTGGTAGGAATTCAGATGATCCTATTAACTTAGGTGATGAGTTAAAATACCAAGAATTGACGGCCAGAGTCCAAACCATTGAAACCTCTGTTGCTGATATCAAATCTGATGTCAAGTTAATATTGGAATCCTTGGCTACTCTCTCCAAGAGTCAACCATCCACAGCGGATATTGCAAGTGAGCTATGGAAATCTGTTTCTCCCATCATCATAGCTCACAGAAAACTAGCAGATCAGATTCATGAAACCTACATGGGAGAAATCAGAAACATGGTAGATGCTAGGTACAAAGATACCCATGCTGGCATTCAAGCCATTAAAGACCATCTGCTGAAGACCACTGGCTCTGCCCCTACCACCATTCTCAGAGATGAAGATGATGATGAATTCACAACTGATGATGCCAAAAAGGGGGCGAGTGGCAGAGATAGATTGCCAAAGCTAGATCCCTTTGGTTGTCCACCTTCACAAAAAGGTAAATCAATGTCTGCCAACAAACCAGGGTGTTAGGACAAAGAGGTTTGGTGAAACCACTTTTGTAAACCTTAGTCTAATTCACTTCTGTCATTTTGGCTAAATATAGAAGTACTGAAGAGAAGACAAGAAACTGCTGAAGAGAAGAGAAGTGCTGAAAAAGAAACTTCATCAGAAGTTCTGAAGTCCAAACCAGACAAGTTCACTTCAGAAGTACTGAAGACAAACTACTCATCAGTAGTTTGTCATTCATCAGCACTTAGCATCAGATATTTTCCACCGCCCTTTTGCATCAGTAGTTTATTGTTTATTATTACTTTTTAGCTGTATTTGTTAGTTTCAATGTTGCAACTTGTGCAACTTGTTTCTGTTGTTTCTGTACTTGCTTTTCGGGCAAGATACATGTATGTAAACGTCTATAAATAGGAGGCTTCAACCTCCTGTTTTAGACATTGATTTTAATAGAAAAATCCTTCAAACACTATCACTGTTCTATTCCATTTCTGTATTTATTATGAATCTGTCTAAGTATCTAATTCTCATTTACTGCTTAGATTCATAATAAATACTTATCATTTATTAGTTTCAATCATCAAGGGGGAGTAATAACTCTTCCTTAGTATAAAAAGTGTCGCTTTAACTTATACATTCCGCTGTGCTTATAATCTGATTTACAAGGACTTGCTAAACACTTAAGTGTCAAGATAGCAAGTTCTTACTTAGCAAAAAGAGTAAACTGATCCAACAATTGGTATCAGAACATTGGTTTATCTGATCACATATCAATCTAACAAATTGAGAATCAGACACAAAGCTCTTATTGATATTCAATAAAAAGATCAAAAGTTCACTTTTTATCAACATCCATCACTTAAAAGAGTCATCTGACAAATCTATACTCTTTAAAATGGATCCACATAATACTGGTTCTGCCACTAAACCTGCCATGCTTGTGAGAAATGAGTACAACATATGGCAAAAGAGAATGGCACATACCTTGTCACAAACCAGTAAATGTTAATCTTGAGACTAATGTCAAGGTCCCTAAAAACCCTAATGAATATACAGATGATGATTTCCTAAAACTTGAGCTAGATGCAAAAGCATTCTCTATGTTGGCAATGGCTCTCCCAAATGAGATATACTCTGGCCTTTTACATTGTGAAAGTGCCAAAGAACTCTGGGATTGTCTTAAAGAACAGTTTGGAGGAACTGAAGAGGTGATTGCCAACACCAGAGAGATTTTAGCTCAACAATATGAAACATTTGCTCATATTAATGGGGAAACTTTGACTCAACAATTTGAAAGATTCTCCTCATTAATATCTGAGCTAAAGTTAAATGGTACGACCTATACAACAGTGTCTATGCTACATTGATTTTTAAGGTCTTTACCTGACAAATGGGAAACATACTCCATTGTTTTAAGATCCTCACCAGATTTTAGCTCCCTCACTCTTACAAAACTCCATGGGAGATTACTTACTTTTGAGAGAGAAATTGATCAAAAGAAGAAATTACAATCATCTGGTAAAACTGCTGATGACTACCTACCAGGTAGTACAACACTTTTGGGACAAGATTCACCAACTTGTTCCTATGGATCTTATGACAATATTGACATAACCACTGGGATCTCATCAGAAAGATCTTTCCCAGGTTATGACAATAATGACCAAAGTCAAACTGCTGATAATCTATGTTTTATCATGGATGATTTGAAAAACTTTAGCAGTGATGACTTAGAAGAAATGGACATATTACACCAACTGGCCATGCTAAGCATTAAAACTAACAAGTTTTATAAAAGGTCAGGAAGGAAATTTCCAGGATTGACCAGTAATACAAAAATTGGTTTTGACAAATCTAAACTGAGATGTCACAAGTGTCATAAGTTGGGACACTTTGCTAGAGAGTGTAGAAGCTCTAGCTTTAACCAATCACAATCTGGAAATAACTATAACCCCAATTATAATAGGAATAATGGAACTCAAGGGAGTGCTCATTTTGTACAGGCACAAGCTCCTCAACAGCAATACATGCCACAAGTACAATATGTTCAAGTGCCTGCTCAACAGATGAAGAGCCAACAATCAATCCCTCCCTTTCCAGCTGCTCAACATCCTCCACAGCCTCAACAACCCTCTCAACAAAGTCTTTTCACCTCAGGGTATGTTGACTGGAGCAGTCTTCCTTTTGACACCACAGAGTGCAATCCTGATGCAGACAACAAAGTGTTTGACATCAACTGGGGAGAACCAGACAATGGCAGAAAGAACTTTGCCTTAATGGCATTTGAAGGCTGTACTTCAAAATCTGCATAGTCACAGGTATCAAAAGAATCTTTGACAAAACTTTGCTCAAATTCTTGCAAAGAAACTTTTGCTCTCATAAGAGAGACAAATCTGCACTTACAAGGTAAAGCCAATGATTTAGAAAGAAAATACACACAGATAAAATGTGATTTAGAAAGAAAACTGTGTGCTAAAACAAAAGAAGTTTCTAAATTAACTGACTCTGCTATTGAAACCCAAGCACAAATCAAAATCATGCTAAATGACCTGGGAGATGTCAGACAAGAGCTTGCTGACACTAGGATCACATGTGAAAAATGGGTGGAATCTTGTAAGGGGTATCAATTATTGCTAAACAAACAAAGTGCTTCAAATGTTAAGTTTGGCATAGGATACCATCATGTTGAAACACCAACAGATTTTTCTCCCAAAACTACTGAAGATGGGAGAAGAATTGTTTCAAATGAAACATCTGAAGGGAAAGAATGCACATCTTTCCATGAAAACTTTCTAAACAGAAATCCTGGCATTTTTAAAGAAAGTACTTCAGAAGTATTAACAAAATCTGACAACAAGCCATCAGTAGTTTCATCTACATCAGGAGTTGAGACCCTGAAAACTACTGATGAGCAAAATCTCTTCACAAATGTCAGAAATTTGCCTTTAGATCAAAAACAAAAGGCAAAAGAATGTGAAATTTGTGGTCTGTTCAACCACAAAACTGAATTTTGTAGATACAGAAAAGGAATTCAGTTCAATCAAAAATTTAAACAACAGGTTGTGGGAAATCAAATCATAAATGATTATGAAAGAATCTTTAAACCCAAGAAATAACAACCTGAAAACACCTTTTCTCAGAAAAAGATAAAATCTCAACCAAAATCTTTTTCTCAAAATTCTTTGTCAGTAGTTAGACCTGGATCATCAGCAGTTTCACAAACTGCTGAGATACAAAATCTAATGAACATGGTACAACTACTGATGACCAAGGTTGATGGTGGTCCTGAAAAAGATACCACCATGGTTCTTAATGAAAAATCCATTGCCAAAAAGACATGGATTTCTCAACCTGGTCAAGAACAAACTGTAACTGTTCTCAAGAGCAAACCCAAAGCCAAACAGGCTTGGGTTCCTAGATCTAACTAATTTGCTTTTATGTGCAGAGAGTTTCCAGGGGCTTAAACAGCATATGGTATGTTGATAGTGGAGGCTCTATGCACATGACTGGATGCAGATACCTGATAAACAACTTTATCAGCCAAAAAGAAGGATCTGTATCCTTTGGGAACAATGCTAAGGGATATGTGCTAGGACATGGCAATGTCTCCTCTGGCAAAATACAGTTTGACAAGGTCAATCTGGTGGAAAACCTTGAATACAACTTGCTGAGTGTGTCACAAATGTGTGATAAAGGATATTCTTCCTTTTTCACAAAGACAGCATGCAAGATCATCTCACCAGAAGACCAGAAGTTGATAGAGAAGATTATTGAAGATCATACTTTGCTGATTGCCAAAAGATGTGGTAATGTCTATGCAGTGGACATTGAGAAAGAGAAAGTATTGAACAACACTGCCTGTTTCTTCTCAAGGGCATCAACTTCAGAAACAGATCTCTGGCACAGGAGACTTGGCCATGTGAACTTTAAAACCATAAATAAAGTCACAAAAATGGGCTTGGTCAGAGGTCTACCTTTGAAAGTATACCAGTGTCAAGAACACTGTGTATCCTGTTTAAAGGGAAAACAGCATAAGTCCTCCTATAAGTCTATTGAAGAATCAAAAACAACTGCATGTCTTCAACTACTCCATATGGACTTATTTGGACCTGTCAAGATTATGAGCCTTGGTAAAAAGAAGTACTGCTTAGTCATCATTGATGACTACTCAAGATTCACATGGGTGTTCTTATTTTCCAAGGATGAGGCTGCTGAAATCATCAAGTTCTTCATTCTACAAGTAGAGAAACAATATTCTCTATCTGTCAAAACCATTAGAAGTGACAATGGGACAGAGTTCAGGAACAAAACTCTGGATGAATTCTGTTTGTCTAAAGGGATTATTAGACAATACAGTGTTCCCAGAACTCCTGAACAAAATGGTGTAGTAGAAAGGAAGAACTGAACATTGATAGAAGGAGCAAGAACAATGTTAGCTGATTCTGGACTACCCTTGTACTTTTGGGCAGAAGCAGTTAACACATCATGTTATGTTCAGAATAGGGTTCTTGTGGTCAAGAGACATTCCAAGACTGCCTATGAAGTTCTTCATGGCATGAAGCCCCTTATCTCCTTTTTCAGGGCTTTTGGGTGTCAATGTTTCATCTTGAACATAAAGGAATCTATTTCAAAGTTTGCTGCCAAAGTTGACTCAGGTTACTTTCTTGGTTACTCTTCAACCAGAAAAGCCTACAAGGTTTTTAATTCTCACACCAGGATAGTAGAAGAAACATTGAATGTCAAGTTCAATGAGTCAAAACACACTCTTATTCCAGCACATCCTGCTGAACTCTTTGACCTTGACAACTTTCACTTTGGACCTGAAAAGACTGTTACTTCTTCCAAACCTACTTATTATGGTGATCAAAAGTTTGAAGATGAGGATCCTACACCATGGACTCCTCAAACAGTCATTAAGTCAACTACAACACCATCAGAAGTTTCTCAAACTTCTGATCAAACAAATACTGAAGGCCAAACTCAAACATCTGCTTCAGCACCTACAACTACTGAAGAAGCTAAAACTGCTGAACCAGATATTATAGACCTTAGTAGTTTGTTTGAAGAACAAGAGCCACCTACACCTGTCAGTGGTTTACAACAACTGATTGAACACAGAGATCATCCACTTGATCAAATCATGGGTGATATAGCTTCAGGTGTTCTTACCAGAAACCAGCTCTCCAACTTTTGCCTATTTTCAGCCTTTATTTCACAGTTTGAACCAAAGAAGTACCAGGAAGCCCTCAAAGACAATAATTGGGTGCAAGCTATGCAAGATGAACTGCTTCAGTTCAACAAGCAACAGGTCTGGGAAATCTGTCCCTTACCTCTAAACAAGCAACCAATTGGCACAAGATGGGTTTTCAGGAACAAACAAGATGAAGCTGGTATGATAATCAAGAACAAGGCAAGACTGGTAGTTCAAGGGTACTCTCAGGAAGAGGGAATTGACTATGATGAAACCTTTGCTCCAGTTGCAAGGCTTGAGGCCATCAGGTTATTTCTGGCCTATGCCATTTCCAACAAAATTAAAGTTTATCAAATGGATGTGAAAAGTGCATTTTTGTATGGAAAAATAAAAGAGGAGGTGTATGTCTGTCAGCCACCTGGGTTTGAGGATCCTTCTCATCCTGAGTGGGTGTACAGACTGGACAAAGCTCTTTATGGGCTCAAACAGGCTCCAAGAGCCTGGTATGATACACTCTCCACCTTTTTACTCAAAAATAACTTTACAAGAGGTGCCATTGATAAAACTCTTTTTATTAAACATGTTGGAAATCATGTCTTACTTGTTCAAATTTATGTTGATGATATCATTTTTGGTTCAACAAACACAAAACTGTGTGATGATTTTAAGAAACTCATGCAATCAAAATTTGAGATGAGTACCATGGGAGAACTGCAGTACTTTCTAGGACTGCAGATCAAGCAACAAACAAATGGAACTTTTATACATCAATCAAAATATGTTAAAGAATTATTGAACAAATTTTCTTTAAATGACTGTAAATCATGTTCCACTCCCATGACACCAATCACACAAGTTGAACCTGATGATCAAGGAAAACAGGTTGATCAAACCATGTACAGATGCATGATAGGTTCCCTTTTATACTTAACTGCTTCTAGACCAGATATTATGTTTTCAACATGTGTCTGTGCTAGATATCAATCAGCACCAAGGGAATCACACCTTATAGCAGTCAAAAGAATTTTCAGATATCTGAAAGGAACTCCAACACTGGGAATTTGGTATCCTGCTTCAAGCAATACCAAGTTATCAGCTTTTTCAGATAGTGACTATGCAGGGTGTAAGATGACAAGAAAGTCAACATCTGGTGGTTGTCAATTCCTGGTTAACTGTCTAGTGTCATGGCAATCAAAGAAGCAAACATCTGTTGCAACCTCAACTGCTGAAGCTGAATACATTGCAGCTGCAAGTTGTACATCACAGATACAATGGCTCCAATATCAACTTCTTGATTATGGAATCAAAGAAACCAAGACACCTTTGTTTGTAGACAGCAAATCTGCCATTAGCATCATTCAAAATCCGGTACAGTTCTCAAAAACCAAACATATTGAGATCAGGTACCATTTCATAAGAGACTGCTATGAAAAAGGCAAGATTGAGGTGAAGCATGTAGCAACAGCTAATCAAATAGCTGACATCTTCACTAAGCCCCTTGACACATCAACATTTCAGAAGTTAGTATCCATGCTTGGAATGCTAAATTTGTAAGTGTTTACTTTATTTTTATTTTTTAACATATATGCATATCAGTTAGAATCCAAGTTAACACTTGATTCTACCCAACTCTACATCAACCTTCTACATCAATCACTTCTATCTACTACTGTTATGCATAAAACATCACAAAATTTCATAAGAGACAAAATTTTTTTTTCTCCTTCCACCCCTGATTCCATCCTGTTTACCTTTTCTTTTTTCTGGTTTTCACTTACAAAAGACAAAAGTCTGAAACAAAAGTTCTGAAAAAGAGAGAAACTACTGATGAACAAACATCAGTATGGGGATAATTTTCTGAAAAGTGTGTAACTTCTGATAAAATAACCTTCAGAAGTTATGATTTAAAGTATTTATAAAAATGTTTCTCATCAGCTACTAAAACTACTGAAGAGAAAATGGGAACTACTGATGAAGTAATCCTTCATCAGCAGTTTAAGTCAAAAGGGCAAATCTGACTTTTCCCATCATCAGAGGTTTGACCTAATCAGTTTAAAACCTCTGATAAAGAGATTTTTTAACCAAAGGCGGTTCAAAAACTTCTAATAAAGAAGATTCAAGCGGTTAAAACTTCTGATAAATACCTTTTTCTCCTCACTTATCCTTTCAAACTCAAAAATATCCCTCCTTCTCTCTCAATACCCTAAACCTGCAAATCAACTGTTCGATCAAAACCCAAAACCACATGGCTCTAGTTCTAAAACAGGGACACAATCAAAGGGCCTTTCTTGAAAAACAAGAAGGCTGGTCCCAATACGATGAGATCATTGATCTTGTCGTAAAATCCCAATATTTTACTGCTCTCACAATAAACCCACCAATTGACACTGAAACTCTGAATGAGTTCTGGGCAAATGCTGAGACGGTCACAACGGATGATGAGGTCATTTCCCTCAACTCAAGAATAAAAGGGAAACCACTGACCATCACACCGGCCACACTAGCAACAAGACTGGGTCTGGATGATGTAACTGCCCCTGACCATGTTGCTAATTCTGATATTCATCTAACCATGACTGAGTGTGGTTATCAAGGTACTCTCTCCCATGCTACAATCTTCAAAAAATATTTTGAACCAAAATACAAGCTTTTGTTTCATTATATTATTATGTGTTTGAGTCCAAAAACAGGGTCTTATGACCAGATGCCCTCCACTTTTCAACCAATATTTCATTCCATTGTGAATGAAACTAAATTCAGGGCATCAAAACTATTTTTCAATGAGTTGGTGTTACATCACAATAATACCAAGAAAAAGTTTTTGTTATACCCAAGGTTCATTATGCAATGCATAATAGGGGAACTGGGTAATGAGGTGCTTGTGGGAAAAATTTCAACTTTAAATCCTTTAACATCACAAGCATACTCAAGGCATAACAAACCGGCTGCCTGGCCAGAAGATGATCAGGGAGAACAACAAAAAGTCCCCCTGAAGCCCACATCTTCCAAACTCACACCACCAAAAGCCAAAAAGCCCAAGCCAACAAAAACTGCACCCCACCAACCCAAAAGAAAAGCTGTTCAGGAGGTTGAGATGCCTGAACATGCTCATGAGCATTCTGCTCTTCAAATAGGTGAGACTGAAACACCCTCTCAGTCTCATCCATCTCAAACCCCACCAAGAGCACCCATAACCGTTTTATTCAAAAGAAAAAGACTTAGAAAAACTATTGAAACACACTCTTCTTTTGAAACTGCTGAACAACAACTTTCACCTATTGCCCAAACTACTGAACCAACCCCACAAATTTCTGAACAAGAGGCAATAGAAATTGCCAAACTTCTCTCTGGGCTAAAAGAGAAGGTCCCATCTGATTATGTCAGTCCCCTACAACCACAACAAACAGGGGACATAACTACTACATCAGACATGGATGTGGACATCTCTAGCCCTATCCCAAGAGATGAGGGTGGACCAGAGTCTTTAAGCCCAATTTTAGAGACTCTTGGGGCATCTGAGGCTGCTACTACTCAGTTACCACCCAGTGGAGGATCTGAGGATAGAAGTAACATAGCTAAGACCTCAGATGTGGCAACTACTGATGAAGGCTTAATGCCTGAAGTAGGAAATCCTCAGTACCAAGAACAAGAGGTTCATGAGAGAACTGAGTTGGGCTCAGCTCATGATTTAACTGAGACAGTCCTCATTGAGGGCAACATCAGGGATTCAGATGATTCCATTAATTTGGATGATGTTTCAAAAACACAAACTACTGAATTGACGGCACTTTCTGAAGGTCCTGTTTCAGGGGTATCCAGGCTCAAGAAGCCAGTCACCCCCGCACAGGTTAAAGCCCACTCAATCCCTAAAACCCCTAGAGTGGCATCCTCTGTAAAACATGTGGATCTCCCAAAAACACCCCCTTCACAACAAATGCCTACCCAATTCCCTGGGCAAACAAGCATAGACCTGAACCAGCTATGCAGCCCAGAGGGTCCCCTATACCACATGATGAATACTCTCATCAGAAATCACTTCCAAACATATACAGCTGACTTGGAGCTGTCCATCAAGAATCAATTTGGAGTGATCAAGACCAAGATAAATGATCTGTCCAACAAACTAGACTTCAACAGCAAACAGATTGCTCATCTTCAAGGACAATTCTCCCAACCCTCTGCTTCAAGGGTTAAAATTGATGAATCCAAAAAGGGGGAGAAGATCAGGGAACCTAAGGAGTCATTCCAAGCCAGGATAAGGGCAAGAGTGGCCATCCTTGAAAGAGATCAAAAAGATCAGGCCAGAAAAGAAAAATTGGCCAAACAGTTTGGTGTCTCAATAGAAGAAATTGAAGCAGCAGAGAAAGAAGATGAGACTCAAACATCTGAAGAATCCCTAAGGCACAATGAAGAAACTTCTGATGACAAAACTTCTGATGAAGAATCAGAAAGTACTGAAGACAATCCTTCAGTAGTTGACTAACCATCAGCAGTTGTCAACACATCAGAGGTTAACACTTCCAAACCTCAAACAACTGAACCTTCCAAAACCACTGCTCCCATTCAACCAACATCTGATCCCATCAGGCCTACAACTGTTACAACAATGACTGTACTAAACCCTTCTCCTATCTCTCAATCAACTGAATTATTAGAGAAGAGCTTAATTGCAGCCAACAAGAAGGCCAGGAAGATCAGATCTGGAAAACTCTGGAAGAAAGGGATGATTTAGATTTAAGCCATGAAGAAAAACTTCAGGCTTATGAAGCTGAACTACAAAGGCAGGCTAGCCTTGATGAGATTGCTGAACAAGATAAAAGACAACAACTGGTGTCTTACATTACCAAGAACAGCAAGACTAAAGCCTTTACACTCAAAGGACTCTCTATGCAAGAGCTGACAAGAAGAGCACAACTGCTTGCAGACAAAATGGCCACAAGCAAAGAAGGAAAGGCCAAGAGAGCCCAGATAATAGAAGAGTTAGTAGCAGAAGGATATGGTTCAAAAGCCTCAGTATCCAGATGGAAAGAAGAAAGACTAATGGATACTTACAGAAAATACTTGGCTGCCAAGGCTGCAAATCCAGAGATGTTTCAAACTGCTGATCCTTCAAGATCAGTAGTTAGAACTTCTGGTGTATCAAGAAGAACTGCTACTCAGAGAAAGAAGGCAGAGGACAATGTCAAAACTGACTTCAAAATGGTACTACTTGAAGGAAGTTCAATAGTCCATTCAGATTTTAACATTGAGGAGAAACCTCTGTTAACTCAATTCAGAGATCCTTCCACTTTTGCCTACCAAATACAAAAGACCATCAAAGAAAAGCTGCATACCAGAGTAGTGACTGAACACCATCTCCCAACTGTTCAGATGCCTGATATGCAACAACAACAAGGAAGAGAATCCCACCTGAGGCTATCTGAAACTGAAAACATCCAGCACTCAGGACCATCAACCCAAGGGACAAGTCTGGTTCCCTATTCTTCTGACTTTAACAAGTCAAAGATACCTATCATCAGATGGTCACTTACTGATAACAACTCAGTATTGTTGACAAGAAGAGACCTCTCAAGCAGGGCTTACAAGAAGATCAGTGATCTGAAGAAACTGTCAACACGAGACCTGCTCACAATTCAACATCTAGAACCACAGAGAGGATCTCTATCTGATGGTCAGTTAAACCAGCTCAAGAACACCATGTACAAAGAGATATGGAAGATTGTTCAAGACAGAAGAAAAACATAAGGAATTAGTAAGGTTTTGGCTTCATCAATCCAGGGGGAGATTGCTAGGACAAAGAGGATTGGTGAAACCACTTTTGTAAACCTTAGTCTAATTCACTTCTGTCATTTTGGCTAAATATAGAAGTACTGAAGAGAAGACAAGAAACTGCTGAAGAGAAGAGAAGTGCTGAAAAAGAAACTTAATCAGAAGTTCTGAAGTCCAAACCAGACAAGTTCACTTCAGAAGTACTGAAGACAAACTACTCATCAGTAGTTTGTCATTCATCAGCACTTAGCATCAGATATTTTCCACCGCCCTTTTGCATCAGTAGTTTATTGTTTATTATTACTTTTTAGCTGTATTTGTTAGTTTCAATGTTGCAACTTGTGCAACTTGTTTCTGTTGTTTCTGTACTTGCTTTTTGGGCAAGATACATGTATGTAAACGTCTATAAATAGGAGGCTTCAACCTCCTGTTTTAGACATTGATTTTAATAGAAAAATCCTTCAAACACTATCACTGTTCTATTCCATTTCTGTATTTATTGTGAATCTGTCTAAGTATCTAATTCTCATTTACTGCTTAGATTCATAATAAATACTTATCATTTATTAGTTTCAATCATCAAGGGGGAGTAATAACTCTTCCTTAGTATAAAAAGTGTCGCTTTAACTTATACATTCCGCTGTGCTTATAATCTGATTTACAAGGACTTGCTAAACACTTAAGTGTCAAGATAGCAAGTTCTTACTTAGCAAAAAGAGTAAACTGATCCAACACAGGGTCTACTCAAACAGCACCACAACAACAACAACAAACCAGCAAAGCTAAAGAAGTGGACAACTCTGCCAATGAAGACGCTAAAAAAGTTGTTGAAGATAAGCAAAAGAGGGCTGACACTTTGGAAGTCAAGGCAGAGTTGTTGCTAAAACAGAAAAGGGAACAACAGCAGGAAGTTGAAGATGTGGGTTCCTCTAAAAGGAAGAAAATGCTTGCCAAACATGTCAGACAACCACCATCCAAACTGGCTGTTAAAACCACTGCTATTAAAACCACTACTGACAAAACCACTGCTGACAAAAAAACTGCTGCTATCCAAACCACTGATAAAACCACAACATCTGAACCTGTCATCACTATCACTAAACCTACATCTGAACCTACAACCACATCACCAACTAAATCCCAAACATCTGCTGGTCCTACTAAGGTGCCAACAGATGTTAACACAACCACTGCTTCCACACCACCATCACCAAAAATCTTGTACAAGAGGAAGAGGAAATCAATCTTTGTTATACAGGATGAAAGCATACATACATCACCACTCACCACTTCAACCACACAATCCACACCTATATCAGCCATTCCACTCTCATCATTTTCACCACACACATCAGAATTCAAATCCCATAGACCACCACCAACCATTACACCATTGGCTGTTCAGTATCCCCTTGAACTTGATCTACTAAAGCGGGAAATGCAATCCTTCTATAATACTGAACAACCATTTGAAAGATCTTTCCCTTCTCTTCCACATTTTCCTGTTCCCTTAAACATAGACACATATCTAAAATACAAGGCTGACCAGGCAGATGCCATCATTAAAGAGAAATGCAAAGGGAAGGATGACAGGACTGCTCAGGGCATCCATTCAGCAGAGCTTAGCAAATTGAGAAGGATTTAAGATTTTGCTAAGACCCTGAGCAACTCCATGTCTGCCATGCCTCTCAGCAGTGACATGGAAAAGGAGGTTAGGGAATCACTTCTTGAACAGATCTTGGCAACCATGCCTTATAAAGCAAACAAGAAACAGTTTGCAGGCTGGACCACTCATGCACTTAGAGAAGAACTCTTGAGAATTGAAGAGTTGGCCAAGAATCCCCCACCTAAAGTCTCTGTTCCTGATTTTAGTAAAGGCAGAGATCCAGCCAGAGCCTTGAAGTTTAAGAGAATGAGACAAGAAATTATGGCTGCTGATTATGGGGAGATGAGGTCAGTTGCAAGATGGTCTGAGCTGAGGTTGGTTGAAACATACAAGAGACTGGAAGAAAACAGGAAGAAAGATCCTAGCCTACCCAGAAAACCTATCTACTCTGATGAACCACTGATGAAGAGACCTCAACAGGCTTTTACATTAGACAGCTTACTGGACACTTCTGATCTATCAGCTGCTGCTAGAAGACAATTCAAGAAACAGAAAGAAACGTCTGAAGAAGATCAGAAGAAGTTTGCTGATACTTACATAAAGGAGGGCCTCTTCAATCAAGTACATTTTTTTCTCAGATCCCACTACTGATAAGCTCAGAGAACTCATTGGGAGACCTCCATCACCAAACTCATCAAGAATAAAAGTGCATCTCAGCAAATCCTCCGACTCAAAAATTCTAAAATGGAAGGTCAATAAAGACAACCATGAATTGACTTTGCTCAGGTCAGATGGAAAAGTTCAAAAGCTAAGCATGGATGATGCATATAGCCTGTGTGCAAATGACCTCCAAACACTGCTGAACCTTGAGCTTGAAAGAGATGTAGAAGACCTATTTGCCTTGGACTTTGAACTACAATTCAAAGGACAAATCAGAGAAAGTCTGATGAGAAATAAAGATCAAGAATAAAGCTTAGTTTTGGCATCATCTGTTCTAGGGGGAGATTGTTGGGTCTGCTGACCTGAAGAAGAACAGATGATTGAAAAGTCAAAATATGCTAACAGTTGATTCACACAAATAAACAGTCTTTACAACATACTCTTCCCAAAAGACTACTGACCCTAACAATTGTTCCATCCAAACAACTGCTATGACAACTGCTGATACAAAGGACTGCTAGATAACAACTGATAGAGAACAACTGCTGACCAAAAGGTCTGATGAAGAAACAACTGCTGATCAAGTACAGAAGACTAAAGGTCTGTTGGAGTCAACAACACTTAGACTCCAACAGATGTTGCAAGACCATCAGAGTTTTCCCTCAACAGTAGCTTAGTTTACAGTGTTTTGTAATACAACAGTAGTTTGTATAGGGCAGATGTTTTATGTTGTTATTCTGTTAGACGTCACTATCTTAGGTGACGTTAACACAGGTCACCAGTGGTTTAGATTTGTCTATAAATAGAACAGTGCTTGTACTGTTCTATTGCATCACACAAAAACATTCTCTCAGACAAACAATCATTGTGTGATCAGGCTGAGGGGGAGTACTTGTATTTGATTGTAATCTTTCAATTAATGAAAGCTTTCGATTTAAGAAAACATTTATTCCTTTGTTTTGATATTGTTTATCATTCCGCTGCACTTTCCATATATACTTACTTCACACCCCGACTTTTCCCTCGTCGGATGCGACGTTTGGTGCCTTTGCCAGCGCAGCGGAAAGATGCATCTAAGTCTCTGGTTCCCTGAACGCCAATTCCAAACCTCTAGGATTCCCGATCCCAACTGTCACCTACTCCAACCGTGCCGTTACTAAAGTTTAAACCTGAAAGACATACTTAAAAAGTCAACATAAAATGCTGGTGAGTTCATAAGTTTGCAACAATAGTTCCACAAGTTTTTATAAAAGAGTTTCCATAAGACTGAAAAAGATCATTCCCGTTAATACTATGTCATAAGAACGTTAGCTAGACGTTAAGTGTTTTTACTACTACGGTTGGGAACCCATTACTAAACCGGTATAAGTGTTGAAGCCAGCCCAGACGGACGGGATTACCGATGCCTCGGTAACCCCCAAAGTGTTAGAGACAATATGCACCCGCCCGGCTCCCAGCCGTCGGGTGGGGTTTGTAAGGCCCAATAGATCTATCCACATTTCCCCCGTTGTGCATCCCCGCACATTCATGGTTCCCCCTGGGACTTTCTGTAAAAGCCGCATAGTACGTGAAATAACCATAGTATAACATGATCTATGATGAGTAATCAAATAAGTAGCATGTTTCTCCCCCGAAAGTAAAACGGTAAAAGTGGGGATGTGACACTCACCTTGGATTGCGTTACTTGAAAACAGTTAAGTAATTATGCTATGATAGCCCCAACTAGCGGCGACCTATCATAAAATGTGTATAAGTATCCGGACTAATAACCCGTGGGTTAACTAGTCCCCGAATGTCCAGACCGTGACCATAAACGTTTGAAAACATCTTTAACTGTTAAACTGACCGTGCCAGACAAGACCCGACATCCCATTGGTGACCCGACATCCCACGTGTTAGGTAAATACAAGACATCATGCAACATATGCAATTAAACACTTAACACGCGCAATAGTTCACCTAGTCTAGCATATTGTCCGATTAACGCATAATCAGGTCCGAACACGTCTTACTAAGTCATTGGGTGCATCCCGGGGTTCCTATCATGTTCCTAGGTGTCAAATCATGTTCCGGGATGTCGAAACGCGTTTACGACAGCAGTACACGCGATTAGGAAACCTTCATGCGATTAGGAAAATTCAACTAGTGAGTAGGAGAGAGTGTATAGGCGAGTAGGGCCTATTCGCATGAAGCTTTAGGCGAGTAGGCTCCTACTCGCATGAAGCTTCAGGCGAGTAGGGCCCCATTCGCCTGATGCCCTGCTGTTGCGCGTTTTCGCGCGTTAAACCCTCCAAATCAGATCCGAAACATGTAAAAACACCCAATATCAAAACTAAACTATTAACCAACCCTTTTCAAGCAAAAACCCCCAATTTACCTCTGCTCTTACGGGCTCGGTGCGATTATTTCCAAAAATGGCAATGTACTAGGTTTCACCAACCAACCTTATCTTTCCTTAAATGGAAACAATCAGATTTCATCTCCTACAAGTTGCAATTCATCATCTCTATGTTATGTCATCATCCTAACATGATTTCTAACCACAAACAAGCAATGAATCACATCATACATCCTATTCTTCAAGAATTACCCAAATGGGTCAAAATGCATACTTGCACCTAAACATCATATCAAGAGCTTAAACTCATAGATAATCATCCTAACAACACCTACATATCAGAAGTACAACAAATTCATGGAAACATTCATGTTATAATCACCAACAATCATCATATGCACAAATACTTCACATATAGCAAGTATTATGGTGTAGACTTGTTTAAGAACTCTTTTCAAAGGGTTTTAAAGACACAAACTTAACAAAACAAGGCCTGGACTTTTGGGGAATCAAAACTACAACTTTACAAAGGTGTAGGATAAAGAACACACCTTGGATTTTGTTAAAGAAAGGTGTGTAGGCTTGGAGATGGTGGTTTTTGTAGCAAAATGAGTTCCAGAGATGTTTCAAGGTGTGTGGGTGGCTTGGGATCAGTTAGGGTTGTTCTAAGGGTGTTTGGGGAGTTAAGGGTTCTATTTATAGGTGTTTTGACCCGAGTTCAGCATTACAGGCGAGTAGGATTCCAGATCAGGCAAGTAGGGACCCTACTCGCCTCTGTTCATGCGAGTAGGCCTCCTACTCGCCCCAAGCCTCTTGTAATCGCTCCAGTACACGCGATTAGGGGTCCCCCCAGGCTCCTAATCGCCTATAATGTGCTGGAATGGGTTTTTGGCGCGTTAAACACTATTTTAACATATTTAAACACGTATTCACATACCGATACGTCACATAATGATTTCAAACATATAATGCATGATAACTAACACGTTTACATCCGTTCACCAATTCCCGGGACTCGAGACTCGTGTGTGCGTTAGACCCGGCGATTCCACGAATCGCGGATCCTTGTACCCATAGTTATGAACCGACTCCCGATGACCCCGCGGATCATCATAACGACTCCCGATGATTCCCAGAATCATCATACCGACTCGACTGACCCCGTTAAGGACGTAATATGCATGACTCGCTAAGGTAGACTTACTAGTTTAGTCAACGTTACTAACCTGAGTTTGCCGGGTGTCACATCATCCCCCTGTTGAAAGAATTTTCGTCCCGAAAATTGCCCAAGGCCAAAAAGGAAGAGACGAAAGAGAAGAAAAATTTTCCGGTTGCCACATCATCCCCCTGTTGAAAGGAATCTCGACCCGAGATTCATTCAGCTTCAGCAGAGACATGCCTTGATTCGAACGCGCGTTTAGGAAATAAATGGGGATACTTAGCCTTCATTTGATCTTCCCGTTCCCACGTGAACTCCGTTCCACGATCAGAGTTCCAACGGACTTTAACAATGCGGATTTTACTCCGGCGAAGGCTATGGATTTTATAGTCAAGAATTTCAACCGGTTCCTCCACGATACGTAGACGATCATCCACCTTGATCTCTTCGAGAGGAACAACCAAAGATTCATCCGCCAGACACTTCTTCAGATTAGAAACATGGAAGACGTTATGAACATTACTGAGCTCAGCCGGCAGATCAAGCCTGTATGTTACCGGTCCAACCCGTTCCAGGATTGCGAACGGTCCCACATACCGAGGATTCAATTTGCCCCGTTTCCCAAAACGTATAACGCCCTTCCACGGAGATACCATCAACAAAACCCTGTCGCCAACCTCAAACTCCAAAGGCTTGCGACGACGATCGGCATAGCTCTTTTGACGATCCCGAGCTGCTGCCATGCGGTTACGGATTTGTACGATCTTCTCGGAAGTCTCGTACAAAAGTTCTGGGCCGGTGAGTTGACTCTCACCCACCTCGGCCCAACATAGAGGAGACCGGCATTTCCGCCCGTAAAGAGCCTCGAACGGAGCTGCCTTGATGCTAGAATGGTAACTGTTGTTGTAGGAGAATTCCACCAACGGTAAATGACTCTCCCACCCCTTTCCGAAATCGATCACACATGCCCGAAGCATGTCTTCTAGCGTTTGGATTGTCCGCTCACTTTGGCCGTCAGTTTGCGGATGATATGCTGTGCTCATGTCTAACTGAGTACCTAGAGCCTTATGCAAGGACTTCCAGAAGTTAGAGGCGAACCGAGGATCACGATCAGAAATAATAGAGACAGGCACCCCGTGCCGAGAGACCACTTCCTTGAGATATAATCGTGCCAGACGCTCGAGGCCATCAGTTTCTTTGATAGCGAGGAAGTGCGCAGACTTTGTCAACCTATCGACAATTACCCAGATCATGTCGCAACCACTGGGCGATTTCGGGAGTTTGGTCACAAAGTCCATCGTGATCCGCTCCCACTTCCACTCGGGAATCTCAGGCTGTTGCAGAAGGCCGGATGGCTTTTGATACTCGACCTTGACCTTGGCACAGGTCAAGCACTTGCTCACGTACGAAGCCACGTCCGCCTTCATGTTCGGCCACCAATAAAGTATCTTTAGGTCTTGATACATCTTATCGGAGCCAGGGTGAATAGAGTACCGGGACTTGTGAGCTTCATCAAGAACGAGCTCCCGCAAGCCCCCAAATAAAGGAACCCAAATACGTTCAGCGAAATAGTGTAACCCATCGGACCTGAGTTCAAGGTGGCTATCAGCACCATGCATGGTTTCAGCCATAAGGTTTTCCTCCTTCAAAGCTTCTTGCTGCGCTGAACGGATTCGATCAGGTAAGCCGGAATGGATAGTGAGCTGAAGAGCTCGAACACGACGAGGTTAAGCCGTTTCCTTCCTGCTCAAGGCGTCTGCGACCACATTCGCCTTGCCAGGATGGTATTTAATAGCGCACTCGTAATCATTGAGAAGTTCGACCCAGCGACGCTGTCTTATATTCAACACCTTCTGATCAAAGATATGCTGGAGGCTCTTGTGATCGGTGTAAATAGTGCATTTGGTACCGTACAAGTAATGCCTCCAAATCTTTAAAGCAAAGACCACCGCACCCAATTCCAGATCATGGGTGGGGTAGTTTTTCTCATGAACTTTGAGCTGACGAGAAGCATAGGCGATGACCTTCTCGCGCTGCATCAATACACAACCAAGACCCCGGATAGAAGCGTCACAATAAACCACGAAATCGTCCGTACCCTTAGGCAAGGACAAGATAGGAGCAGAACAGAGTTTAGCCTTTAACAACTGGAAGGCCGACTCCTGTGAATCACTCCAGTCGAACTTTCTGTCCTTCTGGGTAAGCGAGGTGAGGGGTTGAGCGATCTTCGAAAATCCCTCGATAAAACGACGGTAATAACCTGCAAGGCCTAGGAATTGCCGCACCTCAGATGGCGTCTTTGGTGCTTCCCAGTCTTTAATGGCTTCAATCTTCGCTGGGTCAACGTGAATTCCTTTCTCATTAACAACATGACCAAGGAATTGGACTTCATGCAACCAGAAGCTACACTTCGAAAACTTGGCATACAACTGTTCTCGCCTCAGAAGTTCCAAAACAAGACGCAAGTGTTCCTGGTGGTCCACCTCGTTCTTGGAATAGACTAGAATATCATCAATGAAGACAATCACGAACTTATCAAGATAAGGCTTACAAACACGGTTCATCAGATCCATAAAGATGGCAGGTGCATTGGTGAGACCAAAAGGCATGACCAAGAATTCGAAATGGCCATAGCGATTTCGAAAGGCGGTCTTCGGAATGTCGGCTTCTTGAACCCTCAACTGATGGTACCCCGACCTCAAATCGATCTTCGAATAAAAACTGGAACCCTGAAGCTGGTCAAATAAGTCATCGATGCGAGGAAGAGGGTAGCGATTTTTGATGGTAACCTTATTCAACTCCCGGTGGTCGATACACATCCGCAGGCTTCCGTCCTTCTTCTTGACAAACAAAATAGGGGCTCCCCACGGGGACGAACTAGGTCGAATGAAACCCTTCTCTAACAGCTCCTGCAACTGGTTCGATAACTCCTACATCTCGGGAGGTGCAAGACGATAAGGGGCACAGGCAATAGGGGCCGCACCCGGAGCAAGTTCAATACCAAATTCGACCTGGCGATAAGGCGGAAGACCAGGAAAGTCTTCGGGAAATACATCGGGAAAGTCACGGACAACAGGAATATCTGCAATCTTCTTCTCTTCTTCAGACGAAACCGAAACAAGTGCCAGAATGGCAGAATACCCCTTCCGGAGATACTTATAGGCCTTCATACACGAAATGAAACTCAATGGGACCCCGCTCTTCTCTGTAACACCCCAACCGATGGCGGAAACATCGGGGTGCCACGTATTGATGATTCTTCGGTAGCTCATGGTGAATAATAGATTCCATTAAATGATTTAAATGAATTACATACAATAGTTCTAGAATTGGTACATCAAATTGAATAAATCTATACACATATCTTCAAGCATCAATTCAAATCTCCAAGCAAATAGAACCTGAAAAATGTTAAGTTGAAAATGTTTTGGGTCAACAAAAGTTGGTGAGAATTACATAGGTTTTTGATATTTGAATAAAAATGATGTGCAATTCATGTGTCATGTCAATCTAGCCCATATGTGAGAACATACTAGAAATAAATCGAGTGCATAATCAACCCTGATGACTGTTATAAAATGATACATACCATACGCTCATGGTCCAATTGAATATGTTATGCGATAACAAACACCCACGTAACCTTTGTAGGGGGCACGTATCCGGGTGGGATTGTCAGTCCAATAGATCTATCAATGTATACCGTCGGCTTGATCAATGTTAATGATTATGCTAGAATGGTGCTTACTCTAATCATGCTCAAGACATAATGCAACATAGAAAACACATAGACACATTGATGATTGAATTGCAATGATGATGTTATAAACATGTTTCACCCCAAAAATGGTGATAAATAGAAAAGGGGCTATGTAAAACTCACCTTAGCAAATGTTAACTTGTTGAAAAGATGTAATAATTGTGTTGCCCAAAATGATTCCAAATATCACCCTATAATAAGGTAATATATAATAAGTCTAAGTCTAATTAACTTACAAGTGTATCCTAGGGTTTCGATTTGGGGATAATCAATTGTTGAATTTTAAATTAAAATGTTAATTAGATAAAGAAAATTTGATAATTAATGAAAGAAAGTCTTTTTATAAAATTTGAATTTTGAATGTACACATAAAAGTGTTTGAAGCATAAAAATAATTTTTATAAAATTATTTCATTTAAAATAGATTTTTAAATCTATTTATTTATAAATAGCCAATATTTAACTTTAATATTCAAAAATACTAAAATTAAAGAATTCCTATTTTAACAATCATATTTCTGTTCTAAATAATTAAAAATAATTTGTATAAAATTTTGGTGCAAAAATGATGAAAATTGGATTTATTATGATTTAATTATGATTAAATCTAACAAAAATTGATTAAAAATATAAAATAAATGATTTTACTGAATTAAAAATTATTTCAGTAAAGTTTGACTTTATAAAAAGTCAGGATAAATTTTGGAGAAATTAATAAAATTGTTTTGATATGTAAATGGATTTTTATAAATATAATAGTATAAAAATGATTTAATTATTATAAATATTAAATAAATGAATTTCTGAAAAATAAAAATTACAAATAAAACTTTTATCTCAGATTAAACAAATGTAATTTTTTTAGAATTTATAAAATAGTTTTGATATTTTAAAATGAATTTAAAAGATTAAAAGGTTTAATATATATATATATATATAATTGTTTGTTTAAAAAAAAGAAAAGAAAAGAAAAGAACAAAAACGGTCAGAGCCGGGACTCGAACCCGGGTAACCTCTGTGGTGAACCAGTGTCACAACCACTTGGCCTAGGCCGGTGGTTGTGATGTTTTCTGATTAAAATTTTATAAGTACAATACGCGAACCCAGATTTATCCCCAATTCCATATGACGAACCCTAGAATTTTCAATTGGACAAATCACACATCAATAGCCTGATTAACCATAGGGCTATTGATGTGTGATGGCCGATGAATAAAACCCACACAATTAATCGTACTCACAGTGTTGAATTGATGATAATAGCCGGGTCAAGGCAAAAGTCAAACGACGAACACAATAATAATAAACAGAGTATATCAGAGAGAATTGGAGGTTGAGAGAGAGTTGTGAGCGAGTAATCAAGGTTCGCAGACCATCTATTTATACTGAGGATCGTTGGTTAAGGTTAATTGGAAAGTTGACCTTCGATTAAATTCATACGCGTATAATTGAATCAATTGGTCAACGATTGACGTGTAATTGGCGTGTAATCGTGTTGTATAAGGCCGGAAATCACAAACATTTACCAAATAAAGATCAATTACGAGTTATTGTTTATGGATTAGGCAAGGCTTTCATTACAGTTGACTTTGAGAGTCAACTGTGAGAACTTGAAATCCATTTATAATTAAAGCGCGATGGATATGAACCAAGAGTGAAGCCCAGCCCAGATGGTTGTGTGTTGTGTGTGCTATGGCTTTGGCGCGTGTTCGAACCCCGGCCAGAGCAGATTTTATTATTTTTGACTTTTTATCATTCCACACACATATATTATATTATATATATAGTATTAGGGTTCCACAATCGCGACAAAATAATTAAATGCGAGTATAAGATGAAAACTTGACGTTTCATTAAATGCGAACGTGTAACGTACAAGTTTTTAATGCGTAATGTTACAGTCTCCCCTACTTTTTGGAACTTCGTCCCGAAGTTAAGAGAAAACCAGGGTTACAATTGGTCAACTACCGGAAACCTTGATAAAATTTCACACTACCTTAACGTACCTGTAAATTCATGATTACGTTCCGGACCGTAATTACCAATTTACCTTACATTAGGGTTTTGTGTCCTTTTATGACTTTACCGATTGTTGAGCAGGTCTGATAGTCCCCACCAGTCGTTGAGCAGGTGGTAGGGCCTCTCCCGACTGTTGGATAGACATGATGACCTCTACCAATCGTTAAGTAAGTTGTTTGGTAGTCAACTAATTGTTGTACAAGTAAGCAAGTAAGTTGTGTGTTGTGTGTGCTATGGCTTTGGCGCGTGTTCGAACCCCGGCCAGAGCAGATTTTATTATTTTTGACTTTTTATCATTCCACACACATATATTATATTATATATATAGTATTAGGGTTCCACAATCGCGACAAAATAATTAAATGCGAGTATAAGATGAAAACTTGACGTTTTATTAAATGCGAACGTGTAACGTACAAGTTTTTAATGCGTAATGTTACATTCTCACCGTGCACCAACAGAATTTCTCCATCAGGGAGAGGAAGTCGGATGACTTTATCAAAACAAACGATCTCAGCATGATACAGCGACAACCAATCCATACCCACGACAACATCGAAACTACCCAAGGACATCGGCATAAGATCAATAGGGAAGGAATAACCCGACAACTCAAGGTGACACTCCCTAAGGACGTGCGTCGCCTCGACTTTCTTACCATCAGCCAATTCTATCAAGTACTTAGCCTCTAAAGGTGTAGGTACTCTATCAAGCAATTGACTAAACCCAAGAGATATAAAACTCTTATCGGCACCAGAATCGAATAAAACCGTAGCATAGCGATTATCGAGAAGAAACGTACCAGTAACAGTGTCAGGATCTTGTCGAGCACCGCTCGAACCAATCACGAAGGCGCGAGCATTCCTGCCTCCGCCCCCATTGTTTCCATTACCCGACCCATTCTTCCCGGCTTCACCCTGTTTCAGCTTGGGGCAGTTACGCTTGTAGTGACCAAGCTCACCACAGTTATAGCACCCTTGTTTCCCCTGATTTCCCTGGGGAGCAGCGACTTGAGGGGCTGGGGCTGGTGTGACCGACGGGTTTCGGTTCCCCAAAGGGTTGGACCTACAGTCTTTGGCTTGGTGCCCAACCTTATGGCACCGACGGCAACGGTCCTTATCATCGCAAGGACCGGTGTGATGATAGTTGCACCGATCACACTTCGGCAACTTCCCAGCATAAACCCCCGGTTGTCGTTCAGACGACGATCCCCCAGTATCAGTCTTCTTCACCTGCTGAGGCTGAGCCGAGCTCGAGCCTTTCCCCACAGTCTCCCACTTCCGCTTGCTACTGTCGGAAGTCTTCACAGCAGCGCCTCGAGGAGGCAAGACCCCTTCAGTCACCTTCATGTTGGTCAGCCTGTGGGCCGACCGGACCACCTCAGAATAAACAGTGAGGTTACCCGCAACAACTAACCCGGCAATCTCCGGTACTAACCCAGCAACATAATGCTCAATCCTTCGGTATTCGGGTGTGTGCAAATCGGGGCACAACACCGCCAACTCATTGTGCCTAGCAGTGTAAGCTTCAATCTCAGAACCCACCATCTTATGATTCCAGACTTCATGCTCAAGCTTCTGGATTTCATCCCTCGGGCAATACTCATTTTTCAGCAACTGAATGAACTCCGCCCAGGGCATAGCGTGGGCTTCCCCAATGCCCATAGACTGGGTGGTGGAGTTCCACCAAGTCAAAGCTTGACCCTCCAGGGTCGCAGAAGCATATTTCACCCGGTCGCCCTCCGGGCAGTTGCACATTGAGAAAACAGATTCGATTTTCTCCAACCAGCGGAGCAGTCCCACTGCCCTTTCAGTGCCACTAAAGTTGTGGGGCTTACAATCCATAAACATTTTGTAGGAACACTGGGATGGAGGAGGATTGACAGCACCACCCCCCATAGCATTATGAGCGGCTTGGAACGCAGCCAGAGCAATATTCACGTGCTGCTGCATTAAGTTATCCAATTCGGCTTGGGTCATATTAATATTCCCGCGGCCACCGCCGCCACCACGGCCGCCAGCACGACCGCCAGCACGGCCGCCTCTGCGACCTCCACGAGCTCCCGACATCTTCTGTCACAACATGAAACAAAAGATTTAGGCTTGCCCGTGGTATGACCCATTAGGAATTTTCAAGAAATTAGACCGAGCCCAGCTCGGGTCCATCCGTTCAAGCCCAAAGTCCGCCAGGGATCCCATGCGTCACAGTTTATGATCTTGTGTGCACCCGACATGATAAACTGTTCCACATGGTCCTCCAGGCGCGCTTTAAGTTTGAAGTTCAAGTCACCGAACACTAGCGCCCAATCATGGTATTATCATAAGTATAAGTACAAGATAGTATGCATAAGAACGGGCGTGTTCATTAGGGCATAGAGGGGAGATGTCCAAATCCCTGGACAGATCTCAAGAGTACGCCGAAGCTACCCCAATGTACACCGTCGTCAAGAAAGTTCAATAGTATATCGTTCGCCGCCGAATCATAGTAATGAGGAATCAAGAAATAGAATGATAAAGAGCAAACAGATGATGTAGCGTAGAAGATAATGACACCGACACCCCGACAAGTCATATTGTTACCCGCTTGCTAAGACTCGACTAATTGTGACCGTCTAGTGTGTGCGACTCAGTTATAGACTAGACTCTACATGCAGTCCTAGTTCACTATAACCGTTGGCTCTGATACCAATCTGTCACACCCTCAAATTCCACGTGCGGGGTTTTACCGCGAGGCGCGTGACACACCAGGATCTCAGTCAACGATCACAATAAACATACAACAAACATGCATTCATAATTATATTTAAAACCAAAATATCATGCTTTGAGTTGTAAACCAGCAGCGGAAGCATTCTTGTTTACAACCAAAAGACATATCATTGTTTACAAAGACATTGTTTAATATGCTTCAAAATATTAGACGCTGTGCATGACTCCGTGCGCCTAGCCCCTTGACTGCTACCTTAGCGACCTGAGAAAACATGCCAAGTCAACATATAATGCTGGTGAGTTCATAAGTTTGCAACAATAGTTCCACAAGTTTTTATAAAAGAGTTTCCATAAGACTGAAAAGATCATTCCCGTTAATACTATGTCATAAGAACGTTAGCTAGACGTTAAGTGTTTTTACTACTACGGTTGGGAACCCATTACTAAACCGGTATAAGTGTTGAAGCCAGCCCAGACGGACGGGATTACCGATGCCTCGGTAACCCCCAAAGTGTTAGAGACAATATGCACCCGTCCGGCTCCCAGCCGTCGGGTGGGGTTTGTAAGGCCCAATAGATCTATCCACATTTCCCCCGTTGTGCATCCCCGCACATTCATGGTTCCCCCCTGGGACTTTCTGTAAAAGCCGCATAGTACGTGAAATAACCATAGTATAACATGATCTATGATGAGTAATCAAATAAGTAGCATGTTTCTCCCCCGAAAGTAAAACGGTAAAAGTGGGGCTGTGACACTCACCTTGGATTGCGTTACTTGAAAACAGTTAAGTAATTATGCTATGATAGCCCCAACTAGCGGCGACCTATCATAAAATGTGTATAAGTATCCGGACTAATAACCCGTGGGTTAACTAGTCCCCGAATGTCCAGACCGTGACCATAAACGTTTGAAAACATCTTTAACTGTTAAACTGACCGTGCCAGACAAGACCCGACATCCCATTGGTGACCCGACATCCCACGTGTTAGGTAAATACAAGACATCATGCAACATATGCAATTAACCACTTAACACGCGCAATAGTTCACCTAGTCTAGCATATTGTCCGATTAACGCATAATCAGGTCCGAACACGTCTTACTAAGTCAATGGGTGCATCCCGGGGTTCCTATCATGTTCCTAGGTGTCAAATCATGTTCCGGGATGTCGAAACGCGTTTACGACAGCAGTACACGCGATTAGGAAACCTTCATGCGATTAGGAAAAGTCAACTAGTGAGTAGGAGAGAGTGTATAGGCGAGTAGGGCCTATTCACATGAAGCTTTAGGCGAGTAGGCTCCTACTCGCATGAAGCTTCAGGCGAGTAGGGCCCCATTCGCCTGATGCCCTGCTGTTGCGCGTTTTCGCGCGTTAAACCCTCCAAATCAGATCCGAAACATGTAAAAACACCCAATATCAAAACTAAACTATTAACCAACCCTTTTCAAGCAAAAACCCCCAATTTACCTCTGCTCTTACGGGCTCGGTGCGATTATTTCCAAAAATGGCAATGTACTAGGTTTCACCAACCAACCTTATCTTTCCTTAAATGGAAACAATCAGATTTCATCTCCTACAAGTTGCAATTCATCATCTCTATGTTATGTCATCATCCTAACATGATTTCTAACCACAAACAAGCAATGAATCACATCATACATCCTATTCTTCAAGAATTACCCAAATGGGTCAAAATGCATACTTGCACCTAAACATCATATCAAGAGCTTAAACTCATAGATAATCATCCTAACAACACCTACATATCAGAAGTACAACAAATTCATGGAAACATTCATGTTATAATCACCAACAATCATCATATGCACAAATACTTCACAAATAGCAAGTATTATGGTGTAGACTTGTTTAAGAACTCTTTTCAAAGGGTTTTAAAGACACAAACTTAACAAAACAAGGCCTGGACTTTTGGGGAATCAAAACTACAACTTTACAAAGGTGTAGGATAAAGAACACACCTTGGATTTTGTTAAAGAAAGGTGTGTAGGCTTGGAGATGGTGGTTTTTGTAGCAAAATGAGTTCCAGAGATGTTTCAAGGTGTGTGGGTGGCTTGGGATCAGTTAGGGTTGTTCTAAGGGTGTTTGGGGAGTTAAGGGTTCTATTTATAGGTGTTTTGACCCGAGTTCAGCATTACAGGAGAGTAGGATTCCAGATCAGGCGAGTAGGGACCCTACTCGCCTCTGTTCATGCGAGTAGGCCTCCTACTCACCCCAAGCCTCTTGTAATCGCCCCAGTACACGCGATTAGGGGTCCCCCCAGGCTCCTAATCGCCTATAATGTGCTGGAATGGGTTTTTGGCGCGTTAAACACTATTTTAACATATTTAAACACGTATTCACATACCGATACGTCACATAATGATTTCAAACATATAATGCATGATAACTAACACGTTTACATCCGTTCACCAATTCCCGGGACTCGAGACTCGTGTGTGCGTTAGACCCGGCGATTCCACGAATCGCCGATCCTTGTACCCATAGTTATGAACCGACTCCCGATGACCCCGCGGATCATCATAACGACTCCCGATGATTCCCAGAATCATCATACCGACTCGACTGACCCCGTTAAGGACGTAATATGCATGACTCGCTAAGGTAGACTTACTAGTTTAGTCAACGTTACTAACCTGAGTTTGCCGGGTGTCACAATTCCACTCTCATCATTTTCACCACACACATCAGAATTCAAATCCCATAGACCACCACCAACCATTACACCATTGGCTGTTCAGTATCCCCTTAAACTTGATCTACTAAAGCGGGAAATGCAATCCTTCTATAATACTGAACAAACATTTGAAAGATCTTTCCCTTCTCTTCCACATTTTCCTGTTCCCTTAAACATAGACACATATCTAAAATACAAGGCTGACCAGGCAGATGCCATCATTAAAGAGAAATGCAAAGGGAAGGATGACAGGACTGCTCAGGGCATCCATTCAGCAGAGCTTAGCAAATTGAGAAGGATTTAAGATTTTGCTAAGACCCTGAGCAACTCCATGTCTGCCATGCCTCTCAGCAGTGACATGGAAAAGGAGGTTAGGGAATCACTTCTTGATCAGATCTTGGCAACCATGCCTTATAAAGCAAACAAGAAACAGTTTGCAGGCTGGACCACTCATGCACTTAGAGAAGAACTCTTGAGAATTGAAGAGTTGGCCAAGAATCCCCCACCTAAAGTCTCTGCTCCTGATTTTAGTAAAGGCAGAGATCCAGCCAGAGCCTTGAAGTTTAAGAGAATGAGACAAGAAATTATGGCTGCTGATTATGGGGAGATGAGGTCAGTTGCAAGATGGTCTGAGCTGAGGTTGGTTGAAACATACAAGAGACTGGAAGAAAACAGGAAGAAAGATCCTAGCCTACCCAGAAAACCTATCTACTCTGATGAACCACTGATGAAGAGACCTCAACAGGCTTTTACATTAGACAGCTTACTGGACACTTCTGATCTATCAGCTGCTGCTAGAAGACAATTCAAGAAACAGAAAGAAATGTCTGAAGAAGATTAGAAGAAGTTTGCTGATACTTACATAAAGGAGGGCCTCTTCAATCAAGTACATTTTTTTCTCAGATCCCACTACTGATAAGCTCAGAGAACTCATTGGGAGACCTCCATCACCAAACTCATCAAGAATAAAAGTGCATCTCAGCAAATCCTCCGACTCAAAAATTCTAAAATGGAAGGTCAATAAAGACAACCATGAATTGACTTTGCTCAGGTCAGATGGAAAAGTTCAAAAGCTAAGCATGGATGATGCATATAGCCTGTGTGCAAATGACCTCCAAACACTGCTGAACCTTGAGCTTGAAAGAGATGTAGAAGACCTATTTGCCTTGGACTTTGAACTACAATTCAAAGGACAAATCAGAGAAAGTCTGATGAGAAATAAAGATCAAGAATAAAGCTTAGTTTTGGCATCATCTGTTCTAGGGGGAGATTGTTGGGTCTGCTGACCTGAAGAAGAACAGATGATTGAAAAGTCAAAATATGCTAACAGTTGATTCACACAAATAAACAGTCTTTACAACATACTCTTCCCAAAAGACTGCTGACCCTAACAATTGTTCCATCCAAACAACTGCTATGACAACTGCTGATACAAAGGACTGCTAGATAACAACTGATAGAGAACAACTGCTGACCAAAAGGTCTGATGAAGAAACAACTGCTGATCAAGTACAGAAGACTAAAGGTCTGTTGGAGTCAACAACACTTAGACTCCAACAGATGTTGCAAGACCATCAGAGTTTTCCCTCAACAGTAGCTTAGTTTACAGTGTTTTGTAATACAACAGTAGTTTGTATAGGGCAGATGTTTTATGTTGTTATTTTGTTAGACGTCACTATCTTAGGTGACGTTAACACATGTCACCAGTGGTTTAGATTTGTCTATAAATAGAACAGTGCTTGTACTGTTCTATTGCATCACACAAAAACATTCTCTCAGACAAACAATCATTGTGTGATCAGGCTGAGGGGGAGTACTTGTATTTGATTGTAATCTTTCAATTAATGAAAGCTTTCGATTTAAGAAAACATTTATTCCTTTGTTTTGATATTGTTTATCATTCCGCTGCACTTTCCATATATACTTACTTCATTCTATTCTCATCTTATTCTAAATATATCAAAACAATCAAACTCAGATCCTAACAAACCTTTTAAAACCGTGTGCAAAACAACGCGCCCAAATCAAAATCATATGAAAGAAAATGTAAAGCGTAATATGTAACACAGGTGTATGCCCAAGACCCCAAATGCAGTGAAGTGTGCAGTGCTTGCTAATCCTGGCAACGGAAGCTAACTACCTGCAAAAGCATGTATATCGTGGGTCAACAAACAATGTTGGTGAGTTCACTAAGTAAAGTAAATGAATATGTAAGTGCGCTGGTTTCCAAAACCACGTAAACAAGTAATTGAGTTGGTTCCAAGAACCGTGTAAACACTAGTTCATCGCATGTCAAGGGTAGCTAGCCCATTCATGATAACTAACACCAATATACCGAACTGCTGATGTACGTGTAGTCACAAATGTGAGCTACATGCCTTACATCATTGCCTATCAACAATGATAAAATCTGTTAAGTTATAGTTCATTCCCGCACTCCCCGAGCTGGTGTGAGGTTTGTAAGACCTAATAGCGCTATCAACTAATAACCCGCTTGCCATAACCCGGCAACTCATTCGATATGTGAAGCACTTAAAGATGATAGAGTTGGTTTAGTTCATCAAGGACACAGTTTGCGAACTAGCAAAAACCCGACTCAAACAAGGAGTCAAAAACCGATCCACACAAGGATCCATTGCATCCCAACCCGGGATGTGTAAGTAGTCCCAAACCGGACTAGAAAATAGTAGTCCCAACCCGGACTAGAAAATGTTAAGAACGTTGTCTCAACCCGAGACGCATGCTTTTAAGAGAAGAGTAGTGAAACTCACCTTAGGTTGTTGATGCACTATTATGTGGACGTCACTGCACAACAGTCTGCATGTGAGTTTATGTGGATCACAATATCAGCAGTTGCCAGATCACACATTGTCTTTAATGATAATAAATCAAAAGATCAACGGTGTGATTAGATTTCTCAAAAACTGAAATGATCCACATACCGGAAATCACAAAACATTTACTGTTTTATATTTACATTTTGAGCATTTTACATTTTTCATCAAAAATATAAAACTCAAAAAGATTTTAGGTGTGTTTTAACAAAAAGTTTAGAAAAACCAAAAGATTTTATATTTCTATCTTATTTTTGATAGCTGGTGGTGGTTGATGGTGATTTTCTAAAGCTTGATGGACCATTTGAGTTTTGTCATCTTAAAATGAGAAATAATGAATGTCGGATGATTAAAAGTTGAGAATTATTTTGAACAGGACTCGATTTTGAGATTTGGTAAAAACTTTAAAAATTCCAATTTTAATTCGCCCCTTCGTTGGGTCGAAGGTGGAAGTTTTCCTGCACATTTGAACCATTCAAACGGTCGAATGTGAGTGTTCATGTGTTAGTTTCACATTCGAACCATTTGTCTACATTCGAACCTTTAAATAGGGTCGAAGGTGGACAAATTTTCACATTCGCCCTAGTCGTTTGGTCGAATGTGGAGCCTATATATAGCTAATCTGCACATTCGACCTCCATATTCAAAAAATTTTAAATTTCTGTGATAAAGTGATCTTGTTGCTCGTGAAATAAAAATCATATCATTGTGTTCGTAGTGTTTTACTGATCATTTCAAGATATCATTTGCAGGTATCCATCCACAAACGAAGTCAAAATCAGTGAATTTGTGACCAAACTTAACCATTAATTGATAAAATTTTTGTTAAGGATTTAGTGTTTAAGTGTTTTAGGGGGAGAATAAACAAAAATCCAGGGTTTAAACAACTTGAATTGTTCAACTGATGATTTAAAAGCTTCGAACCCTAGTTTTTAATTGAAAACACATAAACACTTATTAATTGATAAAGTTGTTGATTGGGAAAGATTAATCGGCGATATTAGATGGTATTCATATCAAAATGGCATGTTAAAACGATTCAAATCAAAATCTGCAATTTGAAGAAGATGAACAGTCTTCTTTCGCCCAATTTCAAACGGTCGAACGTGGCTTTTGGTCGAATGAAGATGTTCAAACAGTCGAAAGTGGAAATGTTTGGTCGAATGTACATTTTAAATTACTGATTTTCACATTCGAACCTTGAATTCCACATTCTAACCTCTATTTTCACATTCGTACCTTCGAATGGTCGAATGTAGAATTTCAAAATCAAAAATTTCAAGTTTTGGTTATTTTATCCGTTTTTAACGTGTTTTCTTGATTTGTTTTGCAGTCTAATTATGTCTGAACAGGAAAGTACTGATGTTCCTTCCGGATCATCAGAAAAGGCAGTTGGAAAAGAACAGATTAAAGATTTACCATTCGAAGCAGCACACAATTGCTGTGCGTTTATGGGAGATCTGAAGAAACACACATAATTCACCGGCATTGTAGATTTCTTAAAGAGAAGCCGTGTGATAGTTGCCCTTGCTACTCCCGCCATCATATACAAAGATCATCTACAAGAATTCTGGAAGAATGCCAAGATGGATTATTGGAACAATGAATCTGCTGTTGTAAGTACGATTCATGGGGAGTTCGTGATTATTTCTGAAGATGACATTAGAGAGGCATTGAAGTTGCAAGATAAGAAGATAGATCCAAGAGAATTATCATGGATTGAACAAAGAAAGTGCTTCCTACGAATGAAGTACAATGGACCGATTACTGATGGTTCTTTACACAAAGGGAAGTTATGCCCTCAGTTCAAGTATCTCGCTCACGTCCTGTTATATGTGTTTGGATCAGTGAGTGGAGGGTATGATGTTATGAGAAAGAGTATTAGCTCTTTGATGGTTGCCCTTATCCTGAAAGAGTATTAGCTCTTTGAATAATAAGAAATTTCTGCTATATCCGAGATTCCTGCAGATGATATTTGATGAGAAGTACGAGAACTTCAGAAGAGATCCTACTCAGATTGTCGTACGAGATCATATGAATCTGAACACGCTTGTTAGAATGAATTGTTATAAAGGCGTGCCGATGAATGAAAGACCACCACACAAGAATTTGTTTGGTCATCTGATTAATCCAGGATATGAAGATCCAGGAAAGGATAAAGCCAGGCATGCTAACAGTAATTCTGATGAAGATAATCCTTTATGTCCTGTTAATATTGATGCTAAGAGAAAGCGGCAAGTAGTGAATGTCAGTTCAAAGATTGGGAATGGGAAAGAAAAACAGGATGATGTAGAACCCGCACAGAAGAAAGTTTCTAGAAGAAAGAAGAGTGTAGCCAAAAAGGGTTTACATTTGGTTAAGGAAGTGTCTGTTGATTCTGAAGAGACACAGGAATATGAGAGATGGGATTCAGAGAATGAAACTATTAAGAGCACCACGCCCAAGGCCACTGTGGCTGGTGAATCTGAAAGTCTTAACAAGACTGTAGAAGAGCAAAGGACAAAAAGTCCTATTGCATTGGATGAGATTGATGAAAATTTAGGTTTGGGATTCGAAGATTTTGGAGGATCGCCAAAGGCAGGAGGGAAACAAAAGAAACCTTTGTACAAGAAGAAAGAAAAGGCTGTGAAACCAATGGAGAAAAGAGCTAGAGATATTGAGAATTTGATTGCTGGAAAGAAATTGCCTGCAGCATCTAGTTCTAAATCACCCATCACATCCCTAGCAGCAAAGAAACAGAAGACATCATCTGCTGCTGAGCATACTGATATACCAACAGATGCATTTAATGATGCTTTGGATAGAGTGTTGAAAAAGCTAAAGAAATGAAAGATTCCTGTTGTTGAAGCTTCAACACCTAAGGTTACTGTAGATAGTAATGTGATGACTGCAGTTAACCAGAAACTTGCAGATATGATGAAGATCATAAATCAGCAACAAGCAGAGATTGAACAGTTGAGAAGTAATGACAGGAATATGTTAGATGTTGTCGAATCTTCACATGAAAATCATGAAGCTCTGAAAGCAAAGTTTAAACTACTTCAAAAAGAAAACAAGAAGTTGTTAAAACATGAACACCCGAAGGTACATCACTATGAAAGAGGAGAACAAGAAGCTGAAAGAAGACAACAAGAGTATGAATAATCTGATAAAGGATTTGTACTCTAAAGCTCCTTAACTACAAGCTGGTGAAGAAGATAAAGAACGTGATGAGGAGGAAGTTGATTTTGAACCATCTAAAGAAGAAGAAGATGATGATGATGAGTTGAATGAGGATGCCGGTGATGCTCCTAAAAAGAAGAAGAACGATGATGGTGATGATGATGGTTCAGGAGATGATTCGTGTGAAGGTAATAGCTCTGCTAGTTCTGATAGTGATGATGATGATGATGACACTGACAAGTATAAGTGTGAGAAGAGAGGATCCGGAAAAGACACAGGAGAATCCAGTTCTAAAGCTCCTGGTGGCACCACTGACGATGATAATATCTTCTGGAATGAGAAGATCAGATCTTTATCTGCCAGATGTTGACTGAAAGTCTCTGGACGATCGAGATGACAGGCATGTTTCCAGAGATATTTGAGTCAAACAATATGCGTTTTGAGTTGGAGTATAACGCTCCTGATCTGGAAGACGAGGAAGTTTCTGCAGCCATGTCAAAAGAAATATTGGAGGGACTGGCAAAACATGTTGGTAAATCTCTGGAGGAGCTGATGAGTGAGAACCAGAAACCGAACATACCTGAGAAAGAGGCAGGTAATCACTCTGATGATAGAGATGTCCCTGTGTTTGAAGAAGTGGATATTGAGGATATTTCTAGCGAGGAATATCCAGAATATTTTAAGAATGACAAAGATTCTGGATTTCCTGAATTCACTGATGAGATGTTGAGCCAGGCTAAGAAAGTTGCTCGTGAGAAGAGTAAGAAGTTTGTTGAAGAAGTGTTTCCAGATTGTTAAAAGCCAAATACTGAACAATCTGATGCTTTGAAAGAACTATTGAGGAAGCTTAAAGAAAAAGAAGCTAACCGTCCAAAGACTGAAGTTCAAGGTAGCTTTTACAAATTCCATAATGAATTGTTTAAAGGGAAAGCTCTCGGCTGGAAGTACTTGAGACAGCTGAAATGTGTCGCAATGAAATGGGAGAAAGGAATTCTGTACTTTGACAGATTCCATGATATTAAGACATTACCATACTGGGCTTTTCGAGATATCTGCAGACATGAAATGTCAGGTGCTTCAGTGAACAACCACCTTGTTGGTTACTTTGCAGATAGAATGTCTAGAGAGAGCAGGACGAAATGGGACGTGTTTACCCCACAGTATCCCAAGAGGATTGTCCATAAGAAGGAGAAGGATGATATAACGGGGATGCCCAAGGTGACGTTGAAGTATAAACCACCAAAAGTGTTGAAGCATATTCCTTTGATGCAGATTCCCCAACTCTTTTCAAAGGATTTCATGTGGTGGTATTATGATTGGAAGACTGCAGAAGCTATTATCGTTCTGAAGGATGGTGCAAAGGATTTCAAGAAGATTCATATCTTTGACCCAATGTGGTTAATCAACCACTCGCACGAAGATATCATCATGCTTTATTATAATCCAATCTATTATGAAGCTAAAGACAGTGAACAGGCAAGCAAATACCAACGTGTGGTATTCTTATGCTTTGCATGGGATTTGAATGCTGGGTGTGACTTCGACAAGAAACTGGGGAAGTTTTTAAAGATTCAGAATGTTGAAAAGAAAAAGCCGAAAAAACTCATGAACCAGTGATGACAAAAGAACAAAAGGCTTTATTGCGTATCAAACTGATGAACAAGACAATGGACGAAGAGCGAAGGCTCAAGCAATTCAAGCAATAGTCAAGGGGGAGTTTGTAGATGCACATATTGCGACTAGTGCTATTGAATTGCGAATTTAAAGTTGTTTTCTTTGTTGTCGAAATGTCGAATGTGGAAAAGTATGGTCGAAGGTAGAAGTAAACGGTCGAAGGAGACACTGGGAGGTCGAAGGAAGAATTGAATATATGTATGTCCAGATTAGCCCTATATGAACGGTCGAACCTGCACATTCGACCAAGCTATTTGGGCGAATGTGTAGGTCTATATAAGGCAATCTAAATTTTTGAATGTTAACTTTTGGTCATTTTGTTTTCCCTCCCAGTGTGTGTTTCTCCCTAGGGTTATTATTGAGTCTGTAACCATATTTAATCATTATAAACAATGTGTTGAAGTGTAATTGATTATCTAATTGAATGAAATGATTATGTTTATGATAATTTCTATGTTTTGCTAGTATTATTATCATTTTGTGATCAATTCAGAGATTCCGCACTTGAATTGAACTTGTTTGATCATTATCTTTGTTGATTAGCCGATCCTACGCGCATACAATAGGGTCGAATGTGACTTATAGGTCGAATGAACAATTTTAATCAAAATCTTTCAAATTCGAACCTTAGTGTTCACATTCGAACCTTAGAATTTCTTCATTCGTACCCCCGATGGGTCGAATGTGGGATTTTCAAAACCAAATTTCAATTTTGCAAATTTTGTCCGTTTCTAATGAATTTTTATGTTTCGCTTTTGCAGAATTCTAAATGGCAGAACTACAGAACACTGAATTACCAGCTAGATCTTCTGGAAAAGCCACAGCTAAGAAGAAAGAAGAAGAGTTACCATTTGAGGAAGCTCATAATTGCTGTGCGTATCTTGGAGAAGTGAAGAAACATACAGAGTTCTCTGGGATTGTTGATTTTCTGAGAAGAAGCAGAGTCGTTGATGCGTTAGCTACACCAGAAATCATTTACAAAGACCATCAGGTGGATTTCTGGAAGAATGCGAAGATAAACTTCTGGGAAAACCGAACAACAATAGTAAGCAACATTCAAGGATAGCTTGCTATTGTTACTGAAAACGATATTCGAGAAGCATTAAGATTGTGAGATGAACCGACAGATCCTAGAAGCTTATCTTGGATTGAACAGAGATTGTCTTTTCTACGCATGAAGTACAACGGACCGATAATAAATGGAGCTTTGAACAAAGGGAAGCTGTGTCCGCAGTTTAAGTATCTAGCTCATGTTATGATACATTGTTTTGGATCCGTTAGCGGTGGTTATGATGTGATGAGGAAGAGCATAAGTTCTTTGATGGTTGCTTTGGTGCTGAATAAGCCATTTAATGTTTCGAGAATGATTTTTGATCATATGCTTGAACCTCTAAAAGGTTTGAAGAGAAAGAAGTTCTTGTTGTATCCTAGATTCTTACAGATGATTTTTGATCTGAAGTATTCTACTCTGAAGAAAGATCCTACTCAGATTTTAGCTCAAGATAACATGAATATGAATACGTTGATAAGGATGAAAGGTTATAAAGGGGTTCCTGAGAATGAAAGACTACCTCATAAGAACTTGTTTGGACACTTTTTTAATCCAGGTTATGAGGATCCGGGTGAGGACAAAGCTATAAATTCTAACAGAGATTCATATAACGATGATCCTTTGTTTCATGTTAATCCAGAAGCAAAGAGAAAAATGACAAGTTGTGAATGTTGGTGCAAAAAGTGACAAAGGGAAGGGTAAAGCAAAAGTTGAGGTTGAACACCCAAAGAAGACAATGAGAAGACAGAAAAGCATGGCAAGAAAAGGTACAATGTTAGTTGATAAAGAGTCTGCTGATTCTGAGGAGACTCAAAAAGATGAGAGATGGGATTCAGCTGATGAGACTGTCAAACAAACCAAAGCCCAAGGCCACTGTGGCTGATGAGTCTGTGAGTCTGAATAAATCTGTAGAGGAACAGAGACAAAAGAGTCCAATTGTTGTTGATGAGATAGATCTGGATCTTGGTATTGGTGAACAAGATTTCAGTGGATCTCCTATGGTTGGTGCGAAACAGAAGAAGCCTAAGTACAAGACGATGTCAAAGAAAGAGGAGAAAGAAAATCCTAAGAAAAGACGTGCTAAAGAAGTTGAGATTCTACTTGTAGGAAAGAAAGTTCCTGAATTTAGTAGTTCGAAATATACTATACCTATGACATCCCCGATAGCAAAGAAATAGAAGAGATCTGCTGCAGAAAAGACTGTTGATCCTACTGCAGATTTTGATGCTGCTTTGGAAAGAGTGATGAATAAGTTCAAGAAGAAAATTCCTGTTGTTGAGACATCTACACCTTAGGTTACTGTATCAAGCAATGTGATGGATGCAGTCAATCAGAAGCTTATTGATATGATGAAATTGATTAACCAGCAACAGCAGGAGATCGAACAGTTAAGAGGGAATGATAAAAAGATGTTAGATGTTCTTGAATCTTCTCAAGAAAGTCAAGAGGCATAGGAAGCGAAGATTAAACAACTTCAGGATGAAAATCAGACATTGTTATTACATGAACAGAGAAACACATGAAGAATCATCACTTTGAGGCTTGAGAACAAGAAGATGAGAACGAACAATAAAAGTATGAGGAAGCTTATTGATGATTTATATTCGAAAGCACTACAGTTGAAAGTTAGAGAGGAAGATAAAGAACCTAAAGAAGAACAAGTTGATTTTGAACCATCCGAGTCTGAAGAAGAAGAAGAGGATGATGAAGAATTGGATCAGGATGTCGGTGATGCTCCTGATGTAACATCGCAAAATTTTCCCCAAAATTTTAATACATAAAAAGCCCTTATATATATATATATATTTTTTTTACTACACCTTTATCATTAATATTATACAAATGTGCCTAAGTCTTTATTTATCCTAACTCACAACTTATATACATACATAAATGTATATAAATAATAATAATAATAATAATATGATTCTAAATTCTTTTTTTTTTCACATACAAGATTTTTTTTTTTTTTTTTTTTTTTTTTTTTTTTTTTTTAAATAAAGCCTTGAGTCAAATAGTCAAAGTCCTAGTCAAAGTCTTAGTCAAACAGTCAAAGTCTTAGTCAAATAGTCAATTCATCATAAAACCTTACTTTATGGTGTTGACCAATTTTAATGGCTAATTGACTCCAAAACTAGTATAAAAACCCACCTATGACCCATTGTACTTTGCACCTCTAAATCGATTGTTTCAATCCGATTAAACTTTCCCTCATACATTTCTTCTATAGTCTATTACTTCTACAATTGAAGCTTTGATTATAAGCTCTTGTAATTGGCGAATTGGAAGCTTGATATTCTTTCTTTTTCGTTTTCTTCAATTTGGACTAGCTACGTTGTTGAGTCTTTGGGATTCGCCTCGCATACATTCACAACACATTATTCTATTTTTTTTACGAGACATAACATTTTGCTAAGGTGAGTTTTACATAGCCCCTTTTTCTATTTATCACCATTTTTGGGGTGAAACATGTTACAACATCATTTTATGCAATTCAATCATCAATGTGTCTATGTGTTTTCTATGTTGCATTATGTCTTGAGCATGATTAGAGTAAGCACCATTCTAGCATAATCATTAACTCCGTACAAGCCGGCGGTATACATTGATAGATCTATTGGACTGACAATCCCACCCGGATACGTGCCTCCTACAAAGGTAGCGTGGGTGTTTGTTATCGTATAACATATTTAGGTGAACCATGAGCGTATGGGAGGTACCACATTATAACAGTCATCAGGGGTGGTTATGCACTCGATTTATTTCTAGTATGTTCTCACATATGGACTAGATTGACATGACACATGAATTGCACAACATTTTTATTCAATTATCAAAAACCTATGTAATTCTCACCAACTTTTGTTGACCCAAAAACATTTTCAACTTAACATGTTTCAGGTTCTATTTGCTTGAAGATTTGAATTGATGCTTGAAGATATGTGTATAGTTTTATTCAATTTGATGTACAAATTCTAGAACAATTGTATGTAATTCATTTAAATTATTTAATGGAATTTATTATTCACCATGAGCTACTGAACAATCATCATTATGTGACATCCCGATGTTTCCGCCATCGGTTGGGGTGTTACAGATTGGTATCAGAGCCATGGTTATAGGGAATTAGGTTATTAGAAAAATAATCTAGTCTATAACCATAGGATTTAACCAGTACTTGCTTCTTTTACTTGCTATTCTCTATCTCCCTCCTACTTCTTATCCCTACTTTCATCCTTACAAGAAGGTTGCTCTCAATCACTGGATCTACTCTTAGACTAATAGGACAAAATCCTCAGGTTTAACCTGAACCACCTTGAGATCTCGTCGAAGTTCTAGATTTTAATAACGAACACGTGCAATCTGGAAGGGTGAACGCCTGTATTCTGTGTCTTCTGTCTAGGCTGGCATTGCGCATATATCCCAATCAGACGAGGGACCCGGATGCCTACCTGGGAATTCTCGGGATGAGTGTTCACTTATAGGCTAAAGCATGTCTTCACTATGTTATTGGAATCTGAAATCTTTGATACGTCAACGTTTTCGTTTATTCGTTTTAATTAATGAATAAATGATTACATTCCTTATATCACCTCATTCATTTCATGCCACATTGAACCTTCATTGTGTCCCTTACAGATTATGTCTCCACGTCGCAGCACTCGCAATAACAGTGGTGAAAACCAAGAGGAAAGTAACAACAACCACAACACCAACCACAACAACACCAAAAACAACAAAGGTGTTGATGCCCAACTGGCTGCGATTATTTCCCAACAAATGGCGCAACAAATCACAACTCTGGTTTCTAACTTGTTGGCTCAAGTCATCCCAATGAATGGGAACGGCAATGGAAATGGAAATGGCGATGGAAATCACATAAAGAACGGGACCTTAGTTCAAAAAGGCAAGAAAACAAGTATTGTGGCCGCGGTAACTACCGAGAACCAGAAGCGCAAGACCAGGGATCCTAATGTAAACCTCACTACACAAGCTTCTAACAAGAAACCCTATACAAGAAACTTTCCATTGTGTAACACATGCAAACGACATCACCCCACTGTTTCAGTGTGTCGCCTGTGCACCAATTGTGGTAGGTATGGCCATCTGGTCAACACATGTCGTGAGTCCCCAAACCCTAACACCAACCAACCAACCAACCCGGCTCAGGTTGCTAATCTTAATCGTCCTGGTAAATACAACTATGGTCAATTCTATGAATGTGGAAACCCAAATCATTTCCGTAACCGATGCCCTAAACTAAATCGAGATCAAGACCCTCCAGCTACTTAACAGCAAACCCCACCATTTGAATGATGTCTACTTTTTAATTCTATGTATTAACACTTTTTGATTCAAGTAATAAATTCAAGTATTATCATAAAATCTGAGTGCATGCTTGTGAACTAATTGCTATATCTATAATCATACTTGCTTACTTGTACAACAATTAGTTGACTACCAAACAACCTACTCAACGATTGGTAGAGGTCATCATGTCTTTCCAACAGTCGGGAGAGGCCCTACAACCTGCTCAACGACTGGTGGAGACTATCGAACCTGCTCAACAATCCGTAGAGTCATAAAAGGACGCAAAACCCTAATGTAAGGTAAATTGATAATTACGGTCCGGAACGTAATCATGAATTTACAGGTACGTTAAGGTAGTGAGAAATTTTATTAAGGTTTTCGGTAGTCGACCAATTGTATACCTGGTGTTTTTCTTTTAACTTCGGGACGAAGTTCCTAAAAGTAGGGGAGACTGTAACATCGCAAAATTTTCCCCAAAATTTTAATACATAAAAAGCCCTTATATATATATATATTTTTTTTTACTACACCTTTATCATTAATATTATACAAATGTGCCTAAGTCTTTATTTATCCTAACTCACAACTTATATACATACATAAATGTATATAAATAATAATAATAATAATAATATGATTCTAAATTCTTTTTTTTTTCACATACAAGATTTTTTTTTTTTTTTTTTTTTTTTTAAATAAAGCCTTGAGTCAAATAGTCAAAGTCCTAGTCAAAGTCTTAGTCAAACAGTCAAAGTCTTAGTCAAATAGTCAATTCATCATAAAACCTTACTTTATGGTGTTGACCAATTTTAATGGCTAATTGACTCCAAAACTAGTATAAAAACCCACCTATGACCCATTGTACTTTGCACCTCTAAATCGATTGTTTCAATCCGATTAAACTTTCCCTCATACATTTCTTCTATAGTCTATTACTTCTACAATTGAAGCTTTGATTATAAGCTCTTGTAATTGGCGAATTGGAAGCTTGATATTCTTTCTTTTTCGTTTTCTTCAATTTGGACTAGCTACGTTGTTGAGTCTTTGGGATTCGCCTCGCATACATTCACAACACATTATTCTATTTTTTTTACGAGACATAACATTTTGCTAAGGTGAGTTTTACATAGCCCCTTTTTCTATTTATCACCATTTTTGGGGTGAAACATGTTACAACATCATTTTATGCAATTCAATCATCAATGTGTCTATGTGTTTTCTATGTTGCATTATGTCTTGAGCATGATTAGAGTAAGCACCATTCTAGCATAATCATTAACTCCGTACAAGCCGGCGGTATACATTGATAGATCTATTGGACTGACAATCCCACCCGGATACGTGCCTCCTACAAAGGTAGCGTGGGTGTTTGTTATCGTATAACATATTTAGGTGAACCATGAGCGTATGGGAGGTACCACATTATAACAGTCATCAGGGTTGGTTATGCACTCGATTTATTTCTAGTATGTTCTCACATATGGACTAGATTGACATGACACATGAATTGCACAACATTTTTATTCAATTATCAAAAACCTATGTAATTCTCACCAACTTTTGTTGACCCAAAAACATTTTCAACTTAACATGTTTCAGGTTCTATTTGCTTGAAGATTTGAATTGATGCTTGAAGATATGTGTATAGTTTTATTCAATTTGATGTACAAATTCTAGAACAATTGTATGTAATTCATTTAAATTATTTAATGGAATTTATTATTCACCATGAGCTACTGAACAATCATCATTACGTGACATCCCGATGTTTCCGCCATCGGTTGGGGTGTTACACCTGAGAAGAAGAAAGATGATGATAAAGATGATTCTGGAGAAGGTTCTGGAGATGACAGTTCTGCTGCTGATGATGATGATACTGAAAAGTATCGATGTGAAAAGAGAGAATCTGATAAAGATGCAGGTGAATCTAGCTCAAAAGCACCTGGTGGAAATACTGATGATGAAAGTATTTTCTGGACTGAAAAGATAAGAGCTTTATCAGATGATGATAAAAGTTGTATCATCAGATGTTGAATAAGAAAGTTTGGACGATCGAACTGACTGGAAAGTTTCCAGAGATTTTTGAATCTGATGATGTGAGATATGAGCTTGAATATAATGATCCTGATTTAGAAGATAGTGAAGTTTCTGCAGCCAAAGCCAAAGAGATTCTTGAAGGTTTGGCGAAACAAGTTGGTAAATCTCTTGAAGAGTTGATGAGTGATAATCAAATTCCAAATATTCCTGAAAAAGAAGCTGGAAATCACTCTGATGATAGAGATACTCCGGTATTTGAAGATATAGAGATTGAGGATATTACCAGTGAAGAATATCCTGAGTACTTCAAAGATAAACAGGATGATGCATTTCCTGAATTTTCTAATGAGGTATTGAAAGAGGCTGAGAAACATGCACAGAAGAAGAGCAAAGCATTCGTTACTGAAGTATTCAAAAATGCAGAGAATCAGAAACCGAATGCTGAACAATCTGATGATCAAAAAAGCTTTTTAAGGAAATTGAAAGAAAAAGAAGCCAACCGACCCAAGACTGAAGTTCAGGGTGGTTTCTACAAGTATCACAACGAATTGTTCAAAGGGAGTGCTCTTGGTTGGAAGTATTTGAGACAGCTAAGGTGTGTTGCTGTTAAGTGAGAATTCTGTAATTCAATAGATTCCATGATATAAAGACATTACCTTACTGGGATGCGCGAGACATCTGCCGACATACTTTGTCCGGAGCAACTATGAACAATGATGCAGTTGGTTATTTCGCGGATCGTATGGCAAGAGAAAGCAGAACTAGATGGGATGTGTTCACGCCGCAGTATCCAAAAAGAATCATTCATATAGAGATTCATCAGATAACTGGGCTGAACAAAGTGACGTTAAAGTATAAACCACCGACTGTATTGAAACAAATTCCTTTGATGTCGATTCCACAACACTTTTTAAAAGAATTCATGTGGTGGTACTATGATTGGAAGACCGCATAAGCTGTTATCTTACTAAAGGACAAGAGAGATGAGTTTAAGAAGATTCACATTTTTGATCTGATGTGGTTGATCAACTGTCACACCACGCCAATGGCGGAAACACGTGGCGCGACGGTTCAAGGGTATAAAGTCAAGATTAACACAAACTATAAGTAATTAAAAAAAAGGGATCATTTATTAATACGACGAAACCAATTTTCAAGTTTACATATCCATAAACCAGATAGTTTAATCCAAGGGTGGAGGTTTCTCAAATATATCCCAACACTATGAGAAATAAAAGTGAAACCTCTCCAAAACATCCGACGTAAGAGAGAGATCCCCGCCCCCACTAGCCACGCAACCTTCCATCAATCAATTACCTGAAAGATATGTTAAAAATCGTCAATATATAAATATTGGTGAGTTCACAGGTTTTAGTTTCCAAAACTTTACTTTTGGGAAATAAGACATGTTGTGACCATTATAGGAGTTGCAAGTTACTACAATCTACATGAGCCCATAACCAAACCAAGACTAATAATAATGCCCGGCTCCAAGTCGTTTCTCGAAAAATAACAACTTAAATTCAGAATACATGCACCCCAGGCATACGCCGATGCATAATCGACGCTATCGATTAGGGGTGGGCCTTGTCAGGAACCAATAGTACTATCTGTAGATGCACATATTGCGACTAATGCTATTGGATTGCGAATTACATAATGTTTTGTTTATTGTCGAACGGTCGAATGTGGATATATGGATGGTCGAATGTAGAAGCAGACGGTCGAAGGTACACATGGGAGGTCGAAGGAAGTTTTGTAGATAGATATGTCTTGGTTCGCCCACCTTAAACGGTCGAACCTGCACATTCGACCAAGTCATTTGGGCGAATGTGCAGGTCTATATAAGGCTGAATCAACTTTTTGAATGTAACTTTTGGTCATTTGTTTTCCCTCTCTGTGTGTGTTTCTCCCTAGGGTTATCTTTTGAGTATGCAACCGTGTTTAATCATTATTAACAACGTTTTAATGTGTAATTGATTATCTAAATGAATGAAATGATTATGTTAACGATGATTTCTGTGTTTTGCTAGTTTTATTATCATTTTGTGATCAATTCAGGGATTCCGCACCTGCATTGAACATGTGCTTATTTGAACCATAGTCAGGGGCGAATCTGCACATTCGACCCTTACGGGGGGCGAACGTGCAGGCCTATATATAACTTGAATTTTGTTTTGAGTTTAACTTTTGGTCATTTGAGTCTTGTGTTTGTCCTGAATATTCTCTCTAGGTTCTAAACCTTCTGTGATTGTCTCATTAACTTGTAAACCAAATTGTAAAGATCTATTTCAAGTTAATTAATGAAAATGTCGATTTAAAAGTGAATTGGCGTGTTTGATTTGATTACTATCATTTTGTAACTGATCTAGGGAATCCGCACCTGGATTAGTAGACTTGTATGATCAACTAAACTTATTTTTGTAAAAACGATCCTCCACAACTATCAACACATCACACAGAATTAACATTTATCAAGCATTTTGATATTTTCAATTCTTTAACATGCAATAGATCCTCACTGATGTACTATCATTTCCTCTTTTTCTCTAGGAAAAATCATTTTTGATTTTCTGATTTTTATAAATTTTGAATTTTTTAATGTTTTTGGTTTTTCTAATAATGCTCCCCCTGAAATTAAAAACATATTTTTGGATTTTTGAATTTTCTGAAAGCAAAATAAAAACGAAATAAAATTGATAAGCCGAGGTGACGATCAGTCTTGTTTTTCTTTTATACATTTAGCTTTTAATAAAAACTCAAATCTTGATCTATCAAATGTTTGGTAAAAAGATCAGCCCTCTGATAGTCAATGTGGATTTTGACCATATAAATCAGACCTTTAGCATATCAATCACGGATAAAGTGATACTTAATCCGGATGTGCTTAGCATTATAGTGATTGACATTGTCTTTAGTGAGTGTGATAGCGGCTGCATTATCACAGTGAATTGGGGTTTTAAGAAATTGCAAACCGTAGTCGCCCAATTGTTGTTGTATCCATAAAACCTGTGAGCAACAACTACTGCCACATATTCTGTGAGCAACAGCAATTGCAAACCATAGGCTGCCACATATTCTGCTTCACATGCTGATAATGCAACTGCTGTTTGTTTCTTGCACTGCCAGGTCACGAGCCTGCTCCCTAGAAATTGACATCCAACCGATGTGGATTTTGCGTCTTTGTCCAATCCGCCAAAATCTGCATCACTAAAAGCAATAAAGTCAAATTATCATCATTAGGGTACCATAGTCCACGCGAGGGACAACCCTTCAGATATCTCAAGTTTCGTTTGAAAGCTGCCAGGTGACTCTGTTTCGGGTCTGATTAATATCTAGCACAGAGACACGTTGCGAACATTATATCCGGTCATGATGCAGTCAGGTACATCAAGGATCCGACGATGGGTCCGTATGTGAAAGGATCAATGAGCTCCCCCTTAGCATCAACTCCAATCCCGTGATTGGTTGGCAAGGGAGTATATATAGGCTTTGAATCTTCCATCTGGAATTGGCTCAAAACTTCAAAAACATATTTCGTCTGGTGAATGAAAATGGTCGTTGGCAATTGGTCCACCTGCAAGCCCAAAAAGAATTGCATTTCTCCCTTAACGCTCAACTCGAACTTTTCCTGCATGACTCGTTCAAACTCTCTAGATAAAAGTTCGTTAGTAGAACCAAATATAATGCCATCAACGTAAATCTGAACAAGAAGCAAATCACCCTCTGTTGGTTTTGTGAACAGTGTATAGTCTACCAAACCTAGTTTGAATCCTTTGGAAAGAAGAAATGTGCTAAGCTCCTCATACCATTATCTTGGAGCTTGGTGCAAACCGTACAAAGCTTTGTTAAGCTTGTAGACCTTATATCGGTGGATTGGGTCCTCAAAACCTGGTGGTTGCCCAACATACACTTCTTCCTTGACCACACCATACAGAAAGGCACTCTTGACATCCATCTCATACACCTTGAATTTGTTGTACGATGTATACGCAAGAAACATTCGGATTGCTTCAATGCGCGCAACAGGTGCATAGACTTCATTGTAGTCAATTCCTTCTATCTGTCTAAAAGCTTGTTCGACCAATCGAGCTTTGTTTCTAACAATCATGCCTCGATCATCCTTCTTACACTTGAATACCCACTTTGTACCAATTTTCTTCCGGTCTGGTGGTAAATCTGTCAGCGTCCAGACTCCGAGTTTTTGAAACTGTAAAAGTTCCTGCTACATAGCTTCAACCCACGAATCATCTTGTAAAGCATCCTTGTATTTCCGCGGCTCAACCTGCGAAATATAACAAGTAAACGACCAGTCATTTTGACATCCAGATTTCTGAATTTTAGCATACAAGGCTAGGGCTCCAATGTTGTCATGTGAAGTTGCTCTTCTCAATTGACCTCTTGCCATCACACTGATACTTGGATCACCAATAACTTGCTCAAGGGGATGAATCTGATGAATCCGAAGTTCCGGATGATCAGGAACATGAATAACCGCTGGAACGTTGATATTCTCTGCCGTCTCCAGATCATTATCTGTATTAGATGAAGATGCACCATCTGGATTTGGGTTCACTGTTGATGTTACCGTAGCTTGATCTAAAATAGCATCACTGAAATCATCATCATTGTCTTCAGACTCAGATGAATCAAGAGATGTAAATGCTTCTTGGAAAACTTCTTCTTCATTAATAGGAGCACTGGTATCATTAGAGGCTGTTATTGGAGGAGTTACGGTGATCGGACGCACTAACGGTGAAGTTACTGCATTCTCACACTCGTAATATAAACGTAAAAAAGCTTCTTCAACCAGACTTTCTTGATTGAAAGAATCAAATAGTTCTTTATAATCAAACATCCAATCGGGACCACTTCCTTGAGAATTCTGAGTGTAGCGCTGGACTTCAACATTCGCCCACTCTTCAACCTGTTTGGTTCTTTTGTTGAACACGCGTTTTAGTGGTGTCGCGTACCCCACAAAGTAACCTTCTTTAGCTTTAGGTCCGAACATCTCAGTAGGATTCAACATAGTGCATGGTGCCCCGAAAGGTTCTAGAAACTCCAAGTTCGGCTTTCGTCTGTTAAGCAGTTCATAAGAAGTTTTGTCAAACGTCTTCACCGTTAAAACACAATTCAATGTGTAACATGCTGCACTAATGGCTTCGTTCCAAAACATTACTGGTAGGTTGGAATCTGCAAGCATGGTACGTGCCGTAAACAGAACGTTTAGATTGTTAAACGTTTCACTCTTGTGTTGCATACACATCACCTATAAAAATCTTGAGAAATCATCGGTAACCACAAGACAATAAAGTTCACCATTGGTACTCTTACGTTTAACTGGCCTGAACAGGTCCATGTGTAAACGTTCAAGTGGAAGTTCGGCAGAATTTATTTTCATGGTTTTGTGGGACTGTTTGTGTTGTTTTCCCTTCTTGCAACTTACACATTTATCATTAAGATGAAAGTGTTTCACATTCACGCCCTCAACAAGTCGGTTCTTCACCAAGTGATTTATCTTTCTTAGGTGAATATGCCCCATCCTCCTGTGCCACATGATTGATTCTTTTTCAGTAGCCTTGGATAGAAAGAACGTGACTTGTCTGTGTGTCATGGTTGCCTTGCTGATATCAAGAATGTAAAGATTATTCACTCTTGGAGCCTTTAACTTGATCCATTCTTTTGGTATAACGAAACCGGGTTTCAGAATGTAGCAAGATTTGTCATCAAAGTGAATCGAAAACTTCTTATCACAAATCTGTCTCACACTCAACAGATTATAATCGATCTGTTTCACATATGAAATCGGTTCAAAACTCACAATGCCGTTGCTAACACTCCCTTACATAGTAATATAACCTCCTTTGTTTCCCGCAAACGCCACATATCCACCATTAATATTCTTTATATCAAATAGTTGCGTTAAATCTCCAGTCATGTGCCCAGAAGCTCCACTGTCGACAATCCAAAGACTGCTAACAGGGCCAGCTGGAGCTCCCTGCACAAATCACAAACAAAATCAGTTTTTAACAGGGACCCAAGCCTGTTTGGTCTTGGGTCTTTGATTGGTAGCCTTCAAAGATTCTTTCTCACAAACATTCAAGTTTAAATCAACCTTTTTTCTGGTTGTTCACCACTTTCTCACACTTTTCTTCAACTTTCACAGAAGAGGTAGAAGCACCTGGAGAACCCTTAGGTGTCCAAGTCTGTTCTGAACGTTTCAAAATCCTTAATTGGGGTTGTTTAACCTCAATAGGTTTCTTAGTATCATCCGTGAATGAAACTTTCTTGGCAACCTTATCTGATTTAACAGATGTAGGTCCAACCGATGACTTTATAGATGCATTTATGCGACTAATGCTTTGGATTTACAATAAACACATGTTAATATGTTTTGTCGAGTGGGCGAAGGAGGTTTTATGTGGGCGAAGGAATGTTTTCAAGGGTGCGAAGGAAGATAATTCATACGAAGGAGAGACAGGAGGCGATGGAAGATTTTTTTTGTTATGTATTGCTTCATTCGACCAGGCTGTTTGGTCGAATGTGCTCGTTCGCACTAACACTGTGGGCGAACGTGCAACCTATAAATAGGTCAAGCTGATTTTTGAATGTAGTTTGAGTCATTATTATTCCCTCCAAGTCCAGTGTGTCTCTCTAGTGTTTTGTTAAACTTAATTCACGTTGTGTCCTTCATGTTTTGATCAAATTAACGTGTAATTGAGTCTTGATTATTAATGAGAAAAGCTTTGAATGATGATTTGTTTGTTTTGATCTGATTGATTATCATTTTGTGATTGGTTTAGGGTTTCCACACCTAAATCAAACTTGTTTGATCATTTCTTTGTAGATTTATCGATCCTTTTAGCACGTACAAAGTGGTATCAGAGCCATTCTGGATCAAACAACCACAAATTGATAGTTTCTCAGTTGATTTGGACCCAATTTTGGTCAAAAAGTTTCTGTTTTCATAGAATAAACTGATTTGATGAGTTTTTGATTGATTACAACTTGTTTTCATGGTTAAAATGGATAATTCTCTTTGATAAACTTGTTCCAAATCAATTCCGATTCAAAACCTGATTAAAATCATCAAAATCTATCAACATTTGATAAACATGATCAAAATTAACTGATTTTCAAAGAATAACCGTTTTTGAAAGAACAGGGTTGAACCTAGAGAGACGGTCGAAGGTGTGTATTATTTTGGTCGAACGAGTGATTTTCTGGTCGAAGGTGTTGTTTTTGTGGTCGAACGAAGAGTTTCATAGTCTATTTGTGTACATTCGTCCATCAGAGCTTCATTCGACTGATCGAATGGTTGAAGGAGGGAGAAAACGGTCGAAAGAGAGAACAAACGGTCGAAAGAGTTTGTGTGTTGTCATAGTCCACATTCGTACCTTTCCAAACGGTCGAAGTAGAAGAATTTTACTCATTCGACCATCCGTAAGTGCGAAGGTAAAACCTGTTTTAAAATTTTTCTAATCTTTTCGTGTTTGAACATTTACAGGTTAAGATGTGGAACTTTCCAACTACGCCAAGACCTAATCTAGCACCACAGCAGCAAACAACAAGAGATCCATGGACAGTTGCAGCTCAAAAGACTAGTCCACCATCTCAGCCAATCAACTACATGGCTATGACTAGTTCTACTCCTCAGCAAGTTGTGCAACCATTACAACAACCAATTGGCGATTATTGGGGAGTAGCAGCAGCTGCCGTTCATTCACAGACGATGAATGCCATATCTACACTCATTCATGATCTATCATCAGGCAGTGGAAATCGTCCACCAAAGCTCATGGATATGATGGAATATAACACATGGAAGACAAAGTTCAAGATACATGTGGAGGGACAAGGCTTAGAGGGAGCCGAGGCATGGCAGATGATGGTGAAAGGTTATGTTGCTCCTATTCTGGAGAGCACTGGTGAACCCATACCGTTGGAGAACTTGGCTGATGATGAGAAGAAGAAGTTCACGATCGAAAAAAAGGCATTTTCTCAATTATCTCAGGCGATCAACACTGACTTGCTACATCAGTTTGGATCGTGTACTACTTCAAAACAATTGTGGGATATGCTGAGAAACAGACATGATGGTAACGAGAAGACTAGGAAGCTGAGAATGGAAGAGCTTCGCAAAGAGTTCGAAAATTTTAGTTACATGGGAAATGAGACTTTAAAAGAATTGGTTCCAAGGTATTGCCACTTGCTCACAGAGCTCTCGAGTTACGAGATTAGCATACCTATGTCTGAACTGCTGGATAAATTTGCTGATGCTTTACCACCATATTGGAATCAACACATTGAAGTGTTGAAAGAAAAAGATGCATACCAGTATTAGACTATCAATGAGTTCATACAAAAACTAGAGAACAAAGAAATGGAGGAGAAGAGGAAAGCAAAGAGAGCACAGATTCCACAGAACCCAGAGTTGTATGTGAGTGGTACATCTACTTCTCTTTCTACTTCAAGCTCTACTTCAAGTGTTGCACCTCATATTGCGTGTGTATCTAATGCTGTTGAACCCACCAAAGCACCAATCAACTATCTTGCCCAAACTTCATCATATACACACAATCTTATCAAACATCCAATTTCATTCCACCTTTTTTCACCAATGCAAGAAGCTGCCTGTTACACTGCAAGCCAACCTCAACAACAACCCTATAATCCTCACATGAATCAAATGCAGATCACTCAAACATAATCAAATCAAAGTCCGATTGTGATAGAGACTTCTAACCTTAACAATGTTACTGTTGAGATTGCTCAACAGCATGTAGCATTAGTATCTGCAATGGTTGCATCATACAACGGTTTAGTTGCTAGTCAGATTGGAAACAACAATCTAACCAATGAGGACTATGCACTAATCGATAAAGAGGAAATGGATCTTATGGATATACAGTGGGCGTTTGATAGCATCATGAGAAGAGCCACTGATTTTATTCAGAAAACAGGGCGAACTGACCTTTCGACTTCTCCAAACACCACTTATGGCTTTAACAAGGCCAAGGTTACATGTTTTAATTGTGGTGAGAAGGGTCATTTCAAGAGAGAGTGTACACAGCCGGCTCAGCAAGGTAATCGAAACCCGTTCAATTCAAGCTACCAAAATCGACAAAACCAAAACCAAAATCAGGTATCATACAACAGTCCCAACATTTCTAGCTTTCAACCTCAAAACAACTACCAGAACCGTCAACAACAAAATACCAATACTAGATAATCCACATCTCAATACCAGCCACAACAGAATCCAAACCGAACCATTGTTCCCATCTCTACACCTAACACTCAAACCCAAACCCAAACTGAAAACCAAAACCAAGCACTTGTGATCCAAAAAGATGAAGGTTTTGATTGGATGGGTATGCAATTAGGAGTGGAAGAGATTACTACAGGAAATGTGGCTTGTGTAGCACAAAAGATGAGTTTGGATGAACATGTCGAGATTGAAGAAGATGTTGTGACAGAAAAATTGACGGAGTTGAAAATAGAAATGTTGGATGAGGATGTGAATGATGAGTGTGAAGACAAGAAGTCTGGAATGATTCTTTATTCTGTCACAGATGTTGGAGAGCAATATGATTCAGCTTACTCAGACATGGAAAGTGATTCTGACTCAAAAGCTAGTGTGAACTCACTAGACGATGACATCGATCAGTTGCTAGCTGAATCAGATTTCCTAATGACCCGCAAGTCGTGCCTGGTGGATGATGCCTGCACAAAGATTGATTACTCAAAATTCTTTGCAGGGAAGGAAGCTCATTTCGCACTGATGGCAATGACAGAATCACCTAAACCGGTAAGTACTGAATCTCAATCTAAAGTTTGTGTTCAATGTTTTGATTTTGAAAGATTGACAGAAGAAAATAAGCAACTCAAGGTACAACTTGAGTGTGCTAAAATAAACAGTCAAAATTATCAAAAAGAATCAAAAGAATTCAACAATTTACTTGATGGTTACAAAAAGGATGTTTCTGAATTGAAAAAGACTTTGTCTTTAAAGCAACTTGCCATTAACAACTATATAAATGAAATGGAAAACACAAAATTAGAAATGGCAACCATCAAGTGCTTCGCTGAAAAAGTGAATAAAAAGTTAGAGAGCTATAAGCACATTGCTTATGTAGTTGATCACATCATCGAAGAACCTTCACAGTCGAGTAGTGCAAACTACAAAGCTGTCCCATCTCCGGTGTTGTTCGAAAATCATAATTTACATGCGATAGCACCGGAGAACCTAGTCAAATCTGACTCCACATCAGATAATGAATCCAACACATCCAGTGTCGGAGACCCGTATTCTGATGTGAGACCTGTTTTGGGAAACAATGAAGGTGTGGTAGCTGCAGATGATTCTGATGAAGAAGATGAACAGTCTGAGACGGTTGTTGAGAATGAGAGTGATATTCCTGATGAAAATCATATAATCACTACTGAACCAGTCTCACCATCTCAGATTGTCCATCCCATGGCTAATGCTCACCGAAAGAATCAACCAGCAAAAAATGTTTCTAAGAAAGTTGAGCAGTCTGTTGATAAAAATGTTAAAAAGAAAGTTGTTAAGAAAGTTGAGAAAAATGTGGTTAAAACTGTTGAAAAGAAAATTGAAACTAAAACTGAGAAATCAAATGAAAAGAACAATGAATCATGTGATAAACCTGTGAAAGTTTTCTATCGGATGCAAGGCTCCGATAAGATTATGTCTGATGACGAATATCCGATTCAATTTGTGAACTATTCCAAAATTGAAAAGATCTGGCAGGAAAGTACAATTTGGTTTCCAAAACATGAACGAACCAATGACTTTCCTCCAGCCATTTTAAAGAAAATTTATTCGGATAATTCTAAAAACGCAAAGGTCAATGTCACACAATTCGTCAAACCAACAAACAAGTCAAATAGTTTTATTGAACCGACTTACTCAAAGGACCCAGCTCCTGAGAGTTTAAGAAGACAATGCATGGTTGATCAATATCCCATTGCTAGTTTTTCAAAGTTGAATATCAAAGAAAACTATGAAGAATACCGTGCGTGTTTTAAGTGCGGGGAAAGGGGACATTTACTTGCCACCTGCCCGTATGTACGACACAAGAGGCACGAGGTGGAGATGAAGCAAAGACATGATTATCTGGTTGATAATTACAATTTTCCTCAAAGACGGTTTTTCCCTCAGCCAGCACCTTATTATAACCAAAACATTTTTTTCAAAAAGAGGGAAAATCGTCCGATGACTTATGACAAACGCAACCGGATAGCCACTGAGAAACCATTGAAGAAACCATTGATGAACATAACTGCTGAAAACAAAAAGGTGTCTGCTAAACCTAATGTCAAACCAGCAGTTGGACCTGTCTCTGTTAAATCAGAGAAGGTAACCAAGAAGGTAACATTCAAGGACGGAGTAAAGCAACCGGCTGAGACCTCAAAATCTCAGATTCGGATCTTGAAACGGTCTGAACAGTCTTGGTCATCAAAGGTGTCTGAGGGTGCTTCAACTTTACAGAATGTGAAATCTGAGAAGACAAAAGTTGAGTGTGAAAAGAAAGGGGTTGTTAAAACCCAAGATGTTTGTGAATCTAATGAATCTTTGAAACAATCAGTTCAAAGACCCAAGACCAAACAGGCTTGGGTCCCCCGAAAGATCTAATTGTTTTACTTGATATGTGCAGGGAGCTCCAGCTGGCCCTATTAGCAGCATATGGATTGTTGACAGTGGAGCTTCTGGCCACATGACAGGGATCTCACGCTACTTTTTGATATCAAGAACATAAATGGAGGTTATGTAGCGTTTGCAGGAAATAAAGGAGGCTACATTACGATGGAGGGTAGTGTTTGCAATGGGGTAGTGACATTTGAGCGGATATCATATGTGAAGCAGATAGATTATAATCTACTCAGTGTCAGCCAAATCTGTGATAAACAATTCTCTGTTTATTTTGACGACAAATCTTGCTACATTCTGAAACCGGGTTTTGAACTCCCAAAAGAGTGGGTGATGCTAAAGGCACCGAGAGTAAACAACTTGTATATTCTCGATATGTCCAAAGCTATGACCACCCATGGCCAAGTCACGTGTTTCCTCTCTAAGGCTACAGAAAAAGAATCTATCATGTGGCATAGGAGAATGGGACACATTCATTTGAGAAAGATGAACCAGTTAGTGAAAAATGAACTTGTCACTGGAGTTAATGTGAAACATTTTCATTTGAATGACAAGTGTATTAGTTGTAAAAAGGGTAAGCAGCACAAACAGACCCATAGACCAAAGAAAGTCAATTCCGTTGAACTATCGCTTGAGCGTTTGCACATGGATTTATTTGGTCCAGTCAAGCGTAGAAGTCATGCTGGGGAATTGTACTGTCTTGTGGTGACTGACGATTACTCAAGATTTTCGTGGGTTATGTGCTTACACCAGAAAAGCGACACGTTTGACAACCTGAAAGTTCTGTTCACTCGTCTGGAGAATATCTATGGTCTAAAGATCAAAAGAATCAGGAGTGATAATGGGATGGAGTTCAAGAATGCTCAGATGGATGATCTTTGTGAGAAGAAGGGAATTCATCACGAATACAGTGCTCCGTATACAACCCAGCAGAACGGTGTCGCAGAACGGAAGAACAGGACTCTAATCGAAACGGCGAGAACAATGCTTGCGGACTCAAATCTTCCAGTAATGTTCTGGAACGAAGCAATTTACGCAGCATGTTATACTCTAAATCGTGTTTTAACAGTGAAGAGGTTTGGCAAAACTTCTTATGAGCTGTTGAACCGACGAAAGCCGAATCTAGAGTATCTAGAACCATTTGGAGCCCCGTGTACAATGCTTAATCCTTCGGAGAAGTTCGCACCAAAGGCTGAAGAAGTCTATTTTGTTGGATATGCAACCCCACTCAAACGGGTATTCATCAAAAGAACTAGAAAAGTCGAGGAGTGGGCTAATGTCGAAGTATAAAGATACACTCAGAATGTATAGGGAGGAGGTCCAGACTGGATGTTTGATTACAAAGATTTCTTTGAACCATTCAACCTAGATAGCATGGTTGAAGAAGTTGTCCTCCGTTTATATTACGTGTGAGCGTTGGATTTTATCTAAAACAGGATTATATGATCATACAAGTCACAAATCTAGGTGCGGAAACCCTAGATCTGAACAAATTGATAAGATACAAATCACGACACAATCAAGATCAATTTCAATATCATTTTCATAGATTAACTTCAATCAATAAGCATTTACAAACTGTTTATGTTAATCTAGAATCACACAGATAATCTCTCAAAAACACTCCTAAACCTGATCTGAACCTGGACACAAATGACAACTCTCTTACATAATCAAAAACTCAAAATCTATATATAGGCACTGCACATTCGCCCCTTACAGATGGTCGAATGTGAGCTTTTTCCACATTCGCCCACTGCAAGTGGTCGAATGTGTTCTTCTGATGTAGCCCATTCTTCCTTCGTCCAGTTCATTTCTACCTTCGCCCCTTTCTGATTACCTTCGCCCATCCATATCTACATTCGCCCAGTTATGTTCACCTTCGGCTATCTACTAACACATGTTAATTATAGTATATCCAATCCTTAGTCGCAAAACGCATCAACAAACTCCCCCTCGACTATTGATTGGATAGTTTTCTTTGATAGTCCATCGTCTTGTTCATCAGTTTGATTCTGAGCTGCTTCTTCTGCTCAGAAGTCATTGGCGGCTCGAATGTTTTCTTCACAGGCTTTGTCACATTAGCAATCTTCACAGTCTTGCCAAGTTTACCCTCCAAGTTGCTTCCTGCATTTATATCGTATGCAAAACAAACTCCCACAACTTGAGTATACTTACTCGCTTGAGCAAAGTCGTTGGGTTCATAGTATATCGGATTGTAGAACAACATGATGATGTCTTCGAATGTGCAATTGATCAGCCACATAGGATCAAATACATGAACATGCTTGTATTTATCCTTTCCATCCCTCAACACAATCACTGCTTCTGCCTTCCTCCAATCGTAATACCAAAATATGAAATCAGCACTGAAATGCTGTGGCATTGGCATCAACGGTATCTTTCTCATCACATTTGGTGCTTTATATATCAAAGTCACACGCTTCATATTGGTTTGAGGATCAATATCCCTATGCACTTTTCTTCTGGGATATTGAGGCTGAAATCTCTTCCATCGTGTACGACTTTCCCAAACCAATTTGTCTGCGCACCAACCGACATGCGATCCATTTACCTCGGCACCTGACATTGGGAATCTGCATAAATCTCTCACCGCCCAATACGGTAGAGTAAGTAAATCACAGAATCTGTTGAAATACAGAATTCCGGTTTCCCATTTCGCAGCAATACACTTCAGTCTGCCTAGATAAGTCCACCCGAGAGCTCTGCCTTTGAACTTGGCATTATGAAATCGATAAACATTACCTTGAGCTTCAGGTTTGGGTCGGTTCTCATCCATCTCCTTCAACTTCTTCAGATAATTCTTCAACTCATCAGACTGGTTAGAAGAATCTTTCTTTTTAGTACCAAACACCTTCTCAACAAACTCTTCGCTTCTTTTCTTTGCTTTCTGTTTCGCTGACTTATTTGGTATCTCTGTGAAGTCAGGAAATACTTCATTCTCATCTTCTTTTCTGAAATACTGGGGAAACTCTTCATGAGTAATATCTTCTATCTCAACTTCATTGTTCTCTGGAGTATGTACATCATCTGAATGACTTCCCATATCCTTTTCAGGAATATCAGGAATCGATTCATCCATCATAAACTCCTCAAACGTCTTTCCTACCCTCTGTGCGAGACCATCTAGTATTTCTTTCGCCACAGATGCAGGTAGTTCCCCTTCTTCAAGATCTGGATCTTCATATTCCAGCTCATATCTCAGATCATCAGTCTGGAATATTTCAGCGAAGCATCCAGTGAACTCAATGGTCCACTCTCTCTTCTCCAACATATTCTTGTATATCTGTTTAGCATCATCAGACAGAGATCTCACCTTTTCGTTCCAAAAGATACTTTCATCCGATTCTACATTCCCACCTTTCTTCTTGGAACTTGATTCTCCAGTATCTTTCTTCTTCTGCGGTGTTCTCTTCTCATAACTATACTTAGAAGTATCATCTCCTCCATCATGATCACTTCCACTGCTAAACTCATCACCCTGCTTCTTCCCTGTACCTTCAGCACCATCATCATCATCATCATTGTCATCATCATCATCATTGTTGTCATCATCACTTTTATCCGATCCATCATCATCCTCTTCATCATCATCTTCTTTCTCAGAATCAGAATACTCATAATCAACTTTCTGTTCATCTTCTTCTTCATCTTCTTCACCCTCTTTCAACTGGGGTGCTCTGCTATACAGCTCTTCAATCAAACCACAAAGGCGTTTGTTTTTCTTTTTCAATTCTTTGTTGTCAGCCTTGATCAGTTTGATTTTGCTCTTGTTTCTTTCACATTTCCTCTCAAGCTTTTCATTCTTTGCTTCAATCAGTTTAATCTTATCATTAATATCATCCTGATTAGATTTCGAAGCAACTACAATCTGGAGCATCTTCTCCTCATTCTGCTTGAACTTAGAAATCTCAGCTTGTTGAGCAATCAGCATCTTCATCATGTCCTCCATCTTCTTATTAACCTGTTTCATAACATCATCATCAACAGTCACTTTCTTTGACTTAGATCTGGAGGACTCAACTTCAACAACTTTCTCCTTTTGAGGCTTCCTAAACATATCGAGCACTTTATCCATATCGATATTGAACTGATCGATTGGTAAAGTCTCTGCCTCTTTTGCTTTCTTCTGCTTCTTGGCAACTGGTGAAGATAGCTTAGAAGGTGTTCCAGCATCAGGTAATCTTTTTCCTTTCAACAACTGAGCCAATTCTTTTTCTCTCAGTTCTTTCACACTAGATTTCTTTGCCATAGTCTTTTGTTTCTTTGTCTTCTTTGGCAAATTCACAACTACTGTATCTCCAACACTCAGCTCAGCTAGGTCAACACCTAAACCTTCATCTTCAACTGATTTCTTTCTTCTTTCAGCTTCTTCAATCGACTGATTCAAAGATTCAGACTCACCAACCATAGTGGCCTTACGTTTGGTGGTCCTCACGTTCTCGTCATCAGAATCCCACTGTTCATCAACCTCAGTCTCTTCCGAATCTACAGACTCTTCATCCACCAAACCCGATCCTTTCTTCGCCGTCGATTTCTTTCTAGCAACCTGTTGCTTGGTGCTACCCTGATCAATAGCCTTTCCCTTGCCCTTCCCTTTGGCTCCAGGATTGACTACTTGACGTTTCCGCTTAGTGCTTGAATCAACATACACTAAGGGATCATCGTTATCTGAGTCACTCTCATCATGTCTTGCTTTGTTTTTGCCTGGATCAATGTAATCCGGACGAACCAAAGCGCCAAACAATCTCCTGTTAGGTGGCTTCTCACTGTCAGGCACACCCTTATAACCTTTCATCCTCATCAAGGTTCTAATATTCATGTGATCTTGGCCTAGGATCATTGTCGGATCCTTCTTCAGCATTGGATACTTATAGTCAAAGATCATCATTAGAAACCTCGGATACAACATGAATTTCTTGTTCTTCATCCCCTTGAGCATCTCCAACATATGGTCAAGAATCATCCCAGAAACATTAAATGGTTTGTTGAGTGTCAACGCAACCATTAATGAACTCAAACTCCTTCTCATCACGTCATAACCACCACTCACACAACCAAAGACATGAATCAGAACATGTGCAAAGTACTTGTACTGCACTCCCAGCTTCCCTTTATACATTGATCCGTCAGTGATTGGACCTTTGTATTTCATCCTTAAGAAGCACGCCTTCTGTTCTGTCCAAGATAACTCCCTGGGATCCTCACTATCTTCGAACTTAATCTGTAACGCCTCCCGAATGTCAGCTTCAGTCAAGAACATCTCCATCTCCTGAATCTTGCTCTTGATGATCGTCTGATTCTCCCAGTAGTCATACTTAGCGTTCTGGTAAAAATCTTCAATTATGTCTTTATAAATGATGGTTGGTGTGGCTAGAGCATGTACAATCCTGCTCCTCTTCAGAAATTCAATAATCCCTGTAAACTCCGTATTCTTCTCAACGTCTCCTAGATACGCGCAACAGTTGTGCGATCGTTCGAAAGGCCAACTGCTCGGAGTAGATGTTTCAGCTACGGGGACTGGATCTTGAACTGTGATCTCTGCTGGAGTCTCAACATTCACTGCTGGTGATTCAATATTCTCGGTTTGTTCAGCCATCTGCACATGAAAATCAATAAAACGCGTCAAAACACAAAAACGACAAAAATATAAAATTCTGGTCAACACTGATCTGCACATTCGTCCCTTTTGGATTGGCCGAATGTGAGATTTTGTGGTCGAAGGTGAAAGTATATGGACGAAAGTGAATATGATCTTGATTAAAAGTCACATTCGTCCGTTTTATTATACATTCGCCCAACTCGTTCCACTTTCGCCCGTTTTATAACAACCGAAAGTGAAAAATTTACCCCCAAAATTTGAAATTTTGCCATTGTTTGTTTTAACTTGCAATTTTGATCCTAAAACGTACTAACATGTCCGACTAACATTCGTCTATTACCAATTTTATCAATTAATCATTTTACATAGGTTTTCAAGTGGAATTAGGGTTCTATGTGTTCAATCGATCAAAACTATCATCTAAACATGTTTTAATCCTAATTCCTTCAATAATCTCCCCCTAAAACCTATGTTAAATGATCGGCTATCAAAATCAAACAAGAAACAACATCAAAAATCCGTAGAACAGAAACCCTAGGTCCCGTTCTTTTAACATGCCATTCTGATCTGTTTTCATGTCCAATACCTGTAAAATTAGGGTTAAAATGATGAGCAATGATCAGGGAACAAATCAAGGGAACTTAAAATGCACGAGCAACAAGGTCTGGTATGACACAAATTTTTGAAAAATTTCAGAATGAAGGGTTCGAAGGTGACAGACTTATATATAGGGATCCACATTCGCCCGTATGAAATGGTCGAATGTGGGTTAAGGCCACATTCGCCCCTAGTTAAAGACCCGAATGTGAACCTGCTCCACCTTCGCCCCTATTTAAAGACCCGAAGGTGGAATGTGTACCCGGAAGTGGAAATTACACCCGGAAGTGGAAATTCCACATTCGTCCATTTGCAAACCGGTCGAATGAAATGATTTTTCCACATTCGACCCATTTAAGGGGCGAATGTGAAATGGAAAAATCTGAAAATTTCGCCAAATCACGAATTCGAATCCCGTTCAACATTTTTCAATACGTTAAACTTCCAAAACTCAAATTTTCACATTTTGAATATTACAAAGTCCAGATGGTGTTATCAAATCTCAGAAATTGACCATCAAGCATCCCCGGATATCAAAAATAAAGCAGAAATGCAAATCTTTTGGATTTTCTGAAATTTTTATCAAAACACACCTAAAATCTTTTTGGATTTTGTAACTTTTTGACAGTAAAAGTAAAATAAAACAAAGTAAAATGCATCAAAGTAAATGAAAGCAGTAAACATTTTGTGATTTCCGGTAAGAGGATCATATCAGTTTTCTGAGAAATCTGAACACAGCGTTGATCTGGTTCAATATTATCATTAGAAACAATATGTGACACTGCAATTGCTGATATTGTTGTCCACATAAGCTCACATGCAGACAATTACGCAATGCTTTAAAATGATACGAATTAGATGTATTAGACTAACACATTGTGGTTCCCACACACACGACATACTCCCGTATCAAGAAGTAATCTGCACAAAGACTCATTGTAAAGCGTGATTATGCTTTCGTCGTCTGTAATTGTACAAGATATAATGCATAGAGGTATACAGGTCAGCAAATTAATGCAGCAAAGTAACATATGCATCATACCAGGTTGAGAACTGATATTAATCATGATTTGCATCAATGATCAATACGATATTATAGATAATCTTTGATCATCATATAACATGAAAGTTCCTCAATTCGGTAACTTTAGGTTTTGGCATAAAGCTCTTTTATAAAGACATCCTGTCTGATCTAGGTCCGTAATGACTTACAGCAGAAGATCAGATAGGCTATCCCCAGACAACTAATAACATAACGACCCTAAACCTCCGAGTTTTGTACAAACACCCTATCAAACGAAATTACGGTACTAAGACCATATGCCCATGAGGTGTTCATCCACAAACGCGTAGTTTGTTATGTTTGTATCACTAATGCACGCAATATAAAGTCTACGAAGTCTATCAGCATATCACATGTAATCAACATACGTCTCATTAAAACTATACAATTCTTTAGCCTGTGTCAGATCCCCACTGATGTACTATCATTTCCTCTTTTTATCCAGGAAATCATTTTGGGTTTTTCTAATTTTTAGGTATTTTGAAAATTTTTCAATGTTTTTGGTTTTTCTGATAAATGACTCCCCCTAAAATAAAGATCATATTTTTGGGTTTTTAATTTTTCTGAAAACAAAACAAAACAAAATTTGAAAGAAACAATCCACTTGAAAGCATCAACTTCTTTGAGGATTAAACAACCCCCTCGAAAGCATCAACTTCTTTGAGGATTATGATAGTAAAGAGAAATTCCCTATTAGCAAAGAGAAATTTCCAATTAGCAAAAATTTAAAACTAAAACTAAAAACTAAAAATGATAAACCGAGGAGCCAATTAGTCCTGTTTTTCCTTTATATTGTTTACTTTCAAAAGATATTCAAAGCGGGATCTGTCAAAAGCTTTTGTAAACAAATCTGCACGTTGGTAGTCAGTATGGATTTTGACCATGTCAATCAATTCCTTAGCATAACAGTCACGGATAAAATGATATTTAATCCGGATATGTTTAGCTTTAGAATGATTTTCAGTATTTTTAGTTAATGCAATTGCGGCTTCGTTGTCACAGTGTATAGGGGTTTTAAGAAACTGCAAACCGTAATCGACCATCTGTTGTTGGATCCAGAGCACTTGCGAACAGCAACTCGAGGCTGAAATGTACTCGGCTTCACATGTAGACAGTGCGACGGAAGTCTGTTTCTTGCATTGCCAGGTAATTAACCTGCTCCCTAAAAACTGGCAACCGGCTGTTGTTGATTTGCTGTCTTTGTCACAGCCGCCCCAATCTGCATCACTAAAAGCAATAAAATCAAAATCATCATCATTAGGGTACCAAAGTCCTTTTGATGGACAACCCTTCAGATATCGAAGGATACGCTTGACCGCCGTCAGATGACTTTGTTTCGGCTTCGATTGATAACGCGCACAGGGACACGTTGCATACGTAATATCTAGTCGAGACGCTGTCAAATACATCAGAGATCCGATGATTGCTCTGTATGTAAATGGATCTGTCAGCTCCCCCTTAGCGTCCACTCCAATCCCGTGATTGGGTTGAATCGGGGTATCCATCAGCTTAGAGTCCTCCATCTGGAATCGGCTCAAGATGTCGGCTACATATTTCGTCTGGTGAATGAAGATCCCGTCGGGTCTTTGATCCACCTGTAAGCCGAGGAAAAACTGCATTTCTCCCATAGCGCTCATTTCAAACTTCTCCTGCATAACAGTTTCAAATTCCCTGCACAAGAGTTCGTTAGTTGAACCAAATATAATATCATCAACGTAAATCTGTACTAGAAGCAAGTCATCTCCCGTCTTCTTCGTAAAGAGGGTACAATCGACGAGGCCGCGCTTGAATCCTTTGGAGATGAGGTATGTACTTAGCTCCTCGTACCACTGTCTTGGAGCCTGGTGCAAACCATATAAAGCTTTGTTCAGCACGTAGACCTTGTCCCGGTGGATTGGGTCCTCAAAGCCTGGTGGCTGCCCAACATAAACCTCCTCCTTGACTTTACCGTACAAAAATGCGCTCTTGACGTCCATTTGGTAGACTTTGAATTTCTTATTCGAAGCAAACGCAAGGAACATCCGAATAGCTTCGATTCGTGCTACTGGTGCATAGATTTCGTTGTAATCAATTCCTTCGATTTGATGGAAACCCTGCACAACCAATCTGGCTTTGTTCCTTATAATAACTCCACGGTCATCCTTTTTGCACTTAAACACCCACTTAGTGCCTATTTTCTTTCTTCCCGGCGGCAAATCTGTGAGCGTCCAGACTCCCAATTTCTGGAATTGCAATAACTCTTCCTGCATTGCCTCAACCCAGGCATCTTCTTGCAAAGCGTCTTTGTATGTCCTTGGCTCTACCTGCGACACATAACATGCAAACGACCAATCATTTTGGCTACCAGATTTCTGAATTTTGGCATACAATGCTAAGGCACCAAAACTCTCTGGCGAATTCACGCTTTTAAGCTGCCCTCTGGTCATCACTCCACTACCAGGATCACCGATTACTTGCTCCAGCGGGTGAATACGATGAATCCGAGATTCCGGATTAACAGGTACAATCACTCCCGTCTGAGCAGTCAAGTTCTCTACAGCATCCTGATCATGACCCGTGTTAGATGATGAAGCAACATCTGGATTTGGAGTTGGGTTCACAGTTTACTCTTCTAAGTCTTCTGCATTTTCAAGAACAGCTTCTTCAAATTGTTCATCTTCAGATTCTGAAGTGTCTAATGAAGTTGAAGCTTCTTGAAACAACTCTTCTTCTTGAGTAGGAGCACTGGTATCACTAGAAGCTGGTGGGGGGTTTACGGTGATTGGACGCATCAATGGTGAAGTTGCCGCGTTTTCACACTCGTAAAGTAATCTGATCACAGCTTCTTCAACCAAGCTATCTAGGTTGAATGATTCAAAGAAATCTTTGTAATCAAACATCCAATCAGGGCCCGTGCCTTGCAAATTTTGAGTGTAACGTTGAACTTCCACGTTAGCCCAATCCTCCACTTGACGAGTTCTCTTGTTGAATACCCGTTTGAGCGGGGTTGCATATCCAACAAAATATCCCTCTTCAGCTTTAGGACTAAACTTCTCGCTTGGATTCAACATCGTACATGGCGCCCTAAATGGTTCTAGATACTCTAAATTGGGCTTTCGTCGGTGTAACAGCTCATAAGATGTTTTACCAAACTTCTTCACTGTCAAAACCCGATTTAATGTGTAATTAGCTGCATAAATCGCCTCGTTCCAGAACATTACTGGAAGATTTGAGTCAGCGAGCATTGTTCTAGCAGCCTCAATCAGAGTCCTATTCTTTCTTTCAGCAACACCGTTCTGTTGCGGGGTATACGGAGCTGAATATTCATGATGAATCCCTTTGCTTTCTCAAAGTTCATCCATCTTTGCATTTTTGAACTCCGTCCCGTTGTCACTCCTGATTCTTTTGATCTTCAAATTGTAGATATTCTCCAGTCGAGTGAACAGAACTTGTAAGTTGGTAAAAGTGTCGCTTTTGTTCTTCAAACACATCACCCATGAGAATCGTGAATAGTCATCAGTGACGACTAAACAATAAAGCTCTCCAAGATGACTTTTGCGCTTGACCGGTCCAAAAAGGTCCATGTGCAATCGCTCAAGCGGCATCTCAACAGAGTTAACCTTCTTCACTTTATGGGATTGTTTGTGTTGTTTGCCTTTCATGCAGCTCACACACTTGTCGTTCAGATGGAAATGTTTCACGTTTACTCCATCGACAAGTCCATTTCTCACTAACTGATTCATTTTCCTCAGATGAATGTGCCCCATTCTTCGGTGCCACATTATTGATTCTTTTTCAGTTGCCTTGGATAGAAAGCATGTTATCTGCCCCTGTGATGTCATCGCCTTGGACATATCAAGAATATAAAGATTGTTGACTCGAGGTGCCATCAACATAACCCACTCCTTTGGAATCTTGAAGCCCGGTTTAAGGATGTAGCAGGATTTGTCATCAAAATGCACAGAAAATTGTTTATCGCATATTTGACTGACGCTCAACAGATTATAGTCTATCTGTTTGACATAAGAAATCCGCTCGAAAGTCACAATCCCATTACTCACGCTTCCTTCCATCGTTATATATCCTCCTTTATTACCCGCGAACGCAACATATCCTCCATTAATATTCTTCACATCAAACAGCAACGCCAAATCCCCCGTCATGTGGCCTGAAGCTCCACTATCAACAATCGAGAGACTGCTAATAGGGCCAACTGAAGCTCCCTGCACACAAAAAGTAAGCAATTAGTTCTTTCGGGGGACCCAAGCCTGAGTCTTGGGCCTTTGAACTTTGGCTTTCAAAGAATCATTCTCATTGACTTTCTCAACAACTTTCTGTTTTGAATCAATCGTTTTCTGATTTTTCAAAACAGTTTCATATTTATCACTCACCTTCGAAGTAGAAGCTCCTGGAGTACCATTAGGTGTCCAAGATTGTTCAGACCTTTTGAGAATACGGATTTGAGATTTTGGTTTCTCAATTGGTTTCTGAACATTGTTACTAAAAGTAACTTTCTTAGCAACCTTATCTGAATTAACAGACTTAGGTCCAACATTTGACTTGACAATTGGTTTTTGTGAAACCTTTTGTCTATCAGCTGTTGTGTTCACCACTGGTTTTCTCCAAGATTGTTCCATTGCAATCCGATTCCTCCGATCATATTGAAATGGACGGTTGTTCCTCATTTGAAAATTGTTTTGATTATGAAAATGTTGTTGTTGAGGAACAGTCCGTCTATGCGGTGGGACATAATGATCAATCGGCTTTTTCATGGAATTCTTAACCTCAACTTCATGTCTCTTGTGCCTTACATATGGACACTGAGCAAGTAAATGCCCGCGTTCTCCACATTTAAAGCATTTTCTATATTCCTCAAACACATAATGAGCATTTGGTGAAGCAAATGATCTGACAGGAAATTGATCATTATACTGTTGATTTCTTAAACTCTCAGGAAGTGGTCCTTTCGAGTAAGAAGGTTCATGAAAACCATTTGCTTTATCATCAGGTCGAATGAACTCAGTGACATGAATTTTTGGCTCTTGAGGAACTTCTGAAAACAGTTTCTTTAAGATTTCTGGTGGAATTTCATTAGTTCTCTCATGTTTTGGAAACCATATTGTGCTTTCTTGCCAGATTTTATCAAGTTTAGAATAGTTAACGTTTTTAATCGGAAATTCCTCATCAGCAATGATTTTATCGGATCCTTCCATCCGATAAAACACCTTTACAGGTTTGTCACTTGGTTCATTCAGCTCATTCTTTTCAACTACATTCTTAACATCATTCTTTTTCTTAACATCAATCTTTTTCTTAACATCAATCTTTTCAGACTTCTTATCACGATTAGCATTTGCCATCGGATGAATATAATCAGATGGTGATACTAATAGTAGTAGTAATGATGTGGTTTTCTTTTGGAATCTCACATTCATTAACAGATTTATCACTACCAGTATCATCATTTTCTGAGTCTGAACTATCACTCTCAGCATAAACACCCTCATTGTTCAAGCCCAAAATCGGTCTCACATCGGAATATGGATCACCAATACTCGAGGTATTAGATTCCATCTCTGATGATGAGTCTGATTTCACCGAACTCTCCGGTATCACTTGGTGATAGTTATGGTTTTCAAAGAGAACCGGAGATGGTACAGACTTGTAATTGGTGGTGTTATCATCAATGATATGATCCACAACATAAGCAACATTCTTATAACTTTCCAGTTTCTTATTAACTTTTTCAGCAAAGCATTTAATGGCAGCCATTTCCAACTTGGTGTTTTCAATTTCATTGATATAGTTATTTATGGCCAATTGTTTCAATGACAAAGTGTTTTTCAAGTCGGAAATGTCCTTTTTATAGCCATCTAACACTTTGTTAAAAGCATTTAACTCTTTGCGAGTAGATTGACAGTTTTGAATAGCACTATCACGTGAAATTCGGAGTTGTTTATTCTCCTCTGTCAATCTATCACAAGTCCCACAGTATTTATCACTCATGACATCAGTGCTAGATTCAGAACTTACAGGTTTTGGCGGTTCGGTCATGGCCATCAAAGCAAAATGAGCTTCCTTTCCAGTGAAAAACTTTGAGTAATCAATCTTGGTGAAAGCATCATCAGCTATGCACGACTTCCTCGTCATCAAAAAGTCAGCTTCTGCCAGCAACTGGTCAATATCATCATCCAAAGAATCAACACTTCCCTCTGTGTCTGATTCGCTCTCAGAATCTGAATACACCGATCTACTCTCTTCGAGAACATCAGAAACTGAATCAATTACCATCCCAGAACTCTTCTCCTCAGCCTTAACCTCAACAGGTTCATTCTCCACTTCCATCTCAGTCTCAGAATCATCACTTTCACTCTCCTCAGTTTCTTTCTTCTCATCAACTACCACCGACTCTTCCAAATCAACCTGATAAGCAACACATGCCACATTCCCACCAGTAGTTACTTCCTCAACTCCTATTTGCATACCCGACCAGTCAAACCTCTCATCCTGTTGAGTCACCAAAGCTTGGTTCTGACTCGCATTCTGTTGAGTCTCAGTAGGTGTAGTGATAGGTACAACTGTTCGGTTTGGGTGATTAGGAGATTGGTTTTGAATCTGGTGTTGAGTGTTTGGTTGTCTGTTTTGATTGTTAAAGTTTCGGTTCTGGTAGTTGTTGTTGTTTTGGTAAGAAACTTGGTTCTGTTGACGGTTCTGGTAATTTGCATTGAAAGGGTTTCGATTACCTTGTTTAGGTGGCTGGGTGCATTCCCTTTTGAAGTGTCCTTTCTCTCCACAATTAAAACATGTAACCTTCTCCTTGTTAAAACCATAGGTTGTGTTGGGAGAAGTTGCCAAGTCAGTCCTTCCAGTTTTCTCAATGAACTCTGTTGCTCTCCTCATTATACTCGCAAAAGCCCATTGAATGTCAATGAGTTCCATCTCTTCCTTGTCTATTTGTGCGTAGTCTTCGTTGGTCAAGTTGTTGTTCCCAATCTGACTAGCAACCAAACCATTGTAGGATGAAACCATTGCTGAGACTAATGCAATGTGCTGCTGAGCAACCTCCACAGTCACATTTCCTAAGTTGGATGTATCCAAAACCACCGGTTGTTTATGTTGAGTAACTTGGTTTGATGGTTGTTGTGTTTGGTTAGCAGTGTAAAAACTAGCTTGTTGCATTGGAGAGATTGGTGAAATGTAGGAACTATATTGTGGTGGTGTGTATGATGGTTGTGAGTAGTAATTGTATTGTGGTGGTGTGTAGTTGGTGGTTGGTTTTGATGAATCCATGACATTGGAAATACATGCAACATGTGGTGCAATGCTTCCAGAGCTCGAGTTTCCAGCTGAAACTGAAGTACCTCCAAAATACAGACTTGGATTCTGAGGAATTTGTGACCTCATAGCTTTCCTCCTATCCTCCAGCTCTTTGTTCTCCAGCTTCTCAATAAACTCTGAAATGGTCCAGAATTGATAAGCATCCTTCTCTCTGAGTACCTCCACATGCTGATCCCATTGTGGTGGTAAAGCATCTGCAAACTTATCCACCTGCTTAGTCATTGGAATCTGTACACCATAGCTAGACAATTCAGACAATAAATGCATATATCTCGGAGTTAGTTCTTTCAAAGTTTCATTATTAATGAAAGAAAAATTATCAAACTCTTTAACCAATTCCTCCATTCTCAAACTCCTAGTCTTCTCGTTACCATCATGCTTCCTCTTCAGCTTATCCCAAAGCTGCTTTGACGTAGTACATGTCCCAAACTGATGCAACAGGTCACTTGTGATTGCCTGTGTCAGTTGAGAGAACGCCTTCTTCTCCACCACGTATTTCTTCTTTTCATCCTCAGTCAAGCTCTCCAGAGGAATCAACTCACCGGTATTCTCCAGAATCGGTGCTGTATATCCTTTGACGATCATGCTCCATGCCTCAGCTCCTTCAACTCCCATGCCTTCCAGATGGATCTTGAACATGGTGTGCCACTGGTTATACTCTTGCATATCCATGAGCTTCGGTGGCCGAGTTCCACTACCTGTAGACAAATCCTTAATCAAAGTAGAGATAGCATTAGTGGTTTGAGTATTTACCGCCGCTGCAGCTACTCCCCAGTAATCTGATTGTAATGCCGGATGTGCTACATTCTGAGGCATCGTGCTCGTTGTTGTCATGTAGTTATGTGGTTGTGAGGATTGCGTGTTCGTCTTTTGAGCTGACACTGTCCATGGGTCCATTGTCTGCTGTTGTGGTTGTGTTGGTGCTGATCCCGAAGTAGTTTGAAAACGCCACATGATCACAATCTGAAAATCTCAACATTTAGAAAAATTTTTCAACAAAAATCTTAGGTTCGCCCAAAAACTAGTACGTTCGTCCAAACTGTCACACTCTCGTCCCTTCTATCTCACTTTCGTCCAAACAGTGTCAACCGAAGGTATAAATGACCAGAATGTAACCAAAGACTAAACACTATTCCACTTTCGCCCAAGTTAGAACGGTCGAAGGTGGAATTTTCACCCGAATGTGAAAAATTTCAACAAGATTTTCAGGTTCGTCCACTCAAAAACTCAGGTTCGCCCACTTTTATGCACGTTCGACCACAACTCTCAGTCCAGGTTCCAGGTTCGCCCAAAACAGTCAGATTTCATTTTTGAAAAACGGTTATTGTTTGAAAAACGGTTATTTTGATCTCAGATTTTCAAAAGTTCATGGATTTGTATGATCTCAATCAGGTTATGTTTCGGATTTGATTTGGAACAACTTTAAGTCTTGGAAAACTTGAATTTGACCACAAATTCACCTTTAAATCGATCAAAAACTATGTTTTTAAGAGTTTTTGTAAAAACAGATGATAATTTGTCTAAAACATGTTCAAATCAGCTCTGATCTTATCAAATTTGTTGTTGTATGATCCTCTAGGCTCTGATACCACTTTGTGAGCGTTGGATTTTATCTAAAACAGGATTATATGATCATACAAGTCACAAATCTAGGTGCGGAAACCCTAGATCTGAACAAATTGATAAGATACAAATCACGACACAATCAAGATCATTTTCAATATCATTTTCATAGATTAACTTCAATCAATAAGCATTTACAAACTGTTTATGTTAATCTAGAATCACACAGATAACCTCTCAAAAACACTCCTAAACCTGATCTGAACCTGGACACAAATGACAACTCTCTTACATAATCAAAAACTCAAAATCTATATATAGGCACTGCACATTCGCCCCTTAGAGAAGCTTTGAATCTTCAAGATGAAAAGACTGATCCTAGAGAGCTAAGCTTTATGGAACAACGAAAGTGCTTTCTAAGGATGAAGTACAATGGGCCGATTAAAGATGGCTCATTGCACAAGGGAAAGCTGTGTCCACAGTTCAAATACTTGGCACATGTGTTGATACACGTATTTGGTTCAGCTGCTGGAGGATATGATTTGATGCGAAAGAGTATTAGCTCGATGATGGTAGCACTGGTATTGAACAAACCGTTCAACGTATCAGGGATGCTGATGGAACATTTGTTGGAGCCTGTGAATGGCACGAGGAATCTGAAGTTTTTGTTATATCCTCGATTCCTCCAGATGGTGTTTGATCATAAATACAAAGAGTTGAAGAGGGATCCTAAGCACATTGTCATTCAAGAACATATGTCAATCAATACAATGGCTAGGATGAAAGCTTACAAAGGCCTGTCAGTGAATGAACGTCCACCTGTTAGATGTTTATTTGGACATTTAGCAAGGATTGACTATACGGATCTAGGTGAAGGGCTAGTGAGGCATGCTAACAGTGATTCAGATCAAGATAATCCATTACATCCTGTTGATCCAGATGCGAAGCGTATGCGACAGGTTGTTAATGTTGGAGCAAAAAGTGGAAAGGGAAAGGAGAAAGAGATCAGATTAGAGGTTGTTCCTGAACCTGCTAAGAAGAAGAGTACACCGAGAAGAAACAAGACAATGGCTAAAAAGGGATTGCACATAGTGGATGAGGCGTCGATTGATTCTGAAGAGACGCAAGAAGATGAACACTGGGATTCTGAAACTGAAACGTTGAAGACTACCACGCCCAAGGCCACTGTGGCTGGTGAGTCTGTCAGTTTGAACAGATCGGTTGAAGAGCAGAGAATGAAGAGTCCTATTCGTTTGGACGAAGAGGATGAAGATTTAGGTCTGGGAACAGAAGACTTTCCTAGTTCGCCAGTTCAGGGGGAGAAACCGAAGATACCCCAATACAAGAAGAAAGAAAAGTTTGTAAGACCTGCAGAAAAGAGAGCTAGAGAGATAGAGACACTGATAGCAGGAAAGAAGTTACCACCTGTTACTAGCTCAAAATCTCCAGTTGCTGCTCCAGCCTCAAAGAAGCAGAAAACCACTACAACTTCAGGTACAGAACAGGAAGCTGATTTACCTGTTGATGCATTCAATGAAGCACTAGATAATGTACTGAAGAAGATAAAGAAGGGTAAATTGCCAAAGGTTGCTGAAGACTCCAAGAAAAAGGTTACAGTGGATAGTGATGTGATGGTACTGTTAACCAGAGACTTGCTGAAATGATGAAGTTGATAAAGAAGCAGCAGACTGAGATTGCCCAACTGAGACAAAACGACTCAAAGATGCTTGATGTAGTTGTTTCAACACATGAGAATAATGAAGAGTTGAAACAGAAGATCAAAAAGTTGCAGAAGAATAATAAAAAGTTATTGAAACATGAGCAGAGAAACACCAGACGAATTATAGCTTTGAAAGATGAAAATAAGAAGCTGAAAGAGAGTAACAAAAACATGGATAATCTGATCAACGATTTATACTCTCGAGCTCCTCAGCTGAAAGAAGGTGAAGAAGATAAAGAGCGGGAAGAGGAGCAAGTTGATTTTGAACTATCTGATGAGGATGAGGAGGATGATGCAGATCTTGATGAAGATGCTGGTAAAGCTCCTAAGAAGAAGAAGAATGATGATGATGATGGTTCAGATGATGGGTCTGGTGATGATAACAGTTCTGCATCTGATGATGATGATGATGATGACAATGATGATGATGATACAGATAGATTCAAGTATGAGAAGAGAGAATTTGGAGAAGGTGAATAATCTAGTTCGAAAGCCCTTGGAGGATCAGTAGATGATGATACGATCTTTTGGAACGAAAAGCTGAAGTCTATGTCAGAAGAAGACAAACAGATGTATCGTCAGATGCTCACTGATAGAGTCTGAACGATTGACATGACTAGCAGATTTTCTGAGATCTTTGAATCTCGTGACAGGATGTTTGAACTAGAATACAATGATCCAGATTTGGAAGATGGTGAAGTCTCGGCGGCAATGGCAAACGAGATCTTTGAAGGTCTGGCGAAACAGGTTGGCAAAACTGTTGAAGAATTATTAGCTGATAACCAGATTCCTGATCTGACTGAAAAGGAAGCTGGAGATCATTCTGATGATCGTGATATACCTGGTTTCGAGGACATAGAAGTTGAGGATGTGACGAGTGAAGAGTGTCCAGAATATTTCAAAAGAGACAAGAATTCTGGATTTACTGCTTTCACTGATGAGTTGTTAAAGGAAGCTGAGAGACGTGCAAGAGAGAAAAGTGATATGTTTGTTGATGAGATTTTCAGAGGGCATGATAAACCGTTTATAAATTCCACAACGACATGTTCAAAGGAAAAGCGTTGGGATGGAAGTTTATAAAGCAACTGAAATGTGTAGCAGTGAAGTGGGAGAAGGGGATCCTATACTTTGATAGATTCCATGATTTGAAGACTCTCCCATATTGGGCAATTTGTGACATTTGTCGACACAAGATGACTGGAACGACAAATGGTCAGATTGCATACTTTGCTGAGAAGATGACCAGAGAGAGCAGGACGAGGTGGAATCTCTTTGAACCTCAATATCCTAAAAGGATTGTTAACAAGAAGACTATTGATGATATTACCGGTTTGCCCAAGGTGACTTTAAAGTACAAACCACCAAAAGTGTTGAGGCACATTCCATTGCTGCAGATTCCTCAACATTTCGCCAAAGACTTTATCTGGTGGTACTACGACTGGAAGATTGCAGAAGCTGTTATAGTTTTGAAGGATGGAGATAAGAGTTTCAAGAAAATACATATTTTTGATCCCATGTGGTTAGTGAATTGCTAACATGAGGACATCATAATGTTGTATTACAATCCTATCTTCAGCGATGTTAAGGATGCTGAACAGGCTAGTAAATATCAGCGAGTGGTATTCTTGTGTTTTGCTCATGATATCAATGCCGGATGCGACTATGACAAAAAGCTCGGCAAGTTTGTTAAAGCTCAAGAGATTCCTGAAGCGAAAAAGAAAAAGCCGAAGCAAGTGTTTGAGAAGGTGATGACATTGGAACAGAAGAAACTTTTGAGGATCAAGCTGATGAACAAAAGAATGGATGAGGAACGAAGAGTTAAACAATCCAAGCAATAGTCGAGTGGGAGTTTGTAGATGCATTTATGCGACTAATGCTTTGGATTTACAATAAACACATGTTAATATGATTTGTCGAGTGGGCGAAGGAGGTTTTATGTGTGCGAAGGAATGTTTTCAAGGGTGCGAAGGAAGATAATTCATACGAAGGAGAGACAGGAGGCGAAGGAAGATTTTGTTTGTTATGTATTGCTTCATTCGACCAGGCTGTTTGGTCGAATGTGCTCGTTCGCACTAACACTGTGGCCGAACGTCCAGCCTATAAATAGGTCAAGCTGATTTTTTAATGCAGTTTGAGTCATTATTATTCCCTCCAAGTCCAGTGTGTCTCTCTAGTGTTTTGTTAAACTTAATTCACGTTGTGTCCTTCATGTTTTGATCAAATTAACGTGTAATTGAGTCTTGATTATTAATGAGAAAAGCTTTGAATGATGATTTGTTTGTTTTGATCTGATTGATTATCATTTTGTGATTGGTTTAGGGTTTCCGCACCTAAATCAAACTTGTTTGATCATTTCTTTGTAGATTTATCGATCCTTTTAGCACGTACAGACTTAACAACAAGTTTTGGAAAAACCTTTTGTTTATCATTAGTTGTGTTCACCATAGGTATCTTCAGCTTTTTCTCCATGGCAATCCGGTTTCGATTATCATAGACAATTGGATGATCTTCCCTCTTTTGATTATAGCGATTTTGGTTAAAAAATTGTTGCGTTTGAGGGAATGAGCGTTGTTGTGAATACTATTGTCTATGATTATCAACTGGATTCCTCAAATTCTTTTCTCTCTCAACCTCGTGGCTCTTATGTCTTACATATGGGCAGTGAGCAAGTAAATGCCCTCTCTCCCCACATTTAAAACATGCACGGTATTCTTCAAACAAATTCCTAGCATTAGGTTTCGCGAAAGTTTTAACCGGGTGTTGATCATTAAAACACTTACTTCTTAAACTCTCAGGAGCGGGCTCCTTTGACTAAGCCAGTTCAAAAAATCCGTTGACCTTCTCTTTAGTCTTAATGAATTCAGAAACATGAACCTTTGGTTGTGAAGAATTATCACCATACAGTCTGCGAATCAGTTCTGGAGGAATATCATTGGTCCGTTCATGTTTCGGGAACCAAATAGTACTCTCCTGCCAGATTTTATCAATTTTGGAATAATTGACAAACTGTATAGGTTAATCTTCATCTGCAATTATCTTATCGGATCCTTCCATCCGATAGAAAACTTTAACTGGTTTGTCAACCGGTTCATTTTTCTCAACATTCTTAACTGATTGATTCATTTTGTTTACATTTTTCTGAGGAGGAGAAACCTGAGATGGTGAGATTATCTCATTTGTTCTAATATGATTTTCCAAAGGAATATCATCAGATTTCTTATGTTCCTCTTCTTTAGTATCTGAATCAACAGTTACTGCAAATCACTCCTTCATCATTCAATCCAAGTATCGGTCTTACATCGGAGTTTGGATCGCCAATACTAGAAGTATTTGATTCATTGTCCGATGAAGAATCCGATTTCACTGAACTCTCAGGTGTTACTGAATTCAAATTGTGATTTTGAAATAACACTAGAGGAGGAACAGCCTTATATTTGGCATCATTGCATTGTGATGGTTCTTCAACAATGTGGTCAAAAACATATGGCACATGTTTATAACTCTCTAACTTCTTGTTCACTTTTTCAGCAAAACACTTGATTTTAGCCATTTCAAGTTTTGTTTCCTAAATTTCATTTATGTAATTGTTAATGGCAATTTGTTTCAAAGATAAAGTTTTTGTCAATTCTGAAACATCCTTTTTATATCCTTCAAGTGTTTTGTTGAAATCATGTCCATCCTTACGATAGGATTGAATAACTATTTTAGCACTCTCAAGCTGATGCCTAAGTTGCTTAACTTCGTCATTTAATCTATCACAAGTTCCACAATATGGATTTTCGCTATTAGTAGAGTTAGGACTTACCGGTCTCGGTGGATCTGTTATGGCCATCAGTGCAAAATGAGCTTCCTTCCCAGCAAAGAACTTTGAGTAGTCAGTCTTGGTGAAAGCATCAAAAACCATGCACGATTTCTTCGTCATCAGAAAGTCGTCTACAGCTAGCAACTGATCAATATCAACATCCAATGAATTAACACTAGTTTCAGAATCAGATTCACTTTCTGAATCTGAATATACAGATTCCGGTTCATCAGAGACATTAGCAACGAAATTGATAATAGTCCCCGAAACCGTTTTAGTAACCGGTTCATCTGTAACACCCCAACCGATGGCGGAAACATCGGGATGTCACGTATTGATGATTGTTTCAGTAGCACATGGTATATATATTGAAATTTTAAATAATTTATTGATAACATAAATACCAAATGAAAAGATGTCTAGAAATCCCAAAATGCATAACATCAACTAAAGCAAATAACTTCAAATAACTTCATAGAATTCCTCATTCATACTCTAAGCCTCAGCTTCATTGTTACCTGAAACATGTTAATTTTGAAAATATTTTTGGGTCAACAAAAGTTGGTGAGAATTACATAGGTTTTGATAATTGAATAAAACTTGTACAATTCAAGTGTCATGGCAAGTCTAGTCCATATGTGAAAACATACTATCAGGTAAATCGAGTGCATAATCAACCCTTGTGACTAGAATATTGTGGTCCATCCCATACGCTCATTGTTCACTCGATTATGTTATGCGATAACAATCACCCACGCTACCTATGTAGGAGGTTGACGTATCCGGGTGGGATTGTCAGTCCAATAGATCTATCATTGTATACCGTCGACTGATCAATGTTAATGATTATGCTAGACTATTGTGCTTACCCTAGTCATGTTTAAGACATAATGCAACATAGAATAACACATAGACACTTTATGATTGAATTGTAGATAGAATGTTGTAACATGTTTCACCCCAAAAATAGTGAAATAGAAAAGGGGCTATGTAAAACTCACCTTAGCAAAATGTTAAGTCTCGTGAAAATAGAATAAGTGTAGCCCAACGATGCCAAGTATTACCCTATATTTAGGTAATAAATAAGTCTAAGTCTTTCTAGTCTACAAATGTTTCCTAGGGTTTCGAATTTGGGGTTAGGTATTCGTGGGATTATTAATTAAATTGTTTAATAAATAAAAGAAATTCGATAAATAAATAAACAAAAGTCTTTTTGTAGACTTTTGATTAAGGGTGATCACGTTAATAGGTTTTAAGTATGAAAATAATTTTTATAAAATTATTTTCTTAAAAATAGAATATTTAGTCTATTTATTTCTATTTTGCCAAAATATAACTTTAATCTCTAAAAATATTAAAATTAAAGAATTTTTAAATTAAAATTTGTATTTCTGTTCTAAATGGACAGAAATAATTTATATAAAATTTTGGTGCAAAAATACTGAAAAATGAATTTATTATGATTAATTTATGATTAAAATAACAAAAATCGATTAAAAATATTAAATAAATGATTTTTCAGAAATAAAAATCATTTCTGGAATGTTTATTGTTCTAAAAGTTTAGGATAATTTTTGTGGAATTTTATAAAATCGTTTTGATATTTTTATAGAATTTTATAATTATAATACAATAAACTTGTAATATTTATTATATATAATAAATAAATAATTTTTGGAAAACTAAAAATTGTATGATAAACTTTTCTATTAGAACATCATAAAATAATTTTTGTGGAATTTATAAAGCATGTTTAGTATTTTAAAACTATTTTTAAAAATAAAATGAATATATAAGTTTAAAGGGTTTTAAAAAAAAGTTTGTATGTGCTATGGTTCGAACCCGCGTCAAACCCGGGTCGGGGTTTTAAATCACAAGCCCAGACCAGTTGGTCTGGACCCTGAGAACGAATATTCTTGGTTTGAAATTAATTACATATGTTATCTAATCTGTTTTCAATAATATCAATAAAAAGAAGCACATGACAGGACTCGAACCCTGGCCTAGGCCGGTTCAATGTTTTAGTGAAAAGGAGCCACACCAACTGATCTGTTGATCAGTTGGTGATGAATATGGTTCTGTATTACATAAATACCAAGGTCTGCAGATTCAATTATTCCCAACTTAAAGCGTCGAGCCCTAGCTTTTCAATAATCAAGATTGACGAACAATAACCCGATTATTCATGGGGTTATAGTTGTCAGGGGGCCGATGAACAAAACCAAACAATAACGAAAAAGTCAAACAGATTCACGTGTGATCTTGAGCAGTCAACGAAAAAGTCAAACGCGAACCCAAGAAGATCAAAATGAGGTTTACAGAAGAAATTGAGAGTAGGGAAAGAGGGTCCAATTTATAGTACAATGCTCGTGTGTTTCGAATTGGAAGTTTGACCCGTGGTAAATGCTATGACGTGTAATTGGTACGATTTAGGTAAGAATTGATGGTGATTAAGCGTGTATAATACGCGTGTTAGTCAATCAATTACGAAGTTTACCATATCTGGGATTAAAAACGCGGTATGAAGTTTGAATTTGAAAGATAATCATCGCAGTTGACTTCTCATAAGTCAGCTGCACTTTTAAACGTGTTATAAATATTTATACATCAGAAGTTTAATACCAAGACAAGTAGTAGACCAGCTGGTTTAGGTTGTGTGTGTGATGGACCGGCCATGGGCACGGGTTCGAACCCCGGCCCAGGCATTTATTTTTTAACAATTATTACACCAATATAAAGATAATATATGCTTATAGTATGGTACTAGGAGTCCAAAAGTGTCACGAAACATTTTTTAAAAGGGACGATAATGATAAAAATTCGACGTTTTATTAATAATTGTCGTAACGTACATAGAATTTAATGCGAAATGTTACAGTCTCCCCTACTTTTAGGAACTTCGTCCCGAAGTTGGAGTTGGAGAGTCTGGTGGGAAAAGGTGTGGGTACTTAGACTTCATCTGGTCCTTGCGTTCCCAAGTGAACTCTGGACCTCGCTTAGATTCCCAACGAACCTTAACGATCGGAATGCGACTGCGCTTGAGTTTCTTGACTCCAGTATCCACGATCTCAACGGGTTTCTCGATAATGTGCATATTTTCATCGATTTGCACATCTTCAAGAAGGACATGGAGGTTCTCATCTGCTAAGCATTTCTTGAGATTCGAAACGTGAAAAGTTGGGTGAACATTGCTTAACTCAGGTGGAAGATCAAGTTTGTAAGCCACTTTTCCAATCCTGTCAAGCACTTTGAATGGGCCTACGTATCGAGGAGCTAGTTTTCCCTTTCTACCGAAGCGAATTACTCCCTTCCAAGGGGATACCTTAAGAAGTACAAGGTCCCCGACTTGAAATTCCAAGGGTTTTGACGTTTATCAGCATAGCTCTTCTGTCGACTTCTAGCCTTGAGAAGATTATCCTGGATGAGTTGGTATTTATCTGTGGTTTCCTGGATCAGTTCAGGTCCAGTGATCTGGGCTTCACCAACCTCAGTCCAACAGACAGGTGAAGGACACTTACGACCATAGAGTGCCTCGAAAGAAGCCATGTTAATGCTGGCATGATAACTGTTGTTGTATGAAAACTCGACCAAGGGAAGATGAGAATCCCATGCGCCAACAAAATCGATGACACATGCCTTGAGCATATCCTCAAGTGTCTGGATAGTTCGTTCGGTCTGACCATCAGTTTGAGGGTGATAAGCAGTACCCAGGTTTAACTTGGTACCCAAAGCATCTTGTAAAGAATCCCAAAAGTGAGAGGTGAAACGACCATCACGATAAGAGATAATCTCCAAAGGTATACCATGGCGACATACAATTTCACTCACGTACATCTTCGCTAACCTTTCCACAGAATATTTCTCACGAATAGGTAAGAAATGGGCTGACTTGGTTAGAGGGTCAACGATTACCCAAATGTTGTCAAAACCTTTGGGTGTACGAGGGAGTTTAGTGATGAAGTCCATTGCTATGCTCTCCCATTTCCATACAGGAATTTCTGGTTGTTCAAGCATACCAGATGGTCGTTGATGTTCAGCCTTGACCTTTGAACAAGTAAGGCACTTTACAACGAAAAGAGCGATATCTTTCTTCATACCAGGCCACCAATACGAATAATGAAGATCTTGGTACATCTTGTCAGCTCCAGGATGAATAGAATAACGAGATTTATGAGCCTCGTTCATAAGGAAAGTACGAAGATCATCACGGTCAGGAATCCAAAGTCGATTGAGAAAATAAAGTAGACCATCAGGTTTGGTTTCAAGTTGAGTCTCAGCACCACAAGACATTTCCTCGTACATGTTACCTTGGGTGACTGAAGTATGTTGAGCCTGGAGAATACGATCCTGAAGATCAGTACGAACTCTCGCACAATGAAGTTTGATGCGCTCTTTACGACTGAGTGCGTCAGCCACAACATTCGCTTTGCCAGGATGGTAGCGAATCTCGCAATCATAGTCGTTAAGTAACTCAACCCAACGTCGTTGCCTCATGTTAAGATTTTTCTGGTCGAAGACATGTTGGAGACTTTTGTGGTCCGTGAAAACCACACCTTTGGTTCCATAAAGATAGTGTCTCCAAATCTTAAGAGTAAAGACGACGGCACCCAATTCAAGATCATGGGTGGTATAATTCTTTTCGTAGGTCTTGAGCTGTCTAGACGCATAAGCAATGACCTTGCCTCGTTGCATGAGAACACAACCAAGACCTTGGTTTGATGCATCACAATAGACCACGAAATCATCATTACCATCAGGTAGAGACAGGATGGGAGCTTCACAAAGTTTCAGCTTAAGAGTCTCAAATGCTTCCTCTTGTTTTGGTCCCCACTCATAAGGTTTACCCTTGTGAGTTAAGGCAGTGAGAGGAACAGCGATCTTGGAGAAGTTGGCAATGAATTGACGATAAAAACCAGCCAAACCAAGGAAGGAACGTACTTCTGTTGGAGTTTTAGGAACACTCCAATCTTTGACAGCTTTGATCTTCGCGGGATCAACATGAATTCCGTTCTCATTGATGACGTGTCCTAAAAATTGAACTTCCTTAAGCCAAAATTCACATTTCGAGAACTTGGCATACAGTTGTTCTTTCTTTAGGAAACCCAAGATTGAATGAAGATGTTGTTCGTTATCGGATTTTGATTTTGAGTAAATCAAGATGTCGTCAATGAAGACGATCACGAATTTGTCAAGGTAGGGTCTACAAACCCGATTCATTAGATCCATAAACACTGCGGGAGCGTTGGTCAATCCGAACGACATGACCATGAATTCGTAATGACCATAACGTGTACAAAAGGCTGCCTTGGGAATGTCTTCTTCGTGAACTCTAAGCTGATGATAACCAGAACGAAGATCAATCTTCGAGAAATGGGTTGCTCCTTGAAGTTGATCGAAAAGATCGTCAATCCTAGGCAAGGGATAACGATTCTTGATGGTGAGTTTGTTGAGTTCACGATAGTCGATACACATCCTGAGAGATCCATCTTTCTTCTTGACGAACAATACAGGGGCTCACCATGGAGAAGAACTGGGGCGAATGAAACCTTTATCAGAAAGTTCCTGCAGTTGACTAGCAAGTTCTTGCATCTCAGAGGGTGCAAGACAATAAGGAGCTTTGGAAACAGGATTTGCACCAGGAACAAGGTCGATCCTAAATTCAACTTGTCGAGCAGGAGGCAAACCAGGTAAATCCTCTGGAAAGACTTCAGGATAGTCCCGAATGATTGGGATGTCTTGGATACATTTGCCCTTGTCTTTCTTTTCTATCACGTTAGCCAAGAAAGCTATATACCCCTTTCGTAAGTATTTTTGAGCAGTAGTACAAGACATAAGTTTAAGCTCACCACAAGGCTTCTAACCATAGATCTTCAAAATATCACCAGATTCGAGAGGAATGCGAATAACTTTCTCAAAGCATAGGATTTCAGCACGATGGGTTGTCAACCAATCCATGCCTACTATGACATCAAAGCTTCCAAGATGCATAGGAATGAGATCGATAGAGAAAGTATGTTCATCAAGGTTCAACACACAGTTACGTATAATAGAATCGATCGAGATAGACTTCCCATTAGCTACCTCTACCACTAAGGGTTCCTCTAGGTTAGTTTGGGGTACGCTAAGTAAGGGTTCAAACTTTAGTGATACAAATGACTTATCAGTACCCGAATCAAATAATATAGAAGCATAGTGGTTATTAACGAGAAACGTACCATTAACTACCTCGTTGTTGTCGCGGGCCTGATTAGCATTGAGTTTGTATGCGCGACCCCGAGCACCTTGGTTCTTGTTGCGGTTCTGGTTTTGATTGCGGTTTTGGTTCTGGTTCTGGTTTTGGTTACGATTGGGGCAGGCATTGATATAGTGGTCTGGGCTGCCACACTCGTAACACTGACCACGAGCAGGCCTGTTGTTTTGTTGGTTGGGAGCTGGGGCATTTCTGCCTGGGTTATTTTGGGCAGCAGGGCCGTTAGTAGGATCAGCTCGACAAATGTTCACAAGGTGACCATACCTTTGACAATTAGTGCAAAAACGACATGGCACCTGAGCTGGGTGATGGTATTTGCAAGTGTTGCACAAGGGGTGAGGTCCGGTGTATGGCTTCTTATTGGGTGCGGGGGTGGCAACCACTGTAAAGTTTCGGGCCTTACGTTTCTTGTTAACAGAGTGTTCAGTCTTAATCTCCTTAGCCGGCTCTGGTGTAGCTTTGTTCACATCTTTTTTAGCACCTTTGCGAAACATAGTACCATTCTTCACGTGGTTGTCATTCAGTGTAGCCGCTAAACGTTTGGCTTCTTCCAAGGTGGCAGGATTCCTTCCCCATACCGTGTCCTGAATTTGCATAGGTAGACCACCGATATACTTCTCGATGGCTACAGATAGGGGAGTGACCTTATGGGACAACAATAAACTGAGCTCATGGAAGCGGGTATTATAAGCAAGGTTTTCCCCACTATCCTGAGCAAGGGTGTGGAACTTGTAACACCCCAACCGATGGCGGAAACATCGGGATGTCACGTAATGATGATTGTTCAGTAGCTCATGGTAGTTAATAAGTTTCAATAAATGATTACATACAATTTGTTCTAAGAATTTGTACAATAATTTGAATAAAACTATGCACACATCTTCAAGCATTCAATCAAATCTTCAAGCAAGTAGAACCTGAAACATGTTAAGTTGAAAATATTTTTGGGTCAACAAAAGTTGGTGAGAATTACATAGGTTTTGATAATTGAATAAAATTGTTGTGCAATTCATGTGTCATGGCTATCTAGTCCATATGCGAAAACATACTAGAAGTAAATCGAGTGCATAATCAACCTTGTTGACTGTTGAATTATGGTACATCCCATACGCTCATGGTTCACTCGTTTATATTGCAGTAACAAACACCCACGTAACCTTTGTAGGAGGCACGTATCCGGGTGGGATTGTCAGTCCAATAGATCTATCAATGTATACCGTTTGGTTGATGAATGTTTATGCTAGAATTGTGCTTACCCTAGTCATGTTCAAGACATAATGCAACATAGAAAATACACATAGACACATTGATGATTGAATTGCATGAATAATGTTGTAACATGTTTCACCCCAAAAATGGTGATAAACAGAAAAGGGGCTATGTAAATCCCACCTTAGCAAAATGTTGTATTTGTTGATAAATAGAATAGTGTGTTGCCCAAATATGTCAAGTATCACCCTATAATAAAGTAATAAATATATCTAAGTCTATCAAGTCTACAAATGTATAAGTTTCTAGGGCTTCGAATTGGGGATAAATGCTTGTTTGATTAATATGAAAATTGTTTGATAAATGAGAGAATATTAGTAAATAAATAACCAAAAATCTTTTATAAGAATTTTAATTTAAGATGGTCACAATAATGTGTTTAAAGTATAAAAATAATTTTTATAAAATTATTTTCTTTAAAATAAAATATTAATTCTATTTATAACAATTTGTCAAAATTTAACTTTAATATTTAAAAAATACAAAAGTTAAAGAATTATTAGTTTAAAATTCATATTTCTGTTCTAAATATTCAAAAATAATTTGTATAAAATTTTGGTTCAAAAATACCAAAAAGTGAATTTATTATGATTTAATTATGATTAAAACTAACAAAAATTGATTAAAAATATTAAATAAATGATTTATCAGAAATAAAAATCATTTCTAAAAAGTTTAATGTGATAAAAACTTAGAATAAAATTTATGGAAATTTATGAATTTGTTTTGATATTTAAATGGAATTTTATAAATATAATAGAATAAAATTGATTTATTTATTAAATATATTAAATAAATAAATTTTTTAAAACTAAAAATTGTAAGTTGAACTATTACATTAGATTAACTCAAGATAATTTTTGTAGTATTTTTAAAAGTGTTTTAGTATTTTAAAATGAATTTATAAAATTATAGGTATTATGTATATATAGTTGAAAAAGAAAAACAAAACAACAAAAAGATTTGTCAAACCCGGGACTCGAACCCGGAACCTGATGGGTGGAAGGGCGTGCCCAGACCAGTTGGTCGGGGTGTTAGTTTGTTAATAAGTTTAGGCTCTGATTATATTTATACAATACTTGAAACAATAAAAATCCCCAAATCATCATCTTACGAGCCCTAGATTTGCAATCAAACGATTTACACAACATTAACCCAATTAACCTTAGGGTTAATGTTGTGTAGATGCTGAATGATAAAACCCACAACAAGAATTAAACTTACAAACACGTTTGCTAACAGATTGCTTGGTCAAGGCTCGGGTCAAAAGATACGAATAAAAATCCAAGAACAGCGGATCATTAAGGAGAATTGGGGATTGGGAAAGGTGTATGAGCGAATTGTGATGGTTTGTGAACATCCAATTTATAGGGAACGAGTCTGAATTGTTAATTTGGCATAGTTGACCTCGCTTTAATGTTTGACGCGTCATATGACAATAATTGGTATGTATTAAACGCTAATTGAACGTGTAATGATAATTGATAGGCCGTTAATCACGAATCAATGGTCAAAATAGGGTTAATATGCGTTAATTAGTCCAATTAAATTGGTCAAAAAAAGAAGAGAAAGAAAAAATAAAAAAATAAAAAAAGGAAACCTGCTGCTGCTGTTCGTTGTAAGGGAAGGAAAAAAGGAGAAATGAAAGTGTGCTTATATACTTTTAAAGTTGGGTTAAAATCAAATAAAGGGTTTGGAGCAGGTGGTTAATGCGCGTGTCTTGTCTGTGGTGTGATCCCGGTTCGAATCTCGGCGGGGACACAAATTTTTTTTTTAAACGGTAAAGAGGGAAGGAGGGGTGGTTAGCTGTTGGGCCGGGTTTTATTCTGTTCTGGGCTTGGGCTTATATTTCTGGGCTACAACTTTCCAAGGAGGAGGGGGGGTTTGGGCTTAGGTTATGGTATTGGTTGTTGGGTTGATGGCTAACATAAGTTTTTTTTTTAAACTGAATTATTTATTTTATAATTATCAAATACATTTGTATATATATATATATATATATATATATATATATAAATTGTGAGTTAGGATAATGGTGACCTAGGCACACTATGAATAAAAAAAAATAATATAAGTATTTTCGTTTGAAAATTTTGCGATGTTACAGAACTCGTCCTCTAATTTCTTAACCTCGTTACGGGGACAAAACTCAGCTTTCATTATCTCCTTGACTTGATCCCAGGTCATAGCAAGTGCAACTTCAGCTCCGCGGGTGCGCTTTTCCTCATTCCACCAAGTGAGTGCTCGTTTGTGAAGAACACTCATAGCATAACGGACCTTAAAGTTATCGGGACACTCACTGTTAATGAAGGTATTCTCAATACCCTCGAACCATTGTAGGAGACCAGTAGCTCCTTCATCTCCACTGAACTTAGGGGGATTACAGGTATTAAAGTGTTTGAGAGTGCAGGCTGAGAGACCATTCCCGTTTCCATTCCCGTTCCCATTGTGGTTTCCATTGCCGTTTCCATTTCCATTGCCATTTCCATTCATTTGGATGACTTGAGCCAGTAAGTTAGGAACCAGAGTTGCGATCTGTTGCGCCATTTGTTGAGAAATGATCGTAGCCAGTTGGGCATCACCTCCATTGTTGTGGTTAGTGGCGTGGTTATGGTTGTGGTTGTTGCTCCCTTCCACATGATTCCCACCACTATTATTGCGAGTGCTGCGACGTGGAGGCATGATCTGTAAGAGACACAATGAAATGAATGAGGTAATATAAGGAATGTAATCATTTATCCATTAATTAACATGAATAAACGAAAACGTTGACTTATCAAAGATTCTAGATTCTAATAATATAGTGAAAACATGCTTTAGCCTATAAGTGAACACTCATCCCGAGAATTCCCAGGTAGGCATCCGGGCCCCACGTCTGATTGGGATATATGCGCAATGCCAGCCTAGACAGAAGACTCAAAATACAGGCGTTCACCCTTCTAGATTGCACGTGTTCGTTATTAAAACCTAGAACTTCGACGAGATCTTAAGGTGGTTCAGGCTAAACCTGAGGATTTTGTCCTATTAATCTAATGGTGGATCAGGATTGCAGCAGACGAATAAGAGCAGTCAACTTGTAAAGGCTTAGGGTTGTATAAGGTGTAGGATAGGGATAAGATTAAGGAAGCAATTAGAGTTACAAGTAAGAGAAGCAAGTACTGTTTTAAATCCCTAAGGTTATAGTCTAGATTATTTTTCTAATAACCTAATTCCCTATAACCAAGGCTCTGATACCAGTCTGTAACACCCCAACCGATGGCGGAAACATCGGGATGTCACGTATTGATGATTGTTTCAGTAGCACATGGTATATATATTGAAATTTTAAATAATTTATTGATAACATAAATATCCAAATGAAAAGATGTCTAGAAATCCCAAAATACATAACATCAACTAAAGCAAATAACTTCAAATAACTTCATAGAATTCCTCATGCATACTATAAGCCTCAGCTTCATTGTTACCTGAAACATGTTAATTTTGAAAATATTTTTGGGTCAACAAAAGTTGGTGAGAATTACATAGGTTTTGATAATTGAATAAAACTTGTACAATTCAAGTGTCATGGCAAGTCTAGTCCATATGTGAAAACATACTATCAGGTAAATCGAGTGCATAATCAACCCTTGTGACTAGAATATTGTGGTCCATCCCATACGCTCATGGTTCACTCGATTATGTTATGCGATAACAATCACCCACGCTACCTATGTAGGAGGTACACGTATCCGGGTGGGATTGTCAGTCCAATAGATCTATCATTGTATACCGTCGGCTGATCAATGTTAATGATTATGCTAGAATATTGTGCTTACCCTAGTCATCTTTAAGACATAATTCAACATAGAATAACACATAGACACTTTATGATTGAATTGTAGATAGAATGTTGTAACATGTTTCACCCCAAAAATAGTGAAATAGAAAAGGGCTATGTAAAACTCACCTTAGCAAAATGTTAAGTCTCGTGAAAATAGAATAAGTGTAGCCCAACGATGCCAAGTATTACCCTATATTTAAGGTAATAAATAAGTCTAAGTCTTTCTAGTCTACAAATATTTCCTAGGATTTCGAATTTGGGGATAGGTATTCGTTGGATTATTAATTAAATTGTTGATGTGCTAAAAGTAGTTTAATAAAAATAACTAAATTAAACCTAAAACTAGACACCTAGTAATACTCTAGAGTCTCAAAAACTAAACTACTGACAGGCAAGTGAACCTATCGACTCTAGTAAAGATAAAGTAAGTCCGGATATCGAACCCACAGGACTCTAATGGAAAACGGTAACTAGACTCGAAAACTTATCTAAAACTGAAAGAAAACTATTTATTATTTTAGAGGGGGGTTTTACTAAAAACTAAATTCAAGAAAAATAAAGATTAACTAAATAAACTAAACTGAACTTAAGACGTAAATAGAGCTGAACCAAATTCAAATGATGGTGAGAATACTACCTAGGTTAGAATCCTACTCATGACTGACGAACTTTTATGGTTATGGAACTAGCTATGGAACCGGGATCTTTAGATACTAAACTTACAGGATAAACTAGAGGACCCTCGACCCTTCTCAAGGAGAAACCTAAGGTTACCTATAAGCCGTTAAACTACCGATTGAGAGGTTACCCTTACAGGCTTACCTACTCTGATGATAAAGTACCCGCTAGACAGTCTACCTTACAGCGCGAAAGCCTCACTACACTAAAAGTGCAAGGGGTAACTATAGAAAACCTGACCTGACTCGATACGCAAGTAGCGGTAAGGAAACTAGGAAGATCTTCTTACAAAGCATCTAAATCTAGCAATTTAACACCCTAGACATATCGACAATCCCGCACCTTACAGCTATTGGAATTGGAAGAATACTTAGAACTACCCAATCAACAAAAATCACTCCTATGGAAAACACTAGCAATTTACCATAAACTAGTTGCTAACACAAAGTCCACAACCTAACACGCATTCATACATGAAAGACATTCACAAAAACGCATGTGGAGTAAATAATTATCAACTGAACAAAACTAAGTACGCATCTACACCAGATCAAAAATAATCAAAGTCGTTACTAAATCATCAACCCATAGTCAAAGTTCCAAAAACCATAAAAAACGTTCATTCAATCATGAGTATTCATCATAACCTAAGTAGTAATGAAAATCTAGCCAAGAAACATGTACAAAACAGGAATAAAATCCATTCTAAGTTCAAGAAACATAGTTTGCAATTCAAAAGAACAAAGGAATGAAGAAACCGAATGATTAAAACCCGAATCTCTCAATCCCAATGCTCAAAATCTTGACCCTTCGCCTTTTTCTCACCTCCTAGTGCTCCAGAGCCGCTCCAATATGTCAAAAGTGAAGATAAAAACGATTTATGTTCGTTCTAGGGTTTTTAGAATCGAAATTGGGCCAAAAACCCATTTTTTCACGTTTTTACTCCCGTCACGTAGCGTGACGGGCTTCAGGTGATGTCGTCACGTAGCGTGACCAGCTTCAGGATCAGGAGGGATCCGTCACGTCGCGTGACCAGATGTGCTCTTTCCCGTCACGTAGCGTGACGAGACATAATTTTTCATTTTTTTCTTTTTTCGACTTCCCGATCAACCGCGACTCGTCCGGAGGCTCGTTTTTTCTCGTTTAAGCTCCATTTTACTTCCTTTCTTGCCCGGACTCCTGTGCAACACAAAATACTAAATAGAATACGAAAATACCACAAAAACGACACAAACTGACTCGAAAATAATATAAACTATAGACCGGAAACAGATGTATTTTGCAATACATCAAATATCCCCACACTTATGTTTTTTTCGTCCCTGAAAAAGAATTATGCTATGGAATCACAGTTAGGTTTACATCCAGTTTCAAAACATAGGTTACTTTATTAATAATCTACTAACGTGTTGATTGCGATTGCAGATATATTGATCCTCTTAAACCCAAACCGGTTTCCAAGCCCCCTTTTTATTTATGTTAAGTTCATGTTGATTAGTCTATCTAGGGTCTCACTCAAAGGAAGCCACAGTTCCTCCTAATCCCGCCTCAAGCTTATGAAGCTAAGGGAACGACCAATTGACCATTTCCCAACCGTCTTATGTAGAAAACCAAGAGAATTTAAAATCACTCTTTTTTTTTTTCATCATACTTAACTCAGAGGGTGTGACCAATCCAAGTCGCTATCCCAATGGCCAGGCACCTTAAGCTTCAGCATTTTTTTTTTTTTTCAATCTCAGCATACTTAACTCAGAGGGTGTGACCAATCCAAGTCGCTATCCCAGTGGCCAGGCACCTTAAGCTTCAGTATCTTTGCTTTGATTTCTATTTTTTTTTTAGTGATTAGAAATTCTAACGGTTTTTTACTTATAACGGTGCTTCTTATACTATTTTTGGCGGTTTCGGTCTCCCCGTTTCTCCTAGATGAGAACCCACAAAATAGCCTAACATAATTAATTTATTACTTATCAAAGGAAACCTTTCTACCGGTCGAGCCTACCCACATATCCCAAATCAGACACGTTTTCAATCAGTTTTAATCTCTTATTATACATACTATTTGAAAACCGGACACCTAACTTTACCTATCATTTTCCATATTTTTTTTATAATGCAAACTTCAAAATCAGGGACATTTTTTTTTTCATTTGTTTTTATATATTACCGACTATGACAGACACGGTCCATCCCCACACTTAAATTTTTTGCATTGTCCCCAATGCAGGAATGGACAACTGACTCAAACGAAATAATACTAACACTAAACAAAAAGAAAAACAAAAGGAAAAGATAAAAAGGAAAAGACTTAGCTGGAAATATAGCAAGACTGTCATGTGCCAGTCTAATCCAAAAACATGCCCTCCAATTCGAACGTGCTCAGCAAACAATTCCAAACTCCCACACACGAACGAAAGCGGCTCATCATGCTAAACCACACTCACAAACCATAAACCACCAGATATATATATACAAACAAAACATAACCAACCAACCATCCCAGGACCCAAAGTATCAAAATATATCAAGTTTAGTACAGACCATGATCAAATCAAAACATCAGATAAAAGAAAAATAAAGGAAAATACTAAACCAGTGATCATGCTGCACTTCCATCCCCACACTAAGTCTCATCTGCTCCACCTGGTGGCTCATCCTGCGGCGCATGCAGCTCTGGGGCTCTGAAACTGTCTGGGATAGCAAGGTTCATTGCTCCCATCATACACCTCCACATGTCCTCCTGTCTGCGATGACCTGCAACAATCAACTCCCGTAACTCCAAATACTGCCTATCTGTCCTCTCACAAAGTGCCTGTAGAGTCAATGGTACTGGAGGTGGCTCTCTAAGAGGATACTGACGACCAGGCAACTCTCTCCTATGCCTAGGTCTCTGTAAACGAGTAGGGATGCCGGCCTGGAGTGCCTCAGCTGCTGCTGACCCCTCGGGGGGTGGTACCTGTGGACCTGGGATAACTGTGTCCCATTCCACAGGATCAGTCGATACTAAAATGCCTGCCTGCTTAAGCTCTTTCTCTCCAAAATACTTGGCCTTTGGCCCCTCCACTAAGTAACTCTTTTTATACCTGTCAAAAACCTTCAAATTCTCTGCTAAAACAGTAATATATGGACCCATGTCTAAAGCAGCCCGGTCTCCTCCCCTCCTTGGCCTAGCAAAAGACCAAGCCAACACACTAGCTAAATTGGCCTCTCGGCCCTGAACCATACATAACAAGCAGAAAAGATCTATCCAGTTCACCTTATTCTCTCCTGATTTCCTACCCACCAAAGTACTTGACAAAATCTTAAGTATATACCTGTAAACCGGATCCCGAATATCTGTTCCAGCCAAATTTTTAGAAAACGGTGTAATAGCAATGGTCTCCCAAAACTCAGTTAAATCATGCACTGTCAAACTATACTCTTTCTCCACCTTATAAGCTCCTCTCAAACTAGTCAAGAAACCTGGAGTCGCAACCTCCTCTCTCGTGTAGAAGCCACTAACCACAGCGAAATCAGGTATAGACATTTCATAAAGTACCCTACCCAGAGAAAACGACACTGCATCCCGCTCAGCAAATGTGCCTTCCTTATGCTTAAATGTAGAGTGAAATTCAATGATCAGCTCCTCGTACTGTTCTTTATCACAAGTTAACACCCGCTTAAACCTAGGCCCCAGCAATCCCTCAATTCTCTCTCGCTGACCCACTGTATGCAGCCAATCCCAGTCAATCGTGCGCGGTACTAAAAGCTCTGTATCAACCAAAACATCACACTTCTCTGCTTCTCTGGTACCTTCCTGAAACTGTAGGAGAGTATGCCGCCTGAGGTCCTCTCTTGTGCATATTGTGAGTGTCTCCGGTGCCGAATATGGAATCTCTCGGCGTTTCTGATGTTTTTCTCGAGCATTTTCCTGCTGTGCTGGTACCTGCCTTGGGGTTGATGCGGGTGCCTTCATTCGTTTTTGACCAGCGCGAGACGACGACGAACCTGCCATGCCTGCAAAACAACGTTAAACACAAACAAGAACAAGCAAGCAAGCATTAGTAATCACAATCTTATTTTTTTTTTATATATATATATATATAATATACAAAAATACGACCGTATAGCATTTCTTTCGCGGTCGTGACCGAAATAAAATAATACAACTCGAAAAGTGGGTTACCGTTTACAACTTATCGAATTCTAGACCCAAACCTCGCCCGAATGGAGATTGAGTACGGGCGAGTCGGTCTTATACCTGTGAATAGCATACTAGTAAACCCAACGACTCATAGAAGACAAAAAACTAACTACCCTATCCCGGCACTTTAATTGTCCGCAATTAAGTACAAGTGCCTAATTGATTCAAAATGGCGACCCGAAAGACAGAATTGAGAAAACAAATAGTTTTGGTAAAATTTGATTCGGGTTGAAAAATTCCCCTTGGACGGGGGAGTTTTGGCCATTTGGTACCTGAAAAAAAAACGACGATAATAGGACATAATCCCAAACCATAGCATTCAAGACCATAAGCGCCACTAAAGGACTAGGGACTAATGTAGAACTCAACTAAACGACATCAAGACTCGACCAAAAGACATGAACACTTAAGTAAAACTACGACACTATGACACTATACCAAACAAGACGCAATAACACCATACTAAAGACAACAATGAACATTAAGCGACTCTAGAGACGTGACACAAATGGACTAGAACCTAAATAGAACTCAACTAAATAATATGATGACTCGACCAAAAGACATTATTAATGACCAAAACAACGACACAAACGACACAATCCCAACAAAGCAAGACCAACACAATCCAAACAAAACATAAATAACACGACACTACGACCGAATTACAAACACATCAATGACTATAATGAAACGACATGAAAGACATTAAGTCGCTAATAAAACAAACGAATAAAAACGACCATCATACAAAAGAAAAGGGCAAGAACTCATACCTGTGGTGCAGACCAATTGAGGACAGAAAAAGTGTTAGAACTGAGGGGTTTAGGGTCGGGTGGTGGAGGACTTAATCGGTGGTGCGGCGGATAAGGGTGCTCAGTGACTGATGGGTGAGGCGGTTGGGTGATGGTTAGGTTATTGGTGGCCGGTTGGTATGAATTCCTCTACTTGCTTTCATCCAAGATGATGTCGGTTGGTATGTTTGATAAAATACATACCTCTACTTGCTTTCTCAGTGTTCCCTTCAACGATTTAGCTATGAATTCCTGCAAGATGATGTCGACACACAAAAACACAACCCGAAAAACAACACATACAAAATCGAAAACTACTAACTAAGCTATAAATTAAAGAAAAACGAACCTCTACAAACTCTACACTTGGGATTTTCACCCAAGAACTCTAAGTACTCATCTTCTCCGGAATTTCAAGAGGAGTTTCCTCACTCTCGCTCGTGTCTAAAGGTCCCCCAATGTAATGCTTCAACCTATGACCGTTGACCTTCCATGTTTTTCCTTCATCAACATGTAGTAATTCAATGGTGCCTTACGGGAACACTTCTTTCACCGTATACGGTCCCGCCCACTTAGATTTAAGCTTTCCTCCAAACAACTTCAGACAAGAATTATATAAAAGCACCTGATCACCCTTCTTAAACTCCTTCACACCTTTCAATCTCCTATCGTGCAACGATTTAGTTCTTTCCTTAATATTCAAAGATCGCGCATACGCTGCATCTCGAAGCTCCTCTAACTCATGAAGCTGAAAGTAGCGTCGCTTCGCTGCTTCGGTCAAATCAAGATTAACCGCCTTAAGGGCCCAAAGAGCTCGATGTTCTAGCTCAACGGGGAGATGACATGCTTTACCGTAGACAATCATAAACGGAGTAGTGCCTAACGGTGTTTTGTATGCAATTCTAAATGCCCAAAGCGCATCATCTAGCTTGTCGGACCAATCCTTCCGACTTTTCCCAACGGTTTTCTCAAGGATTCTCTTCACTCCTCGGTTTGCATTCTCCACTTGACCGCTTGTTTGAGGATGGTAAGCGGTGGATAAACGGTGAGTGACCCCGTAGCGCGCTAACACCTTTTGCATCATGGTGTTACAGAAATGCGTACCACGGTCACTAATACGTGCCTTGGGAGTACCAAACCGAGTGAACAACTTCTTCAAAAATTTCACCACCACTCGGGCATCATTAGTAGGTAGAGCTTGCGCTTCCACCCACTTGGAAACATAATCAATGGCCACGAGGATGTACCGGTTCCCTCCAGAAATGGGGAACGGTCCCATGAAATCAATGCCCCATACATCAAAAACTTCAAGAACTTGAATGGGGTTCTGAGGCATCTCATCCTTGGATGAAATATTACCGGTGTGTTGACAAGCATCACACCGCCTTACGAAATCGAGGGAATCCTTCACCACTGAAGGCCAATAAAAACCACTATCAAAGACCTTCTGAGCTGTAGTGTGATGAGCATGGTGCCCTCCATAAAGACTCTCATGACAGTGCCTAATGATCTCTAGACCCTCCTCTCTACTAACACATCTCCTCAAAATCGTATCACTTCCTATTCTAAACATAAAAGGATCATCCCACACATACTTAGTAGCTTCTCTAAGAAACTTCCTACGCTGTTGGATACTCATACCCTCTACCAACATCCCATGAGCATGATAATTTGCCAAATCAGTGAACCATGGCATACCTTGCTTCTCAGCCTCAACAAAATCTATGGACTCGTGAGGGAATTTATCTCCAATCGCCTCCTCACGAATCTCCTCCCTACTCGGATCCTCTAAACGAGAAAGGTGATCCGCAGCCACGTTCTCGGCTCCTCGTTTATCCTTAATCTCAATATCAAACTCAGAAAGCAAAAGAATCCACCGAATTAAACGAGGTTTGGCGTCCTTCTTTGCGAAAAGAAACCGCAAAGCCGAATGATCAGTAAAAACGGTGGTTTTAGAGAGCACGAGATAAGAACGAAATTTATCAAAAGCAAACACAACCGCCAAGAGCTCTTTCTCGGTAGTTGTGTAGTTCTCCTGAGCATCATTAAGGGTCTTACTGGCGTAGTAGATAGGATGAAAATGTTTGTCACGCCTTTGCCCTAAGACTGTCCCGACTGCGTAGTCACTCGCATCACACATGAGCTCAAATGGCAAGCTCCAGTCGGGTGAAACTAAGATAGGAGCACTCACCAACCGCTCCTTCAAAAACTCAAAAGCCTTAAGACACTCCCCATCAAAGACAAAAGGAACATCTTTCTCAAGAAGACGGGTCATGGGGCGAGTGATTTTGGAAAAATCCTTAATGAACCTACGATAGAAACCCGCATGACCAAGAAAACTACGAATGGACTTAACATTGGTCGGAGGTGGAAGCCTACTAATGGTGTCAATCTTAGCCCTATCAACCTCTATACCATCCCTAGAAATCTTATGTCCTAGAACTATCCCCTCAGTCACCATAAAGTGACACTTCTCCCAATTCAACATTAACTTCGACTCTACACATCTCTCTAGCATCCTCTCTAAGTTAACCAAGCAAACATCAAAAGAGCTACCATAAACCGAAAAATCATCCATGAAAACCTCCATAGACGTCTCAATCATATCCTGAAAAATAGCTATCATGCAACGCTGAAAAGTGGCTGGAGCGTTACATAACCCAAACGGCATGCGGCGATACGCATAAGTGCCATAGGGGCATGTAAAGGTGGTCTTCTCCTGATCCTCCGGTGCAATGGGGATCTGGAAATAACCTGAAAATCCGTCAAGGAAGCAGTAAAACTGCTGCCCTGCCAGACGCTCCAACATCTGGTCAATGAAGGGGAGAGGAAAATGGTCTTTCCTTGTGGCGTCATTCAGTCTCCTATAATCAATACAGACACGCCAACCAGTAACAGTACGAGTGGGAATGAGCTCATTCTTCTCATTAGTGACCACAGTCATCCCTCCCTTCTTTGGGACAACCTGAGTCGGGCTCACCCACGGGGAATCAGATATGGGATAGATCAGACCAGCATCCATGAGCTTAAGAACCTCCTTCCTAACTACATCCTGCATGTTCGGATTTAGGCGTCTCTGAGGCTGCACCACAGGCTTATAATCATCCTCCATGAGTATCCTGTGGGTACAGTAAGTAGGGCTGATGCCCTTGATGTCAGAGAGCCTCCATGCAATGGCTTGCTTATGTGCCTTCAACACATCAAGCAACCGACTCTTCTCCTCCTCCGTCAGTTTAGATGAAATAATGACGGGCAAACTAGCATTCTCCCCTAAGTAGGCATATTCTAAGTGAGAGGGCAAAACCTTAAGTTCTAAAGGTGGTGGTGTCTCTAATGAAGGTTTACTACTCTCCTCACGAACTTCACTAATCTCTAAAGCCTCAGGAAACAAAGGGGACTCCTCCCCTACTAACTTTTACTCCTCATCATGGGTCTCAACTACCAAATCACCCCCACAGATGTAATCAAGACATCGGTCCACACGAGAGATAAAAGAATTTATGAAGTAAACAGAGTCAGTGGGACCGCTAAAATCATCTTGACTACCAGGGTATCTCATGGATTTGACGATCTCAAAGGTGACCGTCTCATCTCCTACGCGTAGAGTGATCTTCCCGTCAAAGACATCAATGAGTGCCTTGGCGGTGCGCAGAAACGGACGACCTAGAATTAGAGGTACTTTGTCGTCTACCTCCATGTCAAGAATAACGAAATCCACGGGGAAAACAAATTTATCAACTTTCACCAACAAGTTTTCCACAATGCCCCGTGGATATTTGACCGATCGGTCAGCAAGGGATAAAGTCATGCGCGTTGGGGTCAGGTCACCTAGGTCTAGTTTCTCATGAAGAGAATAAGGCATCAGGTTGATACTAGCACCTAAGTCTGCCAACGCGTGGTTTTGAGTGTCACTACCAAACATACACGGGATTGTAAAAATCCCGGGATCTGTCAATTTCTCCGGTAGCTTGTTCAAAACCACCGCAGAACATCCCGCAGTCAATGGAATGTTTGAGACCTCCCCCAGCCTATCTTTCCTTTTCAGAAGATCTTTAAGGAATTTGGCATATTTAGGCATATGCTGGAGGGCCTCAATGAACGGGAGATTGATTTTGAGCTGCTTAAGCATATCTAGAAAATGTCCATAGTCCTTAGCATATTTCTGGTTCCTAAGGCGGGCTGGGTATGGAAGACGAGAAGGATCAATCTCAGGGGTAGGCCTAGTCGGTATGGGTGTCCTACCTACAACCTTCTCTGTCTGAGGCTCACTATTTGGTGCGGTACTTGCTGGGACTAGCCTAGGTTGCACCCTACTAGGAGCCTCCATCTCTATTTTCTCATCTAACTGCTCCTCTACCTCACTTTCTACCTGCTCACTAACTCTCTCTGCCCCTCTACCACTACGAGTGGTGACTGCTTTCAGTTGGGCGGCTCGGTTGGGTTGAGTACTACCCGAGAACTGGCCTTGGGGCCGCTCTTCCAACCGCCTAGCAATATCACCAACAGTACGCTGAAGATCCAAAAATGCAGAGTGGTGATTTTTCAACAAGGTGTCATGCTCTGCAAGAGTTTTCTGGGTGTGGGCATCCTTAGCTACTAACTGGGTTAAAAGTTCTTTTATTTCACCCAAACCACCCTCAATACCCGAACCTACCTTATTACCCGAATTTCCTCCCGAATACTGACCCTGCCCCTGGTTATTAGTGGAGTTTGATGAGAAACCAGGGGGATTACCGGAAGATTTCCAGCTGAAGTTTGGATGATTCCTCCAACCTGGGTTGTAAGAATTTCCATAAGAGTTATTTGACCCGCGGTTCTGACCGCCTACAAAATCCACCTGTTCCTCCTGATGAATCAAAGGACATTCAGAAGTAGCATGCCCTCCCCTACACATCTCACACTTTTCAGATTTCAATTTCAGTTCCTTCACTTCCTTAGTCAGAGCATCTAGAGCAGCAGCCACACTAGTATCCAATGTGACATGGTGAACACCTCGAGCTGGTGAGGTGGTACTAGGTGCAGGAATGGAATTCCTGAGTAAAGTCCGCTGCTCATGGTCTGTTTGGGCAAAACTTTCAAATAAGTCATTGCATTCGGCCGCAGTTTTCTTACCCATCATGTGGCCGCCTGCAGAAGTATCAAAGCGGTTCCTTGCCTCATAAGTTAGGCCATTGTAGAATTTCTCTACAAGGGCCCAATCAGTCAGACCATGTTAGGAGCACCTGCTAAGCAGGTTTTGAAAACGCTCCCATGCAAGATAATAAGGCTCATCAGGTTCCATCCGGAACGAATGGATCTGATCGCGAAGGCGGGATGCCTTGCTAGGTGGAAAGTACTTATTCAGAAAAGCTTCTTTAAGGGCATCCCAGGTGGTAAAAGTGTCAGTAGGGTGAGAGTCGAGCCAAGTGGCGGCTCGACCAGAAAGGGAAAAGGGGAACAAGTGGAGGAATTTAGCATCATCTGTGGCACCCTGTAGCTTAAAGGTAGCTAGAATGCGAGTCAGACGGGCTATGTGGGTCGGGGCATCCTCATCATCGCGGCCGTGGAATTGACATGTGTTATTAATGGCCGTCATGATGTAGGAGGGTATCTGCCAGGACCCATCATTGTTGATGGCTGGAATGGTAATAGGGGAGTTAACTCCCGTAAAACCCTGGGTGGATTGTTGATGGACAGTGCGACGCTCAGCCATTTGGAAAAGGTTTGGTGGTGGACTGGGTGGTGGGGAGGATGACCTAGAAGAACAAGAGCTAGAAGAACTTACCTCTTCAAGCTTAACTTCAGCAGCTGACTTGCTCCGCGAACGAGTAACTGGCATAAAACTGCAGAGTAGACAGTAAAAGAGGTAAGGGAATAACAGATAGAAGAAACTAAGAAAAAATATAAAAGACTCGAAATAAAAATAAAAATTAAAAATTTACTGAAAATAAAAATAACAAATAGCACAGATATTTCAGATAAGTTCAATCAAAGCTAATTAACGCAATCGCCAAGAGTCCCCGGCAACGGCGCCAAAAACTTGATGTGCTAAAAGTAGTTTAATAAAAATAACTAAATTAAACCTAAAACTAGACACCTAGTAATACTCTAGACTCTCTAAAACTAAACTACTGACAGGCAAGTGAACCTATCGACTCTAGTAAAGCTAAAGTAAGTCCGGATATCGAACCCACAGGACTCTAATGGAAAACGGTAACTAGACTCGAAAACTTATCTAAAACTGAAATAAAACTATTTATTATTTTAGAGGGGGGTTTTACTAAAAACTAAATTCAAGAAAAATAAAGATTAACTAAATAAACTAAACTGAACTTAAGACGTAAACAGAGCTGAACCAAATTCAAATGATGGTGAGAATACTACCTAGGTTAGAATCCTACTCATGACTGACGAACTTTTATGGTTATGGAACTAGCTATGGAACCGGGATCTTTAGATACTAAACTTACAGGATAAACTAGAGGACCCTCGACCCTTCTCAAGGAGAAACCTAAGGTTACCTATAAGCCGTTAAACTACCGATTGAGAGGTTACCCTTACAGGCTTACCTACTCTGATGATAAAGTACCCGCTAGACAGTCTACCTTACACCGCGAAAGCCTCACTACACTAAAAGTGCAAGGGGTAACTATAGAAAACCTGACCTGACTCGATAGGCAAGTAGCGGTAAGGAAACTAGGAAGATCTTCTTACAAAGCATCTAAATCTAGCAATTTAACACCCTAGACATATCGACAATCCCGCACCTTACAGCTATTGGAATTGGAAGAATACTTAGAACTACCCAATCAACAAAAATCACTCCTATGGAAAACACTAGCAATACACCAGATCAAAAATAATCAAAGTCCTTACTAAATCATCAACCCATAGTCAAAGTTCCAATAAACCATAAAAAACGTTCATTCAATCATGAGTATTCATCATAACCTAAGTAGTAATGAAAATCTAGCCAAGAAACATGTTCAAAACAGGAATAAAATCAATTCTAAGTTCAAGAAACATAGTTTGCAATTCAAAAGAACAAAGGAATGAAGAAACCGAATGATTAAAACCCGCATCTCTCAATCCCAATGCTCAAAATCTTGACCCTTCGCCTTTTTCTCACCTCCTAGTGCTCCAGAGCCGCTCCAATATGTCAAAAGTGAAGATAAAAACGATTTATGTTCGTTCTAGGGTTTTTAGAATCGAAATTGGGCTAGAAACCCATTTTTTCACGTTTTTACTCCCGTCACGTAGCGTGACGGGCTTCAGGTGATGTCGTCACGTAGCGTGACCAGCTACAGGATCAGGAGGGATCCGTCACGTCGCGTGACCAGATGTGCTCTTTCCCGTCACGTAGCGTGACGAGACATAATTTTTCATTTTTTTCTTTTTTCGACTTCCCGATCAACCGCGACTCGTCCGGAGGCTCGTTTTTTCTCGTTTAGGCTCCATTTTACTTCCTTTCTTGCCCGGACTCCTGTGCAACACAAAATACTAAATAGAATACGAAAATACCACAAAAACGACACAAACTGACTCGAAAATAATATAAACTATAGACCGGAAACAGATGTATTTTGCAATATGGTTCTGTATTATATAAATACCAAGGCCTGCAGATTCAATTATCCCCAAATTAAAGCGTCGAGCCCTAGCTTTTCAATAATCAAGATTGACGAACAATAACCCGATTATTCATGGGGTTATTGTTGTCAGGGGGCCGATGAAAAAAACCAAACAATAACATTGAACTTACAAACAGATTCACGTGTGATCTTGAACAGTCAACGAAAAAGTCAAACGCGAACCCAAGAAGATCAAAATGAGGTTTACAGAAGAAATTGAGAGTAGGGAAAGAGTATTCGGCGATTGTAGCTTGTGAATGAGGGTCCAATTTATAGTACAATGCTCGTGTGTTTCGAATTGGAAGTTTGACCCGTGGTAAATGCTATGACGTGTAATTGGTACGATTTAGGTAAGAATTGATGGTGATTAAGCGTGTATAATACGCGTGTTAGTCAATCAATTACGAAGTTTACCATATCAGGGATTAAAAACGCGGTATGAAGTTTGAATTTGAAAGATAATCATCGCAGTTGACTTCTCATAAGTCAGCTGCACTTTTAAACGTGTTATAAATATTTATACATCAGAAGTTTAATACCAAGACAAGTAGTAGACCAGCTGGTTTAGGTTGTGTGTGTGATGGACCGGTCATGGGCACGGGTTCGAACCCCGGCCCAAGCATTTATTTTTTTAACAATTATTACACCAATATAAAGATAATATATGCTTATAGTATGGTACTAGGAGTCCAAAAGTGTCACGAAACATTTTTTAAAAGGGACGATAATGATAAAAATTCGACGTTTTATTAATAACTGTCGTAACGTACATAGAATTAAATGCGAAGTGTTACATCATCAATCTTCTCTATAACATGATCTGGAACCTCTTCAGCAATCTCATCAATAATATATTCAATCAAAACCCTCATCCTTATGAATCACCAAAGCCTGATTATCATTTTGAGGTTGGGTATTTGGTGTAGTAATTGGAACAATGGTTCTGGTTGGGTTAGAGTTAGGTGTGGTTTGGTTTTGGTTAGATGTAGATGTTTGTCTTTGTGTGGTATTTTGAGAGGTGTTTTGTCAGTTTTGGTAATTGTTTTGTTGTGGATAGGTGTTGTTGTTTTGGCTTTCATAAGTGACTTGGTTTGTGTTTGGCAATTCTGGTGGTTGGAACTGAAAGGATTGTGGTTACCTTGTTGCATAGGCTGAGTACATTCTCGCTAGAAATGACCTCGAGTGCCACAGTTAAAACATGTTACCTTGGCTTTGTTGAAACCATAGGTAGTATTAGGTGAGGTGGTAAGGTCAGTTATACCAGTCATCTCAATGAATTCAGTCGCTCTCCTCATCACGCTTGCAAACGCCCACTGAATATCGATTAACTCCATTTCTTCTTTGTCGATCTGGGCATAATCCTCATTGGTCAGATTATTGTTTCCAATCTGACTTGCCACAAGTCCATTATAGGAAACAACCATTGCTGAGACTAAAGCAATGTGTTGTTATGCTACTTCCACTGTCACATTATTCATGTTGGAAGTTTCCAACACGATTGGACTTTGGCTAGAAGATGCTTGAGGCATCATCTGAGGAATACTGTTGTTGTTGATCCATTGATGAGGTGTAACAAGCTGCAGACATCTGTGGTTGTGTTGAGGTGTATGAAGCTGATGTATAGGATGGTCCCGGTGCAAGATAGTTGAATATAACTCGTTGTGGTTCAACAACATTTGAAATACAAGCGATATGTGGTGCAACAGTTCCACCTATCGATGATGTAGAGATAGAAGTAGATGAGGTAGCATGATACAACTCCATGTTTTGTGGAAATTGCGATTTTTTAGCTTTCATCTTCTCTTCCATCTCCTTATTCTCCAGCTTCTGTATAAAATCATTGATTGTCCAATATTGATATGCATCTTTCTCCTTCAAAACCTCAACGTGTTGACTCCTATACGGAGGCAACGAATCAGTAAACTTATTCACTAGTTCCTTCAATGTCTCATTTCCCACGTAGCTGAAATTCTCGGCCTCTTTCTTCAATTCTTCTATGCGAAGTCTTTTGGAATTCTCATTGCCGTCTTGTCTAACCTTCAAACAATCCCAAAGTTGCTTGGAAGTAGTACATGATCTGAGCTGATGCAATAAGTATATGGATAAAACTTGAGACAACTGAGACATAGCTTTCTTCTCAAGTGCAAACTTCTTCTTTTCATCGTCTTTTAAATTTTCAAGTGGAATTGGGATGTTCATGTTCTCAACTATTGGAGTCAAATATCCCTTCATGATCATTTTCCATGCTTCTCCGCCTTCTAATCCCAATCCTTCAAGATGAATCTTGAAATTCTTCTTCCACTGATAATAGTTCGACATATCCAACAACTTAGGAGGACGATTTCAACTTCCCGATGACAAGTCATTTATGAGTGTGGTAATCGCATTAGTAGTTTGAGATTGCACCGCTGCTACTGCAACTCCCCAAAGATCAGTCACTTGTTGTTGTGGAGGTTGAGTAACATATGGTGTTGTTGAACTAGTCATAGCAATGTAGTTGATCAGCTGTGATGGTTGTGTACTGTTGTTTTGAGAAGCAACCACCCATGGATTCATCGGAACATGCTGTTGCTGTGTTGTTATAGGTCTAGGTTTAGAAGAGTATCCCCAAATGTTATCCATGATGCTCGGAATGTAAACACTTAGAAAAATCTCCAAAAACAAGTTCAGGTTCGACCTCTAAAACACTAGCATGGGTTCGAATGTAGAAAATCCCTTGGTTCGACCCCTGTGACAGACTCTGTCACACCCTCAAATTTCCACTGTGGGGTTTTACCGCGAGGCGCGTGACACACCAGGATCCCATAGCCATAAGTCGTATGAACGAACTCTAAATGCCCAAACCATTTAGTTCGTTTTCAAAAATCAGGTTTAGTTAAGCTGCGGAAGCGTAAACCAAATTAAAACCTTTTAAAAACCATGCGCAAAACAACGCGCCCAAATTAAAACCATATGAAGGATAACATAAAAGCATAATATGTAAGCTAGGTGTATGCCCAGGTCCCCAAATGCAGTGAAGTGTGTAGTGCTTTCTAATGGTGGCACCGGAAGCTAACTACCTGCAAAAGCATGCTAGCGTGTGTCAACATAAAGTCGGTGAGTTCACAATTTAAGTAGCAAGTGTAATGTAATCAAAGTTTTAAACCATCAGTTTTAAGCTTGTCAGGGGTAGCTAGCCCACTCATTGTAACTAAACAGGAGATTATTGGGAACATACAGAAGTTGTTAATTTGCCTTAGTACTAGTGTCTATAAACACTAGTAAGTTTTTGCTCCTCAAGAGCGTGGTCAAAAGTTCTTGCCCGTGACCCAAGCACCTCAAGCATGAGGTTGCTGCACAACCTAATAGCGCTATCAACTAATACCCCGTTCGCCTCCAGCGATTAACCCAATAATATTGTAAGGACTTTCAAAAGATAGAGTGTGTTTAGTTCACAAAGGACAGTTGAAGTACAAACTGATAAAAACCCAATTCACACAAGGAATCGAAAACCCGACTCACACAAGGAGTCAAAGCACCCCAAAACCCGGGATGTAAAAGTAGTCCCAAACTGGACTAGAAAAAGTTTAATAAGTTGTCGCAACCCTGAGACGCATGCTTTTGAGAAAAGAGTAGTGAAACTCACCTTAGGTTGCATGTGAATAATCCAAATTCCTCAAATAGAAATGAGCTACCGACTCCCTATTACAAATGTCACTAGGTGAGTATATGTGCATAACCAACACACCATACAACTCGTTTGTCCAAGACTTTTAAAGTTCAAACCGTGTAGTGACACCTAATGACTCTACATGCACAAGTAAGTCCTACGTATCCCGTTGGTGATCATATTGATTATTATCAGTTTTATACCTCATACACATCTCATATAAGTATTCATGCAAGTTTATGTCAAATACATACCATATAAGACTCCAAATAGTCACGTAAACATCCCTTACACAATCTGCGTTTTCAGGGCAGATTGTACGCTGTGAAAAATGAATTATTTAAAATACTTAACGAACGAATTAAACTGCTAAATTTTTACTGAATATTCATTGGGATTCGTTTGATAACCCATATTTTGTTTTTATCTCACAACCAAACACAAAAATTATTAAAATTCGTACAACATAGCTATGTCCAGAAAATTTCTACAGCAGGTCAGTTTAGTAGAAAAATTCCCAAAAATTGTGTATTCACCCAAACGAGGTGAATCCAATTGGAAAAGCCACTTTTTTCCAGTGTTGACCTACTGTCCAAAATTCATAACTTAACCCTTTGTAAATCTCAAGTTATGACCGTTTAAAGTTGGCCCAATTTATATTTCCGAAAATCTGATATGATCTTTAAACTTATAAAATCATGAATACATATCAAAACAAGTCCAAAACGCATGATTTTGGACTTTTTGAAAAGCTAACATCATAAGTTATGTTTTAGCATCAGAAAACAATCAGATTACATACGTTAATCACCCTATAACAGCCCTACAATTCGTCACAATGAATCTGTCAGAAAATCAGAATTCTAATTACATGCTTCTCATGAACCCTAATCATTCTTATTAACGCATAAACATAAAGTAACTCATATTAATAGAATTCAATCCATATTATCACATTTAAATCTATGTATTTACGTACCACATACCCTAGATATGATTTCTATCAACAATACTCATCAACAATCACAACAAACATCCAAGATATCCTACATACATTGATTTGCGATTTTAACATGAGTATTTCTTAGAGTTTTTACAACTTTTCAAGCCTTAAAATTCATCATATAACACGTAAAACACATACCTTGAATTGCTAAAGTCCTTAAAATCTCAAGGTAGCACCCGAAATAGCTTGAACTAGTGAGAAATCGGTGAAAGATTGAGATTGAGAGAGGGTTGTGGGAGCCTCCTTGCTCACGGCGCATATGGGGTTGTAGGGTTTGGTGTTTATTTTTTATTTTTATAAATAATACACTTTAGGATTGGGTTATGGGCCAAGGTTTTGGGCTCTAGGGGTTTTATCTGATAAGTGAGCCCGTTAACCCTATCTAACTCTCGAGATTAATCCCGACAATAATAATCATACTAACTTGTATAAAACTACTGTTTTATTAATTCATATTATGTTTATCATAAGTGCACATATCTCATAAAGTTTACGTACAAGTTAACTAATACGCAGTATTTCGCATAAGCATGCAATTCACATACACGTGTTACTTCACATTCATTAACACTCAATAGTTTATGTAATCATGCATGTTTGATAAATCACCAACGTTCGAGATACAGGACTCGGGTGTGTGTCAATACCAAAACCTTCCTAGTTATAACGTACGTTAATATCATCTAACATATGTTATTATCCCATGACATATCAAAAGGCCTTCTTAGTTAACCCTAGTTATGCGTTTAGTCACGAAGGTACATGCAAGTTAACTAGAGTTCAGTGAAAGTAATATTTTGAAAATGCGGGGTGTCACAAACTCGAATGAAGAAAGTAACACACTAGACTTGATTTGACCCTGACAAAAGACTCCTTCCAACTCCCGTATGGTCGAATGTACCTAAACTGGTCGAATGAACAAACAACACACTTGAAAACTTTTGATTCGACTTAAAGCCTCCTGATTCGACCTCAATAACACTAATTCGACCACAAAACTCACACTTTTGACCTAATTCTCTCTGGTTCGACCCAAATCTTTTGAAAAATGGTTATTCTTCAAAAATCAGTTAGTTTGATCCAAATTTTTTCAAAAGTTTGTAGATTTTGATGATCTTAATCAGGTTTTGCTTCGGATTTGATGGAGATCAACTTTAATGAATGAAAATTTTGATTTTATCCGTGAAATCTAGTCAAAACCAATCAATCTTCATTGTCATTCAACGTTTTTGCAAAAGAGAAAAATTTTAGGTGTTTTTGGATAAAATTCTGTTCGAAATCTATCAAATTGCAATTGTATGATCGAGATATGCTATGATACCACTTTGTAGAGGAACGATTTTATAGGAAAACACTAGATTATCATACAAGTGAAACAATCTAGGTGCGGAAACCCTGGATCGTGTGCAATATGTAAAGATCAAATCAGACACAATCGAATACCTTTTCAATCACCATTTCATTAATAAACATTGATAATAAAGCTTTACAATTGAGTTTATAATGAAATAAAACAGTTTGGAACTTTCCAGAACTCATAAAGAATAACCAATAAACTCTAGACACAAATAACCAAAAACTTAGAAACAAAATAAAACTTTGAGTTTATATAATGCTTTACATTCGACCCCCCGAAGTGGTCGAATGTGTTCTTCGACCTTTAACAAGGCTCGAACCAATGATGTCTTCTCTCTAAGCTTCCTTCGACCTCACGACAGGTCGAACAAGACCAATATCAATACTAAATCTTCCAAACAATGCTTTATATACAATCCAAATGCGATAGTCACAATCCGTGCACTTACAAGTAGAACATAGCAGTTATAATGTTACATCAAACAACATAAAGTACCATCATAATACAACCATAGAATAAAATAAGAAGAAGAAGAAGATGGAAATGCAGCAGCCAATGCTGCAATCGCGTCTCGCATACCCTGCGTCATCTCAGCCATCCTCCTCTCCAGAGCCTCGATGCGTCATCCGCCTCTGCTCTCCCCAAAGCTATCGACAATCTCTCCTGCTCAGCCTCCTCTGCACGAGCCTCCAACTCTCGAACACGTAACCCCATGTCAACAAGTTGCGCGTCGTGGGGCAAGATAACGCAGCGCTCCGTGTAGAGTGGCCTCCCAGATGATCCTCCCAACGTCATGGCCTCATAGTCGTCTTCCTCGTCCCGATGGGCTAGGCCACCGGTGAGGCTAGGAAGATAAGGCCGTTTATGGGCCTGTGAGCGCCTCCTCAGTCTCGGCGATTGCTCGACCACCGGTACAGGTACCTCCGTGGCGTGTGACTCCGGTATAGGAACAGCGGGCAAAACAGGCTCGCCGATTGGGACAAGGTCGGAGGGTCGGGTAACAATTGGAGTACGAGCAGGGAGGGCTATGACCACAGTCCGTCGCACCCTCTTACGGGGAGTATACCGCTGGAGGGTACTACCTGTATAGTCGATGCGAAAAGATGGGGCCAGGCTCGAGGTAGTAGGGGTGGTGGAAGGAATCACCGGATGGTGGACGTCCGGTTCAGCAAGTGGGACGTCATCACCGGTGTCGTTATCTGAGGTACGCCTAACCAGTGGTGCCGGGTCTATGTCCATCTCAGAGTCTGAGATCCACCCTCCCCCGTAATGGGGGAAGTCAGGAGCCTCGTAATGGACATGGGCAGTTTGGGTGAGTGGGACATCCTCCTCGAGTGTGTCATCAACCAAATAGTTTGGCTCAGAGTCGGACAGAATAGTGAGTTCAACAGTAATGGCCATGATCTTGTCATACGCATGCATATTTATGTAAATAAACATGTATGTAAGAAAAATAAACTACCATACCCATGTAGCCTCGTGGAGCAGCTTGAGGTTTGAGAGGTGCAAAGCGAGACAACGTAGTACTTTGTGAAAATGTTTCGCTATAACCTTATGCTCTGATACCAATCTGTCACACCCCACCATGGAGAAAACACGGTGATGCGACCTCGAAAGGTTTTCAAGAACAAGGTACAAGCATGACACACAACTTATTAAAAAGTACCATTGACGGGTGGTCGTTGTCATAAAATCATTAAAAACATAGTAACATTGTCTGAAAGCAAGTAAATTGTCTGAAATTCATGAAACCAAAATTACAACATTACGGGTTTGACAAAACCCCATCCATAGTGGTACCACCCGGTGCATGCTTGAACCACAAGCCTCTAACAAGAAGCCTTATACAAGAAACTTTCCATTGTGTAACACATGCAACCGACATCACCCCACTGTTTCAGCATGTCGCGTGTGCATCAATTGTGGTAGGTATGGCCATCTGGTCAACACATGTCGCGAGACCCCAAACCCTAATACCAATCAACGCACCAACCCTGCTCAGGCTGATAATCCTAATCGATACAACTATGGTCAATGCTATGAATGTGGGGACCCAAATCACTACCGTAAACGATGCCCTAAACTAAACCGTGATCAAGACCCTCCAGCTACTTAACAGCAAGTCCCACCATTTAAATGTTGATTGCTTTTAATTCTATGTAATGGCGCTCTTGATTCAAGTAATAAAATCAAGTATTATCATAACATCTGTGTGCATGCTTGTTTGAATGTGAACTAATTGCTATATCTATAAATCATACTTGCTTACTTGTACAACAATTAATTGACTACCAAACAATCTACTCAACGATTGGTAGAGGTCATCATGTCTTTCCAACAGTCGGGAGAGGCTCTACCACCTGCTCAACGACTGGTGGAGACTATCAGACCTGCTCAACAATCGATAGAGTCATAAAAGGACGCAAAACCCTAATGTAAGGTAAATTGGTAATTACGGTCCGGAAGGTAATCATGAATTTACAGGTACGTTAAGGTAGTGTGAAATTTTATCAAGGTTTCCAGTAGTTGACTAATTGTAAACCTAGGGTTTCTCTTAACTTCGGGACGAAGTTTCCAAAAGTAGGGGAGACTGTAACATCGCAAAAATTTTCAAAGTTTAATACGTATGTTATTCATCGTTCATAAGGTGCCTAAGATTTTATTTTTTTTCGACCAACTTATATATATGTATATATGTGTATATATACAATAATAATAATAAATAAAACAAATCAGATTTTTTTTTGTTATTCACTTGTTTAATCAAACCTAAAACCTTCTACCCTCTTAAGCCCAAAACCCCTTTTACATTTTCTACCCGGCCCACCTGGAACCCAGCCCAACAACTCCATACCCGGCCCAACCCCTTTTGCCACCTCCTATTCTGTTTTTTTAAAAAAAAAATGATGCCCAGCCGGGTTTCGAACCCGTGCCATCTCCACACAACACACATGCCACAACCACTTGAGCCAAGACTAATTCCTGATTTCACTTCAACCTATATTATATATAAACTCAATCTCGTTGCCTTCCTTTCTTCTTCCCTGTTCGCAATACAGCAGCAACATAAGATATTTTTTTTTAACAAATCGTAAATGGCTTTATTAAGCCATGTTTAATTATGGTTGACCATTGACTCGTGATATCCGGCCTAATCTCCATCAATTACACGTTAATTATCAGTTAATCGTTACCAAATTAACCCAAATGCGTATAACATTCAAAATATAGTCAATCCTTACCATTTCAACAATTCAGTGTTCAATCCTATAAATTGGTCATTTGCGAGCCATCCCAACTCGCCATTATCTCTTTCTCAATCCCCAATTATTCTCAATTATCCTCTGTTCGCGTTATATGATCGTGTAGTTGACTTTTACGTTGACTGGATGTTTATCCTTGATTTGATTCGAAGGTACAAATTAATCACATGTTTTCTGTTCTTCGTTATCACCCGATCAAAAGCCCAATGTTTTCTATGGGCATTGATCGCTATATCATTTGATTTAAAATCTAGGGTTTCTTCCATGATGAATTGGGGAAGATGACTTTCGCAGGCAATAAGATTTATATTTAATAGTCTGACATAAATCACCAACTGAGCTCTAGAGCAGTTGGTGATAACCCTGTTGTTTAAAAACCTTGAACCTGATGGGAATCAGGGTTCGATTCCCAGCAAGAACCAACATTTTTTTTCTTCTTCCTTTTTGATCTATATATATATATATATATATATTCATTTATATTTTCAAAATTTGTTTTAAAATACTAAAACACTTTTAAAAATTCTACAAAAATTATCTTATGTTAATCTGATGTAAAAATTCAACATACAATTTTTAGTTTTCAAAAATTTATTTATTTAATATATATAATAAATAAATCAAGTTTATTCTATTTTATTTATAAAAATCTATAAAAATATCAAAACGATCTTATTAATTTCCACAAAAATTATTCTAAGTTTTCATAACAATAAACTTTTCTGAAATGATTTTTATTTCAGAAAAATCATTTATTTAATATTTTTAATAAATTTTTGTTAGTTTTAATCATAATTAAATCATAATAAATCCAATTTTTGTTATTTTTGCACCAAAATTTTGTACAAATTATTTCTGATCATTTAGAACAGAAATATAATTTTTAAAATGATAATTCTTTAATTTTAGTATTTTTAAGATATTAAAGTTAAAGTTTGATAATTTGTAATAAATAGATTTAATAATCTATTTTAAAGAAAATAATTTTATAAAAATTATTTTTATACTTTAAACATATTATTGTGATCATCTTAAATTTAAATTTCATAAAAAGATTTTTGGTTATTTATTTACTAAATTTCTCTCAATTGGCGAATACTTTTAATATTAATCAAACGAGCAATTATCCCCAATTCGAAGCCCTAGAAACTTATACATTTGTAGATTTGATAGACTTAGACATATTTATTACCTCATTATAGGGTGATACTTGATACATTTGGGCAACACACTATTTTCAACAGATATAACATTTTACCAAGGTGAGTTTTACATAGCCCCTTTTCTATTTATCACCATTTTTGGGGTGAAACATGTTACAACATCATTTATGCAATTCAATCATCAATGTGTCTATGTGTTTTCTATGTTGCATTATGTCTTGAGCATGATTAGAGTAAGCACCATGCTAGCATAATCATTAACTCCGTACAAGCCGGCGGTAAACATTGATAGATCTATTGGACTGACAATCCCACCCGGATACGTGCCTCCTACAAAGGTAGCGTGGGTGTTTGTTATCGTATAACATATTCAAGTGGACCATGAGCGTATGGTATGTATCATATTATAACAGTCATCAGGGTTGGTTATGCACTCGATTTATTTCTAGTATGTTCTCACATTTGGACTAGATTGACATGACACATGAATTGCACAACATTTTTATTCAATTATCAAAAACCTATGTAATTCTCACCAACTTTTGTTGACCCAAAACATTTTCAACTTAACATGTTTCAGGTTCTATTTGCTTGAAGATTTGAATTGATGCTTGAAGATATGTGTATAGTTTTATTCAATTTGATGTACAAATTCTAGAACAATTGTATGTAATTCATTTAAATCATTTAATGGAATCTATTATTCACCATGAGCTACTGAACAATCATCAATACGTGGCACCCCGATGTTTCCGCCATCGGTTGGGGTGTTACACATAAGCCAGCTAAGTGAATGATCAGTGTGCAAACCATGAGTCCCGTAACCAAACCTCTTGACTGTTGTGCACTAAAGACAATGTATATATAGTAGAATACTAACACTCTTTGTATGTAACTGCTTAGAGTGACTAACCAAGAGTGGGGGTGTCAACCCAATAGATTTATTAAAGTGTTCAATGGCTTTGATAGCTAATGGTTATTGTGTAATGTAAGGACGAGGACTATTGAGATCTCATGAACCAATTGTCTCATGTTCCACATGGTAGTCAAAATAGAATATACACCCGAATGATAATGAACTAGTTGTAGCATGTTTTGCCCCAAAATGTAAGAATAGTAAAATGAGGCCGTGAAAACTCACATGATAGTTTGGTCTAGTGGAGCCGACAATGTGAGATAGCTACTGCTTAAACAATTGTGTGTTAGTCGATTCATGATGATTGTTACCACCTAATAGGATAGTTCGGGTGAAGTATGACTATGGCTGAATGATAATGAATTAGACAAGTGTTAGTGGGTGATTGGTTTAGGGTGTAAGAAAGGTTTGGGTGTTGGAGGGTGGCTTCAGCCGATGGAAGTGAGGAAGAGAGGAGTGTGGCGTGATGTTGGTGTAAGGATTTAAGCTCACACAAGGCCCCCTTTTATAGTGTAATTCATGGTAAGATGGCCTCTTGCTTTCTGGTTCCATTAATAGGTGAAAGTTTCTTGTTTTGTGTAAGTCTTGTGTCAAGCATGAACAAACAAAAATAGGTGGCTTGTATGCTCAACATGAGCCTAAATGTGGGCTCCCAATTAGGGGTGGGTTGACTTTGGGTAGCAAGGTGTCATACCTTTGTCTTGTTGCCAATTGTGTGTAAGTGTTTATCTCACAAGTCTTCTAGATTGCTTCCATCACATGCCTTGTAGCCAAGTATCTTGCTTGTGTTGGATCGGCCATGGGGCTCTCCTAGGGGTTAGGATTGATAGGTGACATTACAATGCTCGTAAATTTGGAAGGATTAGAATGTTAAGGTCTAGTCATTGCCTTGGAAATTGGCTAAGGTGTCCAAGAGGGTGTCATGATCAAGCATGTGGATATGTAAGATTACAAAGTAGGTTACTACTTTAGTATAACTCTTAGGTTTGAAATAGACCTTGTATTGTCTTGTTGTTATTTTAGACGAGGAAAAAGAAAAGGAAAACAGTGTCAAAGGTTGCAGAATAAGACTTGTCATGTGTATAGATGTAATGGTAGTCGAATGTGTGTGCATATGGTTGTATATTGTAATGTAGAGTGTGTATATGTATATCTATAGGGATAAATCGGCTTCTAGAGGATGTAGGCAAGCATAGATGTTATTTGGACAAGGTTAAATGGTGTACGGTATTTTGGAAGTTAGTAGTTCTAGTGAAACTTAGCTTAGCTTTGACAAAGGTTTAGTGATCTTATGTCGTGTATATGTGTATATTGATAGGGATGTAAGAGGTCGATCTACATGCACATACATATATAGGTTAACATATGTTTGGCTTACTAGATGGATAGGGCATATTCTCATGCATATGTGTAGGTAAGTCCAACTTATGTGTTGACAAGAATTCAAGTTTCGTTAATCATTTATGGATAACTTGTTGTTGGGTGATAACATGTTGTAGGGCTTAGATGACGATATCAACATTTATTGGCATTTATTATGTGTGAATCTGTGTGATTACGTGTAATCATTTGATAGTATCCAGATTTGTATACATGTGTTATTGAGAGATTTCCATGTGTTAGGGAGTAACCTCGTTGAATGCTTTCTGGTAATTTTCTAGGTGTCATATGTATAAACGGGTGATCTTTGTTGAGCTTTCTGAGTAACTCGTGCTTCACTAGACAGTGGGGGGTATTGTATGTGCAAGATGTCTAATTATGCACATGAAATGACAATAATAAGTAAAATGCGTACGAATGTTGACCTGGATCGTTGACTGTTGTCATATAAATGCTGCTCATGCTCCTCTCGAGTTCGTGAATAGATAAGAATGTCATCAGTGAACACGATCACGAACTTGTCGAGGTAAGGTTTACACACCCTCTTCATCAGATCCATGAACACTGCTGGTGCGTTTGTCAAGCCAAAAGGCATAACCATAAACTCATAATGACTGTACCGCGTCCTAAAGGCGGTCTTGGGGATGTCCTCCTCATGAATGTGCAACTGGTGATAACCTGATCTCATATCAATCTTCGAGTAGAAACTGGATTCTTGCCACGGGTCTAATAGATCGTTAATTTTGGGAAGAGGGTAACTCTCCTTAGTCGATGCACATGCGAAATGATCCATCCTTCTTCTTGACAAACAAAATTGGAGCTCCCCAGGGTGAAGAGCTTGGTCGGATGAACCCTTTGTCAAGCAATTCTTGCATTTGGTTGAACAGTTCTTGCATCTCAGATGGAGCCAAGCGGTAAGGCGAATGGGCTACAGGAGCAGCTCCGGGAAGGAGATCGATACGAAACTCGCCTTGCCTCAGGGGTGGCAATCCGGGAAGATCTTCGGGAAAGACTTCTGGAAATTCTCGAACGACATGGATGTGTTCGATTCTTCTCTCCACTGGTTTCTTTTCGATCACATATGCTAAGAATGCAGAATGACCTTTCAGCAAGCACTTCTGGGCCTTCATGCAAGCTACGAAACGCAATGGAGTCTTCCTCCATTCCCCCTGTATGGACAAAACCTCTCCATTGGGTAACCGAACTCGAACCACTTTCGCGAAACAGATAACCTCGGCGCAGTTCTTTGACCACCAATCCATGCCAACCACAACATCGGAACTTCCCAATTCAATCGGTAGGAGGTCAATACTGAAATCATGATCTCCCAACTTCAACGCACAGTTCTTAACTAATTCTTCGGACCTAATTGTCTTACCATTGGCCAATTCTATCGAATAATAAGTTTGCAACTTATCTAACTCTAATCCGAGGGCTCGTCTAAAGTCGGTGGACAAAAAGCTTAAATCGGCACCGGTATCAAAAAGTACAGAAACAGCATGATTGTTAACGAGGAACGTACCCGTGACAACGTTAGGATCCTCGCGTGCGTCATCTGCACCCATAACAAAATCCCGGCCACGAGGTTGACCCTTAAGCTTGGGGTAGTCTTTCTTGAAATGGTCGATAGCTCCACACTCAAAACATCTCGATTTACCATCAGGATTCCCAACTGCTTTAGACCGGCACTACACTGTGGGATGCCCCATCCGCCCACACTTCTCGCACTTGGTATTGTCATATGTCCCCACATGATGATACTTGCATTTATTGAAAAGTGGGTGGGGCCCATTGTATGGCTTGCGAGTGTCAGTAGCGGCGATGACAAAGGCCTTGATGGTCTCAGGCTTCTTGTTGGAATTGCTTTCGATTCCTTTCCCTTTTTTGAAGTTGGACCACTTGCGCTTATGTCCAGAGCTTTCACCCTTGTTCAATTCCTTCTGGGTCAGGGAACCCATGCGTACCGCATCGTTGGTAAGGCTGTGAGCAAGGGTGACAGCATGCTGAATGGAATCTGGAGCAGCCGTGGTAACCATGCTACGGATTTTAGGAGAAAGTCCCCAGATGTATCTCTCTACCCGCATGTACTCAGGGGTAACCATGTGTGGAACCAGGCGAGAAAGCTCATGAAATTGAGTGGTATAGGCAGTGATGTCCGCACCGTTCATGGACAAATTCCAGAACTCGGTCTCCAACTTCTGCAGCTAACCCCGCGGGCAATACTTGTCCATCAACATTGGCTTCAACTCAGCCCAATAAAGATTGTAGGCAGCTTCACGACCCAAGGTCTGCACTTGTAAGTTCCACCATGTCAGCGCCTCTTCTTGGGACTTACAAGTGACGTACTTGATCTTCTGGTCTTCTGAGCAACCACTAATATCCAACACTGACTCTGTTTTCTCAATCCATCGGACAATACCAATTGCTCCTTCGGACCCACGAAAGATCTAGGGCTTGCATGCCATGAAAGTCTTATAGGAACACCCACGTATGGTATTCTCTATTTCTGCAGCATCAGAAAGCTCGGATTGTCAATGAAAGGATCGACATAAGATATGATCAAGACTAGGAAGGAATAGGCAAAAGCTTTACCAGTCTTAGGTTCCTGGGTTCTGTGTCGGCCTGTTGCGCCTGAACCATCACAGGAATCGGCGCGGTTTGCTTCATGTTGCGCTATAGCCCGTGCAATTACCCTGGCTAGGTCTACAGAGGTGGTCAGAAAAGCTTCTTACTCAGAAGTCGATCAAGCAATTCTTTTGGGAGGCATTTTCTTCTAATACACAAGATTAAAAGAATGAGACACATATCACTGTATAATATTGTCAACATATGCACCAATCAAACAACTATACAATCAACACAATGACAAAACAAGATCATAAATGCATGGGACAAACCCAACAACGACATAGGAAATCAAAATACCAAACTTTTCATAGCCAATTTAACATACTTGATAAAATTTTGTGTCTGCATACAAAATAAAATGGCGTACGACCTATGGGGATGGGGGTGGGAAAGCAGCAGATAGGACCGCAATGGTAGTAACCATACTCGCCTCAAGATCATCAATTCTAGCCTCTAACTCGGCAACACGCCCCTCTACCACGACGCGTCCCTGCTCAGCCTCATGCACACGCGTACCCAACTCGGCCAGTTAGTAGAGATAGGATCCCTAATACTACCGGTTAGATACAAGTCATCCTCGATCCCCTGGACTCTCTCATGCAACACCCCTATCTTCGTGTCGTGACGCCCAATCATGTCCCAAACGAAGTAGTGAGTGTGGCGCACAGGAGCTGGCTTGAAGCCGGTAGGTAGTGGGTTGTCAGAGAGTGGTGATATGGACCTCAAATCTCAAAGGTAGAGGGAGCCTCACCGTCGGTATCCTCATCAGAATAGGCTAGGAATCCATCAACTGTCAGCAGATAAGTCCTCTTGCGTTCATGGGATCTCTGAAGTAGCTTCTTCCTGGGTGGCTCGGGTGCCACTGGAGCTGGGGCTGGGGATTTGCTGGTGCTAGAGACTCGGGGTCATCCTAGGCAGAAGCCTCAGCTGGAGTGATAGGAGCCAGTGGAGGGATCACACATTTCCGAGGGGTGTACATCATGCATACCCCACCCGGACATGGGCGATATGGACGAACAGATGGCACCCGGGGCTCTAGCTGCGGTGGGGGTGCATTCTCCTCCTCCTCCTATGCCTTGCCAGTAGGAAGGGCATCCTCATCATCAGAAACAACATTATCAACCTGCATCTGATCATCCTAAATGTCTGAAATTCACCAGCTGGAGGGCTGTCTGGGACAATCTCCTCCTCAGAATCCGATATGATGATAGGATCGTCGTGGTTTGCCATGATCCTAGAAATCAATGAACACACATGTGTGTTCATAATCATGTGATGTACTTAGTATATCTACTAATGTGTGAAATATATAACTGCCATAGAACTTGCGTAGCGCGTAGGGATAAGTGTTGTGTTTCTTTCTTTGGAAAAATTTCGAAATCATTTTTTGTTTAGATAATAGTTTGACTCAAAAGAAACTCATTTCACGATAACCTCGTGCTCTGATACCAATCTGTCACACCCCGCCAAGGTGGAAACGTGAGGTGCGACTTCGAATGATTTCAAAAACAAAGGTCACACGAGCATTAATTAAAATAAAACAAGAACTTCTATTAAACAACCAAGTTTGACAAACATAAAGTTAATTGCTCAAATTCAAAACCATTGTATTAAAATGTACAGGGTTAAGAAAACAACACAACGGTTCAAAACGAGGTATCCCATAAATGCTCGCACGCGACCTTCACAAGTTCCATGATCCATGCTAATTTCCTGAAAAACATGCATGTAAAAATATAGGTCAACATAAAGTTGGTGAGTTCACAGGTCTTCTATATGATGGACATGTAATCCAAAACCGAGTAAATTACCGCCTAGCTAGGGCAATAATTAATATGTGATATGACATGAGCCCATAACCAAACCTTGACATGTTGTGCCTCGCCCATTGTACACTAAAGACAGTGAAATAATGTGAAATACAAGCACTCATTTGATATCTATCATCCAGTCAACGCGACTGACCAAGAGTGGGGGTGCCAACCCAATAGATCTATTCCAGTGTTCCATGGCTAAGTCCATAGCTAATGGTTGTGGTATGATGTATGACACGAGGGCTTAATGGATCCTGAACCTTAATGTCTCATGTTCACATAATAGTCATGATTGTAACTGAAAACTGTACGCATATTTTTCCCCCAGAAAAATGTTAAAACAGTAAAAAGGGGTCGTGAAAAACTCACCTTGTTTGTGACTGGGAATGAAATACCAAGCCTGGAGCTAGAGTATCCGACCTATGTATCCTATGTAAGAAGGAACATTTTAGGTCTATGCTACTTGTGTTATCTACAAGTTGTCCACTTGTTATGTATTCATTCATCTTGTTTCCCCAAAAGATACAATGTCTTTCTTTTAAATACAAAATATTAAGGTTTCTAGGTGTAATCTCCATATTATCACACCCATGTCTTGTGTTGTTAGACACATATACATACCATGTTTATGCATTTTTACGTACCGGGGTGTGTGTGTGCATTCACATGTTATTGGTTTTAACCCTCTAACCCAATATATATGTAATTTAGTGACATCGTTTCTTATGAAAATATATTATTTATTTGATAAAAGAATGTGTCGTTGTTAGTCTTGTTATAGAAGTAACACTTTCCATCTGACTTGCAACTTATCAAAAATCATGTTTCATGTTAGTGAGTTAGAAATCTCACTAACTTTCTTATGAAAACTTTCAGCCATTAGGACACATATATACATATGTATACTTCGGCCATTAGTTGGTGTATACACACATATGTTTTCCAACTAGCTTTGTTTATTTCAAGACATAAGACTACTTCTTTAACTAAGTTATAGTTACAAGTTTCATTACGTAAATGAACAACCTTTTTATGTAAGTAAAAGCACAAAAATAAAACATAACCTTGAGGTAAGTGGTATACCTCCTAGTGAATCAAAGGTGAGAGATTCACAACCTCTTCTTCAGCTTTTTCACCTGCAACTACTTCATCAACAATATCATCAGTCATAATATCAGATTCAGTTACCACATCCTCAGATTCAACCTCTTCAACCATAGCCATGAAACAAAAATTTTCTGGTTCATTTTCAACTTTGGCTACAAGAGCAAAATTTTCATCTGTCAACTCATCTAGTAGACTGCACCAATCAACAAAGCCTTATGTGAAGAAACTCTGTTGACTGGTCTCTGCAGGAGCAGAGGGTGGAGCAGCATTCATTGGCACATGTGCCTGAGCAACAGGGGTTTATACATAGTGAATCTGAGGTACAGTTGTTTGGACGTACTGGACAGGAACAGTGTTTGAGGACTGTGCAAAATGAGCAGTGTTTTGCACATTTGGTCCAGCGGTATTATGGGAAACCTGATAATTGTTGGTATGTGGCCTTTGATTTGGATAGGTAATCATAGGGGAAACATGTTGACTCCTACATTCCGTAGCAAAATGACCAAGTCGATGACATTTATGACACTTAATCTTTGATTTATCCAACCTCACCTTTGACCTGCCAGTCAACCCTGGAAATCTTCTGCCAGTTTTCTTTTAAAAATTGTTAGTTCTTACACTGAGCAGAGCCAATTGGTGAATACTGTCCATTTCTTCCAAATCATCAGGGTCAAAGTACTTTAGGTCATCATACTCAAAGGATATGTTATCAGATGCCTGGATATCACCACCACTTGCTGTAAAAGCAAAGTTTGGTGAATAAGAAATAGAGTTAAAACCTGAGTTAAAACCTAAAGTTATGTCAATTAAATGATCATAACTCTGATCCTTATTGTTACCAGGCACCTCATCATGACCCAAAAGTGCTGTATTACCAAATACATAATCATCTGACACTTTTCCAGAGTCCTGGAGCTTCTTTTTCTAGTTAAGCTCTCTCTCATAGGTCATGAGCTTACCATGAAGCTGGGTTAGTGATAGGTCCTTAAATCCAATTGAGTTTCTCATAACTATAGCAATAGTTTCCCATTTGTCTGGTAATGATCTTAAAATCCTATGGTTCAAGGTTGAATTAGGGTAAGTTAGACCAACCAGTTTTAGTTCACTAATGAGACAGTTAAACCTCTCAAATTGTTGAGTTAATGACTCTCCCTTTACATGACTAAATGTTTCATATTGTTGGTTATGTATTTCACGGTTGTTTTCAATAACCTCTTCAGTCCCACCAAATTGTTCTTTCAATGCATCCCACAACTCCTTTGCACTGTTACAGTGTAACAGCCCAACATAGATATCATTGGGTAGAGTCATGGCCACAATACTGAAGGCCTTGGCATCTAACTCATTTTTCTGAAAATCCTGGTCAGAGTAGTTTTCAAGTTTCTTTGGCTCTTGAACCTAGGGATCTTCGGTACTCGGCACTATCGGAATATGTGGTCCGAAGATAACCGACTTCCAGCACCCAGTGTTATGTTGAGCTAGAACATGGCTCATCCGACGGTTCCAGATATTGTATTCAAATATGACAAGCATTAGTGGCTTGTTGTTCGTGCCAGTGTTATGTGGATCATGATTGATTGAAGCCATTCTCTGATTGTTTCTAAAACAAAGTCTGTTTAACAACGGTTGAAACGAAAATAAACTATTACTCTGTTTTCAATCCGACAAACAAACGATATCAATAATTATGAGCTGATCTGTTTATATTAAATTGATTGGTTAGATCGAACTTAATTGACCAAGCTCTCATACCAATTGTTAGGATCTGAGTTTAATTGTTTTGATTGTTTAAGTGTAACAACCGGCAAAAATAAGGTAATTCCGTACAGATTAATTAGTATATGATTAACGTAATTAAATGCAATTATGTGTGATTTAATTATCAAGGCCTTAGGAGATAGCAATTTCCAAATAGTGCATAGGAATGCATACGTTTAATGGTAAAACATGATTGGATCATGTGCAAATAAGCTATCCGGTATGGACGTTGGCAATTACCCGGTAATAATTAAATAAACGAAACGGATCCCGGACACCCAGGATATAAAATAAAGGGTATTTTCCTAAGATATAATGAGTTTTGGAACTCCAAAACCATAAATGAAAACGTCTTGTACAAATCTACGGTAACGAATAAAATGCGCGTACCGCACCCGATACGCGTATAACTCATAATTTCACCCGGCAAAGGCCTAAATAACCAATCAACGCTTAAATTAGACTATATTTAAGGGTTATTAAAGGTATATTTAATGTCCGGATAACGCGTGATTAAAACCCGAAAAATACCCGAACGACACCCGAACGACGGGGGATTAAACTTAACAATCCATGGGTAAATATTTGAAGTGGTGGACCCCACCCAAACCCCTCTAAGGGCCGGCCTAAAGGCCAAGGGATGTCCATGCAACTTGTGTTGATAATTATAACCTAAAACCTATGTAAAAGCATGCCTTAACATGAGATAAAGTGTGTAAGTGAACATTAAGTACAAAAGTAACACTTTCTTGTCCCCTTGCATGTAATTTTCGGCCATTAGGCCATAAGGGTCCAAGACACAATCCAAGTAATCATAACACAAGTTAAAGCATGCCTTGTTAAGTCTTGTATATAGGATCATGATGCCTTGTAAGGATTTGATCAAGATTTGCAAGAAATCACCTATCTATACATACATACACACGGCACCTTACATGCACACACATATCCTCTTTTTCAAAATCTCCCAAGTACCCACATAATCTCCCATAAGATCTCTTAAACCTTTAGCATCATTACATGAGATAGTTATATAATAACACATGTTAGAAGATTGAATAATCAAGCAAAACAATCCTCCTTCTTCTTTCTCTTGTGGCCGTGGGATTACACACACACACACACATTGTTCTTTCAAGTTTTTACAACTCCAAATCACTTAAAATCATCCATCATCCAAACCCCTTTTGTGTGTTTCAAGAGCTTGGAGCTAAACCACTAGGAAGAACACACTAAACCCCTCTCAAATTCAAGGTTTTTGTCTTCCCTAGCCTTGCGCTAGTAGTAAGCTTCTTAATCTTGTTTTTGATTGTTATTATTCATGTATGTGTTCCTAGTAGCAAGTTGTACATGAAGGGTTTAAAAGGTGGTTTTGAACATAATCTTTAATAGGTTTTACATGTGTAAAATGGAAGATTAAAGATATGAAAATAAAACATGGATTTGATGGTGATGGAGATATAATCTTGAAAATATGAAAGGTTTACATTTAAAGCTAAGTAGGATGATGTTTTGGTTAAGATTTTGGGATGAACTTGAATATGTTAAAAGTAACTTTAAATCATCTTATTATGATCATCTAAGTTATAATATGTGGTAAAGCATATTAGAAGTTCATAAATGAAGAAGATGGAAAATCTAAGTTAGCTTACTTAGATGAATGATGTTTTGATAAAATGGACAAATACATAAAACACACATATAATTATTCTTCCATATGAAATACAAGACTAACATAAGTGTTTTGATACAAAAATAACTTACCAATGAAAAGTTGAATCTTCAAAGTTTACTATTTTGAGTGAAAAATGTTAACTTTGGAAGTTATAATGGAAAAATGCAACTTTTGGAAGTTAAGGGACTAAAGTTGTAACTTTAAAAGTTAGAGGACTAAAATGGATATTTTAGAAACTATTAGTCCAAAAATACAAGTGTGGAAAGTTCGGTGTCAAAAATGTAAGTAATAAAGTCTAAGGATGATTTTTGTAAATACTAGTAGAAATACTTGGGTATTTTGTATAAAAGTGTATTTTTGAAGGTTATAAAAATACAAAGGGTTTTAAAATAAGGATTTTTATAAAATAGAGATTTTATAAAAATGTTGAGCAAACTTGAGAAACTTATACAAAAATGAATACTTTTATATAAATGGGAATATAAAAGTATTGGAAGCATTTTTGTATCTAAGTTAACAAGTTGGGCTAAAATACAAACCTTCCAAGTAACATGGGTTAGAAATGTGGATAATATTTCTATAAAGCACATGTTGGGAAAGACTTGGAAGAATTAACTAATCGAGTTAAGATATCGAACTAAGACGCGTTAACAAGCCATACACGGACAAATCATGAGAAAAATGCCATTACGGCAAGATAAGGAAAATATATATTTTAAGAAATGAAATATATATATACATTGGGTGAAAACTAATAAACACTTTCCTAAGTGTTAAGAGAATTATTCGTGGGAGAAAACACATGACATAAACAAATAAGACGTTAAAACAAACGTATATACTTAACAAGAAAAACTACATATTTATATATATGTACGCTCGTCTCGGCAAAATTCTAGTATATCTACTTAATGGGAAAGTAGATATGTGGGAAGGAAAGCCGCGATGAGTAGACAAAGATATATATGTGTATGCCGTACCAACAAGATCTTAGTATATTTATTTGAATGGGAAAATAAATATACGGTATGGTGAGTTGAGTCGGGTGTTAAGAATATACAATCGAACGACAAGATCTTAGCACATTTGTTTAAATGGGAAAACAAATGTGCGGCAAGGTGAGTCGGGTCGGGTATTGAAATATATATTATATCGAGCGATGCGATCTTAAGTATAATTATTTAAATGGGAAAATAATTATATGTTAAGTGAAGTCGAGTCGATGATAATAAAATACAAGTTAAGGAAATATTAACAAGAGTAATATATAACTTGTAACACAAAGGGTAATGTAACGCCAACGAAACCTAGGATACGCGCTTAATTAAACGGGATTTGGAATAACTTGTGGTCGGGAGTTGGGTGTACAACTTGCCAAGGCACATGCACTATAGGAATAGTGACTCATACGTCCAGGACGTTTGTAGGTGCGAGACCCTCTATGCTATCTACCTAGTGAGCCAGACAGTGTTCAGGTGAGTTTCACGGCCCCATTTTACTGTTTTAACTGGGGGAAAGATATGTTTGCCAAATATTGTCACATGTTGAAAAGGTTTTCAAAGGATAAATTGTGATAAGTGGTATGATGAGTACTTGAGCAGTGAACGCCACTCGGGGTTGAGTCCTCTCTTCCGTAATCATTAATTCAGGGAAATGAAACCGAAGGAATATTTGGATAGTACTATTGGTGCCTGACAAGGCCCACCCCTAATCGATAGCGTCGATTATGCATTAGGTTATGCCTGGGGTGCATATATTCTGAACTTAAGTCGTGGGAAACCGAGTAACGACTTGGAGCGGGGCATTATTATCAGTCTTGGTTTGGTTATGGGGCTCAAGGGATTGCTCATCATTATAGTTTGTAGGAGCTAGCTACTCCTTACAAAGGCCACAAGTTGTGCAGGTTTCGCACATGTTGTAAAAACGGAATATCGATCGACAAGATCCTAGTATAATTATTTAATGGGAAAATAATTATACGGTAAAGTGAGTCGAGTCGGTGGTTGTGAAAAGGTTGCTGTTATGAAACTAAAACCTGTGAACTCACCAATATTTTATATATTGACGTCTTTTTTTAAACATATCTTTCAGGTAACTAAGTGCTGAATAGATATGGGGCTAGTGCGGTGGAATACGGGATGTCGGATGCTGGTCGGGATTTCATTCACTGTTACCTTCGGGTTGGAACAAAAACGGAAATTCCCATATTGAAAACTTAATGTTCATCGTTTTAAATAATGCCTTGTGCAATATTGTAACGAGATACTCATTTCCGACATTCTAATAAATTGATCTTTTCTAATTAAATATAGTTTGTGTTAATCTTGACTTTGATATACTTTCGAGCGTTGCGCCACGTGTTTCCGCCATTGGCGTGGTGTGACAGAAGTGGTATCAGAGCCAAGGTTGTAGCGAACTAGCATTTTTGAAAAATCTAGACTATAACCGGTTTTGGCTCGAAAACGAAGTTTTCAAAAATATAGCACAACGAAATATTTTTAGAAAAGAAAGAAGATTGTACATGGATTGTACAAGGGGAAATTCCGACCGACTAGCCATATGTGTCAATATATGAAGTATTAGAAAATACGGATAAGATGCTTATAGTAGGAATCCGATTTTCTAAGATTAAGTTAATACATATACGTAGTACGGATATTTTGCCAGTAAGGTTGTTGTGTCACGCTTCACAATAGTCCGCGCTCTTGCATCGATCACCGGTACCAGCCAAGAGGAAGGATACTGTGGTCTACGAGGAGCCTACCTGCTTGCCTGTAGACGGGATGATCGGAAGGACTAATCTCTATCGCGTTGATGGATGTCGCCACGTTGTTTATGACTTTGAGGCGAAACTAGATCAAGTCTTTGTGGTATGAAATCTCGGTTTTGGATCAGGACGCTCGGAACTAGCGGGCAACAAGATTACCTGGCAACACAAATTATCATTACGGGTGCACACGTAATAATAGTTTGGGGTGCACGGTAACCTTGGTGGGCGCTAGGGCCGGGATTGGTGATCACTCCTTGTCTTAGTTGTTCTTGTTCTTTAGATTCAGTCTTAGTTTTGATCGGCCAATGGGTTAAATGAGAGGTCTCGCCGATGTTCCTTGATCTCGATCCTAGCAAACCTAATGAGCTTTCTTCGACATCACCTTTAAGGTACGAGCACGGAAGAGCTCGAACGTCTACTCATTTGAGCAATCTGACGTAAATCTTCGCATCGGATAGAGACGGGAGACGAAAACTTCCTTGCATAGGAGTGAAATGCCTGGAACGATGCGAGGAATGTTAAACTTGGAACCCAGTGAAGACTTAGGGTGCGTCCTTGCTAGACTAGTGCGTCTAGAGAACGGGACCCTGCGTGGATTAAATATGAGACTCGTGGCCGTGTGCTGCGGTGTTATCATGGTGAATAAGTCATGATCGACCTAACGCATGCCCAGGTTGTCTTCAAGGGTTGGATATTTTTCTTCTCCAGTAGGAAGACAGAATCGAAGTTACAGGATTAGGAAGCTTGATCATTGTTACCCTGAAAGCTCGGTAGCCCTTGTCGGAAACAACAGTATTGGTTGTTCCCATGCAGTCATGGATTGCTGATGAAAGCAGCATGCCGCATTGCACAAGACATGAGTGCTTTGTTAAACTCTGATGATGTCAGAATTCCGGCCACTAATCATGACTGCGACATGGTTTGCCAGTAAAAGGATGACGGCGTATAGTAGAACAAGCAAGCCCCAGTCGGCGTTTGGCAATGGACTCACTCGGAAGTGCATACGATTAACTCATGGGAAGCCACTGCTTGATGTATAGAGTGTTCAAGTATGGATTAACACCCTTTGCAGTAGCGCTGGATCGTATTCCGGAAGGTGATTTGTGATGGGCTTAGCATGTTGGTACTTATGTCATACTACTTTCCTGAGGGGCAAAGGCCATCATAAGACTCCTCTATCTACCTCCTGTTCGTTTTTCAAGGATTGTTGGTGGTCCCGTTTCAGTCGAGGAACGCCAGAGTAGGCTTGTTACATGTACTGTGCCTAAATCCGTCATGAATCCTAGAAAGCGGAACCGCACTTTGGGAATCGTAATCGTAAGAGTGTTCTGTGATTGTCAGAATGTTGCAAGACGCTTTTGCTGACATTAAAATCCCCCTCGAAAATCGAATGACGGACTACTGGAAGTGGTCACGTTTATCTGGTAAATTTACCTATGGGACGGAAAACCCATTGCTCTTGTGGCAATAACATTCGTCACCCTCGTCATGACGACGAGGCTAGTAATCTATTAGGGGCGGCAAATGATGCGAAGTGTTTCCATCAATCCCCATAGATACTGAGATGTTGCGTTCCCTCGTTACGGTGATTCATAAGCTAAGGATGCAAGGTCCATTCGTTGTGGACACGATGACCTGTCTAATCTCTTGCCGTATTTCGATACTCTCACGGCATGGCCTATCAGGAAGAAAGTTCACCGGCCTCGCTTGAGTGACAGAGAGGCATTCCAGCTAATTACTATCGGTGCTAGATAGCATGTAAGGAGACCCTAATGAGAAGAATGACTCGGCTGGTTTGCCAGAGTCGGTATCGTTTTCATTTTATCGTGGTGTATCGATAAATCGTGATTCTTCTACCGCTACTTGCTATGCTCGTTGTGACCACTATCCTTGTTATCGGGAAAGATGTAGGTTTGTTTCCAGGTCCTATGGATACCAGTCACCACATGTATAAAAGCTACGACGAGTCTAAGGCTCCGGTCGAGCCTGACACTGTTACTCCTGTTATTGTCCTATGGCTCGAGCAAGTCCTGTTGACGCTATTAAGTGTGTAGCTCTCGCTGAGTTTGTTGTTGTCAGTGGTTTGATAGCACTTATCGGGCTTGATGTCGTTGTTTCTATGTCTGTTATTGAGTTTATTGTTGTCATTGTCTGTACAGTCCATGTTGGGCTTGATGATGTTGTTCCATGGCTCTGCTCGGGTTGACGTTGTTGATCTATTTGGGGCTCCTGCAGAAGTGAATGATATTAACGAAGACGTCTCTATGACCCTTTCCAGGCCGCTATGACCATCTATGTGTCTTTGTGGAGTTTGTGGTTATTAATTCCATTCTCCTTAAGGCTTTCATTGAACTACTAGTTATCATTCCTTGGGCTCTTAAGAAGCCTAACATTGTCAATGGTTCTCAGGCCTCAGTGGAAACTGTCTATGTTTCTGTTGCCATTGCTTGAGTGACTCATAACAAGCCTATGGTCGTTCTCTCCATGAACAATATCGGCTTGAGAAGTCAGCTAAATGATGTGGAACCCGTCGCCCCCATTCATGTTATGATGATTGGTGCGCCGGCCAACCCAACCATTCCTATCATTGGGCCTATGGAGGATAGACTCGAGGCTGAAAGTACGAATGCAATTCCCACCTCCACAAGTGATCTGAGACGCACGGGGATGCGTGCTCACCATAACAGGGCTTTATGGTAGTGTGGACTATGGGTTCTCCATGTTGAGCATCATATTGTCGCGTGCATTCGTGCTACTATGTTACCCCCCCAGCCATTGTGCGTACTTGCAGTTGCATTATTTTTGCTAGTTGCGTATCCAGGTGGTTACGCTGCATTGTCAATGATGCATTCCTGTTGTTTACTGCTCCTGCAGTAGTGTAGCCTTGCCGTCGTATTTCTCTGTGTCGTACGGTCCCTATTGCAGCGTTACCTTGTCGTCATACTTCTCTGTTGTCATGTTGCTCCTATGTGGTGTTCCCTAGTTGATATGCTTCGTGGATATGTTGCTGGCATTGCCATGTTGTTTCTACTGTCGTGTTGCTCAGAGGGCGTATTGCTACAGCTGTTGGATTACCCCGATGACGTGATGATTTGTCGTTTGCATCGCTCTTGTTTCTCTCGGAATGGAGACATCACCTAAACCCCTCGTGCTGTCATTGTTCTATTTATTTGATTGTGTAGTGCCGACATTGATTATGTAGGATTTCAGGTGTCCAACGGACTTTCTAACAGTCGTGCTTAGACACTCTAGCCTTAGTGATTACGGGTGTATTCCCCTAAAGTCTGAATCTCGAGGTCGTCTGAGTAAGTGACCGAATCATGTGCCGACCCCTGTATATGCTCACGCATTTCGTGAACGGTACATCCTCGGAATCCGAGGCACCAGTGACGCTATATCCAGCACTAACCTGTTACGTGCAATTTGGTCGCCCAACGATCGGTCATGCAAATCAATGAAGAAACCCTGTGATCTACACGTGACAAGGCGAGACTTGCCTTTGTGACAAGGGATTTTGAATACGTCTCGAACCTGAAGGTATCGAGAATTTATGAGCGATATTATGACCTATACCCTTGGGACTAGCAAGAGTTGAAAGGTTCAAATCATTTATTGCTCGCACCAGTGGATTCATTTGGAGTCATACGTACCATACCGATGGTTATGGGAATACCGTCGTGGACCCACCCATGGGCATACATTGGTGAAGTCCCTGGTACGTGATTAAGAGGTTTTATGAACCCTGAATCCAGAAGGGCGTGCAGCATTATCTACTCTTTAGAGGTGCCACACTACTGGGTTAAGATGGTTGATCGTCTCGACCCATCGATTAATGTTGTTATTCCTTTGATGGAAGGTCTATCCTACCTTGGTGTCGTGGCGTAGATTCTAGGAACAATGGAATACAATGTCGACCTTGAGTCGATGATGGTGTTCCCAGTCATCTTTAAGTAGCATTGCTCGCGCTAGAGCAAAACCCCTTATCCTTGATAGACGCTGTTGGAGACACCATAGTAATGTGAGCTGCCAGGTCAGGGCATATGGCACCTGACTAATCAGGAAGAGTTTGAAGGCTTACACAGTTCGCCCCTATGTGTGACTACTGAGTTATTGAATGGGATGCCTTATGGGAAGGCTCAGGACTATCGCTTTGTGGTGCGATCTCAGTCGTCGTTTGTCCTTGTAAGTAACGACTTGGGCGCATGGAGCCGTCAAGCCAAATGTGAAATCTATGTCTAATGCATGCATCTATGACTCGATTTCACCACTTGCTCAAAAAGATTCCGAAAGGATGAAATCTTCGATGAGTGAGGGTTCCGGTTTCAGGACTCCTTTCACTCAGATCTCTGCATAAGATCTGAAGGTCAATGTAAGGGCATGTGGCCTGTATTATTCGGAATTAAATTACTAGGTTGCTATTGACGATAGAACACTAGTGCCCATGAAGCACATATAACAGAACTGGTACTGGATACCCATGGTTTGGGTAGCTACTGGTGTTCTGTATACTTGTCGCAATGGGGGCCAACGTGTTGATATGTCATAATAAACCTTATACGTTGTTCATCGCAACAACAATTTATGATGTTTCATATATCTCTTTTCGGTATAGGCCTATGTGCTGGAAGCATCTTATCGTTGGTGTTTGAGTCGGCTAGTAATTCTCGAGGATTGTGAAATCGTACGGCCCGGGCGCCATGTATACACTGCTTAATGTAAGGGAACTGAGGGGTGAAAGCGACGCAAAAACTTTCGACCTCCATCAGTCCATACTAAGCGTCCTAGTACCATTAACCACAATTACTCAGGAGGAAAGCAGCGATTCAGTACCCAGAGGATTCTACGGAAATAAAGTCCCACTTGAATGTGATTGTTCGGTCGACAAGAACCTAGTATATTTATCTTAATGGGGAGGTAAATATACGGTAAAGTGAGTCGAGCCGAAGGATAAATGAAATGGGATACCCGCCGAGGTGTCCAAGGGGACTTTTATGTGGTGCGGTAAGATCACCTGTTTGACATCACCATGACACCCGAGGTATCCCGGGGTCAGATGTGACCCAAGTGATGATTGATTGTTGCTTGGAGCCCTCTCATTCCGTACTCATCTGTGGCTTCGAGATGAGGCATACGGACAGTTACCTATACTCTCGGAGAGAGTTGGGGCTAAACACCGAATTGCCGACTTACATTATATCGGATTGTAGTGGTCACTCTACCTCAAGTTCGACAAACTTTGTACACAAGCATGGGATACTCAATTTGAGACGAGTATGGTTTGTCATTCTCGGACAAATTGAATGTACTTGACGGAATTGTTCCGTGTTGACACGATTGATGTTCGTGGCAGATCGAACCCATGAGCTTCCTCACCAAAATTTCCTATGTGATAGGAATTAGCATCCCAGTGTTCGGGGTATACTACTCAAAGCCCTTGGAGGGCATACGTGTAAATCTCCAGTGCGTCGATTGACAGACGGAGATAGATACATAACCTGGTTTAGGTTATCCGAGAGATGGCCAGTAGATCTTGCAGATTAAAGACTGTTTGGATGAGATGCGAACCTATTAAGAAGTCATACAGACAAGGCGTAGGCCTTAAGAACTTCGGTCTAATAATAGGTTTTCACTAAGAGTCATACTCCGAGAAGGTGTCAATAAGCTTAGAGATTGTAATAGGCCAAGTTCTTAATACTTCGGTGGTACGGAGACACCAATCAAAATTGGCCTCGTGATGAATAAGCTTGAATTGTCGCAAGAGCTTAGTGGACTCTTAATGAATCCCGCGAGTCTGGCCTGAGGAAGTTTTGGTCAATCCCTCGACCGGCGGAAGTCCGGTTGGCGATAAGCTCTACTATTTCGGGAAACCGATAGATGTGTCAAGATGGGATGACCAAGAGCTTAGTCGTAGTGGAAACTATGACACTGTGTTTGATAGAGCACTAAGCGTGAGCCGAGCATGAATCTGGGCTCACGGGGAAAGATGAGATCTCATGAAGCGCAAACACCCCGCCCTGTTCAAGGATACCATTGTGATGGGTAACTTGAATTGAATTCGGGGACGGAATTCTCTTAACGGGGGGAGAATGTAACAACCGGCAAAAATAAGGTAATTCCGTACAGATTAATTAGTATATGATTAACGTAATTAAATGCAATTATGTGTGATTTAATTATCAAGGCCTTAGGAGATAGCAATTTCCAAATAGTGCATAGGAATGCATACGTTTAATGGTAAAACATGATTGGATCATGTGCAAATAAGCTATCCGGTATGGACGTTGGCAATTACCCGGTAATAATTAAATAAACGAAACGGATCCCGGACACCCAGGATATAAAATAAAGGGTATTTTCCTAAGATATAATGAGTTTTGGAACTCCAAAACCATAAATGAAAACGTCTTGTACAAATCTACGGTAACGAATAAAATGCGCGTACCGCACCCGATACGCGTATAACTCATAATTTCACCCGGCAAAGGCCTAAATAACCAATCAACGCTTAAATTAGACTATATTTAAGGGTTATTAAAGGTATATTTAATGTCCGGATAACGCGTGATTAAAACCCGAAAAATACCCGAACGACACCCGAACGACGGGGGATTAAACTTAACAATCCATGGGTAAATATTTGAAGTGGTGGACCCCACCCAAACCCCTCTAAGGGCCGGCCTAAAGGCCAAGGGATGTCCATGCAACTTGTGTTGATAATTATAACCTAAAACCTATGTAAAAGCATGCCTTAACATGAGATAAAGTGTGTAAGTGAACATTAAGTACAAAAGTAACACTTTCTTGTCCCCTTGCATGTAATTTTCGGCCATTAGGCCATAAGGGTCCAAGACACAATCCAAGTAATCATAACACAAGTTAAAGCATGCCTTGTTAAGTCTTGTATATAGGATCATGATGCCTTGTAAGGATTTGATCAAGATTTGCAAGAAATCACCTATCTATACATACATACACACGGCACCTTACATGCACACACATATCCTCTTTTTCAAAATCTCCCAAGTACCCACATAATCTCCCATAAGATCTCTTAAACCTTTAGCATCATTACATGAGATAGTTATATAATAACACATGTTAGAAGATTGAATAATCAAGCAAAACAATCCTCCTTCTTCTTTCTCTTGTGGCCGTGGGATTACACACACACACACACATTGTTCTTTCAAGTTTTTACAACTCCAAATCACTTAAAATCATCCATCATCCAAACCCCTTTTGTGTGTTTCAAGAGCTTGGAGCTAAACCACTAGGAAGAACACACTAAACCCCTCTCAAATTCAAGGTTTTTGTCTTCCCTAGCCTTGCGCTAGTAGTAAGCTTCTTAATCTTGTTTTTGATTGTTATTATTCATGTATGTGTTCCTAGTAGCAAGTTGTACATGAAGGGTTTAAAAGGTGGTTTTGAACATAATCTTTAATAGGTTTTACATGTGTAAAATGGAAGATTAAAGATATGAAAATAAAACATGGATTTGATGGTGATGGAGATATAATCTTGAAAATATGTAAGGTTTACATTTAAAGCTAAGTAGGATGATGTTTTGGTTAAGATTTTGGGATGAACTTGAATATGTTAAAAGTAACTTTAAATCATCTTATTATGATCATCTAAGTTATAATATGTGGTAAAGCATATTAGAAGTTCATAAATGAAGAAGATGGAAAATCTAAGTTAGCTTACTTAGATGAATGATGTTTTGATAAAATGGACAAATACATAAAACACACATATAATTATTCTTCCATATGAAATACAAGACTAACATAAGTGTTTTGATACAAAAATAACTTACCAATGAAAAGTTGAATCTTCAAAGTTTACTATTTTGAGTGAAAAATGTTAACTTTGGAAGTTATAATGGAAAAATGCAACTTTTGGAAGTTAAGGGACTAAAGTTGTAACTTTAAAAGTTAGAGGACTAAAATGGATATTTTAGAAACTATTAGTCCAAAAATACAAGTGTGGAAAGTTCGGTGTCAAAAATGTAAGTAATAAAGTCTAAGGATGATTTTTGTAAATACTAGTAGAAATACTTGGGTATTTTGTATAAAAGTGTATTTTTGAAGGTTATAAAAATACAAAGGGTTTTAAAATAAGGATTTTTATAAAATAGAGATTTTATAAAAATGTTGAGCAAACTTGAGAAACTTATACAAAAATGAATACTTTTATATAAATGGGAATATAAAAGTATTGGAAGCATTTTTGTATCTAAGTTAACAAGTTGGGCTAAAATACAAACCTTCCAAGTAACATGGGTTAGAAATGTGGATAATATTTCTATAAAGCACATGTTGGGAAAGACTTGGAAGAATTAACTAATCGAGTTAAGATATCGAACTAAGACGCGTTAACAAGCCATACACGGACAAATCATGAGAAAAATGCCATTACGGCAAGATAAGGAAAATATATATTTTAAGAAATGAAATATATATATACATTGGGTGAAAACTAATAAACACTTTCCTAAGTGTTAAGAGAATTATTCGTGGGAGAAAACACATGACATAAACAAATAAGACGTTAAAACAAACGTATATACTTAACAAGAAAAACTACATATTTATATATATGTACGCTCGTCTCGGCAAAATTCTAGTATATCTACTTAATGGGAAAGTAGATATGTGGGAAGGAAAGCCGCGACGAGTAGACAAAGATATATATGTGTATGCCGTACCAACAAGATCTTAGTATATTTATTTGAATGGGAAAATAAATATACGGTATGGTGAGTTGAGTCGGGTGTTAAGAATATACAATCGAACGACAAGATCTTAGCACATTTGTTTAAATGGGAAAACAAATGTGCGGCAAGGTGAGTCGGGTCGGGTATTGAAATATATATTATATCGAGCGATGCGATCTTAAGTATAATTATTTAAATGGGAAAATAATTATATGTTAAGTGAAGTCGAGTCGATGATAATAAAATACAAGTTAAGGAAATATTAACAAGAGTAATATATAACTTGTAACACAAAGGGTAATGTAACGCCAACGAAACCTAGGATACGCGCTTAATTAAACGGGATTTGGAATAACTTGTGGTCGGGAGTTGGGTGTACAACTTGCCAAGGCACATGCACTATAGGAATAGTGACTCATACGTCCAGGACGTTTGTAGGTGCGAGACCCTCTATGCTATCTACCTAGTGAGCCAGACAGTGTTCAGGTGAGTTTCACGGCCCCATTTTACTGTTTTAACTGGGGGAAAGATATGTTTGCCAAATATTGTCACATGTTGAAAAGGTTTTCAAAGGATAAATTGTGATAAGTGGTATGATGAGTACTTGAGCAGTGAACGCCACTCGGGGTTGAGTCCTCTCTTCCGTAATCATTAATTCAGGGAAATGAAACCGAAGGAATATTTGGATAGTACTATTGGTGCCTGACAAGGCCCACCCCTAATCGATAGCGTCGATTATGCATTAGGTTATGCCTGGGGTGCATATATTCTGAACTTAAGTCGTGGGAAACCGAGTAACGACTTGGAGCGGGGCATTATTATCAGTCTTGGTTTGGTTATGGGGCTCAAGGGATTGCTCATCATTATAGTTTGTAGGAGCTAGCTACTCCTTACAAAGGCCACAAGTTGTGCAGGTTTCGCACATGTTGTAAAAACGGAATATCGATCGACAAGATCCTAGTATAATTATTTAATGGGAAAATAATTATACGGTAAAGTGAGTCGAGTCGGTGGTTGTGAAAAGGTTGCTGTTATGAAACTAAAACCTGTGAACTCACCAATATTTTATATATTGACGTCTTTTTTTAAACATATCTTTCAGGTAACTAAGTGCTGAATAGATATGGGGCTAGTGCGGTGGAATACGGGATGTCGGATGCTGGTCGGGATTTCATTCACTGTTACCTTCGGGTTGGAACAAAAACGGAAATTCCCATATTGAAAACTTAATGTTCATCGTTTTAAATAATGCCTTGTGCAATATTGTAACGAGATACTCATTTCCGACATTCTAATAAATTGATCTTTTCTAATTAAATATAGTTTGTGTTAATCTTGACTTTGATATACTTTCGAGCGTTGCGCCACGTGTTTCCGCCATTGGCGTGGTGTGACATTAAGTAATATGAGTAATGAATGAAGTAAATTATAAATGGAAAGTGCAGCGGAATGATAAACTATAAATCAAAACAAGAGAATAATTGTTTTTGAATCGAAAGCTTTCATATAACTGCATGATTACAAACGATTACAATTACTTCCCCTCAGCCTGATCACTCGTGTAAGTTTGTCTAAGAGAATGTTTTGAGTGATTGAATAGAACACTACATGCACTGTTTTATTTATAGACAATCTAAACTACTGATGACCTAGGCTGACGTCACCTAAGAAAGTGACCTCTAACTAAATAACAACATAAAACATCCGATGACACAAATACTGTTACATTGGAAACCTCTGATAGACAAACAGCTGATAGGAAACCTCTGATGGTCTTGCAACTTCTGTTGGAGCCTAAGTATTGTTGGCTCCAACAGACCTTTAGTCTTCAGTACTTTGATCAGCAGGTGTTCTATAGCAGTTGCTCTTCATCAGATCTTTGCAAGCAGCAGTTGTTCCAACAGTTGTTAGGGTACAACAAATGTTAGGGTCAACAGTCTTTTCGGAGAAGTAACTTGTAAATGCTATTCTTATTAAGGATCAATTGTGTAGTATATTTTGGCTTTCCAATCATCTGTTCTTCTCCAGGTCAGCAAACCCAACACACAATAATCTAAATAGAAAGAGGGTACAAACCTGGAATGCCACCGAAGAAGACAATGAAGAAACTGCCTCAAGTCCACCGCCTAATTGCCACTAACAAATCTCCGATCAAACTAAAAAAAAGAACATGTGTTGCCATCACCGGGCACTCGTACCTTATCATAATAGATCCGTTTTACAGGCCAATGGGATAGTTGCGTCACCGTAGCCGACTGATGCAACAGTTAACTCTTGTTTGTCGACTGTTTAAACCCTACACCTCTGCACGACCACCATCATTTGCCCGCAAACACACCTAACCAATATCTTGATTCAGGACCTGTAGGAAAGGGTGGTTCACGTGCCTGAAAGGGGTCATTGTCGGAGCACCACTGGTTGTCCATTGTCCGTCACCGACTCCTCAACCATTCTTTCTTCGCTTCTCATATATATCTCTCTTATGTAGTATACTGTTTTGAGTAAACAAAATCACTGTATTTCATATACGTGTCTGAACTCTGGAACATACATGTAGAAATAGCTAGTCGGTGGAGGGTTTTAAAACAAAACATGTGGCCAGAAATATCCAGTTGAATTACCAAAACAACCCTACTTCACTGGATAAATTACCAAAATGTCCCTAGAAACTGTTCATCTTTAGTTATGAATAATACCTAGTATAATTATTATTTTAAAAATAATAGTTAAAAAGGTTTTTTTTTTAATAATAATAAACAATTTTGGTATTTAATTTATTTTAGAAATGTTTTTAATTAAATAATTTTCTGCAAAATCAATGCTTTTAATTATTATTGTTATGTTTTGGGAAATATGGAGAGCTCGCAATAACAAAAAATTCAACAATAAGAACCCGAAGGTCCAGGATGTGATTTCAAATGTCAAGTTGTGTTCTTTCTTTTGGGCTAGGAATCGAAGTAGGTTTAAAAGCATAGAATGGAAGGATTGGGTTGTCTCTCCGTTGTATGTGTTGTAACATGGTGGTGTATTTTTGGTGGTCCTCGGTTTGAAGACTTGTCCGTTGTTTAATGAATTTCAAAGTTCAAATTTTTTTTTTGGAAATAATAAAGTCCAAATAATCAGTAATTAACTTATTAGAGTTAATACATTGCAGTGTAGTGGTAGAGATATTGGTGGGCAATGACAGAAGACATGGGGGATCCTGGGTTCGATTCTTAAGCCAGACGGGTTTTACCGATAATTTCAGTGGGTTACCGGATTTTCCCCAGAATTGGTGTTTGACAGCTAGGGTACTCTCGGAGTACTTGGATTTTTAACGAAAGGGTGCCCCGAGAGTGCTTAGGTTTGATTTGTTGACTCTTCAAAAGAAACAAATTATTGATTATTCTTTTTAAAGGCTTAGTTAAGTGGAAATCCTTGTACAACCCTAACCTAGCGGTCCTAAATTCGAATCCATACCCACACACCGGTGTCCTCCTTACCAAAGCTCAAACCGCACGGGAATTTTTTTGTGGTGAGAATTAATAGAACCTGTGACCTACCTCAGGATGGGAACCTGTATATGCATCTTTCATATATGTTTTTGTAGCTTTCGGATCGTCAAAGTCGTTTGTGTCGAGTTGTAATGTTTATGTTTATGTTTGTGTTTGTGTTTTTGGTTCAGGTGATCGTGTGGTCGAACGAAAATTTTGGTTCGAGGTTTTGTCGGGTCGAATGAATATGTTCGAACCTTCGATGGGTCAAACGGACACTTCTATATATAAGTGGAACTTTGTGACGGTTATTCAGTTATGTCATTAGGTGTGTGCGTATTCTAGAGTGTGCAAAGCCTATCCGGTTACACCTTTAAGTATGTGTTTTCATGTAATCACTTCTGTAAACGTTAGTATCATATTAATGATTATCAAAAACGTTGAAAATGAAATCTCGTGTGTTTTGATCCGTATTTTTATCATGTTGCATGATTATTAGGGTTTCCACACCTAGTGTATTAGTACTCGTGTTGATTAATTGTTGATTTTGTGAAAACCAATGCTACAGAACCCTCTAAGGGAAAACTCCCCTACCTCAAACAAACTGGACTGGAGATATTTATCTTAAAAGGTATTTATCAATTAATTGCTTACAATTAATAGTAGTAAATTGGTCTTTTTTATTTTTTTTAAAGGAAAATTGGACTTTTATATTAATGTATATATTTGGTTATTTAATTAATATTTAAAAGATTTCCTTGATTATTTAATTGTTTGCAATTAATAGTTTTTACAATTAATAGTAGGGAAATTGGATTATTATTGTATTAATTCATCTATTGGTTATTTATTTATTAATTAAAAGATGTCTTTAATTAATTAATTGTTAGTAATGTGTAGTTAGTTCTTTAACCATTGTTAACTTATCCTAGATGCTACATTATCTATTATTTATTGGTTTAAAAACTACAAAAAAACAATACGGTTAAAATGTTAAGAAATAACCCTTTTTACACCTCTTAACATGAGGAGTGAGTGATATGCAATGTTGGTTAACATGCCATGATACTTTTAACTCCCCAAATGTTAATGTACACCTCAAGACCTTAGTGGTAGCGAAACTGGTTTGTTGATATAATAATTGTAACACCCCGCCCCTCTCATCGCCAATATTGTCCGCTTTGCCCATCTAGAGCTCACGGATTTGTTTTTGGTTGCCCAAGTGGAGACTTCCCAAGAGGTCACCCATCCTGAAATTTCTCCCACCTGAGCACGCTTAACTGTGGAGTTCTCCTCTCATCCACTAACATTAAGCCCCAAAACGCGTTGGTGATTTAAGAGGCAAGACATTACTTATGAACCAAGGATCTCTCCTGGCCACGGCCGATGTGGGATTTTCCTGTGGTGTCACATTCACCCCCTGTTAGAGTCTCATCGTCCCTGATGAGGTGTGTTCCTGGGGTGTCACATTCACCCCCTGTTAAAGTCTCATCGTCCCTGATGAGGTGTGCACCCTCCATCCCGAACGGCACAGGAGTGGCTTTGATACCAATTTGTAACACCCCAACCGATGGCGGAAACATCGAGATGTCACGTATTGATGATTGTTTTAGTAGCACATGGTATAAATTGAATTTTAAATAATTTATTCAAAACATAAATATTCAGAATAAAGTGATGTCTAGAAATCCAAATACATGATATCAAATAAGCAACAACTTCAAATAACTTCATGATAAATCCTCATGCAAACTCAAGCCTCAGCTTCATTGTTACCTGAAACATGTTAATTTTGAAAATATTTTTGGGTCAACAAAAGTTGGTGAGAATTACATAGGTTTTGATAATCGAATAAAAATGTTGTACAATTCAAGTGTCATGGCAAGTCTAGTCCATATGTGAAAACATACTAGAAGTAAATCGAGTGCATAATCAACCCTTGTGACTGTTATAATGTGATACATCCCATACGCTCATGGTTCACTCGAATATGTTATGCGATAACAATCACCCACGCTACCTTTGTAGGAGGCACGTATTCGGGTGGGATTGTCAGTCCAATAGATCTATCATTGTATACCGTCGGCTGATCAATGTTAATGATTATGCTAGAATTCTGCTTACCCTAGTCATGTTCAAGACATAATGCAACATAGAAAAACACATAGACACTTTGATGATTGAATTGCATATAGAATGTTGTAACATGTTTCACCCCAAAAATGGTGATAATTAGAAAAGGGGCTATGTAAAACTCACCTTAGCAAAATGTTATATCTCTTGAAAAATAGAATAGTGTGTTGCCCAACAATGCCAAGTATTACCCTATAATTAAGGTAATAAATATGTCTAAGTCCATCTAGTCTACAAATATATATTCTAGGGCTTCGAATTGGGGATAAATGTTCATTTGATTAATAATTAAAATGTTTGATAATTGAGAGAAATTTGATAAATAAATAAACAAAAGTCTTTTTATAAAATTTGAATCAAAGATGGTCACAATAATGAGTTTAAAGTATAAAAATAATTTTTATAAAATTATTTTCTTAAAAATAGAATATTAAATCTATTTATTTCATATTGTCAAAATTTAACTTTAATATTTAAAAATACTAAAATTAAAGAATTATTAGATTAAATATTATATTTCTGTTCCAAATAATCAGAAATAATTTATATAAAATTTTGGTTCAAAAATATTGAAAAATGAATTTATTATGATTTATTTATGATTAAAACTAACAAAAATTGTTTAAAAATATTAAATAAATGATTTTTCAGAAATAAAAATCATTTCAGAAAAGTTTATTGTTATAAAAACTCAGAATAATTTTTGTGGAAATTTATAAAATTGTTTTGATATTTTTATAGAATTTTATAAATAAAATAGAATAAACTTGATTAATTTAATATATATATATTAAATAAATAAATTTTTGAAAACTAAAAATTGTATGTTAAACTTTTTCACTAGATTAACACAAAATAATTTTTGTAGAATTTTTAAAAGAGTTTTTGTATTTTAAAATGATTTTTTAAAATACAAGTAATTATATATATTTAAAGCTTGATTGTTTTTTAAACAAAAAAAGAAACATTGTTGATGCTGTGGGTCGAACCCCCGTGGCTTCGTTAATCAACATCAGACACAACCACTTGATCTAGATCAGTGGTTGTGTTTGATTTCAGTTTATTTAAAATATAAATCATATGCGAAAACAGTGTTCTTCCCCAATTCGTGATGATCGAACCCTAGAATTTCCAATTGGACAAATCACACAACAATAACCCAATTAACCTTAGGGTTAATGTTGTGTGTATGCCGAACATCAAAACCCATAAAAAATAACAGACTTACAAACACGATTGATTACGATTTGGACAGTCAATGTAACATCGCAAAATTTTCCCCAAAATTTTAATACATAAAAAACCCTTATATATATATATTTTTTTTATTACACCTTTATCATTAATATTATACAAATGTGCCTAAGTCTTTATTTATCCTAACTCACAACTTATATACATACATAAATGTATATAAATAATAATAATAATATGATTCTAAATTCTTTTTTTTTTTTTAAATAAAGTCCTAGTCAAAGTCTTAGTCAAACAGTCACAGTCTTAGTCAAATAGTCAATTCATCATAAATCCTTACTTTATGGTGTTGACCAATTTTAATGGCTAATTGACTCCAAAACTAGTATAAAAACCCACCTATGACCCATTATACTTTGCACCTCTAAATCGATTGTTTCAATCCGATTAAACTTTCCCTCATACCTTTCTTCTATAGTCTATTACTTCTACAATTGAAGCTTTGATTATAAGCTCTTGTAATTGGCAACTTTGGGGCTACACATATTCTATTTCTCGAGACTTAATACTTTGCTAAGGTGAGTTTACGTAACCATGTTTATGCGATTCTTTATACTTGCAACAATTATTTCAGCAATTCAACATGCATGTCTAGTAGTAAACTTTATTGCCTCATGAATTAGTCAACAGTTTCAACGAGTTTCAACGAGTTTCAACATTTACATAATCATTAGCTATGGCCAAGCCGGCGATACTCAATAATAGATCTATTGGATTGACAACCCCACCCGGATACGTGTACCTCCTACATAGGTAACGTGGGTGATTGTTATCGTTCAACATATTACCAAGGTGAACCGTAGATGACGGGATGGACCTAAACTAGTCGGAGGTTTGATTATGTCAACATATTATACAATTCATGTAGACTTAAATTTACGATAGACATACGAATTGCTAAACTTTTATACTTAAACTATATGCTTAACATGGATTATGTATTCTCACCAACTTCTAGTTGACCCCCCCATTTTTCCAAACTCAACAGGAAATACTGATGCATGAAGTCTAGAGCTAGCATGAGGATATATTTGAAGTTTTAAGCTTTGTTTGATTATTTGATGTAGACTTTAATGTAATTCAATATTGTAATGTAATAAAGGATTATTTAAACATATGTATTATCATGAGCTACTGAACAATCATCAATACGTGACATCCCGATGTTTCCGCCATCGGTTGGGGTGTTACAGATTGGTATCAGAGCCATGGTTATAGGGAATTAGGTTATTAGAAAAATAATCTAGTCTATAACCAAAGGATTTAACCAGTACTTGCTTCTTTTACTTGCTATTCTCTATCTCCCTCCTACTTCTTATCCCCACTTTCATCCTTACAAGATGGTTGCTCTCCATCACTGGATCTACTCTCAGACTAATAGGACAAAATCCTCAGGTTTAACCTGAACCACCTTGAGATCTCGTCGAAGTTCTAGATTTTAATAACGAACACGTGCAATCTGGAAGTGTGAACGCCTGTATTCTGAGTCTTCTGTCTAGGCTGGCATTGCGCATATATCCCAATCAGACGAGGGACCCGGATGCCTACCTGGGAATTCTCGGGATGAGTGTTCACTTATAGGCTAAAGCATGTCTTCATATGTTATTAGAATTTAGAATCTTTGATAAGTCAACGTTTTCGTTTATTCGTTTTAATTAAATGAATAAATGATTACATTCCTTATATTACCTCATTGTCCTTCATTCAACCCATATCTTATTGAACATTCATAACCCAAATCACTTCCATAACCGATGCCCTAAACTAAACAGAGATCAAGATCCTCCAGGTACCTAACCGCAAGTCTCACCATTTGACTATTGGTTGCTTTTATTCTATGTATTGACGCTATTTGATTCAAGTAATAAAATATTTGTCTGAGAGTTGTTACATGGTGCATGATTGTTTGAAGGTGAACTAATTATATAAATCTATACAACTACAACTCATATACTGTGCTTGTTATACTTGCTTGCATAAACATGTTATCAATTTGCAACCTATGTGTATAATAAATGCTGCACTTAATAGAGGTCATCATGCCTTTTCAACAGTCGGGAGAGGCCCTACAACCTGCTCCACGACTGGTGGAGGCTATCGAACCTACTCAACAATTGGTAGAGGTCATTATGCCTTTTCAACAGTCGGGAGAGGCCCTACAACCTACTCCACGACTGGTGGAGGCTATCGGACCTGCTCAACAATCGGTGGAGATATAGAAGGACACAAAACTTTAATGTAAGGTAAATTGGTGATTGCGGTCCGGAACGTAATCATGAATTTACAGGTACGTTAAGGTAGTGTGAAATTCTATCAAGGTTTTCGGTAGTTGACCAATTATAAACCTTAGTTATCTGGTAGTTCATTTAGTCTTTCAATAGTCCATCAACTCATTCCTTTTAGGACTCCTAAAACTTAAGATTCTTATTCTCCTTGCTATTTCAGATGAACCTAATCCAACCCTTAAAACTCACACATATCAAAACTCTTACCCAAATTATTCGAAACAGTTTATTCTGTTACCTATAAATTTATGTCATGCCTTAACTCAAAACTTCCCAAACCACCCTTGTCCTAATTTCTACCCAATCACCTTCAACCCTGTGTTTTCAATAAACTTCGGGACGAAGTTTCCAAAAGTAGGGGAGACTGTAACATCGCAAAATTTTCCCCAAAATTTTAATACATAAAAAACCCTTATATATATATATATATATATATATATTTTATTACACCTTTATCATTAATATTATACAAATGTGCCTAAGTCTTTATTTATCCTAACTCACAACTTATATACATACATAAATGTATATAAATAATAATAATAATAATATGATTCTAAATTCTTTTTTTTTTTAAATAAAGTCCTAGTCAAAGTCTTAGTCAAACAGTCAAAGTCTTAGTCAAATAGTCAATTCATCATAAATCCTTACTTTATGGTGTTGACCAATTTTAATGGCTAATTGACTCCAAAACTAGTATAAAAACCCACCTATGACCCATTATACTTTGCACCTCTAAATCGATTGTTTCAATCCGATTAAACTTTCCCTCATACCTTTCTTCTATAGTCTATTACTTCTACAATTGAAGCTTTGATTATAAGCTCTTGTAATTGGCAACTTTGGGGCTACACATATTCTATTTCTCGAGACTTAATACTTTGATAAGGTGAGTTTACGTAACCATGTTTATGCGATTCTTTATACTTGCAACAATTATTTAAGCAATTCAACATGCATGTCTAGTAGTAAACTTTATTGCCTCATGAATTAGTCAACAGTTTCAACGAGTTTCAACGAGTTTCAACATTTACATAATCATTAGCTATGGCCAAGCCGGCGATACTCAATAATAGATCTATTGGATTGACAACCCCACCCGGATACGTGTACCTCCTACATAGGTAACGTGGGTGATTGTTATCGTTCAACATATTACTAAGGTGAACCGTAGATGACGGGATGGACCTAAACTAGTCGGAGGTTTGATTATGTCAACATATTATACTATTCATGTAGACTTAAATTTACGATAGACATACGAATTGCTAAACTTTTATACTTAAACTATATGCTTAACATGGATTATGTATTCTCACCAACTTCTAGTTGACCCCCCCATTTTTCCAAACTCAACAGGAAATACTGATGCATGAAGTCTAGAGCTAGCATGAGGAGATATTTGAAGTTTTAAGCTTTGTTTGATTATTTGATGTAGACTTTAATGTAATTCAATATTGTAATGTAATAAAGGATTATTTAAACATATGTATTATCATGAGCTACTGAACAATCATCAATACGTGACATCCCGATGTTTCCGCCATCGGTTGGGGTGTTACAGTCAACGCCGAAGGTCAAAACACGATCAAAAACTCAATAACAGTGGAATGATTATAGAAATTGGGGGTTGAGAAAGAGTGTTCGGCGAGTTGTGAATGTCCAGTGATGTCCAATTTATAGTGTGGTGGTCTGGAACCTCGAATTGGAATGTTTGACCACCATGAACACGATGACGCGATTGATTGATTATAAATGGAACGAATTGATGGTGATTATACGTGGGTTTGATGCGTACAGGCCAATCAATCACAAAATCATACCAAATTAACATCATAACGCGTTTAAGAATGGTTAATTATGGTATCGTTCGTCATAGCTGACTTTTCAAGTCAACTGTGAAGAACTGAATCACGTGATAAATTAATTATAAGCTGGAACTGAAACAAAGAGTGCGTGTAGATCAGATGGTTATGTTGGTTGTGTATATGGGCCGGCTTGGGGCGCGGGTTCGATTCCCGGCCCAAGCTTTTATTTTTTTTTGACATTATTCTATATATATATACATTATATATATAAATGATATAGTATAAGGGTTCCAAAAACGACACAATAATAATTAATGACGAACAATAATAATGAAACTTGACGTTTTTATTCATGGTAATTGTAACGTACAAGTTTTAAATACGTAATGTTACAATAATGCATCTATTTTTTTTAACAATCAACAATGTTTAACTAATTATGTATATATGTTATAAGGATATTTAAATTTAGTGATCAATCCAACATTCTGTTCGGATTTTTTAGAAAATATCTTTTGTAATGAGGTCCCATCAAATCCATCTAGATCCCTCTTCATGAGTCCGTTGAACGATGGTTTGTCTTCTTCAGATAACGTGTCTCCTAATCACTGACAAACAACTTATGATTTATTTTAAATTACCTTTCTACTTAAACCTGACTAGTATAATTTTGTCATAATTTGCTAAGTGAATTAAATTGATAAATCATTTTCAAAGTCTACCATTTCGAAAGAAAATCTAACCTAAAGTGAATGACAAATTTCGATATGTGTAAGATATACGTAGGGTAAGTTTCAGTATGTATAGGATAACATGTTGTTTATAATACAAATTAATTAAAGAAAGAAACTAATTAATGGGAAAAATTATTTAGTCATTTACCATTAAACCATTTAATCCATTTGTTCTCACGTTATTGTTTTTTTATCAAAAAGATCATTACACTTTTGGTATATTAAATGCATATGAAAATAATATTAATGAAAACAAAAACCATGAGTAATTAATGCGCATAGGTTCATAAGGACATGTAATTAACATGATCAATGAGTTGTACCACAACTCACTTTGGAGTTCTATAAATTTGCAATCAGAAAGTGACTTGAAACATCTTGTGAGTTGCGATCATGACCACTCTCACGGAAGCCTATAAAAATGTCCCTTTAACCGATGACCAAATCATCCCTATCGACTTTGAATCCATAGATGGGGTCCCAGAATCCCATTCATGGCCTCAGTTCGATGAATACCTTAACAAGAATCAAACCCATGATCTTAAAGATTCAATGATTCCGATTATCGATCTTGCTTCTCCTGATGCACGAACTCTTATTGGTCAAGCATGTGAAACATGGGGCATGTTCCAAGTTATTAACCATGGGGTTCCAATTGAGTTGGTCAAAAAGGTCGAATCTGAGTCAGAAAGGCTTTTTGCACTTCCAGCCCATGAAAAGCGAAAAGTTTTGAGAGCAGCTGATGGTGCCACAGGGTATGGTGCTGCACGATCGTCACCATTCTTTGATAAAAGTATGTGGCATGAAGGCTTTACCATCATGGGTTCTTGTGTTGATGATGTTAAGGTTCTTTGGCCACATGAATATCTTGGGTTTTGGTAAGTTTTAGTCCTTGCAGATTTCTTCAAACTCATCTACGTTAAAATTACATTTAAGAACAAAAAAGAACATGTTATTAAAACTATCAACAATCGGATTTTACGAAAAAAAAATCTCATAAAACATGTTATTGAAAAACATGTTACTAATTTATGACTGGTTTAAACCGGTTCCAAATATGTCATTCAGTTTTGTAAAAAAAATCAATATAAACTAAATTAAATATGTTATAAAGTTTGATAAAACCGGATTTTAAAATTTAAGCACATCAAAACAATAGTTTTTAACTAATAATATTAGAAAGAAAATCAAAATTAAACATACAAGTATTTAATTTGTTCATTGCTGAAACTCATGACGTTATTTTCGAAGTTTGGAAAAAATGAAATGTGGATGTAACATACTCGATTACATCATATTACAATTTTGGACATATTAATTGAGTATAGTACCGAATATCAAATTTGTTAAAATAGACATTTGGTTATTTTATATCGATCGAACTGTGAATTCTTTATTTTGTTAATCATAAGATAACAAGTATATAACAATAACATCGACCATATATGATATCAAATCAATTATCATCATATATTAGTGAAGTTGTAATTTGTACATTATTTACATAACTAAAATGTGTTTTCTAATTCCTTGATACACATTATTCTAGTGACATAATGGATGCCTACCAACACCAAATGAAAGTACTTACACATAACCTCTTGCTCATAATCCTTGGCACGTTAGGTGTCACACCAGAAGACATGAATTGGGCAATTTCTGCTAATGATTCTCAGAGTGCACTTCAACTTAACTCGTACCCCACATGCCCTAACCCTAGCCAAGCCGTCGGTCTTGCACCGCACACGGACACACTTCTTTTAACCATTCTCAACCAAAGTGACATAAGTGGGTTAGAGATTTTGGTTGAAGGGTTTGGTTGGAAACAAGTACAAGCGATTAAGGGAGCATTTGTGGTGAACGTTGGTGACCTCTTACATATATTTTCTAATGCAAAGTTTCCAGTTCTAACTCATCGAGTTATGGTGAATCAGTCAAGGCATCGCATATCAGTTGCTTATTTTCATGGACCTCCAGTTGAGTCCATGGTGGCTCCTTGGTCTAAGTTTCAAAAGCCCCGCTTTAAATCTTTGCCTGTGAAGGAATACTTAAGCTTAAAATCAAAGCACTTCTTTGAGGCCCTATCAATGATTCAAGCATGAGGACTTGCTTTAATTGGAGAATAATAATATCTTTCTAGATGTTAAACGTGACGTTAGTCATGTAATAATTTGCTATGAAGTGAAATTGAAATGGTTGCAAGATAAATGAACGTTTTTTTTTTATAATTTTGAATTTAGTTGATCATATATAGAAGCACTGGAATATATTTCTGAAGTTTTTCGGGATACACGAATAAAAAATAAAGTGTTAAAATATGTGTTCATGTAATAATGAAATTAATGTACTACAATAATGAAAATGTATATTATAATTAGATATACGTTTGGATCATGAGTGTAACATTTCGCCTTAAATAATTGTACGTTACGGATTAAAACGACAAGTTTCATTATTATTATTTTTGGTGATATCTTGAACCCTAATACAATGATAATTATTCATACATATGCATATATATATATATATATATATATAAATAAAAGTTTATAATAATAATAATAATAATAATAATAATATTAATAAATATAACACTAAAATGAGATTTTTTTTTTGTTGAGTTATTTTTTTAGTCCATAACAATGCTCATTCCTTTAAGACCAAAACAACACCAAACCCACCTTAAACTTTCTTAAATGTTCGGAGCCCAGAAAGAGTAGCCCCGCCCAGAACCCACAAAACCCGGCCCAAACCACCCTTCCCCTTTCCCTGCTATTCGAGAACTCCACAAAGAACACAAACATTAATTTTTTTTTTCTTTCTTTCTTTAATCATTTGATTGATTTAGGTTTGGTAAATTGATCCGTATTTTATGCAATAACACTCATCTACGTCCTTGATAACGCGTATCCAGCTCATCAAATGCGTAATTTCAGTAGTTATATGCAATGATATTAAGAATGGGTCAAATCTTCTATATATACATATCACATGAAATAGTATAAATTGGATCCTCTTCCCGAGCCTAATGATGCCGAAAACATAACCCCCACTCTCAAATCCTGTTAAGAACTCCTAATAATCTGCCAATCGCTCGCCAATTGACTTTTTGGTTGACTAAACAAATCATACACACCAACCCGTTGTAAGTACCAATTATTACGTTGTTTTTGTTCCCTTATGACAATCGATCAATAGCCCTTTGATTGCTATGGCTATTGATCGTTCGTTGTTTTGATTGGAAAAACTAGGGCTCATGGGGTATTGAATTGGGGAAGATGACTGCTGACAGTCATCCCTCTTATACATGTCAAAACAAGAAAATTAACCAACTAATCTGGTAGATCAGCTGGTTATGCCTTCACATCCACTGATGCGAACCGGCCCTAGGGCCTGGGTTCGAGTCCCTCTGATCGTTTTTTTTTTAAAAAAGGCAATTAATTAGAAACAATCCATTAACCTATATAATTAGTTCCAACCATGGTTTAATCGTTCTCAGGGTCCAGACCAACTGGTCAAGGCTTGTGATTTAAAACACCCGACCCGGGTTTGACGCGGGTTCGAACCATGGCATCAACAAACATTCTTTTTAATTAAGTATATATATATATTCCTTGATATTTTTTTTAAAATTCATTTTAAAATACTAAAACTCTTTTATCAATTCTACAAAAATTATTTTAAGTTAATCTAATGAAAAGGTTTAACTTACAATTTTTAGTTTTCAAAAATTTATTTATTTAATATATTTAATAAATAAATCAAGTTTAATCTATTATATTTATAAAATTCTATTAAAATGTCAAAACAATTTTATAAATTTCCACAAAAATTATTCTAAGTTTTTATAACAATAAAATTTTCTGAAATGATTTTTATTTCAGAGAAATCATTTATTTAATATTTTTAATCAATTTTTGTTAGATTTAATCATAATTAAATCATAATAAATCCAATTTTCATCATTTTTGCACCAAAATTTTATACAAATTATTTTTAATTATTTAGAGCAGAAATATGATTTTTAAAATAGGAATTCTTTAATTTTAGTATTTTTGAATATTAAAGTTAAATGTTGGCTATTTATAAATAAATAGATTTAAAAATCTATTTTAAATGAAATAATTTTATAAAAATTATTTTTATGCTTCAAACACTTTTATGTGTACATTCAAAATTCAAATTTTTATAAAAAGACTTCCTTTTATTAATTATCAAATTTTCCTTTATTAATTAACATTTTAATTTAAATTCAACAATTGATTATCCCCAAATCGAAACCCTAGGATACACTTGTAAGTTAATTAGACTTAGACTTATTATATATTACCTTATTATAGGGTGATATTTGGAATCATTTTGGGCAACACAATTATTTCATCTTTTCAACAAGTTTAACATTTGCTAAGGTGAGTTTTACATAGCCCCTTTTATTTATCACCATTTTTGGGGTGAAACATGTTATAACATTATCATTGCAATTCAATCATCAATGTGTCTATGTGTTTTCTATGTTGCATTATGTCTTGAGCATGATTAGAGTAAGCATCATTCTAGCATAATCATTAACACTGATCAGCCGACGGTATACATTGATAGATCTATTGGACTGACAATCCCACCCGGATACGTGCCTCCTACAAAGGTTACGTGGGTGTTTGTTATCGCATAACATATTCAATTGGACCATAAGTGTATGGTATGTATCATTTTATAACAGTCAACAGGGTTGATTATGCACTCGATTTATTTCTAGTATGTTCTCACATATGGGCTAGATTAACATGACACATGAATTGCACAACATTTTATTCATTTTATTATCAAAAACCTATGTAATTCTCACCAACTTATGTTGACCCAAAATACTTTCAAAATTAACATGTTTCAGGTAACAATGAAGCTGAGGCTTGAGTTAGCATGAGGATTTTACTTGAAGTTTATTTGAAGTTATTGAAGTTGTTATTTGATATTATGTATTTGAATTCTTAGACATCATTTCACATTTTGGTTATTATGTTTGAATAAATTATTTAAAATTTATATTATACCATGTGCTACTGAAAACAATCATCAATACGTGGCACCCCGATGTTTCCGCCATCGGTTGGGGTGTTACAGATTGGTATCAGAGCCATGGTTATAGGGAATTAGGTTATTAGAAAAATAATCTAGTCTATAACCATAGGATTTAACAAGTACTTGCTTCCTTTACTTGCTATTCTCTATCTCCCTCCTACTTCATATCCCTACTTTCATTCCTACAAGAAGGTTGCTCTACATCACTGGATCTACTCTTAGACTAATAGGACAAAATCCTCAGGTTTAACCTGAACTACCTTGAGATCTCGTCGAAGTTCTGGATTTTAATAACGAACACGTGCAATCTGGAAGGGTGAACGCCTGTATTCTGAGTCTTCTGTCTAGGCTGGCATTGCGCATATATCCCAATCAGACGAGGGACCCGGATGCCTACCTGGGAATTCTCGGGATGAGTGTTCACTTATAGGCTAAAGCATGTCTTCATATGTTATTAGAATCTGGAATCTTTGATAAGTCAACGTTTTCGTTTATTCGTTTTAATTAAGGAATAAATGATTACATTCCTTATATTACCTCATTCATTTCATGCCTCATTGAGACTTCATTGTGTTCCTTACAGGTTATGTCTCCACGCCACAGCACTCGCATTAACAGTGGTGACAATCATGAAGAAGAGAGCAGCAACCACAACCACGACCACAACACTAACCACAACAATGGAGGTGACGCCCAACTAGCTACGATTATCTCTCAACAATTGGCACAACAAATCACAACTCTGGTTTCTAACTTGTTGGCTCAAGTCATCCCAATGAATGGGAACGGCAATGGAAATGGAAATGGCAATGGAAATCACATAAAGAACAGAACCTTAGTTCGGAAAAGTGAGAAAACAAGTATTGTGGCCGCAGTAACTACCAAGAACCAGAAGCGTAAGACCAGGAATCCTAATGTAAACCGCACTACACAAGTCTCTAACAAGAAGCCTTATACAAGAAACTTTCCATTGTGTAACACATGCAATCGACATCATCCCACCATTTCAGCGTGTCGCTTGTGCACCAATTGTGGTAGGTATGGCCATCTGGTCAACACATGTCGCGAGACCCCAAACCCTAATACCAACCAACCAACCAACCCTGCTCAGGTTGCTAATCTTAATCGTCTTGATAAATACAACTATGGTCAATGCTATGAATGTGGAGACCCAAATCACTACCGTAACCGATGCCCTAAACTAAACCAAGATCAAGACTCTCCAGCTACTTAACAGCAAGTCCCACCATTTGAATGTTGTCTACTTTAATTCTATGTATTGTTACTTTTTGATTCAAGTAATAAATTCAAGTATTATCATAACATCTGAGTGCATGCTTGTTTGAATGTGAACTAATTGCTATATCTATAATCATACTTGCTTACTTGTACAACAATTAGTTAACTACCAAACAACCAGCTTAACGATTGGTAGAGGTCATCATGTCTTTCCAACAGTCGGGAGAGGCCCTACCACCTGCTCAACGACTGGTGGAGACTATCAGACCTGCTCAACAATCGGTAAAGTCATAAAAGGACGCAAAATCTTAATGTAAGGTAAATTGGTAATTACGGTCCGGAACGTAATCATGAATTTACAGGTACGTTAAAGTAGTGTGAAATTCTATCAAGGTTTTCAGTAGTTGACCAATTGTAAACACTAGTGTTTCTCTTAACTTCGGGACGAAGTTTCCAAAAGTAGGGGAGACTGTAACATTTCGCCTTAAATAATTGTACGTTACGGATTAAAACGACAAGTTTCATTATTATTATTTTTGGTGATATCTTGAACCCTAATACAATGATAATTATTCATACATATGCATATATATATATATATATAAATAAAAGTTTATAATAATAATAATAATAATAATAATAATAATAATAATAATATTAATAAATATAACACTAAAATGAGATTTTTTTTTTTGTTGAGTTATTTTTTTTAGTCCATAACAATGCTCATTCCTTTAAGACCAAAACAACACCAAACCCACCTTAAACTTTCTTAAATGTTCAGAGCCCAGAAAGAGTAGCCCAGCCCAGAACCCACAAAACCCGGCCGAAACCACCCTTCCCCTTTCCCTGCTATTCGAGAACTCCACAAAGAACACAAACATTAATTTTTTTTTCTTTCTTTCTTTAATCATTTGATTGATTTAGGTTTGGTAAATTGATCCGTATTTTATGCAATAACACTCATCTACGTCCTTGATAACGCGTATCCAGCTCATCAAATGCGTAATTTCAGTAGTTATATGCAATGATATTAAGAATGGGTCAAATCTTCTATATATACATATCACATGAAATAGTATAAATTGGATCCTCTTCCCGAGCCTAATGATGCCGAAAACATAACCCCCACTCTCAAATCCTGTTAAGAACTCCTAATAATCTGCCAATCGCTCGCCAATTGACTTTTTGGTTGACTAAACAAATCATACACACCAACCCGTTGTAAGTACCAATTATTACGTTGTTTTTGTTCCCTTATGACAATCGATCAATAGCCCTTTGATTGCTATGGCTATTGATCGTTCGTTGTTTTGATTGGAAAAACTAGGGCTCATGGGGTATTGAATTGGGGAAGATGACTGCTGACAGTCATCCCTCTTATACATGTCAAAACAAGAAAATTAACCAACTAATCTGGTAGATCAGCTGGTTATGCCTTCACATCCACTGATGCGAACCGGCCCTAGGGCCTGGGTTCGAGTCCCTCTGATCGTTTTTTTTTTAAAAAAGGCAATTAATTAGAAACAATCCATTAACCTATATAATTAGTTCCAACCATGGTTTAATCGTTCTCAGGGTCCAGACCAACTGGTCAAGGCTTGTGATTTAAAACACCCGACCCGGGTTTGACGCGGGTTCGAACCATGGCATCAACAAACATTCTTTTTAATTAAGTATATATATATATTCCTTGATATTTTTTTTAAAATTCATTTTAAAATACTAAAACTCTTTTATCAATTCTACAAAAATTATTTTAAGTTAATCTAATGAAAAGGTTTAACTTACAATTTTTAGTTTTCAAAAATTTATTTATTTAATATATTTAATAAATAAATCAAGTTTAATCTATTATATTTATAAAATTCTATTAAAATGTCAAAACAATTTTATAAATTTCCACAAAAATTATTCTAAGTTTTTATAACAATAAAATTTTCTGAAATGATTTTTATTTCAGAAAAATCATTTATTTAATATTTTTAATCAATTTTTGTTAGATTTAATCATAATTAAATCATAATAAATCCAATTTTCATCATTTTTGCACCAAAATTTTATACAAATTATTTTTAATTATTTAGAGCAGAAATATGATTTTTAAAATAGGAATTCTTTAATTTTAGTATTTTTGAATATTAAAGTTAAATATTGGCTATTTATAAATAAATAGATTTAAAAATCTATTTTAAATGAAATAATTTTATAAAAATTATTTTTATGCTTCAAACACTTTTATGTGTACATTCAAAATTCAAATTTTTATAAAAAGACTTCCTTTTATTAATTATCAAATTTTCCTTTATTAATTAACATTTTAATTTAAATTCAACAATTGATTATCCCCAAATCGAAACCCTAGGATACACTTGTAAGTTAATTAGACTTAGACTTATTATATATTACCTTATTATAGGGTGATATTTGGAATCATTTTGGGCAACACAATTATTTCATCTTTTCAACAAGTTTAACATTTGCTAAGGTGAGTTTTACATAGCCCCTTTTATTTATCACCATTTTTGGGGTGAAACATGTTATAACATTATCATTGCAATTCAATCATCAATGTGTCTATGTGTTTTCTATGTTGCATTATGTCTTGAGCATGATTAGAGTAAGCATCATTCTAGCATAATCATTAACACTGATCAGCCGACGGTATACATTGATAGATCTATTGGACTGACAATCCCACCCGGATACGTGCCTCCTACAAAGGTTACGTGGGTGTTTGTTATCGCATAACATATTCAATTGGACCATAAGTGTATGGTATGTATCATTTTATAACAGTCAACAGGGTTGATTATGCACTCGATTTATTTCTAGTATGTTCTCACATATGGGCTAGATTAACATGACACATGAATTGCACAACATTTTATTCATTTTATTATCAAAAACCTATGTAATTCTCACCAACTTATGTTGACCCAAAATACTTTCAAAATTAACATGTTTCTGGTAACAATGAAGCTGAGGCTTGAGTTAGCATGAGGATTTTACTTGAAGTTTATTTGAAGTTATTGAAGTTGTTATTTGATATTATGTATTTGAATTCTTAGACATCATTTCACATTTTGGTTATTATGTTTGAATAAATTATTTAAAATTTATATTATACCATGTGCTACTGAAAACAATCATCAATACGTGGCACCCCGATGTTTCCGCCATCGGTTGGGGTGTTACAGATTGGTATCAGAGCCATGGTTATAGGGAATTAGGTTATTAGAAAAATAATCTAGTCTATAACCATAGGATTTAACAAGTACTTGCTTCCTTTACTTGCTATTCTCTATCTCCCTCCTACTTCATATCCCTACTTTCATTCCTACAAGAAGGTTGCTCTACATCACTGGATCTACTCTTAGACTAATAGGACAAAATCCTCAGGTTTAACCTGAACTACCTTGAGATCTCGTCGAAGTTCTGGATTTTAATAACGAACACGTGCAATCTGGAAGGGTGAACGCCTGTATTCTGAGTCTTCTGTCTAGGCTGGCATTGCGCATATATCCCAATCAGACGAGGGACCCGGATGCCTACCTGGGAATTCTCGGGATGAGTGTTCACTTATAGGCTAAAGCATGTCTTCATATGTTATTAGAATCTGGAATCTTTGATAAGTCAACGTTTTCGTTTATTCGTTTTAATTAATGAATAAATGATTACATTCCTTATATTACCTCATTCATTTCATGCCTCATTGAGACTTCATTGTGTTCCTTACAGGTTATGTCTCCACGCCACAGCACTCGCATTAACAGTGGTGACAATCATGAAGAAGAGAGCAGCAACCACAACCACGACCACAACACTAACCACAACAATGGAGGTGACGCCCAACTAGCTACGATTATCTCTCAACAATTGGCACAACAAATCACAACTCTGGTTTCTAACTTGTTGGCTCAAGTCATCCCAATGAATGGGAACGGCAATGGAAATGGAAATGGCAATGGAAATCACATAAAGAACAGAACCTTAGTTCGGAAAAGTGAGAAAACAAGTATTGTGGCCGCAGTAACTACCAAGAACCAGAAGCGTAAGACCAGGAATCCTAATGTAAACCGCAATACACAAGTCTCTAACAAGAAGCCTTATACAAGAAACTTTCCATTGTGTAACACATGCAATCGACATCATCCCACCATTTCAGCGTGTCGCTTGTGCACCAATTGTGGTAGGTATGGCCATCTGGTCAACACATGTCGCGAGACCCCAAACCCTAATACCAACCAACCAACCAACCCTGCTCAGGTTGCTAATCTTAATCGTCTTGATAAATACAACTATGGTCAATGCTATGAATGTGGAGACCCAAATCACTACCGTAACCGATGCCCTAAACTAAACCAAGATCAAGACTCTCCAGCTACTTAACAGCAAGTCCCACCATTTGAATGTTGTCTACTTTAATTCTATGTATTGTTACTTTTTGATTCAAGTAATAAATTCAAGTATTATCATAACATCTGAGTGCATGCTTGTTTGAATGTGAACTAATTGCTATATCTATAATCATACTTGCTTACTTGTACAACAATTAGTTAACTACCAAACAACCAGCTTAACGATTGGTAGAGGTCATCATGTCTTTCCAACAGTCGGGAGAGGCCCTACCACCTGCTCAACGACTGGTGGAGACTATCAGACCTGCTCAACAATCGGTAAAGTCATAAAAGGACGCAAAATCTTAATGTAAGGTAAATTGGTAATTACGGTCCGGAACGTAATCATGAATTTACAGGTACGTTAAGGTAGTGTGAAATTCTATCAAGGTTTTCAGTAGTTGACCAATTGTAAACACTAGTGTTTCTCTTAACTTCGGGACGAAGTTTCCAAAAGTAGGGGAGACTGTAACATTTCGCCTTAAATAATTGTACGTTACGGATTAAAACGACAAGTTTCATTATTATTATTTTTGGTGATATCTTGAACCCTAATACAATGATAATTATTCATACATATGCATATATATATATATATATATAAATAAAAGTTTATAATAATAATAATAATAATAATAATATTAATAAATATAACACTAAAATGAGATTTTTTTTTTTGTTGAGTTATTTTTTTTAGTCCATAACAATGCTCATTCCTTTAAGACCAAAACAACACCAAACCCACCTTAAACTTTCTTAAATGTTCGGAGCCCAGAAAGAGTATCCCAGCCCAGAACCCACAAAACCCGGCCGAAACCACCCTTCCCCTTTCCCTGCTATTCGAGAACTCCACAAAGAACACAAACATTAATTTTTTTTTCTTTCTTTAATCATTTGATTGATTTAGGTTTGGTAAATTGATCCGTATTTTATGCAATAACACTCATCTACGTCCTTGATAACGCGTATCCAGCTCATCAAATGCGTAATTTCAGTAGTTATATGCGATTGATATTAAGAATGGGTCAAATCTTCTATATATACATATCACATGAAATAGTATAAATTGGATCCTCTTCCCGAGCCTAATGATGCCGAAAACATAACCCCCACTCTCAAATCCTGTTAAGAACTCCTAATAATCTGCCAATCGCTCGCCAATTGACTTTTTGGTTGACTAAACAAATCATACACACCAACCCGTTGTAAGTACCAATTATTACGTTGTTTTTGTTCCCTTATGACAATCGATCAATAGCCCTTTGATTGCTATGGCTATTGATCGTTCGTTGTTTTGATTGGAAAAACTAGGGCTCATGGGGTATTGAATTGGGGAAGATGACTGCTGACAGTCATCCCTCTTATACATGTCAAAACAAGAAAATTAACCAACTAATCTGGTAGATCAGCTGGTTATGCCTTCACATCCACTGATGCGAACCGGCCCTAGGGCCTGGGTTCGAGTCCCTCTGATCGTTTTTTTTTTTAAAAAAGGCAATTAATTAGAAACAATCCATTAACCTATATAATTAGTTCCAACCATGGTTTAATCGTTCTCAGGGTCCAGACCAACTGGTCAAGGCTTGTGATTTAAAACACCCGACCCGGGTTTGACGCGGGTTCGAACCATGGCATCAACAAACATTCTTTTTAATTAAGTATATATATATATTCCTTGATATTTTTTTTAAAATTCATTTTAAAATACTAAAACTCTTTTATCAATTCTACAAAAATTATTTTAAGTTAATCTAATGAAAAGGTTTAACTTACAATTTTTAGTTTTCAAAAATTTATTTATTTAATATATTTAATAAATAAATCAAGTTTAATCTATTATATTTATAAAATTCTATTAAAATGTCAAAACAATTTTATAAATTTCCACAAAAATTATTCTAAGTTTTTATAATAATAAAATTTTCTGAAATGATTTTTATTTCAGAAAAATCATTTATTTAATATTTTTAATCAATTTTTGTTAGATTTAATCATAATTAAATCATAATAAATCCAATTTTCATCATTTTTGCACCAAAATTTTATACAAATTATTTTTAATTATTTAGAGCAGAAATATGATTTTTAAAATAGGAATTCTTTAATTTTAGTATTTTTGAATATTAAAGTTAAATATTGGCTATTTATAAATAAATAGATTTAAAAATCTATTTTAAATGAAATAATTTTATAAAAATTATTTTTATGCTTCAAACACTTTTATGTGTACATTCAAAATTCAAATTTTTATAAAAAGACTTCCTTTTATTAATTATCAAATTTTCCTTTATTAATTAACATTTTAATTTAAATTCAACAATTGATTATCCCCAAATCGAAACCCTAGGATACACTTGTAAGTTAATTAGACTTAGACTTATTATATATTACCTTATTATAGGGTGATATTTGGAATCATTTTGGGCAACACAATTATTAAATCTTTTCAACAAGTTTAACATTTGCTAAGGTGAGTTTTACATAGCCCCTTTTATTTATCACCATTTTTGGGGTGAAACATGTTATAACATTATCATTGCAATTCAATCATCAATGTGTCTATGTGTTTTCTATGTTGCATTATGTCTTGAGCATGATTAGAGTAAGCATCATTCTAGCATAATCATTAACACTGATCAGCCGACGGTATACATTGATAGATCTATTGGACTGACAATCCCACCCGGATACGTGCCTCCTACAAAGGTTACGTGGGTGTTTGTTATCGCATAACATATTCAATTGGACCATAAGTGTATGGTATGTATCATTTTATAACAGTCAACAGGGTTGATTATGCACTCGATTTATTTCTAGTATGTTCTCACATATGGGCTAGATTAACATGACACATGAATTGCACAACATTTTATTCATTTTATTATCAAAAACCTATGTAATTCTCACCAACTTATGTCGACCCAAAATACTTTCAAAATTAACATGTTTCAGGTAACAATGAAGCTGAGGCTTGAGTTAGCATGAGGATTTTACTTGAAGTTTATTTGAAGTTATTGAAGTTGTTATTTGATATTATGTATTTGAATTCTTAGACATCATTTCACATTTTGGTTATTATGTTTGAATAAATTATTTAAAATTTATATTATACCATGTGCTACTGAAAACAATCATCAATACGTGGCACCCCGATGTTTCCGCCATCGGTTGGGGTGTTACAATGAGCAGAGCCAGAAGCAACCATTTCAAGGCGTGATTGAGGCTATGGTTTTGAAATGTGACTTTTTTTTAAAGGAGTGTTTCTAACCAATTTATTGGTTTGAACATAATTAGCAACTTGCCTATACATGATTAATAAATTACCCGAAAACATTGTGTTTTTTTTTTCCTGTATGAACATAACCCCACAAAAAAGTCGTTTTTTTCCGTTTTTTATATAGCGCTATAGTACTTGTTGCAAAGATAATAAAACGCTCGTTATTTTGGTGTGATTTTATTTCTTTAAAAAATTTCATATATAAAAGTTAGGGGAATTGGATTTTAATAACTCAAACTATTTGAAATTGGCCACTAGCACCCTCAACTAAAAATTTGGCCATATATAACCTGAACTATTGACTTTTTGGAATCTAGCACCCAACTAACTAACGTCGTTAGTTAGGTTGCTGACGTGGCACAAGTTGCTGACGTGGCACGCAGATGTGTGCACACGTAGATTGACACGTCAACAAATCTTGCCACGTCAGCGAACCCACTAACAGTGCTAGTGATTTAACCGTTATTGGGTGTTAGATTCCAATAAGTCAATAGTTCATGTTATATATGGCCAATTTTTCAGTTGGTGGTGCCAGTGGCCAATTTCAAATAGTTCAGGTTATTAAAATCTAATTCCCCTAAAAGTTATTAACGTTTAAAAATATGGGGTGAAACATGAGAAAGAAAAAACTTTTGGAGGAAAATAAGGAGGATGGTGCCACGTGGTACACTTAAGAGGGAGGATGACCTCGTTGAACGCCATGTCATCATTAATGCTTTCTTTTATAAATATATACTAGGTGGAATCCCGTGTGAAACACACTGGAAGAATGAATCTAACCGTAAGCACTGTTTACTAAAGAAAAGACTAAGAAGCCAATTGTCCGCTGCGAAGAACACCTGTTTAGTACAATCTGTTTATTTCTTTAAAAGATTTACTACAACCCAAAATATAAAAAACATAAGAAGACCAACTGTGAACTACTGTTAAAAGAATAACTACATTTTGTAACGTCTGTTCCTTCCACGATACGAGTCAATAGTACTGATTAGATGTTTAATAACTGAAATGTTACAACGAAGTAATAAAAAGTCTACAGATAGATTAAAGCTATGTTGAGATAACACATATTAAAACAGAAAAGAGGATCACCAAATTAAAAAGTCAATCTAATGTTGAAAGAAAAAAGGTAATTGGTAACGTCTGTAGGAGACATATTTTTTGTATGTCTTCACTAACTTTTCATTTGACCATATCTTTTCAAGTAGAAATGAAGAGGCCATCCATTTTTCACTTGATACATCGGTAGCAATAAATTGATTAAATCTCATGTTTACTAATTAGAAGTTTAAATAAAACATAAATCTTAATACGAGTCAATTTAGCATCACAAAACATAAAAACCATATATAATCTTGACAGAAATACAAAACTAAAAACAAAAAATAAATATAATCAACGTTAAACAGTTAAAGGAATTAATAAACTTAAGCTTCAATTACAATGAAACTTCAAGTTGTGCATGTAGATCTTTAAAATTTGCCAAAAATTCTACGTCCTTAGTCCGAGATTCTGAATTGCACAACAACGCCAAATCACGAACAGCAGTCGAAGGCATTGACTTCAAAATCCATTGCACATCATCTCGGTCAAATGTGCCCAACTGTAAACGGTCAAAACAAATCTTCAAATCTCTTGTAGTCTTCAAATCTTGATAGTATTGTGCTGTAATTTGATTAAGAACAAATTCTTTCATTTCATCTTCATGGTTATTGTTGGGTCTGCTGACCTAGATATATATGATCCAGAATAATATCAGTGGTTACAACTTACCTCTCCCAAAAGACTGTTGACTCTAACAACTGTTGTACCCCTACATCTGCAGAAAAACTACTGATAACAAAGGACTGATGAAGAAACAACTACTGAGCAAAAGTACTGAAGACACAAGGTCTGTTGGAGCCAACAACACTTAAGCACCAACAAATGATTCTAGCTATCAGAGGTTTACATATCAGCTGTTTAGATATCAGAGGTTTCCAATGTAACAGTGTTTGTTTAGATCAGATGTTTTATGTTGTTATTATTCTGTTAGATGTCACTGTCTTAGGTGACGTCAGTTATAGGTCATCAGTGGTTAGTTTTTTTAGAAATAGAACAGTGCATGTATTGTTATATTTATCACTCCAAACATTCTCTCAGATAAACAATCATTGAGTGATCAGGCTGAGGGGGAGTACTTGTGTAATCGTTGTGTAATCATTCGATATATGAGAAACATTGGATTTGAAAACAATTATTCTCTTTGTTTTGATTCATAGTTTATTATTCCACTGCACTTTCCATTTTTAGATTAACTTATTTCATCTTTCATTTACTAAGCAATCAAAATAAATCAAACTCAGATCCTAAGAATTGGTATCAAAGCTTGGTCAATTAAATTCGATCTAACCAATCAATTTAATAAAAACAGATCAGCTCACAATTATTGATATCGTTTGTTTGTCGGATTGAAAACAGAGTAATAGTTTATTTACTTTTAAAGTTTTATAAACAAACTTTGTTTTACAAACAATCAGGGAATGACTTTAATAAATCATGATCCACATAACACTGGCACGAACAACAAGCCACCGATGCTTGTCAGATCTAAATACAATATTTGGCAACATCGGATGAGCCATGTTCTAGCACAACAGAACACTGGGTATCGGAAGTCGGTTATCTTCGGACCACATGTTCCGATGGTGCCGAGTACCGAAGATCCAAGGTTCAAGAGCCAAAGAAACTAGAAAACTACTCCGAGCAGGATTTTCAGAAAATTGAGTTAGATGCTAAGGCCTTCAGTATTGTAGCCATGGCTCTACCAAATGATATCTATGTTGGGCTGTTACACTGTAACAGTGCAAAGGAGTTGTGGGATGCTTTGAAAGAACAATTTTGTGGGACTGAGGAGGTTATTGAAAACAACCGTGAAATACTTAACGAACAATATTAAACATTCAGTCATGTTAAGGGAGAGTCATTAACTCAACAATTTGAGAGGTTTAACTGTGTCATTTATGAACTAAAACTGATGGGTCTAACTTATCCTAATTCAACTTTGAACCATAGGTTTTTAAGATCATTACCAGACAAATGGGACAGTATTGCTATACTTATGAGAAACTCAATTGAATTCAAGGACCTATCTCTGACCCAGCTTCATGGTAAGCTCTTGACCTATGAGAGAGAGCTTAACCAGAAAAAGAAGCTTCAGCACTATGGAAAAGTGTCTGATGATTATGTTTTTGGTAATTCAACACTTTTGGGTCAGGATGAGGTGCCAGGTAATAGTAAGGATCAGAGTTATGATCATTTCATTTACATAACTTCAGGTTTTAACTCTGGTTCTTATTCACCCAACTATGCTTTTGCAGCAAGTGGTGGTGATATCCAGGCATCTGATAACATATCCTTTGAGTATGATGACCTTAAATATTTTGACCCTGATGATTTGGAAGAAATGGACATAATGCACCAATTGGCTCTGCTTAGTGTTAGAACTAACAATTTCTACAAGAAAACTGGCAGAAGATTTCCAGGGTTGACTGGCAGGTCAAAGGTGTGGTTGGATAAATATAAAATTAAGTGTTATAAATGTCATAGACTTGGTCATTTTGCTAGGGAATGTAGGAGTCAACATGGTACACCTATGATTACCTACCCAAATCAAAGGCCACAGACAAACACTTATCAAGTTTCCCATAATACCCCTGGACCAAATATGCAAAACACTGCTCATTTTGCACAGTCCTCATCCATTGTTCCTGTCCAGTATGTCGAAACCACTGTTCCTCAGCTCCACTATGTTCAAAGCCCTATTGCTCAGGCACATGTGCCAATAACTGCTACTCCACCCTCTGTCCCTGCAAAGACCAGTCAACAGAGTTTCTTCACACAAGGCTTTGTTGATTGGAACAGTTTACCAAATGATTTAACATATGAGAATTTTGCTCTTATTGCCAAAGCTGAAAATGAACTAGAAATTTTTTGTTTCATGGCTATTGACACAATTGTGGAAGAGGTTGAATATGAGGATGTTGTGACACCCGGCAAATTCTGGTTAACAACGTTGTCTAGATGAAAGTCTACCTTAGCGAGTCACGCGTATGTTGTACTTAACTGGGTTAGTTAAGTCGGGTTATGGTTCGGGAACTATTGGTTAGTCTAGAAGATCATTGGATGTTGGTCTAAAGGTTCGTTAGATGTCAGTCCTTAACCAAGTGTACAAACGGTGACGATTTGTAGGATCGTCAGGGCATACGGAACGTACGAGTCTCGAGTCCCGGGAATTGGTGAACGAGTGTAAATATGTGTATTTACTTGTGTTATGTGTTTACAATCATTATGTGACTTGTCGGTACGTGAATATGTGTTAACATATGTTAAAACGGGGTTTAACGCGCAAAACACACGAAACTAACCCCTATAGGCGATTAGGAAGCCTAATCACCTATAGGGGAGGCGAGTAGGAGACATTAAGGGCGATTAGGGGCCTACTCGTGTGAAGGTTTAGGCGATTAGGCCTAATTGTGTGAACCTTCATGCGATTAGCAGCCCTAATCGCGTGTAAGGGCTGCATACTCGCTAGTTACGTGCTGGACGACTAAAAACGACTATAAATACCATACTTGACCTCATAAACTTCATTATACAAACCCTAGTCGTCCCATAACCCGCCCCAACACATAAACAACCTGTGGAAGGCGATTTTTGATCAAAACACAAGGTTTCAAGCTTGAATCATCATTCTTTCATAATCCTAAGGTTTGGTTTTCATCCATAAATCTCTATAAACGTTTTTTAATCAATCCCTAATGGTCCAGACCTGTTCTTAAACGAAAAAGCTTTCTGAAAATCGTTAATAAGGGTTGTTAATCAGATTATAACTAATATACATGCGTTATGGGTGTGTATGACTAGAAAGCTAGGATTTTTATGATTCATGATGATGGATTGATATGTTATTATGTTAGATCAGAATTGATATTGATAGTATGATGATAGAAATCTCAGTAATTGGATATTAGGGTTATGATTACGCGTGTTAGTATGATGTTGCATGCTATGGGAATGGTGTTTGGATTACATGGTTGCATGCAGGACTGATTATACGAGGTTAAACGAAGGATTTTGGGTTAAACATGTTTAGGATAGTGTTTGGGATGATATTGGGTGGTTACACACGTTCTGGATCTGATTTGGAGCGTTAAACGCGCGAAAAACCGGAACAGGAAGGTTACAGGTGAGTAGCATTCCTAATCGCCTATGTTATAGGCGAGTAGGGTGCTAATCGCCCATAACTCAGGCGAGTAGAGGCCTACTCGTGTGACAGTAGGGGTGATTAGCCCTAATTGCTAGTAAGTTCATGTGATTAGCCCTAATTGCTAGTAAGTTCATGTGATTAGCCCCAATTGCTAGTAAGTTCATGTGATTAGCCCCAATTGCTAGTAAGTTCAGGTGATTAGCTCCTAATCGCCTATAATAGAGGCGAGTAGGGTTCCTAATTGCTAGTTGACCAACCTAAATGCTAGTTGACTTTTCCTAATCGCGTGTACTGCTGCTGTAAGTGTAAATTAGCATTCCGAGACCCGATTTAACATGTAGTAACATGCTAGGAACCCCGTAACATGTCTAATAACTTGGTAACATATATTTGGGTGTAATTCGGTGATACGTGAACTATGTGCTAGGACTTGTTGTGCGTTAACGTATGTTAAGTGTAATTGCGTTATTATATGTTTTGGAGCGTAAACATAACACGGGGAGTCTCGGGTCACCAATGGGATGTCGAGTCTTGTACTTTGGGTCAGTTAAACAGTCACGGTGTTTTTAAACGAACTTGGTTATGGTCTGGACATCTAGGGACTAATTAACCTACGGGTTATTAGTCTAAGTACTTGTAACTGTCATATGTTAGGTCGCCGCTTTACGGGACTAGCATAGCAGCTGAGTTTACTCGGGTTAAGGAGTAACGCAACTTAAGGTGAGTTTACGGCCCCTCTTTTAAACTGGTTTTATACTTTCGGGGGAGAAAACATGTGTTAAAACGATTATTTGGTAACTACTGTCATACTATGGGTTTTTATTGTGTACTACACGATCTTTGGAAGTCCCGGGGGGAACCATGAATGTGCGGGTTTGCACAACGGGGAAATGTGAATAGCGCTATTGGGAGTGACCAACCCCGCTCGTCGGCTTGGAGGGCCGGGCGAGTGCATATTGTCTCAAACAGGAACAACAGGAACATTTGGTACTTTTCGGGCACAACATCTGGTATGCGAGTTAGTAATGGTTTTCCAATCGTGGTAGTAACAAAACGTACGCCTAGCTAGCGTATACTGGTTTTCGATTTGTTATAGTATGGACAGGTGGACTTGGTACTTGGATACAAAACCTGTAAACTCACCAGCATTTTTGTGCTGACGTAAACTTTTACATGTTTTCTCAGGTCGCTAAGGTAGCATGACTGGACTAGGGCGCACGCGTCTGCACGGCGTCTAACTAGGGTTGCATGGTCTTATGAACGTTGAACTATTATTTCATTATTGAGATACTGTTTTTGAATAAGCTTCCGCTGTAAACGGGATTTTAAACTATGTTTTGAAATTGCATTTATATTCATTTAGACTTGTTTATTGTGATCGTTGGTTTGGATCCTGGTTTGTCATGCGCCTCGCGGTAAAACTCCGCAAGTGGATTTTGAGGGTGTGACAGATTGGTATCAGAGCCAGGTTATAGTGAACTAGGACTGCATGCAGAGTCTAGTCTATAGCCGAGTCGCACACACTAGACGATCACATGGTACTAAACATTATAGTGGTTTACGTATGGTCTTGTCGGGGTGTCTCTAAATCGTTGGTCTTTCTACGTTACATCATCCGTTCTATCTTAGGTTGGGTTACTTGTTTTCTAGGCAGTGTAGTCTATTGGAGTAACTCGTGTGCTCTTGAGATTTGTCCAAGGCTCGGACATCTCCCTTTCGCACTCCAATAGAAACACTAGTCATAAACTACCGTAGTATTACGGTGTAGCTAAGAGTCTATGTTCGGTGATTTGAACTTTGAACTAGGAGAACACTTGGAGGACCATGTAGAGCAGGTTTATCATTTTGGGTGCACACAAAATCATAAACCGAAATGCATGGAAGCCCTAGTGAGCTCTGGGTTGAGGGGATAGTCCTGGATTGGATCTAGCTATGATCTTGTGAACATTAGTGGTTATCTTTAACTGCGAAACTAAATTTTCTCGTTCTTTTCTGCCAGAATCATGTCTGGAGTACGAGGAGGACGTGGAGGTGGTCGCAATGGTGGACGTGGTGGTGGTCGCGGTGGTGCTGGTGGTCGTGGTGGAGGTATTAACCTATCGCAGGCTGATCTGAACAACTTGCTCCAAGCTGCCTTTCAGTTAGGGCACAACGGTGGTGGTAAGTTGATTTATCCATTTTCCTTGCCTCATTGGTGAACCTTGTTTACGTTATTCGTGGTTTCTCATACGTTTCATTTCAGGTGGTCCTGTTGACCCACCCCCACCCATGTGTACCTACAAGATGTTCCGGGACTGTAAGCCCCAGGAATTCTCTGGCACTGAGGGTGCGGTGAGCTTGCTTAGGTGGTTGGAGAAAGTGGAGTCAGTATTTCTGATGTGTAACTGTCTCCCAGAAGATCGGGTAAAGTATGCAGCTGCGTTATTCCAGGATGTGGCATTGACTTGGTGGAATGGCATCACCCAGAATATGGGTATTGGGGAGGCATATGCTATGCCATGGGAGAATTTTGTGCAGTTGCTGAAGCGTGAGTATTGTCCGAGGGAAGAGGTACAGAAGCTGGAGCATGAGGTGTGGAACCTCAAGATGACTGGGTCGGAAATTGAGAAGTATACTGTGAGGCGGAATGAGTTGGCAGTGCTGTGTCCCGATCTGCATGTGCCAGAATACCGTAGGATTGAACACTATGTCTCGGGGTTAGTACCGGAAATTGCAGGGTTAGTGGCTGCGGGAAATCATCCTACATACGCAGAGGTGGTTCGATCGGCTCATAGGATGACCAACTTAAAAGTGAATGAGGGTATTTTGCCTGCGAAGGGTTCGACTGTTAAGGCCCCAGAGAACAACAAGCGCAAGTGGGAAAATGACGGGAAAGGATCTGGGTCTGCACAGCAGGGTAAAAGGGTTGATAATGGGGGTTCTTCTTCTTCGGGTAACAAGCAGGGTGGTTATGCGGGAAAACTGCCCAAATGCAACAAGTGTGGACGCCATCATCAAGGGAACTGCGACAGTAACCGTTGTCACCGCTGCCAGCGAATTGGGCATTATGCTAAAGATTGTCGGGTTACACTTCCATCGACTCAGGCTCTGACTACTAACTCAGCTTCGACTACTCAGGGGACTACAGGAAAACAAGGATGCTACAACTGTGGCGACACTGGGCATTACAAGGAGGATTGCCCAAAACTGAAGTAGGGTGGGAACGACGGTAATGGGAACAACGGGGGCGGCGGCAGAAATGCACGTGCCTTCGTCATTGGAGCCGCTGAGGCTAGACAGGACCCTGACACAGTCACCGGTACGTTTCTTCTCGATAATCGTTCTGTTAGCGTGTTATTTGATTCTGGTGCCGACAAGAGTTTTGTATCCATGGATGTTAGTCGACTGCTAGATGTAGTACCCGTACCATTAGAAACCAAGTATATTATTGAGTTGGCTGACGGTAAAACGATTGAAGCTACTAGTGTCCTTCGGGAGTGTCAATTAGAGTTGTCGGGTTTATCGTTCCCCATCGACCTTATGCCGGTACCATTGGGTAGTTTTGACGTTGTGGTAGGAATGGATTGGTTATCTTTGTATCGCGCGGAGATTGTCTGTTACGATAAGATTATTCGGATTCCTCTCCCTGATGGAGTATTCCTTTCTCTGTACGGTATCAAGGGTGGTGTTCCGCTAAACATCATCTCTAGCATGAAAGCCTTAAGTGTCTTCGAAAGGGTTATCCAGCCGTTTTGGCGCTTTTATCTGTTTCCTCTAGTGATGAGAAGAAGATCGACGACATTCCGGTGGTACGCGAGTTTCCTGATGTTTTTCCCGAAGACTTATCTGGTCTTCCTCCTCATCGTCAAGTCGAGTTCGGTATTGATCTTGTACCAGGGGCTGCTCCTATTGCTCGGGCCCCCTACCGTCTTGCACCTCCCGAGATGCAGGAATTGTCTAGTCAGTTACAGGAACTCTTGGACAAGGGTTTCATCCGACCAAGTTCTTCCCCTTGGGGAGCCCCGATTTTATTTGTTAAGAAGAAGGATGGAAGTTTCCGATTGTGTGTAGACTACAGAGAACTGAACAAATTGACCGTCAAGAACCGTTATCCTCTTCCACGTATTGATGATCTATTCGACCAGCTTCAGGGTTCTAGTTATTATTCCAAGATCGACTTGAGGTCCGGTTATCACCAGCTGCGCGTCAGGGAGGCTGACGTTGCCAAGACTGCCTTTCGAACACGCTATGGCCATTTCGAATTCTTGGTCATGCCTTTCGGTCTCACGAACGCACCAGCGGTTTTCATGGACTTGATGAACCGCGTCTGTAAACCATATCTTGACAAATTTGTCATCGTGTTTATTGATGACATTCTGATCTACTCCAAAAACGAGACCGAACACGAGGAACATCTGCGGTTAGTTTTGGAACTCTTGCGACGGGAACAACTTTACGCCAAGTTCTCAAAGTGTGACTTTTGGTTACGCGAAGTTCAATTCCTAGGACATGTGGTTAATGAACTAGGAATTCATGTCGATCCAGCTAAAATCGAAGCGATCAAGGACTGGGGAGCACCAAAGACGCCAACTGAGGTGCGGCAATTCCTAGGCCTTGCGGGCTACTATCGTCGTTTCATTCAGGGGTTCTCGAAGATTGCTCAACCCCTCACCACTCTCACTCAGAAGGATAGGAAGTTCGACTGGGGTGAACCACAAGAGTCAGCGTTTGAAGAACTGAAGTCTAAACTGTGTTCTGCTCCTATTTTGTCTTTACCTGAGGGCCCTGATGATTTTGTTGTTTACTGTGATGCTTCTATTCATGGTCTCGGTTGCGTGTTGATGCAACGCGAGAAAGTGATCGCGTATGCTTCTCGTCAACTCAAGGTACACGAGAAGAACTACACCACCCATGACTTGGAGTTGGGTGCCGTGGTATTCGCGTTGAAAATTTGGAGACATTACTTGTACGGTACCAAATGCACCATCTACACCGATCACAAGAGTCTCCAACATATTTTCGACCAACAACATTTGAACATACGGCAGCGTCATTGGATTGAACTTTTGAACGACTATGATTGTGCTATTAAGTACCATCCTGGCAAGGCGAATGTTGTAGCAGACGCCTTGAGCAGGAAGGAATCTACTAAACCTCGTCGCGTTCGGGCGTTGCAGCTCACTATTCATTCATCACTACCTGATCAACTCCGTTCTGCCCAGTTAGAAGCTTTGAAGGAGGAAAACCTTAAGGCTGAAACTATGCACGGTGCCGACAAGCACCTCGAGCGAAGGCCTGATGGCCTGCACTACTTTGCAGAACGCATATGGGTCTTTATTCGGGGGACTACGGGAGCTTGTCCTTGATGAAGCTCATAAGTCCCGGTATTCTATCCATCCTGGTTCGGATAAGATGTACCAAGATCTGAGGGTGCTTTACTGGTGGCCAAACATGAGGTCGGACATAGCCTCATACGTGAGCAAATGCTTGACCTGTGCTAAGGTCAAGGTGGAATACCAGAAACCGTCGGGTCTCTTGCAACAACCTGAAATTCCGGAATGGAAATGGGAACGGATTACTATGGATTTTGTCACACAACTTCCTAAATCACCAAGCGGGAATGACAAGATATGGGTGATTGTCGATCGGTTGACGAAATCAGCTCATTTTCTTGCTATTAAGGAGACCGACACCATGGATCGTTTGGCTCGTCTTTACTTGAAGGAAGTTGTTTCTAAGCACGGGGTGCCAGTTTCTATTATCTCGGATCGTGACTCCCATTTTACTTCTCACTTCTGGAAGTCTTTGCACAAGGCTTTGGGTACCCAACTAGACATGAGTACGGCTTATCATCCACAGACTGACGGTCAGAGTGAACGCACGATTCAAACTTTAGAAGACATGCTGCGGGCATGTGTGATCGATTTTGGCAAGGGTTGGGAAGCTCATCTACCATTAGTAGAATTCTCATACAATAACAGTTATCACACGAGCATCAAGGCTTCTCCGTTCGAGGCACTGTACGGGCGGAAATGCCGTTCTCCTCTTTGTTGGGCTGAAGTGGGTGAGAGTCAACTCACTGGGCCTGAGCTAGTGTACGAAACTTCGGAAAAGATCGTACAGATTCGCAACTGATTGGCGGCGGCACGGGACTGGCAAAAGAGTTATGCCGATCAGCGTCGCAAACCATTGGAATTCCAAGTCAATGACAAAGTACTTCTAAAAGTCTCACCGTGGAAGGGCGTCATACGCTTTGGGAAGCGTGGCAAACTCAATCCGCGGTATGTCGGCCCTTTTACGATCCTGGAACGGATTGGGCCGGTGGCATATCGTCTTGATTTACCGACGGAGCTCGGTAACGTACATAACGTCTTTCACGTGTCAAACTTGAAGAAGTGTCTGGCTGACGAGTCTCTCATCGTTCCACTAGAAGAGATCAAGGTTGATGATCGTCTTCGGATTGTGGAAGAACCTGTGGAGATCCTTGATTACAAGATTCGTAGCCTACGTCACAGCAAGATTCGTATCGTTAAGGTTCGGTGGAACTCGAACCGGGGACCGGAATATACGTGGGAACGGGAGGATCAGATGAAGTCTAAGTATCCTCATCTTTTTCCTAAGGAAGCGTTCGAGTCGAGACATGTCTCTTCTGCAGCTGAATGAATCTCGAGGCGAGATTCCTTTTAACGTGGGGATGATGTGACAACTCGGGTAAATCTCTCTTTTGGTTCCTATCTTTTGTTTATTTCCTTCGTTACTTCTTTTGTTCTTTTGGTACTTGTGCAATTTTCGGGACGAAAATTCTTTTAACGTGGGGATGATGTGACACCCGGCAAATTCTGGTTAACAACGTTGTCTAGATGAAAGTCTACCTTAGCGAGTCACGCGTATGTTGTACTTAACTGGGTTAGTTAAGTCGGGTTATGGTTCGGGAACTATTGGTTAGTCTAGAAGATCATTGGATGTTGGTCTAAAGGTTCGTTAGATGTCAGTCCTTAACCAAGTGTACAAACGGTGACGATTTGTAGGATCGTCAGGGCATACGGAACGTACGAGTCTCGAGTCCCGGGAATTGGTGAACGAGTGTAAATATGTGTATTTACTTGTGTTATGTGTTTACAATCATTATGTGACTTGTCGGTACGTGAATATGTGTTAACATATGTTAAAACGGGGTTTAACGCGCAAAACACACGAAACTAACCCCTATAGGCGATTAGGAAGCCTAATCACCTATAGGGGAGGCGAGTAGGAGACATTAAGGGCGATTAGGGGCCTACTCGTGTGAAGGTTTAGGCGATTAGGCCTAATTGTGTGAACCTTCATGCGATTAGCAGCCCTAATCGCGTGTAAGGGCTGCATACTCGCTAGTTACGTGCTGGACGACTAAAAATGACTATAAATACCATACTTGACCTCATAAACTTCATTATACAAACCCTAGTCGTCCCATAACCCGCCCCAACACATAAACAACCTGTGGAAGGCGATTTTTGATCAAAACACAAGGTTTCAAGCTTGAATCATCATTCTTTCATAATCCTAAGGTTTGGTTTTCATCCATAAATCTTTATAAACGTTTTTTAATCAATCCCTAATGGTCCAGACCTGTTCTTTAACGAAAAAGCTTTCTGAAAATCGTTAATAAGGGTTGTTAATCGGATTATAACTAATATACATGCGTTATGGGTGTGTATGACTAGAAAGCTAGGATTTTTATGATTCATGATGATGGATTGATATGTTATTATGTTAGATCAGAATTGATATTGATAGTATGATGATAGAAATCTCAGTAATTGGATATTCGGGTTATGATTACGCGTGTTAGTATGATGTTGCATGCTATGGGAATGGTGTTTGGATTACTTGGTCGCATGCAGGACTGATTATACGAGGTTAAACGAAGGATTTTGGGTTAAACATGTTTAGGATAGTGTTTGGGATGATATTGGGTGGTTACACACGTTCTGGATCTGATTTGGAGCGTTAAACGCGCAAAAAACCGGAACAGCAAGGTTACAGGCGAGTAGCATTCCTAATCGCCTATGTTATAGGCGAGTAGGGTGCTAATCGCCCATAACTTAGGCGAGTAGAGGCCTACTCGTGTGACAGTAGGGGTGATTAGCCCTAATTGCTAGTAAGTTCATGTGATTAGCCCTAATTGCTAGTAAGTTCATGTGATTAGCCCCAATTGCTAGTAAGTTCATGTGATTAGCCCCAATTGCTAGTAAGTTCAGGTGATTAGCTCCTAATCGCCTATAATAGAGGCGAGTAGGGTTCCTAATTGCTAGTTGACCAACCTAAATGCTAGTTGACTTTTCCTAATCGCGTGTACTGCTGCTGTAAGTGTAAATTAGCATTCCGAGACCCGATTTAACATGTAGTAACATGCTAGGAACCCCGTAACATGTCTAATAACTTGGTAACATATATTTGGGTGTAATTCGGTGATACGTGAACTATGTGCTAGGACTTGTTGTGCGTTAACGTATGTTAAGTGTAATTGCGTTATTATATGTTTTGGAGCGTAAACATAACACGGGGAGTCTCGGGTCACCAATGGGATGTCGAGTCTTGTACTTTGGGTCAGTTAAACAGTCACGGTGTTTTTAAACGAACTTGGTTATGGTCTGGACATCTAGGGACTAATTAACCTACGGGTTATTAGTCTAAGTACTTGTAACTGTCATATGTTAGGTCGCCGCTTTACGGGACTAGCATAGCAGCTGAGTTTACTCGGGTTAAGGAGTAACGCAACTTAAGGTGAGTTTACGGCCCCTCTTTTAAACTGGTTTTATACTTTCGGGGGAGAAAACATGTGTTAAAACGATTATTTGGTAACTACTGTCATACTATGGGTTTCTATTGTGTACTACACGATCTTTGGAAGTCCCGGGGGGAACCATGAATGTGCGGGTTTGCACAACGGGGAAATGTGAATAGCGCTATTGGGAGTGACCAACCCCGCTCATCGGCTTGGAGGGCCGGGCGAGTGCATATTGTCTCAAACAGGAACAACAGGAACATTTGGTACTTTTCAGGCACAACATCTGGTATGCGAGTTAGTAATGGTTTTCCAATCGTGGTCGTAACAAAACGTACGCCTAGCTAGCGTATACTGGTTTTCGATTTGTTATAGTATGGACAGGTGGACTTGGTACTTGGATACAAAACCTGTAAACTCACCAGCATTTTTGTGCTGACGTAAACTTTTACATGTTTTCTCAGGTCGCTAAGGTAGCATGACTGGACTAGGGCGCACGCGTCTGCACGGCGTCTAACTAGGGTTGCATGGTCTTATGAACGTTGAACTATTATTTCATTATTGAGATACTGTTTTTGAATAAGCTTCCGCTGTAAACGGGATTTTAAACTATGTTTTGAAATTGCATTTATATTCATTTAGACTTGTTTATTGTGATCGTTGGTTTGGATCCTGGTTTGTCATGCGCTTCGCGGTAAAACTCCGCAAGTGGATTTTGAGGGTGTGACAGATGTGGTGACTGAATCTGAAAATATGACTAATGATATTGTTGATGCAGTAGTTCCAGATGAAAAGTCTGAAGAAGAGGTTGTGAATCTCTCAGATCCTTGGGGTGATGATTGTGAGTGCAAGTGTGATTGTGCATTGATGGCTACTGCTAAGGTATCTCCTCAAATCTTAAAAGATTTGTGTTCAAACAAATGTGTAATAGCATTTGCTAACATTAAAGAGGTGAATGAAAACCTTAGGAAGAAAATTTTAGATGATGAAGTTCAATTTGAAACACTTTCAAAAGAGTTAAAATCAAAATTCACTGAAAATGAATCCGAAATCAGGAGTTTAAAACATGAAGCAACTATAACCAAAGACCAGCTCCAAACTATGATGACTAAATATCATAGTTGTAAAAAGAAGCTTGAGTCCACCCATGTTGAATGTGAAAAATAGGTGGAATCATGTAAAGGTTTTCAGATGCTCCTCAACAAACAGACCAAAAGTCATGTGAAGTTTGGTTTTGGTTTTGAAATCACTGCCCCAGCTTTTCGAAACACTGAAAAAAGGGAACAAAAGTGAGTTGAGGTTGTTCCAACTAATTTGGAGGGTCAAAAAATTAAAATCACTGAACCTAATGGCAATAAATCATTCTTGAAAAACCTAAGGGTTCCTCATTATTTACTGAACTTAAAAAATATGAGTTTAAACCTAATTGGTCAGATGAGTGTGATACTCTTGAAAACTTCAAACCAATTGATTTCAAAACCCCTGTTGGTAAGAAAGCACTACTGGAAAAGGTCATTTCCTTAAAAGACGTTCCAACAGATGTTCAAACATTTGTTGAAAGGAAGGTTGAAAAAGGGAAAAAGAAAGAAAAGAGTGAACACTTGTTTTGTGATTTCTGTGAAAAGAAGAACCATGTTACTAAAAACTGTTTTCTTCTAAAAGAATATGACATCAAAAAAGGAACAAGTGTGTGTGATTCTAAAGCCACATGCTCAATATGTGGTAAAAAGAATCACAAAACCAAAGAGTGTCTTTATCTCAAAATTTTTGATGTCAAAATACAAGAGTATAAAGCTAAAACTCTAGCAAGTCAAGTGGTGAGTACTCCAAAAGGAAAGCCCAAACAAACTTATGTACAAGCCCAAACATTTGTTACCAAAAGTCTTGAAACATCTGCTCCCTGGGATGTCCAAGTAACAGATGCTCCACCCTCAAACAAGTACCCAACAGGATATGGACAACCACCTTGTCATAGTTTGTCACATGTTTATGAAGAGCCCAAGAGGCTGTCACACCCTCAAATTTCCACTGCGGGGTTTATACCGCGAGGCGCATGACAAACCAGGATCCCATAGCCATAACTCATATGAACGAACTCTAAATGCCCAAACCATTTAGTTCGTTTTCAAAAATCAAGTTTAGTTAAGTTGCGGAAGCGTAACCAAATTTAAACCTTTTAAATCCATGCGCAAAACAACGCGCCCAAATTAAAACCATATGAAAGAAAATGTAAAAGCATAATATGTAATTTAGGTGTATGCCCAAGACCCCAAATGCAGTGAAGTGTGTAGTGCTTTCTAATCCTGGCACCGGAAGCTAACTACCTGCAAAAGCATGTAAATCGTGGGTCAACAAACAATGTTGGTGAGTTCACTAAGTAGGAAGGTGAGTAAGCAAATGCGCTGGTTTCCAAAACCACGTAACCAAATAAAAGCGTAGGTCCTCCAGACCAAAACGTTCAAGAGTTATCAGTTTAACCGTGTCAGGGGTAGCTAACCCACTCAGTGTAACTAAACAGAATTATTGGGACACCTTCAGTAATGTAATAGTTTGCCTCAATAACTGGTGTCTATCAACACCAGTTCTCAAATGTGGTCAGAAGTTCATGCCCGTGCCTAAAGCACCTCAAACACGAGGTTGCTGCACAACCTAATAGCGCTATCAACTAATACCCCGCTCGCCTCCAGCGATTAACCCAATAATATGCAAGGACTTTCCAAAATGATAGATTGTTTAGTTTACAAAGGACCAATAAGTTTTAAACTGATCAAAAACCCGATCCACACAAGGAATCGTAAAACTGACCCACACAAGGAGTCAAAATCCAACCCACGCAAGGAGTCAAAGCATCTCATAACCCGAGATGTAAAAGTAGTCCCAAACCGGACTAGAAAACGTTTTGTAAGTTGTCTCAAACCCGAGACGCATGCTTTTGAGAAAAGAATAGTGAAACTCACCTTAGGCTGCCCGTGAATGATCCAAATCCCTCAAACAGTAACGAGCTACCGACTCCCTATTACAAGTGTCACTATGTGAGTATACGTGCATACCAACACATCATGCAACTTGATTGTCCAAAACTTCTAAAGTTCCAATCGTGTAGTGACGCCTAGTGACTCTACATGCACAAGTAAGTCCTACGTATCCCGTTGGTGATCATAATGATTATTACCAGTTTTATACCTTATACACATCTCCTATAAGTATTCATATAAGTTCATGTCAAATACATAACATATAAGACTCCAAATAGTCACATAAACACATAATACACAATCTTCGTTTTTAGGACAGATTGTGCGCCAAGAAAACTAATTTATTTAAAATACTTAATCAATGAATTAAACTCCCAAATTTTTACTGAATATTCTTTCGGATTTATTTAATAACCCATATTTTTGTTTTGTCCTAAAACTAAACACAAAAATTATTAAAATTCGTACAACACAGCTATGTCCAGAAAATTTCCACAACAGGTCAGGTTAGTAGAAAAATTCTCAAAAATTGTGCATTTACCCAAACGAGGTGAATCCACTTGGAAAAGCCAAGTGTTTTCAATATTGACCTCCTGTAAAAATTTCATAACTTAATTGTTTGTAAAACTTGAGTTATACCCATTTAATGTTGACCCAATTTATAACTCTGAAATTCTGATATGACCTTTAATCAATTAAAATTCCAAAAACGTATCAAACGACATCCAAATCAGATGATTTTGCCCATTCTAAAAAGCTAAGTTCATGTACAATCCATTCATGCAAAGAATCAATCAAAACAACCAATTTAACATCAAGATACAGCCCCTACAAAACACCCTAATGAATCTGCCAGAAACTGAAACTTGCTCCCCAAGTTATTCATAAACCCTAATCATGCATAAAAATCTCTAATCATGCATAACTCATAATATTCTGATTAAACACCTATATTATCATACAAAAACCTTAATTATGATTACTAGCAACAGTTATCAACATCAAATCACAATGAACATTCAAGAACTCCCATTAATCATGTTATGCGATTGTATATATATGCATGCCCTATGATTTTTTTTTTAACTTTTCAATATTATTAATCATCATAAAACATGTAAAGATTATACCTTTCAAAGCAAGAGTCCTCAAACCTAGAGATTGTACCACAACTAGCCTGAAGGAATAAATAGGATTGATGTTTGTTGAAAATCAAGAGGATGGGGGTGGGGGTTGAGTTTACGGCGCAAAGGGGTGGGGGTTAGGGTTTTTTTTTTTTTTTTTTTTTTTTTTTTTTTTTTTTTGTCTCCTAATTATAAGAGGGCTTGGCTTGTTGCCCAAGCAATTGGGTATTTGGGCCCCTTTTAGTCCATTAACCGGACCCGTTAGTCATGTTCTAGTCCAATATCGGGCCCGATGATATTAATCACCCTAAATTGCATAAAAACTATTGTTTTTATTATTTCATAACATATCAATCCTAAGGTTCACGTAACTTGCATGATTTACAAATTAATTTTCAGTTAAGCGATAATTCACATAAGCATGTACTCCACACAAACATGTAACACTACGTTCATCACAATTCCATTGTGCTTATTATTATGTTTGTCAGATAAATCACCAACGTTCGGGATGCAGGACTCGTGTGTGTGACAAAAAAGGTTTTTCCTACTTATAACATATGTTAATAGCATCGAACATATGTTAAGCCTACTTAACTAATCCTAGTTAAGTATTTGATCACTATGAATATGCAAGTTAACTAGAGTTCAGTAAAAAGTGTTAACCTGAAAATGCGGGGTATCACATCATCCCCAAGTTGAAAAGAATTTCGTCCCGAAATTCAGCAAGTAAACAATAAAGCCAGCTAGAAAAGTGTGCGCTTGGTTCTCGGATGTCACATCATCCCCAAGTTGAAAGGAATTTCTCCCCGAAATTCACTTTGAGAGAGCTGCTTTACGTTTAGTGTTTGGTTTATGCATAGTTTCAGGTTCAGTAAAGAGATGTGGGTATTTAAGCTACATTTGATCCATGCGTTCCCACGTGTATCCCGGTCCTAGACGGGAATTCCATAGTACCTTAATAATAGGTATAGTGTTTTGTCTGAGTTTCTTGACGCCCCGCTCAAGAATCTCCACCGGTACTTCCATGAATCATAGCTGATCGTCCACCTGGATCTCCTCCAGTGGCACCACCAGTGTTGTATCCGATAAGCATTTCTTTAAGTTTGATACGTGGAATACGTTGTGCACTCCACTGAGTTCATCAGGCAAGTTTAACTTGTAAGCTACCGGACCAATCCTTTCGACAATCTCGAATGGTCCAACGTATCGTGGGTTCAATTTTTCCCCGTTTTCCAAAGCGTATCACCCCTTTCCAAGGTGACACCTTTAATAGAACCTTGTTCCCAACCTGGAACTCCAAAGGTTTCCTACGCTTATCAGCGTAACCTTTCTGTCGATCACGAGCAACAGCCATCCGATTTCTGATTTGCACAATCTCCTCAGAAGTTTCGTGCACACGTCTGGGACCTGTTTGCTGGCTATCCCCAACTTCAGTCCAGCAGATGGGAGACCTACACTTGCGTCCATAAACTGCCTCAAAAGGTGCACACTGTATCGAAGTGTGGTAGCTGTTGTTATACGAGAATTCAATCAAGGACAAGTGCTTATCGCAACTGTTGCCAAAATCCACCACGCACGCTCGTAGTAGATCTTCCAATGTTTGGATGGTACGTTCACTCTGTCCATCCGTCTGTGGGTGATTGGCTGTGCTAATATCTAAGCGAGTTCCCAAAGCGTTTTGGAGAGTAGTAAAAATAAATGAGAAGTGAATCGCGCTTCGCGATCAGATATAATAGAAGTAGGCACCCCATGCCTAAAGACTACCTCCTTGATGTAGAGATTAGCTAGTTTCTCCAGCGGGTCCGTTTCCTTTATTGCTAGAAAGTGTGTCGATTTGGTTAAACGATCCACGATAACCCAAATTATGTTATGGCTAGTTGGCGTTCTAGGAGCTTTGTGATGAAATCCATAGAAATCCCGTCCCATTCCACATAGGGATTTCTGGTTGCTGAAGTAGGCCTGAAGGTTTCTGATATTCAATCTTAACCTTCGCACAAGTCAAGCACTTACTAACATAAGTGGCTATTTCAGCTTTCATGTTTGGCCAAAAGTAGTCCCAAACCGGACTAGAAAACGTTTTGTAAGTTGTTTCAAACCCGAGACGCATGCTTTTGAGAAAAGAATAGTGAAACTCACCTTAGGCTGCCCGTGAATGATCCAAATCCCTCAAATAGTAACGAGCTACCGACTTCCTATTACAAGTGTCACTATGTGAGTATACGTGCATACCAACACATCATGCAACTTGATTGTCCAAAACTTCTAAAGTTCCAATCGTGTAGTGACGCCTAGTGACTCTACATGCACAAGTAAGTCCTACGTATCCCGTTGGTGATCATAATGATTATTACCAGTTTTATACCTTATACACATCTCCTATAAGTATTCATATAAGTTCATGTCAAATACATAACATATAAGACTCCAAATAGTCACATAAACACATAATACACAATCTTCGTTTTTAGGACAGATTGTGCGCCATGAAAACTAATTTATTTAAAATACTTAATCAATGAATTAAACTCCCACATTTTTACTGAATATTCTTTCGGATTTATTTAATAACCCATATTTTTGTTTTGTCCTAAAACTAAACACAAAAATTATTAAAATTCGTACAACACAGCTATGTCCAGAAAATTTCCACAACAGGTCAGGTTAGTAGAAAAATTCCCAAAAATTGTGCATTTACCCAAACGAGGTGAATCCACTTGGAAAAGCCAAGTTTTTTCGATATTGACCTCCTGTAAAAATTTCATAACTTAATTGTTTTTAAAACTTGAGTTATACCCATTTAATGTTGACCCAATTTATAACTCCGAAATTCTGATATGACCTTTAATCAATTAAAATTCCAAAAACGTATCAAACGACATCCAAATCAGATGATTTTGCCCATTCTAAAAAACTAAGTTCATGTACAATCCATTCATGCAAAGAATCAATCAAAACAACCAATTTAACATCAAGATACAGCCCCTACAAAACACCCTAATGAATCTGCCAGAAACTGAAACTTGCTCCCCAAGTTATTCACAAACCCTAATCATGCATAAAAATCTCTAATACATGCATAACTCATAATATTCTGATTAAACACCTATATTATCATACAAAAACCTTAATTATGATTACTAGCAACAGTTATCAACATCAAATCACAATGAACATTCAAGAACTCCCATTAATCATGTTATGCGATTGTATATATATGCATGCCCTATGATTTTTTTTTTAACTTTTCAATATTATTAATCATCATAAAACATGTAAAGATTATACCTTTCAAAGCAAGAGTCCTCAAGCCTAGAGATTGTACCACAACTAACTTGAAGGAATAAATAGGATTGATGTTTGTTGAAAATCAAGAGGGTGGGGGTGGGGGTTGAGTTCACGGCGCAAAGGGGTGGGGGTTAGGGTTTTTTTTTTGTCTCCTAATTATAAGAGGGCTTGGCTTGTTACCCAAGCAATTGGGTATTTGGGCCCCTTTTAGTCCATTAACCGGACCCGTTAGTCATGTTCTTGTCCAATACCGGGCCCGATGATATTAATCACCCTAAATTGCATAAAAACTATTGTTTTTATTATTTCATAACATATCAATCCTAAGGTTCACGTAACTTGCATGATTTACATATTAATTTTCAGTTAAGCGATAATTCACATAAGCATGTACTCCACACAAACATGTAACACTACGTTCATCACAATTCCATTGTGCTTATTATTATGTTTGCCAGATAAATCACCAACGTTCGGGATGCAGGACTCGTGTGTGTGACAAAACAAGGTTTTTCCTACTTATAACATATGTTAATAGCATCGAACATATGTTAAGCCTACTTAACTAATCGTAGTTAAGTATTTGATCACTATGAATATGCAAGTTAACTAGAGTTCAGTAAAAAGGGTTAACCTGAAAATGCGGGGTATCACATCATCCCCAAGTTGAAAAGAATTTCGTCCCGAAATTCAGCAAGTAAACAATAAAGCCAGCTAGAAAAGTGTGCGCTTGGTTCTCGGATGTCACATCTTCCCCAAGTTGAAAGGAATTTCGCCCCGAAATTCACTTTGAGAGAGCTGCTTTACGTTTAGTGTTTGGTTTATGCATAGTTTCAGGTTCAGTAAAGAGATGTGGGTATTTAAGCCACATTTGATCCATGCGTTCCCACGTGTATCCCGGTCCTAGACGGGAATTCCATAGTACCTTAATAATAGGTATAGTGTTTTGTCTGAGTTTCTTGACGCCCCGCTCAAGAATCTCCACCGGTTCTAAAAAACTAAGTTCATGTACAATCCATTCATGCAAAGAATCAATCAAAACAACCAATTTAACATCAAGATACAGCCCCTACAAAACACCCTAATGAATCTGCCAGAAACTGAAACTTGCTCCCCAAGTTATTCACAAACCCTAATCATGCATAAAAATCTCTAATATATGCATAACTCATAATAATCTGATTAAACACCTATATTATCATACAAAAACCTTAATTATGATTACTAGCAACAGTTATCAACATCAAATCACAATGAACATTCAAGAACTCCCATTAATCATGTTATGCGATTGTATATATATGCATGCCCTATGATTTTTTTTTAACTTTTCAATATTATTAATCATCATAAAACATGTAAAGATTATACCTTTCAAAGCAAGAGTCCTCAAGCCTAGAGATTGTACCACAACTAACTTGAAGGAATTAATAGGATTGATGTTTGTTGAAAATCAAGAGGGTGGGGGTGGGGGTTGAGTTCACGACGCAAAGGGGTGGGGGTTAGGGTTTTTTTTTTTTTTTTTTTTTGTCTCCTAATTATAAGAGGGCTTGGCTTGTTACCCAAGCAATTGGGTATTTGGGCCCCTTTTAATCCATTAACCGGACCCGTTAGTCATGTTCTAGTCCAATACCGGGCCCGATGATATTAATCACCCTAAATTGCATAAAAACTATTGTTTTTATTATTTCATAACATATCAATCCTAAGGTTCACGTAACTTGCATGATTTACATATTAATTTTCAGTTAAGCGATAATTCACATAAGCATGTACTCCACACAAACATGTAACACTACGTTCATCACAATTCCATTGTGCTTATTATTATGTTTGCCAGATAAATCACCAATGTTCGGGATGCAGGACTCGTGTGTGTGACAAAACAAGGTTTTTCCTACTTATAACATATGTTAATAGCATCGAACATATGTTACGCCTACTTAACTAATCCTAGTTAAGTATTTGATCACTATGAATATGCAAGTTAACTAGAGTTCAGTAAAAAGTGTTAACCTGAAAATGCGGGGTATCACATCATCCCCAAGTTGAAAAGAATTTCGTCCCGAAATTCAGCAAGTAAACAATAAAGCCAGCTAGAAAAGTGTGCGCTTGGTTCTCGGATGTCACATCTTCCCCAAGTTGAAAGGAATTTCGCCCCGAAATTCACTTTGAGAGAGCTGCTTTACGTTTAGTGTTTGGTTTATGCATAGTTTCAGGTTCAGTAAAGAGATGTGGTTATTTAAGCCACATTTGATCCATGTGTTCCCACGTGTATCCCGGTCCTAGACGAGAATTCCATAGTACCTTAATAATAGGTATAGTGTTTTGTCTGAGTTTCTTGACGCCCCGCTCAAGAATCTCCACCGGTTCTTCCATGAACCATAGCTGATCGTCCACCTGGATCTCCTCCAGTGGCACCACCAGTGTTGTATCTGATAAGAATTTCTTTAAGTTTGATACGTGGAATACGTTGTGCACTCCACTGAGTTCATCAGGCAAGTTTAACTTGTAAGCTACCGGACCAATCCTTTCGACAATCTCGAATGGTTCAACGTATCGTGGGTTCAATTTTTCCCGTTTTCCAAAGCGTATCACCCTTTTCCAAGGTGACACCTTTAATAGAACCTTGTTCCCAACCTGGAACTCCAAAGGTTTCCTACGCTTATCAGCGTAACCTTTCTGTCGATCACGAGCAACAGCCATCCGATTTCTGATTTGCACTATCTCCTCAGAAGTTTCGTGCACAAGTCTGGGACCTGTTTGCTGGCTATCCCCAACTTCAGTCCAGCAGATGGGAGACCTACACTTGCGTCCATAAACTGCCTCAAAAGGCGCACACTGTATCGAAGTGTGGTAGCTGTTGTTATACGAGAATTCAATCAAGGGCAAGTGCTTATCGCAACTGTTTCCAAAATCCACCACGCACGCTTGTAGTAGATCTTCCAATGTTTGGATGGTACGTTCACTCTGTCCATCCGTCTGTGGGTGATTGGCTGTGCTCATATCTAAGCGAGTTCCCAAAGCGTTTTGGAGAGTAGTAAAAATAAATGAGAAGTGAATCGCGCATCGCGATCAGATATAATAGAAGTAGGCACCCCATGCCTAGAGACTACCTCCTTGATGTAGAGATTAGCTAGTTTCTCCAGCGGGTCCGTTTCCTTTATTGCTAGAAAGTGTGTCGATTTGGTTAAACGATCCACGATAACCCAAATTATGTTATGGCTAGTTGGCGTTCTAGGAGCTTTGTGATGAAATCCATAGAAATCCCGTCCCATTCCACATAGGGATTTCTGGTTGCTGGAGTAGGCCTGAAGGTTTCTGATATTCAATCTTAACCTTCGCACAAGTCAAGCACTTACTAACATAAGTGGCTATTTCAGCTTTCATGTTTGGCCACCAGTAAAGAGTTTTGAGATCTTGGTACATCTGGTCCGAACTAGGATGTACCGAATGTCGAGAGGTGTGAGCTTCATGAAGTATTGAAGACAATCCGTCTTCAGTTCCAAGTGCTTATCAGCACCATGTAATGTTTCAAGCCTGATGTTTTCTCCTTTCAAGGCCTCGCTCTGGGCTTCACGTATCTTATCAGGAAGATTAGAATGAATGGTAAGTTGTAAGGCTCGCACCCGTTTAGGTTTCGTTTCCTTTCGACTGAGGGCATCAGCTACTACATTAGCTTTCCCTGGATGATACTTGATGGCACAGTCATAATCATTCAGAAGCTTGACCCATCGACGCTGTCGCATGTTCAGCTCCTTTTGATCGAATATGAGTTGGAGGCTCTTGTGGTCAGTGAATATCGTACACTTCGTCCCATAGAGATAATGCCTCCAGATCTTTAGAGCAAAAACCATTGTTCCCAGTTCCAAGTCATGGGTGGTGTAATTCTTCTCATGAACCTTTAATTGACGTGAGGCATACGCGATCACCTTATCACGCTGCATTAGCACACACCCTAACCCTTGGATAGATGCATCACAGTACACCACGAAGTTCTCTGTACCCTCAAGTAGTGATAGTATAGGTGCACTGCAAGGTTTTGACTTTAATAATTGAAAAGCAGATTCTTGGGCATCTCACCACTTGTAGGTAATACCCTTCTGTGTCAAGGCAGTGAGGGGTTGAGTGATCTTGGAGAATCCCTCAATGAATCTGCGATAATATCCCGCAAGACCAAGAAACGGCGCACCTCAGTAGGAGTCTTAGGAGCCTCCCACTTTTTAATAGCATCAATCTTGGCGGGATCAACATGTATTCCTGCCTCGTTATCCACAGGTCCAAGAAATTGGACTTCTCGAATCCAAAAGTCACATTTAGAGAATTTCGCATACAACTGCTCATTTCTCACTAGTTCCAAGATTAGCTGCAGGTGTTGCTCGTGCTCTTCCCTGCTCTTGGAATAAATCAGTATGTCATCTATGAACACTATGACGAATTTGTCCAAATAGGGCTTGCACACGCGGTTCATTAGATCCATGAATACTGCCGGTGCATTGGTTAGCCCAAATGGCATCACCAAAAACTCATAATGTCCATAACAAGTTCGAATGATTGTCTCCGCCACATCCTCCTCTCGGACTCTCAGCTGATGATATCCTGACCTCAAGTCAATCTTAGAATAGAAACTCGACCCTTGTAGCTGGTCGAATAAGTCATCAATACGAGGCAAAGGGTAGCTGTTCTTAACCGTCACCTTGTTCAACTCCCGATAATCAATACACATGCGGAAACACCCATCTTTCTTCTTAACTAGCAGAGCTGGAGCTCCCCATGGCGAAGAACTAGGTCTAATAAAACCCCTATCCAATAGCTCTTGGAGTTGGGTAGGCAGTTCTTGTAGTTCGCCTGGTACTAGGCGGTAAGGTGCGCGTGCAACTGGAGCTGCTCCAGGTACATGATTAATTTGGAACTCTACTTGACGAACATGTGGAAGTCCAGGTAATTCCTCAGGGAAAACATCTGGGGAATCTCGGGCTACTGGGATGTCCTCAATCTTGGTTTCAGTTTCAGCTCGAGTGTTAGATATGTTAGCCAAAATGGCTGGACAGCCCTTACGAATACATTTCCGGGCTTCAAAAAGGAGATGCTGCCCACCATGGCACCACCATGATCACCCTGGATAGATAAAAGCTCTCCACTTGGGAGAGGGATACGAACAATCTTCTCCCGACAGAGAATTTCGGCGTGTTGCTTGGACAACCTGTCCATGCCAACTACGAGGTCAAAGCTACCTAGGGTGATAGGTAGGGGTTGATGGTAGACAATTGCCCATCCAATTCGAGCTTACAATCACGATGTATATGGGTCACCTCAACAGGCTCCCCATCAGCCAATTCTATAGAGTACGGGGTATCAAGAAGAGTGGGAACCATCCCTAATTGCTTGCTAAGTTTCAATGACACAAAACTATCGTCCGCACCAGTATCATATAAAATAGAAGCAAGAGTGTCATTCAAGGAGCACGTACCCGTCACGACATTGTTATCAGTCCTAGCTTCCCAGAGCCAATCACAAATGCTCTCTCACGACCCGCCTTGTTGTTGTCGCCGTTGTTGTTGTCGTTGTTGAAGGACTTATATCTCACACTACCCCACGTTCTCTTGCTATCGCCAAAAGTAGAAGATGAAGCTCGATGCTTCGGAAAAGTACCATGCTCAACAGCTTCATCAATGAGTTTGCGAGCCAGGTGAAAGATTTGTTATATTCTGGGTAGGTGAACTGCAGTGGCCAAGCCATGAATATGAGGGACCCACCCTTTTGATATGAAATTCGATCCGCTGGTAAAGTTGGTTAGTTAGATTCGAGCACAAAGTATCTAACTCCTGTAGCTTGGTAGTGTAGGCGTCGATCTCAGACCCATCCGTCTTTATATAACAAATTTCTAAGTTTCATCACAGGGTGTTACGTTCTCCATCCAAGTATCTGTAACTCATTGAGTGTGCATGTAGCATACATTACCCCATCCTGCCTGGGAAAAATGCACATGGCAAAGACTTATACTATCGAAGCAATCAGACGGTCTCCTTCAGTTCCGTTAGAGTTATTGAGGTTTTCGACCAATAGAAGGCTTGAAAATATGATGGTAGGTTGTTGTTGTGGCATGTGCGTTCAAGGAATAAGAAAGTTCAAATGTGGAAGTCAGGGGATACGAATGATTTAGCAAGATGGATCTTTACTAGCTTGGAAAGATGCGAGGGCCTCAACCACCCTATCGTTGATCATAAGAACTCAGTCTTATCTAAGATAGTAAAGGAAAAAGAAAGAAAAGATAGGTAAGAAAAGGTAAGAGCCAATCGTCGCCACGCTCTGTCTTAGATAGTAGTTCATTCATCCTCACTTTCCATGTGCTTGTCCTGCTCTGGTTCCCCTTACATCCCTTATCCATCCTCTTTCGCGATGTCAATGTTATATGGTTCTCATCACGTACAGTCTCCTTCTCCGGTCCTGTGTAAGTCAGCTCAATGGTCAACAACACCATTCGTTCCTCCAATCGTAATTGTCAGTCACTAGTAGGTTTCGTCTTCCTTTGAGATGCTGCGCTGCATCACAGACCTTCATAACTCCCCAAGAGTGTGTGTAACAAGCCCCATTATAATGTGTTCCCATGAATCTACCATATTCTTATGAGTAACATGGATATGCAGTCATACGTCCGCCCGCTCATACTAGGTGTAAGGTACTAAAGTAAGAAATAAGTTCTATATGTGTAACCCAGTCCCGTCTGAATTTCAAATGGAAGTAAGAAAGATCAAGTAACAAGGAAAAGAAACTAATTGTCTCCTTGCTCAGTGAAAAAGGATATGTCTCAGTATTTGAATTTCTTCACAGTTGATTCGGTTTGATGGTATCACGTCATGCGCATCGTGCAGCTTTCCTATGTACATGCGCCACAACGCTCGCAAGGGCTTTCTCCCATGTACAATTGTTGTTTCCTCATCCACGAGGTTTGTTAGGATACTACTCCCAGTAATGCGCCACCTGGTGTAACCCTGGGTTCCCACCATTGACGTGTTCAGAATTAGGTCTAGAACTAGAAGATAACATATCTCCCGAAATCGTATGTTGTAGATATATGTAACTAAAAGCTATTTGTGCACTTAAATTGTGATTGTACTTATGCTATGATGATTATAGACTAGACTCAACATGTAGTCCTAGTTCACTATAACCAATGGCTCTGATACCAATCTGTCACACCCTCAAATTTCCACTGCGGGGTTTATACCGCGAGGCGCATGACAAACCAGGATCCCATAGCCATAAGTCATATGAACGAACTCTAAATGCCAAAACCATTTAGTTCGTTTTCAAAAATCAAGTTTAGTTAAGTTGCGGAAGCGTAAACCAAATTTAAACCTTTTAAATCCATGCGCAAAACAACGCGCCCAAATTAAAACCATATGAATGAAAATGTAAAAGCATAATATGTAATTTAGGAGTATGCCCAAGACCCCAAATGCAGTGAAGTGTGCAGTGCTTTCTAATCCTGGCACCGGAAGCTAACTACCTGCAAAAGCATGTAAATCGTGGGTTAACAAACAATGTTGGTGAGTTCACTAAGTAGGAAGGTGAGTAAGCAAATGCGCTGGTTTCCAAAACCACGTAACCAAATAAAAGCGTAGGTCCTCCAGCCAAAACGTTCAAGAGTTATCTGTTTAAGCGTGTCAGGGGTAGCTAACCCACTCAGTGTAACTAAACAGAATTATTGGGACACCTTCAGTAATGTAATAGTTTGCCTCAATAACTGGTGTCTATCAACACCAGTTCTCAAATGTGGTCAGAAGTTCATGCCCGTGCCTCAAGCACCTCAGACATGAGGTTGCTGCACAACCTAATAGCGCTATCAACTAATACCCCGCTCGCCTCCAGCGATTAACCCAATAATATGCAAGGACTTTCCAAAATGATAGAGTGTTTAGTTTACAAAGGACTAATAAGTTTTAAACTGATCAAAAACCCGATCCACACAAGGAATCGTAAAACTGACCCACACAAGGAGTCAAAACCCGACCCACGCAAGGAGTCAAAGCATCTCATAACCCGAGATGTAAAAGTAGTCCCAAACCGGACTAGAAAACGTTTTGTAAGTTGTCTCAAACCCAGGACGCATGCTTTTGAGAAAAGAATAGTGAAACTCACCTTAGGTTGCACGTGAATGATCCAAATCCCTCAAACAGCAACGAGCTACCGACTCCCTATTACAAGTGTCACTATGTGAGTATACGTGCATACCAACACATCATGCAACTTGATTGTCCAAAACTTCTAAAGTTCCAATCATGTAGTGACGCCTAGTGACTCTACATGCACAAGTAAGTCCTAAGTATCCCGTTGGTGATCATAATGATTATTACCAGTTTTATACCTTATACACATCTCCTATAAGTATTCATATAAGTTCATGTCAAATACATAACATATAAGACTCCAAATAGTCACATAAACACATAATACACAATCTGCGTTTTTAGGACAGATTGTGCGCCACGAAAACTAATTTATTTAAAATACTTAATCAATGAATTAAACTCCCAAATTTTTACTGACTATTATTTGGGATTTATTTAATAACCCAGATTTTTGTTTTGTCCTAAAACTAAACACAAAAATTATTAAAATGCGTACAACACAGCTATGTCCAGAAAATTTCCACAACAGGTCAGTTTAGTAGAAAAATTCCCAAAAATTGTGTATTCACCCAAACGAGGTGAATCCACTTGGAAAAGCCAAGTTTTTCCAATATTGACCTTCTGTCCAAATTTCATAACTTAATTGTTCGTAAAACTTGAGTTATACCCGTTTAAAGTTGACCCAATTTATAACTCTGAAATTCTGATATGACCTTTAATCAATTAAAATTCCAAAAACATATCAAACGACATCCAAATCAGATGATTTTGCCCATTCTAAAAAGATAAGATCGTGTACAATCCATTCATGCAAAGAATCGATCAAAACAACCAATTTAACATCAAGATACAGCCCCTACAAAACTCCCTAATGAATCTGCCAGAAACTGAAACTTGCTCCCCAAGTTATTCACAAACCCTAATCATGCATAAAAATCTCTAATACATGCATAACTCATAATATTATGATTAAACACCTATATTATCATACAAAAACCTTAATTATGATTACTAGCAACAGTTATCAACATCAAATCACAATGAACATTCAAGAACTCCCATTACTCATGTTATGCGATTGTATATATATGCATGCCCTATGATTTTTTTTTAACTTTTCAATATTATTAATCATCATAAAACATGTAAAGATTATACCTTTCAAAGCAAGAGTCCTCAAGCCTAGAGATTGTACCACAACTAGCTTGAAGGAATGAATAGGATCGATGTTTGTTGAAAATCAAGAGGATGGGGGGTGGGGGTTGAGTTCACGGCGCAAAGGGGTGGGGGTTAGGGTTTTTTTTTTGTCTCCTAATTATAAGGGGGCTTGGCTTGTTGCCCAAGCAATTGGGTATTTGGGCCCCTTTTAGTCCATTAACCGGACCCGTTAGTCATGTTCTAGTCCAATACCGGGCCCGATGATATTAATCACCCTAAATTACATAAAAACTATTGTTTTTATTATTTCATAACATATCAATCCTAAGGTTCACGTAACTTGCATGATTTACATATTAATTTTCAGTTAAGCGATAATTCACATAAGCATGTACTCCACACAAACATGTAACACTACGTTCATCACAATTCCATTGTGCTTATTATTATGTTTGCCAGATAAATCACCAACGTTCGGGATGCAGGACTCGTGTGTGTGACAAAACAAGGTTTTTCCTACTTATAACATATGTTAATAGCATCTAACATATGTTAAGCCTACTTAACTAATCCTAGTTAAGTATTTGATCACTATGAATATGCAAGTTAACTAGAGTTCAGTAAAAAGTGTTAACCTGAAAATGCGGGGTATCACAGAGGCCTTCAAAACCAAGAGTGAATAGAAATCCTTATGGTTAGTATCATCTGACAGGAAATGGTCAAACATCTGTTGCACCAAGTGTTGACATTCAAACACTGGCAAATGTTCAGCAACAGTTGTTGAATCTGATTCAAAAACTGGTTCAAACCACTGATGATCTTCCTAAGCTTGAGGCTGAAAAGTCTGTGAACCCATCCAAAGCCAACTTGGCTTTGGACACTCACCAAAAGTAATCCATTACTGATGCACATGGAGCTTCTGCATACTTAGATAGTCTATGGTATATAGATAGTGGAGGCTCTAGGCACATGACAGGATGTAGAGCCCTACTTCTGGACTTCTTAGCTCATGGAGGGGTGTATCTTTTGGTAATGATTCTAAAGGTAAAGTGTTGGGTTCAAGGACTGTTCAGGCTAGGAAAGTCAAGTTTGAAAATGTCAATCTTATTGATCATCTTAAATTTAATCTTCTTAGTGTTTCAAAAATGAGTGACAAAGGCTATTGGTCATTCTTCACTTAGAAAACTTGTATGATTATTGGGCCAGAAGTGGTTAAAAAGATTGATACCATCATAGCTAAGAGCAAAGTACAACTTGTTGCTCACAGGAATGACAATGTGTATGTAGTTGATATGTTGAAGGATAATCCTATGGCAAATGTTTGTCTGTTTTCTGCTGCCTCCACTAAAGTGACAGAATTGTGGCATAGGAGACTGGGTCACACCAACCTTCAAACTATCAATTCACTCTCCAAACAAAGCCTTGTAAGAGGTCATCCATGAAAAGAATTCAAATGTGATGAGCATTGTGTTTCCTGTCTAAAAGGAAAGCAACATAAAATCTCTTACAAATCCATTGATGAGTCCAAAACAAGCCAATGTCTTCAATTATTGCCCATGGACTTGTTTGGCCCAGTTAAAATCATGAGTCTAAGAAGAAAGAGATTTTGTATTGTCATAGTTGATGATTTTTCTAGGTTTACATGGACTTACTTTTTACATCTAAGGATGAGACTGCACGTATTTTGAAGGACTTTATCACCAAAGTTGAGAAACAATATGACTTGCCAGTAAAAGTCTTTCGAAGTGAAAATGGAACAAAGTTTAAAAATAAGGAGTTGGATGATTTCTGTGTGCCAAAAGAAATTGTGAGGCAGTACAACATTCCAAGAACACCAGAACAAAATGGGATGGTTGAAAGGAAAAACAGAACTCTCATTGAGGCTGCAGGAACTACACTAGCAGATTCTGGTTTGCCACTGTCCTTCTGGGCAGAAGCTGTAAACACTGCTTGCTATGTTCAAAACAGAGTTTTAATCAACCCTAGACATCAAAAGACTGCTTATGAAATTTTGTTCAAAATCAAACCACTGATATCATTTTTCAAAATCATTGGCTGCCCATGTTTCATTTTAAATCTTAAAGATTCAATTTCAAAATTTGCAGCTAAAGTAGATTGTGGGTATTTTCTGTAACACCCCAACCGATGGCGGAATTTTCAATGTGTCACGTAGTGACGATTGTTCAAAAGCACATGGTACTAAAATGTAAATATATTATTGAATAATTTAAATGTCTTACATAGATGAAATGGAAAAACAATACAAAGTCTGAATGAAAATTTAAATAACATATTAAAAGCAAGCACTAAGTCCCATGCTATAGTACTAAGATCACACTGCACCTGAAACATGTACAAAATAGGTTTGGTCAACATAAGAAATGTTGGTGAACATTCCTAGTTTTAATACATATAGTAAGTTGAAAAAGGTATACAATTCAAGTGTAAAGCTACAGTGCCAATATGTAAACTATGTATCATACAAATTAGTGAAATCAACCCTATAACTGTATAATGTACTAAATGAACGGCGGTGTACTTATCCAATATATGGATAAAAACTTAACAATGACCACAGATTCTCCGATGAAAAAGGGGGAGAATCGACCTAGGCGGGTTGTCAATCCAATAGCTACTATCCAATGTTAAGGTCGGCTTGTACCATGTTAATGATTTCACTAAGTACAAATGTATTCTACATGTATTGTCTAAAAGCATAAAGCACGTTGTAAGCAAATGCACGTAGTACTAGAATTGTATTGTAAAAATGTAACTTGTATTTGTAATTTGTGATAGTGTACATGTAACACCCCAAAAATGAATAAAAGCAAAAAGGGGATAGGAAATACTCACAGTTCGTGTAATAACTTGAAACTCTACCGAACAACGTGATTTGAATTAAGATTATCCCAAAGGATTAACCGAAAGGATTAGATAATGTGTAAGGGAAATGAATCTAGGATACAAGTAGTTCTAGAGTTCCTAATTTGGGGATTGATAATTGATTTATGATTAAATTTGAATAATTGTTAATAACTTAATAAATAAAGAAATAATTAATAAAAAATATTTCTGACCAATATTATCTAAAGGTAGTTGAATTATAATGTAATAAATGTGAAAAGAATTTTTATAAAATTATTTTCTTAATTAATGAATATTTATATATTAATACTTATTTGACAAAATACAAAGTTAATATTTAAAAATATTAAAATTTATAAAATTCGAATCAAAAAAATATATTTCTGATCTAAATGATTAATAATAATTTATTTGAAATTTTGATGTAAAAATAATGAAAAATGAATTTATTATGATTTATTTATTATTAAAATAACAAAAATCGGTTAAAATATTATATAAATGATTTTTCTGAAACAAAATTTATTTCTGAAATGCCTATTGATCTACAAGTTTAGAATAATTTTTGTGGAATTTTATAAAATCGTTAAGATATTTTTATAAAATTTTGAAATTATAATTGAATAAACTTGTAATATTTATAATATATAATAAATAAATAATTTTTGAAAAACTAAAAGTTGGATAATAAACTTTAACCTCAGAATAATTTACAATAAATTTTATAGAATTTATAAAAAATAATGTTAAATATATAAGTATAAAGAGTTTAAAAAAAAGGTTGCATGTGCCAGGACTCGAACCTGAGTCCTAGCCGGTTCAATACTCTTATAATCACAAGCCAGACCAACTGGTCAGACCCTGAGAACGAGTTTATTTCAGATTTAATTAATTATAAAGGTTAACTATTTTGTTTATATAATTGATTTATAAAACAAAACAAAAACAAAATTCTCATGTGGGGATCGAACCTTGGCCTTTGGCCGGTTCCGATCTTAAGCAACGCGTATTACCAACTGATCTGCTGATCAGTTGGTTAATATTTTCGTTTTGAAATATGTTTAAGGCTTGACTGCAGCAAGGTTTATCCCCAATTCGTTTAGGATGAACCCTAGTTTTTCATTAACGCTAATTAACAATCAATAGCCCCTGTAATGTTGGGGCTATTGCTAGTATATGGCCGATTAACATAACCCACGAAAAAGATTGGACTTACAATGCGATTATAACTTTGATTGAGAGGTCAAGCTAAAAGTCAACAGGGACGAGAATTCGCAGAATTGAGAGTCTTTTAGGATGTTTAGAGTATGAGGGTTTGATTATCGGCGATTAGAGCTTGCAATGAGAGGTTCAATTTATACTATTACATACGGGTTCGTAATAATAGAAGTTTTGACCCACATAACTCCTATACGCGCCTATGTACTCGATTTGGTAAGTTTTAATTATGATTAGCGTGGTTTACAAGCTGTATAAGTTGGTCAAAACATACCATAAACAAATTCATAACAAGTAACCGCGTATTTGATGTTTATTTGAAAGGAGAGGCTCGCAGTTGACTATTTGTGAGTCAACTGTGTAGGAAAGGAAAGGTTAAATATAAAACGCGTTGGTTTTAAATCCAACAGAAGGTGTGGACCAGCTGGTGGGTGTGTTTGTGTTAAGCCTTGGACCGGTTTGGGACGCGGGTTCAAATCCCGGCCCAAACATTTATTTTTTGTAATTATTCTGCTATAATTATATTGTTATAAGTATATAGTATGCTTATATAAACCCGAATGTGTCACAAAATATTTTTAAAACGTATAAGAATGATAGAAATGCGACGTTTTATTGATGATTTTAAATACGAGACGTTACAGTAAAAAAAATGAATACGAAAAGTGACGGATGTCACAGCATCCCCTACTTTTAGAAATTTCGTCCCAAAATTCCTTCAAGTGGTAGTCTCTGGAAAAAGATGAGGATACTTAGACATCATTTGGTCCTCACGCTCCCAAGTAAACTCTGGGCCTCGTTGGGATTCCCAACAAACTTTGACAATTGGAATTCGACTTCGTTTAAGTGTCTTGACATCTCGATCCATAATCTCCACATGTTTTTCTATGAAGCGCATCGATTCGTCAATCTGGATATCCTCTAAAGGAACATGGAGGTTATCTTCAGCCAAACACCTCTTTAGATTAGAAACGTGAAACGTTGGATGGACATTGCTGAGCTCTGGTGGTAGATCGAGCTTGGATGCTACCTTCCCAATTCGCTCAAGGATCTTAAAAGGGCCTACAAACCGAGGTGCAAGTTTCCCTTTCTTTCCAAATCGAAACATACCCTTCCAAGGTGAAACCTTGAGAAGTACCATATCCCCGACTTGAAATTCTAGAGGCTTGCGTCTTTGATAGGCATAACTTTTCTGTCTGCTTCGAGCAACTTGAAAATTATCACGAATGCGAAGAATTTTGTCTGTCGTTTCCTGTATTAGTTCGGGACCGGTGATTTGTGTTTCGCCAATCTCGCTCCAACAAACAGGGGAACGACATTTGCGGCCATACAGTGCCTCAAATGGTGCCATGTTAATGCTGGAATGGTAGCTGTTATTATACGATAACTCAACCAAAGGTAAGTACGTGTCCTAATTGCCACCAAAGTCGATCATGCACGCTCTAAGCATATCCTCCAATGTTTGGATGGTTCGTTCAGTTTGACCATCCGTCTGTAGGTGATAGGCTGTACTAAGTTTTAGTTGAGTACCAAGTACGGATTGAAGTGTTTCCCAAAAGCGAGAAGTAAACCGACCATCATGGTCAGAAATAATGTCCAGAGGAATACCATGACGACTGACGATTTCATCGATATAGATTCTAGACAGCTTCTCAACTGGGTAGGTCCCACGAATTGGATGGAAGTGACCAGATTTGGTCAATCGATCGACGATGACCCAGATACTGTCATGCCCACGAGTGGTGCGTGGAAGTTTCGTAATGAAGTCCATAGCAATGTTCTCCCACTTCCACACTGGAATTTCTGGCTGCACAAGTAAACCAGATGGACGTTGGTTCTCAGCTTTGACTTTGGAGCAAGTAAGGCATTTAGCCACATAAAGAGCTATGTCCTTTTTCATACCGAGCCACCAATACAAGGTACGCAGATCCTGATACATCTTATCTGCACCAGGGTGAATGGAGTAACGAGACTTATGAGACTCGTCCATGAGGAAAGTACGCAGATTGTCACGATCAGGAATCTAAAGACGGTTCATGAAGTAAAGTAAACCATGTTTGGTTTCCAACTGGTTTTCGGCTCCACACGACATTTCATCGTACATGTTGCCTTCAGTAACAGAGACATGTTGGGCTTCAATGATGCGGAGTTTGATATCAGATTGGACCTGGGCACAATAAAGTTGGGCATGATCTTTATGACTGAGGGCATCGGCTACAACATTCGCCTTGCTAGGATGGTAGCGAATCTCGCAGTCGTAGTCGTTTAACAACTCGACCCATCGTCGTTGACGTATATTCAGATCTTTCTGGTTGAAAATGTGTTGAAGGCTCTTGTGGGCAGTGAAAATCACACATTTTGTACCATATAAATAGAGCCTCCAAATCTTCAGTGCGAAAACGACCGCTCCGAGTTCAAGATCATGGGTAGTATAATTTTTCTCATGAGTTTTCAATTGTCGTGATGCATATGCTATAACCTTCCCTCGTTGCATGAGAACAAAACCAAGACCTTGGTTAGAGGCATCGCAATAAACCATGAAATCCTCAATGCCGTCAGGTAAAGTGAGGATTGGAGCGTCACACAGTTTCTATTTCAAAGTTTGGAATGCTTCTTCTTGACTGGGTCCCCATACATATGGCTTATATTTATGGGTTAAAGAAGTGAGAGGTAAGGCAATCTTGGAGAAGTTGAGAATGAAACGACGATAATAACCCGCTAGACCAAGGAAAGAACGAACTTCAGTGGGAGTCTTAGGTGTAACCCAACTTTTAACGGCCTCAATCTTACCTGGGTCCACGTGTATTCCCTTATCACTGATGATGTGTCCCAAAAATTGAACTTCCTTAAGCCAAAATTCACACTTGGAATATTTGGCATACAGTTGTTCATTCTTCAAAAGACTCAAAATTTGTCTAAGGTGTTGTTCGTGAGCTGATTTTGTTTTAGAGTAAATGAGAATATCATCAAGGAAAACGATTGCGAATTGGTCCAAGAAGGGTTTGCACACGCGATTCATGAGATCCATGAAGACAGCGGGTGCATTGGTTAGTCCAAAAGGCATAACCATGAACTCGTAATGACCATAACGTGTACGAAAAGCTGTTTTTGGAATATCGTCTTCATGAACTCGAAGTTGATGATATCCAGAACGAAGATCGATCTTTGAAAAACAAGTCGAGCCTTGAAGTTGGTCAAAAAGATCATCAATGCGGGGTAATGGGCAACGGTTTTTAATGGTGAGTTTATTAATCTCCCGATAATCAATACACATTCGGAAAGATCCATCCTTCTTCTTTACAAATAAGACTGGAGCTCCCCAAGGTGATGAACTGGGACGAATGAAACCCTTGTCTGCCAACTCTTGATGTTGACTTGCATGTTCTTGCATCTCAGAAGGTGCAAGGCGGTATGGAGATTTTGCAACGGGTGTGGCACCAGGTACAAGGTCAATTCGAAATTCAACAGGCCGCACCGGTGGAAGTCCAGGTAAGTCATCAGGAATGATTTCTGGAAATTCACGAACAATAGGAACATCTTGGATACTGTTGTCTTTATCTTTCTTTTCCACGATATGGGCCAAGAAGGCCACGTATTTCTTACGTAGATATTTTTGTGCTTGAGTGCAGGACATGAGTTTAAGACCATTGGATGGTTTTTCACCATAAACCCGAAAAAGTCACCCGATGAGAGAGGAAACCGAATAAATTTTTCAAAGCAGAAAACTTCAGCATGGTGTTTAGAAAGCCAATCCATACCCACGATGACATCAAAACTACCCAATTTCATGGGTATGAGATCAATGGAGAAATCATGCTCGTTAAGACTAAGAGTACAACCCTGAATGATGGAATCGATTGAGATGGGGTTTCCATCCGCGACCTCGACAGTGAAAGGCGCTCCTAATCTAGAGCGAGTGTGAGCTAGTAAGGGTTCGAATGCTAATGACACAAAACTTTTATCCGCACCAGTATCAAATAAAATCGAAGCATAATGACCATCAAGTAAAAACATACCATTCACCACATCATTTGTTGCCTGGGCTTCTGCTGCATTGATGTTCAAATCCCTACCACGAGCCACTGGATTTGTTGTACGGTTTGCTGGGACAAGAGCTGGACACTGATTTCTGAGGTGGTTTGGATCACCACAATTGAAACAGGCTCGACCATACGTTATGGGTTGTGGGTTTTGGCGAGCTGGTTGAGGGTTGGCTGGCTGAGGGTTAACTGGTTGAGAGTTGATTGGTTGAGGTCTAAATATTGAACGACATGTGGTAACTACATGACCATACCTACCACAAGTGGTACAGTGGCGACAAGGAAAGTTTGAGGGGTGATGGTACTGACAGGTAGCACATTTGGGTAAGTTTCCCCCATAAACTTTCTTGACAGGAGGAGTCTGGACCATTGGAGCCTGGGTTACTGGGGCTACAACGGCATAGTTTTTACTTCTGAACTTCCGTTTCCTAGAGTTGGAACCGGTATTGACTACAGCGACTCTTGATGATTCAGTAGTAGGGGTGGGGTCTTCTCAGCTAGTTTCTTAGTTCCTTTCCTAACCAGATTTCCCTTTTTCACGTGCTTGTCAGTCAAGGAGGCTGCAAGCTGGATGGCTTCTTCCACCGTAGTGGGTTTGCTTCCAGTGACTACGTCTTGAATCAGGTCAGGTAATCCCTCGATATATTTTTCGATTGCTTGAGAGACCGGAGTAACCATGTGTGGAACCAATATGCTGAGTTCATGATATCGAGTGTTGTACGCAAGATTTTCACCACTGTCTTGTTTCAGCCCATAAAACTCTTCCTCCAATTTCCTGATTTCGTTCCTAGGGCAGAATTTGGCGATCATGAGTTCCTTAACCTCAGCCCAAGACAAAGATAAAGCAACATCAGCGCCCCAATTGCGCTTTTCGCCATTCCACCAAGTTAGTGCCCCCTTTTGAAGGACACTGGTAGCATAGCGAACGCGGAGTTCATTAGGACAGTCGATGTTCACAAAGGTGCTCTCCATACTTTCAAACCATTGGAGGAGGCCAGTAGCACCCTCCTCACCAGTGAATTTTGTGGGGTTGTAGGAGTTAAAGTGTTTGAAAGTGCACCGAAATTGAGTCGCACCCTCTGTGTTGGTACTGTTACTATTCTGGGTTAACTCACTGACAAGATTTGGGATCACTGCAGCAATTTGCTCAGCGACTAGAGATGCGAGGCGACGATCAGAACGTTGTCCAGAAGCACGAACAATGTGTTGGCTAGCATCACGGAGCATACGGCGAGCAGACATCTACAAAGCAGCAATTGAATAATCATGAGATATTAAAATGTAAGTGTATAATTGTACAAATGATTATGAAAGTATGAACTTGTAAGCAATATATGAAATTCATGAGATATTGTATATGAAACAAGAGTGTATTTTTGAATTAAACTTGCATAAAATGGTTGGATTGCCCTTGTCTAGCTGTAAAGCCCAACAAGAACGTTGACTTTTCAAAGGAATTGAACCCAATGGTGATCAAAGAAGACATGCTTTAGCCTATAAGTGGACACTCACTCCAGGAATCCCCAGGTAAGCATAACAGGTCCGTTATTGGATTTATGCGCTATGCTTGCCTATGCCAGAAAACCCAGTGTACAGACATCCACCCTTCCAGATTGCACGTGTTCCATCACACTCATTAAAGCTCAACAACTTTGAAGGAGCAAAATAAGAGTAGGCATTATGCCTAAGAGTGTCTTCATGAAAGGTACTGCTCCCGCTCCATGATGATGTAATCTTTCAACTCCTTGTAGGACACCCTCTATGCACCATGATGAAAGATGAGGAGAAATGGAGAAGAAGGGAAAGATAGAGGAAGGAAAGTAGAGAGAAATGAGAGGAATGGTAATTTAGGAAATATTATACATGAAAGTTGAAGTTCGGTTATAGTATAGGCCAATTCATCTAATAACCTAGTTCCCTATAACCATGGCTCTGATACCAATCTGTAACCCCAACCGATGACGGAATCATCGAGGTGTCACGTAGTGACGATTGTTCAAAAGCACATGGTACTAAAATGTAAATATATTATTGAATAATTTAAATGTCTTACATAGATGAAATGGAAAAACAATACAAAGTCTGAATGAAAATTTAAATACCATATTAAAAGCAAGCACTAAGTCCCATGCTATAGTACTAAGATCGCATTGCACCTGAAACATGTACAAAATAGGTTTGGTTAACATAGGAAATGTTGGTGAGCATTCCTAGTTTTAATACATATAGTAAGTTGAAAAAGGTATACAATTCAAGTGCAAAGCTACAGTGCCAATATGTAAACTATGTATCATACAAATGAGTGAAATCAACCTTGTGACTGTATACTGTACTAAATGAACGGCGGTGTACTTATCCAATAAATGGATAAAAACTTAACAATGACCACGGATTCTCAAATGAAAAAGGGGGAGAATCAACCTAGGCGGGTTGTCAATCCAATAGCGCTATCCAATGTTAAGGTCGGCTTGTACCATGTTAATGATTTCACTAAGTACAAATGTATTCTACATGTATTGTCTAAGCCTAAAGCACGTTGTAAGCAAATGCACATAGTACTAGAATTGTATTGTAAAAATGTAACTTGTATTTGTAATTTGTAATAGTGTACATGTAACACCCCAAAAATGAATAAAAGCAAAAAGGGGATAGGAAATACTCACAGTTCGTGTAATAACTTGAAACTCTACCGAATGTATGCGCGTAGGATAGTCAAATCTACAAAGACAGTGATCAAACAAGTTTGGTTTAGGTGCGGAATCCCTTAATCAATCACAAAATGATAATAATATCAACAAAACACAGAAATCATCTTTAAAAGCTTCATTTCATTGATAAACACACTCAATTACACATTATAATAAGGTTTAGAATCAAAATAAGACGTGAATTAAGTTTACAAAAAACCCTAGGGAGAGACTCAAACAGGAGGGAAACAAAAATGATCAAAACTTACATTCAAAATGAACTTGACCTATTTATAGGCCTGCACATTTGCCCACTTTGCTTGGTCGAATGTGCAGGTTCGCCCATTCATCATGGTCGAATCAAGCTATACATTAACATCTAATCTACCTTCGACCTCCTATCTCTCCTTCGCACCTTTTGCTCTCCTTCGCACCTTTATAAATCTTCATTCGCCCATATTGTCTTCCTTCGCCCATTCGTCAAAACACACTAACATATGTTAATTCTTATCCAAAGCATTAGTCGCACAAAATGTATCTACAAACTCCCCCTCGACAATTGCTAGGATTGTTTACGCTCTTGGTCCATCCTCTTGTTCATAAGCTTTATGTGCAATAACGTCTTCTGTTCTTTGGTCATCACCGGTTCAAACACTTGTTTCGGCTATTTCTTTTTGACATCAGGAGCATCTTGAATCTTCACGAACTTCCCAAGCTTCTTATCAAAATCGCATCCAGCGTTTATATCATTAGCAAAGTACAGAAATTCCACAAGCTGGTATTTACTTGCTTGTTCAGCATCTTTCACATCACTGAATATTGGATTGTAATACAACATAATTATATCCTCATGTGAACAATTAACCAACCACATAGGATCAAATATGTGTATTTTCTTGAAATTCTTTTCTCTATCCTTCAACACAATCACAGCCTCTGCAATCTTCCAATCATAATACCACCAGATAAAATCTTTCGCAAAGTGTTGTGGAATCTGCAATAGCGGAATATGTTTCAACACTTTCGGTGGTTTGTACTTTAGAGTCACTTTGGGTAAACCGGTAATAGTATCAATATCTTTCTTGTGAACAATTCGCTTTGGATACTGAGGTTCAAAGAGATTCCATCTCGTCCTACTTTCCCTCGCCATTCGATCAGCAAAATAAGCAATGTGATCGTTCGAGGATCCAGTCAACCTATGTCGGCAAATATCACGAATAGCCCAATACGGGAGAGTCTTCAGATCATGAAATCTCTCAAAATACAGTATCCCCTTCTCCCACTTAACGGCAACACACTTCAACTGCTTTATAAACTTCCAACCCAACGCTCTTCCTTTAAACATCTCGTTGTGGAGTTTATAAAAGCTTCCCTGAATCTCTGCTTTCGGATAATTGGCTTCTTTCTCTTTCAGTTTCCTCAGTAACTCTTTCAAGCTGTCAGATTGTTCGATATTTGGTTTATCATGCCCCTTGAACACTTCTTCAACAAACTTATCATTCTTTTCTCTAGCATGTTTCTCGGCTTCTTTTAGTAACTCTTCAGTGAACGCAGTAAATCCAGAGTCTTTATCTTTCTTGAAATATTCTAGATACTCTTCACTGGTTATATCTTAAATTTCAATTTCCTCAAACACAGGTACGTCACGATCATCAGAATGATTCCCAGCTTCCTTTTCAAGTAGATTAGGAATCTGATTATCAGCCAACAGTTCTTCCAACGTTTTTTCAACCTGCTTTGCTAAGCCTTCTAAAATCTCTTTTGACATTGCCGCAGAAACTTCACCATCTTCTAAATCTGGATCATTATAATCCAATTCAAGCATCCTGTCACTAGATTCAAAGATCTCAGAAAATCTACTGGTCATGTCTATCGTCCAGACTCGATCAGTTAGCATCTGGCGATACATCTGTTTATCATCTTTAGACAATGACTTCAGCTTTTCATTCCAAAAGATCGTATCATCATCAACCGATCCTCCAGGGGCTTTAGAATTGGATTCACCTTCTTTTCCTGATCCACGTTTCTCATACTTGTACTTATCTGTATCGTCATCATCATCATCATCAAATGCAGAGCTGCCTCCATCACCAGATTCACCATTCGAACCATCATCATCTCCATCATCCTTCTTCTTCTTCTTCTTCTTTGGAGAAGCATTCCCAGCATCTTCATCAAGATCCTCATCTTCCTCCTCCTCATTATTTGATGGTTCAAAATCAACTTGCTCCTCATCCTGTTCTTTATCCTCTTCACCTTCTTTTAGCTGAGGAGCTCGAGAGTACAAATCTTTTATCAGATTGTCCAAGTTCTTGTTACTCTCTTTTAGCTTCTTGTTGTCTTCTTTCAAAGCTATGTATCGTCTGGTGTTTCTTTGTTCGTGTTTCAACAACTTCTTGTTTTCTTTGCGAAGTCGTTTAATTTCTGCTTCAACTGCTTCCTGATTGTCATGAGATGTCTCAACAACGTCTAACATTTTCTGATCGTTGTTCTTCAGTTTCTCAATCTCTGCTTGCTGCTGATTAATTATCTTCATCATATCGGCTAGCTTCCGGTTCACAGCGTTCATCACATCACTATCAACTGTGACCTTTGGAGTAGAAGCTTCAGCAACAGCAGGCAGCTTACCTTTCTTAATCTTCTTTAACATTCTGTCCAATGCATCATTGAATTTATCAATAGGTAGATCAGTCTCTTTCTCAGTTCCGGATGATGTTTTCTGCTTCTTAGCAACTGGACTTGCAACCGGTGATTTCGACCTAGATGCTGGTGGAAGTTTCTTTCCAGCAATCAGTGATTCAATCTCTCTAGCTCGCTTCTCCATGGGCTTTAACATTTTCTCCTTCTTCTTGAATTTGGGCTTCTTTTGTTTCTCCCCCTGCATTGGCGATCCAGGAAAATCTCCTGATCCCAAGCCTAAATCTTCATCAGCTTCATCTAAACGAATAGGACTCTTATTTCTCTGTTCTTCCAAAGACCTTTTCAGACTAGCAGACTCACCAGCCACAGTGGCCTTGGGCATGGTGCTCTTTATAGTCTCTTCATCAGAATCCCATCTTTCTTCTTCTTGCGTCTCCTCAGAATCAACCGACGCTTCATCTACAAGATGTAATCCTTTGTTCGCCATACTTTTGTGCCTTCTTGATGCACTTTTCTTCTTTGCTGGTTCAGCTTCAGTCTGAACTTCAATTCTAATCTCTTTCTCTTTACCTTTACCACTCTTTGCTCCCACATTCACTACCTGACGCTTTCGTTTTGCCTCAGGGTCAACAGGATGTAACGGATTGTCTTCGTCCGATGCACTGTCAGCATGCCTCACCTTATCTTGACCAGGATCCACATAATCAATCTTGACTAAGTGACCAAATAAACGTCTCACTGGTGGTCTTTCATTCACTGACAAGCCTTTATACGCTTTCATTCTGGCAAGAGTATTAATGTTCATATGTTCCTGAACAATAATCTGCTTCGGATCTCTCTTCAACTTCATATACTTTTGATCGAACATCATCTGTAGGAATCTAGGATATAACAGAAACTTCCTAGTCCTTGTACCTCTCACTGGCTCCAACAAGTGTTCCATAAGCATTCCTGATACATTGAACGGTTTGTTCAATATAAGTGCTACCATCAACGAGCTTATACTTTTCCTCATCAGATCATAACCACCAGCTGCTGATCCGAAGACATGTATCATAACGTGTGCTAAGTACTTGAACTGAGGACAGAGCTTTCCTTTGTGTAACGAACCATCAGTAATCGGTCCGTTATATTTCATTCTGAGAAAACACTTTCTTTATTCAGTCCAGCTGAGTTCTCTGGGATCTGTTTTGACGTCTTCAAGCGTCAACGCTTCCCTAATATCATTCTCCGACACAATAATCAGTTGTCCTTGAATCTTGCTGACCAGAGAAGATTCACCATCCCAGAAGTCCATTTTAGTGTTTGTCCAGAACTCCTGTAACAAATCTCTGTAAATGATAGCGGGTGTAGCAATCGTATCAATCACCCGACTCCTCTTCAGAAACTCAATAATCCCAGTAAACTCCGTGTGCTTCTTCACGTCTCCAAGATATGCACAGCAGTTGTGCGCATTCTCGAATGGTAGAATATCAGTCTTCGCTGTCTCGGCAGCTTGTGAGGATGATCCAGCAGGAACACTCGCACCTTCCTATTCAGACATAGTTAAAACTGCAAAACAAATCAAGTAAACGCATTAAAAACAAACAAAATAAACAAAAATTGAAAATTTGGTTTTTGAATTCTACATTCGCCCGTTTAAAGGTTCGAATGAGAAAACTTGGGTGCGAATGTGAAGTTTCGAGGTTCGAATGTGAAAAGTTTTGGTAAAAATGTTTCATTCGACCGTTTAACTTCATTCGGCCAGATAAAACTTCTCTTTCGCCCGTTTTTGCACGTTCGACCATTCGTAAAGGGCGAAAGAGTCAGTTCATCATTTCAAATTTCAATTTTGCAATCCAGTAAGTTTTAACTTGTCATTTTGTTTCAACAACCATCTAAAACCTCCGATTAATGTTTCCAAATCATCAATTTCATTAAACAAACATTGATTCAGTGTTTTCTTATAAAAACTAAGGTTCGAACAAGTTTAATAATCAATTGATCATTCTGATGTTTTAACACCCTAGGTTTTTGAATAATCTCCCCCTAAAACACTTAATCAATGATCTCTAAACAAAAACCAGTCCTAAAAACATGGTTAAATCCCTGTTTGATAGCAGTTAGGGCTTGGACTGAAAATTCGTGATTAATTGATCAAAACATGATGAAAACCTGTATAAGATGATGCAAAATGATCAGCACAAATAGACGAACACAATGATAAGGTCTAAAACCAAAGAGCAATAAGTGGACTTAAGATCAGAATTTTTGAAAATATTTGAAATGGGTTCGAATGAGCAGAATCAGGTATATATAGACTGCTTATTAGCCCGTTCATAGTGGTCGAATGTGAAACTTTTGTCTCCTTCGCCCTTAATTAAAGGTGCGAATGAGGCATAAGGGTTCGAAAGAGAAAATGTCTTAAGAACTCTCACATTCGCCCAAATTTAAACATACGAATGAACAAAAAATTCCTCCTTCGACCCAACGAAGGGACGAATTTTTGAAAATTTTACCAAATCTCAAAATCGAGTCCCGTTCAAAATGTTTCCCAACTTTTAAGCATCCGACAATCATTATTTCACAATTAAAGATTACAAAGCTCAAATGGTCCATCAAGTTTTCGAAAATCATCATCAACCACCATCAGCTATAAAAAATAATGTATAATCTTTTTGGATTTTCTAATGTTTATGTTAAAACACACCTAAAATCTTTTTGAGTTTTGCAATTTTTGACAAAAAATATAAAATGCAGAAATTTAACGATAAAGCAGTAAATGTTTTGGGATTTCCGGTAAAGGGATCATATCAGTTATTGAGAAATCTGTTCACACCGTTGATCTTTTTTATTATTATCATTAAAGACAATGTGTGATCTGGCAACTGCTGATATTGTGATCCACATAAACTCACATGCAGACTTTTGTGCAGTGCGTTAGACTGATACTATTATGTATAGTGTAAACGTAATTCTCTGTGATTCCCACGCACATGACATACTCCCGTATCAAGAAGTAAATGCACAAAGACTCATTGTAAAGCGTGATTATGCTTTCATCGTCTGTAATTTACAAGGTATGAGGCACAGAGGTATACAGGTCAGCAAATTAATGCAGCAAAGTAACATGTGCACTCTACCAGGTTGAGGACTGATATCAATCATGATTTATATCAGTGATTAATACGATGTAATAGATAATCTTTGATTATCATAAAACATAGAAAGTACCTCAATTCGGTAACATTAGAATTTGGCTTAAAGCTCTTTTATAAAGACACCCTATCTGATCTAGGTCCATAATGACTTACAGCAGAAGATCAGAGAGGCTATCCCCAGACAACTAATAACATAACTACCCAAAACCTCCGAGTTTTGTACAAATACCCTATCAAACGAAATTACGGTACTAAGACCATATGCCCATGAGGAGTTCATCCACACAACAATTTGTTTGATATGTATGTATCAGGCACGCAGTAATAGGTCTACGAAGCCTATCAGCACATCACACAGACTCAGACACACGCCCTATATTTCATTACATTTCTTTTAGAATGTGTCAGATCCCCACTGATGCACTATCATTTCCCCTTTTTCTCCAGGAAATAATTTTTGGTTTTTCTGATTTTTATAAATTTTTGAATTTACTGTTCCCAAGGATAAGCTGGAGCATTTCAAATATATGACTACCCAGATATCGTTTGTTCGCAGAAATCTGACGGCATTAATCTAAGGGAAGAAGATATAGCAGTCAGCAAAGAAATTTTCTAATTTTTTTGGATTTTGAAATTTTTCAATGTTTTTGGTTTTTCGAATATTTCTGAAAAACAGTAAAATTAAACTAAAAAGCGATAAACTGAGGTGGTGATCAGTCTTGTTTTTCTTTAATACCGTTAGCTTTCAAAAGATATTCAAATCTCGATTTATCAAAAGCTTTGGTAAAAAGGTCTGCGCGTTGGTAATCAGTGTGGATTTTGTCCATATCGATCAACTCTTTAGCACAACAATCACGGATAAAATGGTACTTAATCCGGATATGTTTAGCCTTTGAGTGATTTACTAAGTCTTTTGTTAATGCGATTGCGGCTTCATTATCACAGTAAATAGGGGTTTTAAGAAATTGCAAACCGTAGTCCACCATCTGTTGTTGTATCCAAAGAACCTGTGAGTAGCAGCTCGATGCTGAAACGTATTCTGCTTCACATGTGGATAATGCAACTGCGGTCTGTTTCTTGCACTGCCAAGTCACGAGCCTGCTCCCCATAAACTGGCATCCAGCCGTTGTGGATTTGCTGTCTTTATCGCAGCCGCCCCAATCTGCATCACTAAAAGCAATTAGGTCAAAATTATCATCATTAGGGTACCATAGTCCTCTCGACGGACAACCCTTCAGATATCTAAGGATACGTTTGACAGCTGCAAGATGACTCTGTTTTGGCTTCGACTGATAACGTGCACAGAGACATGTGGCAAACATTATATCTGGTCTGGAGGAGGTGAGATACATCAAAGATCCGACGATTGCTCTGTATGTAAATGGATCAGTTAGCTCCCCCTTAGCGTCAACTCTAATCCCGTGATTAGGTTGTATTGGGGTATACATCGGCATCGAATCATCCATCTGGAATCGGCTCAAGACTTCAGAAACGTATTTCGTTTGGTGAATAAAGTTCCCTGTTGGTCTTTGTTCCACCTGCAAGCCTAGGAAAAACTGCATCTCTCCCATTGCGCTCATCTCGAACTTTTCATGCATAACACTTTCAAATTCTCTGCACTGATGTTCGTTAGTAGACCCAAATATAATATCGTCAACATAAATCTGGACTAGAAGCAAGTCAACGCCTGTTCGTTTAGTGAACAGTGTGCAATCTACCAAACCTCGCTTGAATCCTTTTGAAAGAAGATACGTGCTCAACTCCTAATACCATTGCCTTGGAGCTTGGTGCAACCCGTAGAGAGCTTTGTTCAAAACGTAGACCTTATCCCGGTGAATAGGATCTTCAAAGCCTGGTGGTTGACCTACGTACACTTCCTCCTTGACCACACCGTAAAGAAATGTGCTCTTGACATCCATTTGATACACCTTAAATTTCTTGAATGATGCAAACGCCAGAAACATTCGGATAGCCTCTAAGCATGCAACTGGTGCATAGATCTTGTTGTAATAGATTCCCTCAACTTGATGAAATCCTTGTACAACCAAACGAGCTTTGTTCCTTACGATCACTCCTCTATCATCCTTTTTGCACTTGAAAACCCACTTCGTTCCAATCTTCTTTCTTCCCGGTGGCAAATCTGTCAGTGTCCAAACGCCAAGTTTCTGAAACTGCAACAACTCCTCTTGCATTGCTTCCACCCAAGCGTCGTCCAAAAGAGCATCCATGTAAGTTCGCGGCTCAACCTGCGAAACATAACAAGCAAAAGACCAGTCATTCTGAAAACCAGATTTTTGTATTTTGGCATATAAAGCAAGATTGCAAAGGTTTTCCGGTGAGTTAGCATTCCTCAATTGACCTCGCGTCATCACACTGCTACCAGGATCACCAATAACCTGCTCGATCGGGTGAATTCGATGTATCCGAGATTCCGGATAATCTGGTACTTGGACTCCCGTCTGAGTAGTTAAATTCTCTGCAGAAACCAGATCATTACCCACATCCGATGATGAAGCACCATTTGTAGTTGGGTTCACTGGTGGTGTCACTGTAGCATGATCTAAGATAGCTTCACTTGTAACTTCATCGTCGTCATCTTCTGATTCTGATGAATTCAAAGTTATGGAAGCTTCTTGAAATACCTCTTTTTCAACGACAGCAACATTGGTATCATCAGAAGCTGCTTGAGGATCACGGTGATCGGACACACCAACAGTGATGTCACTGCGTTTTCGACCTCGTAATATAAACATAATACATCCTCTTCAACCAAGCTATCTAGGTTGAATGATTCAAAGAAATCTTTGTAATCAAACATCGAGTCTGGACCGCTTCCCTGTAAATTCTGAGTATACCGTTGCACTTCAACGTTAGCCCACTCCTCGACCTGACGAGTCCTTTTGTTGAATACCCGTTTGAGCGGGGTTGCATATCCATCAAAGTATCCTTCCTCAGCTTTTGGTGCGAACTTCTTAGATGGATTAAGCATAGTACAAGGAGCTCCAAACGGTTCTAGATACTCTAAATTCGGCTTTCGACGATTCAACAGCTCATAAGAAGTTTTGCCAAACTTCTTCACCGTTAAAACACGATTAAGAGTATAACAAGCTGCGTAAATTGCTTCGTTCCAGAACATTACTGGAAGATTTGAGTCCGCAAGCATTGTTCTCGCCGTTTCAATTAGAGTCCTGTTTTTACGTTCCGCAACACCGTTCTGTTGTGGGGTATACGGAGCACTGTATTCATGATGAATACCTTTGTTTTCACAAAGATCGTCCATCTGTGCATTTTTAAACTCCGTCCCATTATCACTCCTAATCCTCTTGATCTTGAGACCATAGATATTTTCCAGACGAGTGAACAGAACCTTCAAATTATCAAACGTGTCGCTCTTTCGGTGTAAGCACATAACCCATGAGAATCTTGAAAAATCATCAATCACCACAAGACAGTACAACTCCCCAGCATGACTCTTACGCTTCACCGGTCCAAACAGATCCATGTGCAAACGTTCAAGTGGTAGTTCAACGGAATTGACTTTCTTTGGTCTATGGGATTGTTTGTGCTGCTTACCCTTTTTAAAACTCACACACTTGTCATTTAAGTGAAAATGATTGACGTTCACGCCTGTGACAAGCTCATTCTTCACCAATTGATTCATCTTTCTTAGGTTAATGTGTCCCATTCTCCTGTGCCACATAATGGATTCTTTTTCTATAGCCTTGGAGAGGAAACACGTGACTTGGCCTTGGGTGGTCATTGCTTTCGACATATCCAGAATGTACAAGTTGTTCACTCTCGACGCCTTTAACATCACCCACTCTTTCGGTAACTCGAAACCCAGCTTGAGTAATAGCAAGATTTGTCGTGAAAGTACACAGAAAATTGTTTGTCACATATCTGACTGACACTGAGCAGATTGTAATCTATTTGCTTCACATAAGAAATTCTCTCAAAACTCACAATTTCATTGCTCACACTACCCTCCATGGTAATATAACCTCCCTTGTTTCCTGCAAACGCTACATAACCTCCATTGATGTTTCTAATATCAAATAGTAGCGAAAGATCCCCAGTCATGTGACCAGAAGCTCCACTGTCAACAATCCAAAGACTGCTCACAGGGCCAGCTGAAGCTCCCTGCACATATCAAGTAAAGAAGTTAGATTTTTCGGGGGACCCAAGCCTGTTTGATCTTGGGTCTTTGAACAGTTTGTTTCAAAGATTCGGATTTCTCACAAACATCTTGATTTTTATCAACCTTTTTCTTATCACACAAATCTTTCTCATTTTCTGGTTTCACATTTTGTTGTGAAGTTTAAGCACCCTCAGAACCCTTTGGTGACCAAGATTGTTCAGATCTTTTCAAGATCCGGATCTGAGACTTTGGGGTCTCAGCCGGTTTCTTTACTTCATCCTTGAATGATACCTTCTTGGTTACCTTCTCTGATTTAACAGAGACTGGTCCAACTGTTGGTTTGACATTAGATTTAACAGAAACCTTTTTGTTGTCAACAGTTGCGTTCACCATTGGTTTCTTCAACGGTTTCTCAGTGGCTATCCGGTTTCGTCTATCATATGTCATCGGACAATTTTCCCTCCTTTTGAAATAATTGCTTTGGTTATAAAAAGGTGCTGGTTGAGGGACAAACCGTCTCTGTGGATAACAATGATTATCAACTGGACATTCATACTTTTGCTTCATCTCCACCTCGTGCCTCTTGTGTCTTACATACGGGCAGTTGGCAAGTAAACGCCCTCTCTTCCCGCACTTAAAACACGCACGGTACTCTTCATAATTTTCCTTGACGTTCGACTTAGAATAACTAGCGATATGATATTGATCATCCATACACCTTCTTCTTAAACTCTCAGGAGCGGGGTCCTTTGAGTAAGTCGGCTCAAGAAATCCATTTGACTTATCTTTTGGTTTAACAAATTGTGTGACATTGACCTTTGGCTCTTTAGGAATATCCGAATGAATTTTCTTTAAGATTGCTGGAGGAATATCATTTGTTCGCTCATGTTTCGGGAACCAAATGGTACTTTCCTGCCAGATCTTTTCAATTTTTGAATAATTTGCAAATTGAATTGGATATTCTTCATCAGAAATGATCTTATTGGAGCCTTGCATCTGATAGAAAACTTTAACAAGTTTATCACACGATTCATTTTTCTCTTCATTTGACTTTTCAACTTTCTTTTCAATAGGCTTCACTGATTGATTCTTTCTATGAGAGTTAGCCATGGGATGGACAATCTGAGATGGTGAAACAAGTTAAGTAGTGATGATGTGATTTTCATCAGGAATATCACTCACCTTTTCAGAAACCGTCTCAGACTGTTCATCCTCTTCATCAGAATCATCAGCAGCAACAACACCCTCATTATTTCCCAGAACAGGTCAAGCATCAGAATATGGGTCTCCCACACTAGATGTGTTTGACTCGTCATCCGATGTAGAGTCAGATTTAACTGAGCTCTCCGGTGCTATTGAGTGCAAATTATGGTTTTCAAACAACACCAGAGCTGGGACAACTTTGTAGTTTGCACTACTAGGCTGTGAAGGCTCTTCTATTATGTGGTCAACAACATAAGCGATGTGCTTATAACTTTCAAGCTTTTTGTTTACTTTCTCTTCAAAGCACTTGATGGTGGCCATTTCCAATTTTGTGTTTTCTAAATCATTGATATAGTTATTTATGGCCATTTGTTTTAAAGACAAAGTCTTTTTCAATTCTGAAACGTCTTTCTTATACCCATCAAGTACTCTGTTAAACTCTTTTGATTTTTTTTTTGATATGTTTGACAGTTGATTTTTGCACTCTCAAGTTGAACCTTGAGTTGCTTATTTTCGTCTGTCAATTTATCACAATATTTGCAATGTTTAACACAAGTTGAATTTGAATTAACAGCAGATTCGGTACTTACCTGTTTTGGAGGTTCTGTCATGGACATCAGTGCAAAGTGTGCTTCCTTCCCAGCGAAAAACTTGGAATAATCAATTCTGGTGCAAGCGTCATCCACAATGCATGATTTCCGGGTCATCAAGAAGTCAGCTTTAGCAAGCAATTGGTCAATGTCATCTTCCAGTGAGTTAACACTAGATTCAGAATCAGACTCACTCTCCTCATCAGAATAAGTAGAATCAAACTACTCTGGAATATCAGTAACTGAATCAAGAATCATTCCAGACTTCTTCTCTTCACAATCAACATTCATCTCATCATTCAACTCCTAAATCTTCAACTCAGTCATCTTCTCAGTCACAATTTCTTCTTCAACCTCCACCGGTTCATCCAAGTTCATCTGCTGTGCCATACAAGCCACATTACCAGTTGTAATTTCTTCAACACCTAACTGCATACCGGTACAATCAAAACCCTCATCCTTTTGTATCACCAAAGCTTGATTTGGGTTCTCGGTTTGGGTTTGTGTGTTTGGTGTAGAAATGGGAATGATTGTTTGGTTTGAATTCTGTTGTGTTTGATTTTGTGGTGTGGATTGTCTAGCATTGTTATTTTGTTGGGTATTTTGACGGTTTTGATAGTTGTTTTGAGGATGAAAGCTTGAAATGTTGGGACTTTGGTATAACACTTGATTTTGATTTTGGGTTTGTCGGCATTGGTAGTTAGAGTTGAATGGATTTCTATTACCTTGTTGTGCTGGCTGTGTGTACTCTCTTTTGAAATGACCTTTCTCACCACAGTTGAAACAAGTGACTTTGGCTTTGTTGAAGCTATAAGTGGTTTTAGGAGAAGTAGAAAGATCAGTTCTCCCGGTCTTTTGAATAAAATCAGTGGCTCTTCTCATGATACTTGCAAAGGCCCACTGAATATCCATGAGTTCCATTTCTTCCTTGTCAATCTGTGCATAGTCCTCATTGGTCAAGTTGTTGTTCCCAATTTGACTAGCAAACAATCCATTGTATGATGCTACCATTGCTGAAACTAACGCTACATGTTGTTGGGCAATCTCAACTGTAACATTGTTTAGATTTGATGTCTCCAACACAATCGGGCTTTGGTTAGTTTGACTTTGGGTAATTTGCATCTGGTTCAGTTGAGGATTGTATGATTGTTGTTGTTGAGGTTGGCTAGCAGAATAACATGCTGCTTGTTGCATGGGTGAAAATGGTGGAATATAAGTAGTTGTTGGATATGATGGTGTGGTATATGAAGATGTTTGAGCAAGGTAATTGATTGGTGTTTTGGGTGGTTCAACAATGTTGGATACGCACGCGATGTGTGGAGCAACATTAGAAGTAGAACTGGAAGTAGAATGAGAAGAAGATGTACCACCAAGATACACTTCCGGATTCTGAGGAATTTGAGCCCTTTTTGCTTTCCTCTTTTCCTCCATCTCCTTGTTTTCCAGTTTCTGAATGAATTCATTTATCGTCCAATACTGATACGCATCCTTCTCTTTTAACACCTCAATATGTTGGTTCCAATACGGTGGCAATGCATCGGCAATCTTGTCCACCAATTCGGACATAGGTATGCTTATCTCATAGCTTGAAAGCTTTGTGAGTAAGTGGCAATACCTTGGGACCAACTCTTTCAACGTCTCGTTACCCATGTAACTAAAATTCTCAAACTCTTTCCAAAGCTCTTCCATCCTTAGCTTCCTAGTCTTCTCATTTCCATCATGCATGTTCCTTAGCATATCCCACAACTGTTTAGAAGTTGTACAAGACCCAAACTGATGAAGCAAGTCAGTATTGATGGCCTGGGATAGTTGAGAAAACGCCTTTTTCTCAATAGCAAATTTCTTCTTTTCGTCATCTGCTAGATTTTCCAATGGAATAGGCTCTCCCGTGTTCTCCAAGATCGCAGCAACATAGCCTTTCGCAATCATCTGCCACGCCTCAGTTCCCTCTAAACCCATACCCTCCAAATGGATCTTGAATTTGGTTATCCACGTGTTATAGTCGACCATTTCCATAAGCTTAGGTGGACGGTTTCCACTCCCCGAAGACAAGTCTTGGATAAGAGTTGATATGGCATTAGTCGTCTGTGAGTGAACCGCTGCTGCTGCTACTCCCCAATAGTCACCAATCGGTTGCGGTTGTGGTTGCGCAACATGTTGAGGAATAGTACTAGTCATCGCCATGTAATTGATAGGTTGTGATGGTTGACTAGACTTTTGGGTAGCAACCGACCAAGGATCCCTTGTTGTCTGCTGTTGTGGTGTTGGATTAGGTTGTGGTGTAGTAGGAAAGTTCCACATCTTGATCTGAAAATGATTAAACACGAAAAAATTAGAAAAGTTTAAAACAGATTCCTCCTTCGTATGCGTCGAGTGGTCGAATGAGTAAAACTGCTCTCCTTCGACCGTTTGAAAAGATATGAATGAGAGTATGACAAACACAAATCACTTTCTACCGTTTAAACTCTCTTTTGACCGTTTGATTTCACCTTCGACCGTCCGAATGGTCGAATGAGACAAATATGATCGAATGTACACTAATACACAAACAAACTCTAGGTTCGACCAGTTAAAACACCACCTTCAACCAAAAATCCTTTGGTTCGACCAAATAACACACACGTTCGCCCATTCTCCCTAGGCTCAACCCTGCACTTTCAAAAACGGTTATTCTTTGAAAATCAGTTAATTTTTATCAAATTTTTCAAAAGTTGAAAGAATTTGATGATTCTAATCAGGTTTTGCTTCGGATTTGATTTGGAACAAGTTTATCAAAGAGAATTATGCATTTTATCCATGAAAACAAGCTCTAATCAATCAAATTATCATCAATTCAATTTTATCAATGAAAACAAAAAGTTTTTGATCAATATATGGTCCAAATCAGCAGTAAAATTATCAATTTGTGGTTGTTTGATCTATATTGGCTCTGATACCACTTTGTATGCACGTAGGATCGTCAAATCTACAAAGATAGTGATCAAACAAGTTTGATTCAGGTTCGGAATCCCTGAATCAATCACAAAATGATAATAATATTAACAAAACACAGAAATCATCTTTAAAAGCTTCATTTCATTGATAAATGTATGTGCTATAAGGATCGAATAATCAACAAAGAATGATCAAACAAGTTTGTTTTAGGTGCGGAAACCCTAAAACAATCACAAAATGATAATCAATCAGATCAAAACAAGTAAATCATCATTAAAGGCTTTTTCATTAATAATCAATACTCAATTACACGTTGATAAAGTGAAAACAACAAGGTATGAACGTGAATTAAGCTAAATAATATCCTAGAGAGAGAATCAGAAAGTGGAGGGAACAAAATGACTCAAAGTTACATTCAAAAAATCAGCTTGACTATATATAGACTGCACATTCGCCCACATTGTTCGTGCGAATGTGCAGGTTCGACCACATCAACCGGTCGAATCAAGCCATACATAAAAAGTCTATTCTACCTTCGGCCAAAACCGCTCCTTCGCACCTTCTGAGTCTCCTTCGCACCTTCTAAATCTCCTTCGCACCTATCAAAAACTCCTTCGCACCTATCAAAAACCTCCTTCGCCCATTCGACAATTAACAAAACAAGTTTATTGAACAATCCGAAGCACTAGTCGCATAAATGCATCTACAAACTCCCCCTCAACTATTGCTTGGATTGTCGTCGATGTTCCTCGTCCATTCTTATGTTCATCAACTTGATATGCCTCTGAATCTTCTGTTCCTTAGTTAACACCGGTTCATGAAATGTCTTCGGCTTCGTCTTTTTCACTTCAGGCACTTCCTGTATCTTCACAAACCTCCCGAGCTTCTTGTCATAGTCATATCCAGCATTTATATCATATGCAAAGCACAGAAATACCACACGTTGGTATTTTCCTGCTTGTTCAGCATCCTTAACCTCAGAATAGATCGGATTATAGAACAACATTATTATATCCTCATGTGAACAGTTAATCAACCACATGGGATCAAAAATGTGTATCTTCTTGAAGTTCTTTTCTCCATCTTTCAGCACGATCACAGCCTCTGCTATCTTCCAATCATAGTACCACCAAATAAAGTCTTTGGCGAAGTGTTGTGGAATCGGCAACACAGGAATCTTTTTCAACACTCGCGGTGGCTTATATTTCAGCGTCACTTTGGGCATTCCAGTAATCATGTCAATATCCTTTTTATGAACGATTCGTTTTGGATATTGAGGTTCAAATAAATCCCACTTAGTTCGGCTCTCTCTCGTCATCTTCTCAGCAAAGTATGTAATCTGATTATTTGACGCTCCCGTTAAACGGTGACGACAAATATCACGAATAGCCCAGTAAGGAAGAGTCTTCAAATGATGGAGTTTATCAAAATATAGAATCCCCTTCTCCCACTTCACTGCTATGCATTTCAGTTGCTTAATAAACTTCCAGGCCAATGCACGACCTTTGAAAATTCCACTGTGAAGTTTGTAGAAGCTACCTTGTATCTCAGCTTTAGGACGATTATTCTCCTTCTCTTTCAACTTCCTCAAGAGTTCTTTCAGACTATCAGATTGCTCGAACTGTGGTTTATCATGCCCTTTGAATATTTCATCTTCAAACAATTTGCTCTTTTCCTTAGCAAGTTTCTCGGCCTGGTTTAGCACTTCATCAAAAAATCCAGGAAATCCAGAATCTTGATCATTCTTAAAGTATTGTGGATATTCCTCACTTGTAATGTCTTCCATCTCAACTTCTTCAAATGCAGGAACATCACGGTCATCAGAATGATTCCCGGCTTCCTTTTCAGGTATCTTTGGAATGAAATTATCAGCAAGTAACTCTTCCAAAGTCTTTCCAACCTGTCTAGCTAAACCTTCAAGTATTTCCTTAGAAACCGCCGCAGAAACCTCTCCATCTTCAAGATCTGGGTCATCAAACTCCAACTCAAACGGCTTATTACTAGACTCGAATATTTCTGGAAACCTGCCTGTCATGTCAATCGTCCAGACTCGATCTGTAAGCATCTGGCGATACATGTGTTTGTCTTCTTCAGATAAAGACTGCAGTTTTTCATTCCAGAAAATGTCATCATCCACATTTTCACCTGGAGTCTTTGAGCTCGACTCTCCACCTTTGCTCGAATCACGCTTCTCATACGTATATTTACCAGCGTTGTCATCATCATCATCATCATCATCACTATCAAAAGCAGAGCTGTTTGCATCACTTGATCCACCATCTAAACCACCATCATCTCCATCATCTTTCTTCTTTTTCTTTTGAGGATTGTTACCAGCATCTTCATCAAGATCATCATCCTCTTCATCGTCAGATGGTTCATAATCAACTTTCTCTTCTTCTTGTTCTTTATCTTCTTCACCAGCTTGATGTAGAGGAGCTCGAGAGTACAAGTCTTTTATCAGATCATCCATGTTCTTGTTACTCTTCTTCAGCTTTTTGTTCTCCTCTTTCAAGGCTATTATCCGTCTGGTGTTTCTCTGCTCGTGCTTCAGTAACTTTTTGTTCTCTTTCTTCAACTTCTTGATTGTTTCCTTCAACTCTTCACTATTATCATGAGATGTGACTACAACTTCCAACATCTTTTTATCATTTGACTTCAATTTCTCAATCTCGGTTTGCTGTTTGTTGATAATGCTCATCATTTCAGATAACCTTTGGTTCACAGCAGTCATCACATCACTATCAACTGTGACCTTCTTCTTAACAGGCACTTCAGCAACTTCAGGCAGTTTGCCTTTCCTCATCTTCTTGAGCACATTATCTAATGCTTCATTGAACTCATCAACAGGCAAATCAGCTTCCTGTTCTGTGCTAGAAGTAGTTGCAGTCTTTTGCTTCTTTGATACAGGTGCAGTAACCGGTGACTTGGAACTAGAAACTGGTGGTAGTTTCTTTCCAGCAATGAGCGATTCAATCTCTCTCAATCTCTTTTGTCTTGGTTTCTCTTGTTTCTTGTACTAAGGCTTCTTCTTTGATTTCACAGCCTGTACAGGTGAACCAGGAAAATCTTTTTCTACATTCAAACTATCTTCATCTTCATCAACAGGAATTGGGCTCTTATTCCCTTGTTCTTCAATAGACTGACTAACAGACTCACCAGCCACAGTGGCCTTGGGCGTGGTAGTCTTTAGTGTTTTAGTTTCCGAATCCCAATGTTCTTCTTCTTGCGTCTCTTTAGAATCAATCGACGCCTCATCCACAATATGCAAACCCTTCTTTGCCATTATCTTGTTTCTTCTTGGTGTGCTCTTCTTCTTAGCAGGTTCAGGTACAACCTCTAATCCGATCTCTTTCTCCTTACTCTTTCCACTCTTAGCCCTGACATTAACAACCTGTCTCTTGCGCTTCGCATCTGGATCAACAGGATATAATGGGTTATCTGGATCTGAATCACTGTTAGCATGTCTTACAAGCCCTTCACCTGGATCCGTATAGTCAATCCTTGCTAGATGTCCAAATAAACGCCTAACAGGTGGACGTTCATTTACTGACAATCCTTTGTAAGCTTTCATCCTAGCAAGTGTATTGATTGACATATGTTCTTGAACAACAATATGCTTAGGATCCCTTTTCAAATCTTTGTATTTATGATCAAACACCATCTGGAGGAATCGAGGATACAGCAAAAACTTCAGATTCCTCGTGCCGTTCACAGGCTCCAACATATGTTCCATTAACATTCCTGATACATTGAATGGTTTATTCAATAGAAGGGCCACCATCATTGAGCTAATACTCTTACGCATCAAGTCATATCCTCCTGTTGCTGATCCAAAGACGTGAATTAAAACATATGCCAAGTATTTGAACTGTGGACACAGTTTTCCCTTATGCAATGAACCATCAGTGATCGGTCCATTGTACTTCATCCTCAGGAAGCACTTTCGTTGATCCATGAAACTAAGCTCTTTAGGATCCGTCTTCTCATCTTGCAGATTCAGCGCTTCTCTAATATCCTGCTCACATACAATTATCATCTTCCCTTGGATCTTGCTAATCACAGCGGATTCGCAATTCCAGAAATCCAACTTCGCTCCAGTCCAGAATTCTTGCATCATATCTCTGTAAATAATGGTAGGTGTATCAATCGCGTCTATCACCCTACTTCTCTTCAAGAATTCAATGATCTCGATAAACTCTGTATGCTTTTTAACTTCTCCAAGATACGCACAGCAATTATGCGCATTCTCAAAGATTAAAAGCTCTTCAGTAGCTTTCTTTGCAGGTTGTGAGGATGATCCGGCTTGCTCAGTAGTCTTCTCCTGCTTAGACATGGTTTGATCTGCAAAACAGAACAAAGAAACATGTTAAAAATCGACAAAAAAATTCAAACCTTGAACATTTGGTAATTAACCTTCTCATTTGCCCAAACGGGGGTGCGAATGAGAAAAAGATGGTGCGAATGAGAAATTTTAAAGGTACGAATGTAATAGTTTTAGATAAAAGGTTTCATTCGCCCACATGATTTTCATTCTACCAGTTAAACATCTCCTTCGCCCATTCGATAGGTGCGAAGGGGTCTGTCTGCAATTTCAAATTTTCAATTCTGAATTTTGTGGTTTCTAATCATGTTCTTTTGATTGGTTTGGCAAGTAAAAGCACCGATTAATGTTTCCAAATCAATAGTTTTATCAATTTCACATTATATCTGTGTTTTCTTATTAAACCTAGGGTTCGAACTAAAATGATGATCAATTGATCAATCTACTATTTTTGAATCCTTGGTTTATGGATTTTCTCCCCCTAAAACACAGAAATAATGAATCCCCAATATCAATTCAAGCAATGATCATATTTTTATCAATGTTTAAAAATTAGGGCTCAAAACTGATAAACAGCTATTAATCCATGAATTCTGGATATTAACCTGTAAAAAATAGTGGTAAATGATCAGCTAAGAGAGACGAACACAATGGTATAACACAAATCAACAGGGCAACAAGGTGACTTCAGTTCAGAAATTTTGAAAATTTTTTGTTATGGGTCGAATGAGTCTGAAAGGGTATATATAGGCAAGCTCCTTCGACCATTCTTACCGGTCGAATGAGATGCTTTTGTCTCCTTCGACCCTAGTTAAAGGTTCGAATGAGACAAAAGGGTTCGAATGAAACAGATGTTCAAGAACACTCTCATTCGCCCGTTTTAAACATACGAAGGAGCATGAAAAATCCCACGTTCGACGAAACGAATGGGCGAACGAGAACTGGAATTTTTTTATAAATTTTTCAAATCTCAAAATCGAGTCCCGTTCCAATTATTTTTCAACTTTTAAGCATCCAACATTCATGTTTTCACATTTAAAAGATTACAAAGCTCAAATGGGTCATCGAGGTTTAGAAAATCGACATCAACCACCATCAGCTATCAAAAAGAAGATGGAAATGTAAAATCTTTTTGGATTTTCTAAAATTTATGCTAAAACACACCTAAAATCCTTTTGAGTTTTGTATTTTTTGACGAGAAAATAAAATGCAGAAATGTAAATGAAAAACAGTAAATGTTTTTGTGATTTCTGGTGAAGGGATCATATCAGTTATTAAGAAATCTGATCACAACGTTGATCTTTTTGAATTATTATCATTAAACACAATGTGTGATCTGGCAACTGTTGATATTGTGATCCACATAAACTCACATGCAGACTTTTGTGCAGTGCTTTAAACTGATACTATTATGTATAGTATAAACATAATTGTCAGTGGTTCCCACACACACAACATACTCCCGTATCAAGAAGTAAAGGCACAAAGACTCATTGTAAAGCGTGATTATGCTTTCGTCGTCTGTAATTTACAAGGTATAATGCACAGAGGTATACAGGTCAGCAAATTAATGCAGCAAAGTAACATGTGCACATTACCAGGTTGAGGACTGATATCAATCATGATTTGCATCAATGATTAATACGATGTAATAGATAATCTTTGATCATCATAAAACATGGAAAGTTCCTCAATTTGGTAACTTTAGGATTTGGCATAAAGCTCTTTTATAAAAACACCCTGTCTGATCTAGGTCCGTAATGACTTACAGCAGAAGATCAGAGAGGCTATCCCCAGACAACTAATAACATAACGACCCTAAACCTCCGAGTTTTGTACAAATACCCTATCAAACAAAATTACGGTACTAAGACCATATGCCCATGAGGAGTTCATCCACACATTAATTCGTTTGATATGTATGTATCAGGCACGCAGTAATAGGTCTACGAAGCCTATCAGCACATCGCACAAACTCAGACACACGCCCTATATAACATTACATTTCTTAGAATGTGTCAGATCCCTACTGATGTACTATCATTTCCCCTTTTACTCCAGGAAATCATTTTTGATTTTTCTGTTGTTTTTTTTTTTTTTGTTTTTTTTTATAAATTTTGAATTTAATGATCCCAAGGATAAGCTGGAGCATTTCAAATATGTGACTACCCAGATATCGTTTGTTCACAGAAATCTGACGGCGTTAATCTAAGGGAAGAAGATATAGCAGTCAGCAAAGAAATTTTCTAATTTTTATAGATTTTGAAATTTTTTAATGTTTTTGGATTTTTCGAAATTTTTCTGAAAAACAGTAAAAATTAAACTAAAAAGTGATAGACTGAGGTGGTGATCAGTCTTGTTTTTCTTTAATACCATTAGCTTTTATAAGATAATCAAATCTGGATTTGTCAAAAGCTTTGGTAAAAAGATCTGCGCATTGGTAATCAGTGTGGATTTTGACCATATCGATCAACTCTTTAGCATAACAATCACGGATAAAATGATATTTAATCCGGATATGTTTAGCCTTTGAGTGATTTACTAAGTCTTTTGTTAATGCGATTGCGGCTTCATTATCACAGTAAATAGGGGTTTTAAGAAATTGCAAACCGTAATCCACCATTTGTTGTTGGATCCAAAGAACCTGTGAGCAGCAGCTCGATGCTGAAACGTATTCTACTTCACATGTGGATAGTGCAACTGCGGTCTGCTTCTTGCATTGCCAGGTCACGAGCCTTCTCCCCATAAACTGACATCCAGCCGTTGTGGATTTGTTGTCTTTGTCACAGCCGCCCCAATCTGCATCACTAAAAGCGATTAGGTCAAAATTATCATCATGAGGGTACCAAAGTCCTTTCGATGGACAACCCTTCAGATATCTAACGATACGCTTGACAGCTGCAAGATGACTTTGTTTGGGCTTCGACTGATATCGTGCACAAAGACATGTTGCAAACATTATATCCGGTCTTGACGCGGTGAGATACATCAGAGATCCGACAATTGCTCTGTATGTAAATGGATCAGTCAGCTCCCCCTTAGCGTCAACTCCAATCCCGTGATTAGGTTGTATCGGAGTATCCATCGGCTTCGAATCATCCATTTGGAATCGGCTCAAGACTTCAGAAACGTATTTGGTCTGGTGAATAAAGATCCCCGTTGGTCTTTGCTCCACCTGCAAGCCTATGAAAAACTGCATTTCTCCCATTGCGCTCATTTCGAAGTTTTCCTGCATAACTTTTTCAAATTCCCTGCATAGAAGTTCGTTAGTAGACCCGAAAATAATATCATCAACATAAATTTGCACAAGAAGCAAATCATCTCCTGCTCGTTTCGTGAACAGGGTGCAGTCTACCAATCCGCGTTTGGATCCTTTCGAGAGAAGATACGTGCTCAGCTCCTCATACCATTGTCTCGGAGCTTGGTGCAACCCGTAGAGAGCTTTGTTTAAAACATAAACCTTATCCCGGTGAATAGGGTCCTCAAAGCCTGGTGGTTGACCTACGTAAACTTCCTCTTTGACCACACCGTAAAGGAATGCGCTCTTTACATCCATCTGATACACCTTAAATTTCTTCCAGGATGCAAACGCCAGAAACATTCGTATAGCTTCCAAGCGTTGCACTCCCGTTTGAGTCGTCAAATTCTCTGTAGAAACCAGATCATTATCCACATTCGATGTTGAAGCATCAGTTGTAGTTGGGTTCACTGGGGGTGTCACTGTAGCATTTTCCAGAATAGCTTCACTTGTAGCATCATCGTCTTCATCTTCTGATTCTGATGAATTAAGCATTGTTGAAGCTTCTTGGAACACTTCTTCTTCCATCATAGGAGCAGTGGTATCATTAGAAGCTGCTTGAGGATTTACAGTGATCGGACGCACTAACGGTGAAGTCACTGCGTTTTCGACCTCGTAATATAAACGGAGTACAGCTTCTTCAACCATGCTATCTAGATTGAATGATTCAAAGAAGTCTTTGTAATCAAACATCCAATCTGGACCGCCTCCCTGTACATTTTGTGTGTATCTTTGTACTTCGAAATTAGCCCACTCCTCGACTTTTCTAGTTCTTTTGTTGAATACCCTTTTTTAGTGGGGTTGCATATCCAACAAAATAGCCTTCTTCAGCCTTTTGTGCGAACTTCTCCGAAGGATTAAGCATTGTACACGGGGCACCAAATGGTTCTAGATACTCTAGATTCGGCTTTCGTCGGTTCAACAACTCATAAGAAGTTTTGCCAAACTTCTTCACTGTTAAAACACGATTTAGAGTGTAACATGCTGCGTAAATAGCTTCGTTCCAGAACATGACTGGAAGACTTGAGTCCGCAAGCATTGTTCTCGCCGTTTCGATTAGAGTCTTGTTCTTTCTTTCTGCGACACCGTTCTGCTGGGGTGTATACGGAGCGCTGTATTCGTGATGAATTCCCTTGTTTTCACAAAGATCATCCATCTGAGCGTTTTTGAACTCCGTCCCATTATCACTCCGGATTCGTTTGATCTTTAGACCAAAGATATTCTCCAGACGTGTAAACAGAACTTTGAGGTTGTTAAACGTGTCGCTTTTCTGGTGTAAGCACATAACCCATGAGAATCTTGAGTAATCATCAGTCACCACAAGACAGTACAATTCCCCGGCATGACTTTTACGCTTGACTAGACCGAATAAATCCATGTGCAAACACTCAAGCGGTACTTCAACAGAATTGACTTTCTTTGGTCTATGGGTCTGTTTGTGCTGCTTTACCTTTCTGCAACTAATACACTTGTCATTCAAATGGAAATGTTTCACATTAACTCCCGTGACAAGTTCATTCTTTACCAACTGGTTAATCATTCTCAAATGAATGTGTCCCATTCTCCTATGCCACATAATAGATTCTTTTTCTGTAGCCTTAGAGAGGAAACACGTGACTTGGCCATGGGTGGTCATAGCTTTGGACATATCGAGAATATACAAGTTGTTTACTCTCGGTGCCTTTAGCATCACCCACTCTTTCGGAAGTTCGAAACCCAGTTTCAGGATGTAGCAAGATTTGTCGTCAAAATAAACAGAGAATTGTTTATCACAGATTTGACTAACACTGAGCAGATTGTAATCTATCTGTTTCACATACGATATCCGCTCAAATGTCACTACCCCATTGCTAACACTACCCTCCATCGTAATGTAGCCTCCTTTGTTTCCTGCAAACGCTACGTAACCTCCATTTATGTTCTTGATGTCAAAGAGTAGTGTGAGATCCCCTGTCATGTGGCCAGAAGCTCCACTGTCAACAATCCAGAGGCTGCTAACAGGGCCAGCTGGAGCTCCCTGCACATATTAAGTAAAGCAATTAGATCTTTCGGGGGACCCAAGCCTGTTTGGTCATGGGTCTTTGAACTGGTTGTTTCAAAGATTCATTAGATTCACAAACATCTTGGGTTATTTCAACCCCTTTCTTCTCACTCTCAACTTTCTTTTTCTCAGATTTCACATTCTGTGAAGTTGAAGCACCTTCAGATCCCTTCGATGACCAAGACTGTTCAGACCTTTTCAAGATCCGGATCTGAGATTTTGAGGTCTCAGCCGGTTTCTTTACTTCGTCTTTGAATACAACCTTCTTGGTTACCTTCTCTGATTTAACAGAGACAGGTCCAACTGCTGATTTGGCATTAGGTTTAACAGGAACCTTTTTGTTTTCAGCAGTTGTGTTCATCAATGGTTTCTTCAATGGTTTTTCGGTGGCTATCCGGTTGCGTTTGTCATAAGTCATCGGACGGTTTTCCCTTTTGTTGTAAAAAATTTTTTGAGTATAATAAGGTGCTGGTTGAGGGATAAACCGTCTTTGTGGATAACTGTAATTATCAACCGGATAATCATGTCGTTGCTTCATCTCCACCTCGTGCCTCTTGTGTCGTACGTAAGGGCAGGTGGCAAGTAAATTGTAACACCCCAACCGATGGCGGAAACATCGGGGTGCCACGTATTGATGATTGTTTTCAGTAGCACATGGTATAATATAAATTTTAAATAATTTATTCAATCATAATATCCAAAATGGGAAATGATGTCTAAGAATTCAAATACATAAACTCAAATAACAACTTCAATAACTTCAAATAACTTCAAGTAAAATCCTCATGCTAACTCAAGCCTCAGCTTCATTGTTACCTGAAACATGTTAATTTTGAAAGTATTTTGGGTCAACATAAGTTGGTGAGAATTACATAGGTTTTTGATAATAAAATGAATAAAATGTTGTGCAATTCATGTGTCATGTTAATCTAGCCCATATGTGAGAACATATTAGAAATAAATCGAGTGCATAATCAACCCTGTTGACTGTTATAAAATGATACATACCATACACTTATGGTCCCAATGAATATGTTATGCGATAACAAACACCCACGTAACCTTTGTAGGAGGCACGTATCCGGGTGGGATTGTCAGTCCAATAGATCTATCAATGTATACCGTCGGCTGATCAATGTTAATGATTATGCTAGAATGGTGCTTACTCTAATCATGCTCAAGACATAATGCAACATAGAAAACACATAGACACATTGATGATTGAATTGCAATGATAATGTTATAACATGTTTCACCCCAAAAATGGTGATAAATAAAAGGGGCTATGTAAAACTCACCTTAGCAAATGTTAACTTGTTGAAAAGATGTGATAATTGTGTTGCCCAAAAAGATTCCAAATATTACCCTATAATGAGGTAATATATAATAAGTCTAAGTCTAGTTAACTTACAAGTGTATCCTAGGGTTTCGATTTGGGGATAATCAATTGTTAAATTTAAATTAAAATGTTAATTAAATAAAGAAAGTTTAATAATTAATGAAAGAAAGTCTTTTTATAAAATTTGAATTTTCAATGTACACATAAAAGTGTTTGAAGCATAAAAATAATTTTTATAAAATTATTTCATTTAAAATAGATTTTTAAATCTATTTATTTATAATTAGCCAATAATTAACTTTAATATTCAAAAATACTAAAATTAAATAATTCTTATTTTAAAAATCATATTTCTGTTCTAAATGATTAAAAATAATTTGTATAAAATTTTGGTGCAAAAATGATGAAAATTGGATTTATTATGAATTAATTATGATTAAATCTAACAAAAATTGCTTAAAAATATAAAATAAATGATTTTACTGAATTAAAAATTATTTCAGTAAAGTTTAACTTTATAAAAAGTTAGGATAATTTTTGGGGAATTTAATAAAACTGTTTTGATATATAAATGGATTTTTATAAATATAATAGTATAAAAATGATTTAATTATTATAAATATTAAATAAATGAATTTCTGAAAAATAAAAATTACAAATAAAACTTTTATATCAGATTAAACAATTATAATTTTTTTAGAATTTATAAAATAGTTTTGATATTTTAAAAAGAATTTAAAAGATTAAAAGGTTTTAATATATATAAATATATAATTGTTGTTACAAAAAAAAAGAAAAGAAAAGAACAAAAATAATGGTCAGAGCCGGGACTCGAACCCGGGTAACCTCTGTGGGGAACAAGGGTCACAACCACTTGGCCTAGGCCGGTGGTTGTGATGTTTCTTGTTTCAAAATAAATAAATACAATACATGATATCAGATTTATCCCCAATTCCAATCGACGAACCCTAGAATTTGCAATCAGATGATTCAGACAACTTTAGCCCGATTAATGTTAGGGCTATTGTTGCTTGATTGCCGATTAAAGAAACCCACACAAGAAAACGAACTCACAGTGATGGATTGATGTTAGAAGCCGGGTCAAGGCAAAAGTCAAACAACGAGCAATATAATGATAATCAGAGTGAATTAGAGAGATTGGGAGGTTGAGAGAGAGTTGTGAGCGAGTTGTCAAGGTTCGCAGACCATCAATTTATACTGAGGATTAGGGTTAAGGTTAATTGGAAGGTTTGACTTACGATTGAATACATACGCGTTTAATTGATTCAATTGGTCAAAGATTTGGTGTTATTGACGTGTAATCGTGTTGTATTGGGCCGGTAATCACCTAAATTTACCAAAGATAGATCAATTACGAGTTAAAACATTGGATTGATCATCAAGCTATCCCACAGTTGACTTTCCTTGTCAAGTGTGGGGGGTTTTAATGTGTGTACAAATAAAATGAAGGTCCGGATTATTTCAACTAAGATGGTCCAGCCCAGTTGGTTGGGTGTTGTGTGTGCTATGGCTTTGGCGCGGGTTCGAACCCCGGCCAAAGCATTTTTGTTATTTTTGACATTTTAACATTCCACACACATATATTATAATATATATATAATATTAGGGTTCCACAAATGCGACAAAAATAAATAAATGCGAATATAAATATGAAAACTTGACGTTTTATTAATGTCGATGGTGTAACGTACAAGTATTAAATGCGTAATGTTACAGTCTCCCCTACTTTTAGGAACTTCGTCCCGAAGTTGGAGTTGGAGAGTCTGGTGGAAAAAGATGTGGATACTTCGACTTCATCTGGTCTTTACGTTCCCAAGTGAACTATGGGCCTCGTTTAGATTCCCAACGAACCTTAACGATTGGAATACGACTGCGCTTGAGTTTCTTGACTCCAGTGTCAACAATCTCGACGGGTTTCTCGATAATGTGCATGCTTTCATCGATTTGCACATCCTCAAGAGGAACATGAAGGTTCTCATCTGCTAAGCATTTCTTGAGATTCGAAACATGGAAGGTCGGATGAACATTGCTTAGCTCAGGTGGAAGGTCAAGTTTGTAAGCCACTTTTCCAACTCTGTCAAGAATTTTGAAGGGGCCTACGTAACGAGGAGCTAGTTTTCCCTTTCTACCGAAACGAATAACTCCTTTCCAAGGGGATACCTTAAGTAGCACAAGATCCCCAACTTGAAATTCCAAAGGTTTACATCGTTTATCAGCATAACTCTTTTGGCGACTTCTAGCCTTGAGAAGATTATCCTGAATAAGCTGGATTTTGTCTGTGGTTTCCTGGATTAGTTCGGGTCCAGTAATACGAGCTTCACCAACCTCAGTCCAACAGACAGGTGAACGACATTTCCGACCATAGAGTGCCTCAAAAGGAGCCATGTTAATGCTGGCGTGATAACTGTTGTTGTATGAAAACTCAACCAAAGGAAGATGAGAATCCCATGCGCCACCAAAATCGATGACACATGCCCTGAGCATGTCCTCAAGTGTCTGGATGGTTCGTTCAGTCTGACCATCCGTTTGAGGGTGATAAGCAGTGCTCAGGTTCAACTTGGTACCCAAAGCATCTTGTAGAGATCCCCAAAAGTGAGAGGTGAAACGACCATCGCGATCAGAAATAATGTCCAAAGGTATACCGTGACGACATACGATTTCACTTACGTACATCTTTGCCAACCTTTCCACAGAATACTTCTCACGAATAGGTAGAAAGTGAGCTGACTTGGTCAAACGATCGACGATTACCCAAATACTGTCAAAACCTTTGGGTGTGCGAGGGAGTTTGGTGATGAAATCCATAGCTATGCTCTCCCATTTCCAGACAGGAATCTCTGGTTGTTCAAGCATACCAGATGGTCGTTGATGTTCAGCCTTAACCTTGGAACAAGTGAGGCATTTGGCAACGAATAGGGCAATGTCTTTCTTCATACCAGGCCACCAATAAGAATAGCGAAGATCTTGGTACATCTTGTCAGCTCCAGGATGAACAGAATAATGAGACTTATGAGCCTCGTTCATGAGAAAAGTACGAAGATCATCACGGTCGGGAATCCACAGTCGGTTAAGGAAATAAAGGAGACCATCGGGTTTGGTTTCAAGTTGAGTCTCAGCACCACAAGACATTTCATCGTACATGTTACCTTGGGTGACTGATGTGTGTTGAGCCTGGAGAATGCGATCTTGAAGATCAGTACGAACTCTCGCACATTGGAGTTTGACACGCTCTTTACGACTAAGTGTGTCAGCCACAACATTCGCCTTGCCAGGGTGGTAGCGAATTTCGCAATCATAGTCGTTAAGTAATTCAACCCAACGTCGTTGCCTCATGTTAAGATTCTTTTGATCGAAGACATGTTGGAGACTTTTGTGGTCCGTGAACACCACACATTTGGTCCCATACAGATAATGTCTCCAAATCTTGAGTGCAAAGACAACAGCGCCCAATTCAAGATCATGGGTGGTATAATTTTTCTCGTGAGTCTTGAGTTGTCGAGACGCATAAGCAATAACCTTTCCTCGTTGCATGAGAACACAACCAAGACCTTGGTTTGATGCATCACAGTAGACCACGAAATCATCATTACCATCAGGTAGAGATAAGACAGGAGCTTCACAGAGTTTCAGCTTAAGAGTTTCAAATGCTTCCTCTTGCTTAGGTCCCCACTCATAGGGTTTACCCTTGTGAGTTAAGGTAGTGAGAGGAACAGCGATCTTGGAGAAATTGGCGATGAATCGACGATAATAACCAGCCAACCCAAGAAAAGAACGGACTTCTGTTGGAGTGGTAGGAACACTCCAATTCTTCACAGCTTCGATCTTTGCAGGATCAACATGAATTCCGTTCATATCAATGACATGTCCCAAAAATTGAACTTCCTTAAGCCAAAATTCACATTTGGAGAACTTGGCGTACAGTTGTTCTTTCTTTAGGAGACTCAAGATAGAGTGAAGATGTTGCTCGTGATCGGATTTTGATTTAGAGTAAATCAAAATATCATCGATGAAAACGATCACGAATTTGTCGAGATAGGGTCTACAAACCCGATTCATCAGATCCATAAATACTGCGGGAGCATTGGTCAACCCAAAAGGCATAACCATGAATTCATAGTGACCGTAGCGAGTGCGAAAAGCCGTCTTGGGAATATCCTCATCGTGAACTCTAAGCTGATGATAACCAGAACGGAGATCAATCTTCGAGAAGTGGGTTGCTCCTTGAAGTTGATCGAAGAGATCGTCAATCCTAGGAAGTGGATAACGATTCTTGATGGTGAGTTTGTTGAGTTCACGGTAGTCAATACACATCCGAAGAGAACCATCCTTCTTTTTAACGAATAAGACAGGGGCTCCCCATGGAGAAGAACTAGGGCGAATGAACCCTTTATCAGAAAGTTCCTGTAATTGACTAGCAAGTTCTTGCATCTCAGAGGGTGCAAGACGATAAGGAGCTTTAGCAATAGGATTAGCACCAGGAACCAGATCAATACGAAACTCCACTTGTCGTGCAGGAGGCAAACCAGGTAAATCCTCTGGAAAGACTTCAGGATAGTCTCGAATAATAGGGATGTCTTGGATACTTTTGCCTTTGTCCTTCTTCTCTATCACGTTAGCTAAGAAGGCTGTATACCCCTTTCGTAAGTACTTTTGGGCAGTAGTACAAGACATAAGCTTAAGCTCACCACAGGGTTTCTCACCATAGATCTTCAAAATCTCACCAGATTCGAGAGGAATGCGTATGACTTTCTCGAAGCACAGAATTTCGGCACGATGAGTTGACAACCAGTCCATGCCTACTATAACATCAAAACTACCAAGATGCATGGGGATGAGATCGATAGGGAAGGTATGATCATCGAGATTCAACAAGCAGTTACGAATAATAGAGCCGATCGAAATAGACTTCCCGTTAGCTACCTCTACCACGAAAGGGTCTTCTAGATTAGTGTGGGGTAAGTTAAGTAAAGGTTCAAACTTCAGTGACACGAATGACTTATCAGCTCCTGAATCAAATAATATGGATGCATAGTGGTTATTAATGAGAAACGTACCATTCACCACTTCGTTGTTGTCACGAGCCTGGTTAGCATTGAGATTGTAGGCGCGACCTCGAGCACCTTGGTTCTGGTTGCGGTTCTGGTTTTGGTTTTGGTTCTGATTTTGGTTTTGGTTACGGTTACGATTAGGGCAGTTGTTGATGTAGTGATTAGGGTTACCACACTCGTAGCATTGACCACGAGTAGGCCTGTTGTTTTGTTGGTTGGGAGCTGGGTTGTTGTTGTCTTGGGCAGCAGGAGATCGACAGACGTTCACCAGGTGACCATATCTTTGACACTTAGTACAAAATCGACATGGCACCTGTGTGGGATGGTGGTACTTGCAAGTGTTGCACAAAGGGTGAGGTCCGGTGTATGGTTTCTTGGCTGGGTTTTGGGCAGCAGGTGGAGTAGCAGCAACCATATAGTTTCTAGCCTTGCGCTTTTTGTTGCTTGAGGTCTCAGGCTTGACTTCAATTGCAGGCTGTGGAGTGTCTTTGGCAACAGTCTTCTTAGTGCCCTTGCGAACGAGAGTACCGTTCTTCACATGATTATCAGTAAGAGTGGCCGCTAGACGTTTGGCCTCTTCCAGAGTTGCAGGATTTCTACCCCAAACGGTGTCCTGGATTTGCATGGGCAGACCACCGATGTACTTCTCGATGGCTACCGGCAGAGGAGTAACCTTGTGTGGCAACAATAAGCTAAGCTCATGAAAGCGGGTGTTGTAGGCAAGGTTTTCCCCACTATCTTGAGCTAAGGTGTGGAACTCATCCTCAAGCTTTTTAACTTCATTGCGAGGACAGAACTCCTCCTTCATGATCTCTTTGACCTGGTCCCATGTCATAGCAAGAGCAACCTCGGCCCCACGAGTACGCTTTTCTTCATTCCACCAAGTGAGTGCTCGTTTATGGAGAACACTCATGGCGTAACGAACCTTGAGATTGTTGGGGCACTCACTGTTGATGAAGGTATTTTCAATACCCTCAAACCATTGGAGAAGTCCAGTAGCTCCTTCTTCACCGCTGAACTTTGGAGGGTTACAAGAGTTGAAATGCTTAAGGGTGCAAGCTTGGGGTCCATTACCATTGCCATTGCCATTCCCGTTCCCATTGTGACCATTCCCGTTGCCGTTCAATTGGATGACCTGAGCAAGTAAATTGGGAACCAGAGTTGCGATTTGCTGCGCCATTTGTTGAGAAATGATCGCAGCCAGTTGAGCATCGACCCCATTGTTGTTGTGGTTAGGAACTTGGTCATGGTTGTGGTTATGGTTATCACCACCTTCTTCGTGGTTCTCACCATTGTTGTTGCGAGTGCTGCGACGAGGAGGCATGATCTGTAATAGACACAATGAAATGAATGAGAGTTTATATAAGGAATGTAATCATTTATTCATTAATTAAAACGAATAAACGAAAACGTTGACTTATCAAAGATTCTAAATTCTAATAACATATGAAGACATGCTTTAGCCTATAAGTGAACACTCATCCCGAGAATTCCCAGATAGGCATCCGGGTCCCTCGTCTGATTGGGATATATGCACAATGCCAGCCTAGACAGAAGACTCAGAATACAGGCGTTCACCCTTCCAGATTGCACGTGTTCGTTATTAAAATCTAGAACTTCGACGAGATCTCAAGGGGGTTCAGGTTAAACCTGAGGATTTTGTCCTATAAATCTAATGGTGGATCAGGATTGCAGCAGACAATTAAGAGTAGTCACATGTAGGTTTAGGGTTGCAGGGCATAGGATAAGGATAGGATTAGGGAAGCAATTAGGGTTACAAGTAGGAGAAGCAAGTACTGTTTTAGTCCCTAAGGTTATAGTCTAGATTATTTCTAATAACCTAATTCCCTATAACCAAGGCTCTGATACCAATCTGTAACACCCCAACCGATGGCGGAAACATCGGGGTGCCACGTATTGATGATTGTTTTCAGTAGCACATGGTATAATATAAATTTTAAATAATTTATTCAATCATAATATCCAAAATGGGAAATGATGTCTAAGAATTCAAATACATAAACTCAAATAACAACTTCAATAACTTCAAATAACTTCAAGTAAAATCCTCATGCTAACTCAAGCCTCAGCTTCATTGTTACCTGAAACATGTTAATTTTGAAAGTATTTTGGGTCAACATAAGTTGGTGAGAATTACATAGGTTTTTGATAATAAAATGAATAAAATGTTGTGCAATTCATGTGTCATGTTAATCTAGCCCATATGTGAGAACATATTAGAAATAAATCGAGTGCATAATCAACCCTGTTGACTGTTATAAAATGATACATACCATACACTTATGGTCCCAATGAATATGTTATGCGATAACAAACACCCACGTAACCTTTGTAGGAGGCACGTATCCGGGTGGGATTGTCAGTCCAATAGATCTATCAATGTATACCGTCGGCTGATCAATGTTAATGATTATGCTAGAATGGTGCTTACTCTAATCATGCTCAAGACATAATGCAACATAGAAAACACATAGACACATTGATGATTGAATTGCAATGATAATGTTATAACATGTTTCACCCCAAAATGGTGATAAATAAAAGGGGCTATGTAAAACTCACCTTAGCAAATGTTAACTTGTTGAAAAGATGTGATAATTGTGTTGCCCAAAAAGATTCCAAATATTACCCTATAATGAGGTAATATATAATAAGTCTAAGTCTAGTTAACTTACAAGTGTATCCTAGGGTTTCGATTTGGGGATAATCAATTGTTAAATTTAAATTAAAATGTTAATTAAATAAAGAAAGTTTAATAATTAATGAAAGAAAGTCTTTTTATAAAATTTGAATTTTGAATGTACACATAAAAGTGTTTGAAGCATAAAAATAATTTTTATAAAATTATTTCATTTAAAATAGATTTTTAAATCTATTTATTTATAATTAGCCAATAATTAACTTTAATATTCAAAAATACTAAAATTAAATAATTCTTATTTTAAAAATCATATTTCTGTTCTAAATGATTAAAAATAATTTGTATAAAATTTTGGTGCAAAAATGATGAAAATTGGATTTATTATGAATTAATTATGATTAAATCTAACAAAAATTGCTTAAAAATATAAAATAAATGATTTTACTGAATTAAAAATTATTTCAGTAAAGTTTAACTTTATAAAAAGTTAGGATAATTTTTGGGGAATTTAATAAAACTGTTTTGATATATAAATGGATTTTTATAAATATAATAGTATAAAAATGATTTAATAATTATAAATATTAAATAAATGAATTTCTGAAAAATAAAAATTACAAATAAAACTTTTATATCAGATTAAACAATTATAATTTTTCTAGAATTTATAAAATAGTTTTGATATTTTAAAAAGAATTTAAAAGATTAAAAGGTTTTAATATATATAAATATATAATTGTTGTTACAAAAAAAAAGAAAAGAAAAGAACAAAAATAATGGTCAGAGCCGGGACTCGAACCCGGGTAACCTCTGTGGGGAACAAGGGTCACAACCACTTGGCCTAGGCCGGTGGTTGTGATGTTTCTTGTTTCAAAATAAATAAATACAATACATGATATCAGATTTATCCCCAATTCCAATCGACGAACCCTAGAATTTGCAATCAGATGATTCAGACAACTTTAGCCGGATTAATGTTAGGGCTATTGTTGCTTGATTGCCGATTAAAGAAACCCACACAAGAAAACGAACTCACAGTGATGGATTGATGTTAGAAGCCGGGTCAAGGCAAAAGTCAAACAACGAGCAATATAATGATAATCAGAGTGAATTAGAGAGATTGGGAGGTTGAGAGAGAGTTGTGAGCGAGTTGTCAAGGTTCGCAGACCATCAATTTATACTGAGGATTAGGGTTAAGGTTAATTGGAAGGTTTGACTTACGATTGAATACATACGCGTTTAATTGATTCAATTGGTCAAAGATTTGGTGTTATTGACGTGTAATCGTGTTGTATTGGGCCGGTAATCACCTAAATTTACCAAAGATAGATCAATTACGAGTTAAAACATTGGATTGATCATCAAGCTATCCCACAGTTGACTTTCCTTGTCAACTGTGGGGGGTTTTAATGTGTGTACAAATAAAATGAAGGTCCGGATTATTTCAACTAAGATGGTCCAGCCCAGTTGGTTGGGTGTTGTGTGTGCTATGGCTTTGGCGCGGGTTCGAACCCCGGCCAAAGCATTTTTGTTATTTTTGACATTTTAACATTCCACACACATATATTATAATATATATATAATATTAGGGTTCCACAAATGCGACAAAAATAAATAAATGCGAATATAAATATGAAAACTTGACGTTTTATTAATGTCGATGGTGTAACGTACAAGTATTAAATGCATAATGTTACATAAATGTCCCCTTTCCCCGCACTTAAAACACGCACGGTACTTTTCATAGTTCTCCTTGATGTGCGACTTGGAAAAACTTGCAATGGGATATTGATCAACCATGCACTGTTTTTTCAAACTCTCAGGAGCTGGGTCCTTTGAGTAAGTCGGCTCAATGAAACTATTTGACTTGTGTACTGGCTTAACGAATTGTGTGACATTGACCTTTACGTCTTTAGAATTATCCGAATAAATTTTCTTTAAAATGGCTGGAGGAATATCATTGGTTCGTTCATGTTTTGGAAACCAAATTGTACTTTCCTGCAAGATCTTTTCAATTTTGGAATAGTTCACAAATTGAATCGGATATTCATCATCAGACATAATCTTATCGGAGCCTTGCATCCGATAGAAAACTTTTACAGGTTTGTCACATGATTCGTTGCTCATTTCATTTGATTTCTCAGTTTTAGTTTCAACTTTCTTATCGACAGATTTAATCACATTTTTCTCAACTTTCTTAACATCTTTCTTTTCAACATGTTTACCAACAGATTGCTCAACTATCTTAGCAACATTCTTTGCTGGTTAATTCTTTCTGTGAGCATTAGCCATTGGATGGACAATCTGAGATGGTGAGACTGTTTCAGTAGTGATTATATGATTTTCATCAGGGATATCACTTTCATTCTCAACAACTATCTCAGACTGTTCATCTTCTTCATCAGAACCATCTGCAGCTACCACACCTTCATTGTTTCCCAATACAGGTCTCACATCAGAATACGTGTCTCCGACACTGGATGTGTGGGACTCGTTATCTGATGTGAAGTCAGATTTGACTAGATTCTCCGGTGCTATCGCATGTAAATTATGATTTTTGAACAACACCGGAGATGGCACAGCTTTGTAGTTTGCACTACTTGTCTGTGAAGGTTCTTCGATGATGTGGTCAACTACATAAGCAATGTGCTTATAGCTCTCTAACTTTTTATTCACTTTTTCAGCGAAGCACTTGATGGTTGCCATTTCTAACTTTGTGTTTTCCATTTCATTTATATAGTTGTTAATGGCAAGTTGCTTTATAGACAATGTCTTTTTCAGTTCAGAAACATCCTTTTTATAACCATCAAGTACTTTGTTGAAAGCTTTTGATTCTTTTTGATAATTTTGACAGTTTATTTTGGCACTCTCAAGTTGTACCTTGGTCCTTGAGATGCTTATTTTCTTCTGTCAATTTATCAAAATCAGAACATTTAACACAAACTTTAGATTGAGATTCAGTACTTACCGGTTTAGGTGGTTCTGTCATTGCCGTCAGCGCGAAATGAGCTTCCTTCCCTGCAAAGAATTTGGAGTAGTCAATCTTTGTGCAGGCATCATCCACCATGCACGACTTGCGGGTCATAAGGAAATCTGCTTCAGCTAGCAACTGATCAATGTCATCGTCTAGTGAATTCACATTAGCTTCCGAATCAGAATCACTCTCCATATCTGAGTAAGCTGAATCATATTGCTCTCCAACATCTGTGACAGAATCAAGAATCATTCCAGACTTCTTGTCTTCACACTCATCCTTCACATCCTCATTCAACTCTTCTATTTTCAACTCCGACACTTTTTCTATCACAACATCCTCTTCAGTCTCCACATGTTCATCCAAACTCATCTTTTGTGCTACACAAGCCACATTTCCATCAGTAATCTCTTCCACTCCTAACTGTATACCCGTCCAATCAAAACCTTCATCTTTTTGAATCACAAGTGCTTGGTTTTGATTTTCAGTTTGGGTTTGGTTTTCAGTGTTAGGTGTAAAGATGGGAACAATGGTTCGGTTTGGATTCTGTTGTGGTTGGTTTTGAGATGTGGATTGTCTAGAATTGGTATTTTGTTGTGTGTTTTGACGGTTCTGGTAGTTGTTTTGAGGTTGAATGCTAGAGATGTTGGGACTGTTGTATGATACCTGATTCTGGTTTTGGTAATGTCTGTTTTGGTAGCTTGAGTTGAACGGGTTTCGATTACCTTGCTGAGCCGGCTGTGTACACTCTCTCTTGAAATGACCCTTCTCACCATAGTTAAAGCATGTAACCTTAGCTTTGTTGAAGCCGTAAGTGGTGTTTGGAGAAGTCGAAAGGTCAGTTCTTCCTATTTTCTGGATAAAATCAGTGGCTCTTCTCATAATGCTAGCAAACGCCCACTGTATATCCATAAGCTCCATTTCCTCTTTATCGATTTGTGCATAGTCCTCATTGGTGAGATTGTTGTTTCCAATCTGACTAGCAACTAAACCGTTGTATGATGCAACCATAGCAGATATTAATGCAACATGCTGTTGAGCAATCTTAACAGTAACATTGTTAAGATTAGAAGTCTCTAACACAATCGGACTTTGATTTGATTGTGTTTGAGTGATCTGCATTTGGTTCATGTGAGGATTATATGGTTGTTGTTGAGGTTGACTGGCAGTGTAACAGGCAGCTTGTTGTAAAGGTGAAAAAGGTTGAATGAAATTTTGTGTTTGATAAGATTGTGGTGTGTATGATGAAGTTTGGGCAAGATAGTTGATTGGTGCTTTGGTGGGTTCAACAACATTAGATACGCAAGCAATATGAGGTTCAACACCTGAAGTAGAGCTAGAAGTAGAAAGAGAAGTAGATGTACCACTCACATACAAATCAGGGTTTTGTGGAATCTGTGCTCTCTTTGATTTCCTCTTCTCCTCCATTTCTTTGTTCTCCAGTTTTTGTATGAACTCATTGATAGTCCAATACTGGTATGCATCTTTTTCTTTCAACACCTCAATGTGTTGGTTCCAATATGGAGGTAAAGCATCAGCAAATTTATCCACCAGTTCTGACATAGGTATGCTAATCTCGTAGCTCGAAAGCTCTGTGAGCAAGTGGCAATACCTTGGAACCAATTCTTTTAGAGTCTCATTTCCCATGTAACTAAAGTTCTCGAACTATTTTCGAAGCTCTTCCATTCTCAGCTTCCTAGTCTTCTCATTACCATGATGTCTATTTCTCAGCATATCCCATTATTGTTTTGAAGTAGTGCACGATCCGAACTGATGTAGCAAGTCAGTGTTGATCGCCTGAGATAATTGAGAAAACGCCTTTTTCTCGATCGCGGACTTCTTCTTCTCATCATCAGCCAAATTCTCCAACGGTATAGGTTCTCCAGTGTTCTCCAGAATAGGAGCAACATAACCTTTCACTATCATCTGCCATGCCTCAGCTCCCTCTAAGCCTTGTCCCTCCAGATGTATCTTGAACTTTGTCTTCCATGTGTTGTATTCCATCATATCCATGAGCTTTGGTGGACGATTGCCACTACCTGATGATAGATCATGAATGAGTGTAGATATGGCATTGGTCGTTTGCGAGTGAACGACAACTGCTGCTACTCCCCAATAATTGTCAATTGGTTGCTGTAACGGTTGCACAACTTGCTGAGGAGTAGAACTAGTCATAGCCATGTAATTGATTGGCTGGGATGGTGGACTAGTCTTCTGGGCTGCAACTGACCATGGATCTCTTGTTGTCTGCTGCTGTGGTGCTTGATTAGGTCTTGGCATTGTTGGAAAGTTCAACATCTTAACCTGTAAATGTTCAAACACGAAAAGATTAGACAAATTTTAAAACAGATTTCTCTTTCGCACTTACGGATGGTCGAATGAGAAAAATTCTTCTCCTTCGACCGTTTGTACTCTCTTTCGACCGAATTGTCCCTCCTTCGACCGTTCGATCAGTCGAATGTAACACAGATGGACGAATGTAAACAGATAAGCTATAAGACTCTACGTTCGCCCACAAAAACAACACCTTCGACCAGAATTTCACTCGTTCGACCAAATTTACTGACTCCTTCGACCGTCTCTCTATGTTCGACCCCTGGTATTTCAAAAACGGTTATTCTTTGAAAATCAGTTAATTTTGATCATGTTTATCAAATGTTGATAGATTTTGATGATTTTAATCAGGTTTTGAATCAGAATTGATTTGGAACAAGTTTATCAAAGAGAATTATCCATTTTAACCATGAAAACAAGTTGTAATCATTCAAAAATTCATCAAATCAGTTTGTTCTATGAAAACCTAACTTTTTGACCAAAATTTGGTCCAAATCAACTGAGAAACTATCAATTTGTGGTTGTTTGATCCAGAATGGCTCTGATACCACTTTGTGTGTGCTATAAGGATCGAATAATCAACAAAGAATGATCAAACAAGTTTGTTTTAGGTGCGGAAACCCTAAAACAATTACAAAATGATAATCAATCAGATCAAAACAAGTAAATCATCATTAAAGGCTTTTTCATTAATAATCAATACTCAATTACACGTTGATAAAGTGAAAACAACATGGTATGAATGTGAATTAAGCTAAATAATATCCTAGAGAGAGAATCAGAAAGTGGAGGGAACAAAATGAGTCAAAGTTACATTCAAAAAATCATCTTGACTATATATAGACTGCACATTCGCCCACATTGTTCGTGCGAATATGCAGGTTCGACCACATCAACCGGTCGAATCAAGCCATACATAAAAAGTCTATTCTACCTTTGTCCAAAACCACTCCTTCGCACCTTCTGAGTCTCCTTCGCACCTTCTAAATCTCCTTCGCACCTATCAAAAACTCCTTCGCACCTATCAAAAACCTCCTTCGCCCATTCGACAATTAACAAAACAAGTTTATTGAACAATCCGAAGCACTAGTCGTATAAATGCATCTACAATAAACACACTCAGTTACACGTTATAATAAGGTTTACAATCAAAATAAGATGTGAATTAAGTTTACACAAAACCCTAGGGAGAGACTCAAACAGGAGGGAAACAAAAATGATCAAAACTTACATTCAAAATGAACTTGACCTATTTATAGGCCTGCACATTCGCCCACTTTGCTTGGTCGAATGTGCAGGTTCGCCCATTCATCATGGTCGAACCAAGCTATACATTAACATCTAATCTACCTTCGACCTCCTATCTCTCCTTCGCACCTTTTGCTCTCCTTCGCACCTTTATAAATCTTCATTCGCCCATATTGTCTTCCTTCGCCCATTCGTCAAAACACACTAACATATGATAATTGTAATACAAAGCATCAGTCGCACAAAATGCATCTACACCGAACAACGTGATTTGAATTAAGATTATCCCAAAGGATTAACCTAAAGGATTAGATAATGTGTAAGGGAAATGAATCTAGGATACAAGTAGTCCTAGGGTTCTTAATTTGGGGATTGACAATTGATTTATGATTAAATTTGAATAATTGTTAATAACTTAATAAATAAAGAAATAGTTAATAAAAAATATTTCTGACCAATATTATCTAAAGGTAGTTGAATTATAATGTAATAAATATGAAAATAATTTTTATAAAATTATTTTCTTAATTAATGAATATTTATATATTAATACTTATTTGACAAAATACAAACTTAATATTTAAAAATATTAAAATTTATAAACTTCAAATCAAAAAAATATATTTCTGATCTAAATGATTAATAATTATTTATGTGAAATTTTGATGTAAAAATAATGAAAAATGAATTTATTATGATTTATTTATAATTAAAATAACAAAAATCGGTTAAAAATATTAAATAAATGATTTTTCTGAAACAAAATTTATTTCTGAAATGCCTATTGATCTACAAGTTTAGAATAATGTTTGTGGAATTTTATTAAATCGTTAAGATTTTTTTATAGAATTTTGAAATTATAATTGAATAAATTTGTAATATTTATAATATATAATAAATAAATAATTTTTGAAAAACTAAAAGTTGGATAATAAACTTTAACCTCAGAATAATTTACAATAAAATTTATAGAATTTATAAGCCATGTTTAGTATTTAAAATCTATTTTAAAAAAAAATAATGTTAAATATATAAGTATAAAGAGTTTTAGAAAAAAGGTTGCATGTGCCGGGACTCGAACCCGAGTCCTGGCCGGTTCAATACTCTTACAATCACAAGCCAGACCAACTGGTCTGACCCTGAGAACGAGTTTATTTCAGATTTAATTAATTATAAAGGTTAACTGTTTTGTTTATATAATTGATTTATAAAAGAAAACAAAAAAAAAATTCTCATGTGGGGATCGAACCTTGGCCTTTGGCCGATTCTGGTCTTAAGCAACGCGTATTACCAACTGATCTGCTGATCAATTGGTTAATATTTTCGTTTTGAAATATGTTTAAGGCTTGACTGTAGCAAGGTTTATCCCCAATTCGTTTAGGATGGCCCCTAGTTTTTCAATAACGCTAATTAACAATCAATAGCCCCTGTAATGTTGGGGCTATTGCTAGTATATGGCCGATTAACATAACCCACGAAAAAAATTGGACTTACAATGCGATTATAACTTCGATTGAGAGGTCAAGCTAAAAGTCAACAGGGACGAGATTTTGCAGAATTGAGAGTGTTTTAGGATGTTTAGAGTATGAGGGTTTGATTATCGGCGATTAGAGCTTGCAATGAGAGGTTCAATTTATACTATTACATACGGGTTCGTAATTAAAGATGTTTTGACCCACATAACTCCTATACGCGCCTATGTACTCGATTTGGTAAGTTTTAATTATGATTAGCGTGGTTTACATGCTGTATAAGTTGGTCAAAACATACCATAAACAAATTGATAACAAGTAACCACGTATTTGATGTTTATTTGAAAGGAGAGGCTCGCAGTTGACTATTTGCGAGTCAACTGTGTAGGAAAGGAAAGGTTAAATATAAAACGCGTTGGTTTTAAATCCAACAGAAGGTGTGGACCAGGTGGTGGGTGTGTTTGTGTTATGCTTTGGACCGGTTTGGGACGTGGGTTCGAATCCCGGCCCAAACATTTATTTTTTTGTAATTCTTCTGCTATAATTATATTGTTATAAGTATAGAGTATGCTTATATAAACCCGAATGTGTTACAAAATATTTTTAAAACGTATAAGAATGATAGAAATGCGACGTTTTATTGATGATTTTAAATACGAGATGTTACAGTAAAAAAAATGAATACGAAAAGTGACGGATGTCACATTTTCTGGGATATTCTTCTACTGCCAAGGCCTATAAAGTGTTTAACACAAGGACTAGGAAAATAGAAGAAACTCTGAATGTAAAGTTCAATGAACTTTCATCCATAAAAATCCTAGCAAATCCTGCTAAACTGTTTGATTTAGACAAATTCAAATTTGAAGATATTACTACTAAAACTAACAGTGCAGGTATTCCACAGTCTCCCCAACAAGATTACAGATTTAATGTTGTGATCCCAAGTCACTACAAAGTCACTTATGCATCAGGGTAAGCAGATGTTCAAAACACCTGTCAAAACTCTGCCACAGCTGTGTCAACCACTGTTGACCAATCCTGTCCTCAAACCACTGCCTCATCAACTTCAACCACTATTCAAACATCTATTGACAAAAGTCCAACTTTCGTTGACAAAAGTCATGAGACATCCGGGAACCAAGCGCACCTTTTTATAGCTGGCTTTATTGTTTACTTGCTGAATTTCGGGACGAAATTCTTTTCAACTTGGGGATGATGTGACACCCCGCATTTTCAGGTTAATACTTTCACTGAACTCTAGTTAACTTACATGATACATTTTAGTTAACTTACGTTGTGCATGGGTAGATACTTAACTAGGGGTAGTTAAGTAGGCCTAACACATGTTAGAGGTTATTAACATATGTGTTAAATAGGATAAGTATTGTTTAACACACACATGAGTCCTGTATCCCGAACGTTGGTGAATAATAAACTTATGTGAAAACCATACGTGATTATGTGAACCTAAACCGAACACGTTAATAAAAATCATTAAAAGTGGAGCATGAGGTTGATTAGGGTCTTAACGCATGGGGTTACACTTGTTATGGTCCGAAATAACGAAAACGTCGATGGATAACGCGTCGGGAGGCGAAACCAAGCAAAAGCGCGCGCCTCGGACCTGTGAGCGGCCGCTCACAGGCTCCGAGCGGCCGCTCGAACATCCCTGACGGGTCTAAACCGCCTCAAACTCATATTTAAGCATCCTAAACCCCCATGCAACCCCCATACTCAACCCTAATCGCCCCCTTACTGCCCCACACGAATATTTCACTCCAAAAACTCCTACTAAGGCTCAAGATCATCAATTGGGAGGCTCCAAGGCGCGCGATTGATTGATTTGAAGAGCTAAGGGTATAACTTATGATTTCTTACGCTTTTACCTTATTTTTTTACTATAAAAATCATATAACAAGTTTGTCCAGGTCTGAAAGTATTTTATAAAAGTTAAAACATGATGATTACGAAGATTAAAAGGGTCAACCACATTGTTACATAATAAATGTTATATGTTTTGCATGATTATGCATGTTCTTGATGTTTTAGACTTCTAGGGTTTGTGAATAATGATGGTTGTGATGTATAATTAGGGTTTTGATCAGATGTGGTTCTTACTAAAGTTGTATGATGATTATTAGGTGTTATTGATTGATAATATGCAACTAGGGTTTGATATAATTGATAATATTGCATGATTAGAATCTGGACAGATTCTGAATGTCGACTTGTAGGGTCTGTTTCGTGGCTTGAAAATAATTGGTTTGATCGATTCTTTGCATGATTGTAATGTACAAGGTCTTAGCTTTTCATAATGGGCAAAACCATCGAATTTTGACATCGTTTGAGTCGTTTTTGGAATTTTAATTGATTAGGGGTCATATCAGATTTTCGGATTTGTAAATTGGGCTAACTTTAAATGGTCATAACTTGAGATTTACAAGGAGTTAGGTTATGAAATTTTTACAGTAGGTCAATACTGGAAAAATAGAGCTTTTCCAAGTGGATTCATCTCGTTTGGATGAATACACCATTTTTAAGAATTTTCCTACTAAACTGACCTGTTGAGGAAATTTTCTGAACACTGCTGTGTTGTACGAATTTTTATAATTTACTTTTACACATCCCGGGTTTGGGGTGCATGATTTACTAGGTAAATCTACTTTTACTAATTCATATATATGTCCTTGATGAACTAAACCAAACACATCTTTTAAGTCCTTCAAAATACCGAATCAATTGCCGGTTGGGCAAGCGGGTTAATTAGTTGATAGCGCTATTAGGTCTAACAAACCTCACATCGTGCTGGGAGCACGGATGTGAACTATTAGCTTCAAACATAATCATTGTCGATGGACAATGATGCAAGGCATCCTTATCCCGGTTATGGGAACTTGTTCATTAGTAGTTCGGTATTCGCCGGTTTTAGTTATCATGAGTGGGCTAGCTACCCCTGGCATATGAATTAGCTATTTACTTGTGGCCAAGGAGGCCGACGTTCTTATGTACTGTTATGTGGTCTGGGAGACTGACGTTTTCATTTGGTTACATGGTTTGGGAAACCTACGCTTTTACTTACTCACCTACTTTACTCAGTGAACTCACTAACATTGTTTGTTGACACACCATTTACATGCTTTTGCAGGTAGTTAGCTTCCGGTGTCACGATTAGGAAGCACTGCACGTTTCATTGCATTGGGTCATGGCATACACCTAAATTACATATTATGTTTTTACATTTTCTTTTATATGGTTTTAAGTTGGGCGCGTTGTTTTGCGCATGGTTTTTAAAAAGTTTAAATTTGGTTTACGCTTCCGCAGTTTAACTAAACTTGGTTTTTGAAAACGAACTAAATGGTTTGGGCATTTAGAGTTCGTTCATATGACTTATGGCTATGGGATCCTGGTATGTCACGCGCCTCGCGGTATAAACCCTGCGGTGAAAATTTGAGGGTGTGACAGATTGGTATCAGAGTCATTGGTTATAGTGAACTAGGACTGCATGTTGAGTCTAGTCTATAATCATCATAGCATAAGTACACTCACAACTTAAGTGCACAACTAGCTATTAGCTACATATATCTACAACATATGATTTCAGGAGATATGTTATATTCTAGTTCTAGACTTAATTCTTAACACGTCAATGGTGGAAACCTAGGGTTACACCAGGTGGCGCATTACTGGGAGTAGTATCCTAACTAACCTCATGGACGAGGAGACAACTATAGTACAAGGGAGGGAGCCCTTGCGAGCGTTGTGGCGCACGAACACAGGAAGCTGCACGATGCGCATGACGTGGTACCATTAAATCAACTATGAAGGAATTCGAATACTGAGACTTATCCTATTTCACTGAGCAAGGAGACAATTAGTTTCCGTTCCTTGTTACTTGATCTTTCTTACTCCCATTCGAAACTCAGACGGGACTAGGTTACGCATATAAAACTTATTTCTTACTTTAGTACCTTACGCCTAGTATGAGCGGGCGGACGTATGACTGCATATCCCTGTTACTCATAAGTATATGGTAGATTCATGGGAACACATTAGATCGGGACTTGTTACACACACTCTTGGGGAGTTACGTAAAGCCTGCGATGTAATGCAACATCACAAGGGAGGATGAATCCTACTAATGGCTGATAGCCACGATTGGAGGAACGAGTGGTACAGCTTACCACAAAACTGGTTCACATAGGATTAGAGAAGGAGATTGTACGTGATGAGAACCATATAACACTGACATCGCAAAAGAGGAAGGATAAGAGATGGAAGGGGAACCTGAGCAGGACGAGCACACGGAAAGTGAGGATGAAGGCTCTACTATCTAGACAGAGCATGGAGACGATTGGCTCTTACCTTTTCTTACCTATCTTTTCTTTCATTTCCCTTGTTAACTTAGATAAGACTGAGTTTTTATGATCAACGATAGGGTGGTTGAGGCCCTCGCATCTTTCCCATCTAGTAAAGATCTATATTGCTAAATCGTTCTTTTCCTCTGACTTCCACATTTGAACTTTCTTATTTCTCGAACGCACATGCCACAACAACAACCTGCCATCATATCTTCAAGCCTTTTATTGATCGTAATCCTCGATGACTCCAACGGAACTGAAGGAGACCGTCTGATTGCTTCGATAGTATAAGTCTCTGCCATGTGCATTTGCCCCAGGCAGGATGGGGTAATGTATGCTACATGCACACTCGATGAGTTACAGATACTTGGGTGGAGAATGTAACCCCCATGACGAAATTTAGAAACTTGTTATCTAAAGACGGATGGGTCTGAAATCGACGCCTACACTACCAAGCTACAGGAGTTAGCTACTACATGCTCACACATATTTAACCTACATTACAAACGGATCGAGCTTCATACCAAAGGGGTTATCCCACAGGTTCGTAGCATGGCTACTACGGCTCACCTACCCAGAATATAACAAAACTTTCACCTGGCTCACAAACTCACCGACGAGGCTGTTGAGCATGGTACTTTTCCGAAGCAGGGTGCTTCATCTTCTACTTTTGGCGATAACAAGAGAACGTGAGATAGTATGCGGTATAAGTCCTTCAACAATAACCACAACAGTAACAACAACAATGGGGCTCGTGGAGGAGCATTTGTGATGGGCTCTGGGGAGGCCAGGACTGATAACAACGGCGTGACGGATACGTGTTCCTTAAACGCCACTCTCGCTTCTGTTTTATATGATGCTGGTGCAGACTATAGTTTTGTGTCATCAAAACTTAGCAAACAACTAGGGATAGTTCCTACACTTCTTGATACACCGTACTCTATAGAGTTAGCTGATGGGAAGCCTGTTAAGGTAACCCACATCCATCGTGACTGTAAGCTCGAACTACATGGACAGTTGTTTGCCATCGACCTCTTACCTATCACCCTAGGAAGCTTTGATCTCGTGGTTGGCATGGACTGGTTGTCCAAGCAACACGCTGAAATTCTCTGTCAAGAGAAGATTGTTCGTATCCCTCTCACTAGTAGAGAATTCTTATCTGTCCAGGGTGATCCTGGTGGTGCCATGATGGGCATCATCTCTTTCCTGAAAGCATAGAAGTGTATTCGGAAGGGCTACCCAGCCATATTGGCTAACATTTCTGATACTCGAGCTGAAGTTGAAACAAAAATTGAGGACATCCCTGTAGTTCAGGATTTTCCAGATGTTTTCCCAGAGGAATTACCCGGACTTCCACTTGTTCGACAAGTGGAATTTCAAATTGACCGTGCACCAGGAGCCGCCCCAGTTGCGCGTCCACCATACCGCCTTGCACCAGGCGAACTTCAAGAACTATCCACCCAACTCCAAGAGCTATTGGACAGGGGTTTCATTAGACCTCGTTCTTCACCATGGGGAGCCCCAGTCTTATTTGTGAAAAAGAAGGATGGGAGTTTCCGTATGTGCATCGATTACAGGGAATTGAATAAGGTGACAATTAAAAACCGCTACCCTTTACCTCGTATTGATGATCTATTCGACCAGCTTCAGGGGTCGAGTTTCTATTCCAGGATTGACTTAAGGTCGGGGTATCACCAACTGAGAGTCCGAGAGGAGGATGTGCCAAAGACAGCCTTTCGAACTCGTTATGGGCACTATGAATTTTTGGTAATGCCCTTCGGGCTGACTAATGCACCAGCTGTGTTCATGGACCTCATGAACCGTGTGTGCAAACCCTATCTAGACAAATTTGTCATAGTGTTCATAGACGACATTCTGATCTATTCCAAGAGTAGGGAAGAGCACGAGCAACACCTACGACTGATCTTGGAACTTCTGAAAAGTGAGCAGTTATATGCAAAATTCTCCAAGTGCGACTTCTGGATTCGTGAGGTCCAATTCTTGGGTCATGTGGTGAACGAGGCAGGAATACAGGTCGATCCCGCTAAGATTGATGCGATTAAAAGATGGGAGGCCCCTAAGACTCCCACGGAGGTCCGACAATTCCTTGGCCTTGCAGGTTATTATCGCAGATTCATTCAGGGATTCTCAAAAATCGCTCAACCCCTCACTGCTTTGACACAGAAGGGGATTACCTACAAGTGGGGAGATGCCCAAGAAGCTGCTTTTCAATTACTAAAGACTAAACTTTGCAGTGCTCCAATATTATCACTACCTGAGGGTACGGAGGACTTTGTGGTGTACTGTGATGCATCTATCCAAGGGCTAGGGTGTGTTTTGATGCAACGCGAGAAGGTGATCGCTTATGCTTCACGACAACTAAAAGTTCACGAGAAGAATTATCCCACTAACGACTTGGAACTAGGAGCGGTTGTCTTCGCTCTCAAAATTTGGAGGCACTACCTCTACGGAACGAAGTGCACAATCTTCACAGATCATAAGAGTCTTCAGCACATATTTGATCAGAAGGTCCTAAACATACGGCAACGACGATGGGTCGAACTCTTGAATGATTATGACTGTGCTATCAAGTACCATCCAGGGAAAGCTAACGTAGTAGCTGATGCCCTGAGCCGTAAAGAAACGAAACCCAAACGTGTGCGAGCCTTACAACTTACCATACACTCTAACCTGCCTGATAAAATACGTGAAGCTCAAGGCGAGGCCTTGAAAAAGGAAAACATCGGGTTAGAAACATTGCATGGTGCTGGCAAGCACCTAGAACTGAAGTCGGATGGGCTTCAGTACTTTATGGATCGAGTCTGGATTCCACGTTCAGGGGATCTTAGACAACTAGTGCTCGATGAGGCTCACACATCTCGTTATTCGGTACATCCCGGTTCGGACAAAATGTACCAGGACCTCAAAACTCTCTACTGGTGGCCAAACATGAAAGCAGAGATAGCCACTTATGTTAGTAAGTGCTTGACCTGTGCCAAGGTTAAGATTGAGTATCAAAAACCTTCGGGCTTACTTCAGCAACCAGAAATCCCTATGTGGAAATGGGACGGAATCTCTATGGATTTTATTACAAAACTCCCTAAAACGCCAAGTGGGCATGACAAGATTTGGGTCATAGTCGATCGGTTGACCAAATCGGCACACTTCCTTGCCATCAAGGACACTGATAAACTGGAGAAGCTGGCCAATCCTTATATCAAAGAGGTTGTTTCTAGGCACGGGGTGCCTACTTCCATCATATCTGATCGCGACACGCGATTTACATCCCATTTCTGGAAAACCCTCCACGATGCTTTGGGGACTCGTTTAGACATGAGCACAGCCTACCACCCTCAGACGGATGGACAGAGCGAACGTACCATCCAAACATTAGAAGACCTGCTACGAGCGTGCGTGGTGGACTTTGGAAACAATTGGGACAAGCACTTGCCACTGATTGAATTTTCTTATAACAATAGTTACCACACTTCGATTCAGTGTGCACCCTTTGAGGCACTTTATGGGCGCAAGTGTAGGTCTCCCATCTGTTGGACGGAAGTTGGGGATAGCCAACTGACAGGTCCCGAACTAGTGCATGAAACTTCTGAAAAGATAGTGCAAATCAGAAACAGAATGGCTGCTGCTCGTGATCGACAGAAAAGCTACGCTGATAAGCGTAGGAAACCATTGGAATTCCAGGTAGGGGACAGGGTGTTACTGAAGGTGTCACCATGGAAAGGTGTGATACGCTTCGGCAAACGGGGAAAACTGAACCCACGATACGTTAGGCCATTTGAGATTGTCAAAAGGGTTGGTCCAGTAGCTTATGAATTAAATCTGCCCGAGGAACTCAATGGAGTACACAATGTATTTCATGTATCGAATCTGAAGAAGTGTCTGTCAGATTAGACATTAGCAGTGCCACTGGAGGAGATCCAGGTGGACGAACAACTTCGGTTCGTGGAAGAACCCGTGGAAATTCTTGAGCAGGGCGCCAAGAAACTCAGAAAAAGCACCATACCTATTGTGAAGGTGCGGTGGACTTCCCGTCTTGGACCGGAATACACGTGGGAACGCAGGGATCAGATGCGACTCAAATACCCACATCTCTTTACCGAACCTGAAATCGTACATAGATCGAACGCGGAACATAAAGCAGCTCTTTCAAAGTGAATTTCAGGGCGAAATTCCTTTCAACTTGGGGATGATGTGACATCCGGGAACCAAGCGCACCTTTTTATAGCTGGCTTTATTGTTTACTTGCTGAATTTCGGGACGAAATTCTTTTCAACTTGGGGATGATGTGACACCCCGCATTTTCAGGTTAATACTTTCACTGAACTCTAGTTAACTTACATGATACATCTTAGTTAACTTACGTTGTGCATGGGTAGATACTTAACTAGGGGTAGTTAAGTAGGCCTAACACATGTTAGAGGTTATTAACATATGTGTTAAATAGGATAAGTATTGTTTAACACACACATGAGTCCTGTATCCCGAACGTTGGTGAATAATAAACTTATGTGAAAACCATACGTGATTATGTGAACCTAAACCGAACACGTTAATAAAAATCATTAAAAGTGGAGCATGAGGTTGATTAGGGTCTTAACGCATGGGGTTACACTTGTTACGGTCCGAAATAACGAAAACGTCGATGGATAACACGTCGGGAGGCGAAACGAAGCAAAAGCGCGCGCCTCGGACCTGTGAGCGGCCGCTCACAGGCTCCGAGCGGCCGCTCGAACATCCCTGACGGGTCTAAGCCGCCTCAAACTCATATTTAAGCATCCTAAACCCCCATGCAACCCCCATACTCAACCCTAATCTCCCCCTTACTGCCCCACACGAATATTTCACTCCAAAAACTCCTACTAAGGCTCAAGATCATCAATTGGGAGGCTCCAAGGCGCGCGATTGAATGATTTGAAGAGCTAAGGGTATAACTTATGATTTCTTACGCTTTTACCTTATGTTTTTACTATAAAAATCATATAACAAGTTTGTCCAGGTCTGAAAGTATTTTATAAAAGTTAAAACATGATGATTACGAAGATTAAAAGGGTCAACCACATTGTTACATAATAAATGTTATATGTTTTGCATGATTATGCATGTTCTTGATGTTTTAGACTTCTAGGGTTTGTGAATAATGATGGTTGTGATGTATAATTAGGGTTTTGATCAGATGTGGTTCTTACTAAAGTTGTATGATGATTATTAGGTGTTATTGATTGATAATATGCAACTAGGGTTTGATATAATTGATAATATTGCATGATTAGAATCTGAACAGATTCTGAATGTCGACTTGTAGGGTCTGTTTCGTGGCTTGAAAATAATTGGTTTGATCGATTCTTTGCATGATTGTAATGTACAAGGTCTTAGCTTTTCATAATGGGCAAAATTATCGAATTTTGACATCGTTTGAGTCGTTTTTGGAATTTTAATTGATTAGGGGTCATATCAGATTTTCGGATTTGTAAATTGGGCTAACTTTAAATGGTCATAACTTGAGATTTACACGGAGTTAGGTTATGAAATTTTTACAGTAGGTCAATACTGGAAATATAGAGCTTTTCCAAGTGGATTCATCTCGTTTGGATGAATACACAATTTTTAAGAATTTTCCTACTAAACTGACCTGTTGAGGAAATTTTCTGAACACTGCTGTGTTGTACGAACTTTTAATATTTTTGTGATTGGAATTAAGACAAAACAAAAATCTTTATTGTCGAGTGAATCCCATATAAAATTTAGTAAAAATTTGGGACTCTAATTCATTCGTTAAGTATTTTAAATAAATTGTTTTTCACAGCGCACAATCTGTCCTAAAAACACAGATTGTGTACGGGGTCTTTAAGTGGCTATTTGGAGTTCTATGTGGTGTGTAATTGACATGTACTTGTGTGGAAACTTGTATGAGATGTGTTTGATGTTTTAAACTTATAATAGTCACCACGATCACCAACGGGATACGTAGGACATACTTGTGCATGTAGAGTCACTAGGTGTCACTACACGATTTTGAAACTTTTAAGAATCGAATAAACGTGCTATGTGGTATATTGGTTATGCAAGTGTACTCACATAGTGACACATATAATAGGGAGTCGGTAGCGAGTCTCTATTACATTGAAGTTTGGATATTCTTGCTTGCAACCTAAGGTGAGTTTCACTACTCTTTTCTCAAAAGCATGCGTCTCGGGTTGAGACAACTTACGTAACGTTTCTAGTCCGGGTTGGGACTACTTTTACACATCCCGGGTTTGGGGTGCATGATTTACGAGGTAAATCTACTTTTACAAATTCATATATATGTCCTTGATGAACTAAACCAAACACATCTTTTAAGTCCTTCAAAATACCGAATCAATTGCCGGTTGGGCAAGCGGGTTAATTAGTTGATAGCGCTATTAGGTCTAACAAACCTCACCTCGTGCTGGGAGCACGGATGTGAACTATTAGCTTCAAACATAATCATTGTTGATGGACAATGATGCAAGGCATCCTTATCCCGGTTATGGGAACTTGTTCATTAGTAGTTCGGTATTCGCCGGTTTTAGTTATCATGAGTGGGCTAGCTACCCCTGGCATATGAATTAGCTATTTACTTGTGGCCAAGGAGGCCGACGTTCTTACGTACTGTTATGTGGTCTGGGAGACCGACGTTTTCATTTGGTTACATGGTTTGGGAAACCTACGCTTTTACTTACTCACCTACTTTACTCAGTGAACTCACCAACATTGTTTGTTGACACACCATTTACATGCTTTTGCAGGTAGTTAGCTTCCGGTGTCACGATTAGGAAGCACTGCACGTTTCATTGCATTGGGTCATGGCATACACATAAATTACATATTATGTTATTACATTTTCTTTTATATGGTTTTAAGTTGGGCGCGTTGTTTTGCGCATGGTTTTTAAAAGGTTTAAATTTGGTTTACGCTTCCGCAGTTTAACTAAACTTGGTTTTTGAAAACGAACTAAATGGTTTTGGCATTTAGAGTTCGTTCATATGACTTATGGCTATGGGATCCTGGTATGTCACGCGCCTCGCGGTATAAACCCCGCGGTGAAAATTTGAGGGTGTGACAAGTCAGTCCTATTTTACACCACTTGGACCCATTCCCCCACTTCCATTTCAAACATCTGTTGGTACTACAGAAATGCAAACAGATGTTACACCAACAGAGTCACCAAACCTCTGTCCCTCACCTCAAAATGCCATCATACCATACTATGTAGAATTAATCTACCTAAGAGCTCATCCACCAGACCAAATCATTGGCAACATCAGAGAGGGAGTGCTCACAAGGAGCCAATCCTCAAATATCTGTCTTTTTTGTAGGCTTTCTATCTCTCACACAACCTGTCAAGTACCAAGAGGCATTGAAAGACAATAGTTGGGTAGAAGCCATGCAGGAAGGGCTCCTTCAGTTCAAAAGACAACAAGTATGGGAACTTGTACCACTGCCAACGGATATCTGTCCAATTGGCACAGAGTGGGTCTTCAAAAACAAAACTGATGAAAGGGGCATAGTTGTCAAGAACAAATCCATGCTTGTGGTTCAAGGCTTCAGACAAGAAGAGGGGATAGACTATGATGAAACCTTTGCTCCTGTATCTAGGCTAGAAGCTATCAGACTCTTCCTAGCCTTTGCTGTCAACCACAACATCAAGGTGTATCAGATGGACATCAAATGTGCATTTCTTTATGGCAAAATTCAGGAGGAGGTCTATGTATGTCAACCACCTGGTTTTGTAGACACATTCCATCCTGATTATGTCTACAAGCTCAACAAAGCTCTGTATAGACTTAAACAAGCACCAAGGGCCTGGTATGAAACTCTTTCAACCTTTCTCTTATCCATTGGTTTCTCAAGGGGTAAAATTGATAAAACTTTATTTCTAAAATGGAGAGGGAAAGATTTAATGATTGTTCAAATATATGTATATGACATCATTTTTGGATCCACATGTAACCAAATGTGTGAAGAGTTTAGGGAACTCATGACAGTAGAGTTTGTGATGAGTGCTATGGGTGAACTTCAGTGCTTCCTTGGTCTCCAAGTGAAGCAGCTGCAAAATGGTACATTCATTCATCAAAACAAGTATGTTAAAAACTTACTAACCAGATTTGAGATGAATGATTGTAAGCCATGTAGTACACATGTGAGCACAGCCAAGCTACTCACTATTGATGACAAGGATAAACTGGTTGATCAGACACATTATAGATGCATGATTGGGTATTGATTGTACTTAACTGCATCCAGGCGGGACATTATGTTTGCCACTTGTGTCTGTGCAAGATCCTAAGCTTCACCAAGAAAGTGAAATCTTATTGCTGTGAAAAGGATATTCAGATACCTAAAAGGTGCTCCCACACTAGGTATATGGTTTCCTGCTAATGGAAACATTGAGCTTTCAGGTTATTCAAATAGTGATTTTGCTGGCTGCCACACAACAAGGAAGTTGTAACACCCCAACCGATAGCGGAAACATCGGGATGTCACGTAATGATGATTGTTCAGTAGCTCATGGTGAATAATAGATTCCATAAAATGATTTATATGAATTACATACAATAGTGCTAGAATTTGTACATCAAATTGAATGAAACTATACACATATCTTCAAACATCAATACAAATCTTCAAGCAAATAGAATCTGAAACATGTTAAGTTGAAAATGTTTTGGGTCAACAAAAGTTGGTGAGAATTACATAGGTTTTTGATAATTGAATAAAAATGATGTGCAATTCATGTGTCATGTTAATCTAGTCCATATGTGAGAACATACTAGAAATAAATCGAGTGCATAACCAACCCTGATGACTGTTATAAAATGATACATACCATACGCTCATGGTCCAATTGAATATGTTATACGATAACAAACACCCACGCTACCTTTGTAGGAGGCACGTATCCGGGTGGGATTGTCAGTCCAATAGATCTATCAATGTATACCGTCGGCTTGATCAATGTTAATGATTATGCTAGAATGTTGCTTACTCTAATCATGCTCAAGACATAATGCAACATAGAAAACACATAGACACATTGATGATTGAATTGCAATGATGATGTTATAAACATGTTTCACCCCAAAATTGGTGATAAATAGAAAAGGGGCTATGTAAAACTCACCTTGGTAAAATGTTATATCTGTTGAGAAATGTGTTGACCAAATGTAACAAGTATCACCCTAAAATGAGGTAATAAATATGTCTAAGTCTATCAAGTCTACAAATGTATAAGTTCTAGGGCTTCGAATTGGGGATAAATGCTCGTTTGATTAATATTAAAAATATTCGCCAATTGAGAGAAATTTAGTAAATATATAACTAAAAATCTTTTTATAAATGTTAAATCTAGGATGGTCACAAAAATGTGTTTAAAGTATAAAAATAATTTTTATGAAATTATTTTCTTTAAAATAGATTATTAAATCTATTTATTACAAATTGTCAAAATCTTAACTTTAATATTTAAAAATATTAAAATCAAAGAATTAGAAGTTTAAAATTTATATTTCTGTTCCAAATAATCAGAAATAATTTCTATAATATTTTGGTGCAAAAATTATGAAAATTGAATTTATTATGATTTAATTATGATTAAATATAACAAAATTTGATTAAAAATATAAAATAAATGATTTTACTGAATTAAAAATTATTTCAGTAAAGTTTAATGTTATAAAAACTTAGGATATTTTTTGTCGAAATTAATAAGATCGTTTTGATATTTTTATAGATTTTTATAAATAAAATAGAATAAACTTGATTTAATTATTATAAATATTAAATAAATAAATTTCAGAAAACTAAAAATTGTAAGTTAAACTTTTTCACTAGTTTAACATAATGTAATTTTTGTAGAATTTATAAAAGGGTTTTGGTATTTTAAAATGAATTATAAATATATAAATGGATATATATATATAAGTTAAGCTTTTTTAAAAAAAATGGTGTTTGTGGGACTCGAACCTGGCCATCTGGCCGGTTCATGTCTTTGTGAAAGGAGGCCAACCAACTGATCTGTTGATCAGTTGGTGTTGAATGTTGTTTTGAAATAATTAAATACACATAGTAGCAGATCCATTATCCCCAATTTCATACACATGAACCCTAGTTCTAGCAATAATCTGTTACACACATCAATAGCCCAATTGATCTTAGGGCTTTTGATGTGTGCACGCCGGTGATCAAAACCCACATAAAAGATTAGACTTACAGTTTTATATCGTGTACGATTGCTAGGTCAAACTTAAAAGTCAACAGCGAATCAAGAACAAGATCAGAGTGTTTATTGTGAAGAATTGGAGGTAGAGAAAGGATTATTGGCGAGTTGTGAAGGTTCGTGAACGTCCAATTTATAGTGAACGAGTCTGAATTGTTAATTTGGTAAATCGTTGACCTCGTTTAATGTTTGACGCGTTTATAACAAAAAGGTAAGAATTGAAGGTTAATTGATGCGTAATCAACTCGTTCTAGGCCGGACATCACGAATCGTTGCCATATATGAAACAATTACGAATTCATTGTGATAATTAAGCTGGTCAAAAACAAAAAGAAAAAAAAAAGTTATAATTATCTGCTGCTGCTGCCCGTAACAGCCAAGGAAGAAGAAAGGGACGCGTTTAGGAGGTGTTAAATATAATTAGGTTCTGGTATAATCCAAATACGATGTGTAGCTCAGTTGGTGGAGGCGCGTGTGTGTCTGTGGATTGATCCCGGTTCGAGACCCGGGGGAAGCATTCCACCCCTTTTTTCTCTTTTTTGGTTAACAGATCAGTGAGGGGTTAGTGGGCCGACCGGGTTCATGGGCTGAGGGCACTGGGCTCATGGATTAGGGTTAGTGTTGGGCTAGGGGTGTTGGGTTGGGTTAAAGGTTAGTTGTTATTCTAGTTATGATTTAGGAAATAAAATGATAGGTTTATAAATTTACTTTTTTTTTTTTTAATAATCCAGATTTATTATTATTATTATTGTTATTATTATTATTATTATATACATACATATAGGTTGCGAGTTAGGAAAAATAAATATAGACTTGGGCACATTAAGGATAAAATAAGGGCTTTTTCATATAGAAATTTGGTAAAAATTTTGCGATGTTACAGTGTCCCCTACTTTTAGGAACTTCGTCCCGAAGTTAAGAGGAAACTAGGTTTACAATTGGTCAACAACTGAAAACCTTGATAAAATTTCACACTACCATAACGTACCTGTAAATTCGTGATTACGTTCCGGACCGTAATTACCAATTTACCTTACATTAGGGTTTTGCGTCCTTTTATGACTCTACCGATTGTTGAGCAGGTTCGATAGTCTTCACCAGTCGTTGAGCAGGTGGTAGGGCCTCTCCCGACTGTTGGAAGACATGATAACCTCTACCAATTGTTGAGCAGATTGTTTGGTAGTCAACTATTTGTTGTACAAGTAAGCAAGTATAGATATAGCAATCAATTCACTTAAAAACAAACATGCACACAGATGTTATGATAATACTTGAATTTTATTACTTGAAAATAGAAATGTCAATACATGGAATTAAAGAGAAAAAAATAAACATCATTCAGATGGCAGAGTTTGCTTGTTAAGTAGCTGGAGGGTCTTGTTCTCGGTTTAGTTTAGGGCATTGGTTACGGTAGTGTTTTGGGTTTCCACATTCATAGCATTGACCATAGTTTGAAATTACCAGGACGATTAGGATTAGTAACCTGAGCAGGGTTGTAGATAATCGCAGCCAGTCGGGCATCAACACCTTTGTTGTTTTTGTTGTTGTTGTGGTTGGTGTTGTGGTTGTTGTTACTTTCCTCTTGGTTTTCACCACTGTTATTGCGAGTGCTACGACGTGGAGACATGATCCGTAAGGGACACAATGAAGGTTCAATGTGGCATGAAATGAATGAGGTGATATAAGGAATGTAATCATTTATTCATTAATTAAAACGAATAAACGAAAACGTTGACTTATCAAAGACTCCAGATTCTAATAACATATGAAGACATGCTTTAGCCTATAAGTGAACACTCATCCCGAGAATTCCCAGGTAGGCATCCGGGTCCCTCGTCTGATTGGGATATATGCGCAATGCCAGCCTAGACAGAAGACTCAGAATACAGGCGTTCACCCTTCCAGATTGCACGTGTTCGTTATTAAAATCTAGAACTTTGACGAGATCTCAAGGTAGTTCAGGTTAAACCTGAGGATTTTGTCCTATTATTCTAAGAGTAGATCCACTGATGGAGAGCAACCTTCTTGTAGGAATGAAAGTAGGGATATGAAGTAGGAGGGAGGTAGAGTATAGCAAGTAAAGAAGCAAGTACTGGTTGAATCCTATGGTTATAGACTAGATTATTTTTCTAATAACCTAATTCCCTATAACCATGGCTCTGATACCAATCTGTAACACCCCAACCGATGGCGGAAACATCGGGATGTCACGTAATGATGATTGTTCAGTAGCTCATGGTGAATAATAGATTCCATTAAATGATTTATATGAATTACATACAATAGTGCTAGAATTTGTACATCAAATTGAATGAAACTATACACATATCTTCAAGCATCAATACAAATCTTCAAGCAAATAGAATCTGAAACATGTTAAGTTGAAAATGTTTTGGGTCAACAAAAGTTGGTGAGAATTACATAGGTTTTTGATAATTGAATAAAAATGATGTGCAATTCATGTGTCATGTTAATCTAGTCCATATGTGAGAACATACTAGAAATAAATCGAGTGCATAACCAACCCTGATGACTGTTATAAAATGATACATACCATACGCTCATGGTCCAATTGAATATGTTATACGATAACAAACACCCACACTACCTTTGTAGGAGGCACGTATCCGGGTGGGATTGTCAGTCCAATAGATCTATCAATGTATACCGTCGGCTTGATCAATGTTAATGATTATGCTAGAATGGTGCTTACTCTAATCATGCTCAAGACATAATGCAACATAGAAAACACATAGACACATTGATGATTGAATTGCAATGATGATGTTATAAACATGTTTCACCCCAAAATTGGTGATAAATAGAAAAGGGGCTATGTAAAACTCACCTTGGTAAAATGTTATATCTGTTGAGAAATGTGTTGACCAAATGTATCAGGTATCACCCTAAAATGAGGTAATAAATATGTCTAAGTCTATCAAGTCTACAAATGTATAAGTTCTAGGGCTTCGAATTGGGGATAAATGCTCGTTTGATTAATATTAAAAATATTCGCCAATTGAGAGAAATTTCGTAAATAAATAACTAAAAATCTTTTTATAAATGTTAAATCTAGGATGGTCACAAGAATGTGTTTAAAGTATAAAAATAATTTTTATGAAATTATTTTCTTTAAAATAGATTATTAAATCTATTTATTACAAATTGTCAAAATCTTAACTTTAATATTTAAAAATATTAAAATCAAAGAATTAGAAGTTTAAAATTTATATTTCTGTTCCAAATAATCAGAAATAATTTCTCTAAAATTTTGGTGCAAAAATAATGAAAATTGAATTTATTATGATTTAATTATGATTAAATCTAACAAAATTTGATTAAAAATATAAAATAAATGATTTTACTGAATTAAAAATTATTTCAGTAAAGTTTAATGTTATAAAAACATAGGATAATTTTTGTGGAAATTAATAAGATCGTTTTGATATTTTTATAGATTTTTATAAATAAAATAGAATAAACTTGATTTAATTATTATAAATATTAAATAAATAAATTTCAGAAAACTAAAAATTGTAAGTTAAACTTTTTCACTAGTTTAACATAATGTAATTTTTGTAGAATTTATAAAAGGGTTTTGGTATTTTAAAATGAATTATAAATATATAAATGGATATATATATATAAGTTAAGCTTTTTTAAAAAAAATGGTGTTTGTGGGACTCGAACCTGGCCATCTGGCCGGTTCATGTCTTTGTGAAAGGAGGCCAACCAACTGATCTGTTGATCAGTTGGTGTTGAATGTTGTTTTGAAATAATTAAATACATATAGTAGCAGATCCATTATCCCCAATTTCATACGCATGAACCCTAGTTCTAGCAATAATCTGTTACACACATCAATAGCCCAATTGATCTTAGGGCTTTTGATGTGTGCACGCCGGTGATCAAAACCCACATAAAAGATTAGACTTACAGTTTTATATCGTGTACGATTGCTAGGTCAAACTTAAAAGTCAACAGCGAATCAAGAACAAGATCAGAGTGTTTATTGTGAAGAATTGGAGGTAGAGAAAGGATTATTGGCGAGTTGTGAAGGTTCGTGAACGTCCAATTTATAGTGAACGAGTCTGAATTGTTAATTTGGTAAATCGTTGATTTCGTTTAATGTTTGACGCGTTTATAACAAAAAGGTAAGAATTGAAGGTTAATTGATGCGTAATCAACTCGTTCTAGGCCGGACATCACGAATCGTTGCCATATATGAAACAATTACGAATTAATTGTGATAATTAAGCTGGTCAAAAACAAAAAGAAAAAAAAAAGTTATAATTATCTGCTGCTGCTGCCCGTAACAGCCAAGGAAGAAGAAAGGGACGCGTTTAGGAGGTGTTAAATATAATTAGGTTCTGGTATAATCCAAATACGATGTGTAGCTCAGTTGGTGGAGGCGCGTGTGTGTCTGTGGATTGATCCCGGTTCGAGACCCGGGGGAAGCATTCCACCCCTTTTTTCTCTTTTTTGGTAAACAGATCAGTGAGGGGTTAGTGGGCCGACCGGGTTCATGGGCTGAGGGCACTGGGCTCATGGATTAGGGTTAGTGTTGGGCTAGGGGTGTTGGGTTGGGTTAAAGGTTAGTTGTTATTCTAGTTATGATTTAGGAAATAAAATGATAGGTTTATAAATTTACTTTTTTTTTTAATAATCCAGATTTATTATTATTATTATTGTTATTATTATTATTATTATATACATACATATATATATACATATAGGTTGCGAGTTAGGAAAAATAAATATAGACTTGGGCACATTAAGGATAAAATAAGGGCTTTTTCATATAGAAATTTGGTGAAAATTTTGCGATGTTACAGAAGTCCACATCATGTGGGTGTCAATTTCTAGGAAATGCCTTAGTCTCTTGGCAAAGCAAAAAGCAAGCAACTGTTTCCACCTCAACAGCAGAGGTTGAATACATTGCTACTGCAAGCTGTATAGCCCAACTCATGTGGCATCAAAATCAACTACTGGATTTTGGTATAACTGCCCTAAGGACTCCACTCATGTTGGATAGTCAATCTGCTGAAAATATCATAAAAAATCCAGTCTCTCATTCCCCCACAAAGCACATCAACATCAGACATCACTTTGTCAGAGATAGCTATGAAAAAGGTTTGATTTCTTAGCACCATGTTCCAACCGAGGATCAGCTGGCAGATGTGTTAACAAAAGCTTTAGACACGTCTAACATTGAAAATCTGATCTCTCGGATTGGTATGCTAAACATGGATTAAACAACAAAAATGTTTTCTTAAATAAAAATATTAAAATGTTTTCAGAAAATCAAAATCCATCCTTAAAAATAGCCTTTTGGTTGAAAAATCTGTTAAAGATAAAACAACCACTATTTCATCTATTCTATCATCTGTTGGTTGAAAATTTTGTTTCAAACATCTTATCAGATAAAACAACCACTGCTTGGTTGAAAATTTTGTTTTCAAACGACTGATCAGATAAAACAACTGTTTTCCACTATATATATATATATATATCTATAATAAAAAACAGCTGTTTTCGTCAACACTTTGGCAACTCAACAGCTGTTTGCCATGTATGATCCATCAGATGTTTGCCGCGTCTGCTCTCAAAAGCAGAGCATTAGCCACATCAGCGGTTTCATCAGAGGCTATAAAAACCATGTTTTCCCCAACAGTTGTTACACTGTCTCATTGTATTCAAAATACTGAAACCGCCTTCTTCAACCTCAAACCCTCATACAAATTCCTTCCATCCTCCTACTCGAAATCCATTACAATGGATCTTCAAGCAAAAGACGGCCACAATTACCTTCCTTATCTGGTTAAAACAGATGAAAACCTTCCATTCCACTCCACCATCGACGTCTTTCTTAAATCCAAATACTTGTCAATCATAACCGCTGATGCACCCATCTACATTGACACTCTTCAAGAGTTTTGGTTAAATGCTGAGTATCTTCTACAAGACAAAAAGCCTACAACCATCATTTCAAAAATTGGAGATACAAATGTCACCATAACCCCCCAACTCATAACCACAACCTTCTCTCTGAACGACTTGGCAGGTATGGATTCTTTTCTTAAGACTGAACTTCACACTGAGTTTCTAGAAAGGGGTTATGATTCCCAAATGACTGGAGCAACAATTTATAAAAAGTTTTTCCCTCCAGTCATGAAATTTTTCCTTCATACACTCCTTATCTGTCTCTTTTCTAAAACCTCTTATTTTAATGAAATCCCAGTAAAAGTTCAGTACTTGGGATATGCAATGTTTTAAGAATCTGACTACAATCCCCAGGCTCTGTTTTTGGATTTAGTAGCAAATGTGAAGGGAGTCAGGTCTGGGTCAAACAATGCTTTTCTCTTGTACCCAAGACTTTTTAGTGTTATCCTACAAAAGGTTTTACCTGAAAAGGATTTCAAAAAGGGAGAATTTGTTCAAATGAAGAGTTTCACACAAGAAACTTTTACAAGAATGCTGGGTCCAAACACCCAATAAAGGGTATCAAAAGTTAAAGTTTCTAAAACACAAGCAAAGAGTGCTAAGACAAAACTGTTGTCAAAACCTCTGTTGCTAAGCCCACTGCTCCTGGTGATGATGGCGCTACATCCAGTGCTGTGAAACCCACACCAACCACTTCTAAGAGAAAACGTCCATCAACAAAACCCCCAAGAAAACCAAAAAGGAAGCTCTGGAAGATGAGATACCAGAGGTAAAGCCTGTTGTAGCACAAAAGCAACAACAAACCACTATTGGTACTTCCTCACAACAGTTGGAGATATCTCAACCCAGCCAAACTCCTCATGAATCCTCACAAAAGGATTATATTGTAAGCCAAGGGGAGACACATCATGAGGCATATGAGTCACTTGACCATATGTTCAAAAGCCCTTCTCTTGAGGCTGATTCTCTTTTCACTCCTCCACCTTCACCATCACATGTCCTCCCAACCATGCAACCCTTGTTCGAAGCTATTGATAAAACTCAGGACAATCCCAGTTCCTCTCCATCACCTATCACTGAGAGTATACACCAACAAGTGACTGGGCCTGAGAAAAATCAACTGGCTAGCCCACGAACAGAGGAGGTTACATCCCTTGAGTTACATGTAACTCAAGGTGAGTTTTCTAGTGAAGCAGCCAATACTGATGTAGAGACCATTGCCTCACAACAGGACAGTGGTTACATACCTAAGACTTCCTTGAAGGCAACAACTGATGAGGCCACTACAGTGACCCCAAAATCAGTTGGAAGTCCCCAGAACCAAGAAAAAGGGGCATCTGGTTCTTATTCTATGGACTCACCTCCTAGAACTGAACCAGTTACAACTACCACCACTGGTAGGAATCCAGATGATCCTATTAACTTAGGTGATGGATTAAAATACCAAGAATTGACGGATAGAGTCCAATCCATTTAAACCTCTAATCCTGAAATCAAGACTTATCTCAAGACCATCATGGAATCATTGGTTGTTCTCATCAAAAGTCAACCATCAAAAGAAAATATTGCTAGTGAGCTATGGAAATTTGTTTCCCCCATCATCATAGCTCATCGAAGACTAGCAGACCAAACATATGAAACATATATGTCTCAGATCAGGACCATGGTAGATGCTAGGTACACAGATACCCAAGCAGACATTAAAGCCATTAAAGATCATTTGCTGAAGACAACTGGCTCTGGCCCTAATGCTGAAACTGCCGGTAAGGCAAAAGAAGTTGATAACTCTGCCAATATCAAGGCAGAGGCTCTAGTACAAAAGAAGCAAGAGCAACAACAAGAAGTTGAGGATGTTGGCTGCTCAAAAAGGAAGAAAATGTTGGCAAAACATGTCAGGCAACCACCATCTGAAACCGCTGCTCCTCAAACTGGTGCTGCTAGAACCACTGCTACCACCACAACCACTAAACCAACCACTGAACCCACTATCACAACCACCAATACACCACCTATAATGTAACAACCGGCAAAATTAAGGTAATCCCGTACTAATTAATTAAACGCAATTAACGTAATTAAACGTAATTATGTGCTGATTATTTAACTAAGGCCTTAGAAAGATAGAAGTTCCCAAATAATGCATAGGAATGCATAAGTTTAATAGCAAAGCATGATAGGATCATGCGCAAGAAAATCTATCCGGTATGGACACTGGCGATTACCCGGTAAAAATTAAATAAGCGAAACGAACTCCGGACACCCGGAATATAAAATAAATAATATTTTCACAAAATATAATGAGTTTTGGAAACCCAAAGCCATACGTGAAAGCTTATTGTACAAATCTCCTGGTAACGAATAAAGTGCGCGTACCGCACCCGATACGCGCGTAGCACTTAATTTCACCCGACAGAAGCCGAAATAAATTATCAGTAATTTAACTGGGCAAAATTTAAGGAATATTAATGGTATTTTAATATTCGGGTGACACACGGTTAAAAACCCAAGAATACCCGGGCGGTACCCGAAAGAGATTAACTTAAACATAATATTAGATAATAATTAGCAAAGTGGACCCCACCCATACCTCATGGGGGCCGGCCATGGCCCACCCAAAATGAGTAATATCTTTTATTATCTCCTTTAAACCCTTCACCTCCTTAATATCTAATAATTAGAATTAATCATAAGATTGCATGGTCAAGCATTGGGCAATAGAAACTAGCTAATCACCTCTCTCCTCTCTCTAAACTCGGCCCAAACACCCCTTAATTCCCCAAGGATTTAACTTGTGATCTTACATAATCTACATAATCTTCTATAATCTCTCCATCCAATCCAAGTAAGATACACATAATCTTTGAAAGATTGAGAAGGATATTATATACAAGAGCAAGAAACACTTAAACGAAAACACAAAATTTCTTCTCTTCTTCTTCCCTTTGGCCGTGGGTTTACACCCCTACATTAACACTATTCTTTCAATTTTTATACTTCCAAATCATCTCTAAATCATCACTCTTCAAAACCCCCTTTGTGTGTTCAAGAACTTGGAGCTTAACCCACTTGGAAGAACACATTAAACCTCACCCAAATCCAAGATTTTTGTCTTCCCTAGCCTTGAGCTAGTAGTAAGTATTACATTGTTTTTATTCTTAAATGTTCATATTATGTGCTTGTATGAGCAAGTTGTACATTGATGGGTAAAGATATGGTTTTGAAACATGAAGATAATGTGTCTTACTAGAATAAAAATGGATGAACAATAATATGGATAAATCTTGGATTTAATATTATTAATATGATATTTGAAGAGAATGTAGAAATATGAACATACTCTTGAGTGAGATGATGATTGGAACATGATTTTTGAAAGAGACTTGGATATGATCAAAGATGATCTTAATCATCATAAGATGATATGTTAATGACAAAAATGGATTAAAATGGGTTAAATAAACATAGATGAAAAGTTTCCATATTCAAAGTCCACTCACTTGAATAAGTGAAAAATTGATGTTTTGGATAAAAGTATGGAACAAACATGTTAATGACATCTAGGATGGATTATAAGATCATTAAAAGTGAAATGAAGTAAAAACAACTAAGCACCATGAAAATGGATCTTCAAAGTCCACTAATTTGGGTGAAAAATGCTAACTTTGGATGTTAGAGTAGAAAAATTCAACATTTGAAAGTTAAGGGACTAATGTTGTAACTTTGAAAGTTAGAGGACTAAAATGAATATTTTAGAAACTATTAGTCCAAAAATGCAATAATGGAAAGTTTGGTGTCAATGGTATAAGTAATAATTTTCCAAGGTTGATTTGGTAAATACTAGTAACATACTTGGGTATTTTGTATAAAAAGTGTATTTTTATAAAAGTGGAAGTTAGGAAAATATGGACTTGTATTAACACAAGGATTTTTATAAAAATAGAGATTTTAATAAAAATGTTGAACAAAGGTTGAAACTTAAAAAACTTATACAAAAATGGATACTTTTATATAAATGGGAATATAAAAGTATCGGAAACATTTTTGGGTTACAAGTTGGACAAGTTGGGCTAAAACCTACAAAGTATATTTTTCCAAGGAAATAAACGTTCGGAATCGGAAGTAGGAATAACACTTCCATAAGAACGCACAATGGAAACAAATATGAAAAACACTAACTAACGCACTTAGTTACATGAGCTAACGTAAACGGACATATGAGAAAAATGCCATTGCGGCAAGATGAAAATAATTATATATATTTTAAGAGATAAAATATATATAACAAGGGTGAAACACGCGAAACACTTTCCTAAGTGTAGAAAGAATATTCGTGGGAAAGGAAAACACAATGTAACGAATTAAAAACGCTAAACGACACATGAACTTAACAAGTAGTATCCACGCGATGGTATATGTACATATGCTCGTTTTCGACGAAATTCTAGTATATCTATTTGAATGGGAAAATAGATATGCGAGAAGGAAAATCGAGACGAGTAGGTGAAATATACCTATGAACGTGTGAGTGACCGACAAGATCCTAGTACATTTATTTAAATGGGAAAATAAATGTACGGTGTGGTGAGTCTAGTCGGGCGTTAGAAATATGTTACCAAAACGACAAGAACTTAGCATATTTATTTGAATGGGAAAATAAATGTGTGGCAAAGTGAGTCGGGTCGGATAATAAGAAATCACATTATATCGAGCGAAACGATCCTAAGTATAATTATTTAAATGGGAAAATAATTATACGTTGGGTAGAGTCGCGTCGAGTATAATATTGTACAAGTCACAAAGAATATTAATAAGAATAATATATGACTTGTAAGGAAAGGGTAATCCATCGCCATTGAACCTAGGATACGAAACTATTAAACGGGAATTGGGATAAAGACGTGGTCGGGAAGTTGGGTGTACAACTTGCCAAGGCACATACACCATAGGTGTAGTGACTTATACGCCTAGAACATTTGTAGGTGCGGGATCACAAACTTTACTATTTTCTTCTTTGAGCCGAGCACAGTCACAGGTGAGTCTCACGGCCCCATTTCTAAACTATTTAACGTTTTTACGGGGGAAAGATATGTTGGGATTTGTATGACGGGTTGGATACTTGAGTTAAGATCGCCACTCGGGGTTGAGACCTCCCCACTATAATCATTAATTCAGGAAAGAGAAACCAAAGGAATATTTGGATAGTACTATTGGTGCCTGACAAGGCCCACCCCTAATCGATAGCGTCGATTATGCATCGACGTATGCATGGGGTGCACGTATTCTGAAAATCAAGTCGTAGGAATGCCGAGTAACGACTTGGGGCGGGGGCATTATTAATTGTCTTGGTTTGGTTATAGGCTCAAGTAAATTGTAGGACCTTGCAACTCCTATAAATGTCATAACAAGGATATTCCCACTTAATAAAGATTTATTAAATCAAAACCTGTGAACAAACCAATATTTATATATTGACGATTTTCAAACATATCTTTCAGGTAATTGATTAATGAAGGTTAACGTGGCAAGCAGGGTCGGGGGAATCTCCAAGTCGGGCGTTGGAATGTCATGAAGGGGTCTCATCTCTTTATTCCTTGGACTTCGGGATAAAGGGAGGAGCCTCCTTATTAATTACAAAAACAATTTATGAATAATTTGACATGATTATCGGCGTTGAATAAATGCCTGTTGTTTAATTATTATTGTGGTTTGCATTAATCTTGGCTTAATACTCTTGAACCGTCGTGCCACGTGTTTCCGCCATAGGCGTGGTGTGACAGAAAGTGGTATCAGAGCCAAGGTTATAGAGAATTAGCATTTTTTTAAAATCTAAACTATAACCGGATTTGGTTCAAAAGTTAAAAACTTTCAAAATAAATGCGAAACGCAATAAACTAATTTTTTTCCAACGACCAATTGGGTATATGGAGATTCCGACCAAGCTAGCCATAGGTAAGAATACGTGTTATTTTAGTGTTAGAAGGTTAGGAAGAGTACCGTAGATGTGTGCCTTGACTATCTAACGAATAATACTTAAATATTAGTACGGTTCTTTTGCCAGGATGTCAGACGCAGGGAGCGTAGCACCGAGCTACGACAGTAGCATTCAGATCATCCCAGCACCGCCAGCAGAGCCGATCGAGGTTGTGGTACTCGATCCTGAGGATGACGACATGGAGGTTGACGCCGCCATAGAGGGCGCAGACGGAGACAGCTCCGACGAGACGGACCCGAGCGAGGACCCAGAGTGGGCCCCCGCTGGAGGCGACGTGGCCGCCGTAGCCGACCTACCGATTGTAACACCCCAACCGATGGCGGAAACATCGGGATGTCACGAATTGATGATTGTTCAGTAGCTCATGGTGAATAATAAATTTCATTAAATAATTTAAATAAGTTACATACAATTGTTCTAAGAATTTGTACATCAAATTGAATAAAACTATGCAAACATCTTCAATCATCAATTCAAACCTTCAAGCAAGTAGAACCTGAAACATGTTAAGTTGAAAATATTTTGGGTCAACAAAAGTTGGTGAGAATTACATAGGTTTTGATAATCGAATAAAATTGTTGTGCAATTCATGTGTCATGGCAATCTAGTCCATATGCGAAAACATACTAGAAGTAAATCGAGTGCATAATCAACCATTGTGACTGTTGTATTGTGGTACATCCCATACGCTCATGGTTCACTCGTTTTTATTGCAATAACAAACACCCACGCTACCTTTGTAGGAGGTACGTATCCGGGTGGGATTGTCAGTCCAATAGATCTATCAATGTATACCGTTTGGCTGATGAATGTTTATGCTAGAATTGTGCTTACCCTAGTCATGTTCAAGACATAATGCAACATAGAAATACACATAGACACATTGATGATTGAATTGCATATAAAATGTTGTAACATGTTTCACCCCAAAAATGGTGATAAATAGAAAAGGGGCTATGTAAAACTCACCTTAGCAAAATGTTATGTCTCGTAAAAAAAATAGAATAATGTGTTGTGAATGTATGCGAGGCGAATCCCAAAGACTCAACAACGTAGCTAGTCCAAATTGAAGAAAACGAAAAAGAAAGAATATCAAGCTTCCAATTCGCCAATTACAAGAGCTTATAATCAAAGCTTCAATTGTAGAAGTAATAGACTATAGAAGAAAGGTATGAGGGAAAGTTTAATCGGATTAAAACAATCGACTTAGAGGTACAAAGTATAATGGGTCATAGGTGGGTTTTATACTAGTTTTGGAGTCAATTAGCCATTAAAATTGGTCAACACCATAAAGTAAGGTTTTATGATGAATTGACTATTTGACTAAGACTTTGACTGTTTGACTAAGACTTTGACTAGGACTTTGACTATTTGACTCAAGGCTTTATTTAAAAAAAAATAATAATAAAATAAAATAAAATCTTGTATGTGAAAAAAAAAATTTAGAATCATATTATTATTATTATTATTATTTATATACATTTATGTATGTATATAAGTTGTGAGTTAGGATAAATAAAGACTTAGGCACATTTGTATAATATTAATGATAAAGGTGTAATAAAATATATATATATATATATATATATATATAAGGGCTTTTTATGTGTTAAAATTTTGGGGAAAATTTTGCGATGTTACAGTCTCTCCTACTTTTAGGAACTTCGTCCCGAAGTTAAAAGAAAAACACCAGGTATACAATTGGTCGACTACCGAAAACCTTGATAAAATTTCTCACTACCTTAACGTACCTGTAAATTCATGATTACGTTCCGGACCGTAATTATCAATTTACCTTACATTAGGGTTTTGCGTCCTTTTATGACTCTACCGATTGTTGAGCAGGTTCGATAGTCTCCACCAGTCGTTGCGCAGGTTGTAGGGCCTCTCCCGACTGTTGGAAAGACATGATGACCTCTACCAATCGTTGAGTAGGTTGTTTGGTAGTCAACTAATTGTTGTACAAGTAAGCAAGTATGATTATAGATATAGCAATTAGTTCACATTCAAACAAGCATGCACTCAGATGTTATGATAATACTTGAATTTATTACTTGAATCAAAAAGTGTCAATACATAGAATTAAAAAGTAGACATCATTCAAATGGTGGGGTTTGCTGTTAAGTAGCTGGAGGGTCTTGATCTCGATTTAGTTTAGGGCATCGGTTACGGAAATGATTTGGGTTTCCACATTCATAGCATTGACCATAGTTGTATTTACCAGGACGATTAAGATTAGCAACCTGAGCAGGGTTGGTTGGTTGGTGTTAGGGTTTGGGGACTCACGACATGTGTTGACCAGATGTCCATACCTACCACAATTGGTGCACGGGCGACACACTGAAACAGTGGGGTGATGTCGTTTGCATGTGTTACACAATGGAAAGTTTCTTGTATAGGGTTTCTTGTTAGAAGCTTGTGTAGTGAGGTTTACATTAGGATCCCTAGTCTTGCGCTTCTGGTTCTCGGTAGTTACCGCGGCCACAATACTTGTTTTCACGCCTTTCCGAACTAAGGTCCCGTTCTTTATGTGATTTCCATCGCCATTTCCATTTCCATTGCCGTTCCCATTCATTGGGATGACTTGAGCCAACAAGTTAGAAACCAGAGTTGTGATTTGTTGCGCCATTTGTTGGGAAATAATCGCAGCCAGTTGGGCATCAACACCTTTGTTGTTTTTGTTGTTGTTGTGGTTGGTGTTGTGGTTGTTGTTACTTTCCTCTTGGTTTTCACCACTGTTATTGCGAGTACTGCGACGTGGAGACATGATCTGTAAGGGACACAATGAAGGTTCAATGTGGCATGAAATGAATGAGGTGATATAAGGAATGTAATCATTTATTCATTAATTAAAACGAATAAACGAAAACGTTGACGTATCAAAGATTTCAGATTCCAATAACATAGTGAAGACATGCTTTAGCCTATAAGTGAACACTCATCCCGAGAATTCCCAGGTAGGCATCCGGGTCCCTCGTCTGATTGGGATATATGCGCAATGCCAGCCTAGACAGAAGACTCGGAATACAGGCGTTCACCCTTCCAGATTGCACGTGTTCGTTATTAAAATCTAGAACTTCGACGAGATCTCAAGGTGGTTCAGGTTAAACCTGAGGATTTTGCCTTATTAGTCTAAGAGTGGATCCAGTGATGGAGAGCAACCTTCTTGTAAGGATGAAAGTAGGGATAAGAAGTAGGAGGGAGATAGAAAATAGCAAGTAAAAGAAGCAAGTACTGGTTAAACCCTATGGTTATAGACTAGATTATTTTTCTAATAACCTAATTCCCTATAACCATGGCTCTGATACCAATCTGTAACACCCCAACCGATGGCGGAAACATCGGGATGTCACGAATTGATGATTGTTCAGTAGCTCATGGTGAATAATAAATTTCATTAAATAATTTAAATAAGTTACATACAATTGTTCTAAGAATTTGTACATCAAATTGAATAAAACTATGCAAACATCTTCAAGCATCAATTCAAACCTTCAAGCAAGTAGAACCTGAAACATGTTAAGTTGAAAATATTTTGGGTCAACAAAAGTTGGTGAGAATTACATAGGTTTTGATAATCGAATAAAATTGTTGTGCAATTCATGTGTCATGGCAATCTAGTCCATATGCGAAAACATACTAGAAGTAAATCGAGTGCATAATCAACCATTGTGACTGTTGTATTGTGGTACATCCCATACGCTCATGGTTCACTCGTTTTTATTGCAATAACAAACACCCACGCTACCTTTGTAGGAGGTACGTATCCGGGTGGGATTGTCAGTCCAATAGATCTATCAATGTATACCGTTTGGCTGATGAATGTTTATGCTAGAATTGTGCTTACCCTAGTCATGTTCAAGACATAATGCAACATAGAAATACACATAGACACATTGATGATTGAATTGCATATAAAATGTTGTAACATGTTTCACCCCAAAAATGGTGATAAATAGAAAAGGGGCTATGTAAAACTCACCTTAGCAAAATGTTATGTCTCGTAAAAAAAATAGAATAATGTGTTGTGAATGTATGCTAGGCGAATCCCAAAGACTCAACAACGTAGCTAGTCCAAATTGAAGAAAACGAAAAAGAAAGAATATCAAGCTTCCAATTCGCCAATTACAAGAGCTTATAATCAAAGCTTCAATTGTAGAAGTAATAGACTATAGAAGAAAGGTATGAGGGAAAGTTTAATCGGATTAAAACAATCGATTTAGAGGTGCAAAGTATAATGGGTCATAGGTGGGTTTTTATACTAATTTTGGAGTCAATTAGCCATTAAAATTGGTCAACACCATAAAGTAAGGTTTTATGATGAATTGACTATTTGACTAAGACTTTGACTGTTTGACTAAGACTTTGACTAGGACTTTGACTATTTGACTCAAGGCTTTATTTAAAAAAAAATAATAATAAAATAAAATAAAATCTTGTATGTGAAAAAAAAAATTTAGAATCATATTATTATTATTATTATTATTATTATTTATATACATTTATGTATGTATATAAGTTGTGAGTTAGGATAAATAAAGACTTAGGCACATTTGTATAATATTAATGATAAAGGTGTAATAAAATATATATATATATATATATATATATATATATATATATATATATAAGGGCTTTTTATGTGTTAAAATTTTGGGGAAAATTTTGCGATGTTACACCGATGGCCGAGGCACCATAGGCTGACTTGCCTCTAGTGCCATTCCAGGCAGCACCACTGCCAGCACTTCCCCTCCGAGCCGTCAGGGACTTCCCTGTAGGCTGTGCAGGTCCTTCGAGGCCTGTCCCCACGCAGTCGGAGACCGTTGAGTCTCCATACGACCGACACGCACCTGTCGATCGCGAGCCCTTACCCACCCCACTCATCCCCATTCCCTCGGGCATGAGGCTCGTGCCCGTTTGCCGAGGACACAACGGGTGGATCTCGGATGACTCCGATGATGAGTCGACCGCATCGGTAGAGCACATTGCTGTGCCGATCCCACCAGCAGACCAGGAGGAGCACGTCGCTCCGATGATAGGGCATGCCACCACTACACCAGCCGCCCTACCCGCCATACCCGAGCCCGTACCACAGGATGGGCCAGCCTCTACTGGGCACATCCTTGAGGGCAGCTTAGCCCGTAGCTCTGAGATCCACCGAGCAGGTTTGGCAGCTCACGCCACTGCTAGCCCTCCCACCCCTACCACCGTGATATCCGCTCCAGAGTGGGTCGCTGTCACACAGCCCCTCATGGTCCCACTCGCCGAGCTTATAGTCCCCTCACCAGTACCATGACACTACCCATCACCACCTTTCCCACACTACCACCCCTACCAGAGATGCTCCCTACACCACCACCTGCACCATTCACTATGGATGCAGGAGTCCATTTTCTGATACCCCCATTTGCACCATATACTCTAGGTGCGGGAGACCCATACCAGGTACCACCCTATTACTTCACCGGATTACCGGGCTTTGCCCCACCCTTCACACCCTACCCATACCCGATATCGTCGGCCCGTCCCAGCCGACGTATACTGACATCCCCAGGCCGTCGCAGCCCCACGGGATGGCCCCACTGTCAGGACCAGCGTGGTCCACGGTGATCTCACTGGAGAGAGATTTCCTGACTCTCACCGACACGGTGCAGCGCACCGTGAGTCAGATGGAGCAGCAGGCCCAGCTCATGTGGGCCAGGATCATCGATGCCAGGGATGCGCTGGCACATTATGCTGAGGAGTTGCTAAGCATGGACGCTCATTGTGGGATTACGGGCGACGCACACTTTGCGCATCGCCAATTCTTGTACGATCGCATTATGGCGATTAGTATGACCATTAGCATGTGCGCACCCCAGTATCAGTACCCGCCGCCGCCGCCACCACAGTAGCAATACATCAGAGACACTTGGGGGATCACTTACGGACATAATAGTAGTAGTAGTAGTATGATAGCACAGTATGGGTTATAGCACCCATCTGCATTTTTGCCTAGCCGAGCGGGATTGTGCCGGTATATGACATTATATTTCTAGTGTTTCAAAAGAGCAATGTATGAGGAATGTATCCTCGGTTTTTGTTATTATGAACAAATCATTGTACTCATGGTATTGAAATTAATGAAAATTTTGTTATGGTAAAATGTGTGTTATGATTGTCTACGATTATTATTATATGTTCTGTTTATATTGTGGTTGTGTGATGTTGTTATGGTGATTATTGTGTTCGTATGTTGTGTGGTTATTTATACTTTATGTATGACGATATTGTATGAATGATCGCCAAATTAACCTTTGATAATGATTATTGAAGAAAAATGGCACCAGCCACCCGAAGCAACAATGGAAATGAAAGACTACCCACGACACCCGAGGAGCTTGAAACCCTAGTTTCGGGATGCATCGCCCAAGCTCTCGCGGAACACAATGCCACGCGCACCGAAAGGTCGCGAGATCGAACAGGGAGCGACCGACGCGAAACTTCCCCTACCGGTAATAAGACTTCGGATATATGCAACAGGAGTTTTCATAAAAACTCCTACCCCATAATAACATGTTACTTTATTATTGCAGAAACTGCCTCGCAAGAGCGTGGCTGCACGTTCAAAGCTTTTCTGGACTGCAAACCGCTCAACTTCAGCGGCACTGAAGGTTCTGTCGGACTAGTCAAGTGGTTCGAAAAGACCGAAGCGGTGATTCGTATCAGCAGCTGTACCCCACGACAGGCTGTCATGTACGCCACTAACCTGTTTCTGGACCAAGCTCTAACATGGTGGAACAACCAAGTGCAAACACTGGGAGACGATGCTGCTTACTCCTTGTCATGGTTGGAGTTGAAGGAACTAATGATCGCCGAGTACTGCCCGGCAAGTGAAGTGCAGAAGCTAGAGACTGAGTTCTGGAACCTCACCATGGTTGGATCGGACGTAGCTGGGTACACGTCCAGGTTTCATGATCTCTCCCGGTTAGTGCCTCGCTTGGTCACCCCGGAAAGCAAGAAGGTGGAAAGATACCTATTCGGACTGGCACCACGCATACGCGGCATGGTCACTGCTTCCAAACCTACAACCATGCGGGAAGCTATCGACCTCGCCTTAAGCCTCACTGAAGACGCCATCCGAATGGGCACTCTAATCCGAAAAGTATCAGGATTGAAGCTTACTGAGTCCAGCAGTGTTGAGGGTAAGAATCTGGGTACAAGTTCAGCCGTTGGGTCAAGCGAACAGGGAAATAAGCCAAGGTTTGGGAAGCGTAAGCGCGATGAGAGGAAAAAGGATGGATCATCAGGAGGTTCAGGAAAGAAAGGGAAAGGGTATGTGGCCACTGGACGTGGAAACAATGGAAAGCAGGGTTACCAGGGCAAGAATGAAGTGATCTGCGGTAAGTGCCGTCGTTCTGGGCACAAGACAGAAGACTGCAGGTCAGGAGCACCCAAGAACGGAGGAGCGAGGCCCTATTTCTCATGTGGATCGCTCGATCATTGGAAGAGGGATTGCCCCAAACTCAACAACCAAGCCCGTGGGCGGGCATTCGTGATTGGTGCCGGTGATGCACGACAAGACCCTAATGTGGTCACTGGTACGTTCCCTCTAAATGGTCATTATGCTTCAGTATTGTTTGATACTGGCGCCGATTTTAGCTTCGTATCTGTCGAATTTAAAAGATTACTTGGACTAAAAACTAGTAAGCTAGACACACCATACTCTATAGAACTGGCCAACGGTAAGACTATAGAAACTCGGGATGTAGCGAAGGATTGTAAGTTGGATCTCTGTGGTCACGAGTTTGGCATTGATCTGTTGCCAGTCGTGCTGGGTAGCTTTGACATAATCGTGGGCATGGATTGGCTATCCACACACCGCGCCGTCGTTGTTTGCAACGACAAAGTGATTCAAGTTCCCCTCGCAAACGGTGAAACCCTATCGATCCAAGGAGAAAGGCGTGGAACGCCGTTGAGAATTATTACCAGCATGAAAGCCAGGAAGTGTCTAAGGAAAGGTCTCGTCGCATTCTTGGCACACGTAGTAGATAAGAAGGCCGACGAGCGAAAATTAGAAGACATTCCAATCGCCAGAGACTTTCCAGATGTGTTCCCGTCTTATTTGTAAAGAAGAAGGATGGCACTTTTCGAATGTGCATCGACTATCGGGAACTGAACAAGCTAACCGTTAAGAATCGCTATCCTCTTCCCAGGATCGACGATTTGTTTGATCAACTTCAAGGATCCAGTTTCTACTCCAAGATTGATCTAAGGTCTGGCTATCATCAGTTGCGTATCCAAGAAGAAGACGTGCCAAAAATAGCATTCAGGACTCGTTATGGGCACTATGAGTTCCTGGTTATGCCATTCGGTTTAACCAACGCACCAGCTGTCTTCATGGATTTGATGAATCGCGTGTGTAAGCCATACTTGGACAAATTTGTCATTGTCTTCATTGATGATATCTTGGTCTACTCACGCACTAAGGAAGAACATGAGGATCATCTTCGATTAATCCTTGAGGTACTACACAAAGAGAAACTCTATGCTAAGTTCTCGAAATGTGACTTTTGGATTCGAGAGGTTCACTTCTTAGGCCACGTAGTGAATGAAAAGGGTATACATGTCGATCCCGCCAAGATCGAAGCAATCAAGAATTGGGACGCCCCTAGAACTCCTACTGAAGTACGACAATTTCTTGGCCTTGCGGGTTACTACAGAAGGTTCATCGAGAACTTTTCTAAGATAGCACAGTCTTTAACCATGCTAACCCAAAAGGATAAGAAGTTCGAATGGACGGAAAAGCAGGAAGCAGCATTTCAATTGCTAAAGGATAAGTTATGTGGCGCCCCGATACTATCACTCCCCGATGGTACGGAAGACTTCGTGGTGTACTGTGACGCCTCTCACCAGGGATTGGGTTGTGTATTGATGCAACGAGAGAAGGTCATAGCCTATGCTTCCAGACAGCTAAAGCTTCACGAGAAGAATTACACCACACATGATCTGGAATTGGGAGCCGTGGTATTCGTGCTCAAGATATGGAGACATTATCTATACGGAACCAAGTGTACAATCTTCACCGATCATAAAAGTTTGCAGCACATCTTTGACCAAAAGGAGTTGAACATGCGACAACGGCGATGGGTCGAGTTATTGAACGATTACGATTGTGAGATAAAGTACCATCCCGGGAAGGCGAACGTTGTAGCCGACGCCTTGAGTCGCAAGGAACGGGTTAAGCCATTGCGTGTCCGAGCCTTGGGTCTAACCATCCACACGAACCTGACTGACCGGATTCCTGAAGCTCAAACTAACGCTCTTAAACCCGAGAATGTCAAAGGTGAAAGATTGCGGAAGATGGTTGATTCACTAGAGCCAAAAGCGGATCAAGCCTTGTATTTCATGAATAGAATTTGGGTACCAGTGTACGGTGGATTACGTGAACTGGTACTAGCCGAAGCCCACAGTTCGCGATATTCGGTTCACCCTGGAGCAGACAAGATGTTCCATGATTTAAAGGAATTTTACTGGTGGCCAAATTTCAAGAGAGATATAGCGGCGTATGTTGCGCGATGTTTGACTTGCGCGAAGGTCAAGGCCGAGCATTAGAGACCATCCGGTTTGCTCCAGCAACCAGAAATACCAGAATGGAATTGGGAACGGATTACTATGGATTTCATTACCAAGTTACCCAAGACAACAAGCGGCCATGACATGATCTGGGTGATCGTTGATCGATTGACAAAATCTGCACACTTCCTCCCGATTCGCGAAACGGATAAGTTGGAGAAACTAACCCGTTTGCACATTAAGGAAGTTGTGTCGAAGCACGGTGTACCTATTTCCATCATCTCCGATCGAGATAGTCGTTTCACCTCAAGATTTTGGGAAAGTTTAAATGAAGCCCTCGGTACTCGCCTTGATATGAGTACCGCATATCATCCACAAACCGATGGTCAGAGTGAACGGACCATCCAGACTTTGGAAGATATGTTACGGGCATGCGCAATCGATTTCGGCGGAAATTGGGATACACACTTGCCACTGGTAGAGTTTTCGTATAACAACAGTTACCACACGAGCATTCAAGCTGCACCTTTTGAAGCTCTATATGGACGCAAGTGTAGATCGCCTCTATGTTGGGCCGAAGTTGGTGAAAAGCAACTTACCGGGCCCGAAATTGTTCATGAGACAACGGATAAGGTCTTTCTGATAAGAGAACGTCTCAAAGCGGCACGTGACCGGCAGAAAAGCTACGCTGATATGAGGCGAAAGCCTTTGGAATTTCAAGTCGGAGACAGGGTCCTACTAAAGGTGTCACCTTGGAAAGGTGTCGCGCGCTTTGGGAAGCTCGGAAAACTGAACCCACGATATGTTGGACCGTTCGAAATCCTGTCCAGAGTAGGCCCCGTAGCATACAAGCTCAAGTTGCCACAAGAACTTAACGGTGTACATGACACGTTCCACGTGTCGAACTTGAAAAAGTGCTTATCCGACGAAATTCTCATCATCCCCGCAGACGAAATCCACATTGACGACAAGTTACACTTCGTCGAAGAACCAATCGAAGTGACCGATTGGAAGGTCCAAAAGTTGAGACGCAGTAAGATCAGATTGGTCAAAGTGCGTTGGAATGCCAAGCGTGGACCGGAGTTCACGTGGGAAAGGCTGGACCGGATGAAGCAAAAATATCCCGCCCTATTCGAGAAGACCCCTATACCGGAGAGCTCGAAGTGAATTCCGGGACGGAATTCTCTTAACGGGGGGAGAATGTAACAACCGGCAAAATTAAGGTAATCCCGTACTAATTAATTAAACGCAATTAACGTAATTAAACGTAATTATGTGCTGATTATTTAACTAAGGCCTTAGAAAGATAGAAGTTCCCAAATAATGCATAGGAATGCATAAGTTTAATAGCAAAGCATGATAGGATCATGCGCAAGCAAATCTATCCGGTATGGACACTGGCGATTACCCGGTAAAAATTAAATAAGCGAAACGAACTCCGGACACCCGGAATATAAAATAAATAATATTTTCACAAAATATAATGAGTTTTGGAAACCCAAAGCCATACGTGAAAGCTTATTGTACAAATCTCCCGGTAACGAATAAAGTGCGCGTACCGCACCCGATACGCGCGTAGCACGTAATTTCACCCGACAGAAGCCGAAATAAATTATCAGTAATTTAACTGGGCAAAATTTAAGGAATATTAATGGTATTTTAATATTCGGGTGACACACGGTTAAAAACCCAAGAATACCCGTGCGGTACCCGAAAGAGATTAACTTAAACATAATATTAGATAATAATTAGCAAAGTGGACCCCACCCATACCTCATGGGGGTCGGCCATGGCCCACCCAAAATGAGTAATATCTTTTATTATCTCCTTTAAACCCTTCACCTCCTTAATATCTAATAATTAGAATTAATCATAAGATTGCATGGTCAAGCATTGGGCAATAGAAACTAGCTAATCACCTCTCTCCTCTCTCTAAACTCGGCCCAAACACCCCTTAATTCCCCAAGGATTTAACTTGTGATCTTACATAATCTACATAATCTTCTATAATCTCTCCATCCAATCCAAGTAAGATACACATAATCTTTGGAAGATTGAGAAGGATATTATATACAAGAGCAAGAAACACTTAAACAAAAACACAAAATTTCTTCTGTTCTTCTTCCCTTTGGCCGTGGGTTTACACCCCTACATTAACACTTTTCTTTCAATTTTTATACTTCCAAATCATCTCTAAATCATCACTCTTCAAAACCCCCTTTGTGTGTTCAAGAACTTGGAGCTTAACCCACTTGGAAGAACACATTAAACCTCACCCAAATCCAAGATTTTTGTCTTCCCTAGCCTTGAGCTAGTAGTAAGTATTACATTGTTTTTATTCTTAAATGTTCATATTATGTGCTTGTATGAGCAAGTTGTACATTGATGGGTAAAGATATGGTTTTGAAACATGAAGATAATGTGTCTTACTAGAATAAAAATGGATGAACAATAATATGGATAAATCTTGGATTTAATATTATTAATATGATATTTGAAGAGAATGTAGAAATATGAACATACTCTTGAGTGAGATGATGATTGGAACATGATTTTTGAAAGAGACTTGGATATGATCAAAGATGATCTTAATCATCATAAGATGATATGTTAATGACAAAAATGGATTAAAATGGGTTAAATAAACATAGATGAAAAGTTTCCATATTCAAAGTCCACTCACTTGAATAAGTGAAAAATTGATGTTTTGGATAAAAGTATGGAACAAACATGTTAATGACATCTAGGATGGATTATAAGATCATTAAAAGTGAAATGAAGTAAAAACAACTAAGCACCATGAAAATGGATCTTCAAAGTCCACTAATTTGGGTGAAAAAAGCTAATTTTGGATGTTAGAGTAGAAAAATGCAACATTTGAAAGTTAAGGGACTAATGTTGTAACTTTGAAAGTTAGAGGACTAAAATGAATATTTTAGAAACTATTAGTCCAAAAATGCAATAATGGAAAGTTTGGTGTCAAAGGTATAAGTAATAATTTTCCAAGGTTGATTTGGTAAATACTAGTAACATACTTGGGTATTTTGTATAAAAAGTGTATTTTTATAAAAGTGGAAGTTAGGAAAATATGGACTTGTATTAACACAAGGATTTTTATAAAAATAGAGATTTTAATAAAAATGTTGAACAAAGGTTGAAACTTAAAAAACTTATACAAAAATGGATACTTTTATATAAATGGGAATATAAAAGTATCGGAAACATTTTTGGGTTACAAGTTGGACAAGTTGGGCTAAAACCTACAAAGTATATTTTTCCAAGGAAATAAACGTTCGGAATCGGAAGTAGGAATAACACTTCCATAAGAACGCACAATGGAAAAAAATATGAAAAACACTAACTAACGCACTTAGTTACATGAGCTAACGTAAACGGACATATGAGAAAAATGCCATTGCGGCAAGATGAAAATAAATATATATATTTTAAGAGATAAAATATATATAACAAGGGTGAAACACGCGAAACACTTTCCTAAGTGTAGAAAGAATATTCGTGGGAAAGGAAAACACAACGTAATGAATTAAAAACGCTAAACGACACATGAACTTAACAAGTAGTATACACGCGATGGTATATGTACATATGCTCGTTTTTGACGAAATTCTAGTATATCTATTTGAATGGGAAAATAGATATGCGAGAAGGAAAACCGAGACGAGTAGGTGAAATATACCTATGAACGTGTGAGTGACCGACAAGATCCTAGTACATTTATTTAAATGGGAAAATAAATGTACGGTGTGGTGAGTCTAGTCGGGCGTTAGAAATATGTTATCAAAACGACAAGAACTTAGCATATTTATTTGAATGGGAAAATAAATATGTGGCAAAGTGAGTCGGGTCGGATAATAAGAAATCACATTATATCGAGCGAAACGATCCTAAGTATAATTATTTAAATGGGAAAATAATTATACGTTGGGTAGAGTCGCGTCGAGTATAATATTGTACAAGTCACAAAGAATATTAATAAGAATAATATATGACTTGTAAGGAAAGGGTAATCCATCGCCATTGAACCTAGGATACGAAACTATTAAACGGAAATTGGGGTAAAGACGTGGTCGGGAAGTTGGGTGTACAACTTACCAAGGCACATACACCATAGGTGTAGTGACTTATACGCCTAGAACATTTGCAGGTGCGGGATCACAAACTTTACTATTTTCTTCTTTGAGCCGAGCACAGTCACAGGTGAGTCTCACGGCCCCATTTCTAAACTATTTAACGTTTTTATGGGGGAAAGATATGTTGGGATTTGTATGACGGGTTGGATACTTGAGTTAAGATCGCCACTCGGGGTTGAGACCTCCCCACTATAATCATTAATTCAGGAAAGAGAAACCAAAGGAATATTTGGATAGTACTATTGGTGCCTGACAAGGCCCACCCCTAATCGATAGCGTCGATTATTCATCGGCGTATGCCTGGGGTGCACGTATTCTGAAAATCAAGTCGTAGGAATACCGAGTAACGACTTGGGGCGGGGGCATTATTAATTGTCTTGGTTTGGTTATAGGCTCAAGTAAATTGTAGGACCTTGCAACTCCTATAAATGTCATAACAAGGATATTCCCACTTAATAAAGATTTATTAAATCAAAACCTGTGAACTCACCAATATTTATATATTGACGATTTTCAAACATATCTTTCAGGTAGTTGATTGATGAAGGTTAACATGGCAAGCAGGGTCGGGGGAATCTCCAAGTCGGGCGTTGGAATGTCATGAAGGGGTCTCATCTCTTTATTCCTTGGACTTCGGGATAAAGGGAGGAGCCTCCTTATTAATTACAAAAACAATTAATGATTATGTACGAATAATTTGACATGATAATCGGCGTTGAATAAATGCCCGTTGTTTAATTATTATTGTGGTTTGCATTAATCTTGGCTTAATACTCTTGAACCGTCGCACCACGTGTTTCCGCCATAGACGTGGTGTGACATATAACCATACCACCCATTTCATCACTGCAATGTCACACCCTCAAATTTCCACTGCGGGGTGTATACCGCGAGGCGCGTGACATACCAGATCCCATAGCCATAAGTCATAAGAACGACTCTAAATAGTCACATAAACCTACATTGCACAATCTGCGTTTTTAAGACAGATTATGTGCCATGAAAACTAATTTATTAAAAACACTTATCCAGTGAATTAGACTCCCAAAATTTTACTAAATATTCTAGGGGGTCTACTGGCCAAATCCATATTTTTAGTTTGTGATAAAACCTTGCACAAAAATTATGAAAAATCATGCAACACAGCTATGTCCAGAATATACACGCAACAAATCAGATTAGTTAAAAAACTCACAAAAATCGTGTATTCATCCAAACAGGATGAATCCACTTGGACAACCCAAGTTATTTCAATGTTGACCTGCTGTCCAAATTTCATAAGTTAACTCTTTGTGAAACTTGAGTTATGATTGTTTAACGTTGACCCAATTTATTAATCCGAAAATCTGATATGACCTTTAATCAAAGAAAATTCCAAAAACTTATCAAACGACGTCCAAATCAGACGATTTTGCTGTGACACCCGGCAAATTCTGGTTAACAACGCTGTCTAGATTAAAGTCTACCTTAGCGAGTCACGCGTATATTATACTTAACTGGGATAGTTGAGTCGTGTTACGGTTCGGGAACTGTTAGTTTTGTATAGAGGATCATTAGATGTTAGTTTAAAGGCTCATTAGATGTCAGTCCTTAACCAAGTGTACAAAGGGTGACGATTCGCAGAATCGTCAGAGCACAGGGAATATACAAGTCTCGAGTCCCGGGAATTGGTGAACGAGTGTGAATGTGTTTGTTTGCAAGTATTATGTGTTTGCAATCATTATGTGACTTGTCGGTATGTGAAAATGTGTTAACATATGTTAAAACGGAGTTTAACGCACCAAACATGCTGAACCAGACCCTATAGGCGAATAGGAGTTGTATTCGCCTATAGGGTAGGCGAGTAGGGTCCCAATAGGGGCGAATAGGCCCTATTCGCCTATACTAGGGGCGAATAGGATCCCTATTCGCCTGATGATGCTGCGTAATCGCCTATAACGTGCTGGACGACTAAAAACGCCTATAAACACAATACATGACCTCCTAAACTTCATTATAACAACCCTAGTCGTCCCACAACTCGCCCCAACACACACACAACCTCTGGAACACGATTTTGGATCAAAACACAAGATTTCAAGCCTATTACATCAATCTATTACAAATCTAAGGTGTGGTTTTCATTCATGCAATCTTTAATAACGTTTTTATTAAATCCCTAATAGTCCAGACCTGTTTATAAACGTAAATGTCTTCTGAAAATTCGTTATTAATTGTTGTTAATTGGATTCTAACTATTATACTTGTTGTATGTGGGTTTATGATTAAAAGATAGGGTTTTTATGATTCAAGAAGGATTAGTAACATGAAATTAAGGTAGTTACAGATTAATAATGATAGCATGTTAATGAAATCTGAGTAATTGTTCATTAGGGTTAGGGTTATGCATGTTAATGTGATGTTTCATGCTATATGTGTTGTTTTGGGATACATGGTTGCATGCAGGGCTGATAGAACGAGGTTAAACGAAGGATTTTGATTGAAATATGTTTGATATGGTTGTTTGATTGATAATTGATGTTTACACACGTTCTGGATTTGATTTGGAGTGTTAAACGCGCGAAAAACCGGAACAGCTGTGCTATAGGCGAATAGGAACCCTAATCCCCTATACTATAGGCGATTAGGAGGCTATTCGCCTGAAGGGGAGCCCTAATCGCCTATAGTATAGGCGAATAGGAGCCTATTCCCCTTTACTTCATGCATTTACGATCCTAAATGCTAGTTAAGCCCTGAATTGCATGCTTTACGACGTAATCGCCTATAAACTCATAATTTGCATACCAGATAGCCCTAATCGCCTATAGTATAGGCGATTAGCATTCCTAAATGCCTGTTGACCCACGTAATCACTATTTGACTTTTCCTAATCGCCTGTACTGCTGCTGTAAGTGTAATTTAGCATATCGGGACCCGATTTGACACCTAGGAACATGCTAGGAACCCCGTAACATACCTAGTAACTTGGTAACATGTGTTCGGACTAATTTATGTGATACTTGAACTACGTGCTATAACTTGTTGGATTTTAACGTATGTTAAGTGTGATTGCATGATTGTATGTTTGTGAGTGCAAGTATAACACGGGGAGTCTCGGGTCACCAATGGGATGTCGAGTCTTGTACATTGGGTTAATTTAACTGTCACGGTGTTTTCAAACGAACTTGGTTATGGTCTGGACATCTAGGGACTAACTAACCTACGGGTTATTAGTCTAAGTACTTGTAACTGTCATATGTTAGGTCGCCGCTTTACGGGGCTAGCATAGCTTGCTGATTTTACTCATATTACGAAGTAACGCAACCTAAGGTGAGTTTACGGCCCCTCTTTTAACTGGTTTTGCTTTTTGGGGGAGAAAACATGTGTTAAACTTATGTTTTGGTAACAACTGTCATACTATGGGTTTCTATGGTTTACTATACGATCTTTGGAAGTCCCGGGGGAAACCATGAATGTGCGGGTTAGCACAACGGGGAAATGTGAATAGATCTATTGGGAATGACCAACCCCGCTCGTCGGCTTGGAGGGCCGGGCGAGTGCATATTGTCTCAAACAGGAACAGGTTTACTATTCGGGCACGACATCTGGTTTACGAGTTAGTAATGGTTTTCCAGTCATTGTAGTAATAAAACATACGCCTAGCTAGCGTACTTCGGTTTGCAAATTGTTATAGAATGGACAGGTTGAACTTGGTACTTTGATTTCAAAACCTGTGAACTCACCAGCATTTTTGTGCTGACGTAAACTCTTACATGTTTTCTCAGGTCGCTAAGGTAGCATTATGGAACTAGGGCGCACGCGTCTGCACGACGTCTAGTTAGGATTGCATGGTTTTCAAACATTGAATAATTTGGTTTACGTTTGGATTATGTTTTGAGAATAAGCTTCCGCTGTATTTGGGAATTTTAAACTATGTTTTTGAAATTGCATATGTTCATTTAGACTTGTTTATTGTGATCGTTGACTTGGATCCTGGTTTGTCATGCGCCTCGCGGTAAAACCCCGCAAGTGGATTTTGAGGGTGTGACATTTGCCCATTATGAAAAGCTAAGACCACATATAATACAACCATGCAAATAAATAATCATGCATAAACCATTATTTAAACTACTCACGTATGCATATAATCGATCATTGATAATCAAAAACCATCAATGAACATTCATATGACCTAACATGATCAGAACCTATCATAACACAAGCAAAACCATAAACCCTAAAGATCTAAACATCATAAACATGCGCAACATGCAACCTATCAATTACTAATCGCATAAGATTATGTTTAACCCATTCAATCTTTATAAACCTCAAGTTTTAATCTTTATGAAAACGCTCCAGACCTGGAAAACTTAGTTATAAGGTTTTATAACATATTAAGGAAGATTAAAACACAAGAGATTGAATATTATACTGCAAACTCTTCAAAACAATCAACCGAATGCTCTCCAAGCTTCCCGATCGATGTTCTTGTGCCTTAGCAGGTGTTAGGTGTAAGGGGGCGATTAGGGTTGAGTTTAGGGATTGTATGAGGCTTAAGATTGTTTAAATAATAGTTTAAGTCGGTTAGGGTTCGACAGACCCCCGCGAGCGGCCACGCGGTGACTTTGAGCGGCCGCTCATAGCTCCCCGGCTCGCTCCGGTTGCCCTGCTTCGTTGCACTGCCTGTTTTCTTCATTGTTTTCGGTATTTTGGACCATAAAAAGTGTAACCCCATGTGTTAAGACTCAAACCATCCTAATGGTCCATCCGTTACGATTTTTATCAAAGTTTTCGGTTTAAGTTCGCGTAATCACATATAGTTTGCACATAGTTTCACAGAGTTTCATAGAAGTACGTAATTGCAATCAATCTCAATCAATTAATTCACTACTCGTGTATATAGTCTGGTAATTATCCGAATTACCACTTCATGCAGTTATTAACCTATAATTGTGTGACGTGTGACTTAAGTAGCTAACCCTAGTTAAGTAGAATGCATAGAATGTAACTAGAGTTTAGTTAAAGTGAGAACTTGAAATTGCGGGGTATCACATGCAATCCCAAACATCTGTTGGTCCTGCACAAGTGCCAACAGATGTCAACACAACCACTGCAACCCAAACACCATCATCACCACTTATCCTGTACAAAAAGAAGAGAAAGTCAACCTTTGTGGTACAGGATGAGAACATTGAAACCACACCACCTCCCACTTCAACACCTAAATCTGCACCTATTCCAGCCATTCCACTTACATCCTTTTCACCACACACTTCCAATTTCACTTCCCATAGACCACTACCACCCATTACACCATTGGCTGCTTAGTATCCTCTTGAGCTTGATCTACTCAAAGGGGAAATTCAATCCTTCTATAATACTGAGGATCAATCTGAAAGAACCTTCAAATCTGTTCCAAATTTTCTTGTTCCCAGAAACATAGAACAATACTTGAAATTCAAAGCTGAACAGACTGATTTGATCATCAAGGAGAGATGCATGATAGGACTGCTCAGGGCATCCATTCAACAGAGCTTAGCAAACTGAGAAGGATTGAATATTTTGCTAAGACCCTGAGCAATTCCATGTCTAACATGCCTCCGTTCAAGAATTTATTCTTGAATGGATCTTGGCAACCATGCCTTACAAAGCAAACAAGAAACAGTTTGTAGGCTGGACCACTCATGTACTTCAAGAAGAACTTTTTAGGATTAAAGAAATGACCAAGATTCCTACTTTGAAGGTTTCTGCCCCTGACTTTAGAAAAGGCAGAGACCCAGCCAGAGCTTTGAAGTTTAAAAGAATGAGGGAAGAAATTGTGGCTTCAAAGTATGGAGTGATGAGGTCAGTTGCAAGATGGGCTGAGCTGAGGTTGGTTGAAACTTACAAGAAACTGGAAGAGAATAGAAATACAGATCCCACTCTACCTAGAATTCCAATTTACCCTGATGCACCAGTGGTTATGAGATCCTAGCAGGCCTTTACACTTGACAGCCTACTTGAAACATCTGACCTATCTGCTGCTGCCAAAAGACAGTACAAAAGGTAGAAGGAGATGTCAGAAGAAGATCAAAAGAAGTTTGCTGATACTTTTGTAAAAGGAGGAATCTTCAACCAAGTTCACTATTTCTCTGATCCCATTACTGAAGAACTTAGAAAACTCATTGGGAGACCTCCATCACCAAACTCATCCAGAATAAATTTTCAGCTCAATAAATCCTCAGGTTCAGAAATTCTAAAATGGAAGGTCAACAAAGACACCCATGAATTGACTTTGCCCAGATCTGATGGAGAGGCACAAAAGTTAAGTATGGATGATGCGCATGGCCTGTTTGCAGAAGATCTCCAAGACCTTCTTAACATAGAGCTAGAAAGAGATGATGAAGACCTCTTCTCTTTGAACTTTGAGTTACAATTCAAAGGGCAAATTAGAGAAAGTCTGATGAGGATTAAAGATCAACAATAAAGGTTGAGTTTTGGCATCATCTGTTCTATGGGGAGATTGTTGGGTCTGCTGACCTGGAGAAGAACATATGATCTGAAAAGCCAAAACATACTATATATGATCCAGAATATAATCAGTGGTTACAACTTACCTCTTCGAAAAGACTGTTGACTCTAACAACTGTTGTACCCCCAACATCTGCTGAACAACTGCTGATCACAAAGGACTGATGAAGAAACAACTACTGAGCCAAAGTACTGAAGACACAAGGTCTGTTGGAGCCAACAACACTTAGGCTCCAACAGATGATTCAAGCTATCGGAGGTTTACATATCAACTGTTTAGATATCAGAGGTTTCCAATGTAACAGTGTTTGTTTAGATCAGATGTTTTATGTTGTTATTATTCTGTTAGATGTCACTGTGTTTGGTGACATCAGTCATAGGTCATCAGTGGTTTAGTTTGTCTATAAATTGAACAGTGCATGTACTGTTCTATTTATCACTCCAAACATTCTCTCAGACAAACAATCATTGAGTGATCAGGCTGAGGGGGAGTACTTGTGTAATCGTTATGTAATCATTTGATATATGAGAAGCATTCGATTTGATAACAATTATTCTCTTTGTTTTGATTCATAGTTTATTATTCCGCTGCACTTTCCATTTTTAGATTAACTTCTTACATCTTTCATTTACTAAACAATCAAAACAAATCAAACTCAGATCCTAACAGTTATTACTTGGTGCTGCCATTGATGCTATTGATGAAGATTGAAATGTACATGTTAAGATTGTTTATGATGAAGTTTGGGATGTGTTTATTAATTTATACACTTATAACGCGTGAAATGAAAGGTCATAGGTTAGAAAGTTATTATACATGGGTTAACGTGTTAAACGAAAAGTTTTGTTATAATGATTATTTAATTTCCAAATGTTTATAGTATCTAAAAAGTCTATAATACTTGTGAAACATAAATGGACGAATGCTTTGAAAACCGAATAGCCGAAATAATCAAGTATCATTTGTACAAATCAAATATTTAAATAATTATATCAAATATCACGTGAAATTAATTATCTTTCCAAATTATTACTATAAATATGTTCATATCCAACCTAATATTTATCTATAAATTCCACACAGTACACTTATTCTAAACTTCATCTACCAAAATGGCAAACAGATCATACTATCATTTTGCTGATACATCAGACGTTAAGTCAATATCCAACGTTGGTCACTAAGAGAAAAGAGAAAAGAAAAAAGACGAAGATATTAGGAATGAAGTGGAGAGGATGGAAGTAATAGTTAAGGAACAATCATGGACAAATATTGCCCTGCTAGATATGGTGTTATATGAACCAGCAACTGGTTTAAGAGACAAGATAGAAGACTACTTGACTCAACAACTACAAATCAACAACAACATTCATGAAGTGTTGACGCAGTTAAAAAAGGATCTTTCAAGCAAGATTCTGAAAAAGAAAGAAATGATTTTTGAAATTTTAATTAAGTAGTTTATATAGTAGTTATGGTTTTATTATGTATGCTTTAAATGTTAAGCTCTGTTTAGTAAAAACAACATTAAGACTCCCATCATCTGTTGTTTGACAACATTTGTTTATTACCATCTGTTTTTTTCTTTAAAACAATTAGTTTAAGCTCTGTTTACTAAAACCAATATTACGAAGCCAATCGTCTACTGTAAAGAAAACCTGTTTGCTAACATCTGTTTCTTTCTTTAAAACAATTACTACCCAAAATATAAAAAAAATAAACAGACCAACTATTATGCACTGTTTGGTAAAAAGCAAATTATAGAGTCAATCTACTGTAAAAACAAAAACTATATTTCGTAACGTTGACAATACCAGTTAAATGTATAGACAAATTAAAGCTCTGTTGAGATAACACATATTAAAACAAAAAACATGATGACCAAATTAAAAAGTAAATGTAAAGTTGAAAGAAAGACTGTATTTGGTAACGTGTTTCAAAGCACGCCATCAATATAGCAGAATATTTAAAACAGATGTAAATTCAACTGTTAATTAATTTTCCCACTGAAACAACTCTTCAAATTCTTTTCTTTTCTTTAAATACAAATTTCCAGACAAACACAAATACTATTTACCAATATTTGTAGAAATATGAACATGTCATGTTTTACGTTTTTCATATTATAAATAACTGTTTAACTTCTGTGTTATATATATTGGACATTAAAAAGGTTGTTTAACTTCGTTTGGTGAAAAGACCTTGTCACTAACAATGGTTATCTAAAAATGCTTACCTAATAACTATCAATCAAAATTGCATAATTACAATTCTATAATTTGAGTAAAACATTGAATTTAATAGGGATAAATACAAAATGGACGAAATTACTTTTATGATAACATAATTACAATATGTGACTTTACAAACTACATAAAAATACAAGGAAACATAAAAAAAACCCCTACAAAAAAACAAACCCTAGAGAATGATCTTTCTTTCCCGCATCATCGAAGCAAATAACAAATAAAAACAATGAAAACCAGTATCATCCAGATCCAAAAACCCAAAACATTGAAAATAGGAACCGGATGTATTCTTGTAATAATGAATTGATGTTTTCCTTTGATTGTAAGAATCATCGGAAAACATCAAATCAAAGTGTTTATCAACCAACTGTTGGTAAACTATTTTTCTTTGATTGTAAGAATCTTTTGAAAAATTTATGGAAACAGATTTGAAATTAATATCATAATGCATATTGGATGGAGAGATGTAAAGTAGAGTAATGCAAATGAATATTGGGAATTCATCCCCCTTTATAGGCTGAAATATAATAACTATTCATAAAGATGGTTTTCAACTTTATTAGTTGGATTTCAAGTAAATGTAAAGTTGGAAGTTACTTTTGGAAATTATAATTTATTTTTTATAGAATGAAAGACAATTGCAACACAACAATAATAATAAAATAGTGTTTTTACATCCACAACATTTTACATAACTAGGGTTAGTTAGGTGAGTCATACGTCGCACAGTTATATGTTAATAATAGCATGAAACGGTAATTCGGGGAATTACTTAACTACGTACACGAGTGTTGAGCCCCGAACATTGGTGAAATAATAAAATAAATAATTGGGAAATAGTTGTTTGATATTATTTGCAATTTCGTGCTTATGTAAAACTACTTGTGAATTGTGTATGTGCTAAAAGGATCGACAAATTAACAAAGAAATGATCAAACAAGTTTGATTTAGGTGCGGAAACCCTAAATCAATCACAAAATGATAATCAATCAGATCAAAACACGTAAATCATCATTAAAAGCTTTATCATTAATAATCAAGACTCAATTACACGTAAAATTGATCAATACATGAAGGACTAGACGTGAATTAAGTTTACAAAAACACTAGAGAGACACACTGGACTTGGAGGGAATAATAATGCTAAATCTTTCTTTAAAAAATCAGCTTAACCTATTTATAGGCTGCACGTTCACCCACATTGTTCGTTCGAACGTGCACATTAGACCAAACACTCTGGTCGGATGAAGCAATACATAACTATCAAAATCTTCCTTCGCCTCCTGTGTCTCCTTCGTATGATATTCTTCCTTCGCACCTTTGATTTCTTTCCTTCGCCCATATTAAAACTCCTTCACCCATTCGACTCCAACTATTAACATATGTTTATTGTAAATCCAAAGCATTAGTCGCATAAATGCATCTACAAACTCCCCCTCGACTATTGCTTGGATTGTTTAACTCTTCTTTCCTCATCCATTCTTTTGTTCATAAGCTTGATCCTCAAAAGTTTCTTCTGTTCCAGTGTCATCTGTGACACCCGGCAAACTCAGGTTAGTAACGTTGACTAAACTAGCAAGTCTACCTTAGCGGGTCATGCATATTACGTACTTAACGGGGTCAGTCGAGTTGGTACGATGATTCTACGATGATTCTGGGAATCATCGGGAGTCGTTACGATGATCCGCGGGATCATCGGGAGTCGGTCCATAACCATGTGTACAAGGATTGGTGATTCGTGGAATAGCCGGGTTTAACGCACACACACAAGTCTCGAGTCCCGGGAATTGGTGAACGGATGTAAACGTGTTAGTTATCGTGCATTATATGTTTTTAATCACTATGTGACTTATCGGTATGTGAATATGTGTTTATATATGTTAAAATAGTGTTTAACGCGCCAAAAACCTGTTCCAGCATCTCCGAGGCGATTAGGAGCCTGGGAAGCCCCTAATCGCCCCAACCAGAGGCGAGTAGGAGAGGCTTGGGGCGAATAGGAGCCTACTCGCCTAAGCTTGGGGCGAATAGGAGCCTACTCGCCTGAAGCTGTCTGCTACTCGTGTATACTGCTGAGCACGGGTCAAAACACCTATAAATAGAACCCTTGACTCCCCAAACATCATTTATGCAACCCTAACTGATCCTAAGCCTCCCACACACCTTGAAATACCTCTGAAACTTATTTTGCCCCAAGACACACCATCTCCAAGCTTATACACCTTTCTTTGCTAAAATCCAAGGTGTGTTCTTCATCCTAAACCTTTGTAATGTTATTGTTTTGGTTCCCCAAAAGTCCAGACCTTATTTTGATAAGAATGAGTCTTTAAAAACCTTGGAAATGAGTTCTAAAACAAGGCTACACCATAATACTTGTTATATGTGAAGTATTGATGCATATGATGATTTTTGGTGATTATAACATGAATGATTTCATGAATTTGATGTACTTCTGATGTGTAGGAGTTGTTAGGATGATTATCTATGAGTTTGAGCTCTTGTTATGGTGTTTAGATGAAAGTATGCATTTTGACCCATTTGAATGATTCTTGAAGAATTAGGATGTTATGTTATGATTCATTGCTTGTTTATGGTTAAGAATCATGCTAGAATGATGTTATAACATAGGGATGATGTATTGCAATTTGTAGAAGGTGTAATCTGATCTTTACTACTTAAGGAAAGATTTCATAGTTAATGAAACCTAGTATTTTGCCGTTTTTGGAAATAATCGCACCGAGCCCGTTAGAGCAGAGATAAATTGGGGTTTTTTGCTTGGAAAGGGTTGGTTAATAGTTTAGTTTTGATATTGGGTGTTTTTACATGTTTCGGATCTGATTTGGAGGGTTTAACGCGCGAAAACGCGCATCAGCAGGCTTGGGGCGAATAGGAGCCTACTCGCCTAAAGCTTGGGGCGAATAGGACCTACTCGCCTGAAGCTTGGGGCGAATAGGCCCTACTCGCCTATTGACCTCCTCCTACTCGCTAGTTGACTTTTCCTAATTGCATGAAAGTTTCCTAATCGTGTGTACTGCTGTCGTAAACGTATTTTGACATCCCGAAACATGATTTGACACCTAGGAACATGGTAGGAACCCCGGGATACACCCAATGACTTAGTAACACGTGTTCGGACCTGTTTATGCGTTAATTGGACATTTTGCTAGACTAGGCGAACTCTTGCGCTTATTAAGTGTTTAATTGCATATGTTGCATGATGTCTTGTATTTCCTATCACGTGGGATGTCGGGTCACCAATGGGATGTCGGGTCTTGTCTGGTACCGTCGGTTTAACAGTCAAAGGTGTTTTCAAACGTTTATGGTCACGGTCTGGACATTCGGGGACTAGTTAACCTGCGGGTTATTAGTCTGGGCACTTTCACACATCTTATGATAGGTCGCCGCTATTTGGGACTATTATAACATAATTACGTAACTGTTTTCAAGTAACGCAACCTAAGGTGAGTTTCACAGCCCCACTTTTACCATTTTACTTTCGGGGGAGAAACATGCTACTTACTTACTTATTAAAGATCATGTTATACTATGGTTACTTTACAAGTACTATGCAGCTTTTATGGAAAGTCCCAGGGGGGAAACCATGAATGTGCGGGGATGCACAACGGGGGAAATGTGGATAGATCTATTGGGCCTCACAAACCCCACTCGACGGCTGGGCCGGGCGGGTGCATATTGTCTCTTATTACTAGCTCGCCGAGGCATCGGTTATAGCCAAAACAGCCGGGCAAGCTTCAACAACTTATAAACGTATAGTAATGGGTTCCCAACCGCAGTAGTAAACAAACACTTAACGTCTAGCTAACGTTCTTATAACCTAGTAGTAACGGATATGATCTTCGCAACATATAACAACACTTTATAAAAGAAAACCTGTGAACTCACCAGCATTATATGTTGACATTTTTGGCATGTTTTCTCAGGTCGCTAAGGTAGCAGTCAATGGGCTAGGCGCACGGAGTCATGCACAGCGTCTAATATTTTGAAGCATATTAAACAATGTTTTGTAAACAATGATATGTCTTTTGGATGTAAACAAGAAATGCTTCCGCTGCTGGTTTACGGCTCAAAGCATGATATTTTGTTTTTAAATATATATATGAATGCATGTTTGTTGTATGTTTATTGGGATCGTTGACTGAGATCCTGGTGTGTCACGCGCCTCGCGGTAAAACCCCGCACGTGGAATTTGAGGGTGTGAGAGATTGGTATCAGAGCCAGGTTATAGTGAACTGGGACTGCATGTAGAGTCTAGTCTATAACTGAGTCGCACACACTAGACGGTCACAGATAGTCGAGTTTTAACAAGTGGGTAACAATATGACTTGTCGGGGGTGTCGGTGTCATCGTCTTCTACGCTACATCATCTGTCTACTCTTTATCCTTCTATCTTTTGACTCATTCTTACTACTATTCGATGGCGAACGATATACTAATGAACCTTCATGACGACGGTGTGCATTGGGGTAGCTTCGGCGTACTCTTGAGATCTGTCCAGGGATTTGGACATCTCCCTTCTATGCCCTAATGGACACGCTCGTTCTTATGCATACTATCTTGTACTTATACTTATGATAATACCATGATTGGGCGCTAGTGTTCGGTGACTTGAACTTCAAACTTAAAGCACGCCTGGAGGACCATGTAGAACAGTTTATCATGTCGGGTGCACACGAGATTATAAACTGTGATGCATGGGATCCCTAGCGGACTTTGTGTTTGAACGGATGGACCCGGACTGGGCTCGGTCTAGTTCCTTAAAATTCCTAATGGGTTATACCACGGGCAAGCCTAAATCTTTTTGTTTCATGTTGTGACAGAAGATGTCGGGAGCTTGTGGAGGTCGCAGAGGCGGCCGTGCTGGCGGTCGTGCTGGCGGCCGTGCTGGAGCCGCTCATATTGCTATGGGTGGTACGTCAATTCTCACCTATCCTATCTTGTTCTTGGGTACTATACCTTTTCTTGGTTCTCACCTGTGTGTCTGTTCCAGGTGGTGCTGTCAATCCCCCTCCACCCCAGTGCTCTTACAAAAAGTTTATGGATTGCAAGCCCCATAACTTTAGTGGAACCGAAGGGGCAGTGGGACTGCTCCGCTGGTTGGAGAAAATTGAATCGGTTTTCTCAATGTGCAGCTGCCCGGAAGGCGACCGGGTGAAATATGCTTCTGCGACCCTGGAGGGTCAAGCTCTGACTTGGTGGAACTCCACCACCCAGACCATGGGTATTTGGGAAGCCCACGCTATGCCCTGGACAGAATTCGTTCAGTTGTTGAAAAACGAGTACTGTCCGAGGGATGAGATCCAGAATCTTGAGCACGAAGTCTGGAATCATAAGATGGTAGTGTCCGAGATTGAAGCTTACACTGCTAGGCACAATGAGTTGGCGGTGTTGTGTCCTGATCTGCACACACCGGAATATCGAAGGATCGAACACTATGTTGTTGGGTTGGTACCGGAGATTGCGGGATTGGTAGCTGCGGGTAATCTCACTGTTTATTCTGAGGTGGTTCGGTCAGCTCACAGGCTGACCAATATGAAGGTGATTGAAGGGGTCTTGCCCACTCGAGGCGCTACTGTGAAGGCTCCTGAGAGTAACAAGCGAAAGTGGGAAGCTATGGGGAAAGGCTCGAGTTCGGCTCAGCCTCAGCAGGTGAGGAAGTCTGATGTTGGGGGATCGTCGTCTGAGCAGAAAACGGGCGGTTATCAGGGGAAGTTGCCGAAGTGTGAACGATGTTGGTTCCATCATACTGGTCGTTGTGACAAGAACCATTGTCGCTGGTGCAACAAGGCCGGGTATGTGGCTCAAGATTGCAGGGTTAATCTCCAAGGTAACCGGAACCCTCCTGCTGCACCTGCTCCGGTCCCTCAGGTCGCTACTCCCCAGGGAAACCAGGGTAGGCAGGGGTGCTATAATTGTGGTGAACTTGGTCACTACAAGCGTGAATGCCCCAAGTTGAAGCAGGACGAGGCTGGGAAGAACGGGTCGGGTAATGGAAATAATGGGGGCGGAGGCAGGAATGCTCGCGCCTTCGTGATTGGTTCGAGCGGGGCTCGACAGGATCCTGACACAGTTACTGGTACGTTTCTTCTTGATAATCGCTATGCTACGGTTTTATTCGATTCCGGTTTCGATAAGAGTTTTATATCTCTTGGGTTTAGTCAATTGCTTGATAGGGTACCTACACCTTTAGAGGCTAAGTACTTGATAGAATTGGCTGATGGTAAGAAAGTCGAAGCGACGCACGTCCTTAGGGAGTGTCGCCTCGAGTTGTCGGGTTATTCCTTTCCTATTGATCTTATGCCGGTGTCCTTGGGTAGTTTCGATGTTGTCGTGGGTATGGATTGGTTGTCTCTGTATCATGCTGAGATCGTGTGTTTTGATAAAGTCATTCGACTTCCTCTCCCTGATGGAGAAATTCTGTTGGTGCACGGTGAGAAGAGCGGGGTCCCGTTGAGTATCATTTCGTGTATGAAAGGCTATAAGTATCTTCGGAAGGGGTATTCTGCCATTCTGGCACTTGTTTCGGTTTCGTCTGAGGAAGAGAAGAAGATCGAAGATATTCCTGTCATCCACGATTTTCCCGATGTATTTCCTGAGGATTTACCCGGCCTCCCACCTTATCGTCAGGTCGAATTCGGTATTAAACTTGCTCCAGGTGCGGCCCCTATTGCCCGAGCCCCATATCGTCTTGCACCTCCCGAGATGCAGGAGTTGTCTAACCAGTTGCAGGAGCTGTTAGAGAAGGGTTTCATCCGACCTAGTTCGTCCCCGTGGGGAGCCCCTATTTTGTTTGTCAAGAAGAAGGACGGAAGCCTACGGATGTGTATCGACTACCGGGAATTGAACACGGTTACCATCAAGAATCGTTATCCTCTTCCTCGCATCGATGACTTATTCGACCAACTTCAGGGTTCTAGTTTTTATTCGAAGATCGATTTGAGATCGAGGTACCATCAGTTGAGGGTTCAAGAAGCCGACATTCCGAAGACCGCCTTTCGAACTCGCTATGGCCATTTCGAATTCTTGGTCATGCCTTTTGGTCTCACCAATGCACCCGCCATTTTTATGGATTAGATGAACCGTGTTTGCAAGCCTTATCTTGATAAGTTCGTGATTGTCTTCATTGATGATATTCTAGTCTATTCCAAGAACGAACTGGACCGCCAGGAACACTTGCGTCTTGTTTTGGAACTCCTGAGGCGGGAACAGTTGTACGCCAAGTATTCTAAGTGTAGCTTCTGGTTGCGTGAAGTCCAGTTCCTTGGTCATGTAGTTAATGAGAAGGGAATTCATGTTGACCCAGCCAAGATAGAAGCCATCAAAGACTGGGAAGCACCAAAGACGCCATCTGAGGTGCGGCAATTCCTGGGTCTTGCAGGCTATTATCGTCGTTTTATCGAGGGATTTTCGAAAATCGCTCAACCCCTCACCTCGCTTACCCAGAAGGACAGGAAGTTCGACTGGGGTGATTCGCAAGAGTCAGCCTTCCAGATGTTAAAGGCTAAACTCTGTTCTGCTCCTATCTTGTCCTTGCCTGAACGCACGGACGATTTTGTGGTTTATTGTGACGCTTCTATCCGGGGTCTCGGTTGTGTACTGATGCAGTGCGAGAAGGTCATCGCCTATGCTTGTCGTCAGCTCAAAGTTCATGAGAAAAACTACCCCACCCAAGATCTGGAATTGGGTGCTGTAGTCTTTGCTTTAAAGATTTGGAGGCATTACTTGTACGGTACCAAGTGCACTATCTACACCGATCACAAGAGCCTCCAGCATATCTTTGATCAGAAGGTGTTGAATATAAGACAGCGTCGCTGGGTCGAGCTTCTTAATGATTACGAGTGCGCTATTAAATACCATCCTGGCAAGGCGAATGTGGTCACGGACGCCTTGAGCAGGAAGGAAACGGCTAAACCTCGTCGTTTTCGAGCTCTTCAGCTCACCATCCATTCCGGCTTACCTGATCGAATCCGTTCGGCGCAGCAAGAAGCTTTGAAGGAGGAAAACCTTAAAGCTGAAACCATGCATGGTGCCGATAGTCACCTTGAGCTTAGGTCCGATGGCCTACACTATTTCGCTGAACGTATTTGGGTTCCTTTATTTGGGGGCTTGCGGGAGCTCGTTCTTGATGAAGCTCACAAGTCCCAGTACTCTATCCATCCTGGCTCCGATAAGATGTATCAAGACCTAAAGATACTTTATCGGTGGCCGAACATGAAGGCGGACGTGGCTTCGTACGTGAGCAAGTGCTTGACCTGTGCCAAGGTCAAGATCGAATATCAAAAGCCATCCGGCCTTCTGCAACAGCCTGAGATCCCCGAGTGGAAATGGGAACGGATTACAATGGACTTTGTGACCAAACTTCCGAAGTCGCCTAGTGGTTGTGACATGATCTGGGTGATTGTCAATAGGTTGACAAAGTCTGCACACTTCCTCGCCATTAAGGAAACTGACGGCCTGGAGCGTTTGGCTCGTTTATATCTGAAAGAAGTGGTTTCTCGGCACGGGGTGCCTGTCTCTATTATTTCTGATCGTGATCCTCGGTTCGCCTCTAATTTCTGGAAGTCTTTGCATAGAGCTCTGGGCACTCAGTTAGACATGAGCACGACTTATCATCGGCAAACTGACGGTCAAAGTGAGTGGATAATCCAAATGCTAGAAGACATGCTTCGGGCATGTGTGATCGATTTTGGCAAGGGGTGGGAGAGTCATCTACCATTGGTGGAATTCTCCTACAACAATATCTACCATTCTAGCATCAAGGCGGCTCCGTTCGAGGCTCTTTACGGACGGAAATGCCGGTCTCCCCCTTTGCTGGGCCGAGGAGGGTGAGAGTCAACTCACCGGCCCGGAACTTGTGTACGAGACTTTCGAGAAGATCGTACAAATCCGTAACCGCATGGCAGCAGCTCGGGATCGTTAAAAGAGCTATGCCGATAGTCGTCGCAAGCCTTTAGAGTTTGAGGTTGGCGACAGGGTCTTATTGAAAGAGCTATGCCGATCGTCGTCAAAAGAGCTATGCCGATCGTCAGCTTAACCTATTTATAGGCTGCACGTTCGCCCACATTGTTCGTGCGAACGTGCACATTCGACCAAACACTCTGGTCGAATGAAGCAATACATAACTATCAAAATCTTCCTTCGCCTCCTGTGTCTCCTTCGTATGATATTATTCCTTCGCACCATTGATTTCTTTCCTTCGCCCATATTAAAACTCCTTCGCCCATTCGACTCCAACTATTAACATATGTTTATTGTAAATCCAAAGCATTAGTCGCATAAATGCATCTACAAATTGTTATGCAACTACGTTTATTTATGGGAAACACGTCACTGAGCTCGTAACCGACACCCGGCGAATCGACAATATAGTTCAGGTCTAAAAATATTGGGTTTGACATTGGCGATGTTTGGGTAAAATGTTTAAGGCCAAAAATAAAAGGAAAACAAAGAAAAAAATATAATATGCTGAGCCCAGCCCAACCGAAGTAGACCTAGTCGGCCCGAATGGCCTTTCGCTTGGCCGAACGACCATTCGCAGGGAACCGACCTAAAACACATATAAAATCGATTTCAACTCCACTTTTCATAATCACACAACCCTAACAGATGTTTGGGTAAAATGTTTAAGGCCAAGGTGTCCGGTTCGTGATTGCGAAGTGCTTTGGGTATAATATCTAATCCTTGGTGTTTTAATCTTCTTAATTATGTTTTAAAACACCACATACAAGTTTGTCCAGGTCTGATGTAACTTTATAAAGATTAAAACATGAGTTTTATAAAGGATTAACATGATAAACATTGAGTTTTTATGATTTTTATGTGGTATGTTATATGATAATGCATGACTATGATTATAGAACATGTAGGGTTTATAGAGGATAATATGTAACATAAATCTTGTATGTTTTGATCAGATTTATACATAAGAAGTCTTGTACTTTGTTTATATGATGTTTTAATCGATATTATACACCTAGGGTTTGTAGAATTTAAGATTATTGCATGTTTAAAAACAGATAGATTGCATGTGTCCACTTGTAGACTCTATAACATGATCTTAAACTATTTGTTTAGATTGATTTCTGGGTTGAACATGTTGTACGTGATCTTAGCTTTTCTGAATGCATAAGATTGTGCGATTTGGTTATCTGTTATCTGTTACTCGCGGTAGCTTACGGCTGGAACTTCATGGGTTACGGCTGTTGTTCATTGCTCCAAGAAAATGTGCACTGCAGTTCTGATGTCTTGGTCCTCCACTCCTTTAGCGTCCCTTACGGTGGATTTGCAAAGCCTTACGTCCAACAAGTCTATGAGAGCTTCATTTATTTGGCATTGATGACTTTTTCTTTTCTTTTGTTGATTCATTCACAAGCATGAGACATTGTTCTCATCTTTCATTTTCATTTTTCTATTATCATTATATATTATTATTATTATTATTATTATTATTATTATTATTATTATTATTAGTATTAGTATTATTATTATTATTATTTAATCCTTCGACTCAGGTGTTCTTGGCTTATCAAAAGTTCCCTTGTAACGCTCGAGCGTCCATGAACACCTATCACTTTCTATGCTCGCTTTCAAGTGCACGCGACTTGATCATTTTCCTTTGGCTCACACGCGTTACACAATTCCATCTTAAGTCCATCCATTTTTGCCGCTTCACCTGCAATCATACAATGTAGCGTAGTTATCACATTCAAGGAATATAATCACTCAAATGACATTAAAAGCACACAATTAAGCATCTTAATTACCATGATTGACCCCGTCCATCACATTCCCACACTTACCTTTGATTGTCCCCAATCAAACCATCTCAAAACACGACTCACCTATTTAACAAATCGCCTCCAATTCCTTTACCTACTGATTTTCCAAGGTCCCCAATAATACCCGTCCCATAGACTTACACAATCGAGATTGACAATCTGGCGAGCAAGTGTTGCGCAATTTTAAAACAAGACTTGCCTATCAAAACCGAACATGCTTATTATCATACACATATGCTACACACCCCTCACAATGTTCTCACTTCTCGGTTTAATTTCTGGACTAGTGTGTAATGTACTAGTATATAACACTCAGAAAACCAAGAATGCGACTTCGTTATCATAGGTTTGTATAACAATCACACATAAACTATAAACCGTGCACATATCAAAAGGACTTAAGGGTTTTGGGCTTCAGGTAAAGGTAGGATGATTTGGTTCACAATTGGCTCGAAAACAAAAAGGTTTAACACAAATGCTTGAACATCCTTATTCACATATCAATAAAACATACTAACACATCAACTTGGGCATAATCGACCCATAACAATAATTTCCATTTTTTTGTATTTCTTTTCTTTTTTTTTCTGTTTTGATTTTTTTCTCATTTTTTATATATATTTTCTTTTTTTTTTTCTCAAATTTGAATAACTCAAACAATAAACAAGATGAACACATTATATGTCAACATTTTTAATCAACAAGGTAACCGAGTCAATTTGGGTAACAATGTAAGTTTAACAAATGAAAGGTCTAGGCTCAACATGGTTTACTAATGGTGAATTTTAACGAACGGGCCAAAACAAACAACACAAGGGTATCAAACACATAAATGAATTCCTACATTGCCTTTCTCATCTATGCGCACATATCGTCTAAAGCTTTAGCATGTATCGAATTACACAAATTCTGCAACAAAGAAACATTTGGCCTACTCTCATGAAACGAAACATTTATATCAATAAACATCTAGTAGGCTCAAGATCTCACAATGTAGGGAAATAGGCTGCCGACATATAGCATATGCAAATCCTATAAGCATGTTAGCCCTAGTTAGGCATCTCTTTTCACTTTCTCTAAAAACGCTCACCAGAAACACTTTCATGAAACTTAAAGGGACAACCATGATTAGGGATCTCGTTTTTCATATTTGGCAAAAGACTCTTTGGTGACTGAAAATTCGGCTTTTATGCCCGATCAAGTAGAAAATGGACTAATTTGCAAGATTTTTTTCCATTAAATTTCTTCAAAAATTTTCAAAATTCCCAATTTTTCTTGCAACGGTAAGTAATTCCACCTTACTTCCCTTGGGTCCCCCATCCCCACACTTGGGATACATTGTCCCCAATGTATGGTGCTATTAATGCTTACCCAATTCTTTCCCAACCACCAATCTCAACATACGCGACTATTAACTACCACCCGCAATGATTAGTTGCTTAGCAAACAACCACAAAAATAAAAACACACAAGCAAATAAATAAGGAAACAAACAAAGACAAGAAAATAAATAAAATTCCGGGCTGCCTCCCGGTAGCGCTAAGTTTACAGTCTTCAGCCTGACTTTACCTGGTGCTCTAATCATGGTGGGCGAGTGGGATGCTTGCATCCCTCAGCTGCTAAGCATGCATCCTCTCCATCCCGCAATAATGCATCAGCCATCCCATATCTAGGATCTGGAGCTCTTACTCTCATGCCCTCCTGGTTGACCTTATCTCGTTTCTTGACATTTTTCTTCTTCTTCTGCTTACCCTTCTTGACTCCAGCTTCTTCAATCCTGTCAACCATGCAACACTCTTCCTCGGAGTTTGGGTCAGTTAAACTTAAAAACACATTTAAACTCAGAGTTCTTTTCCCAAACCTCATATTTACCATCCCATTGGCATAATCAATCACAGCATGTGCCGTAGTTAAGAACGGTTTACCCAATATAACCATGGGTTGTGTCACTTTTGTATTAGAAACACAATCGATTACCAAGAAATCCCCCGGGTAAAAACAACCCTCCACCTTGACTATTACATCTGTTAACATCCCCCTAGGATGTATCGCTTTTTGATTTGCCAACACCATGGTGATGTCAACCTTTTACACCCTAGCAGAATGCTAACATATGCTCCAAGATCCAATAATGCCTTGTCGATTTTAAGTTCTCCATTCTGAATTGGAATTAAAGGCGTTCCTGGGTCTTGGAGTTTCGGTGGATATGTACCCAATAAGGCTGCACAAACATTTACTGGAAATCAAACTATTTTGGCAGCTTGTTGTGTCGGTTTTGGGTACTCAATTCTTTCAAACTCTCAGCATGAACATGATTTTCTTTTAAAACATCAAGTAATGGTCGATTGATTTTTACTTTTACAAACTCTTCCCACTTTTCATCTTTTAGTGGGTTTTCTCTCAAAATTGATGTTTTATTTTATTCCACTGCAGCTAGAGGAAATGAGGCAGGTTTAACTTCCCCACACTTATCCTCAGCCATAGTGGAATTTTCACTGAAAAATTTTTCACAAAATAATTTTTTAAAATTTTTATGAGTCGTTTGTAAAATCAGATCCTGTTCACCTTCACAATATCTAGAATTAGACAAAGGACTTACCGCATTTATCTGCACATTCCGAGTGTTTGATGATGATTGATGTGCTGGATTGACCTGAGTATCACTTGGTAGCTTCCTAGCTGCCTTCTTCATCTCTGCCACATCTCCAGCTAGCTGCCCAACCTGCGTAGTTAAAGCCTGAACAGTTTTATCACGTACCTCACCTTTCTGCTTGATGGCTTGTATATCCTGTTGCATCAACTTCAGCATGTTCATCACCTCACTCAATCCTCCACCTGCTGTCTCAGAAGACTGACTACCCTTTTAGTAACCCTCACCACTACCTCCATAACTAAAATTTGGGTGATTTCTAAGACCTGGGTGATAAGTGTTCGAGTTCATGTTTGACCAATTCCTATTTCCCCCCTGTACCTGGTTCACCACTTCCATCCCACCGACTACACTAGGGCAACTATCTTCTATGTGTCATACATCCCCACAATGCCCACATAAGGGTTGTCCAATAATCCCTATGTTAGCTACTTGATACTCTAACCTAGCTAACCTCTCAGCATCACCTGTACTACCCCCACATGCAGCTTTGACCGTTGCTTGCCTTAACCTTCTCAAAGACTGTGCCTTCCTCTTTATTGTCTTAGCTCTCCTCTCGAGGTACTCCCAATCAACCTGTTCATCATTAGTACCAAAAGTACCATTTGAAATAGAATCTAACGCCCCTTGGTCCTCGTATTGGAGTCCTTCATAAAATGAATTGATCAACTCCCACAATTGGATGTCATGATGTGGGCAATTATTGATCATCATCTTGAAACGAGTAAGTGCTTCATGAAAGAGCTCACCCGACTGCTGAGAGAAATTCCTGATGTTCTTCCTAGCATCATTGGTTCGTTGACTTGTGTAAAACTCATCAAGGAACTGTTGTTGCATTTCTAGCCATGTACGAATAGATGCTGAGGTTAAGGATTGGAACCACTGTTGTGCTTTGTCTTCAAGTGTGATCTGGAAAAGGACCAACTTCACTTAATCTTGTGTAAGCCCTTGACCCCCAATGGTATTGCACCTTGCATCATAAGCCCCGAGGTGCATGTACGGCTCTTCAGTCACTAGCCCAAGATATTTAGTCAAACTCTGAATTGCCTGTGATCTCACTTCAAATGACCTGCCATGCAGCTGTGAAATGACTACTGCTGATGGATAATGTGTAACCTCACGAATTTTCCCATTTATTTTGCATTAAAGTATTTTCCGATCCATGATATAAAGTCTAATTTATTTCTAAGTGTTCTTATCTTTATTCGTGCACTCTATTTTTCTAAGTTTCTTTTATCATTGTACTAAAAAAAAAACAACAAAAAAATCTTCAATCATGACATATGTCCTATCCTAATTCTATTTATAAAATCGTCATTTTATAAGACGGTGTTTTTTTTATTTTCTAATTCAAACTAATGATTTTTTTTTTATTTCTTAAATAAAGCCTTGAGTCAAATAGTCAAGGTCTTGGTCAAAGTCTTAGTCAAACAGTCAAAGTCTTAGTCAAATGGTCAATTCATCATAAAACCTTACTTTATGGTGTTGACCAATTTTAATGGCTAATTGAAACCAAAACTAGTATAAAAACCCACCTATGAACCATTACACTTGCCACCTCTAAATCGATTGTTTCAATCCGATTAAACTTTCCCTTATACTTTTCTTCTATAGTCTATTACTTCTACAATTGAAGCTTTGATTATAAGCTCTTGTAATTGGCAACTTTGGGGCTACACATATTCTATTTCTCGAGACTTAATACTTTGCTAAGGTGACTTTACGTAACCATGTTTATGCAATTCTTCATACTTGCAACATTATACTTAAGCAATTCTACATGCATGTCTAGTTGTAAACTTTAATGCCTCATGAATTAGACAACAACAACAGTTTCAACGAGTTTCAACGAGTTTCAACATTACATAATCATTAGCTATGGCCAAGCCGGCGATACTCAATAATAGATCTATTAGATTGACAATCCCACCCAGATACGTGTACCTCCTACATAGGGAGCGTAGGTGATTGTTATTGTTCCAACATATTATTAAGGTGAACCGTGGATGACGGGATGAACCTAAACTAGTCGGAGGTTTGATTATGTCGATTCAACATATTATGTTTATTCATGTAGACTTTAACTTACGATAGACATATGAATTGCTAAACTTTTATACTTAAACTATTTGCTTGACATGGCTTATGTATTCTCACCAACTTCTAGTTGACCCCCCCATTTTTACAACTCAACAGGAAATAATGATGCATGAAGACTAGAGTATTTACATGAGAAGGCAAACGGAAGTCTATGCTTGTTTGGTTTTTGTGATGTATTAGATTTCCACTTAAAACTCAATATGTATTTCCATTTTTGGATATTTGCAATTTAAATTAAATTCAATTAAAATTTGGTTACCATGTGCTACTGTATACTCGTTCATACGTGACATCTCGATGTTTCCGCCATCGGTTGGGGTGTTACAGATTGGTATCAGAGCCTTGGTTATAGGGAATTAGGTTATTAGAAAAATAATCTAGTCTATAGCCATAGGATTATAACCAGTATTTGCTCCTTTTACTTGCTATTCTCTATCTCCCTCCTACTTCTTATCCCTACTTTCATCCCTACAAGAAGATTGCTCTCCATCACTGGATCCACTCTTAGACTAATAAGACAAAATCCTCAGGTTTAACCTGAACCACCTTGAGATCTCGTCGAAGTTCTAGATTTTAATAACGAACACGTGCAATCTGGAAGGGTGAACGCCAGTATTCTGAGTCTTCTGTCTACGCTGGCATTGCGCATATATCCCAATCAGACGAGGGACCCGGATGCCTACCTGGGAATTCTCGGGATGAGTGTTCACTTATAGGCTAAAGCATGTCTTCACTATGTTATTAGACTCTAGAAGTTTTGATAAGTCAACGTTTTCGTTTATTCGTTTTAATTAATGAATAAATGATTACACTCACTTTCCTTAAACTAAGCTCTAAAATCTCAAAATTTTACAACTTAAATCAATCTCATTTCATAACCATCTATGGATTTCACAATCACACTTCACCTTACCATCTTAGACACTTTTTAAATATTCAACACCCTACCCAAATCATATTATTTCATTTCTCCACATGTTACTTATTTTTAAAAACTATAACCTCATACCTTAGCACAAACTAAAGATTTCTAAATCCTGTTGTATTTTCATTACCTAGTAACTTTACAAAGTACATTTTTTTTTTTTGTCAAAAGATGTCCTCGAACTTAAATTCAATTGTTTATTTATTGACGTAACAAACGATTTTCTATATAATGCTTTAAACTATTAAAAATCACTTAATAGAACCTTGATCTTCAAAACCTAATGTCATGTTTGAAATCTCCAACTAACGGGAATATTTTAATCAAAAGCCCACTTAGCTTGTACTATTTAACAACTTTTGCTTTATGTATAAAACCAATTTTGAAAATAAGATTTTTTTTATCCATAGGAATAATATCTAGTCTCTAAATTCTCCATCGACACTCACTCATTTTCAACTTGTTCAAATTTTTACAATATTTGGCATATATCACAATCATGTTTTCTTATACACTTGATTATAACCTTTGATCCAAACCCCAAAATTTACACTGCTACATAATCTCCTTACTATAAAATAAACTCTTTATCAACTATCTTCACATTCACTATCTCTCGCAACCTTGATTCTGCTTTAAGATTTTTCATCATCCTCTCAAGAACTAAATTCATATCTTTCACCTTCTCACACATGAGCTAGTTACCCATGATAACCAAACTATTGAAACTTGATTGTGTGTTGCATAAAACATAACCTTAGTTATACATAAGGATTTGACTATCTACCATATTTGAACATTTGAAACTAGAATTCATAAAATATAAACTATTTACTATAGACACACCTAGAGTCATTAACCTTGTCTAGGGCAACTCTATTACAACTCACATGCTATACTTGATACTTGATTGCTTACATCTACATATTATCAATTTGCAATTTAAGTGTGTGTGTAAATTGTTACAGTTAATCAAACAACTGGTAGAGGATGAAGTACTTGCTCAACAGTTAGTAGAGTATTTAATAACCTGCTCAACGATTGGTAGAGGTCATCATGCCTGCTCAACAGTCGGTAGAGGTTCTAATAACTTGCTCAACGATTGGTAGAGGTCATCATGCCTGCTCAACAGTCGGTAGAGGTTCTAATAACCTGCTCAACGACTGGTAGAGGCTATTGCACCTGCTCAACAATCGGTAGAGGTTCCTACTCACTAATTGGTAGAGGTCTTTTTCTTGCTCAACAGTTGGACCCATTTTTAGATACATCATACATGTAATTTGATACAAAGATTTATTAGACTCATTGATACAAAGATTCAATCACAAAGTTATTTTGAATTACTTACATGTGTGTTTAGAGTCATAGAAGGACACAAAACCCTAATGTAAGGTAAATTGGTGATTGCGGTCCGGAACGTAATCATGAATTTACAGGTACGTTAAGGTGGTGTGAAATTCTATCAAGGTTTTCGGTAGAAAAACTAATTATAAACTCTAGTTACCTGGTAGTTCATTTAGCCTTTCTATAGTCCATCAACTCATGTATTTCTTTTAGGATTTCTAAAACTTAAGATTCTTATTCACCTTGCGATTCCAAGACACACCTAATCCTACCCTTAAAACTCACAGATAACAAACCTCTTATCCAAATTATTCGAAAGCAGATTATTCTATAAATTCATGTCGTGCCTTAACCAAAATTTTCAAAACCACGGCTGCCTTAATTTCTACCCAACCATCCTCAAACCTGTGTTTTTATAACTTCGGGACAAAGTTTCTAAAAGTAGGGGAGACTGTAACCTCACGAATTTTCCCATTTATTTTGCATTAAAGTATTTTCCGATCCATGATATAAAGTCTAATTTATTTCTAAGTGTTCTTATCTTTATCCGTGCACTCTATTTTTCTAAGTTTCTTTTATCATTGTACTAAAAAAAAAACAACAAAAAAATCTTCAATCATGACATATGTCCTATCCTAATTCTATTTATAAAATCGTCATTTTATAAGACAGTGTTTTTTTATTTTCTAATTCAAACTAATGATTTTTTTTTATTTCTTAAATAAAGCCTTGAGTCAAATAGTCAAGGTCCTGGTCAAAGTCTTAGTCAAACAGTCAAAGTCTTAGTCAAATGGTCAATTCATCATAAAACCTTACTTTATGGTGTTGACCAATTTTAATGGCTAATTGAATCCAAAACTAGTATAAAAACCCACCTATGAACCATTACACTTGCCACCTCTAAATCGATTGTTTCAATCCGATTAAACTTTCCCTCATACTTTTCTTCTATAGTCTATTACTTCTACAATTGAAGCTTTGATTATAAGCTCTTGTAATTGGCAACTTTGGGGCTACACATATAGTCTATTTCTCGAGACTTAATACTTTGCTAAGGTGACTTTACGTAACCATGTTTATGCAATTCTTCATACTTGCAACATTATACTTAAGCAATTCTACATGCATGTCTAGTTGTAAACTTTAATGCCTCATGAATTAGACAACAACAACAGTTTCAACGAGTTTCAACATTACATAATCATTAGCTATGGCCAAGCCGGCGATACTCAATAACAGATCTATTGGATTGACAATCCCACCCGGATACGTGTACCTCCTACATAGGTAGCGTGGGTGATTGTTATCGTTCCAACATATTATTAAGGTGAACCGTGGATGACGGGATGGACCTAAACTAGTCGGAGGTTTGATTATGTCGATTCAACATATTATGTTTATTCATGTAGACTTAAACTTACGATAGACATATGAATTGCTAAACTTTTATACTTAAACTATTCGCTTGACATGGCTTATGTATTCTCACCAACTTCTAGTTGACCCCCCCCCCCATTTTTACAACTCAACAGGAAATAATGATGCATGAAGACTAGAGTATTTACATGAGAAGGCAAACTGAAGTCTATGCTTGTTTGGTGTTTGTGATGTATTAGATTTCCACTTAAAACTCAATATGTATTTCCATTTTTGGATATTTGCAATTTAAATTAATTTCAATTTAAATTTGGTTACCATGTGCTACTGTATACTCATTCTTACGTGACACCTCGATGTTTCCGCCATCGGTTGGGGTGTTACATAATGAACGATTGCAGGTCTGAAGTGGCTTTCAATACCTCTCACCGGGCCTCTCTCAAACTTCATGGGAATGCCTGCTTGATTATTAGCTGGAGGTATTGCATTCCTTGGGTTAGGTCTCAAGGGTCGATTCACTGCTGGTTGGTGCTCGGTGAACAGGAGCTTCTGGGAAAGCTTGATACCCTTGATTTGCTTGAGTAAACTGAGAGTACCCTTGATGATTCAAATTATGTGATCTTGCTAACTGATATGGCCCTTGATCTCCTACTTCTCCATCCAAATCCTCATCATCATTCTCATATTGCCCTTGATTAGTTCTTTGACTGAAGCTAAATGATGGTGGCTGAAATGATGGATATTGAGTTGTGGAAGTTTGTGGGAATTGTGTATCAGTCTGGTTTAGGGTGTTATCATCAGAAATCACTCTTACATATGGTGAAGAGGGATTGGTCACAAGTTTTTGGGTGAAAATTGGTTCTTGTGCCGAAGATTAGCCTTGTTATGGATTGAATCTCTCAAAGTTTGGGAGAGAGGTTATTGGAGAAGTGTGGGTTGTAGTTGGTTGTGGTAAAGATTATGTTTGTGAATGTGATGGTGGAAGGTTATCAAATTTCGGGAATGGTGGAATTTGTGATGATTGGGTACTGGATTGTGGTGGTGATTCAGAAGTGGCTAAGGTATTGGGTGATGGATGGTTCTGAGAGGGTGAAACTTGTGTTTGGGACATTGGTTCAGTGGTTAAGTCAATGTTCTCCATAGATTTGAATTGCGAATCTGGTGAGTGTAAGATTTTTTTTTCTCTATGAATTAGTCGGTTCTGTCTAGCTGTTTTCTCAACCTCTGGATCGAACACTAACGGAGACGACTTCCCTGAGTGTCTTGTATGATGCATGCAACTGAAGAGTTACATGCACAAAAAAAAACAAGAAAACCAAGCGTAATACTGAACAATAAACTAAACAAACATAAATTAAATATTTTTGGCTTTTTTTGGAATTTTTAATTAAACTAAGAAAAATAAAGACTTCGCGCATGACTCCCCGGCAACGGCGCCAAAATTTGATCGGTGTCGAAGGACCGGTCAAAAACAAGAGTTTTAGAAAAGACCAACTACCTTATTAGTTAGGGCAAGTCGGGTGTCGAAGCAAGAGGAGTATTGTGGAAAGTGTTATTTTTTAACAACTAAATTAAACTAGACGGAAATGTAAAATCGATTGGTTGATTATTGATTACGAAAAGAAAAGTGAATTGTAAACGATTAGAGAAATGGCGACCTCTCCAGGATCCCGGTTAATCACTTTAGACAAGGTTTAATATAGTTTGCCAATTGATATCACATAGACATGATATGTGAATTAATATGATTGATAAAGAAGGTTGATTAATGATATTGTGATAGCCGATAACTAGACCACGACTGTTGACTCCGTTGATTATCACCTAATAATATCTTAATGACTCGCAATATTGAAAGACACAACTTTTATGTATTTAACGGGTGGTTCAAGGAACAACCCTCTATATTGTTTAAACGCTTATATTAACCACATTTGATCATGATATTGCTTGGAATTGGGTTACTACGAGTACTTTGGTTGCAGGTGCAATAAAGAGCTTAAAACGAAGAAATACGGGCTTTGGAACGGACCGGAACGTGATGGAGCAAAACAAGAATTGAAAGATGAAAAATTGATTTTTAGGAGAGCTCCACCGTACCTTACGGTAGCCACAGTAAGGTACGGTGGCCTATGGACCCAAATTTCTCACCGTATGGCAGTCCTTCCTCACCGTTGGCTTTTATAACCCATCGTACCTTACGGTGGGCACCGTAAGGTACGGTGGACCCTGCACAATCTTGTAACTCCCACCATTTAAGGTGAAGTTATTGTGTCTTTTGGGCATCTCTTTCATTGTGAACGTTTCTAAGAATCTTGGGGGCGATTTTTGGCGGAACTAATCATTGGAGAACATTGTCTAATCATTGTTTTTGGTTTTTGTAATCCTTATGAACAATTGCTTGAAGATGATGATGATTCACCAAGCTATGCTAGGCTAAACATTTGGTGATCATTCCTTGGTGAAGTTTTTCTTGAACTCTTATGTATTTTTCTATGAATTTCTAGAATGATAATCTAGTATGTTTGCTTGATTATTGTGGTGTTTGAACAATTTTTTGTAGCTGTTAATTACTTTACCAATACTTAGTCTTAATCGTACGTTCTTGGTGCTGCTAACAATCGAGATATTGCGGGTAGGATTTGGGTTGGTTAATTGATTAATTGGTCATCGGGAAACAACCTCGCATTAATATAATCCGAGTACTTTGTTCCCTTTTATCACAACAATTGTTTATGCACGAGTTAAGTCTATGTAACTCTTTCTAGTTGGAACTTTTGCATAAGTGTTTAGGGAAAACGGATCCTGGAATGGTCATTGCTTTTATAATCTTAAGAAACAAACTCACTTTGGTTAAGTAATTAGTTTATAATTTAGTTCAAATCTAAAACAATCAACAACTCTTGATCTTTATTTTTATTTAGTAGATTAATTTTAGTTAATTCGCGAAATTGTTAGTTTACACACATTCCACAAACTCCCTGTGTTCGATACCTTCTTGCCACTATACGTTAGTTGTAATTGGGAAATTTTACGTGTACCACGACAAGCACGTCAAATTTTGGCGCCGTTGCCGGGGAGTAGTGCGCAACGTGTGTTAATCTTTTAGTTTGGTTTTGTTATTTTCGGGTTTACACGGGTTGTGTTTAGTGTGCAGGTACTTCAAGTGTATGCATACTAGGGGCTCTCACGAGTCATCACCACTTTTGTTTGATCTGGAGATTGAAAGAACACTGGGAAAGAACCGAGTTTTGATAAGAAGAAACAAAGTCATTGATTCACCTACTTCACCGTTCAGACCAAGAAATATAATGCAAGACTCTCACATACCAACAACGGGTCAAACGACCTCATCATTCATGCCTACTTCTTCACAACTTTCACCCAACACCACATTACCTAACCTTTCCACTAGTCCTGAAACACCAATACATTCCACCCAACCGAGTTTCACTCAAAGTGATCCAAACCTTACCTTTAATCCATCAAACACTATACCACCATTTTCCCATTTTTTCCCAACTACGGGTCAATCATCTTCTACTATCCCACAACCACAAGGACAAGGTTCCACAATTGTCCACACCACATCTACTTATCAACCACCTAATCAATCGGGTTTTTACTACACATCTTTTCAAGGTGGTCAAAATTCTAGAGTTCAAAGAGATGTGTATGATGATGGGTATGATGATGAAGAATCTAGTGGGTATAATGAAGAGGGGTATTATTATGAAGGAGAAGGTGCATTTGTGGGCTCTCAAGCTCAAACGGGTCAAGTAAGTCAACCACTTTTACCATTTCAAGACCCGGGAAGACTACCGGTTGGTGTGCAACATGTTAGACCGCAAGGATTGCATTTGCAACATCCCACACCACTTAATCAAATGCGGCCTACAAACATGCAAGCTCAACATCAAAGGCCGATTCACCAAAAACAACCACCTATGCATCAAAATCAGCATCAATAACAATTTGCACCACAAGGTGCAATGCAAGGTCAAATGGGTCAACCAAGAGCGCCATTGGGAGCACCTAGAAGACTCCACTGTGATGTTGTACGGGGAATTGAGGCTCATTTTCGGCCAATTATCACTAATAACCCATCACCAATAGTGATTCCGCAAAATGCAAATGGAAGAACTTTTGAAGTTAGAACAACCGCACTCCAAAGTCTACCAAAGTTCAAGGGGCTAGCAACGGAAGAGCCTTATTTTCATTTGGAGACATATGATTCTATTTGCAACACTATTGGGGGACAAGGTTTTTCTGCAGATGATGTGAAGTTGGTTCTCTTCCAATTTTCATTGGAAGACAAGGCAAAAAGATGGTTTCACACTTTACCATCCGCATACATTTTTACATGGGCCGATATGCAACAAATATTTTTGGATGAATTCTATAGTTCTCAAAAGACAAATGATGCAAGGAGAGGGTTGAGAAGCTTTCAACAACAATCGGGTGAGATGTTTCATGAAGCATTCGAGAGGTTCAATATGATGCTAAGAAATTGTCCTCACCATGGGATTCAACTTTGGGAATTATTGAATGCTTTTCATGAAGGCTTGAGTTCGGAGGATGCTCGTGATTTAATGTCTATTAAAATGGTACTTTTGGTACAAATTATGAGCAAGATGATTGGGCATTTTTAGAGCAAATGGCGGTGACTTCCAAAAGAAAGGCTCAATCATCTAGACGAGCAAGGCATGTAATTCAAAGACCTCAAGTGCATGGGGTAGAAAGTGGTAATGTACAAAATTCAAATCAATTGTACAATGTTTGTAACAATTGTCAAGAAATAGGCCACACGGCGGAGGTTTGTCAAGTGGTGGTAAATGAAGGACAAACAGAGGAAGTGAATGCTATTCAAGGGGGTGGTAGAAATTTGGACATGAATTCTAACACTTATCACCCCGGGTTACGAAATCATCCAAACTTTCGGTATGGAAATGCATCAAATCAAGCCAACCCGAATTTTCAAGCTGCTCAAGGAAATTATGTGCCTCGCCAACAATACAATCAAGGAAATTATAGAGGTGGATACAACAGTGGCTACCAAGGGCAAGCTCAAACTGGTCAAAGAAATTCGGGTCAAGATTCATCAAGCGGAAATGAAGTCATGGAGATGCTTAGAGCTATGCAACAAGACATGCAAAAGCGAAATCAACTTGATGAAGCTCGGATACAAAAGGATGAAGTTCGTGATAAAAGCATTCAAGCATTGACAACTCAAATGGGCCAATTAGCAACTGACGTGGCGGAATTGAAGAATGGTAAAGGAAAGCTTCCTAGCGATACTCAGGTAAATCCGCCACATGGCTCTTCACGAGGTAACAATGTTAATGTTAATCAAGTGAGTGTTTTAAGGAGCGGTAAAGAATTTAAAACTAATTTGTCATCGGGTTTTGTCGAGAGGGTAGTTGAGGATGTTACGGGTGAAGAAAGTGAAAATGATGAAGTTACAGCGGTTTTACAAAAAGAATTAAATGTTAAAAAACCGGAAGCGAGTGAGAGTGAAAAAACTGAAAATGAGCCGAATCAAGTTCCATTTCCATCGGCTCTACTTGACCCGGGTAAGAAAAATTTTATTGCCTCAAGAGGTCCCCAAAAAGAAGAAATATGGGACATGTTTAAACAAGTAAAAATAAATCTACCTTTACTTGATGCAATAAAACAAGTACCCGCATATGCTAAATTTTTGAAAGAACTCTGTACGCAAAAGAGGCAACAAAAGAAAAAAAAATGCCTAAGCGGGTAAATGTTACCGGTCAAGTGAGTGCAGTTTTAAATGGGGAGCTTCCTCCTAAGCTCCAAGATCCGGGCACGCCATTAATAAATATTCAAGTTGGTAATTTTCAAATGGCAAAGGCATTGCTAGATCTTGGAGCCGGGGTGAGTATTTTACCGGGTGGGTTGTATGATCAATATGACGTTGGTCCACTAGCTAGGGTGGAGGCAACGGTTGTTTTAGCCGATTTGTCTCATAAGTTACCCCGGGGAATGGTTCAAAATGTCATTGTTAAAATTGATGAATTTTATTACCCAGTTGACTTTTTGGTATTGGATTACTCATCCGCAGACTCAAAACAGCAACAAAATGTCATATTGGGTCGGCCATTTTTGAACACCGCACATGCGGTAATTGATTGTAGATTTGGCACGGTCGATATGACATTTGGAAACCGGAAAATGCGTTTAAATGTTTTTACTAACAATACTAATGATTCCGGTGTTGAAGAATGTTTTATGGCAGATATCATTGAGGGATGCAATCCATGTGAGTATGAGAAAGATGGAATGGAATTGTGTGCTTGTAATTTTTCTGAACAGGTACATGCTTTTGATTTGGAGATTGAAGAAGGAAAGCAAGATGTGTTAGCGTTGAAGGAGGGTCGACCACCATGGTCTCACCATTTTGATAGTTTGCCGGTGGCAATTGATTCGGGTACCAAGCCCTCGTTAGAATTGGCACCAAAGTTGGAACTCAATGATTTGCCAAGCCACTTGAAGTATGTTTTCTCAGGGGATAATGACACATTACCGGTCATTATTGCCTCTAATTTGGAGATGGCCCAAGAGCTAGCATTGATGGAAGTCTTGAGGGAGAATAAAGAAGCTATTGGGTGGACAATTACCGATCTTAAAGGAATTAGTCCATCCATTGTCATGCACAAGATTATCACAACCGAGGATGCAAAACCCACGAGAGAAGCGCAAAGAAGGTTGAACCCGAACCTTAGGGAAGTGGTAAAGAAAGAGGTAATTAAGTGGTTGGACGCGGGAATTATCTATCCTATATCGGATAGTGCTTGGGTAAGTCCTACTCAAGTGGTCCCTAAGAAGTCCGGTATTCAAGTAATTAAAGATGACAATGGTGAAAAAATTGCTACCCGACCCGTCACCGGGTGGCGGGTGTGCATTGATTACCGAAAGTTGAATGCCGCTACTTCTAAGGACCATTTCCCACTTCCATTTATTGACCAAATTATTGAAAAACTTTTGGGTCAAAAATACTATTGCTTTCTAGATGGGTATTCGGGGTATAACCAAATAGCAATACACCCGGATGACCAACACAAGACCACCTTCACGTGTCCATATGGTACTTTTGCCTTTAGGCGGATGCCATTTGGATTGTGTAACGCTCCGGCGACTTTTCAATGATGTATGATGAGTATTTTCTCGGACATGGTTGGAGAATCGTTGGAAGTGTTTATGGACGATTTCTCAATATTTGGCACTAGTTTTGAATCTTGCCTCAACGAATTGCAAAAATTTTTAAAAAGATGTGTTGAGAAAAATTTAGTGCTTAGTTGGAAAAAAAGCCATTTTATGGTGCAAGAGGGAATTGTGTTAGGCCACGTAATTTCTGAGCGGGGTATGGAGGTGGACAAGGCAAAAATTCGGGTAATATCATCATTGCCACCACCGAAAAATGTGAAGGGGGTAAGATCATTCTTAGGACATGCGGGCTTCTATATACGTTTTATTAAAGGTTTTAGTGTCATTACCAAGCCTTTATGTAATTTGTTATTGAAAGATGTTCCTTTTGATTTTACTAATGAATGTTTGTAAGCTTTCAATGTGTTGAAGGAACATTTGGTCAAGGCTCCTATTTTGCAACCGCAGGACTGGTCGAAGCCTTTCGAAATAATGTGTGATGCAAGTGACACTACAATTGGAGCTGTTTTGGGCCAACGAGTTGACAAGAAGACGGTGGTAATCTACTATGCGAGCAAAACTTTGTCCGAAGCGCAACTGAATTACACCACAACCGAAAAAGAATTATTAGCGGTGGTGTATGCTTTGGACAAGTTTCGTTCGTATATTTGGGGGAGCAAGGTGGTGGTATATTCGGACCATAGTGCGGTTCGATATTTGATGGAGAAGAAAGATGCCAAGCCACGATTGATTCGATGGGTTTTGTTACTCCAAGAGTTTGATTTGGAAATTCGGGATAAAAAAGGGAGTGAAAATGTTGTAGCGGATCACTTGTCTCGAATTCCGGTAGAAGGGAGTGATGATGTGACGGAAATAAATGAAAGATTCCCGGATGAGCAATTTTTAGCCGTGTCTACTCAAGCCGCACCGTGGTATGCCCACTATGTTAATTATTTGGCCACGGGTGCTATTCCGGATCATTGGACCAAGAAACGACGACAACAATTCATGATCCAAGTGAAGCAATATATTTGGGATGAACCGGATCTTTTCAAGATTGGGCCCGATCAAGTGATCCGAAGATGTATTCCCGAGTCGGAAGTTAAAGAAATATTGACACATGCTCATTCTTCCGCTTGTGGTGGGCACTTTAGTGGACATAAAACCGGCTACCGGGTGCTTTCATGTGGGTTTTATTCGCCTACAATTTTTAAGGATGCTTGCGAGTTCGCCCGGAATTGCTTAAATTGTCAAAGATTGGGGAGCATATCCAAAAGGGATGAGATGCCAATGCAACCGATCTTGGTTGTGGAGATATTTGATGTTTGGGGCATCGACTTTATGGGTCCGTTTTCTAATTCAAACGGGTTTTTGTTTATTTTAGTGGTGGTGGACTATGTTTCGAAGTGGATTGAAGCAATTGCTACAAGGACAAATGACCATTCGGTTGTTTGTAAATTTATTCAATCTAACATTTTCGCCCGGTTTGGAATTCCAAGAGTAATCATAAGTGATGGTGGGTCACACTTCAAAAATTTTAATTTTGGTAATCTATTGAAGAGATATAGTGTGAATCACCGGGTTGCCACACCGTACCATCCGCAAACGAGTGGACAAGTTGAAGTGTCCAACCGTCAAATCAAAGAAATTCTCATGAAGACGGTTCGTGTGGATAGGAAAGATTGGTCAAGCAAATTAGATGATGCTTTGTGGGCATACCGTACGGCCTACAAAACTCCAATTGGCACGACACCTTGTCGGATGGTGTATGGAAAGCGTTGTCACTTGCCAATGGAGTTAGCGCATCGGGCACATTGGGCGATCACGACGGTAAATGCGGATTATGATGAGGCGGGTAGAACAAGGAAGTTGCAACTAAGTGAGTTGGAGGAGATTAGAGATGAGGCTTATGAATGTGCATCGGCTTACAAAGACAAACTAAAGAAGGTTCATGATGCCAAATTGAGAAAGAAGACCTTTGAAGTAGGTCAAAGGGTTTGGTTGTACAATTCGCGATTGAAAATGTTCGCGGGCAAGTTGAAGAGTAAATGGATGGGTCCGTACATCGTTTGCAGGGTTGGTAAATTTGGTGAGGTTGAAATATTGGATGAAAATACCAACAAGCAACAAACGGTGAATGGACATCGCTTGAAGCCATACTTGGATGGCAACGACATCAACACGTTGGAGATGGATCAAGCGGGCTATCTTTTACGCCCGGTGGAAGAAGTGCAACAATGAGAGGCCCAGGTTTGGTAGTGTAAATAGTTAGATTTTTATTTTATTGTATTTTGTTTTATTGCCTAATTTTGTTTTTTTATCGAAACCCGTGTTTGAAACAAGTGTGGGGACGTTCGGATCGCGAACAAGTTCTAGCATTGTGTTGAGGAAAACACGGAGTTTTCGAGGGGGTAGGGTAATTTTAGTGTTTTAAAATTAGTTTTCTTGATTAAAAAAATAAAATAAAATAAAATAAAATTTCCAGGGGCTACCGTAAGGGACATTGGGTACCGTACCTTACGGTGGACCTGGTGAAAACAACAAACCCAACGGTGGCCAGAGTCTGACTTACGGTGAAAAAAATGGACATTTTGGCTACCGTACCATACGGTCCCCACCGTATGGTACGGTGGGGACTGGGCAAGTTCACTTTACGGTTATAAAAAAAAAAAAAAAAATTGTTTTAACAATCCACGTGCATATACCTACCAACCAACCTTCTTTCTTCCATAACTCTTGTTCTTCTTTCTCACAAAACCTTTCAAGAACACCCATTCTTCTCAACCTTTAAACCATCATAAATCCTTTAATACATCACCAAATCCAACAATTTTTGGGTGTAACTTGACTAGATTTTCATCTGGTTTCTGATTTTGGGGAGTAAATTGAAAGAAAAACACATTTTTGGGGCCAAATCTCGAACCCTAAAATCGCATAAATTGGGGTTTTTCAAGTTTTCTTGTTTTCTTGTGTTGTAGCATCTTCTACATAAAGGTATGTGTCCTATTTGTCCTAATCTTGATGTACATTGTGAAGAATAGAGGTTCTTGTTCTTATTTGTTCAAACCCATTTGCTTGTTATTAGATGTTAATATGTATATAGTGTTGTTTGAATAATCATATGGTAGTAGATGTATTTTGAGAGGCACATTGTGAACTTTTGGTAATGTTAAGATTGTAGAGGCGTCATGCCCAATTTTTGTTAAACCAAAGACGATATTTTTGGTCACAAACATTTACTACCATAATAACAAGCAAGTGTGGGGATGTGTTTACTATATGGGGCTGATTCATTTTGTTTGTTTTGTTTTTGTGTTTGTTTGTACATTGTGTAGGAATATGGCACGAACTAGTGAAGTAGCAGGATCAAGCTCATCCGCCGCCAAGGCTAAAGGGAAGCAACCCGTGCAGCAATATAAACGAAGAAAGTATGTTGCACAGAATAACGAGTCTGATGAGGAAATGCAACAAGCACCTGAAGCGCCAAGGTTAGACCCGACTAATAAGCCGGAATGGAAGACGGGTCCTCTGAATGAAAAACCAAGGGATTGGCAACCGACATTGTTCCATGACCAAATTAAGGGGTTGTCAGATCGGGCTGGGGCATTCCTTTGTGAAAGAGAAGTGAGTGAAAGAGATTTTGGACCGTTCGGAGTATTTGATAGATTCAAGGCTTTAGGTTGGGAAGCGGCGCTCCATTGTTATGACCAGGAAGAGAAGTCTTTGTTTATGGAAGAAATTGAGGAATGGATGGCGACATTGAGATGTCCTAGGTATGATTCTCCATCCAAGATGAAATTAATTGGTGAAGTGAATGGGGTGAAAGTGGAAATGTCCTATGAGACATTGCGCCGGTTGGCCAAGTATGATAGTCTACCGGCAAAGGAGTATAAAAACCCGAGCATTAATGATTTGTTGATTAGCCCGGAAAAGCATCCACGGTGGATGGAGATGTTGGATGCGTTATTTCTGCCGGGTACTTATACTGGGACACTGTATCAGAAGAATTTGAAGATTGAGCCGAAACTTCTGTTGACGTTTATTATTGTGAATGTGTTACCAAGACGGGCAGATAAGCAAGAGGTGCGGTTTCCAGAAATTCCAATCCTCTACTCCTTGATGCATGGTTGACCGAAATTTTCCATTCGGTATTTGATTCTGAATCATGTTTGGATGTGCAGAAATTCGGTGGAAAGATCAATTATCCCATATTGTAGAATGATCACAGGTTTGTTGAAGCAGCAGGGTGCTATAACTGAAGAAGATGTGGGAAGAAAAAGAAAGAAATTCAAACCTACTAAGCTATCAACAATGGGGACCGGTTGGGTTTATTCTTAGTTGGAAAGGTACCATAAGCTTAAAAGCGGAGGTCAAAGATGGAGAGTGCTAAAGAGAGATGCGAGGGCACTCTTGCCCGGTGAGGAAGATGAAGTTGAGAGTGGGGGTGAACAGCCACCGAGTGATGATGAGGACTATGAGGAGAATCCAACTGGAGGACACATGGATATAGGACAGGGGAGTTCTAGTGGGACACATGGTGGAGGTTTCTATGACATTACCGAGCGGGTTTATGCTGGTGGTTGGGCTTTTGGGGGGAGTATGCAACAGGTGATTGAAGACCAACGCCCCCCAGCTTCGGTATTCGACACGTGGTCGGGGTCGGAACGCACTCTATTTGATCATCAGACAATGATGAATGCTAGCATGGAGAGAATGATGAAGCAGGGCTTTGATCGTCAGGAGATGTGGAACCGGGGACATGCTTATGCTCAACAGGTGGAGATCAATCATAGATATATGGATGATCAAAATAGGCGAATGAACGATGACTGGCATGCGGGGAGACCCGTAGTAGCAAATCCACAACCGGTGGATTACGGGTCTCTACCGCCATTTGATGGAAGCATCTCTTATCCGACCCCGCCACTCCATCATTCTCAATGGGTCGATCCACAACAGCAACAACAACAAGCCTCAGAGCAAGGAGGAAGCGGTGAAGGAGTGTTTGGTTTTGGCGAGTGGAATGACTTGTTCACCTCGGTGTTCGGGCCGCCTCAGCCTCGCTACTACTGACCAGGTTGTGCTCTTTTGTACATAGCTTTATTTTCTGTTTGTTTTTTCCTTTTTGTTTTGGGATCGGGTGGTTGGGTGGTGTTATGATGGATGATGATTGGTTCGGGTTGTGGTAGTAGGAGGTGTGTTGTTTTAAATATATATATATATATATATATATATATATATATATATATATATATATATATATATATAATGAAAATACCAAAAAGAAGTTTGTGGTTTGAGTATTGGAGCGTTTCCTTCCAAAAACCGCACATTGGGGACAATGTATCCCAAGTGTGGGGATGGGGTAAATTTTTGAGGTTTTTAAAGAAAATTTTGTAATCAAGCGTAAACATTGTGAAAATTGGAACACCTTGAATTAACCCCAATAGACACACCGGCAACCCTTAACACCCACTTTTATTCTTGGTGAGAGTTTAAGCCACACTTGTACATAAATAATACCTTTCTTTGAGAGAGTGGCAACGGGTGGGGGTGCACTAGAACTTGTGCTTACATACAATTTGAATCTTTAGTTGGACATAAGTGTGAAAAGGATAAGGGCATTAGGTAGCCTCGTCGAGATTGAGCGTGAGTGTGGGTTTTGGGGGGTTGGACCTCATATATTACATACATGAGCATGGTAGCGAGAGGGGTGGGGGTTTGGACATTTAGTTGCCCAATTTTGTGCCTTAAAAGCCTATCAATTGTTAACCCTCAAACTAGCTTCCTAAATTAATACCCAACTTGACCCGGTCTTGTGTGTTAAATAGAGTGTTAGTATGTTATGCTAAGTATAAGTTTGAAGTTTAGTTGTGTGCGTTTCGTTTGTTTATATAGTTTACTTGTTCGAAAAAGAAAAAAGAGAGAAAAAGAAGAAAAAAAGAAAAAAAATATATATGAAGAAAAAAATATATATGAAAAAAAACAAAAGAAAAAGAAAAAAAAGAAGTTTATGTGTGATAGTTATTATGTATGTTGCGTGTGTTAGCCATGTGCGTGTGTGTCATTGTGTAATAAAAGACCGGGTAAAGTTTGCGCTACTCATATATACTCCATTCCCTACCCTTACACTTAGCCAAGTTACAACCCTGAAAGTCCCTTTGATTTGCATTCAAGTTTAACACTCATAAGGGGAAGATTGATTTAGGTACAAGCCTATGGTTGTGCAACCGCCCGTTTGCCTTTTGTGTGTCTAGCTCATTCATGCTAGATCTTATTTGTAACTGAGAGGAGAGACATTGTGAGGGGTGTGTTGATTTGGGTGTTGAGGATGGGTTAATACAAGGATTACATGTTGATGCCTGATTTTAAAATGACCGTTTTGGTGGGAAATAGATTTTTGATGGATTGCATGGGACAAGCAATGGTTAAGTGTGGGGATGTGACGGGTGGTTCAAGGAACAACCCTCTATATTGTTAAAACGCTTATATTAACCACATTTGATCATGATATTGCTTGGAATTGGGTGACTACGAGTACTTTGGTTGCAGGTGCAATAAAGAGCTTAAAACGAAGAAATACGGGCTTTGGAACGGACCGGAACGAGATGGAGCAAAACAAGAATTGAAAGAGGAAAAATTGATTTTTAGGAGAGCTCCACCGTACCTTACGGTAGCCACCGTAAGGTACGGTGGCCTATGGACCCAAATTTCTCACCGTATGGCAGACCTTCCTCACCGTTGGCTTTTATAACCCACCGTACCTTACGGTGGGCACCGTAATGTAACGCCCCAAATATTTAAATAACGCAAATATTTGGTAGTAGGTGAACATGTTGTATAAAATAAAGGTTCATATCTTATTAAAAACAACTTGGTCTCCAAGTTTTCGGTCAAACAAGGATGGCTAGTAGTGACATAAGTTATAACCTGAAATAACAAGTAAACAAAAGGGGAGGGGCTTAAGTTGAATAAAATCTAATTCATGGGTTAATAAGGGGAGGACTCAAAACAAAAGAACTCCATGAAGAGGAGTTCACGTTTTTGGAGAGGAGAAGACCACCCCCAACCCCAAACTCACTAATCAGCCCCAAATCCATCCTAAAATCGATTATTGGACCTGCATGTTGGAAGATTCCTAGTCATCTAGTGTTACCAAACATGAGGTAAGTGGTAGAATTTCATGGATGATGAAATACTAGGGTTCATACATAATTATGTGTGAATTCATGTGGAGACTAGTGGCAAATTGTGATTGAAACTTGTATGCATGCTAATTTTGTGGAAATTTTGTAAATTGAAGAGGTTTCATGGAGTTTGGAAGTGGATGTTGATCTTTGGGTGTAACCCATGAACATTCTTGGTTAAGTTGATATGTAAATTGAAAGAATTTGATGTTTTGCTATATTTGATGTCTATTGAATGAATGGTATGTAATGTAGGGAAGAAATATGATGATATATGTTATGAGCTATGAAAGTATGCATAAAATGCTTGTACATTGTGTTTTAAATGTTGTATGCACACCAAGTGTTTGATGAAATGTCTAGATTAGTCTAACTTGTGAAATTGTAGGCAAGATTGGACAAGTATGAAAGTAGTATGATAATTGATGCAATTGATAGTAGGTTAACAAGAGGATTGCGTCTTAGAGAGTATTCGTGTGGGAATTTATTGAATTATATGAATTGGTAAGAAGTATGCATTAGTAGTGTGTACACTATGCTTAAATAGTATGATGCACACCATGTGATGGTTAATTGGTATGATGAATGATCTTGTATGTTAGTGAGATATGAATATGATGTTTATGGTGAAATTCATATGACCTAGTATGTTAATATAGACATATGTTTGTAAAAAGAAAGTTTGATTTCGTGGGAGACACGTTAGCTTGGTTATGTGACACATACGTTGTTGAGTTTAATTGCTTGAAATGACGAATCAAAAAGAGTGGGAAGCTATGTTGTATGCATGTTAGAAATTGACCTATGCAAGTCAATGTGGTATATGAGTTGGATATGATGCCATGAAAGGATAGGAATGATGGACTCAAGCATGGGAAGCTAATGGGTCAAGATGAGGCAAGTAAACAAACATGAACTTGGAGGACTTAAGGTAAGTGATTCCCGAACATAACTTGCATTATGATATCGAATTTATATGTTAATGTAGTATGGGAATCTTGAAAGAAATAATTAATTAATGGTGGTGCCAAGGTAAGAAACTTGGTGACGGGTCAACCATAGATTGCCCCATGCTTGGCTTCGTATAAAGGAGATAACCGGTCATCAAGGAAATGTTACGCCATTCACGATGATACCACGTAATCCGGGTAGTTTAACGCCTAGGAAAACCAGGGGGAATGATCTTAGAACCCTGGGAGGTTTGGGTTTTAAGATATGCCATTAAAGCATGAAAAGTGCATAGTGGGCGCAACCTCACATCAGGTCCGGGCGCAAGGTGACCTGCACGGGCGCAACCTGACTCTGATGGGAAAAATGAGCTGATCTGCGCCCTCTAGGGGGAATGATCTTAGAACCTTGGGAGGTTTGGGTTTTAAGATATGCCATTAAAGCATGAAAAGTGCATAGTGTGTGTATACATAGTAACAAATACGGTAAGTAGATTTGTTATGCTTTTGTAGATTGAGAATGTGATGTATGTATGGGTACTCATACCCGGGTTTGTGTGAGAGTTTTATGTATGTAAAGGTTTGTCATTATGTATAGATTGAGTATAGGATTGGAAACGTCATGTTTGCCCTAGAGAATTCATGAAGGGAGAATAGTATGACTGGTCAAGGTAGGTTGTGTGCGGGAATTGTACGCTTATATGTATTGTAAGGTTATTAACCTTTTATTATGAGAATGCTAATGAAGGTGCAGGTTTGTAAGTATGAATGCATGGGAGTTGGATGTTCGGATCAGGGTATCACACCCGAACTTGCAAGAAGGCGTTTGAATAGGACCACAGAGTATTGTTGGATGTATTTCCGCAGCGTGAGTAATGATTACATGAAGTCACCTATTGAACTAATGAAACGGTTATCTGGTGATTGCCGGTTATCTTGTCTACCTAATGAAGTAAGGAAATGATGAAGATCGAGCGAGGGAGCGGATTGTACGTAGTCACAGTCTCATTACTTAATAAATATGAGTCATGTTGAATGTAATAAGAAATAATAAAATATGTAACACCAAAATATCTCTTAGATATATTTTCCAAACCTTTGAAAAGGTTCTATTAAGCAAGAAATTTTCTAGTCCATATTTTCCGCTGCATATTTTCTGAAAGATGGTTTAGGGTGTTACAAGTTGGTATCAGAGCCCTGGTTTGAGTGAAATCTTGTACAATGAAGTAAGTACTTGAACTCAAACTTGTGTGCTCTTCAAATTAGTGACCAATACAATCCAAGACTCGATCGAGGCCCAAGGGTAGAATTTCATATTAACTCACAGGACAGGCTAGAAACTATTTGTGGTGTTTATAAGAAGTGCGCTTTTATGGATAGTCTCAAGGACGCGATCCAAGATAGATCTCAGAAGTTTTGGAAAGGATAGAATACTCGCAGGTACGTAGTATTAATACCTTGGTACCGGTGGGAGGGAATTCCTAGGGATGGTAAAAAAAAGTAGATGGAAAAACAACCATGTTGTTAGTAAAGGAGATTGAAAATGTTGCACGAAGCTGAAAACCAGTCCCCAGGCATAAGGTAATGATTACATGAAGGCACGTGGATAGCATGTGGACTGTGCGCCTGGCCAGTGCACAAGAAGCATGCGATGCACGTGAGACCGTGAGAATCATCACAGGTATGCCTGGTAAAAATTGGAAAGTAGGTGGTCGTGTGGGTGAATAGGTGGAATGAAACTTCTATAAAAGTGTGAATGTGAAGGGGGATTCCCTTAGAAGGTATCAAACTAAACGTATGTAAATTGTGCCTATAAATTAATTATGGCAATAAATGGAAGGTTGGAATGAAAGGTTTGAATCCGTAAGTAAGCACGGATCAAACCCACATGAATGAAAGGTTGGAATGAAAGGTTTGAATCCGTAAGTAAGCGCGGATCAAACCTATATGAATGAAAGGTTGGAATGAAAGGTTTGAGTCCGTAGGTAAGCACGGACCAAACCTACATGAATGAAAGGTTGGAATGAAAGGTTTGAATCCGTAAGTACGCACGGATCAAACCTATATGAATGAAAGGTTTGAGTCTGTAGGTAAGCACGGACCAAACCTACGTGAATGAAAGGTTGGAATGAAAGGCTTGAATTCGTAAGTATGCACGGATCAAACCTATATGAATGAAAGGTTGGAATGAAAGGTTTGAGTCCGTAGGTAAGCACGGACCAAACCTACATGAATGAAAGGTTGGAATGAAAGGTTTGAATTCGTAAGTAAGCACGGATCAAACCTATACGAATGAAAGGTTGGAATGAAAGGTTTAAATCCGTGAGTAAGCACGGATGATACCTATAGGAATGAAAGGTTGAAATGAAAATCCGTAGGCACGCACGGATTAAACTTATATGAATGAAAGGTAGAAATGAAAGATTTGCACCGTAGGTAAGTACGAATCAAACCTATATAAATTAAAGGTAGGAATTAAATATATGAATCCATATGTAAGTCCCTCCACTTACTAGTTAGTCGGCTTGTCCTTGATAGCATAGAAATGTTGAATAACCTAAAGGGGTGGAATTGTAGAAATTGTAGAAATGACCCTGAACGGGTCAAATAGTGGAAATGTAAAATATAGAATTACCCAAGTAATGGGTCAGATTAGTTGGAATGTTGTAGAATTATAGAATAGTCTATGAAGCGGGTCATTTGGATAGGAATGAAGAAGAGAATACATTATTTTTCTCTAACCTAGATAAGCACAAGTTAGTAACTTAATTTAGATATGCATGTTGTGTGGCATATAAAAATGCATATATATATGTAGTGGAAGATGGTAAGGCATGGTATTAATGTGAGTCATTTTTAGAAACCAATGGAAAACGAATGAACGGGTTGATCTTTTGGAGGATCCGTACCTCTATATGCATGAAATGAACGATGTATGAGATGCAAGAATGTAATGTAGACATTATTATAAAGTAGTAGAATGCGGCGCATTTACTTTGAAAAGTCAAGTTGTAGAAAATTTGCAAGATAGTGAATAAAATGTAAGGATCTTGCGTGAGAAAATGAAATAAGTAATGTAGCATAGAACGTAAATGGGAGATCAAGAAGGGAATGTATATAATTAGACATTACAAGTGAAAGAAAACTTGCATGGACCATTGAAGGTCAATTTTCATGAATGTAAGGTATATGTCTAACAAATGATTTTGTAGATACGAATGGTCGAATTATGGATGTGATGAAATCTACAATATAGGTGATATGATGTCAACAAGTTGGAACTCGTTGTGAATGAACTAAACCAAGCTAAGTATGGCGTGTACTTGTGAAGGAGCAAGTCAAGCCGACATATGGATGGTTGGTTAACATTGTGAAAGGAAGGTTCGTAAATTTGGATATTTTTTTTTAATTGTTAAATAGAAAATTTAAATGTTGAATAGTAACCCCGTATGAATGAATGGTAGCTTAAGCATGAAGTAGTTCGGAAAGTTTGACTTTTAGAGGTCAAAAGATGAATGAATCTTGGCTTAGACTCGGTGTTGTTAAGTAATGGACATATGTGTCTACAGTAAGTAGTGCATGAAATGAACTAGTAAACAAATTAGTATGAATAGAATGGCTTTGAAATTTACCAAAAAGGGGTGGGGTGCATATGGTAGATGTACCAATTCGGTAGTGCCTAGGTAATTATGCCTAACTCTCAAGTTAAGTGAGAGTGAACGAGGAATGAAATGGTATGTATGTTGTGAAAGAGATAACCATGATCTAAGGATTTGGGATATACGCAGGTATATAATCTAACTAATTACATGATTGAAGTAATTAAAAGGAATTTATAATAGTGGAATATTGTAGTAAGATAAGGATGAATACTAATGATGATTAATGCAATAATAAAAGATCAATAGGGTTGATGAGGTGAAAGATGGCAATGATAGTTCGGTATGCTTGATACTTACATGAAGGCTTGTTGTTAATACTAGAAGGTGTGGACATATAATTATGTTTGATCACGATTAAAGTAGTTGTATAGTCTATAATGTGGGCTTGCGATGTGGCATGAAACTTTGAATGAAGTGAATGAGTATAGAAGTAAGTAGAGAATGCCTAGTATGGTAGTAATGAAAGTGGTTTCGGGGACGAAACCTTCTTTAAGGGGGGTAGACAACGCCCCAAATATTTAAATAACGCAAATATTTGGTAGTAGGTGAACATGTTGTATAAAATAAAGGTTCATATCTTATTAAAGACAACTTGGTCTCCAAGTTTTCGGTCAAACAAGGATGGCTAGTAGTGACATAAGTTATAACCTGAAATAACAAGTTAACAAAAGGGGAGGGGCTTAAGTTGAATAAAACCTAATTCATGGGTTAATAAGGGGAGGACTCAAAACAAAAGAACTCCATGAAGAGGAGTTCACGTTTTTGGAGAGGAGAAGACCACCCCCAACCCCAAACTCACTAATCAGCCCCAAATCCATCCTAAAATCGATTATTGGACCTGCATGTTGGAAGATTCCTAGTCATCTAGTGTTAACAAACATGAGGTAAGTGGTAGAATTTCATGGATGATGAAATACTAGGGTTCATACATAATTATGTGTGAATTCATGTGGAGACTAGTGGCAAATTGTGATTGAAACTTGTATGCATGCTAATTTTGTGGAAATTTTGTAAATTGAAGAGGTTTCATGGAGTTTGGAAGTGGATGTTGATCTTTGGGTGTAACCCATGAACATTCTTGGTTAAGTTGATATGTAAATTGAAAGAATTTGATGTTTTGCTATATTTGATGTCTATTGAATGAATGGTATGTAATGTAGGGAAGAAATATGATGATTTATGTTATGAGCTATGAAAGTATGCATAAAATGCTTGTACATTGTGTTTTAAATGTTGTATGCACACCAAGTGTTTGATGAAATGTCTAGATTAGTCTAACTTGTGAAATTGTAGGCAAGATTGGACAAGTATGAAAGTAGTATGATAATTGATGCAATTGATAGTAGGTTAACAAGAGGATTGCGTCTTAGAGAGTATTCGTGTGGGAATTTATTGAATTATATGAATTGGTAAGAAGTATGCATTAGTAGTGTGTACACTATGCTTAAATAGTATGATGCACACCATGTGATGGTTAATTGGTATGATGAATGATCTTGTATGTTAGTGAGATATGAATATGATGTTTATGGTGAAATTCATATGACCTAGTATGTTAATATAGACATATGTTTGTAAAAAGAAAGTTTGTATTGTTGAAAGTTGACTTTCTGGAAAGTCAACTGACGTGGGAATAATGTGGTATGTTTTCTAGCATGATTGTGAGATTTAGGATTTCGTGGGAGACACGTTAGCTTGGTTATGTGACACATACGTTGTTGAGTTTAATTGCTTGAAATGACGAATCAAAAAGAGTGGGAAGCTATGTTGTATGCATGTTAGAAATTGACCTATGCAAGTCAATGTGGTATATGAGTTGGATATGATTGGTTTATAAATGAACATGTATGCTAACAATGATGTGAACATGATGCCATGAAAGGATAGGAATGATGGACTCAAGCATGGGAAGCTAATGGGTCAAGATGAGGCAAGTAAACAAACATGAACTTGGAGGACTTAAGGTAAGTGATTCCCGAACTTAACTTGCATTATGATATCGAATTTATATGTTAATGTAGTATGGGAATCTTGAAAGAAACAATTAATTAATGGTGGTGCCAAGGTAAGAAACTTGGTGACGGGTCAACCATAGATTGCCCCATGCTTGGCTTCGTATAAAGGAGATAACGGGTCATCAAGGAAATGTTACGCCATTCACGATGATACCACGTAATCCGGGTAGTTTAACGCCTAGGAAAACCATGGGGAATGATCTTAGAACCTTGGGAGGCTTGGGTTTCAAGATATGCCATTAAAGCATGAAAAGTGCATAGTGAGCGCAACCTCACATCAGGTCTGGGCGCAAGGTGACCTGCATGGGCGCAACCTGACTCTGATGGGAAAAATGAGCTGATCTGCGCCCTCTAGGGGCGCAACCTCCTTTCTGGGGGCGCAAGCTTGCGCCCCCACTGGTTATTTGTCTGTTTTTGTCGTATTTTGATGTTTCGCATATGTGCGCAACCCGAATTCGCGTTTAACGCATCGAATAACATCGTTGGACTTTGTGAATGCTAGTTATGGGTGTAGCAAGTAACAGGAATGTTGGATTTGCAAATATGACTCAATTACTAAATGATGCGTGTATGTAATTAAATTGATATGTGTGTATACATAGTAACAAATATGGTAAGTAGATTTGTTATGCTTTTGTAGATTGAGAATGTGATGTATGTATGGGTACTCATACCCGGGTTTGTGTGAGAGTTTTATGTATGTAAAGGTTCGTCATTATGTATAGATTGAGTATAGGATTGGAAACGTCATGTTTGCCCTAGAGAATTTATGAAGGGAGAATAGTATGACTGGTCAAGGTAGGTTGTGTGCGGGAATTGTACGCTTATATGTATTGTAAGGTTATTAACCTTTTATTATGAGAATGGTAATGAAGGTGCAGGTATGTAAGTATGAATGCATGGGAGTTGGATGTTCGGATCAGGGTATCACACCCGAACTTGCAAGAAGGCGTTTGAATAGGACCACGGAGTATTGTTGGATGTATTTCCGCAGCGTGAGTAATGATTACATGAAGTCACCTATTGAACTAATGAAACGGTTATCTGGTGATTGCAGGTTATCTTATCTACCTAATGAAGTAAGGAGAGGATGAAGATCAAGCGAGGAAGCGGATTGTACGTGGTCACGGCCTCATTACTTAATAAATATGAGTCATGTTGAATGTAATAAGAAACAATAAAAGATGTAACACCAAAATATCTCTTAGATATATTTTCCAAACCTTTGAAAAGGTTCTATTAAGCAAGAAATTTTCTAGTCCATATTTTCCGCTGCATATTTTCTGAAAGATGGTTTAGGGTGTTACAAGTTGGTATCAGAGCCCTGGTTTGAGTGAAATCTTGTACAATGAAGTAAGTACTTGAACTCAAACTTGTGTGCTCTTCAAATTAGTGACCAGTACAATCCAAGACTCGATCGAGGCCTAAGGGTAGAATTTAATATTAACTCACAGGACAGGATAGAAACTATTTGTGGTGTTTATAAGAAGTGCGCTTTTATGGATAGTCTCAAGGACGCGATCCAAGATAGATCTCAGAAGTTTTGGAAAGGATAGAATACTCGCAGGTACGTAGTATTAATACCTTGGTACCGGTGGGAGGGAATTCCTAGGGATGGTAAAAAAAAAGTAGATGGAAAAACAACCATGTTGTTAGTAAAGGAGATTGAAAATGTTGCACGAAGCTGAAAACCAGTCCCCAGGCATAAGGTAATGATTACATGAAGGCACGTGGATAGCATGTGGACTGTGCTCCTGGCCAGTGCACAAGAAGCATGCGATGCACGTGAGACCGTGAGAATCATCACAGGTATGCCTGGTAAAAATTGGAAAGTAGGTGGTCGTGTGGGTGAATAGGTGGAATGAAACTTCTATAAAAGTGTGAATGTGAAGGGGGATTCCCTTAGAAGGTATCAAACTAAACGTATGTAAATTGTGCCTATAAATTAATTATGGCAATAAATGGAAGGTTGGAATGAAAGGTTTGAATCCGTAAGTAAGCACGGATCAAACCCACATGAATGAAAGGTTGGAATGAAAGGTTTGAATCCGTAAGTAAGCGCGGATCAAACCTATATGAATGAAAGGTTGGAATGAAAGGTTTGAGTCCGTAGGTAAGCACGGACCAAACCTACATGAATGAAAGGTTGGAATGAAAGGTTTGAATCCGTAAGTACGCACGGATCAAACCTATATGAATGAAAGGTTTGAGTCTGTAGGTAAGCACGGACCAAACCTACGTGAATGAAAGGTTGGAATGAAAGGCTTGAATTCGTAAGTATGCACGGATCAAACCTATATGAATGAAAGGTTGGAATGAAAGGTTTGAGTCCGTAGGTAAGCACGGACCAAACCTACATGAATGAAAGGTTGGAATGAAAGGTTTGAATTTGTAAGTAAGCACGGATCAAACCTATACGAATGAAAGGTTGGAATGAAAGGTTTAAATCCGTGAGTAAGCACGGATCATACCTATAGGAATGAAAGGTTGAAATGAAAATCCGTAGGCACGCACGGATTAAACTTATATGAATGAAAGGTAGAAATGAAAGATTTGCACCGTAGGTAAGTACGAATCAAACCTATATAAATTAAAGGTAGGAATTAAATATATGAATCCATATGTAAGTCCCTCCACTTACTAGTTAGTCGGCTTGTCCTTGATAGCATAAAAATGTTGAATAACCTAAAGGGGTGGAATTGTAGAAATTGTAGAAATGACCCTGAACGGGTCAAATAGTTGAAATGTAAAATATAGAATTACCCAAGTAATGGGTCAGATTAGTTGGAATGTTGTAGAATTATAGAATAGTCTATGAAGCGGGTCATTTGGATAGGAATGAAGAAGAGAATACATTATTTTTCTCTAACCTAGATAAGCACAAGTTAGTAACTTAATTTAGATATGCATGTTGTGTGGCATATAAAAATGCATATATATATATATATATATATATATATATATATATATATATATATATATGTAGTGGAAGATGGTAAGGCATGGTATTAATGTGAGTCATTTTTAGAAACCTATGGAAAACGAATGAACGGGTTGATCTTTTGGAGGATTCGTACCTCTATATGCATGAAATGAACGATGTATGAGATGCAAGAATGTAATGTAGACATTATTATAAAGTAGTAGAATGCGGCGCATTTACTTTGAAAAGTCAAGTTGTAGAAAATTGGCAAGATAGTGAATAAAATGTAAGGATCTTGCGTAAGAAAATGAAATAAGTAATGTAGCATAGCACGTAAATGGGAGATCAAGAAGGGAATGTATATAATTGGACATTACAAGTGAAAGAAAACTTGCATGGACCATTGAAGGTCGATTTTCATGAATGTAAGGTATATGTCTAACCAATGATTTTGTAGATACGAATGGTCGAATTTTGGATGTGATGAAATCTACAATATAGGTGATATGATGTCAACGAGTTGGAACTCGTTGGGAATGAACTAAACCAAGCTAAGTATGGCGTGGACTTGTGAAGGAGCAAGTCAAGCCGACATATGGATGGTTGGTTAACATTGTGAAAGGAAGGTTAGTTAATTTGGATATTTTTTTTAATTGTTAAATAGAAAATTTATATGTTGAATAGTAACCCCGTATGAATGAATGGTAGCTTAAGCATGAAGTAGTTCGGAAAGTTTGACTTTTAGAGGTCAAAAGATGAATGAATCTTGGCTTAGACTCGGTGTTGTTAAGTAATGGACATATGTGTCTACAGTAAGTAGTGCATGAAATGAACTAAAAAACAAATTAGTGTGAATAGAATGGCTTTGAAATTTACCAAAAAGGGGTGGGGTGCATATGGTAGATGTACCAATTCGGTAGTGCCTAGGTAATTATGCCTAACTCTCAAGTTAAGTGAGAGTGAATGAGGAATGAAATGGTATGTATGTTGTGAAAGAGATAACCATGATCTAAGGATTTGGGATATACGCAGGTATATAATCTAACTAATTACATGATTGAAGTAATTAAAAGGAATTTATAATAGTGGAATATTGTAGTAAGATAAGGATGAATACTAATGATGATTAATGCAATAATAAAAGATCAATAGGGTTGATGAGGTGAAAGATGGCAATGATAGTTCGGTATGCTTGATACTTACATGAAGGCTTGTTGTTAATACTAGAAGGTGTGGACATATAATTATGTTTGATCACGATTAAAGTCGTTGTATAATCTATAATGTGGGCTTGCGATGTGGCATGAAACTTTGAATGAAGTGAATGAGTATACAAGTAAGTAGAGAATGCCTAGTATGGTAGTAATGAAAGTGGTTTCGGGGACGAAACCTTCTTTAAGGGGGGTAGACTTGTAACGCCCCAAATATTTAAATAACGCAAATATTTGGTAGTAGGTGAACATGTTGTATAAAATAAAGGTTCATATCTTATAAAAGACAACTTGGTCTCCAAGTTTTCGGTCAAACAAGGATGGCTAGTAGTGACATAAGTTAAAACCTGAAATAACAAGTAAACAAAAGGGGAGGGGCTTAAGTTGAATAAAACCTAATTCATGGGTTAAGAAGGGGAGGACTCAAAACAAAAGAACTCCATGAAGAGGAGTTCACGTTTTTGGAGAGGAGAAGACCACCCCCAACCCCAAAGTCACTAATCAGCCCCAAATCCATCCTAAAATCGATTATTGGACCTGCATGTTGGAAGATTCCTAGTCATCTAGTGTTAACAAACATGAGGTAAGTGGTAGAATTTCATGGATGATGAAATACTAGGGTTCATACATAATTATGTGTGAATTCATGTGGAGACTAGTGGCAAATTGTGATTGAAACTTGTATGCATGCTAATTTTGTGGAAATTTTGTAAATTGAAGAGGTTTCATGGAGTTTGGAAGTGGATGTTGATCTTTGGGTGTAACCCATGAACATTCTTGGTTAAGTTGATATGTAAATTGAAAGAATTTGATGTTTTGCTATATTTGATGTCTATTGAATGAATGGTATGTAATGTAGGGAAGAAATATGATGATTTATGTTATGAGCTATGAAAGTGTGCATAAAATGCTTGTACATTGTGTTTTAAATGTTGTATGCACACCAAGTGTTTGATGAAATGTCTAGATTAGTCTAACTTGTGAAATTGTAGGCAAGATTGGACAAGTATGAAAGTAGTATGATAATTGATGCAATTGATAGTAAGTTAACAAGAGGATTGCGTCTTAGAGAGTATTCGTGTGGGAATTTATTGAATTATATGAATTGGTAAGAAGTATGCATTAGTAGTGTGTACACTATGCTTAAATAGTATGATGCACACCATGTGATGGTTAATTGGTATGATGAATGATCTTGTATGTTAGTGAGATATGAATATGATGTTTATGGTGAAATTCATATGACCTAGTATGTTAATATAGACATATGTTTGTAAAAAGAAAGTTTGTATTGTTGAAAGTTGACTTTCTGGAAAGTCAACTGACGTGGGAATAATGTGGTATGTTTTCTAGCATGATTGTGAGATTTAGGATTTCGTGGGAGACACGTTAGCTTGGTTATGTGACACATACGTTGTTGAGTTTAATTGCTTGAAATGACGAATCAAAAAGAGTGGGAAGCTATGTTGTATGCATGTTAGAAATTGACCTATGCAAGTCAATGTGGTATATGAGTTGGATATGATTGGTTTATAAATGAACATGTATGCTAACAATGATGTGAACATGATGCCATGAAAGGATAGGAATGATGGACTCAAGCATGGGAAGCTAATGGGTCAAGATGAGGCAAGTAAACAAACATGAACTTGGAGGACTTAAGGTAAGTGATTCCCGAACTTAACTTGCATTATGATATCGAATTTATATGTTAATGTAGTATGGGAATCTTGAAAGAAACAATTAATTAATGGTGGTGCCAAGGTAAGAAACTTGGTGACGGGTCAACCATAGATTGCCCCATGCTTGGCTTCGTATAAAGGAGATAACGGGTCATCAAGGAAATGTTACGCCATTCACGATGATACCATGTAATCCGGGTAGTTTAACGCCTAGGAAAACCATGGGGAATGATCTTAGAACCTTGGGAGGCTTGGGTTTTAAGATATGCCATTAAAGCATGAAAAGTGCATAGTGGGCGCAACCTCACATCAGGTCGGGGCGCAAGGTGACCTGCACGGGCGCAACCTGACTCTGATGGGAAAAATGGGCTGATCTGCGCCCTCTAGGGGCGCAACCTCCTCCCCACTGGTTATTTGTCTGTTTTTGTCGTATTTTGATGTTTCGCTTATGTGAATAGAATGGCTTTGAAATTTACCAAAAAGGGGTGGGTTGCATATGGTAGATGTACCAATTCGGTAGTGCCTAGGTAATTATGCATAACTCTCAAGTTAAGTGAGAGTGAATGAGGAATGAAATGGTATGTATGTTGTGAATGAGATAACCATGATCTAAGGATTTGGATATACGCAGGTATATAATCTAACTAATTACATGATTGAAGTAATTAAAAGGAATTTATAATAGTGGAATATTGTAGTAAGATAAGGATGAATACTAATGATGATTAATGCAATAATAAAAGATCAATAGGGTTGATGAGGTGAAAGATGGCAATGATAGTTCGGTATGCTTGATACTTACATGAAGGCTTGTTGTTAATACTAGAAGGTGTGGACATATAATTATGTTTGATCACGATTAAAGTCGTTGTATAGTCTATAATGTGGGCTTGCGATGTGGCATGAAACTTTAAATGAAGTGAATGAGTATACAAGTAAGTAGAGAATGCCTAGTATGGGAGTAATGAAAGTGGTTTCGGGGACGAAACCTTCTTTAAGGGGGGTAGACTTGTAACGCCCCAAATATTTAAATAACGCAAATATTTGGTAGTAGGTGAACATGTTGTATAAAATAAAGGTTCATATCTTATTAAAGACAACTTTGTCTCCAAGTTTTCGGTCAAACAAGGATGGCTAGTAGTGACATAAGTTATAACCTAAAATAACAAGTAAACAATAGGGGAGGGGCTTAAGTTGAATAAAACCTAATTCGTGGGTTAAGAAGGGGAGGACTCAAAACAAAAGAACTCCATGAAGAGGAGTTCACGTTTTTGGAGAGGAGAAGACCACCCCCAACCCCAAAGTCACTAATCAGCCCCAAATCCATCCTAAAATCGATTATTGGACCTGCATGTTGGAAAATTTCCTCAACAAGTCAGTATAGTAGAAAAATTCTCAAAAATTGTGTATTCATCCAAACGCGATGAATCCACTTGGAAAAGCTCTATTTTTCCAATATTGACCTTCTGTAAAAATTTCATAACCTAACTCCTTGTAAATCTCAAGTTATGACCATTTAAAGTTAACCCAATTTACAAATCCGAAAATCTAATATGACCTCTAATCAATTAAAATTCCAAAAACGACTCAACGATGTCTAAATCTGATGGTTTTGCCCATTATGAAAATCTAAGACCTTGTACATTACAATCATGCAAAGAAATCATCAAAACAATCATTTTACCAACCCATTACAGCCCCTACAAAACGTTCAACCGAATCTGCCAGAATCTTAAACTTGCATCCCAAGTAATCTACAAACCCTAATTTTTCATGAACATCCCTAATACATGTATAACACCTATAGTACTGATTAAACACCATATTAATCATAGCAAAACACATATGTTATCATGTGAAAACCCTAATCATGGCTACTAATAACAATCATCATCAAATCATCAAGAACATCCAAGAACTCCTACACATACATACATGCGATTCTACATATATTATTTTTTAGAGTTTTTAAGGTTTTTCAAGTATTATAATTCACCAAAAATCATAAGGATGTATACCTTGCAATGCTAAAACTCCCTAGAGCCTTGAGATTAAACCCGAACTAGCTTGATTAGGTGAAAGATTACTTGATTGCTTGAAAGCCAAGAGAGAAGGGGGGTGGGGGTTTCGCACGGCACAAACAAGAAGAAGAAGTAGGGTTTTATCTTTTTCTTGCCTCCTAATTATAAGAGGGCCTTGCTTGTTCCCCAAGTAATTGGGTTTTAGGGCCCTTCTAGTCCATTAACTTGACCTTTTAATCATGTTATAGCCCAATACCGGACCCAATAATATTAGTCACCCTAAATTGCATAGAAACCATTGTTTTCATTATTACATAATATATTAATCATGTTGCGCACGTAATTTACATAATCTACGTATTATCTTTCAGTTAGGCGATCATTCACAAAAACATGTAATTCACATAAGCACGTACTTCATGTTCACCATAATTCAATTGTACGTATTACTGCTATGTATGCCACATAATTCACCAACGTTTGGGATACAGGACTCATGTGTGTGTTTAACAAGGATTTTCCTACTTATAACATATGTTAGCATCTTTCTAACACATGTTAACCTACTTAACTATCCCTAGTTAAGTATCTAGCCATGTATGAACATGTAAGTTTACTAGAGTTCAGTAAAAGTATTTAACCTGAAAATGCGGGGTGTCACATCATCCCCAAGTTGAAAAGAATTTCGTCCCGAAATTCAGCAAGTAAACAATAAAGCCAGCTATAAAAATGTGTGCTTGGTTCCCGGATGTCACATCATCCCCAAGTTGAAAGGAATTTCGCCCCGAAATTCACTTTGAAAGAGCTGTTTTATGTTCCGCGTTTGATCTATGTACGATTTCAGGTTCAGTAAAGAGGTGTGGGTATTTGAGTCGCATCTGATCTCTGCGCTCCCACATGTATTCCGGTCCTAGACGGGAATTCCACCGTACCTTAACAATAGGTATAGTGCTTTGTCTGAGTTTCTTGACGCCCTGCTCAAGAATCTCCACTTGTTCTTCCACGAACCGTAGCTGGTCGTCCACCTGGATCTCCTCCAGTGGCACTACCAGTGTCGTATCGGATAAGCATTTCTTCAAGTTTGAGACGTGGAATACATTATGCACTCCACTGAGTTCATCTGGTAAATTCAGCGGGTAAACTACCGGACCAATCCTTTTAACAATCGAAAGGTCCAACGTATCGGGGATTTAACTTCCCTCGTTTCCCAAAGCGTATCACTCCTTTCCAAGGTGACACCTTTAACAAAACCTTGTCCCCAATCTGGAACTCCAAAGGTTTTCTACGTTTGTCAGCATAACTTTTCTGTCGATCCTGAGCAGCAGCCATCCGATTTCTAATTTGCACTATCTTCTCAGAAGTTTCGTGCACTAGTTCGGGACCTGTTAGTTGGCTATCCCCAACCTCAGTCCAATAGATAGGAGACCTACACTTGCGCCCGTAAAGTGCCTCGAAAGGCGCACACTGTATCGAAGTGTGGTAACTGTTGTTGTAAGAGAATTCGATTAAGGGCAAGTGCTTATCCCAGTTATTACCAAAGTCCACTACGCACGCTCGTAGCAGATCCTCTAATGTTTGGATGGTACGTTCACTTTGTCCATCCGTCTGTGGGTGATAGGCTGTGCTCATATCAAGACGAGTTCCTAGAGCATCTTGGAGAGTAGTCCAGATACGAGAAGTGAATCATCCATCGCGATCAGATATAATGGAAGTAGGCACCCCATGCCTAGAGACTATCTCCTTGATGTATAGGTTTGCCAGCTTCTCTAATGAATCCGTTTCTTTTATTGCCAGGAAGTGGGCCGGTTTGGTTAAACGGTCCACGATAACCCAAATCATGTTATGGCCCGTTGGCGTTCTAGGAAGCTTTGTAATGAAGTCCATGGAAATTCCATCCCATTTCCACATCGGAATCTCTGGTTGTTGGAGTAGGCCTGAAGGTTTTTGATATTCAATCTTAACCTTCGCACAAGTCAAGCACTTACTAACATAAGTGGCTATCTCGGCTTTCATGTTTGGCCACCAGTATAGAGTCTTAAGATCTTGGTACATCTTGTCCGAACCAGGATGTACCGAATAGCGAGAGGTATGTGCTTCATCGAGCACCAGTTGTCTGAGATCCCCAAATCGTGGTATCCAGACTCGATCCATGAAGTACTGCAGACTGCCTGTTCTCAGTTCCAAGTGCTTATCAGCACCATGTAGGGTCTCAAGCCCGATGTTTTCTTCCATCAATGCCTCACCCTGTGCTTCACGCATCTTATCAGGAAGATTAGAATGAATGGTGAGTTGTAAGGCTCACACTCTTTTGGGTTTCGTTTCCTTTCGACTGAGGGCATCAGCTACTACGTTAGCTTTCCCTGGATGATACTTGATGGCACAGTCATAATCGTTCAAAAGTTCAACCCAGTGACGTTGTCATATGTTCAGCACTTTCTGATCGAATATATGCTGAAGGCTCTTGTGATCAGTGAAAATTGTGCACTTTGTTCCATAGAGGTAGTGCCTCCAGATTTTGAGAGCGAAAACCAACGCTCCCAGTTTCAAATCATGAGTGGGGTAATTCTTCTCATGGATCTTCAGTTGCCGCGATGCATATGCAATTACCTTATCACGTTGCATCACTACGCACCCTAAACCTTGGATAGACGCATCACAATATACTACAAAGTCCTCTGTACCCTCAGGCAACGATAATATCGGTGCGCTGCAAAGTTTGGACTTTAGTAGCTGAAAGGCGGATTCTTGGGCATCTCCCCACTTATACGTAATACCTTTCTGCATTAGGGCGGTGAGAGGTTGAGCGATCTTAGAAAATCCCTCAATAAATCTGCGATAATAACCAGCGAGACCAAGAAATTGGCGCACTTCAGAAGGGGTCCTAGGAGCCTCCCACTTTTGATAGCGTCAATCTTGGCTGGGTCCACATGTATTCCTGCCTCGTTGACCACATTCCCAAGGAATTGGACTTCTCGAATCCAGAAGTCACATTTGGTAAACTTTGCATACAGCTGCTTATTCCTTAGTAGTTCCAAGATTAGCCGCAGGTGCTGCTCGTGCTCCTCCCTGCTCTTGGAGTAAATCAATATGTCATCTATGAACACTATGACGAATTTGTCCAAGTAGGGCTTGCACACACGGTTCAATCCATGAACACAGCCGGTGCATTAGTTAGCCCACATGGCATTACCAAAAACTCATAATGTCCATAACGAGTTCGAAACGCCGTCTTTGCCACATCCTCTTCTCGGACTCTCAGTAGATGGTATCCTGACCTCAAGTCAATCTTAGAGTAGAAGCTCGACCCTTGCAGTTGATCAAACAAGTCATCAATACGAGGCAAAAGGGTAACGATTCTTAATCGTCACATTGTTCAACTCCCGATAATCTATGCACATGAGAAAGCTCCCGTCTTTCTTCTTAACAAACAAAACTGGAGCTCCCCATGGCGAAGAACTAGGTCTAATGAAACCCCTATCCAATAGCTCTTGGAGTTGGGTAGATAGTTCTTGAAGTTCACCTGGTGCTAAACGGTATGGTGCGCGTGCAACTGGCGCTGCTCCAGGTGCAAGGTCAATCTGGAACTCCACTTGACGAACGGGTGGAAGTCCATGTAATTCCTCTGGGAAGACATCTGGGAAGTCTCGGACCACTGGGATGTCCTCAATCTTGGTTTCAGTTCCAGCTAGAGTACCTGATATGTTAGCCAAAATGGCTGGACAGCCCTTACGAATACACTTCTGGGCCTTCAGATAGGAGATGATGCCTACCATGGCACCACCACGATCACCCTGTATAGATAAAAGTTCTCCACTTGGGAGGGGGAATACGAACAATCTTCTCCTGACAGAGAATTTCAGCGTGTTGCTTGGACAACCAGTCCATGCCAACCACGAGATCAAAGCTTCCAAGGGTGATAGGTAGAATGTTGATGGCAAACGATTGCCCATCCAACTCGAGCTTACAGTCACGATGAATATGGGTTACCTCAACAGGCTTTCCATCAGCCAGTTCAATAGAGTATGGAGTATCTCGAAAAGTAGGAACCATCCCTAATTGTTTACTAAGTTTTGATGAAACAAAAGTATAGTCCGCACCAGTATCATATAAGATAGAAGCAAGTGTAACACCCCAACCGATGGCGGAAACATCGGGATGTCACGTATTGATGATTGTTCAGTAGCTCATGGTAAATAATAAATTTCAATAAATGATTTAAATAAATTACATACAATTGTTCTAAGAATTTTGTACATCAAAATGAAAAATACTAGCTACGCATCTTCAAGCAATAACTCTAATCTTTAAGCAAGCTATAACCTGAAACATGTTAAGTTTGAAAATATTTTGGGTCAACAAAAGTTGGTGAGAATTACATAGGTTTTGATAATCGAATAAAACTTGTACAATTCAAGTGTCATGGCAAGTCTAGTCCATATGTGAAAACATACTAGAAGTAAATCGAGTGCATAATCAACCCTTGTGACTGTTATAATGTGGTACATCCCATACGCTCATGGTTCACTCGAATATGTTATGCGATAACAAACACCCACGCTACCTTTGTAGGAGGCACGTATCCGGGTGGGATTGTCAGTCCAATAGATCTATCATTGTATACCGTCGGCTGATCAATGTTAATGATTATGCTAGAATAATGTGCTTACCCTAGTCATGTTTAAGACATAATGCAACATAGAAAAACACATAGACACTTTATGATTGAATTGCATATAGAATTTTGTAACATGTTTCACCCCAAAAATAGTGAATAATAGAAAAGGGGCTATGTAAAACTCACCTTAGCAAAATGTTATGTCTCGTAAAAAAATAGAATAATGTGTTGTGAATGTATGCGAGGCGAATCCCAAAGACTCAACAACGTAGCTAGTCCAAATTGAAGAAAACGAAAAAGAAAGAATATCAAGCTTCCAATTCGCCAATTATAAGAGCTTATAATCAAAGCTTCAATTGTAGAAGTAATAGACTATAGAAGAAAGGTATGAGGGAAAGTTTAATCGGATTGAAACAATCGATTTAGAGGTGCAAAGTATAATGGGTCATAGGTGGGTTTTTATACTAGTTTTGGATTCAATTAGCCATTAAAAATTGGTCAACACCATAAAGTAAGGTTTTATGATGAATTGACTATTTGACTAAGACTTTGACTGTTTGACTAAGACTTTGACTAGGACTTTGACTATTTGACTCAAGGCTTTATTTAAAAAAAAAATCTTGTATGTGAAAAAAAAAAGAATTTAGAATCATATTATTATTATTATTATTATTTATATACATTTATGTATGTATATAAGTTGTGAGTTACGATAAATAAAGACTTAGGCACATTTGTATAATATTAATGATAAAGGTGTAATAAAAATATATATATATATATATATATATATATATATACATATAAGGGCTTTTTATGTATTAAAATTTTGGGAAAATTTTGCGATGTTACAGTCTCCCCTACTTTTAGGAACTTCGTCCCGAAGTTAAAAGAAAAACACCAGGTATACAATTGGTCGACTACCGAAAACCTTGATAAAATTTCTCACTACCTTAACGTACCTGTAAATTCATGATTACGTTCCGGACCGTAATTATCAATTTACCTTACATTAGGGTTTTGCGTCCTTATATGACTCTACCGATTGTTGAGCAGGTTCGATAGTCTCCACCAGTCGTTGAGCAGGTTGTAGGGCCTCTCCCGACTGTTGGAAAGACATGATGACCTCTACCAATCGTTGAGTAGGTTGTTTGGTAGTCAACTAATTGTTGTACAAGTAAGCAAGTATGATTATAGATATAGCAATTAGTTCACATTCAAACAAGCATGCACTCAGATGTTATGATAATACTTGAATTTATTACGTGAATCAAAAAGTGTCAATACATAGAATTAAAAAGTAGACATCATTCAAATGGTGGGGTTTGCTGTTAAGTAGCTGGAGGGTCTTGATCTCGATTTAGTTTAGGGCATCGGTTACGGAAATTATTTGGGTTTCCACATTCATAGCATTGACCATAGTTGTATTTACCAGGACGATTAAGATTAGCAACCTGAGCAGGGTTGGTTGGTTGGTTGGTGTTAGGGTTTGGGGACTCACGACATGTGTTGACCAGATGGCCATACCTACCACAATTGGTGCACAGGTGACACACTGAAACAGTGGGGTGATGTCGTTTGCATGTGTTACACAATGGAATGTTTCTTGTATAGGGTTTCTTGTTAGAAGCTTGTGTAGTGAGGTTTACATTAGGATCCCTGGTCTTGCGCTTCTGGTTCTCGGTAGTTACCGCGGCACAATACTTGTTTTCTCTCCTTTCCGAACTAAGGTCCCGTTCTTTATGTGATTTCCATCGCCATTTCCATTTCCATTGCCGTTCCCATTCATTGGGATGACTTGAGCCAACAAGTTAGAAATTAGAGTTGTGATTTGTTGCGCCATTTGTTGGGAAATAATCGCAGCCAGTTGGGCATCAACACCTTTGTTGTTTTTGTTGTTGTTGTGGTTGGTGTTGTGGTTGTTGTTACTTTCCTCTTGGTTTTCACCACTGTTATTGCGAGTGCTGCGACGTGGAGACATGATCTGTAAGGGACACAATGAAGGTTCAATGTGGCATGAAATGAATGAGGTGATATAAGGAATGTAATCATTTATTCATTAATTAAAACGAATAAACGAAAACGTTGACGTATCAAAGATTCCAGATTCCAACAACATAGTGAAGACATGCTTTAGCCTATAAGTGAACACTCATCCCGAGAATTCCCAGGTAGGCATCCGGGTCCCTCGTCTGATTGGGATATATGCGCAATGCCAGCCTAGACAGAAGACTCAGAATACAGGCGTTCACCCTTCCAGATTGCACGTGTTCGTTATTAAAATTCTAGAACTTCGACGAGATCTCAAGGTGGTTCAGGCTAAACCTGAGGGTTTTGCCTTATTAGTCTAAGAGTGGATCCAGTGATGGAGAGCAACCTTCTTGTAGGGGTTGAAGTAGGGATAAGAAGTAGGAGTGAGATAGAGAATAGCAAGTAAAAGGAGCAAATACTGGTTATATTCCTATGGTTATAGACTAGATTATTTTTTTTCTAATAACCTAATTCCCTATAACCAAGGCTCTGATACCAATCTGTAACACCCCAACCGATGGCGGAAACATCGGGATGTCACGTATTGATGATTGTTCAGTAGCTCATGGTATATAATAAATTTCAATAAATGATTTAAATAAATTGCATACAATTGTTCTAAGAATTTTGTACATCAAAATGAAAAATACTAGCTACGCATCTTCAAGCAATAACTCTAATGTTCAAGCAAGCTATAACCTGAAACATGTTAAGTTTGAAAATATTTTGGGTCAACAAAAGTTGGTGAGAATTACATAGGTTTTGATAATCGAATAAAACTTGTACAATTCAAGTGTCATGGCAAGTCTAGTCCATATGTGAAAACATACTAGAAGTAAATCGAGTGCATAATCAACCCTTGTGACTCTTATAATGTGGTACATCCCATACGCTCATGGTTCACTCGAATATGTTATGCGATAACAAACACCCACGCTACCTTTGTAGGAGGCACGTATCCGGGTGGGATTGTCAGTCCAATAGATCTATCATTGTATACCGTCGGCTGATCATTGTTAATGATTATGCTAGAATAATGTGCTTACCCTAGTCATGTTTAAGACATAATGCAACATAGAAAAACACATAGACACTTTATGATTGAATTGCATATAGAATGTTGTAACATGTTTCACCCCAAAAATAGTGAATAATAGAAAAGGGGCTATGTAAAACTCACCTTTGCAAAATGTTATGTCTCGTAAAAAAATAGAATAATGTGTTGTGAATGTATGCGAGGCGAATCCCAAAGACTCAACAACGTAGCTAGTCCAAATTGAAGAAAACGAAAAAGAAAGAATATCAAGCTTCCAATTCGCCAATTATAAGAACTTATAATCAAAGCTTCAATTGTAGAAGTAATAGACTATAGAAGAAAGGTATGAGGGAATGTTTAATCGGATTGAAACAATCGATTTAGAGGTGCAAAGTATAATGGGTCATAGGTGGGTTTTTATACTAGTTTTGGATTCAATTAGCCATTAAAAATTGGTCAACACCATAAAGTAAGGTTTTATGATGAATTGACTATTTGACTAAGACTTTGACTGTTTGACTAAGACTTTGACTAGGACTTTGACTATTTGACTCAAGGCTTTATTTAAAAAAAAAATCTTGTATGTGAAAAAAAAAGAATTTAGAATCATATTATTATTATTATTATTATTTATATACATTTATGTATGTATATAAGTTGTGAGTTAGGATAAATAAAGACTTAGGCACATTTGTATAATATTAATGATAAAGGTGTAATAAAAATATATATATATATATATATATATATATATATACATATAAGGGCTTTTTATGTATTAAAATTTTGGGAAAATTTTGCGATGTTACAGTCTCCCCTACTTTTAGGAACTTCGTCCCGAAGTTAAAAGAAAAACACCAGGTATACAATTGGTCGACTACCGAAAACCTTGATAAAATTTCTCACTACCTTAACGTACCTGTAAATTCATGATTACGTTCCGGACCGTAATTATCAATTTACCTTACATTAGGGTTTTGCGTCCTTATATGACTCTACCGATTGTTGAGCAGGTTCGATAGTCTCCACCAGTCGTTGAGCAGGTTGTAGGGCCTCTCCCGACTGTTGGAAAGACATGATGACCTCTACCAATCGTTGAGTAGGTTGTTTGGTAGTCAACTAATTGTTGTACAAGTAAGCAAGTATGATTATAGACATAGCAATTAGTTCACATTCAAACAAGCATGCACTCAGATGTTATGATAATACTTGAATTTATTACGTGAATCAAAAAGTGTCAATACATAGAATTAAAAAGTAGACATCATTCAAATGGTGGGGTTTGCTGTTAAGTAGCTGGAGGGTCTTGATCTCGATTTAGTTTAGGGCATCGGTTACGGAAATTATTTGGGTTTCCACATTCATAGCATTGACCATAGTTGTATTTACCAGGACGATTAAGATTAGCAACCTGAGCAGGGTTGGTTGGTTGGTTGGTGTTAGGGTTTGGGGACTCACGACATGTGTTGACCAGATGGCCATACCTACCACAATTGGTGCACAGGTGACACACTGAAACAGTGGGGTGATGTCGTTTGCATGTGTTACACAATGGAATGTTTCTTGTATAGGGTTTCTTGTTAGAAGCTTGTGTAGTGAGGTTTACATTAGGATCCCTGGTCTTGCGCTTCTGGTTCTCGGTAGTTACCGCGGCACAATACTTGTTTTCTCTCCTTTCCGAACTAAGGTCCCGTTCTTTATGTGATTTCCATCGCCATTTCCATTTCCATTGCCGTTCCCATTCATTGGGATGACTTGAGCCAACAAGTTAGAAATTAGAGTTGTGATTTGTTGCGCCATTTGTTGGGAAATAATCGCAGCCAGTTGGGCATCAACACCTTTGTTGTTTTTGTTGTTGTTGTGGTTGGTGTTGTGGTTGTTGTTACTTTCCTCTTGGTTTTCACCACTGTTATTGCGAGTGCTGCGACGTGGAGACATGATCTGTAAGGGACACAATGAAGGTTCAATGTGGCATGAAATGAATGAGGTGATATAAGGAATGTAATCATTTATTCATTAATTAAAACGAATAAACGAAAACGTTGACGTATCAAAGATTCCAGATTCCAACAACATAGTGAAGACATGCTTTAGCCTATAAGTGAACACTCATCCCGAGAATTCCCAGGTAGGCATCCGGGTCCCTCCTCTGATTGGGATATATGCGCAATGCCAGCCTAGACAGAAGACTCAGAATACAGGCGTTCACCCTTCCAGATTGCACGTGTTCGTTATTAAAACTCTAGAACTTCGACGAGATCTCAAGGTGGTTCAGGCTAAACCTGAGGGTTTTGCCTTATTAGTCTATGAGTGGATCCAGTGATGGAGAGCAAACTTCTTGTAGGGGTTGAAGTAGGGATAAGAAGTAGGAGTGAGATAGAGAATAGCAAGTAAAAGGAGCAAATACTGGTTATATTCCTATGGTTATAGACTATATTATTTTTTTTTCTAATAACCTAATTCCCTATAACCAAGGCTCTGATACCAATCTGTAACACCCCAACCGATGGCGGAAACATCGGGATGTCACGTATTGATGATTGTTCAGTAGCTCATGGTAAATAATAAATTTCAATAAATGATTTAAATAAATTACATACAATTGTTCTAAGAATTTTGTACATCAAAATGAAAAATACTAGCTACGCATCTTCAAGCAATAACTCTAATCTTCAAGCAAGCTATAACCTGAAACATGTTAAGTTTGAAAATATTTTGGGTCAACAAAAGTTGGTGAGAATTACATAGGTTTTGATAATCGAATAAAACTTGTACAATTCAAGTGTCATGGCAAGTCTAGTCCATATGTGAAAACATACTAGAAGTAAATCGAGTGCATAATCAACCCTTGTGACTGTTATAATGTGGTACATCCCATACGCTCATGGTTCACTCGAATATGTTATGCGATAACAAACACCCACGCTACCTTTGTAGGAGGCACGTATCCGGGTGGGATTGTCAGTCCAATAGATCTATCATTGTATACCGTCGGCTGATCAATGTTAATGATTATGCTAGAATAATGTGCTTACCCTAGTCATGTTTAAGACATAATGCAACATAGAAAAACACATAGACACTTTATGATTGAATTGCATATAGAATGTTGTAACATGTTTCACCCCAAAAATAGTGAATAATAGAAAAGAGGCTATGTAAAACTCACCTTAGCAAAATGTTATGTCTCGTAAAAAAATAGAATAATGTGTTGTGAATGTATGCGAGGCGAATCCCAAAGACTCAACAACGTAGCTAGTCCAAATTGAAGAAAACGAAAAAGAAAGAATATCAAGCTTCCAATTCGCCAATTATAAGAGCTTATAATCAAAGCTTCAATTGTAGAAGTAATAGACTATAGAAGAAAGGTATGAGGGAAAGTTTAATCGGATTGAAACAATCGATTTAGAGGTGCAAAGTATAATGGGTCATAGGTGGGTTTTTATACTAGTTTTGGATTCAATTAGCCATTAAAAATTGGTCAACACCATAAAGTAAGGTTTTATGATGAATTGACTATTTGACTAAGACTTTGACTGTTTGACTAAGACTTTGACTAGGACTTTCACTATTTGACTCAAGGCTTTATTTAAAAAAAAAATCTTGTATGTGAAAAAAAAAAAGAATTTAGAATCATATTATTATTATTATTATTATTATTATTATTATTATTATTATTATTATTATTATTATTATTATTATTTATATACATTTATGTATGTATATAAGTTGTGAGTTAGGATAAATAAAGACTTAGGCACATTTGTATAATATTAATGATAAAGGTGTAATAAAAATATATATATATATATACATATAAGGGCTTTTTATGTATTAAAATTTTGGGAAAATTTTGCGATGTTACAGTCTCCCCTACTTTTAGGAACTTCGTCCCGAAGTTAAAAGAAAAACACCAGGTATACAATTGGTCGACTACCGAAAACCTTGATAAAATTTCTCACTACCTTAACGTACCTGTAAATTCATGATTACGTTCCGGACCGTAATTATCAATTTACCTTACATTAGGGTTTTGCGTCCTTATATGACTCTACCGATTGTTGAGCAGGTTCGATAGTCTCCACCAGTCGTTGAGCAGGTTGTAGGGCCTCTCCCGACTGTTGGAAAGACATGATGACCTCTACCAATCGTTGAGTAGGTTGTTTGGTAGTCAACTAATTGTTGTACAAGTAAGCAAGTATGATTATAGATATAGCAATTAGTTCACATTCAAACAAGCATGCACTCAGATGTTATGATAATACTTGAATTTATTACGTGAATCAAAAAGTGTCAATACATAGAATTAAAAAGTAGACATCATTCAAATGGTGGGGTTTGCTGTTAAGTAGCTGGAGGGTCTTGATCTCGATTTAGTTTAGGGCATCGGTTACGGAAATTATTTGGGTTTCCACATTCATAGCATTGACCATAGTTGTATTTACCAGGACGATTAAGATTAGCAACCTGAGCAGGGTTGGTTGGTTGGTTGGTGTTAGGGTTTGGGGACTCACGACATGTGTTGACCAGATGGCCATACCTACCACAATTGGTGCACAGGTGACACACTGAAACAGTGGGGTGATGTCGTTTGCATGTGTTACACAATGGAATGTTTCTTGTATAGGGTTTCTTGTTAGAAGCTTGTGTAGTGAGGTTTACATTAGGATCCCTGGTCTTGCGCTTCTGGTTCTCGGTAGTTACCGCGACACAATACTTGTTTTCTCTCCTTTCCGAACTAAGGTCCCGTTCTTTATGTGATTTCCATCGCCATTTCCATTTCCATTGCCGTTCCCATTCATTGGGATGACTTGAGCCAACAAGTTAGAAATTAGAGTTGTGATTTGTTGCGCCATTTGTTGGGAAATAATCGCAGCCAGTTGGGCATCAACACCTTTGTTGTTTTTGTTGTTGTTGTGGTTGGTGTTGTGGTTGTTGTTACTTTCCTCTTGGTTTTCACCACTGTTATTGCGAGTGCTGCGACGTGGAGACATGATCTGTAAGGGACACAATGAAGGTTCAATGTGGCATGAAATGAATGAGGTGATATAAGGAATGTAATCATTTATTCATTAATTAAAACGAATAAACGAAAACGTTGACGTATCAAAGATTCCAGATTCCAACAACATAGTGAAGACATGCTTTAGCCTATAAGTGAACACTCATCCCGAGAATTCCCAGGTAGGCATCCGGGTCCCTCGTCTGATTGGGATCTATGCGCAATGCCAGCCTAGACAGAAGACTCAGAATACAGGCGTTCACCCTTCCAGATTGCACGTGTTCGTTATTAAAATTCTAGAACTTCGACGAGATCTCAAGGTGGTTCAGGCTAAACCTGAGGGTTTTGCCTTATTAGTCTAAGAGTGGATCCAGTGATGGAGAGCAACCTTCTTGTAGGGGTTGAAGTAGGGATAAGAAGTAGGAGTGAGATAGAGAATAGCAAGTAAAAGGAGCAAATACTGGTTATATTCCTATGGTTATAGACTAGATTATTTTTTTTCTAATAACCTAATTCCCTATAACCAAGGCTCTGATACCAATCTGTAACACCCCAACCGATGGCGGAAACATCGGGATGTCACGTATTGATGATTGTTCAGTAGCTCATGGTAAATAATAAATTTCAATAAATGATTTAAATAAATTACATACAATTGTTCTAAGAATTTTGTACATCAAAATGAAAAATACTAGCTACGCATCTTCAAGCAATAACTCTAATCTTCAAGCAAGCTATAACCTGAAACATGTTAAGTTTGAAAATATTTTGGGTCAACAAAAGTTGGTGAGAATTACATAGGTTTTGATAATCGAATAAAACTTGTACAATTCAAGTGTCATGGCAAGTCTAGTCCATATGTGAAAACATACTAGAAGTAAATCGAGTGCATAATCAACCCTTGTGACTGTTATAATGTGGTACATCCCATACGCTCATGGTTCACTCGAATATGTTATGCGATAACAAACACCCACGCTACCTTTGTAGGAGGCACGTATCCGGGTGGGATTGTCAGTCCAATAGATCTATCATTGTATACCGTCGGCTGATCAATGTTAATGATTATGCTAGAATAATGTGCTTACCCTAGTCATGTTTAAGACATAATGCAACATAGAAAAACACATAGACACATTATGATTGAATTGCATATAGAATGTTGTAACATGTTTCACCCCAAAAATAGTGAATAATAGAAAAGGGGCTATGTAAAACTCACCTTAGCAAAATGTTATGTCTCGTAAAAAAATAGAATAATGTGTTGTGAATGTATGCGAGGCGAATCCCAAAGACTCAACAACGTAGCTAGTCCAAATTGAAGAAAACGAAAAAGAAAGAATATCAAGCTTCCAATTCGCCAATTATAAGAGCTTATAATCAAAGCTTCAATTGTAGAAGTAATAGACTATAGAAGAAAGGTATGAGGGAAAGTTTAATCGAATTGAAACAATCGATTTAGAGGTGCAAAGTATAATGGGTCATAGGTGGGTTTTTATACTAGTTTTGGATTCAATTAGCCATTAAAAATTGGTCAACACCATAAAGTAAAGTTTTATGATGAATTGACTATTTGACTAAGACTTTGACTGTTTGACTAAGACTTTGACTAGGACTTTGACTATTTGACTCAAGGCTTTATTTAAAAAAAAAATCTTGTATGTGAAAAAAAAAAGAATTTAGAATCATATTATTATTATTATTATTATTATTATTATTATTATTATTATTATTTATATACATTTATGTATGTATATAAGTTGTGAGTTAGGATAAATAAAGACTTAGGCACATTTGTATAATATTAATGATAAAGGTGTAATAAAAATATATATATATATATATATATACATATAAGGGCTTTTTATGTATTAAAATTTTGGGAAAATTTTGCGATATTACAGTCTCCCCTACTTTTAGGAACTTCGTCCCGATTTTAAAAGAAAAACACCAGGTATACAATTGGTCGACTACCGAAAACCTTGATAAAATTTCTCACTACCTTAACGTACCTGTAAATTCATGATTACGTTCCGGACCGTAATTATCAATTTACCTTACATTAGGGTTTTGCGTCCTTATATGACTCTACCGATTGTTGAGCAGGTTCGATAGTCTTCACCAGTCGTTGAGCAGGTTGTAGGGCCTCTCCCGACTGTTGGAAAGACATGATGACCTCTACCAATCGTTGAGTAGGTTGTTTGGTAGTCAACTAATTGTTGTACAAGTAAGCAAGTATGATTATAGATATAGCAATTAGTTCACATTCAAACAAGCATGCACTCAGATGTTATGATAATACTTGAATTTATTACGTGAATCAAAAAGTGTCAATACATAGAATTAAAAAGTAGACATCATTCAAATGGTGGGGTTTGCTGTTAAGTAGCTGGAGGGTCTTGATCTCGATTTAGTTTAGGGCATCGGTTACGGAAATTATTTGGGTTTCCACATTCATAGCATTGACCATAGTTGTATTTACCAGGACGATTAAGATTAGCAACCTGAGCAGGGTTGGTTGGTTGGTTGGTGTTAGGGTTTGGGGACTCACGACATGTGTTGACCAGATGGCCATACCTACCACAATTGGTGCACAGGTGACACACTGAAACAGTGGGGTGATGTCGTTTGCATGTGTTACACAATGGAATGTTTCTTGTATAGGGTTTCTTGTTAGAAGCTTGCGTAGTGAGGTTTACATTAGGATCCCTGGTCTTGCGCTTCTGGTTCTCGGTAGTTACCGCGGCACAATACTTGTTTTCTCTCCTTTCCGAACTAAGGTCCCGTTCTTTATGTGATTTCCATCGCCATTTCCATTTCCATTGCCGTTCCCATTCATTGGGATGACTTGAGCCAACAAGTTAGAAATTAGAGTTGTGATTTGTTGCGCCATTTGTTGGGAAATAATCGCAGCCAGTTGGGCATCAACACCTTTGTTGTTTTTGTTGTTGTTGTGGTTGGTGTTGTGGTTGTTGTTACTTTCCTCTTGGTTTTCACCACTGTTATTGCGAGTGCTGCGACGTGGAGACATGATCTGTAACGGACACAATGAAGGTTCAATGTGGCATGAAATGAATGAGGTGATATAAGGAATGTAATCATTTATTCATTAATTAAAACGAATAAACGAAAACGTTGACGTATCAAAGATTCCAGATTCCAACAACATAGTGAAGACATGCTTTAGCCTATAAGTGAACACTCATCCCGAGAATTCCCAGGTAGGCATCCGGGTCCCTCGTCTGATTGGGATATATGCGCAATGCCAGCCTAGACAGAAGACTCAGAATACAGGCGTTCACCCTTCCAGATTGCACGTGTTCGTTATTAAAATTCTAGAACTTCGACGAGATCTCAAGGTGGTTCAGGCTAAACCTGAGGGTTTTGCCTTATTAGTCTAAGAGTGGATCCAGTGATGGAGAGCAACCTTCTTGTAGGGGTTGAAGTAGGGATAAGAAGTAGGAGTGAGATAGAGAATAGCAAGTAAAAGGAGCAAATACTGGTTATATTCCTATGGTTATAGACTAGATTATTTTTTTTCTAATAACCTAATTCCCTATAACCAAGGCTCTGATACCAATCTGTAACACCCCAACCGATGGCGGAAACATCGGGATGTCACGTATTGATGATTGTTCAGTAGCTCATGGTAAATAATAAATTTCAATAAATGATTTAAATAAATTACATACAATTGTTCTAAGAATTTTGTACATCAAAATGAAAAATACTAGCTACGCATCTTCAAGCAATAACTCTAATCTTCAAGCAAGCTATAACCTGAAACATGTTAAGTTTGAAAATATTTTGGGTCAACAAAAGTTGGTGAGAATTACATAGGTTTTGATAATCGAATAAAACTTGTACAATTCAAGTGTCATGGCAAGTCTAGTCCATATGTGAAAACATAATAGAAGTAAATCGAGTGCATAATCAACCCTTGTGACTGTTATAATGTGGTACATCCCATACGCTCATGGTTCACTCGAATATGTTATGCGATAACAAACACCCACGCTACCTTTGTTGGAGGCACGTATCCGGGTGGGATTGTCAGTCCAATAGATCTATCATTGTATACCGTCGGCTGATCAATGTTAATGATTATGCTAGAATAATGTGCTTACCCTAGTCATGTTTAAGACATAATGCAACATAGAAAAACACATAGACACTTTATGATTGAATTGCATATAGAATGTTGTAACATGTTTCACCCCAAAAATAGTGAATAATAGAAAAGGGGCTATGTAAAACTCACCTTAGCAAAATGTTATGTCTCGTAAAAAAATAGAATAATGTGTTGTGAATGTATGCGAGGCGAATCCCAAAGACTCAACAACGTAGCTAGTCCAAATTGAAGAAAACGAAAAAGAAAGAATATCAAGCTTCCAATTCGCCAATTATAAGAGCTTATAATCAAAGCTTCAATTGTAGAAGTAATAGACTATAGAAGAAAGGTATGAGGGAAAGTTTAATCGGATTGAAACAATCGATTTAGAGGTGCAAAGTATAATGGGTCATAGGTGGGTTTTTATACTAGTTTTGGATTCAATTAGCCATTAAAAATTGGTCAACACCATAAAGTAAGGTTTTATGATGAATTGACTATTTGACTAAGACTTTGACTGTTTGACTAAGACTTTGACTAGGACTTTGACTATTTGACTCAAGGCTTTATTTAAAAAAAAATCTTGTATGTGAAAAAAAAAAGAATTTAGAATCATATTATTATTATTATTATTATTTATATACATTTATGTATGTATATAAGTTGTGAGTTAGGATAAATAAAGACTTAGGCACATTTGTATAATATTAATGATAAAGGTGTAATAAAAATATATATATATATATATATATATATATATATATATATATATACATATAAGGGCTTTTTATGTATTAAAATTTTGGGAAAATTTTGCGATGTTACAGTCTCCCCTACTTTTAGGAACTTCGTCCCGATGTTAAAAGAAAAACACCAGGTATACAATTCGTCGACTACCGAAAACCTTGATAAAATTTCTCACTACCTTAACGTACCTGTAAATTCATGATTACGTTCCGGACCGTAATTATCAATTTACCTTACATTAGGGTTTTGCGTCCTTATATGACTCTACCGATTGTTGAGCAGGTTCGATAGTCTCCACCAGTCGTTGAGCAGGTTGTAGGGCCTCTCCCGACTGTTGGAAAGACATGATGACCTCTACCAATCGTTGAGTAGGTTGTTTGGTAGTCAACTAATTGTTGTACAAGTAAGCAAGTATGATTATAGATATAGCAATTAGTTCACATTCAAACAAGCATGCACTCAGATGTTATGATAATACTTGAATTTATTACGTGAATCAAAAAGTGTCAATACATAGAATTAAAAAGTAGACATCATTCAAATGGTGGGGTTTGCTGTTAAGTAGCTGGAGGGTCTTGATCTCGATTTAGTTTAGGGCATCGGTTACGGAAATTATTTGGGTTTCCACATTCATAGCATTGACCATAGTTGTATTTACCAGGACGATTAAGATTAGCAACCTGAGCAGGGTTGGTTGGTTGGTTGGTGTTAGGGTTTGGGGACTCACGACATGTGTTGACCAGATGGCCATACCTACCACAATTGGTGCACAGGTGACACACTGAAACAGTGGGGTGATGTCGTTTGCATGTGTTACACAATGGAATGTTTCTTGTATAGGGTTTCTTGTTAGAAGCTTGTGTAGTGAGGTTTACATTAGGATCCCTGGTCTTGCGCTTCTGGTTCTCGGTAGTTACCGCGGCACAATACTTGTTTTCTCTCCTTTCCGAACTAAGGTCCCGTTCTTTATGTGATTTCCATCGCCATTTCCATTTCCATTGCCGTTCCCATTCATTGGGATGACTTGAGCCAACAAGTTAGAAATTAGAGTTGTGATTTGTTGCGCCATTTGTTGGGAAATAATCGCAGCCAGTTGGGCATCAACACCTTTGTTGTTTTTGTTGTTGTTGTGGTTGGTGTTGTGGTTGTTGTTACTTTCCTCTTGGTTTTCACCACTGTTATTGCGAGTGCTGCGACGTGGAGACATGATCTGTAAGGGACACAATGAAGGTTCAATGTGGCATGAAATGAATGAGGTGATATAAGGAATGTAATCATTTATTCATTAATTAAAACGAATAAACGAAAACGTTGACGTATCAAAGATTCCAGATTCCAACAACATAGTGAAGACATGCTTTAGCCTATAAGTGAACACTCATCCCGAGAATTCCCAGGTAGGCATCCGGGTCCCTCGTCTGATTACATAGGTTTTGATAATCGAATAAAACTTGTACAATTCAAGTGTCATGGCAAGTCTAGTCCATATGTGAAAACATACTAGAAGTAAATCGAGTGCATAATCAACCCTTGTGACTGTTATAATGTGGTACATCCCATACGCTCATGGTTCACTCGAATATGTTATGCGATAACAAACACCCACGCTACCTTTGTTGTAGGCACGTATCCGGGTGGGATTGTCAGTCCAATAGATCTATCATTGTATACCGTCGGCTGATCAATGTTAATGATTATGCTAGAATAATGTGCTTACCCTAGTCATGTTTAAGACATAATGCAACATAGAAAAACACATAGACACTTTATGATTGAATTGCATATAGAATGTTGTAACATGTTTCACCCCAAAAATAGTGAATAATAGAAAAGGGGCTATGTAAAACTCACCTTAGCAAAATGTTATGTCTCGTAAAAAAATAGAATAATGTGTTGTGAATGTATGCGAGGCGAATCCCAAAGACTCAACAACGTAGCTAGTCCAAATTGAAGAAAACGAAAAAGAAAGAATATCAAGCTTCCAATTCGCCAATTATAAGAGCTTATAATCAAAGCTTCAATTGTAGAAGTAATAGACTATAGAAGAAAGGTATGAGGGAAAGTTTAATCGGATTGAAACAATCGATTTAGAGGTGCAAAGTATAATGGTCATAGGTGGGTTTTTATACTAGTTTTGGATTCAATTAGCCATTAAAAATTGGTCAACACCATAAAGTAAGGTTTTATGATGAATTGACTATTTGACTAAGACTTTGACTGTTTGACTAAGACTTTGACTAGGACTTTGACTATTTGACTCAAGGCTTTATTTAAAAAAAAAATCTTGTATGTGAAAAAAAAAGAATTTAGAATCATATTATTATTATTATTATTTATATACATTTATGTATGTATATAAGTTGTGAGTTAGGATAAATAAAGACTTAGGCACATTTGTATAATATTAATGATAAAGGTGTAATAAATATATATATATATATATATATATATATATATATACATATAAGGGCTTTTTATGTATTAAAATTTTGGGAAAATTTTGCGATGTTACAGTCTCCCCTACTTTTAGGAACTTCGTCCCGATGTTAAAAGAAAAACACCAGGTATACAATTGGTCGACTACCGAAAACCTTGATAAAATTTCTCACTACCTTAACGTACCTGTAAATTCATGATTACGTTCCGGACCGTAATTATCAATTTACCTTACATTAGGGTTTTGCGTCCTTATATGACTCTACCGATTGTTGAGCAGGTTCGATAGTCTCCACCAGTCGTTGAGCAGGTTGTAGGGCCTCTCCCGACTGTTGGAAAGACATGATGACCTCTACCAATCGTTGAGTAGGTTGTTTGGTAGTCAACTAATTGTTGTACAAGTAAGCAAGTATGATTATAGATATAGCAATTAGTTCACATTCAAACAAGCATGCACTCAGATGTTATGATAATACTTGAATTTATTACGTGAATCAAAAAGTGTCAATACATAGAATTAAAAAGTAGACATCATTCAAATGGTGGGGTTTGCTGTTAAGTAGCTGGAGGGTCTTGATCTCGATTTAGTTTAGGGCATCGGTTACGGAAATTATTTGGGTTTCCACATTCATAGCATTGACCATAGTTGTATTTACCAGGACGATTAAGATTAGCAACCTGAGCAGGGTTGGTTGGTTGGTTGGTGTTAGGGTTTGGGGACTCACGACATGTGTTGACCAGATGGCCATACCTACCACAATTGGTGCACAGGTGACACACTGAAACAGTGGGGTGATGTCGTTTGCATGTGTTACACAATGGAATGTTTCTTGTATAGGGTTTCTTGTTAGAAGCTTGTGTAGTGAGGTTTACATTAGGATCCCTGGTCTTGCGCTTCTGGTTCTCGGTAGTTACCGCGGCACAATACTTGTTTTCTCTCCTTTCCGAACTAAGGTCCCGTTCTTTATGTGATTTCCATCGCCATTTCCATTTCCATTGCCGTTCCCATTCATTGGGATGACTTGAGCCAACAAGTTAGAAATTAGAGTTGTGATTTGTTGCGCCATTTGTTGGGAAATAATCGCAGCCAGTTGGGCATCAACACCTTTGTTGTTTTTGTTGTTGTTGTGGTTGGTGTTGTGGTTGTTGTTACTTTCCTCTTGGTTTTCACCACTGTTATTGCGAGTGCTGCGACGTGGAGACATGATCTGTAAGGGACACAATGAAGGTTCAATGTGGCATGAAATGAATGAGGTGATATAAGGAATGTAATCATTTATTCATTAATTAAAACGAATAAACGAAAACGTTGACGTATCAAAGATTCCAGATTCCAACAACATAGTGAAGACATGCTTTAGCCTATAAGTGAACACTCATCCCGAGAATTCCCAGGTAGGCATCCGGGTCCCTCGTCTGATTGGGATATATGCGCAATGCCAGCCTAGACAGAAGACTCAGAATACAGGCGTTCACCCTTCCAGATTGCACGTGTTCGTTATTAAAATTCTAGAACTTCGACGAGATCTCAAGGTGGTTCAGGCTAAACCTGAGGGTTTTGCCTTATTAGTCTAAGAGTGGATCCAGTGATGGAGAGCAACCTTCTTGTAGGGGTTGAAGTAGGGATAAGAAGTAGGAGTGAGATAGAGAATAGCAAGTAAAAGGAGCAAATACTGGTTATATTCCTATGGTTATAGACTAGATTATTTTTTTTCTAATAACCTAATTCCCTATAACCAAGGCTCTGATACCAATCTGTAACACCCCAGCCGATGGCGGAAACATCGGGATGTCACGTATTGATGATTGTTCAGTAGCTCATGGTAAATAATAAATTTCAATAAATGATTTAAATAAATTACATACAATTGTTCTAAGAATTTTGTACATCAAAATGAAAAATACTAGCTACGCATCTTCAAGCAAGCTATAACCTGAAACATGTTAAGTTTGAAAATATTTTGGGTCAACTAAAGTTGGTGAGAATTACATAGGTTTTGATAATCGAATAAAACTTGTACAATTCAAGTGTCATGGCAAGTCTAGTCCATATGTGAAAACATACTAGAAGTAAATCGAGTGCATAATCAACCCTTGTGACTGTTATAATGTGGTACATCCCATACGCTCATGGTTCACTCGAATATGTTATGCGATAACAAACACCCACGCTACCTTTGTAGGAGGCACGTATCCGGGTGGGATTGTCAGTCCAATAGATCTATCATTGTATATCGTCGGCTGATCAATGTTAATGATTATGCTAGAATAATGTGCTTACCCTAGTCATGTTTAAGACATAATGAAACATAGAAAAACACATAGACACTTTATGATTGAATTGCATATAGAATGTTGTAACATGTTTCACCCCAAAAATAGTGAATAATAGAAAAGGGGCTATGTAAAACTCACCTTAGCAAAATGTTATGTCTCGTAAAAAAATAGAATAATGTGTTGTGAATGTATGCGAGGCGAATCCCAAAGACTCAACAACGTAGCTAGTCCAAATTGAAGAAAACGAAAAAGAAAGAATATCAAGCTTCCAATTCGCCAATTATAAGAGCTTATAATCAAAGCTTCAATTGTAGAAGTAATAGACTATAGAAGAAAGGTATGAGGGAAAGTTTAATCGGATTGAAACAATCGATTTGGAGGTGCAAAGTATAATGGGTCATAGGTGGGTTTTTATACTAGTTTTGGATTCAATTAGCCATTAAAAATTGGTCAACACCATAAAGTAAAGTTTTATGATGAATTGACTATTTGACTAAGACTTTGACTGTTTGACTAAGACTTTGACTAGGACTTTGACTATTTGACTCAAGGCTTTATTTATAAAAAAAAAATCTTGTATGTGAAAAAAAAAGAATTTAGAATCATATTATTATTATTATTATTATTATTATTATTATTATTATTTATATACATTTATGTATGTATATAAGTTGTGAGTTAGGATAAATAAAGACTTAGGCACATTTGTATAATATTAATGATAAAGGTGTAATAAAAAAATATATATATATATATATACATATAAGGGCTTTTTATGTATTAAAATTTTGGGAAAATTTTGCGATGTTACAGTCTCCCCTACTTTTAGGAACTTCGTCCCGATGTTAAAAGAAAAACACCAGGTATACAATTGGTCGACTACCGAAAACCTTGATAAAATTTCTCACTACCTTAACGTACCTGTAAATTCATGATTACGTTCCGGACCGTAATTATCAATTTACCTTACATTAGGGTTTTGCGTCCTTATATGACTCTACCGATTGTTGAGCAGGTTCGATAGTCTCCACCAGTCGTTGAGCAGGTTGTAGGGCCTCTCCCGACTGTTGGAAAGACATGATGACCTCTACCAATCGTTGAGTAGGTTGTTTGGTAGTCAACTAATTGTTGTACAAGTAAGCAAGTATGATTATAGATATAGCAATTAGTTCACATTCAAACAAGCATGCACTCAGATGTTATGATAATACTTGAATTTATTACGTGAATCAAAAAGTGTCAATACATAGAATTAAAAAGTAGACATCATTCAAATGGTGGGGTTTGCTGTTAAGTAGCTGGAGGGTCTTGATCTCGATTTAGTTTAGGGCATCGGTTACGGAAATTATTTGGGTTTCCACATTCATAGCATTGACCATAGTTGTATTTACCAGGACGATTAAGATTAGCAACCTGAGCAGGGTTGGTTGGTTGGTTGGTGTTAGGGTTTGGGGACTCACGACATGTGTTGACCAGATGGCCATACCTACCACAATTGGTGCACAGGTGACACACTGAAACAGTGGGGTGATGTCGTTTGCATGTGTTACACAATGGAATGTTTCTTGTATAGGGTTTCTTGTTAGAAGCTTATGTAGTGAGGTTTACATTAGGATCCCTGGTCTTGCGCTTCTGGTTCTCGGTAGTTACCGCGGCACAATACTTGTTTTCTCTCCTTTCCGAACTAAGGTCCCGTTCTTTATGTGATTTCCATCGCCATTTCCATTTCCATTGCCGTTCCCATTCATTGGGATGACTTGAGCCAACAAGTTAGAAATTAGAGTTGTGATTTGTTGCGCCATTTGTTGGGAAATAATCGCAGCCAGTTGGGCATCAACACCTTTGTTGTTTTTGTTGTTGTTGTGGTTGGTGTTGTGGTTGTTGTTACTTTCCTCTTGGTTTTCACCACTGTTATTGCGAGTGCTGCGACGTGGAGACATGATCTGTAAGGGACACAATGAAGGTTCAATGTGGCATGAAATGAATGAGGTGATATAAGGAATGTAATCATTTATTCATTAATTAAAACGAATAAACGAAAACGTTGACGTATCAAAGATTCCAGATTCCAACAACATAGTGAAGACATGCTTTAGCCTATAAGTGAACACTCATCCCGAGAATTCCCAGGTAGGCATCCGGGTCCCTCGTCTGATTGGGATATATGCGCAATGCCAGCCTAGACAGAAGACTCAGAATACAGGCGTTCACCCTTCCAGATTGCACGTGTTCGTTATTAAAATTCTAGAACTTCGACGAGATCTCAAGGTGGTTCAGGCTAAACCTGAGGGTTTTGCCTTATTAGTCTAAGAGTGGATCCAGTGATGGAGAGCAACCTTCTTGTAGGGGTTGAAGTAGGGATAAGAAGTAGGAGTGAGATAGAGAATAGCAAGTAAAAGGAGCAAATACTGTGTAACACCCCAACCGATGGCGGAAACATCGGGATGTCACGTATTTGATGATTGTTCAGTAGCTCATGGTGAATAATAGATTCCATTAAATGATTTAAATGAATTACATACAATGATTCTAGAATTTGTACATCAAATTGAATAAAACTATGCACATATCTTCAAGCATCAATTCAAATCTTCAAGCAAATAGAACCTGAAACATGTTAAGTTGAAAATGTTTTGGGTCAACAAAAGTTGGTGAGAATTACATAGGTTTTTGATGATTGAATAAAATGTTGTGCAATTCATGTGTCATGTCAATCTAGTCCATACGTGAGAACATACTAGAAATAAATCGAGTGCATAATCAACCCTGATGACTGTTATAAAATGATACATACCATACGCTCATGGTCCAATATGTTATACGATAACAAACACCCACGTAACCTTTGTAGGAGGCACGTATCCGGGTGGGATTGTCAGTCCAATAGATCTATCAATGTATACCGCCGGCTGATCAATGTTAATGATTATGCTAGAATGGTGCTTACTCTAATCATGCTCAAGACATAATGCAACATAGAAAACACATAGACACATTGATGATTGAATTGCAATGATGATGTTATAAACATGTTTCACCCCAAAAATGGTGATAAATAGAAAAGGGGCTATGTAAAACTCACCTTGGTAAAATGTTATATCTGTTGAGAAATGTGTTGACCAAATGTATCAAGTATCACCCTAAAATGAGGTAATAAATATGTCTAAGTCTATCAAGTCTACAAATGTATAAGTTTCTAGGGCTTCGAATTGGGGATAATTGCTCGTTTGATTAATATTAAAAATATTCGCCGATTGAGAGAAATTTAGTAAATAAATAACTAAAAATCTTTTTATAAATGTTAAATCTAGGATGGCCACAAGAATGTGTTTAAAGTATAAAAATAATTTTTATAAAATTATTTCCTTTAAAATAGATTATTAAATCTATTTATTACAATTTGTCAAATTTTAACTTTAATATTCAAAAATACTAAAATTAAAGAATTATTGTTTTAAAAATCATATTTCTGTTCTAAATGATTAAAAATAGTTTGTATAAAATTTTGGTGCAAAAATGATGAAAATTGGATTTATTATGATTTAATTATGATTAAATCTAACAAAAATTGATTAAAAATATGAAATAAATGATTTTACCGAATTAAAAATCATTTCTGAAAAGTTTATTGTTATATAAACTTAGAATAATTTTTGTGGAAATTAATAAGATCGTTTTGATATTTTTATAGATTTTAATAAATAAAATAGAATAAACTTGATTTATTTATTATATATATTAAATAAATAAATCTTTGAAAACTAAAAATAGTAAAAAATCCTTTTACATCAGATTAAGTTAAAATATTTTTTGTAGGATTTATAAAGTGGTTTTAGTATTTTAAAACAAATTTTTAAAATACTATTAATTATATATGTATAAGCTTGAATGTAAAAAAAATGAAAAGAAAACATGCTGCTGCTCAGGATTGAACTCGCGTGGGCTCGTTTTAAAGGCAGCAGACACAACCACTTGGTCCAGACCAGTGGTTGTGTTTGGTTCAGTTCCATTAATTTATATATCGAATAAACAATCGAGTTCTTCCCCAAATTCATAAGAATAAGCCCTAGATTTTGAAATTGGACGATTCACACATCAATAACCCGATTAATCTTAGGGTTATTGATGTGTTGATGCCGGAGATTAAAACCCATCCAAAAAATTAGACTCACAGTGAAGAATTGATGATAATCGTCGGGTCAAAGCTAAAGTCAAACACGAACTTGATAATAATAATCAGAGTATAATAGAGAGAATTGGAGGTTGAGAGAGTGTTGTGAGCGAGTTGTGACTGAGGTAGCACGTTCAATTTATAGGGAAAACATCTTGGTGTTCAAAATGGTAATTGTTGACCTTGAATCAATTATGACGCGTTTATAATTATAATTGGTATGATTTTTATGAGAAATAAGCGTGTAATTGGAGTTGATTGAGGCCGAAAATCAAGTTATTGAGTCAACCCATAAGTAAATTGAATGGTCAGAATTTTTAAAAAAAAAAATTTTCCTTTCATGTTGCTGCTGCTACTCGACACAGGAAGGAAGGAAGGGAAGCGAGTGAGTGTATATATATAATATAAGTTGGTTTTAAATCAACCAAGATGCATAGCTCAGGTGGTGTGGGCGAGTGGGTTCGTTTAAAAGGTCTACGGTTCGAGTCCCGCAGGCAGCAACCTTTTTTTTGTTTTTTAAAACAGAATAGGAGAGGAGGGGGCAGTTGGGCCTTGGGTTGTGGGCTTCTGGGGTTTGGGCTGGGATAGCTCTGTTGGGCTTCCAGACTTGGGCTGCAATTTATCAAGGAGGGTGGGTTTGGTTATGGGTTAAAATAGAATCAAAAGTGTATATATATATATATATGTAATAAAATCTGAATTTTTTTATTATTATTATTATTATTATTATTATTATATGTATATATATATGTATATATATATCTATATATATATTATGAGTTAGGGTAATGGAGTCATAATGACGTTTATATAAAATGTAACGAAAATAAGGGCGTTTTATTTTAAAATTTGGGGAAAATTTTCGCGATGTTACATACTGGTTATATTCCTATGGTTATAGACTAGATTATTTTTTTTCTAATAACCTAATTCCCTATAACCAAGGCTCTGATACCAATCTGTAACACCCCAACCGATGGCGGAAACATCGGGATGTCACGTATTGATGATTGTTCAGTAGCTCATGGTAAATAATAAATTTCAATAAATGATTTAAATAAATTACATACAATTGTTCTAAGAATTTTGTACATCAAAATGAAAAATACTAGCTACGCATCTTCAAGCAATAACTCTAATCTTCAAGCAAGCTATAACCTGAAACATGTTAAGTTTGAATATATTTTGGGTCAACAAAAGTTGGTGAGAATTACATAGGTTTTGATAATCGAATAAAACTTGTACAATTCAAGTGTCATGGCAAGTCTAGTCCATATGTGAAAACATACTAGAAGTAAATCGAGTGCATAATCAACCCTTGTGACTGTTATAATGTGGTACATCCCATACGCTCATGGTTCACTCGAATATGTTATGCGATAACAAACACCCACGCTACCTTTGTAGGAGGCACGTATCCGGGTGGGATTGTCAGTCCAATAGATCTATCATTGTATACCGTCGGCTGATCAATGTTAATGATTATGCTAGAATAATGTGCTTACCCTAGTCATGTTTAAGACATAATGCAACATAGAAAAACACATAGACACTTTATGATTGAATTGCATATAGAATGTTGTAACATGTTTCACCCCAAAAATAGTGAATAATAGAAAAGGGGCTATGTAAAACTCACCTTAGCAAAATGTTATGTCTCGTAAAAAAATAGAATAATGTGTTGTGAATGTATGCGAGGCGAATCCCAAAGACTCAACAACGTAGCTAGTCCAAATTGAAGAAAACGAAAAAGAAAGAATATCAAGCTTCCAATTCGCCAATTATAAGAGCTTATAATCAAAGCTTCAATTGTAGAAGTAATAGACTATAGAAGAAAGGTATGAGGGAAAGTTTAATCGGATTGAAACAATCGATTTAGAGGTGCAAAGTATAATGGGTCATAGGTGGGTTTTATGATGAATTGACTATTTGACTAAGACTTTGACTGTTTGACTAAGACTTTGACTAGGACTTTGAATATTTGACTCAAGGCTTTATTTAAAAAAAAAAATCTTGTATGTGAAAAAAAAAGAATTTAGAATCATATTATTATTATTATTATTATTATTATTATTATTATTATTTATATACATTTATGTATGTATATAAGTTGTGAGTTAGGATAAATAAAGACTTAGGCACATTTGTATAATATTAATGATAAAGGTGTAATAAAAATATATATATATATATATATATATATATACATATAAGGGCTTTTTATGTATTAAAATTTTGGGAAAATTTTGCGATGTTACAGTCTCCCCTACTTTTAGGAACTTCGTCCCGATGTTAAAAGAAAAACACCAGGTATACAATTGGTCGACTACCGAAAACCTTGATAAAATTTCTCACTACCTTAACGTACCTGTAAATTCATGATTACGTTCCGGACCGTAATTATCAATTTACCTTACATTAGGGTTTTGCGTCCTTATATGACTCTACCGATTGTTGAGCAGGTTCGATAGTCTCCACCAGTCGTTGAGCAGGTTGTAGGGCCTCTCCCGACTGTTGGAAAGACATGATGACCTCTACCAATCGTTGAGTAGGTTGTTTGGTAGTCAACTAATTGTTGTACAAGTAAGCAAGTATGATTATAGATATAGCAATTAGTTCACATTCAAACAAGCATGCACTCAGATGTTATGATAATACTTGAATTTATTACGTGAATCAAAAAGTGTCAATACATAGAATTAAAAAGTAGACATCATTCAAATGGTGGGGTTTGCTGTTAAGTAGCTGGAGGGTCTTGATCTCGATTTAGTTTAGGGCATCGGTTACGGAAATTATTTGGGTTTCCACATTCATAGCATTAACCATAGTTGTATTTACCAGGACGATTAAGATTAGCAACCTGAGCAGGGTTGGTTGGTTGGTTGGTGTTAGGGTTTGGGGACTCACGACATGTGTTGACCAGATGGCCATACCTACCACAATTGGTGCACAGGTGACACACTGAAACAGTGGGGTGATGTCGTTTGCATGTGTTACACAATGGAATGTTTCTTGTATAGGGTTTCTTGTTAGAAGCTTGTGTAGTGAGGTTTTCATTAGGATCCCTGGTCTTGCGCTTCTGGTTCTCGGTAGTTACCGCGGCACAATACTTGTTTTCTCTCCTTTCCTAACTAAGGTCCCGTTCTTTATGTGATTTCCATCGCCATTTCCATTTCCATTGCCGTTCCCATTCATTGGGATGACTTGAGCCAACAAGTTAGAAATTAGAGTTGTGATTTGTTGCGCCATTTGTTGGGAAATAATCGCAGCCAGTTGGGCATCAACACCTTTGTTGTTTTTGTTGTTGTTGTGGTTGGTGTTGTGGTTGTTGTTACTTTCCTCTTGGTCTTCACCACTGTTATTGCGAGTGCTGCGACGTGGAGACATGATCTGTAACGGACACAATGAAGGTTCAATGTGGCATGAAATGAATGAGGTGATATAAGGAATGTAATCATTTATTCATTAATTAAAACGAATAAACGAAAACGTTGACGTATCAAAGATTCCAGATTCCAACAACATAGTGAAGACATGCTTTAGCCTATAAGTGAACACTCATCCCGAGAATTCCCAGGTAGGCATCCGGGTCCCTCGTCTGATTGGGATATATGCGCAATGCCAGCCTAGACAGAAGACTCAGAATACAGGCGTTCACCCTTCCAGATTGCACGTGTTCGTTATTAAAATTCTAGAACTTCGACGAGATCTCAAGGTGGTTCAGGCTAAACCTGAGGGTTTTGCCTTATTAGTCTAAGAGTGGATCCAGTGATGGAGAGCAACCTTCTTGTAGGGGTTGAAGTAGGGATAAGAAGTAGGAGTGAGATAGAGAATAGCAAGTAAAAGGAGCAAATACTGGTTATATTCCTATGGTTATAGACTAGATTATTTTTTTTCTAATAACCTAATTCCCTATAACCAAGGCTCTGATACCAATCTGTAACACCCCAACCGATGGCGGAAACATCGGGATGTCACGTATTGATGATTGTTCAGTAGCTCATGGTAAATAATAAATTTCAATAAATGATTTAAATAAATTACATACAATTGTTCTATGAATTTTGTACATCAAAATGAAAAATACTAGCTACGCATCTTCAAGCAATAACTCTAATCTTCAAGCAAGCTATAACCTGAAACATGTTAAGTTTGAAAATATTTTGGGTCAACAAAAGTTGGTGAGAATTACATAGGTTTTGATAATCGAATAAAACTTGTACAATTCAAGTGTCATGGCAAGTCTAGTCCATATGTGAAAACATACTAGAAGTAAATCGAGTGCATAATCAACCCTTGTGACTGTTATAATGTGGTACATCCCATACGCTCATGGTTCACTCGAATATGTTATGCGATAACAAACACCCACGCTACCTTTGTAGGAGGCACGTATCCGGGTGGGATTGTCAGTCCAATAGATCTATCATTGTATACCGTCGGCTGATCAATGTTAATGATTATGCTAGAATAATGTGCTTACCCTAGTCATGTTTAAGACATAATGCAACATAGAAAAACACATAGACACTTTATGATTGAATTGCATATAGAATGTTGTAACATGTTTCACCCCAAAAATAGTGAATAATAGAAAAGGGGCTATGTAAAACTCACCTTAGCAAAATGTTATGTCTCGTAAAAAAATAGAATAATGTGTTGTGAATGTATGCGAGGCGAATCCCAAAGACTCAACAACGTAGCTAGTCCAAATTGAAGAAAACGAAAAAGAAAGAATATCAAGCTTCCAATTCGCCAATTATAAGAGCTTATAATCAAAGCTTCAATTGTAAAAGTAATAGACTATAGAAGAAAGGTATGAGGGAAAGTTTAATCGGATTGAAACAATCAATTTAGAGGTGCAAAGTATAATGGGTCATAGGTGGGTTTTTATACTAGTTTTGCATTCAATTAGCCATTAAAAATTGGTCAACACCATAAAGTAAGGTTTTATGATGAATTGACTATTTGACTAAGACTTTGACTGTTTGACTAAGACTTTGACTAGGACTTTGACTATTTGACTCAAGGATTTATTTAAAAAAAAAATCTTGTATGTGAAAAAAAAAAGAATTTAGAATCATATTATTATTATTATTATTATTTATATACATTTATGTATGTATATAAGTTGTGAGTTAGGATAAATAAAGACTTAGGCACATTTGTATAATATTAATGATAAAGGTGTAATAAATATATATATATATATATATATATATATATATATATACACACACACATATAAGGGCTTTTTATGTATTAAAATTTTGGGAAAATTTTGCGATGTTACAGCAAGAGTGTCGTTCAAGGAGCACGTACCCATCACGTCATTGTTATCAGTCCTAGCTTTCCCCAGGCCAATCACAAATGCTTTTCCCCGAGCCCCATTGTTGTTGCTACCGTTACGGTTGTTGTTGTTGCAGGACTTATACCTCACACTATCCCACGTTCTCTTGCTATCACCAATAGTAGAAAATGAAGCACCATGCTTCAGAAAAGTACCATGATCGGCAGTCTCATCTGTGAGTTTGCGAGTCAAGTGAAAGATTTGTAGGTGAGCTGCAGTGGCCAAGCCACGAATCTGTGGGGCCCACCCTTTCGGTATAAAGTTCGATCCATTTGTAAGGTAGGTTAAATAGATTTGAGCCTATAGTGGCTATATCCTATAGCCTGGTAGTGTAGGCGTCGATCTCAGACCCATCCGTCTTTATATAACTAAATTTCTGGATTTCACCACAGGGTGTTACGTTCTCCTTCCAGGTATCTGTAACTCATCGAGTGTGCATGTAGCGTACAATACTCCATCCTGCCTGGGACAAATGCACATGGCAAAGACTTATACTATCGAAGCAATCAGACGGTCTCCTTCAGTTCCGTTGGAGTTATCGAGGTTTACAACCAATAAAAGGCTTGAAAATACGTTGTGCGTTCAAGGTATATGAAAGTTTAAATGTGGAAGTCAGGAGAAAAGAATGATTTAGCAAAATAGATCTTTACTAGCTTGGAAAGATGCGAGGGCCTCAACCACCCTATCTTTGATCATAAGAACTCAGTCTTATCTAAGTTAGCAAAGGGAAATGAAAGAAAAGATAGGTAAGAAAAGGTAAGAGCCAATCGTCGCCATGCTCTGTCTATATAATAGAGCCTTCATCCTCACTTCCATGTGCTCGTCCTGCTCAGGTTCCCCTTCCATCTCTTATCCTTCCTCTTTTGCGATGTCAGTGTTATATGGTTCTCATCACGTACAATCTCCTTCTCTAGTCCTATGTGAACCAGTTTAGTGGTAAGCTGTACCACTCGTTCCTCCAATCGTGGCTATCAGCCATTAGTAGGTTTAATCCTCCCTTGTGATGTTGCATTACATCGCAGGCTTTACGTAACTCCCCAAGAGTGTGTGTAACAAGTCCCGATCTAATGTGTTCCCATGAATCTACCATATACTTATGAGAAAACAAGGATATGCAGTCATACGTTCGCCCGCTCATACTAGGCGTAAGGTACTAAGGTAAGAAATAAGTTCTACTTGTGTATTCCAGTCCCGTCTGTGTTACGAATGGAAGTAAGAAGGGTCAAGTAACAAGGAACAAAAACTAATTGTCTCCTTGCTAGGTGACAAAAGATAAGTCTCAGCATTCGAATTCCTTCATAGTTGATTTAATGGTACCACGTCATGCGCATCGTGCAGCTTCCCGTGTACGTGCGCCACAACGCTCGAAACGGCTCCCTCCCTTGTACTTTTGTTGTTTCCTCATCCATGAGGTTTGTTAGAAAACTACTCCCAGTAGTGCGTCACCTGGTGTAACCCTGGGTTCCCACCATTGACGTGTTTAGAATTAGGTCTAGAACTAGGGGATAACATACCTCCTGAAATCATATGTTGTAGGTATGAGTAGCTAAAAGCTAGTTGTGCACTTAAGTTGTGAGTGTACTTATGCTATAATGGTTATAGACTAGACTCAACATGCAGTCCTAGTTCACTATAACCAATGGCTCTGATACCAATCTGTCACACCCTCAAATTTCCACTGCGGGGTTTATACCGCGAGGCGCATGACAAACCAGGATCCCATAGCCATAAGTCACAGGAACGAACTCTAAATGCCCAAACCATTTAGTTCGTTTTTGAAAACCAAGTTTAGTTAAGCTGCGGAAGCGTAAACCAAATTTAAACCTTTTTAAAAACTATGCGCAAAACAATGCGCCCAAATTAAAACCATACGAAAGCATAATATATAATTTATGTGTATGCCCGAGAGCCCAAATGCAGTGAAGTGTACAGTCCTTTCTAATCCTGGCACAGGAAGCTAACTACCTGCAATAGCATGTAAATCGTGTGTCAACATAAAGCTGGTGAGTTCACAAAGTAAAGTAATTTAATATGCAAATGCGCTGGTTTCCAAAACCACGTAAGTAAGTAAGTTGTGTTGGTGCCCCGCACCGTGTAACCACTAGTTCATCGCATGTCAAGGGTAGCTAACCCATTCATGATAACTAACTGAATATACCGAACTGCTATGTACGTGTAGCCACACAAGTGTGCCGCATGCCTGACATCATTGTCTATCCACAATGATAAAGTTTCGTTAAGTTATAGTTCACCTCCGCGCTCCCCGAGCCGGTGTGAGGTTTGTAAGACCTAATAGCGCTATCAACTAATAACCCGCTTGCCAACCCTGGCAACTCATTCGGTACGTGAGGACTTACAGATGATAGAAATGGTTTAGTTTATCAAGGACACAATTGCGAACTAGCAAAGTAACCGACCCTCATAAGGATCCATGGCATCCCAACCCGGGATGTGTAAGTAGTCCTAAACCGGACTAGAAAATGTTAAGTAAAGTGTCTCATACCTGAGACGCATGCTTTTGAGAAAAAGAGTAGTGAAATTCACCTTAGGTCGCAAGTGAAAATCCAAATTCCATGAATAGTAACGTGCTACCGACTCCGTATTACAAATGTCACTAGGTGAGTATACGTGCGTAACCAACACACCATGTAACTCGTTTATCCAAGACTTTTAAAAGTTCAAAACCGTGTAGTGACACCTAATGACTCTACATGCTCAAGTATGTCCTACGTATCCCGTTGGTGATTATAGTGATTATTATCAGTTTAATACATCAAATACATCTCATACAAGTTTTCACACAAGTACATGTCAATTACATACCACGTAGAACTCTAAATAGTCACTTAAAGACCCCGTACACAATCTGCGTTTTTAGGACAGATTGTGCGCTGTGAAAAAAAATTTATTTAAAATACTTAACGAATGAATTAGAGTCCCAAAGTTTTACTGAATTTTATTTGGGATTCACTCGACAATACCAATTTTTTTTTTGTCTTAATTCCAAACACAAAAATTATGAAAATTCGTACAACACAGCTATGGCCAGAAAATTTCCTCAACAGGTCAGTTTAGTAGAAAAATTCTCAAAAATTGTGTATTCATCCAAACGGGATGATTCCACTTGGAAAAGCTCTATTTTTCCAATATTGACCTTCTGTACAAATTTCATAACCTAACTCCTTGTAAATCTCAAGTTATGACCATTTAAACTTAACCCAATTTACAAATCCGAAAATCTGATATGACCTCTAATCAATTAAAATTCCAAAAACGACTCAACGATGTCCAAATCTGATGGTTTTGCCCATTATGAAAAGCTAAGACCTTGTACATTACAATCATGCAAAGAAATCATCAAAACAATCAATTTACCAACCCATTACAGCCCCTACAAAACGTTCAACCGAATCTGCCAGAATCTTAAACTTGCATCCCAAGTAATCTACAAACCCTAATTTTTCATGAACATCCCTAATACATGTATAACACCTATAGTACTGATTAAACACCATATTAATCATAGCAAAACACACATGTTATCATGTGAAAACCCTAATCATGGCTACTAATAACAATCATCATCAAATCATCAAGAACATCCAAGAACTCCTACACATACATACATGCGATTCTACATATATTATTTTTAGAGTTTTTAAGGTTTTTCAAGTATTATAATTCACCAAAAATCATAAGGATGTATACCTTGCAATGCTAAAACTCCCTAGAGCCTTGAGATTAAACCCGAACTAGCTTGATTAGGTGAAAGATTACTTGATTGCTTGAAAGCCAAGAGAGAAGGGGGTGGGGGTTTCACACGGCACAAACAAGAAGAAGAAGTAGGGTTTTATCTTTTTCTTGCCTCCTAATTATAAGAGGGCCTTGCTTGTTCCCCAAGTAATTGGGTTTTAGGGCCCTTCTAGTCCATTAACTTGACCTTTTAATCATGGTATAGCCCAATACCGGACCCAATAATATTAGTCACCCTAAATTGCATAGAAACCATTGTTTTCATTATCACATAATATATTAATCATGTTGCGCACGTAATTTACATAATCTACGTATTATCTTTCAGTTAGGCGATCATTCACAAAAACATGTAATTCACATAAGCACGTACTTCATGTTCACCATAATTCAATGGTACGTATTACTGCTATGTATGCCACATAATTCACCAACGTTTGGGATACAGGACTCATGTGTGTGTTTAACAAGGATTTTCCAACTTATAACATATGTTAGCATCTTCTAACACATGTTAACCTACTTAACTAACCCTAGTTAAGTATCTAGCCATGTATGAACATGTAAGTTTACTAGGGTTCAGTAAAAGTATTTAACCTGAAAATGCGTGGTGTCATAGAGACTAGTGGCAAATTGTGATTGAAACTTGTATGCATGCTAATTTTGTGGAAATTTTGTAAATTGAAGAGGTTTCATGGAGTTTGGAAGTGGATGTTGATCTTTGGGTGTAACCCATGAACATTCTTGGTTAAGTTGATATGTAAATTGAAAGAATTTGATGTTTTGCTATATTTGATGTCTATTGAATGAATGGTATGTAATGTAGGGAAGAAATATGATGATTTATGTTATGAGCTATGAAAGTATGCATAAAATGCTTGTACATTGTATTTTAAATGTTGTATGCACACCAAGTGTTTGATGAAATGTCTAGATTAGTCTAACATGTGAAATTGTAGGCAAGATTGGACAAGTATGAAAGTAGTATGATAATTGATGCAATTGATAGTAAGTTAACAAGAGGATTGCGTCTTAGAGAGTATTCGTGTGGGAATTTATTGAATTATATGAATTGGTAAGAAGTATGCATTAGTAGTGTGTACACTATGCTTAAATAGTATGATGCACACCATGTGATGGTTAATTGGTATGATGAATGATCTTGTATGTTAGTGAGATATGAATATGATGTTTATGGTGAAATTCATATGACCTAGTATGTTAATATAGACATATGTTTGTAAAAAGAAAGTTTGCATTGTTAGAAGTTGACTTTCTGGAAAGTCAACTGACGTGGGAATAATGTGGTATGTTTTCTAGCATGATTGTGAGATTTAGGATTTCGTGGGAGACACGTTTGCTTGGTTATGTGACACATACGTTGTTGAGTTTAATTGCTTGAAATGACGAATCAAAAAGAGTGGGAAGCTATGTTGTATGCATGTTAGAAATTGACCTATGCAAGTCAATGTGGTATATGAGTTGGATATGATTGGTTTATAAATGAACATGTATGCTAACAATGATGTGAACATGATGCCATGAAAGGATAGGAATGATGGACTCAAGCATGGGAAGCTAATGGGTCAAGATGAGGCAAGTAAACAAACATGAACTTGGAGGACTTAAGGTAAGTGATTCCCGAACTTAACTTGCATTATGATATCGAATTTATATGTTAATGTAGTAGGGAATCTTGAAAGAAACAATTAATTAATGGTGGTGCCAAGGTAAGAAACTTGGTGACGGGTCAACCATAGATTGCCCCATGCTTGGCTTCGTATAAAGGAGATAACGGGTCATCAAGGAAATGTTACGCCATTCACGATGATACCACGTAATCCGGGTAGTTTAACGCCTAGGAAAACCATGGGGAATGATCTTAGAATCTTGGGAGGTTTGGGTTTTATGATATGCCATTAAAGCATGAAAAGTGCATAGTGGGCGCAACCTCACATCAGGTCCGAGCGCAAGGTGACCTGCACGGGCGCAACCTGACTCTGATGGGAAAAATGGGCTGATCTGCACCCTCTAGGGGCGCTACCTCCTCTCTGGGGGCGCAAGCTTGCGCCCCCCACTGGTTATTTGTCTGTTTTTGTCCTATTTTGATGTTTCGCTTATGTGCGCAACCCGAATTCGCGTTTAACGCATCGAATAACATCGTTGGACTTTGTGAATGCTAGTTATGGGTGTAGCAAGTAATAGGAATGTTGGATTTGCAAATATGACTCAATTACGGAATGATGCGTGTATGTAATTAAATTGATATGTGTGTATACATAGTAACAAATACGGTAAGTAGATTTGTTATGCTTTTGTAGATTGAGAATGTGATGTATGTATGGGTACTCATACCCGGGTTTGTGTGAGAGTTTTATGTATGTAAAGGTTCGTCATTATGTATAGATTGAGTATAGGATTGGAAACGTCATGTTTGCCCTAGAGAATTCATGAAGGGAGAATAGTATGACTGGTCAAGGTAGGTTGTGTGCGGGAATTGTACGCTTATATGTATTATAAGGTTATTAACCTTTTATTATGAGAATGGTAATAAAGGTGCAGGTATGTAAGTATGAATGCATGGGAGTTGGATGTTCGGATCAGGGTATCACACCCGAACTTGCAAGAAGGCGTTTGAATAGGACCACGGAGTATTGTTGGATGTATTTCCGCAGTGTGAGTAATGATTACATGAAGTCACCTATTGAACTAATGAAACGGTTATCTGGTGATTGCAGGTTATCTTGTCTACCTAATGAAGTAAGGAAATGATGAAGATCGAGCGAGGGAGCGGATTGTACGTGGTCACGGTCTCATTACTTAATAAATATGAGTCATGTTGAATGTAATAAGAAACAATAAAAGATGTAACACCAAAATATCTCTTAGATATATTTTCCAAACCTTTGAAAAGGTTCTATTAAGTAAGAAATTTTCTAGTCCATATTTTCCGCTGCATATTTTCTGAAAGATGGTTTAGGGTGTTACACGTAAGGTACGGTGGACCCTGCACAATCTTGTAACTCCCACCATTTAAGGCGAAGTTATGGTGTTTTTTGGGCATCTCTTTCATTGTGAACGTTTCTAAGACTCTTGGGGCGATTTCTGGCTGATCTAATCATCGGAGAACATTGTCTAATCATTGTTTTTGGTTTTTGTAATCCTTATGAACAATTGCTTGAAGATGATGATGATTCACCAAGCTATGCTAGGCTAAACATTTGGTGATCATTCCTTGGTGAAGTTTTTCTTGAACTCTTATGTATTTTTCTATGAATTTCTAGAATGATAATCTAGTATGTTTGCTTGATTATTGTGGTGTTTGAATAATTGTTTGTAGCTGTTAATTACTTTACCAATACTTAGTCTTAATCGTACGTTCTTGGTGTTGCTAACAATCGAGATATTGCGGGTAGGATTTGGGTTGGTTAATTGATTAATTGGTCATCGGGAAACAACCTCGCATTAATATAATCCGAGTACTTTGTTACCTTTTATCACAACAATTGTTTATGCACGAGTTATGTCTATGTAACTCTTTCTAGTTGGAACTTTTGCATAAGTGTTTAGGGAAAACGGATCCTGGAATGGTCATTGCTTTTATAATCTTAAGAAACAAACTCACTTTGGTTAAGTAATTAGTTTATAATTTAGTTCAAATCTAAAACAATCAACAACTCTTGATCTTTATTTTTATTTAGTAGATTAATTTTAGTTAATTCGCAAAATTGTTAGTTTACACACATTCCACAAACTCCATGTGTTTGATACCTTCTTGCTACTATACGTTAGTGGTAATTGGGAAATTTTAAGTGTACCACGACAAGCACGTCAGTATTCAATGAGCCTCGATAAGAAACCGTGTTGGTTGATGAAATCCAAAACAAGCATATCATTCAAATAACGTTCAACATCAATATTAAAAATAAACCACAACTGAAACTGAAAGTTTAAATATTCAATTGTTTGTCAAACATAAAACCTTGTTCTAATAACTAACCATTCACCCGGAGAGGATCACGGGTGATTAGCCGCTCATGGTGGTGTAGAACTTGTCAATCCCTTGATAATTAATAATTAACATATTATATATATTGAATGGATGATCACTAATTGTTACCACCTTGAATTTGTAGCCAAAAAGCTTCCTTCCCAAGATGAATATTATCAACCAAAGACCACTGATGATGGAATTTTGTTTAGGATTATTATCCTCCAAAAGCTCTTTCCCAAAATTCCCTTCAAATCGTCCCACTAAAATTTGTATTCTCTAGGAATGGCGGCCGACCCTTAGGTTTGAAGTATATGGGCTTTTATATCTTGGAACAAACAAACTCCCAAACTTTCCTATAAACTACCATAGCCTACGGCTTGGGCGAAGGCCCTTACAGCCACCAACAACTGCAATGAATCGTTGTTATCTGCTGCTCGCAGTAGCTTACGGCTGGAACTTCATGGGTTACGGCTGTTGTTCACTGCTCCAAGAAAATGTGCAGTGCAGTTCTGATGTCATGGTCCTCCACTCCTTCAGCGTCCCTTACGGTGGAGCTGCAAAGCCTTACGTCCAACAAGTCTGTGAGAGCTTCATTATTATTATTATTATTATTATTATTATTATTATTATTATTTAATCCTTCGACTAAGGTGTTCTTGGCTTATCCAAAGTTCTTTTCTAACGCTCCAGCGTCCATGAACACCTATCACTTTCTATGTTCGCTTTCAAGTGCACGTGACTTGATCATTTTCCTTCGGCTCACACGCGTTACACAATTCCATCTTAAGTCCATCCATTTTAGTCGCTTCACCTGCAATCATACAATGTAGCGTAGTTATCACATTCAATGCATATAATCACTCAAACGATATTAAAAGCACACAATTAAGCATCTTAAACACCATGATTGATCCCGTCCATCACTTTTAATACAATTATATTCTTCCATTTTGATATATAATCATATTACTTTTGATATAATGTTGTACCTAATGAATTTACTAAGTTAACAACTCCACCTGGTTCAACCGGTTGAACCATTTTTAAGCCAAATTCGGTACAACTTAAAATCCGGTTTTTAAAACATTGATATTTAATGTAACATCCCAAAATTTTGCTAAATGATTTTTTTGAAGAGAACCAACCGGGTTTGTATCGAATCGATCCGTTGATGGGTTTTATCGCGTAGAGGTTATTTAACAAAATTAGAGGGGCTCATTTTGTCAATCTTTAAAGATGAACTAATAACTTTGGGAACAAGCATTACCCTGTGAAAGTCTAGGGGGTGGTTATGAAATTTTAATGGTAAATGGTTTTAAAATAAGAAAAAAAAACCCTACAACCTTGGGTGTGTGCGATGCAGAGAAGAACAGGAGAGATCGAGTTCAAGCGGAAAAAAAAATGCACCCATGGTTTTGTGATTTCCAACATCCGAAATATTCCAGGTAACCCCTATTTCGATTCATTCATAAATTGTCAAGCCTTGGGTGTTTGGTTTCGGGTACAGTTCGGGGAGAATATTGATGATTTCGTTGTATGGTGATGGCCAGTAGCGGTGGTTTTGGTAAATAGTAATGGTTATGGAGAGAGGGGTGGTGTTTGATTTTGATGGATTAGCAAATCGAAGGCACATAACTAAAGAAGATAATGAAGCGGCGTCTAGAATTGGATGCGAAAGCTAGTAATGCGTTCGAACCTAGGGGTTTATACTGGGCATGAGCATGGTAACGGTGGCCGAGTGGTGGGAGTTGTGTTCAACTGTGGTGGTGCGCGGTGTAGATGGGTATGACTACGGTGGTGCGGGACAAAGGCGATAGTTGGAATGGTGACCATGGACTACGAAGATGATGTCAGTTATTGGTGTTGATTCGTGGCGATGTGTGGTGGTCGACAAGGTGGTAACCGTGATATGTGTGTGTGTGTGCGTGGTTGCCTCAAGAAGGAAATGGTGTATGTATTTGTGTGAGGGAGGATATGTGATAGGTTTTACAAAGAAAAACCTACAAAACTTCCAAGAACACAAGATAGAGAAAGGATCAAGCCAAAGCTTTCTTCAAATAATTATCCTTCTTTTTCATTAAAAACACTCAAAGTCATTAAATAGGCTTACAATATGAAGAGCTAATAAGTTACGTGAACCCACTAACAATTAAAATAACTTCCCACTACTTGGTAACCACTAGTCCACTAAATAAGAAAGACTAAATAAAAGATATTAAGTAATTAAATTACTAAACTAAATAATAGACCAAAACAAAAGAAAACTACTACGTGCCTTCATCTTCACTCATGCTTTCATTCCCATAACTTATGTGCATGGTGAACATGGGTCGGACGTATCATTCCCGCGCTCTTCGAAACGTTCTTGTCCTCAAGAACAGAATACATTTCCCATGGCGGTCGCCACTCGAGCCGAACAAAAGCATTAGGGGCAGTCTGCACGTAACGCCACGGACATCTCCAAGGTGGTCGCCATTCATGACATCGGACTTCACCTTGGATCAATGGATAAAGTAGTGTTCCTCCTAACCCAAGAATTTGAGAATAAACTTCATCAAGAATGAAATGTGTATATGGAGAAATAGTTTGTGTACCACCTCTGTTTGAAAAAAAATTGATGGAAAATTCCATTAAGTGGAGCCATCGATTTCATAATACTGTTTGAAGTTCCATTAACAAAGCCAATGGGTAAAGGTTGTGTCTTACCAACTATAAATGGAGCACTATCGGCTTTGGAAAGGTGTGGTCAGTTGAGGACATGTGATGGTGGAAATGGTTTCAGTGACGGTGTGGGTGTCGGGGTAGCAATTGGATGTGAGGTTTTCGGGTTGTTTTTGGTGAGTGTTGTCGCGAGTAGTGGTCGAGCGGGAAATGAAGATGGTGGTGGAATTTTATTAATGGAGGCGGTGGTGGTATGGAAACGATGAAGCATTGCGGTAGTGAAAGACTTCCATGTGAGGCATTCGGGCCCTCGATACCATGAATTGAACCAAGAAAAAGGTTCATCAACGAAGTACTCAACAACATAGGCAAACCGATCTTCCTCATAAATTGCATACCAGGAGAAGAACCGTTCAACCTCATGAAGCCATCGGGCCGGATTCGAACCGGTGAAGCGAGATAGAATAGCGAAGTCATTGAGTTCTTCCAAAGCCATGGAGGCTAAGGCTCAATGAAAGCACCAATTGATATGTTTTACAAAGAAAAAGTTACAAAACTTCCAAGAACACAAGATAGGGAAAGGATCAAGCAAAAGCTTTCTTCAAATAATTTTCCTTCTTTTTCATTAAAAACAATCAAAGTCATTAAATAGGCTTACAATAAGAAGAGCTAATAAGTTACGTGAACCCACTAACAAGAGAAAATTGCTCGAATAGTTCCTGTGGTTTGCACAATTTCACCTATAATCCCTATGTTTTTAAAATTACAGGTATAGTCCTCAACTTTTGGTGTTTCTTAACTCGGATAGTCGTTGGAGTGGCTGTGAAATTACTAAATTACCCTTTTGATGGATGGAGGTTAAATAATCCAGTTAAATAGATGTAAAATTACTAAATTACCCTTACCCTATTAAAAATAAAAAAAATCAATTAATTAATAAAATATAAAGAGGGCCCACTTAACCCGTTAACCAATTATTTTTCTCCACCTATTTTAGTGGGCCCCACCAACTTCATCTTCCCCACTCAATCACCACCACCACCCACCACCACCACCACCTAACCCCTTCCCCTATATAAAAATTCCAAACAACCCATCCCTTAGTTGTACCTGCTCACATACACACCGCACCATCGGCTGAACCATAACCATACCGAGCCGCAACCATAACCAACAACCACTCAGCACCATCGTGACCCCAATTGAACCATAAACCTACCGAACCACCACCTTGTGTGCATTCCCAATTCGACACCTAATTAACCCTATCCCAGAAAAACTTCCATTACCCCATTCCCGATTATAATCTCACTGTTCTTCCATAACTCCAAAGCCCCATTCCCGATTATAAGTTGTCTGACCTGAGAGACCGTGATGATTCTGACAAGATATAAACCACTCTCGACGAAGAGAACAGAGGCGGTGACGGAGACGACGTTGACGGTGATTTGGTAGACGACGTTGACGATGACAGAGACGACGAGTCGTTGCTGTGTGCAGAGGAATTGATGATGGTGGTTATTATTATTATTGGTAAAGTAATTATAGTGTGGTGGGTTTTGGCTTTTTTGAGGTTTGAATGTGGTGATAATCAGTAGAGAGGTAGCGGGAGTCGGAGAATATGATAAAGAGATGGAGCGTAGGGGTTCTGTTATTGCCTCGGACTACTACTGCTCCACGCTGAACATAGACAGAAGAAAGGAGTGGTGGTGGTGGTGGTGGTGGTGGTTTATGAATGTGATGGGTGAGAAAGATGAAGTGTGGAAGAAGAAGTAGGTGGGGCCCACATAATTTTTAATTATTTTATTGGTGTAAGGGTAATTTAGTAAGTTTACATCCATTTAACTGGATTATTTAACCTCCATCCATCAAAAGGGTAATTTAGTAATTTCCCAGCCACTCCAAGGACTATCCGAGTTAAGAAACACCAAAAGTTGAGGACTATACCTGTAATTTTAAAAACATTGGGACTATAGGTGAAAATTGTGCAAACCACAAAGATTATTCGAGCAATTTTCTCCATTAACATTTAAAATAACTTCCCACTACATGGTAACCACTAGTCCACTAAGTAAGAAAGACTAAATAAAAGATATTAAGTAATTAAATTACTAAACTAAATAATAGACCAAAACAAAAGAAAACTACTACGTGCCTTCATCTTGACTCATGCTTTCATTCCCATAACTTATGTGCATGGTGAACAGGGGTCGGACGTATCAATATGCGTGCATGTGTGTGTTCTACAGTTACATGAAGCTGGTGATGATGAAGATGTTAGGAATATGGTGATATGATAATGTTGTTTATTCACCAGTCCTTGTGGCCGAGATCTTCATTGGTTGAAATTGTGCATGTTTAGAAGTTATATTCTTCCAAGTTAAATTCATGGTGAGGCAACCCATGTGACTTACGTAAGGATCCAGTAAGATTAAAGGTTAGGGTATTGATTGGTTTAAGGCAAGTCAATGCCATGGTAATGGGTCATAAATGAAAGAACTATGCATACCTTTTCATTGGTGGGTCTTCATATTGTACGAAAGAAAAAAAAGAAAGAAAAGAAGGGTGTGGTTTAGTATAACTATAGAGATTATGTTATGTGATGCAAGTCTTTAACGTGCGGTTGTTTAAGACATTTAAGAATTCGCGCCTTTTCTAATTTCTCATTCACAATTTATGCGCTTCAATGAGGTGACTTTTTGCACTCAGTCTTTTAATTATTATTTTATAAATATTTTAGGCTGACGTGCATGCTAAACCAGTACGATTATTATTATAAAGTCAAAAAATGTTTTTATAAAGTTATAAATATTTTTGTGTTTGAACGCAATCTATATTTACTCATACACATTATTTTCGCATTAAACGTGAGTAGTCGGAACGCGCCTAGTGTTTTATTATATGGTTTGAGTTAAATGTGTTATTAGAAATGGGATAGCCTGCTCTGATTTATGGAATAGTTTTTCATCATGGTTCACATAGTTTATGGCTTATGTGTTATTAGAAGTTGGATACGCCTGCTCTGATTTATGGTATTAGTTTTGTGTCATAGTTGTTACATGGTAGATGTTGTATGGGTTATTATAAACCGAGCTATGACAGAAGTGAGAGATACCTACTTTGATCTCTAGACTTGGTTGAGTTAAATAGACTTGATTGTACTTTGTGTTGATAAGCGGAATGCGCTTATTATAGTTGGAAATTGATGTCTTGGTTAAATAGGCGGATTGCGCTTATCCTAGATTTGATGGTTGCTTCGAAAAAAAATAAACAAATTAGCGGATTGCGCTTTTTTTTTACTCTGTGGTTGAGGTGTTTTGTTAATTCTTATTTTAACAAATTACTTGTTTATATAAATTTATAAAACTTGAACTCACTCAGCGTAGCTGACTTTTGCATACACGTTAGATTAATTTCAGGTTTGTTGATGAATAAAAGGGACGCCTTGGCATGCAGTGGAGCTACTTTGTTGCAGTTGACATTTTAATTAAGAAGACGTCTAAGGGGTTTTGCTCGACCGTCATTTATATTATTTCTAATATTCAATTTTGTTTTATAATTACTTTTTTGACCCGTTTTGGGAACCCATGTTGGGAAACTTAAAAACTTATTTGATATTTTGCTACGAAATTTTCTAGAAATAAAATAAGATTTTTTTTGAATTGTTAGCATGGTTTTAGTCTTTGAATACTCACTATTTGAAACCGGTTTGCAGGTCTAATATTTTGGGTTGATGTTTGTTTTAAAAATAAAGCATAAGAAGAAAAGCGACATCTTTTAATGTTTTGACTTTTGACCAGCACAAGGAACAGTTGGTTTTGAGTAGTGACATATATTAATGTTCTTTCGTTTAGGCTTTCCTAAATCATAATGACAAACCTAGCTATAGATGGTTTAACTATAAACCATAATGAAACGGGTAATAACAGGCCAACAAGAACACCACATTTGCAAAACACAACGTAGCTGGACATTATTTACGGTTGTAGCCTATATTTTATAGCGTCACATCGCCGCAAGGCGTGGCAGGTTAGTATCCTTAACCGGTTTATGTTTTATGTTTAACTAGATTATACTCCGAAACGTCTCGGAGTTGAGAAATCTAATATGACATATCAATATTATATATAAAATAGAATGTTGTGCTTTACAGTTACATGCAAGAAAGCTTCGGGTAGCACTTAACATAAAACAACTAACAATGTATCTCCAATGTTAACGCTTAACCTTAAACAATGTATAACTATAATATTAATACCTAACCTAAAACAATGTACAACTCTAATGCGAACACCTGCTGAAAATAGAATTCATATTTACTGATTTGAACATAATTAGTGACTTGCCTATACATGATTAATAAATTACTTGAACACTTTGTGTTTTTTTCTTGTATGAACAAAACCCTACAAAAAAATAGTCGTTTTCTTCTCCGTTTTTTATATACCACTTTGGTACTCGTTGGAAAGATAATACAACGCTCCTTAATTTGGTGTAATTTTTTTCTTTAAAAAATATCGTATATAAAGATATTAACGTTTAAAAATTATGGGAGGACACATGAGAGAGAAAAATTCAATTTTGTTTTTAACATTTTTTTCTAAAATCAATTAATGCCACTTGGTACACACAATAGGGAGGATACCCTCTTTAAATGCCATATATGATTTATTGTTTTCGATTATATAATAGATGCTTTGAAATCCAACATTTTTTTTGTTGTTATTGGTAGGTTGGTCAAGATCGGTATGTGTAAAACTGTTTATTGTTGGTTAATAAATATCATCAGTCTTTTGTATCAACGGTCTTTTGTATTAACAATGTTGTATGCCAACTTTTAAAACTTTTGTTCCTATTGAAAAAGTATGGTAAACATGTTAACTATGCCTTACATCTGTGCAGCACAGCTAGAAACAATCGCGTAACGCGCGATACTAGAAACCCACTAGTTTTTTATTAATTAGTTGTTTGCCATTAATATTAGTAAAATTGGTTTTTTTGTATTAAAATATATATTTGGTTATTTAATTAATATTTAAAATATTTCTTTGATTAATTTGAAATTAATGGTGTTGGCAATTAATAGTAGTGAAATTGGATTATTGTTATATTAACTAGGTTTTATCTCCGCGCGTGTTGCGGGGTACTAAACCAAATCATTTTGTAAGGTTGTATTTTCACTTTGCGTTATTACAATCAAGAATTGCGCATGTTGTTACTGTCATGCAATATAAGCAAGAATAAGTGATAAGTATAGAACGAAAAGAAAAACTCGGTAAAGTAAACATAAACGAAACACATATATAAGTAATGGTGAGTAAATATCACCTGAACATCTACCTCTTTGTATACACACCATATGTTCATATATAACATGTTAAGAAGTAACGGATAAAAAATACATATGAATTTTTTTTCAATGAATTTAGAAGAGTGATTAGAGAGTCAATTATGCCTTGCTAGTGATTGGATTGCGAATCTTTGCCGAATGACCGCCCAGATCGTAGCACTCCTTAGAATGTTCATGGTGCCTGAATTTTACCAAAAGTAAAATAAAAAAGTTGAATGGGTTAAAAGTAACGAAAAGTAAACGTTTAAAGCAAATCACCATCTATCTCGAGTTACTCTACATCGGCTTTTGTAAACATATGTGACACGAACTCTTTAAAAGGAAACAATAAAGCTAGACAAAAAGCCCTTGAATCAACTTGTCATGTTTGAACTCATTACCTAACTTGCTGACACACCCCTTGTTACCTCATATCAACATCTAATTTTCTTCGCTCGAAATATTAGGGTTTTGTAATAACACAGACCTTCATAATCACATTTAACACAACTCATTAAAAAAGGAAAACCGACAAAAAGGTGTTGAACCAATCCACCCTATTTTGATAACTGGTTGGCTCACCCATTTTACCTCTAGCAATAGAGAGCCAAATGGAGGGACGAGTTGAAGTCTAACTACATGTATGCCTTTCTTTTTTCCTTTCATCATACCAGCCTCTTAACGCCTATGTAGGTACATAAATAATGTTTTACCTCTAGTAATGCGCCTATATGGGATCCTAACTTGAACTCGTAAGTCGTAAACTAACTTTGAGGCCTTAAAGAGACTGGAGTACAAGACCACAATGTTGGGAAATGTTTGATGTACCATTGAAGCTAATACAAACAATGCGGTTGAAATCCTAAGCCACATAAAACCCATCTAAATACTCAAGTTCTTTTCAGACTACAGTCCAACCTAAACGAACTCCCGTAAATCCAGAATACTTGGAAAAAGATGCAGTTTTGATTGCAACCTGCCACACACACAAACAAAATATAAACTTAGTCGGTGTCGGGAGAAAATATTATGGAACACAATTTAAAAGTGGATAGTTATGACTGTACCTCTTTGGCTCGAGGGATCTCAAGGATAGGCCTAGTGATGTCACCTTACACATACATGGCATACATTGAATCATAACTAATAATTGACCCTTTATCCTTAACAAAATTCACTAATTTAATCAGTTTCTCCCTGAACTCATGAAACTCACAAAACCACAACATGAACTTGAAATGAGTGAACGTGCGAAGAACAAGACCAAGATCAAGCTTCGCAATGCATAATCAATCCAAGCAATAGCCAATGGGATTTTGTAGATGCATTATGTGGCTATCGCTTTCGGATTGTACAAATATCGTAGTTTATTGAAGATTTGAAGTTTAGAAGAAACCCATTCGACCAATCGAAGGCTCAATTGTATTTTAGAAAGGTGGAATGTAGTTTTGTGTTTGTTAGGTAGTTTATTTGATATTCATTCGAGCCTTGAAAAGATCGAATGGATCCCTTTGACCAATGCATAGGTCGAACGGGAAAGTCTATATATATGTTGAACTTGGTTTTCAACATAATTTTTGGTCATTTGGTCGTGTGTGTTAGTGTGTATTTCTATTGTATGTTCTAGAGAGTTCCAAATTGGTTGTTTTGAGTAATATCTAAACCTTGTAAGCTTTTATCAATCATTATTAATGGAAATCATATAGAAAACGGATCTTAACGTGTTATGATCTGATCATTATCATTTTGCATGCGATTTAGGGTTTCTGCACCGAGATTGCTTATACTTGTGTGATCTTTGTGATAGTTTGTCAATATCCGATCCTACAGTTAGGAAAACCAAAGTCTGTCAGTTACAGCTTCGGTTTTGACCCATAACCAAACTGAACTGTCCCGATCTACGCTCACCATTTCAATAAAACATGCCTAACAAAAACACCAAATCATCAACATTTTAATTGAACACTACTTCCTAAATCTGGCCTCTTCTATGAAGAACCATTTCAAAACTACTATCCACCCTTCAATATAAACATCATATTGTGTGACACCCCGCATTTTCGGGTTAATAGTTTAACCTAACTCTAGTTAACTTACACGATAGTTCATGACATTGCACTTGACTAGGGTTAGTTAAGTGAGTCGCACAATACAAAGTTATAGGTTAATAACAGCATGAATGGTAATTCGGGGAATTACCGGATCATATACATGAGTATCGAACCCCGAACGTTAGTGAATTGAGAAAATAGATAATTGTGAATTAATTGTTTGATATTAACTGAAATTACGTGTTTCTGTGAAACTATGTGTAAACTGTTATGTGATTATGTTATTTAGACTGAACGCGTTATTAAACTCGTAACCGATGAACCGTTTGGATGGTTGGAGTCTAAATACATGTGGCTACTCTTGGTACAGTCCAAAATAACAATTACGTTGAAGAAAACATGCAATACGTTGAACTTGGCTACCCGAAACAAGTCTTGTCAATCTGAACGGCCGTTCAGATTAACCAAATGGGCGTTCAGATTGACAGACGCGTGAAACTGACTTATTTCGCCTATTTAAGCAACCTTAAGCCCCATGCACCTCATAACCACAACCCTAATTGTCCATATCATCCCTATACTTAAAATAAACCCTCTAACACCTGTTAAAGCTCAAGAACATCATCCGGGAGGATTGGAAGGTGTTCGGTTCTTGATTGTGAAGTGTTTTTAGATCAGTTTCTAACTTATAAACAGATTCTTATCAAGAACACTTGCTAGGATTTATCAAAGTATTTAGCACAGCAGAATAAGTATAAGTGTTCTCAATTAAGATTTCACTTTTAACAGGAGTTATTACTCCCCCTCAATTAATTCACCAAAGTAGTAAATGAGAATCAAAATAATGAGTAAATAAAACAGTAAAAGCTATGAATGATTCTCAAAATATATATAGAAATGTTACTACAAAAGATTGTCTAAAATAGAGGGGATGAACGCATCTATTTATAGACCAAAGAGTACGTACATTGGAAGTATACAAATGATTATAATAATACTACAACAGGTTGTAGTATCTGCAACTTGTACACAATGTAACATATACTAATATAAAACTAAACTGCTGAAGATCAAGGGCGGTAGGAAGCTCCTAAGGAAGTGCTGATGAGTAAACTTCAGGAGTTTGTCTTCAGAAGTTGTTCTTCAGATATCTGTCTGGTTCATCTTCAGAACTTCTGATTCTTTACTCTTCAGGACTTGTTATTAGCTTCTTCAGGACTTAGTGATCTTCTACTTCAGCAGCTTAAACAAAACATTCAGAGGATGTAAGACTAAGTTTTATACTGGCTTCTCAAACCTCTTTGATCCTACAATCTCCCCATGGATTGATGAAGCCAAAACCTTTGTCCATCTTTATTTATAGGATCCTCTTTTCCTTGAGCCAAGAATTCTCCAAATTTCGAAATTTGAGTTCTTTGAGCTCTATTTCTGTAAGTAGTCCTTTGTATGGTACAGTGTTCTGAATGTCTAGAAGCTCTTCATCTGATAGTTTCTCTAATTCAGTTGTGTAGTGAAGGACTTTTGATGTGTAGTCTATTCTTTCCAGAACCATGGAATTGGACTTATAGGTGAAGTACTATTTGACAATTGGAGATTTGGATTTAAAGAAGTTGTCTTTGTATGGTACTATTTGCAGGTTTGAAGATAGGTCTGATGTTGGTGGTTTTTCTTTTTTAGCTGTGATCAGATTGGATCTCCTTCTACGTACAACAAGTATAGTACCAGGTGTATCACTAGAAATGGGAAGGTGATGTTCAGTGATTACCTTGGCATGTTTTTGATTTGTGATGGTCTACTTCAGTTGATATGCAAACGTTGCTGGATCCCTATCTTGTGTTAACAAAGGCTTTTCATCAATTGTGAAGTCATCTTCAACAATGGTCTTCTTTTCAATCAGCACCATCTTGAAGTCTGTTTTTATTTGTTCCTCTGGCTTCTTTTTGGTAGCAGGCTGTGTTGGTTTAGGGTGAACACCAGAAGTTTTGAACTTCTTTGGATTTGAAAATCTTCAGCCTTGAACTTCTTGTAAGTGTCATAAAATACATCTTCTTTCAATTTGCGCACTTGATTCTTTGAACCATTGTTGTTCTCTACCAATTCTTGTATGATTTGGGCCCTCTTCAACTTCCTTTCTTTTTCTATGGCTAGCTTGTCTGATACAAGTTGTGCCTTGTGTGTAAGTTCATCAGTTGAGTGTCCCCTAAGTGAGTGTTTCTTTAGCTGTTGTCTTTTATCTTCTTCAGTAGCAAGGAGTTTCTGCTCAGCAACTCTTTCTAGTTCTTCTAACTCAACTAGCTTCTTTTCAAAAGCTATTAATTTGTCATCAAAGCTTATGTCATCCCTTGCTTCTAAGTTGTTCCAGATTTCATCTTCCATAGCCTTCTTCTTTGCTTCTTTTAAACTCTCCTCCATTTGTTCTTTTGAAAATGATATGGGAGTAGGGTTCAAAACAGTTTTAGGAGTAGGATCAGGCTTTGGAATATCAGCTGGAGTTGATTATGTTGCTTTAGAAGGTTGTTCTGGTTCTGTGTAGGAAGTATCAACTATTGAAGTGTTGATCTGAGCATCAACTACTGAAGGATTGTCTTCAGTACTTTTGGTCCTGCCTTCAGCAATTTCTTCACTAATGCCTTGGGATGACTTCTCAGCTTTTTCTCTAAGGAGCCTTTCTTGTTTTTCATACCAGTTATGTCTTTCTTTTAAAGCTATTTCTTGCCTTGTTTTGACTGTTTCTTTTTTGACATCCTTGAGTTGTTGTACTTCTCTAGCCTTTTTAGAGGCTTCAAGAGACAAAACCTGTGGTTCCTTTGACATCTTCCATTTTTTTGGCTTCATCCACTTTTGGAAACCAACGAGGTGGAGGTGTTACACCAGATAAATGGGCCAATTTTGTTCTGTTGTCTTCCATTTTTCTTGACAACTCACCAAGCTTGTGATCAATTGCATTGTTTATCATCTCTATCTGAGTTTTGTTCTTTAACTCCATAGCAGTCATAAATGTTTGGAGATAAGCAGATATAAGCTGGTGCACCATTTGGTATAGGGGACCAGCTGGGCTGCATAGTTGGTTCAATTCTATGATTGATCCTCAGTATGAATTGGGGATGCCACTTTAGGGGAATTTGGGTTCAAGTGGTCTTTAAACTGATCTTCTGTGACTGTCTCTTTGAGTACAGATACATTAGATTCAGGACCTTCAGAGTCAGCCGTCAATTCTTTTTGTGGAGATTTTGAAACATCATCCAAATTAATGGAATCATCTGAATCCCTAACAACATCATCACTGATGAGATCATCAGTTGTACCATGAGCTAGGCCCAACCTAGTTGTCTCATGAACATATTTTTCTTGGTACTGAGGTTTTTCTACTTCAGGCACAAGGCTCTCATCAGTAGTTACCACATATGAGCTCTTAGCTATGGTACAACTGTACTGAAATCCATCAATCGATGGTATTGGAGCAGTAGCAGCCTCAAATGTACCTAAATTATCTAAGTTTGGGCTTAGACACCTTGGTTCCTCCTCATCTCTTTGGTTAGAGCTGATAACATTCTCATCAATGTCCATATCTTTGTATTGATCCCCTGTTTTATGTGGTGATTAGGGATTGACATTTTCAGATGGATTGTTTTCTTTCAGCTCAGAGAGAATATTAGCTATCTCAACAACTGTGTGAGATGTTTCTTGTTCAGTAGTTATGTGCTCAACAGTTGGTTTTGGTTCAGTTGTTTCAAAAGAAGGGTTAGTAGTTATTGTCTTTTTAAGTTTCTTTCTAGCAAACCGAATGGATATGGGTGCTCTTGGGGGTGTTTGATATGGATGAGACTGAGAGGAAGTTTCAGTCACATCTTTCAAAAGTGCATATTGCACATCAGCAATTTCAGGCATCTCATCTTCCTAAATTGCTTTTCTTTGTGGGTTATGGGTGGGGATTTTTGTTGTTTAGGTTGTTGAGGTTTTTAGTAGTGGATTTTGAGGATGTTGGTTCCTTGGGGACTGTGGCTAGTTCCCCATGGTCATCCTCTAGCAATAGTGCTGGTTTGTTATGCCTAGAGTATGCTTGTGAGGTTAAAGGGATTAAAATAGATGTTCTACCCACAAGCACCTCTTCTCCAAGTTCTTTGATAATGCATTGCATGATAAACCTTGGATACAACAAAAAATTCTTTTTCTCATTTTGGTGATGCAACACCAACTCATTAAAAAAGTATTAAGATGCCCTATATTTAGTTTCATTCAGAATGGAATGAAAAATTGGTTGTGAAGATGAGGGCATCTGATCAGAAGATCCAGCCTTTGCACTTAAACACATGATAATATAGTGAAACAAAAGTTTATATTTTGGATCAAAATATTTCATGTAAAATGTAGCATGTGATAAAGTACCTTGGTAACCACACTCAGTTATGGTTGATTGGATTGTTCCACTGGGAATTTGATTAGGCGCTTCAGCATCATCAAGACCTATTCTGTTTCCCAGGGTTACCGATGTGATTGCCATTTCTTTCCCTTTGATCCTTGTCTTTAGGGAAATGACTTTACCATCTTCAGTAACAGTCTCTTCGTTTGCCCATAACTCATTGAGAGTTTCAGTATGGATTGGTGGGTCAATGGTGAACGCTGTGTAATATTGAGATTTTATGACCAAATCAATGATTTCATCTTATTGTGACCAGGCTTCATCCTTTTTGAAGTAGCCTCTTTGATTATGTCCCTGTTTAAGAACTAGAGCCATTTTTGTTTGATAAAACAGTTGCATGTTTTAGAGAGGGTTTGAGAGAGGGAAGTTTTGTTTTTGCAATGATAATAATGAAAAGAGGGGTTTGAGAAGTTTAATAACCGTCCTAGGTTAAACTTCTGAAAATCGGAAAAGACTGATTTGCCCTTTTTGTCTAAAACTTCTGATGACCAATTGTTAATCAGCAGTTTCCTATTTTGTTCTTCACCAGTTTTGAACAACTGATGAGATTTGTTTGTTAATACCCAAAATTAACTTCTAATGATTTTATTATCATTAGCAGTTTCTCTTTTCATAAATTCTCCCATGGTACTCATCTTAAATTTAGATTGCATGAGTTACTTGAATTCTTCACACAGTTTTGTATTGGTTAAACCAAAAAAGATATCATCAACATAAATTTGAACAAGAAGGATGTTATTTCCAACATGCTTAATAAAAAGGGTTTTTATCAATGGAACCTCTTGTAAAGTGATTTTTGAGTAAAAATGTTGAAAGTGTATAATATCAAGCTCTAGGAGCTTGTTTTAGCCCATATAGAGCCTTGTCAAGTTTGTACACCCAATTGGGATGAGCAGGATCCTCAAACCTAGATGGCTGATAAACATACACTTCCTCTTTTATTTTGCCATATAAAAATGCACTCTTTACATCCATTTGAAAAACTTTCATTTTGTTGGAAATTGCATAAGCCAAAAATAACCTGATGACTTCAAGCCTTGTAACTGGAGCAAAAGTTTCATCATAATCAATTCCTTCTTCCAGTGAGAAACCTTGAACCACCAGTGTTGCCTTGTTCTTAATGATTAAGCCAGACGCATCTTGTTTGTTTCTGAAAACCCATCTTGTGCCAATTGGTAGTTTGTTAGGAGGTAAGGGACAAATTTCCCAGACCTGTTGCTTCTTGAATTGCAGCAACTCATCTTTGGTTCTAACTGTGAAATAATTGCAGAAAAGAAACCGTTGGATCAGTTTCTTGTTTAACGGGTTCTTATCATGAACACTTGTACATTTGAACTATCAAAGTCAGTTGCACAACGGATTAATAGTTAAGTGTTCTAGTTAAAGTTGCACTTTTAAACAGGAGTAAATACTCCCCCTTGCATTATGAAACTAAAGCAGTAAGTGAGAATCTAAAAACAGTTAATGAATAAAACAGTAAATGCTTCAACGATTCTCAGATATATTGGAAATAATAACTACAAAAGAAAATTATCTAAAATAGTGGGATGAACCCATCTATTTATAGACTCAAAGTAAACGTACAAGAGAAGTATTGAAGCAATATAATATGTACAAATGCTACAGCATGCTATAGCTTTGGTAGTTGTACAAAAGATCTAAAAATACTAATATTAAACAAAACTACTAAAGTACAAAGGCGGTGGGAAGCTTCTATCAAAACAACTGATGAGTAGTTTGTCTTCAGTAGTTCTTAAGTTGACTTGTCTGGTTTGACTTCATAACTTCTGATCATTACTCTTCAGTACTTGATATCTTCTTCTTCAGAACTTTAAATCTTGTTCCTCAACAGTTTCCATATGTAGCTATATTTGCAGAAACATGAATTAGACAAAGGCATGCAAATGTGGTTTCTTCAATCCTTTTTGTCCTTACAATCTGCCCCTGGATTGATGAAGCCAAAACCTTATCTAATCCTTTATTCTCTTTTTCTACCATCAAGCATTTTCTAAATTTCTCTGATAATGGAAGTCTTGAGTTGATGTAGTTGTTGTCCAGTAAGAGACCCTTGTTCTGGTTCAAGATGTTGGATTGTGAGCAAGTCCTTTGTTACTAGATTCTTCAATTCATTTATAGATTTGAAGGCCTTGCTTGAACGATCTCTTCTTGTGACCATCACTGAGTTTGAATCAGTGAATGACCATTTCACTATGTTTAATTTATATTGGTCAAAGTCTAAAGTATATGGGACCATGCTAGTCTCCTAGGTTGATCCTGATTGTGGAATGTTTTCTATTTCAGTGACCCCATGTAGGATTCTCTTCCTTCTTCAGTATGCACAACATCAGGTATTTTAAAAGTAGGGAGATGATGTTCAGTGATTACCTTAGTGTGCTTTTTGTCTGTTATGGTCTGTTGTAGTTGGTAAGAAAATGTAGAAGGATCCCTGAATTGTGTCAGCAGAGGTTTCTCTTCAACCACAAAATCTCCTTGTACAACAGTATTGCCTTCAGGCAACACCATTTTGATATCAGTTTTGATGGTTTCCTCTGGCTTCTTCTTGGTAGCAGGCTTTGATGATATTTGTTTTGCACCAGAAGTTCTAACTGCTGAAGTTTGTGATACTTCCGAAGTTTTGAACTTCTCTGGATTTGTAGCTCTATCAGCCTTGAATTTCTTGTAAGTGTCATACAAAGTACCTACTCTCCATTTTGACACTAAAGCTTTTGAACCAAATCCATTGGCTACCAACTATTCTATAATTTCAGCTCTCTTTTCCTTTCTGTCTTTTTCAGTGGCTAGCCTGTCGGATACAAACTGAGCTCTTCTTGTCATTTCATCTACAGATAGCCCATTGAGTGAGTATTTCTTTGTTTTGCTGTTTTTGGTGATGAATGCCATCAGTTGTTGTCTCTTGTCCTCTTCAACAACTCTTTCTAATTCTTCTAACTCACCCAACTTTTCTTCCTACTTTTCAAGTTTTTCATTGTAGCTCAAGTCATCCCTTGCTTCTAGGCTGTTCCAAATCTCATATTCCTTAGTCTTTTTTTGTGCTGCCCTTAAGCTCTTCTCCAACAGTTCTTTAGACATTGATATGGGAGCAGGGTTTAATACAGTTGTTTGGGTAGGTGCAGGCCTTGGAATTTGATCTGGAGTGGGTTCAGTTGCCTTAGAAAGCTGTTCTGTTTCAGTAAAGGAAGTGTTAACTACTGAAGGGCTGATCAGGCTATCAACTACTGAAGGATTGTCTTAAGTACATTTTTGGACTTCAGCAGTTTCTTCAATTTGGCCTTAGGATTTCTTTTTAGCTGCTTCTCTAAGGAGCTTTTCTTGTTGTTCTTTTTGCTTTGGGGCTTCCCTTAGAATTTCTGCCTCTCTGGCCTTTTTGCTGGCTTCCAGAGACACAGCCTTTGGTTCGTTAGAGTTCACCCCCATTTTGGCTTCATCCACTTCTGGAAACCAAGGAGGTGGAGGAGTTACACCAGATAAATGTGCAAGTTGCCTTCTGTTGTCTTCTACCTATCTTGACAGCTCACCAAGCTTGTGGTCTATAGCATTGTTGATCATCTCAAGCTGGGTTTTGTTCTTCAACTCCATAGCAGTTGTAAAATCATTGAGATGTTGAGAAATTAAGGTATGTATCATCTCGTATAGGGGACTAGGTGGGTTGCATAGGTGGTTCAAGTCTATGCTTGATGACTTAATCAATTAGGTAGGCTTTTGATGTGGAGCGGGTGTTTTCGGGTGATCTTCAGTATGAACTGAAGATGCCACTTTAGGGGAATCAGGGTTCAAGTGGTCTTTAACCTGATCTTTTGTGACTAGCTCTTTGAGCTTAGATACATCAGATTCACGACCATCACAATGAGCCGTCAATTCATGTTGTGGAGAGTTTGAATCATCATCCAAATCAATGGAATCATCTGAATCCCTGGTGACATCCTCAATGAGGACATCATCAGTTGTATCATGAGCTAGGCCTAACCTAGTTGTCTCATGAACTTCTTTGTCTTTATACTTAGGATTTCCTACTTCAGGCATAAAGCCTTCATCAGTAGTTGTCACATCTGAAGTCCTAGCTATGTTACTTCTGTCCTCAGATCCCCCACCGGATGGTAAAATGAGTAGTAGAAGCCTTAAATGTACCGAAAGTATCTAAGTTTGGGCTTAGACGCCTTGTTTCATCCTCATCTCTTGGGATAGGGCTAATAACATCCACATCTATGTCTGTTTCTGTTGGTTTATCCCCTGTTTGATGTGTTTGTTGGGGATTGACATGTTCAGATGGGACGGTTTCTTTTAGCCCAGATAGAAGTTTGGCAATTTCTATGGTGGTGTACGGTATTTCCGATTCAGTAGTTTTGGGTAAAGGGTCAGCAGTTTCAAAGGATAGATCAGTAGTTATGGTCTTTTTTGTTTTCTTTCTTCGAAATAAAATACTGATTGGTCCTATTTGACGGGATTGAGATGGATAAGACTAAGAGGAGGTTTCAGTCACATCTTTGACAAGTGCAGATTGCACATCAGCAGTTTCAGGCATCTCAACTTCCTGAACTGCCTTTCTTTTAGGGTTGGTGGGTTTTGATTTTTGTTTTTTGGGTTTCTTGGCCATTTTAGGTGTGGGTTTGGAAGATGTAGGTTCCATGGGGACTTTTTTTTGTGACCCTTGGTCATCTTCTGGAAAATTTGCTGGTTTGTTATGCCTAGAGAATAATTGTGATGTTAAAGAATTTAATTTTGAAGATCCACCAACAAGTATTCCATCACCAAGTTCTTTTATTATGCATTGCATAACAAATCTTGGTTACAACAAAAATTTCTTTTTAGTATTTTAGTGATGCAACACCAACTCATTAAAGAAAAATGTTGATGCCCTGAATTTTGTTTAATTCACAATGGAATGAAAAATAGGTTGAAAAGTAGAGGGCATCTGATCATAAGATCTAGTTTTGGGACTTAAACACATGATTATGTAATGAAACAAAAGCTTGTATTTTGCATCAAAAAATCTTTTATAGATAGTAGCATGTGAGAGAGTACCTTGGTAACCACACTCAGTCATAGTTAGTTGAATATCAGCATTGGGAAAGTTTTCTGGTGCATCAACATCATCTAGACCAACCCTTATTCCCAAAGTAGCTGGTGTGATTGCCATAACTTTTACTTGGATAGTTGATTTGAGGGAAATCACCTTGTTGTTCACAGTCACCGCCTCGGCGTTCTGCCAGAACTCATTAAGCGTTTGAATGTGGATTGGAGGATCAATGGTGAAAGCTGTGTGGAATTGGGATTTGATGACCAAATCAATGATTTCGTCATATTGAAACCAGGCTTCATCCTTCACGAAGTAGCCTCTTTGATTATTTCCATATTTTAATACGAGAGCCATGGTGTTTGTGGATCGAACAGTGTTTTTGATGTTGCAGGGGAGGGTTTGTTAGTGTTTTGAGAGAGAAAGAGGGAATTTTTGATTTTTTGAAAGATAATTATGAGAAAAGGTGTTTATTAGAAGTTTATAAGCGCCCTAGGTCAAACTTCTAAAATGGGAAATGTCTGATTTCTCTTCAGTAGTTCCCATTTCTCTGACCCTTATTGACAAAACTGCTCATGAAGCAGATTATTCATCAGTAGTTTGTTAAAAACTGATGAGAACAATTTATAAACACCTTATTCATAACTTCTGAAGATTATTTTATCAGAAGTTAATCATTTTTCTAAAAAATATCCCTATTCTGTTGTTTTGTACATCAGAAGTTTCTCTCTTTTTGGTTATCAGAAGTTTGTGACAGATTAGTAACAATGTAAGTGAAACCAAAATATGTGCAGGAAAAATGAAAAACACTTACAATACTTATTCCAAATTTAGCATCCCGAGCATGGATACTAACTTCTTAAATGTTGATGTGTGGGTTTAGTGAAAATATCAGCAATTTGAGTAGCTGTTGTCACATGTTTCACCTCAATCTTGTCTTTTTCATAGCAATCCCTTATGAAATGATACCTGATTTCAATATGTTTAGTCTTTGAAAACTACACAGGATTTTGAATTATGTTTGGTCTCTTTGATTCCATAATCAAGTAGTTGATACTTAAGCTGAATCTGTGATGTACAACTTGCAGCTGCAATGTATTCTGCTTCAGCAATTGAAGTTGCCACAGATGTTTGCTTCTTTGATTGCCAGGACACCAGACAATTTCCCAAGAATTGACAACCACTAGATGTTGATTTTCTAAACAATTTACACCCTGCATGGTCACTATCTGAAAAAGCTGTTAATTTGGTATTGCCAGAAGCTGGATACCAAATTCCAAGTGTAGGAGTTGATTGATATCTTGCACAAACACATGTTGAAAAAATAATATCTGGTCTATATGTAGTTAAATAAAGTAGGGAACCTATCATACATCTATACATTGTTTGATAAATCTGTTTTCCTTGATCATCTGGTTCAACTTGTGTGGTGGGACTCATGGGAGTGGAAGCTGATTTACAATTTTTTAAAGAAAATTTGTTCAATAATTCTTTAACATATTTTTATTGATATATAAAAGTTCCACTTGTTGTTTGTTTGATCTACAGTCCCAAAAGTACTGCAGTTCTCCCATGGTACTCATTTCAAATATTGATTGCATGAGTTTCTTAAATTCATCACATAGATTTGAATTTGTTGAACCAAAAATAATGTCATCAACATAAATTTGAACAAGTAGGATGTGATTTCCATCATGCTTAATGAAAAGAGTTTTATCAATAGAGCCTCTTATGAAGTGATTTTTGAGTAAAAAGTTGGAAAGTGTTTCATACCAAGCTCTAGGAGCCTGTTTTAGCCCATAAAGAGCCTTGTCATGTTTGTACACCCACTCAGGATGAGAAGGATCCTCACACCCAGATGGCTGACAAACATACACTTCCTCTTTTTTTTTCATATAAAAATGCACTTTTTACATCCATTTGAAAAACTTCAATTTTGTTGGAAATTGCATAAGCCTAAAATAACCTAATGGCTTCAAGCCTTGCAGCTGGAGCAAAGGTTTCATCATAATCAATTACTTCTTCTTGAGAATAACCTTGTGCCACCAGTCTTGCCTTGTTCATAATGATTAAACTAGACTCATCTTGTTTGTCTCTAAAAACCCATCTTGTTCCAATTGGTTGTGTGTTTGGAGATAAGGGACAAATTTCCCAAACCTGTTGCTTCTTGAACTATAGTGGTTCATCTTGCATTGCTTCAACCCAACTGTTTTCTTTGAGGGCTTCCTGATACTTCTTTGGTTCCAATTGAGAAATAAATGCTGAGAATGAGCAGAAGTTGGAGAGCTGGTTTCTTGTAAGTACCCCTGATGCAATATCACCCATGATTTGATCCAATGGATGATCTTTGTGTTCAATCAGATGTTGTAAACCACTGATAGGTGTAGGCTCTTGTACTCCTTAAAACAACCCACTGAGGTTGATAATATTTGGTTCAGCTGTTTGAACATTATTCTTTAATTGTTGCCGGAGCTGAATCAGAAGTTTGCGTTTGTTCATCAGTAGTTGCTGAATCAGAAGTTTGAGAAACTTCTAATGGTTTGAAAGTTGATTTAATAACTATATTTGGAGTCCATGATGGAGGACCATCATCATCAAACCCTTGATCAACATAATTAGTAGGGTTAGATGAATCAACAGTCTTTTTAGGTCCGAAATTAAAACTGTCAAAGTCAATGAGTTTAGCACGATGTGCTGGAATGACTGCATGTTTTACCTCATTGAACTTGTCATTCAATGTTTCTTCAACTATCTTGGTTCTGGAATTGAATACCTTGTAGGCTTTTCTACTTGAAGAATAACCAAGAAAGTAACATGAATCAAATTTAGCAGCAAACTTTGAAATAGAGTCTTTGATGTTGAGGATGAAACATTGACATCCAAAAGCCCTGAAAAAGGAGATAAGGGGCTTAATGCCATGAAGAACTTCATAGGCAATTTTGTAGTGTATCTTGTCGACAATGACTCTATTCTGAACATAACATGCAATGTTGACTTCTTCAGCCCAGAAATACAATGGTAGGCCTGAATCAGCTAACATGGTTCTTGCTGCTTCAATTAGTGTTCTTTCTTCCTTTCTACCACACCATTTTGTTCAGGAGTTCTGGGAATGCTGAATTGTCTAACAACCCCATTAGACAAACAAAATTCATCCAGAGTTTTGTTCCTAAACTCTGTCCCATTGTCACTTCTTATGACTTTGACAAAGAGAGAATATTGTTTCTCTACTTGTAGAATGAAGAACTTGATAATTTCAGCTGCCTCATCCTTGGAAAATAAGAAGAAGACCCATGTGAATCTTGAGTAGTCATTAATGATGACTAAGTAGTAATTCTCCTTACCAAGGCTCATGATTTTGACTGGCCCAAATAAGTCCATATGGAGTAGTTGAAGACATGCAGTTGTTTTTTATTCTTCAATAGACTTATAAGAGGACTTCTGCTGTTTTCCCTTAAGACATGATACACAGTGTTGTTGACACTAGTATACTTTCAAGGGTAGACCTCTAACCAAGCCCACTTTTGTGAATTTATTTATGGTTTTAAAGTTCCCATGGCTAAGTCTCCTATGTGAATGGTCTGTCTCTGAAGTTGATGTCTTTGAGAAGACACAGACAGTGTTTTTCAGTACTTTGTCTTTTTCAATATCCAATGCATAGACATTGCCACATCTTTTGGCTATCAGAAAAGTATGATCTTCAATGATCCTCTCTATCAACTTCTGGCCTTTTGGTGATATAATCTTGCTTCTTGTTTTAGTGAAAAAGGAAGTATATCCTTTATCACAAATTTGTGAAACACTTAGCAAGTCCTAGCACATATCCCTTGGCATTATTTCCAAAGGACACAGATCCTTCTCTTTGAATTATGAAATTGTAGATCAGGTACCTGCATCCTGTGACACCCGACATGTTCAGGTTAACATTTTACAAACACATTAGTCTACCTTAGTGAAAAACGTTTATTCAACCATAATTAACTAGGTCAGTCGAGTCAGATTTCATTACGTAGTGTCCAGGGTTCAATGATTCGGAGGATCATTGGGTTAATCACACGCACACAAGTCATGAGTCCTGTTGTTGGTGAATTACATAAATTAGATTAAGTAACAAACTTGAAATGATCTAAATATGTTATAGGATATGTGGATACGTGCTTTAACGATGTTTATATGATTATATATGGTTTTATATGATTAACATGTGTTAGGATTCCATGTTCATGTGTTAGGATGTGTTAAGATGCGTTAAAACAACAAAACTGGAAAATCTGGAAATGCCCAGTCTTGGTTCGACCTTAAGGGGGGTCGAACTAGACACTGGATTGCTTAAAAGCTTCATTCAACCACTTCATGTCTCATTCGACCCATGCACAGGGTTGAACCAGACCGTAGTATAAATACCATACTTTGTCATTTTTCATCATTTCACAAACCCTAAACGCCTCTATACACTCTCTCTCAACTTCAATCACTAGGGAATGAGTTTTTGACCTTATTTTTCACAATCTAATCTCCTATATAATAAACAAGCAAAGATCTAAGGTGTGTTCATGCTGGTGCATTTTATGCGACTAGTGCTATTGGATTGCACATTCATTATGTTTTGTTGTTTTCGGGAGGTCGATGGTGGAAAAGTATATGGTCGAATGTAGATAAATATGGTCGAAGGTAGAAGAACAGGTCGAAGGAGAAACTTTGTAGAAGACTGATGCTGATTCGCCCAGATTGTTTGCTTGAACCTACACATTCGCCCATACGTTTGGTTGAATGTGCAGGTTTATATAAAGGCTGAATCAGACTTTAATGTTAATAGTTGTCATTTTTTATTTCCCTCCTTCGAGTGTGTTTTCTCCCTAGTGTTTTATTGAGTTTGAATCTAGTTTATTTCATTGTAAACAATTCTTTGTAAGATTAATCTACATGTTTATGAATGAAATGGAAACTTTGAAAGTGATTTGTATGTTTTGCTAGTATTATTATCATTTTGTAATCAATTCAGGGATTCCGCACCTGAATTGATATACTTGTTTGATCAACGTCTTTGTTTTTGACAATTCGAACCTCATACAAAGTGGTATCAGAGCCATAAGGATCAAACAACTACGATTTGATAATATTTGAGCTGATTTGGACTCAATTTTGATCAAAACTTTTCTGTTTTCAAAGAACAATTGAAATTGATGAACATTGATTGATTTGAACTAGTTTTCATGGATAAAACCTAAAATACTCTTCATTAAACTTGTTTCAAATCAATTCCGAAGCAAAACCTGCAAAACATCATCAAATTTCATGCAAGGGTCGAACCTAGGGAGAAACGGTCGAGAGTGTGAGTTTTAGGTTGAATAAGGAGGTTTTAGGTTGAACGTGGACTTTATTCTGGTCAAACCTAGAAGTTTTTAGTATGTTATTGTTCATTCGACCAGTTGGTGTACATTCAAACCATTGCGAGGTCAAAAGTGGGTTACATTGGTCCGAAGTGAGAGAATTTTTTATATTCTACCTTCGAGTCTTCAGAAAGGGTCGAACCTGGACAAAATTTCACATTCGACCCCACGATTACTTGTAAAAGGTCGAAAGTAGAATCTGTTTGAAAATTTTTCTAATCGTTTCGTGTTTTATACTTTGTAGACGACATGTGGAACTTTCCAACAACACCAAGACCTACTATTACACCACAACAGCTAGTGACAATGGATCCTTGGTCGGTAGCTGCTCAGAAGACGACTAGTCAATCATCTCAACCAATCAACTACTTGGCGATGACTAGTTCGATGCCACAACAAGTTGCACAACCACCACAACAACCCATGGCTGATTATTGGGGAGTTGCAGCAGCTTCGGTACACTCTCAAACTACTAATGTTATTTCTACGCTAATTCATGACTTATCTTTAGGTAGTGGGAGCCGTCCACCAAAGCTGATGGAAATGGTGGATTATAATCAATGGAAGACCAAGTTCAAGATTCATTTGGAGGGAATGGGAATGGAAGGCACCGGGGCATGGCAAATGATTTCTAAGGGGTATGTAGCACCAGTTTTGGAGAACACTGGTGAACCGATTCCATTAGAGAGCTTAGCTGAGGATGAGAAGAAAAAGTTTGCGCTGGAGAAAAAGGCGTTCTCACAACTATCCCAGGCCATTAACACTGATCTTCTACATCAGTTCGGGTCTTGCACAACCTCAAAGCAGCTGTGGGATATGTTAAAGAATCGGCATGATGGGAATGAGAAAACAAGAAAGTTGAGAATGGAGGAGTTGAGAAAAGAGTTCGAGAATATTAGTTATATGGGAAATGAGACATTGAAGGAGTTGATTCCGAGGTACTGGCATTTGTTGACTGAACTGTTAAGTTATGAGATTAACATACCTATGTCGGCATGATGGGAATGAGAAAACAAGGAAGTTGGTGGATAAGTTCGCTGATTCATTACCACCATACTGGAATCAACACATTGAGGTTCTTAAGGAGAAAGATGCATACCAGTATTGGACCATCAATGAATACATTCAGAAGCTTGAGAACAAAAAGATGGAGGAGAAGAGGAAAGCAAAACGAGCACAAGTTCCCTGAATCCAGAGTTATATCATGGTGGTACATCTTCATCTCTGACTAGTTCAAGTTCTAGTAGTTTTGTTGCTACACACATAGCTTGTGTTTCAAGCATTGTTGAACCAACCAAAACCCCCGTAATGTGGCGTGTGTTGCTCAGAAGATAGATTTGGAGGAGCCGGTGTTAGTTGAAGAAGATTTGGAGATTGAGAAGAAATCTGAGGTGAAGATTGAGGAATTGGTGGAAGAAACTGATGTTTGTGTTGAAAAGAAGTAAGGATTGATTCTTGACTCGGTCACTGATATTCCTGAATAGTGTGACTCAGTTTATTCTGATTCGGAGAGCGAGTATGATTCTGAAGCTAGTGCTAACTCACTAGATGATGACATTGATCAGCTTCTAGCCGAAGCTGATTTTCTTATGACCCGCAAATCTTGCATAGTGGATGATGCATTTACCAGAGTTGAATATTCTAAATTCTTTGCTGGAAAGGAAGCACACTTTGCTTTGATGGCGATGACAGAGCCTCCGAAACAGGTAAGGTCTGACCCCACTTTAGACATGAACAGTGATAAATATTGTGGTACATGTGATAGATTGACAGAAGAGAACAAGCAACTCAGGGTTCAACTTGAGAGTGCTAGAATCAACTGTCAATCGTATCGAAAAGAAGCACATGAATTCAATAAGGTCCTTGATGTTTATAAGAAAGACATTTCAGATCTTAAGAAAACACTCTCTTTAAAACAATTGGCCATTAACAATTACATAAAGGAAATGGAAGAAACTAAACTTGAAATGGAAACCATCAAGTGCTTTGCTGAAAAAGTCAACATGAAGCTTGAAAGCTACAAACATATTGCATATGTTATTGACCATATTATTGAGGAACCCTCACAACCGAGTAGTGCAAACTACAAGGCTGTCCCATCTCCAGTGTTGTTTGAAAATCACACTTTACATTCAATAACACCGGAGAGTTCAATTAAGTCTGATTCTACATCGGATGATGAGTCTAACACTTCAAGTGTGGGAGACCCAAATTCCAATGTTACACCTATTTTGGGGTTGAATGATGAGGGTGTAACAGTTGTAACTGATGATTCTGATTCTGAGGATCATAAAACTGAGAAAGTGGGTGATATTCCAATTGAAAATCACATTATTACCAATGAACCGGTATCACCTTCTCAGATTATTCATGCAATGGCTAACGCTCATCGATTGAATCAGTCAGTTAAGCAGGTTGAAAAGAATGAACAAAGTGACAAACCCGTCAAAGTGTTTTATCGGATGGAAGGATCCGATAAGATTATTTCTGACGAGGAATATCCAATTAAGTTTGCCAATTACTCCAAGATTGAGAAAATTTGGCAGTAGAGTACTATTTGGTTCCCAAAACACGAGAGAACCAATGATGTACCTACAGAGATTTTGAAGAAAATTTTTTGGATTTCCAAAAGAATGAAAGGTTCATGTCACCGAGTATATTAAGCCAAAGGAGAAGGCAAATAGTTTTCTTGAGCCGAAGGTGTGTGGATGACCAATATCCTATCACTACTTATGCAAAGTCGAACGCTAAGAACAACTTTGAAGAATACCGTGCGTGCTTTAGGTGCGGGGAGAGAGGGCATTTACTTGTTCACTGCCCGTACGTGAGGCACAAGAGGCACAAAGTTGAAGTGAAGCAAATATAACAAAGTCCAGTCGATAATCATTGTTATCCACAACGACGCTTTGTCCCTCAACCAGCACCTTTTTAAAATCAAAGCCGTTATTATCAAAAGAGGGATAATCGTCAGATGACATATGATCGTCGTAACCGGATCGCAGTTGAAAAACCATTAAAGAAACCAGTGGTGAACACAACTTTTGAAAAGCAAAAGGGACCATTAAAACCTGCAGCTAAACCAACCATTGGACCTGTCTCTGATAAATTAGAGAAGGTAACCAAGAAAGTTTCCTTCAAGAATGAAGTAAAGAAATCGACTGAGACTCCAAAAGCACATGAAAAATCTGAAAATGAAAAGAATTTGATTGATCAGAAAAAGGTCAATTCAAATGTTTGTGATAAAGAATCTTTGATGCGAAATGTTCAAAGACCCAAGACCAAACAGGCTTGGGTTGTAACATCGCCAAATTTTAAAATTATAAAACGTATATTATTTTCATAATGTGCCTAAGTTTTATTTTCCCGACCACAACTTATATATATATATATACATATATATATATATATATAATTATAATAATAATAATAATAATCATAATACATAATACATAGTAACTATAAAGTATTAGTTGATTAATATAGACAAGCCCAACCCCTTTGGAAGACCAAGCCCAGCCCACAAGCCCAAACACCCTTCCACCCCTATCTGTCAAAAAAAAAAAGAGAAAAATTGTGTTCCACCCGGGTTTCGAAACCGCGCCGGTCACCAACCAACACAATCACCAAACCAACTGAGCTACAAGCCTTATCTTGCTTTTACTCCAACTCATTAATATATATATATACAAACAAATATCATTTCCTCTTGCCCTTCTCCTTCGACGAACAGCAGCAGCTGTTTGATATTTTTTTATCTTCTTTTCTTTTTTTTACCAACCCACTGATTTATCAATCAATCACATAATTATGGTAAGTATTCATGTTAATCGACTAATTCTGACTCATAGCTTCGTCAAATATCAATCAATTGCCAAGATTAATTCATCACGCGTTTACCCTTTAATGTGGGTCAAAAACTTCTAAATTTATGATTTCTTAGAAATTGTATAAATTGATTGCATCCACACAAACTAAACACACCGATAAACAAACCCCTAATCTCGAAATACTCTTAAAATCTTTCAAATCTATGATTTTTGCTTGTGTTGACTTTTCTGTTGACCGCACGTTTCTGCTTGTTGAATCGCTGTAAGTCCCAATTAATTGTATGGTTTTGTTATTCGTTTTCATACAAACAAAAGCCCTATGCTTTCTGTGGGTATTAATCATTAATTCGTTCGATTAGTATGCTAGGGTTCTTAGTATAAGATTGGGGAAGATGACACTGTAAGCGATTGTTTAAATATTTTTTTTGAAACAAAATAAACCATAACAAATCCTCAGCTCAGCTGGTTTCCCCTTGGCTGTGTAAAGCTTTGGACCGGATCAGAACCTTGGTTCGAGTCCCACAAGCACCACCCTTTTTTTTAAAGCTTAACTTATATATATTCATTTATATATTTAAAATTCATTTTAAATACCAAAACTCTCTTAAAAATTCTACAAAAAATTACCTTATATTAATCTCATGTTAAACATCAACTTACAATTTTTAGTTTTCTGAAATTTATTTATTTAATATTTATAATAATTAAATCAAGTTTATTCTATTTTATTTATAAAAATCTATATAAATATCAAAACGATCTTATTAATTTCCACAAAAATTATTCTAAGTTTATATAACAATAAACTTTTCTGAAGTGATTTTTATTTCAGAAAAATCATTTATTTAATATTTTTAATCAATTTTGTTAGATTTAATCATAATTAAATCATAATAAATTCAATTTTTATTATTTTTGTACCAAAATTTTATACAATTTATTTTTAAATATTTAGAACAAAAATATGATTTTTAAAATAATAATTCTTTAATTTTAGTATTTTTGAATATTAAAGTTAAATTTTGGCAATTTGTTATAAATAGAATTAATATTCTATTTTAAAGAAAATAATTTTATAAAAATTATTTTTATACTTTAAACATATTATTGTGACCATCTTAAATTTAAATTTCATAAAAAGATTTTTGGTTAATTATTTACTAAATTTCTCTCAATTGTCGAATATTTTTAATAATAATCAAACGAGCATTTATCCCCAATTCAAAGCCCTAGAACATATACATTTGTAGACTAGATAGACTTAGACATATTTATTACCTTATTATAGGGTGCTACTTGACACATTTGGGCAACACATTATTTTCAAGAGATAACATTTTACCAAGGTGAGTTTTACATAGCCCCTTTTCTATTTATCACCATTTCTGGGGTGAAACATGTTACAACATCATTTTATGCAATTCAATCATCAATGTGTCTATGTGTTTTCTATGTTGCATTATGTCTTGAGCATGATTAGAGTAAGCACCATTCTAGCATAATCATTAACTCCGTACAAGCCGGCGATAAACATTGATAGATCTATTGGACTGACAATCCCACCCGGATACGTGCCTCCTACAAAGGTAGCGTGGGTGTTTGTTATCGTATAACATATTCAAGTGGACCATGAGCGTATGGTATGTATCATATTATAACAGTCATCAGGGTTGATTATGCACTCGATTTATTTCTAGTATGTTCTCACATATGGACTAGATTGACATGACACATGAATTGCACATCATTTTTATTCAATTATCAAAAACCTATGTAATTCTCACCAACTTTTGTTGACCCAAAAACCTTTTCAACTTAACATGTTTCAGGTTCTATTTGCTTGAAGATTTGAATTGATGCTTGAAGATATGTGTATAGTTTTATTCAAATTTGATGCACAAATTCTAGAACAAGTGTATGTAATCCATTTAAATTATTTAATGGAATTTATTATTCACCATGAGCTACTGAACAATCATCAATACGTGACATCCCGATGTTTCCGCCATCGGTTGGGGTGTTACATGGGTCCCCCGAAAGAACTAATGATTTTACTTCATATGTGCAGGGAGCTTCAGCTGGCCCTATTAGCAGTCTTTGGATTGTTGATAGTGGAACTTCTGGTCACATGACGGGGGATTTATCGCTGCTGTTCGACATTAGAAACATCAATGGCGGATATGTAGCATTTGCTGGGAACAAAGGAGGATACATTAATATGGAGGGCAGTGTGAGTAATGGTATCATGAGTTTTGAGAAGATATCGTATGTGAAGCAAATAGACTATAATCTGCTTAGTGTTAGTCAATTCTGCGACAAACAGTTCTCTGTTTTCTTTGATGACAAATCTTGCTACATTCTCAAGCCCGGATTCGTACTTCCAAAAGAGTGGATAACGCTGAAAGCACCGAGAGTGAATAATCTTTACATTCTCGACATGTCCAAGGCGATGACAACCTAGGGCCAAGTCACGTGTTTCCTCTCCAAGGCTACTGAAAAAGAATCTATTATGTGACATAGGATGATGGGACACATTCACCTTAGAAAAATGAACCATCTGGTGAAGAATGGACTTGTCGAAGGCGTAAATGTTAAACATTTCCATTTGAACGAAAAGTGTGTGAGTTGCAAGAACGGAAAGCAGCATAAGCAGTTCCACAAACCAAAGAAAGTAAATTCAGTAGAGATGCCAATTGAGCGTTTGCACAAGGACCTATTCGGACCGGTCAAGCGTAAAAGTCATGCTGGTGAATTATACTGTCTTGTGGTTACCGATGACTATTCCAGAATCTCATGGGTAATGTGCTTGCATCATAAGAGCGACACCTTTAACATTCTGAAGGTTTTGTTCATTCGATTAGAAAATGTCTATGGTCTGAAGATCAAGAGAATTCGGAGTGATAATGGGATGGAGTTAAAAAATGCACAGATGGATGCTCTTTGTGAAGATAAGGGAATTCATGATGAATATAGTGCTCCGTATACCCTTCAACAGAATGGTGTCGCAAACGTAAAAACAGGACTCTAATTGAAGCAGCTAGAACAATGCTTGCGGATTCCAACCTTCCAGTAATGTTCTGGAATGAAGCCATTTAAGCAGCATGTTATACTCTGAATCGTGTGCTAACAGTGAATAAGTTTGGCAAAACTTCTTATGAACTGTTGAACAGACGAAAGCCGAACTTAGAATATCTAGAACCATTTGGAGCACCGTGTACTATGCTTAATCCATCTGAGAAGTTCGCACCGAAAGCTGAAGAAGGATTCTTTGTTGGATATGCAACCCCGCTCAAACGGGTTTTCAACAAACGAACTCGTCAGGTAGAGGAGTGGGCTAACGTTGAAGTTCAGCGGTATACTCAGAATGTACAGGGTAGCAGTCCAGATTGGATGTTTGATTACAAAGATTTCTTTAAATCATTCAATCTAGATAGCTTGGTTGAAGAGGCTGTATTAAGATTATATTACGAGTGTGAAAACGTAGTAACATCACCGTTGGTGCGTTCGATCACCGTAAATCCTCCAACAGCTTCTAATGATGCCAATGCTGCTGCAGCTGAAGAAGAAGTGCTCCAAGAAGCTTCCACAACTCTCAATTCATCAGAATCGGAAGATGATGATGTCACAAGTGAAACTATTCTAGATTTTGCTACAGAGACACCTCCAGTGAACCCAAATACCAATGTTGCTTCATCATCTAATTTGGGTAATGATCTGGATTCTACAGAGAATTTGACTACTCAAACGGGAGTGCAAGTACCTGATTATCCGGAATCTCAGATTCATCATATTCACCCGCTCAAGCAAGTTATTGGTGATCCTGGTAGCAGCGTTATGACTAGAGGACAACTTCGGAATGAAAACTCATAAGAAAATCTTGGCGCTCTAGCTTTATATGCTAAAATTCAGAAGTCAGGTTGTCATAATGACTGGTCTTTTGCTTGTTATGTTTCGCAGGTTGAGCCGCAGACATACAAGGATGCTCTTTTGGATGATGCTTGGGTAGAGGCAATGCAAGAGGATTTATTGCAATTTCAGAAACTGGGAGTGTGGACACTAACAGATTTACCTCCAGGAAGGAAAAAGATTGGAACCAAATGGGTATTTAAGTGCAAAAAGGATGTTAGAGGAGTGATCGTGAGAAACAATGCTCGACTGGCTGTACAAGGCTTTCATCAAGTAGAAGGAATCGATTATAACGAGATTTATGCACCTGTTGCACGTTTAGAAGCTATTCGCATGTTTCTAGCGTTTGCATCATATAAGAAATTCAAGGTGTATCAAATGGATTTTAAAAGCGCGTTTTTTTACGGTGTGGTCAAGGAGGAAGTTTACGTAGGTCAACCACCAGGCTTTAAGGATCCTATCCACCGGGATAAGGTCTACGTTCTTAACAAAGCTCTCTATGGGTTGCACCAGGCTCCACGGTAATGGTATGAGGAGCTGAGCACGTATCTTCTATCCAAAGGATTCAAACAAGGTTTGGTAGATTGCACACTATTCACAAAACGAATAGAGGATGACTTGCTTCTAGTGTAGATTTATATTGATGATATTATTTTTGGATCTGCTAACGAACTTTTGTGTAGAGAGTTTGAACAAGTTATGCAGGAAAAGTTCGAAATGAGTGCGATGGGAGAGATGCAGTTTTTCCTAGGCTTGCAGGTGGACCAAAGACCAACGGGGATCTTTATTCAGCAAACCAAATACATATCAGAAGTCTTGAGCCGATTCCAGATGGAAGATTCGAAACCGATGGATACCCCGATACAACCTAATCACGGGATTGGAGTTGACGCTAAGGGGGAGCTGACTGATCCTTTTACATATAGAGCAATCGTCGGATCTTTGATGTACCTCACCACATCTAGACCAGACATAATGTTTGCCACATGTCTCTGTGCACGTTATCAATCAAAGCCGAAACAAAGTCATTTAGCAGCTGTCAAACGGATCCTAAGATATCTGAAGGGTAGTCCGTCGAGAGCACTATGGTAACCTAATGATGATAATTTTGAACTAAGTGCTTTTAGTGATGCAGATTGGGGAGGCTGTGACAAAGACAACAAGTCCACAACCGCTGGATGTCAGTTTATGGGGAGCAGGCTCGTGACCTGGCAATGCAAGAAACAAACTGCAGTCGCCTTATCAACATGTGAAGCAGAATATGTCTCAGCTTCAAGCTGCTGCTCACAAGTTCTGTGGATTCAATAACAGATGGTTGATTACGGTTTGCAATTTCTTATAACCCCTATTTACTGTGATAATGAAGCCGCCATTGCACTAACTAAAGACTTAGTCAATCACTCGAAAGCTAAGCATATCCGGATTAAATATCATTTTATCCGTGATTGTTATGCAAAAGAGTTGATTGATATGGTCAAAATCCACACTGATTATCAACGTGCAGATCTTTTTACCAAAGCTTTTGATAAATCAAGATTTGAATATCTTTTAAAAGCTAATGGTATAAAAGAAAAACAAGACTGATCATCACCTTGGTTTATCACCTTTTAGTTTTAGTTTTTACTGTTTTTCAGAAAAATTCAAAAACCCAAAAATATGTTTTTCATTTTAGGAGGAGACTATTTTTTTAGAAAAACCAAAAACATTGAAAAATTCAAAAAGCCGTTAAAATTAGAAAAACCCAAAATGATTTCCAGAAGAAAAAGGGGAAATGATAGTACATCAGTGGGGATCTGACACATGCTAAAGAAGTGTAATGCAATACAAGGCATGTGTTTGAGTCTGTGTGATGTGCTGGTAGGCTTCGTAGACCTATTACTAAGTGCCTGATACATACATATTAAACGAATTGATATGTGGATGAACTCCTCATGGGCATATGGTCTTAGTACCGTAATTTCATTTGATAGGGTTTTTGTACAAAATTCGGAGGTTTCGGGTCATTATGTTATTAGTTATCTGGGGATAGCCTCTCTGATCTTCTGTCGTAAGTTTTTACGGACCTAGATCAGACAGGGTATCTTTATAAAAGAGCTGTAATGCCAAATCCTAAAGTTACCAAATTGAGGAACTTACAATGTATGACGATAATCAAAGATTATCTAATGCATCGTATCAAATCTTTTATGCAAATCATGATTGATATCAGCCCTCAACCTGGTAGAGTGCACAAGTTACTTTGTAGCATTGAATTGTTGACCTGTACACCTCTGTGCCTCAAACCTTGTAAATTACGGATGACGAAAGCATAATCACGCGTTAAAATGGGTCTTTGTACAATTATTCCTTGATACGGGAGTATGTCGTGTGTGTGGGAACCACAGACAACAATATCAGTTTAAAGCACTACACAACAGTCTGCACGTGAGTTTATGTGGACAACAATATTAGCAATTGCCGGATCACACATTGTCTTTAATGATAATATAAATCAAAAGATTAACGGTGTGATTAGATGCCTCAATAACTGATATGATCCTCTTACCGGAAATTACCAAACATTTACTGCTTTATGTTTACATTTCTGCATTTTATATTTTTTGTCAAAAATACAAAACTCAATCAGATTTTAGGTGTGTTTTAACAAAAACTTTCAGAAAATCCAAAAGATTTTACATTTCTATCTTATTTTTGATAACCGATGGTGGTTGATGGTGATTTTCTGAAACTTGATGTACCATTTGAGTTTTGTGATCATTAAATGAGAAACGATGAATGTCGGATGCTTAAAAGTTGAGAAAATTTGTGAACGGGATTAGATTTTGAGATTTTGTAAAAAGTTCAAAAATTCCAATCTCCATTCGCCCCTTCGATAAGTTGAATGTGGAATTTTATCTTTACATTCGAGCTTTTTAAACGGTCGAATGTGAGTGTTCTTATGTCTATTGCACATTCAAACCATATTTCTTCCTTCGAACCTTTAAATAGGGTCGAACGTGGAAATATTTTCACATTCGCCCAACTAAAAGGGTCCAATGTAGAGCCTATATAACCTCATCTGCACGTTAGAACCTTCATTCGAAAACCTTATTTTCACATTCGAACCTTATATTTTCCACATTCGAATCCACGTTCGGTCGAAGGTGGAATTCCAAAATCCAAAATTTCAATTTTGTATATTTTGTCCGATTCTAATGTGTTTTCGTGTTTTGTTTTTTGCAGATTATCAATGGCTGAACCTCAAAGTACTGATATTCCAGCAGGTTCATCTGAAAAGGCTGCTGGGAAGAAGCCGTAGGAAGAGTTACCTTTTGAAGAAGCTCACAACTGTTGCGCGTTTCTTGGAGATTTGAAGAAACATACTGAATTCACTAGTATCGTTGAGTTATTGAAGCGGAGCAGAGTTGTAGATGCTATTGCCACTCCTGCTATCATTTACTGAGATCATCAGAAGGAGTTCTGGAAGAATGCACGGATTGATTTTTGGGATAATGAAACAGCAATTATCAGTAAGATTTAGGGGGAGATGGTAATTGTATCTGAAGGTGACATTAGGAAAGCTTTGAAACTGAAAGACAAGAAGACTGATCTGAGATGCCTATCATGGATAGAACAGAGGAAGTGTTTTCTGAAGATGAAATATAATAGACCTATCACAGATGGATCCCTACATAAAGGTAAACTGTGCCCACAGTTTAAATACCTGGCTCATGTGATGCTACATGTATTTGGGTCTATGAGTGGAGGATATGATGTCATGAGAAAGAGTATTAGCTCTTTGATGGTTGCCCTGATTCTGAAGAAACCATTCAACGTATCCGAGATGATACTTGATCATATGCTTGAACCATTGAGAGGTCTGAAGAGTAAGAAGTTTTTTCTTTATCCTAGATTCCTGCAGATGATATTTGATCAGAAATACAAGAAGTTGAGGAAAGATCCAAGTTAGATTATTGTACAGGATCATATGAGTCTGAATACGTTAGTGAGAATGAAGGGTTATAAAGGTGTACCTGTAAACGAAAGACCACCTTTGAAGAACTTGTTTGGTCACTTGATCAATCCAGATTATCAAGATCCAGGTGTTGATAAGGCAAGGAATGCAAATAGTGAATCTGATAATGATGATCCATTATGTCCTGTTGATCCTGAAGCCAAAAGAAAGCGACAAGTTGCTAATGTTGGTGCTAAGAGTGGTAAAGGTAAAGGTATGGAGATAAAAGTTGAAGCAGAATCGCCAAAGAAAACATCTCGAAGAAAGAAGACTGTTGCAAAGAAAGGAACACATTTGGTTGATGAAGAGTCTATAGATTCTGAAGAGACTCAAGAGGATGAGAGATAGGATTCTGCTGATGAGACCGTTAAGACCACCACGCCCAAGGCCACTGTGGCTAGTGAGTCTGAGAGTCTTAGTCAAACTTTGGAATAACAGAGGATGAAGAGTCCAGTTGTTATGGACGATATTGATATAAGTCTTGGTTTGGGTTCTGAAGATTTCGGTGGATCACCAAAAGCTGGAGAAAAACAAAGAATCCAATATACAAGAAGAAAGCTAAGGCTATTGAGATTGAAAAGCCTAAGAAGAGGAGAGCTAAGGAAATTGAAAGTCTGATTGCAGGAATGAAAGTTCCTGAAGTATCTAGCTCTAAGTCTCCCGTGACATCCCCAGCAGCTAAGAAACAGAAAGCATCTGCTGCTGAGAAAACTGATATTCCAACTAATGATTTCAATGCTGCTTTGGATAGAGTCTTAAACAAGTTTAAGAAAAAGACTCCAGTTGCTGAGGGTTCAACTCCACAGGTTACTGTAGCAAGTGATGTGATGAATGCAGTTAACCAGAAGCTCACAGAGATGATGAAAATTATTAACTAGCAACAACAAGAGATTGATCAGTTGAGAAAGAATGATAGAAAAATGTTGGATGTTGTTGAATCTTCACAAGAGAGTCAGGAAGAGCTAGCTGCAAAGATTAAACTACTCCAGATTGAGAATCAGAAGTCGTTAAAGCATGAGCAGAGAAATACTAGAAGATACATGTCTTTAAAACTTGAGAACAAGCAGGTGAAGAAAGATAACAAAGGGCTTAGGAAGCTAATTGATATAATGTATATATATGTGTGGCCCTTGGGGGGCAAAAGTAAAGTTGCACTAGTTTTAACGTTATTTTACTAATTTCGTGAAAATAACGTTAAAAACGACGGACGGTTAATCATGCATCATGTGGTGGCGTGGATAGCCAAAAGACAAAGGGGTACATGCACCGATTGGGTTTGTCCCGATTGCTAAGTGTTTTGTGCCTTATGTCCAAGGCTTGATACCAAACCACATCGAGCCGAGGGTCTCACTGGAAGCAGCCTCTCTATTCTTAGGGGTAGAGATAAGGCTGTCTACATCTTACCCTCCTCAGACCCTACCTTAGCTTTGCTATAGGTGGGATTAACTGAGTATGATGATGATGATGATGATGATGAGATCCCCAGTTACAAGAAGGATAGGAGGATAAAGAACGAGAGGAAGAGCTTGTTGACTTTGAACCATCTGAGTCGGAAAAAGATGAAGAAGATGATGAAGAACTTGAACAGGATGCCGGTGATGCTTTTGTGAAAAAGAAGAAGGATGGTGATGATAATGATGGTTCAGTTGGAGATTCTGGAGATGATAATAGCTCTACGAATGATGATGATGATGATGATGATGATAACACTGATAGGTATAAGTGTGAAAAGAGAGAATCAGGAAAAGATGCTCGAGAATCGAGTTCGAAAGCTCCTGGTGGCAATACTGATGATGATGATATTTTCTGGAATGAGAATATCAGATCTTTATCTGAGGAAGACAGGAAGTTATATCGTCGGATGGAAGGTGTAACACCCCAACCGATGGCGGAAACATCGGGATGTCACGTATTGACGATTGTTCAGTAGCTCATGTTAAATAATAAGTTTCAATAAATGATTTAAATAAATTACATACAATTGTTCTAAGAATTTGTACATCAAAATGAAAAATACTAGCTACGCATCTTCAAGCATTAACTCTAATCTTCGAGCATGTTATAACCTGAAACATGTTAAGTTTGAAAATATTTTGGGTCAACAAAAGTTGGTGAGAATTACATAGGTTTTTGATAATTGAATAAAAATGATGTGCAATTCATGTGTCATGTCAATCTAGTCCATATGTGAGAACATACTAGAAATAAATCGAGTGCATAACCAACCCTGATGACTGTTATAATATGATACATACCATACGCTCATGGTCCAATATGTTATACGATAACAAACACCCACGCTACCTTTGTAGGAGGCACGTATCCGGGTGGGATTGTCAGTACAATAGATCTATCAATGTATACCGCCGGTTGATCAATGTTAATGATTATGCTAGAATGATGCTTACTCTAATCATGCTCAAGACATAATGCAACATAGAAAACACATAGACACATTAATGATTGAATTGCAATGATGATGTTATAAACATGTTTCACCCCAAAAATGGTGATAAATAGAAAATGGGCTATGTAAAACTCACCTTAGCAAATGTTAAACTTGTTGAAAAGATGTAATAATTGTGTTGCCCAAAATGATTCCAAATATCACTCTATAATGAGGTAATATATAATAAGTCTAAGTCTAATTAACTTATATGTGTATCCTAGGGTTTCGATTTGGGGATAATCAATTGTTGAAATTAAATTAAAATGTTAATTAATAAAGGAAAATTTGATAATTAATAAAAGAAGGTCTTTTATTAAAATTTGAATTTTGAATGTACACATTAAAGTGTTTGAAGCATAAAAATAATTTTTATAGAATTATTTAATTTAAAATAGATTTTTAAATCTATTTATTACAAATAGCCAATATTTAACTTTAATATTCAAAAATACTAAAATTAAAGAATTTCTATTTTAAAAATCATATTTCTGTTCTAAATGATTAAAAATAATTTGTATAAAATTTTGGTGCAAAAATGATGAAAGTTGGATTTATTATGATTTAATTATGACTAAATCTAACAAAAATTGATTAAAAATATAAAATAAATGATTTTACTGAATTAAAAATTATTTCAGTAAAGTTTGACTTTATAAAAAGTCAGGATAAATTTTGGAGAATTTAATAAAATCGTTTTGATATATAAATGGATTTTTACAAATATAATAGTATAAAAATGATTTAATTATTATAAATATTAAATAAATGAATTTCTGAAAAATAAAAATTGTAAATAAAACTTTTATCTCAGATTAAACAAATATAATTTTTTTAGAATTTATAAAATAGTTTTGGTATTTTAAAATGAATTTAAAAGATTAAAAGGTTTAATATATATATATATATATATATATATATAATTGTTGTTTAAAAAAAAGACAAGAAAAGAAAAGAACAAAAAGGGGTCAGAGCCGGGACTCGAACCCGGGTAACCTCTGTGGTGGACCAAGGTCACAACCACTTGGCCTAGGCCGGTGGTTGTGATATTTTCTGTTTAAAATTAATTAAATACAATACGCGAAATCAAGTTTATCCCCAATTCCATATGAACGAACCCTAGAATTTGCAATTGGACAAATCAGCCAACTTGAGCCCGATTAATGTTGGGGCTTTTGTTGGTTGATCGCCGACTAATAAAACCCACAGAAAATCAAGGACTCACAGTGAAGAATTGAGTATGATTGCCGGGTCAAAGCAATAGTCAAACTACGAACAAGATAATAATATTTAGAGTGTTTCAGAGAGAATTGGAGGTTGAGAGAGAGTTGTGAGCGAGTATACAAGGTTCGCAGAGGGTCTATTTATATTGTGGATCAAAGGGTTGGGTTAATTGGAAAGTTGACCCCGTTTTTAATATCATACGCGTATAATTGAACAATTGGTCAACGATTAGCTGTAATTGACGTGTAATCGAGTTGTATAGGGCCGGTAATCACAAAAATTTACCAATTATGGATCAATTACGAGTTAATGCACGAGCTTGGATCATACGCGAACCCACAGTTGACTTTCCTTGTCAACTGTGAGGGTTTAAAGTGTGTATAAATATAATAGGTGTCCGGGTTTATTCCAAGAAGATGGTCCAGCCCAGATGGTTGTGTGTTGGGTTTGCTTTGGCTTTGGCGCGGGTTCGAACCCCGGCCAAAGCATATTTTATTTTTTTTAAAACAGAATGGGATAAGGGGATGGGCTGAGCTATTGGGCCGACTCCAGGCTGGGCTCACATGTTTGGGCCGAAAAAATAAAGAAGGGTGGGTTTGGTTTTGGTTATGGTTTGTGATTGTGGGTTTAGTTATAAAATAAAATCTGAGAAATATTATTATTATTATTATTATTATTATTATTATTATTATTATTATTATTATTATTATAAACATATATATATATATATGTGTATGTGTGAAAAAGAATTATCTTTGTATAAGGGTTCAAGATAACACCAAAAATAATAAAGCTTGTTGTTTTACTCCGTAACGTATAATAAATGCGAAATGTTACAGAAGGATCCGATAAGATTATTTCTGACGAGGAATATCCAATTAAGTTTGCCAACTACTCCAAGATTGAGAAAATTTGACTAGAGAGTACTATTTGGTTCCCCTACAGAGATTTTGAAGAAAATTTATTTGGATATTCCAAAAGAATCAAAGGTTCATGTCACTGAGTTTATTAAGCCAAAGGAGAAGGCGAATAGTTTTCTTGAGCCGACTTACTCAAAGGACCTAGCTCCTGAGAGTTTAAGACGAAGGTGTGTGGATGACCAATATCCTATCACTACTTATGCAAAGTCAAACGCCAATAACAACTTTGAAGAATACCGTGCATGCTTTAAGTGCGGGGAGAGAGGGCATTTACTTGCTCACTGCCCGTACGTGACGCACAAGAGGCATGAAGTTGAAGTGAAGCAAATATATCAAAGTCCAGTCGATAATCATTGTTATCCACAACGACGCTTTGTCCCTCAACCAGCACCTTTTTATAATAAAAGCCGTTATTATCAAAAGAGGGATAATCGTCAGATGACATATGATCGTCGTAACCGGATCATAATGGAAAAACCTTTAAAGAAACCAGTGGTGAACACAACTATTGAAAAGCAAAAGGGGCCATTAAAACCTGCAGTTAAACCAACAGTTAGACCTGTCTCTGTTAAATCATAGAAGGTAACCAAGAAGGTTTCCTTCAAGAATGAAGTAAAGAAATCGACTGAGACTCCAAAATCTCAGATTCGGATCTTGAAACGTTCGGAACAATGCTGGTCACCAGTGAGATCTCAAGGTGCTTCAACTTCAAAAGCACATGGAAAATCTGAAAATGAAAAGAATTTGATTGATCAGAAAAGGTCAATTCAAGTGTTTGTGATAAAGAATCTTTGAAACAAAATGTTCAAAGACCCAAGAACAAACAGGCTTGGGTCCCCCGAAAGAACTAATGATTTTACTTCATATGTGCAGGGAGCTTCAGCTGGCCCTGTTAGCAGTCATTGGATTGTTGACAGTTGAGCTTCTGGTCACATGACAGGGGATTTATCGCTGCTGTTCGACATTAGAAACATCAATGGTGGATATGTAGCATTTGCTGGGTACAAAGGAGGATACATTACTATGGAGGGTAGTGTGAGTAATGGTATCGTGAGTTTTGAGAAGATATCGTATGTGAAGAAAATAGACTATAATCTACTAAGTGTCAGTCAAATTTGCGACATGTCAAAGGCGATGACAACCCGGATTCATACTTCCAAAAGAGTGGATAATGCTGAAAGCACCAAGAGTGAATAATCTTTACATTCTCGACATGTCAAAGGCGATGACAACCCAGTGCCAAGTCACGTGTTTCCTCTCCAAGGCTACTGAAAAACAATCTATTATTTGGCATAGGAGGATGCAACACATTCACCTTAGAAAAATGAACCATATGGTGAAGAATTGACTTGTCGAAGGCGTAAATGTTAAACATTTCCATTTGAACGACAAGTGTGTGAGTTGAAAGAAAGGAAAGAAGCACAAGCAGTACCACAAACCAAAGAAATTAAATTCAGTAGAGATGCCACTTGAGCGTTTGCACATGGACCTATTCGGATCAGTCAAATGTAAAAGTCATGCTGGTGAATTATACTGTCTTGTGGTTAATGATGACTATTCCAGATTCTCGTGGGTAATGTGATTGCATCATAATAGCGACACGTTTAACAATCTGAAGGTTCTCGATTAGAAAATGTCTATGGTCTGAAGATCAAGAGAATTCGGAGTGATAATGGGACGGAGTTCAAAAATGCATAGATGGATGCTCTTTGTGAAGATAAAGGAATTCATCATGAATATTGTACTCCGTATACCCCTCAACAGTACGGTGTCACAGAACGTAAAAACAGGACTCTAATTGAAGCGGCTAGAACAATGCTTGAGGAATCCAACCTTCCAGTAATGTTCTGCAATGAAGCCATTTACGCAGAATGTTATACTCTGAATCGTGTGCTAACAGTGAAGAAGTTTAGCAAAACTTCTTATGAACTGTTGAATAGAAGAAAGCCGAACTAAGAGTATCTAGAACCATTTGGAGCACCGTGTACTATGCTTAATCCATCTGAGAAGTTCGCACTGAAAGTTGAAGAAGGATTCTTTGTTGGATACGCAACCCCGCTCAAACGGGTTTTGTAACAACCCGACAAGGAGGGGGCTGGACGTTACGACAGTTTGGTAACAGACTTGCACAACGGAAGCACCGATAACTAATATTTATTTGTTTTTAGAATTTCTAGTCTTAAAATAATACAATACAAGATATAAATATAACTAAAGTCTAATGCAGGGACGAGACGCGGCAGTCGTCGAAGCAGTTGAGGAGTGTAATCCACTAGTCGATCCAAGTCTCAATCCATGCTTAGCTCTAGATGCTCTAAACCATTATGCTAGCATCATGAATCTTCTACCATAACAAGCTCTAATGCACTACCTGAACACATGCTTAAAAAGGGTTTGGGTCAGTAATTATGCTGGTGAGTCCGTGTAAGTAGTTAAGTAAATCCGTAACAGTTTAATAGTTCAAAAACAAGTTTCACAGTTCAAAACATGGTGATGTACAAGTCACACACCTCAATCCTAACACTGAATCCATCTACTCCCATTATGGATTCCCCACGGCAAAATATATGCCGCAACGGTCCGCAGACCTCAGTGGAGGGTTTTCCGGGCTTCCGGATCCACTGTTCCTGGGGGATTCCCCAACTAGTACTAACCATATATTAAGTGGCCCAACTCCCTTGTGTTAATGAGTGTGCATCTGGTTTCGGGAGCCCTTGTCACATCAAATAAGTTTTACACACACAAACATATGTTCACCCCAAAACAGTAAAACAGAAAAAGGGGAAGTACACGAACTCACCTTAGTAGCGTTTCGCACGATCACATAGTATTCCAAATCAAGATGCCATCTTTCATACACTGGCAAGATCCTACTTAATATTTATAAACATTAGTGTGTGTTTCCAATATCGCGGTTGCACGTGTGGACGAGCAAGGACCCTTAGTCATAGTTACCTAATTGTAGTTGTCCGAGATTTATACTTAGTGTTTAGGATTACATGTTCGTCTTATGGTATTAGGTTTTCTAAGTCTCGTACCATCAATCATATTCAAAGGTCCAAGTGTATATATGTATGTATGTATATTCATTTGTCTTGCCTATCATCCGTAGTCCCTATCATGCAAATGGCCAAGTTATACACTACATCTCTTTGTAGTAACTTAATTAATTTATATAATATCCTTCATGTCCAAACAATGCATCTCAAGGTTTGATATCTTATTTGTCCATCCTATATCTCTGTCCTTATTGCTAAATCGGCTATTTGTCCAAGTACATATCCGTGAGTTCAATATCCTATATTCCAAGCTTGTTGCTTTAGGTCCCGTCTATATATGACGACTAAGTTATGTTTAAACGTTCCAGACTCGGTATAGTTTATTCTACAATCTAATGTACTTGTATCCTCTTCATGTTCTCATACCCATTATTATTTACAGTTACATGTAATACATTATATTTGTTTATATTGTTCTTTCATATGTTATAATCTGCATACATATATACCTATATAAGTCCTTTGTGTTATGGTCGGGTCGGTTCAAGCTAATAGGTTGCTCCAAGTCCCACACATGTTGTCCGCTTAAATAATACTTATACTAAGAAGGTTCGGGTTCTCGTCTATACCTCTCGACACGCCTCCGGTTTGACCATGTTGACTGGTCAGTTGACCATTGTTGACTTTCGTTGACCTGTGTTGACCGAGTCAACTGAGTTGACTCGGGTCTTGGCCCCTTCATTTTCTACACAACAATCCCTCATCAATAATCATCAAAACACTCCTAATATCCTAATTAATCCTAAGGACCATTGATCTTACTTTTGTTGTTGGAGAGTATGACTGAATTCTCCCAAGCACCCGTGTCGTCACTCGTCACCACCGCAGCAGCCTCCTTCGTCATCACCGTACGCCATCATTACTACTACAGCAACCCACCATAAGACCATCTTAAATCATCACCAGTCAAAATCACCAAGCAACACTATCTCAGCCTTTCAAAGCCCTATCGATATTATTAAAGAGAAAATAATAAGGATTAATAATCTTACCATACTAATCGGACCCCTAATCTGAGCCCTAGCCGGCCGCCGTCGCTGCTGTGAACCACTACCCTCAGTCGTCGTCGTCTTTCCTTCCTCCTCTTCATCTGTCTCTCTCTCTCTCTATCTCTCTCCTCTGTCCTGATCTCTTTCTCCCTCGCATGTCTCTTTCTCTTTCTGTTCTATGGTATGGGTTTACTCGCCGGAGCTCCACCCTGGAGGGTGGCAGGAGCCTCCGGCTCCTTCCTTTCTCCCTCTAGATTATTATGTGTGAGTGTGTTGTTTTGTTTAGTAGGTATAGGGATTGGGTTGGGGTTTTTATATGGTGGGAGTTGTAGATGGTTTTCTCAAAACCATCTAATGCTTTGGGTGAGGTGGCAACATGAGAGGAGGACACATGTCCTCCCTCATGACTAATCATATCGGGTTCGGGTTCGGGTCCGAGATCGTTATCGGGTGTCAGTTCGGTCGCGTAACGGGTATTTTCCGGATAATAATATTCTTTAAATAATTATTCGGGTTCAAGTTCGTAACTAGTACTCGACTATAATAATTATTCTTATCTTTTAACATTAGTATTTATTACTTCTTCGTCATTCTAATTATTAGTCGCGAAAAATTTTGCCCCCTATGACCGGGTTGTTACATTCTCCCCCCGTTAATGGAATTCCGTCCTCGGAATTATTTTTGTAGCTATCCATTGAACATATCTAGTATACTCCGTACTTGGATTCATTGTTCGGATCTACACACTCGTGTGTACATAATTATTTTCTTGAATCCATTTGTAATTTAGGTAGTTCCACACTAAGCCTCATGCTATTTTTTAGGTTTGGAACAGACGGTCCAAACGTTTGACAGATATGGTTTGTTCTTGGTTTGATTTTCAGTCACATTTTCAATGCATCATTGGTGCTTATATACATGGTGTACCGCAGCTAACCCACCACACCAATGATGCCCTGAAAATCCACCGGAAATCTCACCTTAAAACCATGATAAAATTCCTATTTCAAAAGGAAAACAATGGAAAATGTGAAAACTATGAAATAAAGGGTGTCCTAATTGTATCTAGGTTATAGCTTTTATAGGTGTGTCGATCAAGAAATTTTATGTATACTCAGATACTTATTATTTGTTCTTAAGAACTAGGTTTTTCGCATAGATTAACTTCCAGAATGAGGAACTTATACAAGACTATATTATAAAGGTTCGCAAACTTTAATACCTAATATTGTGGTTTATGTTATCTATATCTTCAGTAACTTGTTGAAATTCTTAAGCCTTCAAGGTTTTCTAGCGTATATGATGTAGGGTATGGGACAAGTTGTCAAGAAACATGAAAAGATTAGACCTCCAAACTCATTATGTTGATCTTAACCATGTCAATGATGCATAAATTTTCTTTTGCCGTCCTAAATCTTGTTTCCTCATGAGGTCAAATTAACACCTATGTAGTGCTCTCTTGCTAAACTTTGAGTGTGTTTTACTGTTCCTGTCAAATATCCCTTAGAGTGATCGCTACAACTGCATCCGCTCCCCCATTAGATCCATCCTATACATTTCTAATAGGTTTCATACCAATAATTCCACTACCATGCTTAGATGTTACGGAGCTAACCCCAATATTTTGACAACAATTTATATATGTCATGAGGTATTTAAATTTACTTTTGTATTTCAACATGATATCGTACATTAAATCCTACATTTACCTCATTTAGCGTTCACTCTTAGTTTCTTCAATTCGCCTGGTTATAATATCCACGGTGCACCTATATCCTTTATTGTGGTTTATCCATATCCTTATTTGATACCTTGGGAATCATCTCTTCGACTTGTTATGTGATCATAAATCCAATATGCTATGTCTATCTAAAAATCTTGCCTAGGTCGTTATAAATCGAGCTCGAATGAAATGAACTAGAAATTAATGGCTAAATTTCTAACTTTTGGTCTATTCGGTCAGAAGATATTAATACTAAGTTCAACCTATATAGGCGCATAATCATATAGTAAACAATAACTACTTGATTACAAAGTAAAGCTTATCGGATTAGCGGGTAAAAATGAACCTTCCGAGCCATTTGCTATGTTGGTCAAAACTTATCTTGTTAGAAAAATTTGTAAACTATAATGGTCTCGTTGGAACTCAGAATTATCGATATACGCGTGCGTGTCGGCGTATCTGTGTTCACTTCCCCCGTTTGAGCCTACCTATACATTACTAATATGTTTCATACGAGTGACTCCTCACTACACTTAAATGGTCACGGAACTAATCCAAATATATTGGCCCTAATCCGAAGACAATACGTGACAATAAAATTAACAAAACATGTATTAAATCTTACAGTTACCTCTTGTAACGTTCAATCTTAGTTTCTTTGGTTTAGCGAAGGTTGGTTGGTCATGGTGATCGACATATTCCTGAGCTTAAATTACTGCCTTCCCAATTGATTTTTCCAAGATCAACTCTAAAATATGTTATGCGATTACAAATTCAAGACATTTTCCTTGACTTAAATCTACGAAGGTCGATATAGATCTAGTCCGAACAAAGAATCTAGTAGTCAATGGTTCAATTTTCCTACTTTGGCCTAGCTAACAAGGAGATACCAATGCGGAATTCAAAGAATAAAGACGCACAAATAATATGATAGATAATAACTATTTGGTTGGAAACTAATACTTGTCGGATTAAGGGGGCATCCATTCTCTAATTTAATAAAGTCTCTCTTTGTTTCCTTGAATTTTCTCAAGTTGTAGTGTCGAATTTTGGCAAGGTACCTGGTTCTTAGGGTTAGCTTATAACTTGGTCATGAAAAGTTAGTCACATATAGTATCATTCATTTAGAATTATTACACGTATACATAGAGTCCAGAGAACAAGTACTACATTAGTCACGGATGTGTTTATATATGTATATGTATCCTATCAAAAACACTAAATCGTACTAAAAGTATCTAGTTCAAGGCCATTACTGTCGTCACCAAAATATGTCACCTGTTCTTTACGACTCTACTATAATTCATTCTCTCACACACGTTCATGGTATCATAGTTAACACTCACAATTTTGGGGACTCTTCGGATTTCTTAGAACTTTTTCGAGCCTGTAAATTCACAATTACATGATGTCAAATGTATATGTCAATTTACCTCATGGAATTATTCTAATAATCTCTGTCGTAGTCATGTATCACTCAAAGCTCGTATACTAGTCACACTGGTTCTAAGTCCCGGTAAGCATTCTAGTGTGTTCAGGTACTCGGGTGTTGACTTATTTCGTTTCTTACTCTAGTCAGTCTTATATAATTTTCAAGGCATTCCCTAGCTAGGTAATTTTAGAGCCTTAGACGCCAAGTTCTCTAAGTTGTTCTGGTGTGGTATAGGATATCTGAAGATATCCTATTTCGCCACAACCGTTGCTCCGATACCAACTGTAACAACCCGACCAGGAGGGGGCTGGAAGTTGCGACAGTTTGGTAACAGACTTGCACAACGGAAGCAACGATAACTAATATTTATTTGTTTTTACAATTTCTAGTCTTAAAATAATACATTACAAGATATAAATATAACTAAAGTCTAATGTACGGATGAGACGTGGCGGTCGTCGAAGCAGTTGAGGAGTGTAATCCACTAGTCGATCCATGTCTCAATCCATGCTTAGCTCTAGATGCTCTAAACCGTTATGCTAGCGTCATGAATCTTCTACCATAACAAGTGTTAGGACAAAAAGGATTGGTGAAACCACTTTTGCAAGCCTTAGTCTAATTCATTTCTATGAAAATATTCTAAGTATAGAACTGCTGAAGAAGGAAGATCAAACTGCTGAAGAAGAGATTCCACAAGTGCTGAAGAAGAGAAGTCATCAGAAGTTCTGAAGTTCAAACCAGACACTTCTACTGAAGAACTACTGAAGACAAACTACTCATCAGTAGTTTGTCATTCATCAGTACTTATGTGAAGATCTTTTCCACCGCCTTTTTGTATTAGTAGTTTATTACTTTAGTATTACTTTTTGCTTTATGTACAAGTTCCAAGACTGCAACTTGTTGCAACTTGTTTCTGAACTTGCTTTTTGGCAAGGTTCATGTATTTGTAAAGTCTATAAATAGAAGGGTTCATCCCTCTGTTTTAGACATTGATTTTAATACAGAAATCCTTCAACACACATTATTGTTATTTCCATTTCATATTTATTGAGAATCTGTCTAAGTGTTTCATTCTCATTCAATACTTAGATTCTTAACAAATACTTATCATTTATTAGTTTTTCAATCAAGGGGGAGTTATAACTCCTGTTGATAAGTGTAGCTTTAAACTCATAGCATTCCGCTGTGCTATCACTGATCAAGAACTTGCTAAACACCTAAGTGTTCTCTAGCAAGTTCATACAAAGAGCAATACTGATCCAACAATTGGTATCAGAGCACTGGTTTATCTGATCACATATCAATCTAACACATTGAAAATCAGACACAGGCTCTCATTGATATTCAATAAAGGATTATAAGCTCACTTTTATCAACAACCATCACTTTAAGAGTTATTTGACAAATCAATACTCTTTAAAATGGATTCTCATAATACTGGTTCTGCCAATAAACCTGCTATGCTAGTAAGAAATGAATATAACATCTGGCAAAGGAGAATGGCACATACATTATCACAGACCAACACAGGTTGCTGGAAATCTGTGATATATGGTCCTCATAAACCAGTAAACATTAATCTTGAAACTAAGGAAGAGATTCCAAAAGACTATACAGATGATGATTTCCTAAAACTTGAGCTTGATGCTAAAGCTTTCTCTATGTTGGCAATGACACTCCCAAATGAAATCTACTCTGGCCTATTACATTGTGATAGTGCCAAAGAGCTTTCGGACTGCCTCAAAGAACAGTTTGGAGGAACTGAAGAGGTGATTGCCAACACCAGAGAAATCCTGGCTCAACAATATGAAACTTTTGCTCACATTAATGGGAACTTGAACACAACAATTTGAAAGATTATCCTCATTAATATCTTTGCTAAAACTAAATGGTCAGACCTACACAACTGTATCTATGCTTGATGCTTCATAGATTTTTAAGGTCTTTACCTGAAAAATGGGAAACATACTCTATAGTCTTAAGATCTTCACCAGACTTTAGCTCCCTCACTCTTACAAAACTTCATGGGAGATTACTTACTTTTGAAAGTGAAATTGATCAAAAGAAAAAGTTACAAAGTTCTGGCAAAACTGCTGATGACTATCTACCAGGTAGTACTGCACTATTGGGACAAGACTCACCAACTTGTTCAAATAGTTTTGGATCTTTTGACCATATTGACATAACTGCTGGGATCTCATCTGAAAGATCATTCCCAGGTTATGACAATAATGATTTTGGTCAAACTGCTGATAACATGTGTTTTATCATGGATGATTTAAATAATTTCAGCAGTGATGACCTAGAAGAAATGGATATTTTGCACCAACTGGCCATGTTAAGTTTAAAAACAAATAAATTTTACAAAAGGTCAGGAAGGAAGTTTCCAGGACTCAACAGTTCAACAAAAATTGGTTTTGACAAATCTAAACTTAGATGTCACAAGTGTCAAAAGTTGGGACACTTTGCTAGAGAGTGTAGATGCTCTAGCTATAACCAATCTCAGTCAGGAAATCAGTTTAACCCCAGTTATAATAGGAATAATGGAACACAGGGGAGTGCACATTTTGTATAGGCACAAGCTCCACAAATCCAATATGTGCCACAAGTACAATATGTACAGATGCCTGCTCAACAGATGTAGAGCCAACAATCAATCCCTCCCTTTCCAACTGCTCAACAACCTCCACAGCAACAGCAACCCTCTCGACAAAGTTTATTTACTTCAGGGTATGTTGACTGGAGCAGTCTTCCTTTTGACACCACAGAGTGCAATCCTGATGCAGACAACAAGATGTTTGACATCAACTGGGGAGAGCCTGACAATGGCAGAAAGAACTTTGCCTTAATGGCATTTGAGGGATGCACCTTAAAATCTGCCTTGTCACAGGTATCAAAAGAATCTTTGATAAAACTGTGTTCAAATTCTTGCAAAGAATCTTTTGCTCTCATAAGAGAGACTAATGTGCACTTACAAGGAAAAGCAAATAACTCTGAGAGAAAATTCACTCAGATGAAATGTGATTTAGAAATAAAACTTTCTGCAAAAACAAAAGAAGTTTCTAAATTAACTAACACTGCTATTGAAACCCAAGCACAAATTAAAGTCATGATAAATGACCTAGGAAATGTCAGACAAGAGCTTGCTGACACCAAGGTCACATGCGAAAAATGGGTTGAATCTTGTAAGGGGTACTAATTATTGCTAAACAAACAAAGTGCTTCAAATATTAGGTTAGGCATAGGGTACAATCACACTAAAACACCAACAGATTTTCCCCCCAAAACTACTGAAGATGGGAGAAAAATTGTTTCAGGTGAAACTTCTGAAGTGGAAGAATGCACATCTTTCCATGAAAACTTTCTAAAAACACACAAAGAAAGTTCTTCAGAAGTACTGAGTAATTCTGACTTTAAGCCATCAGTAGTTTCAACTACATCAGGAGTTGAGAACCTGAAAACTACTGATGACCTAAAACCAATCAAAACAGTCAGAAACTTGTCTTTGAAAGAAAAGACAAAAGAATGTGAAATCTGTGATTTGTTCAACCACAAGACAGAATTTTCCAGATATAGAAAAGGTATTCAGTTCAACAAGAAAAATCAACAACTGGTTGTGGGAAAACAAATCAAAAATGATTTTGTAAAATCTTTTTCTCCCAAGAAACAACAACCAGTAAACACCTTTTCTCAGAAAAAGACAAAATCTCAACAAAGATCTTTTTCTCAAAATTCTCTTTCAGTAGTTAGACCTGAATCATCAGCAGTTTCACAAACTGCTGAGATTAAAGATCTCATAAACTTGGTACAACTACTGATGACCAAAGTTGATGGTGGTCCTCAAAAGGATACCACCATTGTTCTTAATGAAAAATCCATTGCCAAAAAGACATGGATTTCTCAACTTGGTCAAGAACAAACTGTAAATGTTCTCAAGAGCAAACCCAAAGCCAAACTGGCTTGGGTTCCTAAATCTAACTAATTTGCTATCTTGTGCAGAGAGTTTCCAGAGGCTTAAATAGCATTTGGTATGTAGATAGTGGAGGCTCAATGCACATGACAGGATGCAGATACCTGATAAACAATTTTATCAGTCAAAGAGATGGATCTGTATCCTTTGGGAACAATGCTAAGGGATATGTGCTAGGACATGGCAATGTCTCCTCTGGCAAAATACAGTTTGACAAGGTCAATCTGGTTGAAAACCTTGAGTACAACATGCTGAGTGTGTCACAAATGTGTGATAAAGGATATTCTTCCTTTTTCACAAAGACAGCATGCAAGATCATATCACCAGAAGGCCAGAAGTTGATAGAGAAGATTATTGATGATCATGTTTTGTTAATAGCCAAAAGATTTGGCAATGTGTATGCAGTGGACATTGAAAAAGACAAAGTACTGAACAACACTGCCTGTTTCTTCTCAAAGGCATCAACTTCAGAGACTGATCTCTGGCACAGGAGACTTGTCCATGTGAACTTTAAAACCATAAATAAAGTCACAAAAATGGGCTTGGTCAGAGGTCTACCCTTAAAAGTATACCAGTGTCAAGAACACTATGTATCCTTTTTAAAGGAACAGCATAAGTCCTCCTATAAGTCTATTGAAGAATCAAAAACAACTGCATGTCTTCAACTACTCCATATGGACTTATTTAGGCCTGTAAAAATCATGAGCCTTGGTAAGAAGAAGTACTGCTTAGTCATCAATGATGACTACTCAAGATTTACATGGGTATTTTTCTTATTTTCCAAGGATGAGGCTGCTGAAATCATCAAGTTCTTCATTCTACAAGTAGAGAAGCAATATTCTCTACCTGTCAAAACCATTAGAAGTGATAATGGGACAGAGTTCAGGAACAAAACTCTGGATGAATTCTGTTTGTCTAAAGGGATTATTAGACAATTCAGTGTTCCCAGAACTCCTGAACAAAATGGTGTGGTAGAAAGGAAGAACAGAACTTTAATAGAATGAGCAAGAACAATGTTAGCTGATTCTGGCCTACCATTATACTTTTGGGCAGAAGCAGTTAACACATCATGCTATGTTCAAAATAGAGTCCTTATTGTCAAGAGACATTCAAAGACTGCCTATGAAGTTCTTCATGGCATGAAGCCCCTTATCTCCTTTTTCAGGGCTTTTGGGTGTCAATATTTCATCTTGAACATCAAGGAATCTATTTCAAAGTTTGCTGTCAAAGTTGACTCAGGTTACTTTCTTGGTTATTCTTCAACTAGAAAAGCCTACAAGGTTTTTAACTCAAGAACCAGGATAGTAGAAGAAACACGAAATGTCAAGTTCAATGTGTCAAAACACACTCTCATTCCAGCACATCCTGCTGAACTTTTTGACCTTGACAACTTCCATTTTGGACCTGAAAAGACTGTCACTTCATCCAAACAGTTGGAACCAAAGAAGTACCAGGAAGCCCTCAAAGACAACAATTGGGTGCAGGCAATGCAAGATGAATTGCTTCAATTCAACAAGCAACAGGTTTGGGAAATCTGTCCCTTACCACCAAACAAGCAACCAATTGGCACAAGATGGGTTTTCAGGAACAAACAAGATGAAGCTGGTATTATAATAAAGAACAAGGCAAGACTGGTAGTACAAGGTTACTCTCAAGAAGAAGGAATTAACTATGATGAAACCTTTGCTCCAGTTGCAAGGCTTGAAGCCATCAGGTTATTTCTGGCCTATGCCATTTCCAACAAAATAAAAGTTTATCAAATGGATGTTAAGAGTGCATTTTTGTATGGAAAGATAAAAGAGGAAGTGTATGTTTGTCAGCCACCTGGGTTTGAGGATCCTTCTCATCCTGAGTGGGTGTACAAACTAGACAAAGCTCTTTATAGGCTCAAACAGGCTCCAAGAGCCTGGTATGACACACTTTCAACCTTTTTACTCAAAAATAACTTCACAAGAGGTGCCATTGATAAAACTCTTTTCATAAAACATGTTGGAAATCATGTCTTACTTGTTCAAATATATGTTGATGATATCATTTTTGGTTCAACAAACACAAAATTGTGTGATGAGTTTAAGAAACTCATGCAATCAAAATTTGAGATGAGTACAATGGGAGAACTGCAGTACTTTCTGGGACTGCAGATTAAACAACAATCAAATGGAACTTTTATACATCAATCAAAATATGTTAAAGAACTAAAGAACAAATTTTATTTACAAGACTGTAAATCATGTTGCACTCCCATGACACCAACCACACAAGTTGAACCAGATGATCAAGGAAAACAGGTTGATCAAACCATGTATAGATGTATGATAGGTTCCCTTTTATATCTAACTGCTTCTAGACCAGATATTATGTTTTCAACATGTGTCTGTGCTAGATATCAATCAGCTCCTAGGGAATCACACCTCATTGCAGTTAAAAGAATTTTCAGATATCTGAAAGGAACTCCAACTCTTGGAATTTGGTATCCTGCTTCAAGCAATACCAAGTTATCAACTTTTTCAGATAGTGACTATGCAGGGTGTAAAATGTCAATAAAATCAACATCTGGTGGTTGTCAATTCTTGGGAAACTGTCTAGTGTCCTGGCAATCAAAGAAACAAACATCTGTTGCAACTTTAACTGCTGAAGCTTAATACATTGCAGCTGCAAGTTGTACATCACAGATACGATGGCTCCAATATCAACTTCTTGATTATGGAATCAAAGAGACCAAGACACCATTGCTTGTAGACAGCAAATCTGCCATTTGCATCATTCAAAATCCTGTTCAGTTCTCAAAAACTAAACACATTGAAATCAGGTATCATTTCAAAAGAGATTGCTATGAAAAAGGCAAGATTGAAGTGAAACATGTAGCAACAGCTAATCAAATAGCTGACATATTCACTAAACCCCTTGACACATCAACATTTCAGAAGTTAGTATCGATGCTAGGGTTGCTAAATTTGTAAGTGTTTCTCTTTACTTTTCTGCACAATTTTTTTTTTCACTTACATCTGTTTTCAAAAATTGAAAAACTTCTGAAAAACAAACAAGCGAGAAACTACTGATGAACAAAACATCAGTATGGGGATATTTTCTGAAAAGTGATTAACTTCTGATAAAACAACCTTCAGAAGTTATAAATAAAGTATTTATAAAATATTTCTCATCAGCTGTTCAAAACTACTGAAGAGAAAGTGGGAACTACTGATGAAAATAATTCTTCATCAGCAGTTTAGTCAAAAAAGGCAAATCAGACTTTTCCCACATCAGAAGTTTGACCTAGGCGGATTAAAACATCTGATAAAGAAGCTTTTTTTGATCTAGGCGGTTTAAAACTTCTAATAAAGAAGTTCTAAGCGGTTTAAAACTTCTGATAAATACCTTTATCAACACATATCCATTCAAAAACAAAAATTCCCTCCTTCTCTCTCAAGAAAGCTCTCAACCCCTGAACCTGCAAAAACACTGTTCGATTCCTACACACACAAACCACATGGCTTTAGTTCTTAAACAGGGACACAATCTCAGAGCCTTCTTAGAAAAACAAGAAGGCTGGTCCCAATACGATGAGATCATTGATCTCGTCGTTAAATCCCAATATTTCACCGCTCTCACAATAGACCCACCAATACATCCTGAAACTCTCAATGAGTTCTGGGCCAACGCTGAGACAGTGATGGTGGATGATGAGGTTATCTCCCTCAACTCAACAATCAATGGGACACAAATGGCCATCACACCGGCCACACTTGCAAACAGACTGGGGTTGAATGATGTAAATGCCCCTGAAAAGTTTGAAAACTCTGCAATCCACCTAACCATGACTGAATGTGGTTATCAAGGTACTCTCTCACAAGCTACCATCTTTAAAAAGTATTTTGAACCAAAATACAAACTTTTGTTTCATTATATAATTATGTGTTTGAGTCCTAAAACAGGGTCTTATGACCAGATGCCCTCAACCTTTCAACCAATTTTTCATTCAATTGTGAATGAAACAAATTTCAGGGCATTAAAACTTTTCTTTAATGAGTTGGTGTTATATCATAATAACACTAAAAAGAAGTTTATGTTATACCCAAGGTTCATTATGCAATGCATAATAAAAGAACTGGGTGATGAGGTGTTTGTGGGTAAAACTGAAATTTTAAAACCCTTAACCTCACAAGCATACTCTAGGCACAACAAACAGGCTGCCTGGCCAGAAGATGACCAAGGGGAACCAGAACCAGACCCCATGGAACCCTCATCTTCCAAACCTACACCCCCAAAGGCCAAGAAACCCAAGGTACAAAAACAAAAACCCACCAAACCTAAAAGAAAAGCTGTTCAGGAGGTTGAGATGCCTGAACAACCTATTGTGCAATCTGCACTTCTTAAAGATGTGACTGAAACATCCTCTCAGTCTCATCCATCTCAATCCCCACCAAGAGCACCAATCACAATTCTTTTCAAAAGAAAAAGACTTAAGAAAACCATTCCTATTGATGCTTCTTTTGAAACTGCTGAACCCACTGCCCAAACTACTGAACCAGCACCCCAACTCTCTGAACCAGATTTTGAAATAGCCAAACTTCTCTCTGGGCTAAAAGAGAAAGTCCCATCCACACATGTCAGTCCCCAACTACGACCTCAAACAGGGGACATAACCTCAGAATTTGACATGGATGTGGACACTCAAAGCCCTAACCAAAGAGATGAGGATGAACCAGGGTCTCTAAGCCCAAACTTAGAAACCCTTGGTACTTTTGAGGCTGCTACTACTCATTTACCACCCAGTGGTGGACCTGAGGAAAGAAGCAACATAGCTAAGACCTCAACTATGGCAACTACTGTTGAAGGCTTAATGCCTGAGGTAGGAAATCCTCTGAACCAAGAAAAAGAGGTACATGAGACAACTGAGTTGGGCTCGGCTCATGATGTAACTGATACACTCCTCATTGAGGATGTAATCAGGGATTCAGATGATTCCATTGACTTGGATGATGTTTCAAAACACCAAACTATTGAATTGACGGCTACAAGTGAAGGTCCTGCACCTGGTGTATCTATGCTCAAGAAGCTAGTCACACCAAATCAGGTTAAAGACCACTCAATCCCTGATTCCCCTAGAGTGGCATCTTCTGTACAAAAAGAAGATCAACCAAAAACACACCCCTCGCTACAAATGCCTACCCAATTCCCTAGGCAATCAAGAATAGACATGAACCAGCTATGCAGCCCAGATGGTCCCTTATACCACATGATGAACACCCTCATCAAGAATCACTTCCAAACATACACAGCTAACATGGAGCTGTCCATGAAGAACCAATTTGGGGTGATACAGACAAAGATGAATGATCTGTCCAACAAGATTGACTTCAACACCAAACAGATTGCTAATCTTACAGGTCAGTTCTCCTAAGCTTCAACTTCAAAAACTGATGAAGCCAAAAAGGGGGAGAAAATTAAGGAACCTATGGATACACTTGAAGCCAGAAGAAAGGCAAGAGTGGCTATCCTAGAAAGAGATCAAAGAGATCAAGCCAGAAAAGAAAAACTGGCCCAACAATTTGGTGTCTCTATTCAAGAAGTAGAAGATGCTGAAAACACTGATGAATCCCAAGGGCACAATGAAGAAACCACTGATGGACAAACTTCTGATGAAGAATCAGAAAGTACTGAAGACAATCCTTCAGTAGTTGACAAACCTTCAGTTGTTGTCAACCCATCAGAAGTTAACACTTCCAAAACTCCAACTGCTGAACAAGAGCCTTCCAGATCAACTGAACCTATTCAACCAACTTCTGTTCCTCCTAGGCCTATTACAATAGTTACCACAATGACTGTACTAAACCCTTCTCCAATCTCTCAATCAGCAGAACTACTTGAGAAGAGTTTAGTGGCAGTCCAAAAGAAGGCCAGAGAAGATCAGATTTGGAAAACACTAGAAGAAAGGGATGACTTGACCTAAGCCTGGATGAAAAGCTACAGGCTTATGAAGCTGAACTTCAAAGGCAGGCTAGCCTATACAAGATTGTTGAGGAAGATAAAAGACATCAACTGATGTCTTACATTACCAAGAACAGCAAGATCAACGCCCACACATTAAAGAGACTCTCCATGGAAGAGCTAACAAGAAGAACTCAACTTATTGCAGACAAACTTGCAACAAGTAAAGATACAAAAGCCAAGAGAGCTCAGATGATAGAAGAGTTAGTAGCAAATGGTTATGGTTCAAAAGCCTCTGTGTCCAAATGGAAAGAAGAAAGATTAGTGGACACTTATAGAAAATATAAGGCTGCAAGGGCTGCAAATCCAGAGAAGTTTCAAACTGATGAAGTACCAACTTCAGTAGTTAGAACTTCTGGTGTTCAAAGAAGACCAGCTACTCAGAAAAAGAAATCAGAGGAAAATGTGAAGACTGATTTCAGAATGGTACTACTAGAAGGTAGTACAGTAGTCCATTTTGACTTTGACATAGAAGAAAAACCTCTATCACACAATTCAGGGATCCTTCCACCTTTGCCTATCAAATTCAGAAAACCATCAAAGACAAACTGCACACTATGGTAGTTACAGAACATCATTTACCAACCTTTCAACTACCTAATGTGATGCAACAACAACAAGGAAGTGAATCCCACCTGAGGGTCACTGAAGTTGAAAACATCCAACACTCAGGAGAATCCCAGGGTACCACCATGGTTCCCTACACTTTAGATTTTGACAAGTCTAAAGTACCAATCATCAGATGGTCCTTTACTGATAACAACTCAGTACATGTGACAAGAAGAGATCAGACAAGCAGAGCCTATAGGTCGATGAATGATCTGAATAAGCTATCAACTAAAGACCTGCTTACAATCCGACATCTAGAACCACAGAAAGGGTCTCTCACTGATGAACAGCTGAACCAGCTGAAGAATTCCATGTTCAAAGGAATATGGAAAATTGTGAAGGACAGAAAAGAACAATAAGGAATTAGTAAGGTTTTGGCTTCATCAATCCAGGGAGAGATTGTTAGGACAAAAAGGATTGGTGAAACCACTTTTGCAAACCTTAGTCTAATTCACTTCTGTCAAAATATTCTAAGTATAGAACTGCTGAAGAAGGAAGATCAAACTGCTGAAGAAGAGATTCCACAAGTGCTGAAGAAGAGAAGTCATCAGAAGTTCTGAAGTTCAAACCAGAAACTTCTACTGAAGAACTACTGAAGACAAACTACTCATCAGTAGTTTGTCATTCATCAGTACTTATGTGAAGATCTTTTCCACCGCCTTTTTGTATCAGTAGTTTATTACTTTAGTATTACTTTTTGCTTTATGTACAAGTTCCAAGACTGCAACTTGTTGCAACTTGTTTCTGAACTTGCTTTTGGCAAGGTTCATGTATTTGTAAAGTCTATAAATAGAAGGGTTCATCCCTCTATTTTAGACATTGATTTTAATACAGAAATCCTTCAACACACATTATTGTTATTTCCATTTCATATTTATTGAGATTCTGTCTAAGTGTTTCATTCTCATTCAATACTTAGATTCTCAATAAATACTTATCATTTATTAGTTTTTCAATCCAGGGGGAGTTATAACTCCTGTTGATAAGTGTAGCTTTAAACTCATAACATTCCGTTGTGCTATCACTGATCAAGAACTTGCTAAACACCTAAGTGTTCACTAGCAAGTTCATACAAAAGAACAATACTGATCCAACAACAAGCTTTAATCCACACAAGCAAGTAAATACCTTGTCTTCAAGATTATCCGAATGCAGTTGCTGAACACATGCTTAAAAAGAGTTTGGGTCAGCAATTATGGTGGTGAGTCCGTGTAAGTGGTTATGTAAATCCGAAACAGTTTAATAGTTCAAAAACAAGTTTCACAGTTCAAAACATGGTGATGTACAAGTCACACACCTCAATCCTAACACTGAATCCATCTACTCCCATTATGGATTCCCCAAGGCAAAATATATGCCGCAACGGTCCGCAGACCTCAGTGGAGGGTATACCGGGCTTCCGGACCTACTATGCGTGGGGGATTCCCCAAGTAGTACTACCCATATATTAAGTGGACCAACTCCCTTGGGTTAATGAGTGTGCATCTGGTTTCGGGAGCCCTTGTCACATCAAATAAGTTTTACACACAGAAACATATGTTAACCCCAAAACAATAAAACAGAAAAAGAGGAAGTACACGAACTCACCTTAGTAGCGTTTCGCACGATCACATAGTATTCCAAATCAATATTCCATCTTTCATACACTAGCAAGATCCTACTTAATATTTATAAACATTAGTGCGTGTAACCAATATCGCGGTTACACGTGGGGACGAGCAAGGACCCTTAGTCATAATTACCTAATTGTAGTTGTCCGAGATTTATACTTAGTGTTTAGGATCACATGTTCGTCTTATGGTATTAGGTTATCTATGTCTCGTTCCATCAATCATATTCAAAGGTCCAAGTATATATATGTATGTATGCATATTCATTTGTCTTGCCTATCATCCGTAGTCCCAATCATGCGAACGGCCAAGTTATACACTTCATCTCTTTGTAGTAACTTAATTAATTTATATAATATCCTTCATGTCCAAACAATGCATCTCAAGGTTTGATATCTTATTTGTCCCTCCTATACCTCTGTCCTTAATGCTAAATCGGCTATTTGTCCAAGTGCATATCCGTGAGTTCAATATCCTATATTCCAAGCTTGTTGCTTTAGGTCCCGTCTATATATGACGACTAAGTTATGTTTAAACGTTCCAGACTTGGTATAGTTTATTCTACAATCTATTGTACTTGTATCCTCTTCATGTTCTCATACCCATTATTACTTACAGTTACATGTAATACCTTATGTTTGTTTATATTGTTCTTTCATATGTTATAATCTGTATACATATATACCTATATAAGTCCTTTGTGTTACGGTCGGGTCGGTTCAAACTAATAGGTTGCTCCAAGTCCCACACATGTTGTCCGCTTAAATAATACTTATAATAAGAAGGTTCGGGTTCTCGTTTATACCTCTCGACACGCCTCCGGTTTGACCATGTTGACTGGTCAGTTGACCATTGTTGACTTTTGTTGACCTGTGTTGACCGAGTCAACTGGGTTGACTCGGGTCTTGGCCCATTCATTTTCTACACAACAATCCCTCATCAATAATCATCAAAACACTCCTAATATCCTAATTAATCCTAAGGACCATTGATCTTACTTTACTTGTTGGAGAGTATGACCGAATTCTCCCAAGCACCCATGTCGTCACTCGTCACCACCACAGCAGCCTCGTTCGTCATCATCGTACACCATCATTACTGCTACTGCGACCCACCATAAGACCATCTTAAGTCATCACCAGTAAACATCACCTAGCAACACTATCTCAACCCTTCAAAGCCCAATCGATATTATTCAAGAGAAAATTTTAAGGATTAACAATCTTACCATAATAATCGGACCCCTAATCTGAGCCCTAGCCGGCCGTCGTCGCTGCTGTGAACCACCACCCTCAGTCGTTGTCGTCTTTCCTTCCTCCTCTTCATCTCTCTCTCTCTCTCTCTCTCTCTCTCTCTTTCTCTCTCTATCTCTCTCTTCTGTCCCGATCTCTTTCTCCCTCGCATCTCTCTTTCTCTCTCTGTTCTATGGTATGGGTTTACTCGCCGGAGCTCCGCCCTGGAGGGTGGCAGGAACCTCCGGCTCCTTCCTTTCTCTCTCTAGATTATTATGTGTGAGTGTGTTGTTTTGTTTAGCAGGTATAGGGATTTGGTTGGGGTTTTTAAATGGTGGGAGTTGTAGACGGTTTTCTCAAAACCATCTAATGCTTTGGGTGAGGTGGCAACATGAGAGGAGGACACATGTCCTCCCTCATGACTAATCATATCGGGTTCGGGTCCGAGTTCGTTATCGGGTGTCAGTTCGGTAGCGTAACGGGTATTTTCCGGATAATAATATTCTTTAAATAATTATTCGGGTTCAAGTTCGAAAATAGTACTCGCGTGTAATAATTATTCTTATCTTTTAACATTAGTATTTATTATGCGTGGGGGATTCCCCAAGTAGTACTACCCATATATTAAGTGGACCAACTCCCTTGGGTTAATGAGTGTGCATCTGGTTTCGGGAGCCCTTGTCACATCAAATAAGTTTTACACACAGAAACATATGTTCACCCCAAAACAATAAAACAGAAAAAGGGGAAGTACACGAACTCACCTTACTAGCATTTCGCACGATCACATAGTATTCCAAATCAAGATTCCATCTTTCATACACTAGCAAGATCCTACTTAATATTTATAAACATTAGTGCGTGTAACCAATATCGCGGTTACACGTGGGGACGAGCAAGGACCCTTAGTCATAATTACCTAATTGTAGTTATCCGAGATTTATACTTAGTGTTTAGGATCACATGTTCGTCTTATGGTATTAGGTTATCTATGTCTCGTTCCATCAATCATATTCAAAGGTCCAAGTATATATATGTATGTATGCATATTCATTTGTCTTGCCTATCATCCGTAGTCCCAATCATGCGAACGGCCAAGTTATACACTTCATCTCTTTGTAGTAACTTAATTAATTTATATAATATCCTTCATGTCCAAACAATGCATCTCAAGGTTTGATATCTTATTTGTCCATCCTATACCTCTGTCCTTAATGCTAAATCGGCTATTTGTCCAAGTGCATATCCGTGAGTTCAATATCCTATATTCCAAGCTTGTTGCTTTAGGTCCCGTCTATATATGACGACTAAGTTATGTTTAAACGTTCCATACTCGGTATAGTTTATTCTACAATCTAATGTACTTGTATCCTCTTCATGTTCTCATACCCATTATTACTTACAGTTACATGTAATACCTTATGTTTGTTTATATTGTTCTTTCATATGTTATAATCTGTATACATATATACCTATATAAGTCCTTTGTGTTACGGTCGGGTCGGTTCAAGCTAATAGGTTGCTCCAAGTCCCACACATGTTGTCCGCTTAAATAATACTTATAATAAGAAGGTTCGGGTTCTCGTCTATACCTCTCGACACGCCTCCGGTTTGACCATGTTGACTGGTCAGTTGACCATTGGTGACTTTCGTTGACCTGTGTAGACCGAGTCAACTGGGTTGACTCGGGTCTTGGCCCATTCATTTTCTACATAACAATCCCTCATCAATAATCATCAAAACACTCCTAATATCCTAATTAATCCTAAGGACCATTAATCTTACTTTACTTGTTGGAGAGTATGACCGAATTCTCCCAAGCACCCGTGTCGTCACTCGTCACCACCACAGCAGCCTCGTTCGTCATCATCGTACACCATCATTACTGCTACTGCAACCCACCATAAGACCATCTTAAGTCATCACCAGTAAACATCACCTAGCAACACTATCTCAACCCTTCAAAGCCCAATCGATATTATTCAAGAGAAAATTTTAAGGATTAATAATCTTACCATAATAATCGGACCCCTAATCTGAGCCCTAGCCGGCCGTCGTCGCTGCTGTGAACCACCACCCTCAGTCGTTGTCGTCTTTCCTTCCTCCTCTTCATCTCTCTCTCTCTCTCTCTCTCTTTCTCTCTCTATCTCTCTCTTCTGTCTCGATCTCTTTCTCCCTCGCATCTCTCTTTCTCTCTCTGTTCTATGGTATGGGTTTACTCGCCGGAGCTCCGCCCTGGAGGGTGGCAGGCGGCACCTCATCTTCTCTCAAATGAGGAACTCCTAATAGACACCACAATCAGCAAACACCAAGCACTCGGTTTGTACACGTGTGACAACGTGCCACACAATTCTTGATCGAATGATAAATCATACAAACACATACCAATTGGATGAATAGTTAGTGCAGGCCGATTCGAGGCAGCAGTGTGCCTACTAAGAAATATGACCTCATCCACAACCTCTCCTGTTGCAGCCTCCCACCTCTTATCCAAATGGTCCTCCCTTACATTGGAGTAATCATGCTTCAATAGCCTTACATCTTTGTTCACAAAACTTGCCATGTCCTGCACCATATAATTTAACACCAAAATTAGTCTTGTAAGCGAACCAAACTTTCAAAGAACCGTTTTGCGTGAAGTTCGTTTATGTTCATTTAATTAATAAATGAACCGGAATCATTGATGTTTGTGAACGTTTGCCCATTTATTTGTTTGTTCAAGTTCATTCATTTATGTTCGTTAATACATTCACTTATATTTGTCGGACCCATTACAATTTAGTCTATTATATAGGGTTGTAAACGAACCAAACGTTCAGCGAACAATTTGTGAACCGTTCGGCGGGAAGTTCGTTTACGTTCGTTCCTCTATAAATGAATGAAAATAAACAAGAAATTCCGTTCGATTGATCAAAATGAACAAACATGAACAGAGGTCTCGTTCGTTCAATTGTGTTCGTTAACGTTGAGTACTGTGTTCATAAACATTCATGACTCTTTTGAACTCTGAACGCCAATTCTAATCCATTTGTATCTCCTTTCTCAAGGTATTGCCTATTCCAACCATGCCATTGCCAAAAATCTAAACCTGAAAGACATACTAAAAGACGTCAACATAAAGTTGGTGAGTTCATGGTTTTATGTTTATTTTTCGTAAAAACCCATTTGAGTGAACCACTACAGATATATTCTTAAGACTATTCAAGAAAGCATAAAATAGTTTCCACATATGGTTAAATGGGAATCATCTTCTAAAAGAAATCCTCCGTTTAACCTTTGACTCAACGCATTAAACCGCTACTTACCCTCCCGTAAGTAAAATAAAAACGATTTCTATTCCTGCCGACCAAGTGACCATATTTTCAAAGTGCGTTGTTTTGTATAGCAGGTATAGGGATTTGGTTGGGGTTTTTATATGGTGGGAGTTGTAGACGGTTTTCTCAAAACCATCTAATGCTTTGGGTGAGGTGGCAACATGAGAGGAGGACACATGTCCTCCCTCATGACTAATCATATCGGGTTCGGGTCCGAGTTCGTTATCGGGTGTCAGATCGGTAGCGTAACGGGTATTTTCCGGATAATAATATTCTTTATATAATTATTCGGGTTCAAGTTCGTAAATAGTACTCGCGTGTAATAACTACTCTTATCTTTTAACATTAGTATTTATTACTTCTTCGTCATTCTAATTATTAGTCGCGAAAATTTTTGGCCCCTATGACCGGGTTGTTACAGGTTTTCAACAAACGAACTCGTCAGGTAGAGGAGTGGGCTAACATTGAAGTTCAGCGGTACACTCATAATGTACAGGGTAGCGGTCCAGATAAGATGTTTGATTACAATGATTTCATTAAATCATTCAATCTAGATATCTTGGTTGAAGATGCTGTATTAAGATTATATTACGAGTGTGAAAACGCAGAAACATCACCGTTGGTGCGTTCGATCACCGTAAATCCTCCAACAGCTTCTAATGATGCTAATGCTCCTGCAGCTAAAGAAGAAGTGTTCCAAGAAGCTTCCACAACTCTCAATTCATCAGAATCGGAAGATGATGATGACGTCACACGTGAAGCTATTCTAGATTTTGCTACAGAGACACCTCCAGTGAACCCAAATACAAATGTTGCTTCAACATCTAATTTGGGTAATGATCTGGATTCTACAAAGAATTTGACTACTCAAACTGGAGTGCAAGTACCTGATTATCCAGAATCTCGGATTCATCGTATTCACCCGCTCGAGCAAAAAGAAATAACAAAGACAAAAATTAAACAGTTAATCACAATAATCAACTAAAAACTAAACACTAAGCGCACTAGCTCCTCGGCAACGGCGCCATTTGATGAGCCGGTCGTCACGGTTCATACAAAACCTAATTAACCTAAGTAGATAGGATAAGTAGGTCCATTGGGGTTGGTGGCCCAATGGTAGAAGGAAAGCTTCTAGGAACACCTAAAGGGGAGGTTATGGGTTCAAGTCCCACAAGGAGAAGAAATTTGCCGTTCAAAAAAAAAAAGATAGGATAAGTAGGGTATCAATCCAAGGAGCGTGTGGTTAGTGGATATTATTTAGTTGATTAAACGGTGTTGCTTATGAAGGTGCTAGTTAACTATGAAAAGTGCAAGTTGTCATTTAAGAGTTGACTTGAAAGGATTTTGGTTATTATAATAAAACTTGAATTGAAATTATAAAAGTGAAAAGTAATGTGGATTGTAAACAATTTTAATTAAGAGGATCACACCTAGGTTTCAACAACTGAAGTCTAAGGTTTTAACAAATGGGTCAAACAAATGTAGTGTGGTGTTAACGGGGTGATTGTTCAATAGGCTTAGGTGTCAAGTTTCATCAACATCAGAGATGGACTAAACTACACTTCATTACTTAGAACATACAACCCTATGTCTGTATTAGAGCAAGAAAACATGTTCATGACATTAGAAATTGGCACAAGATCAATTAACTAAAATGAATTCAACATCAGATTAATCGCAATCTAATACAATTAATTCAAAAACACAATCACACAATTAAAAGTTTAAAGAAATACCCAAATGTTAAACCCTAAAACTTCAATTCTTTACTTCCTAGGTATGATACAAAAGATTTAGCCTAACATGGCCATGATGTTCTTCATGAAGCTTTGGTCTTCAATCTTCATTATTTTTTTCTTCAGAGATGATGGAAGGGAGAGTCTTGGTCAATGGGAATGAGTAGGATTTGATGGGATGGATTGGTGGTGTAACAGATGAAGTATGAGAAATGATAAGAGATTACTTTCAACACTTGATTATATAGTCTCTACTTTGAATTATGGTCAAATCCCAAGTCAAACTCCTCTTAATGACCATTTAGTTTAGTCAAAGTCTCTAGTCAAAGTCTTGGTCAAAGTCCCATTAATTCTCCTAAAAACATTGATTTCATTGACTTTGACTAACAGCATCCGTCAGCGACGGGCCTTCACCAGTTTCTCCAATTTTCTTCTTCGTTTTTCTTTCCTGAATCATCCTAGCTCCAATCCAAAGCTTCGTTTAGCTCCGAAATACACCTTAAACTTTGTTAAACCTGCAAAACGTAAACTTTATCAAAGTAGTGTGTCCAAAACCATAAAATTGCATAAAAATACAATCTTAAACACGAAACGACTAAGATTTTCCCCGCGTATCATATACCCTCAGAAAAATACAAAAACAATGGAAAATTCAGAAAATGAGATTTCGTGGTGCGAAATAGAAGAAATGATAGTACATCAGCTGTTGAACTGTCACACTTTAAAATCGAAAAGAAAATTAAATCAAGTGTGATGGCAGATCCATTATATGATGTACTAGCAGGCAAACTACACAACGAACTCGGTCCAAAATTAATGCTAAAGATAAAGGACTGTGTAACTTGTGGGTAACACATCATCGGCGTATGATTTTATGGTCTTAAATCTTGCATTGATAGATTGCCAAAGTTTGAGATTTTAGGTCTTTAAATCATTGTTCATCTGGGGATGTCCTGGCTACCCTTCTACTGCATCCAGATATATGCTGACCTAGGCACAGTCAGGACGTCTTAAAAGAGCAATAAGGAAATGCCAAAACCAAAAATTCTCAAAGAGAATTCAAGCTAAAGGCATAAATTAAAAGCCTAAAGCAATGATCATACCGAAAATTTGGTATTTGTCCTAACCCTGGTCGAGAATCCATTGGTCTCTCTGTTGCATCCAGATATATGCAGACCTAATCACCGATGATCTTGACCTTGTAAATCATACAGATGTCAGCAATTTACTCACCTGTTATGAAGAAGCTTTGTGCATACCTTAATCGCGATGGTATGTCATGATGTGGGAAACACAGTTATTTCGGTCTAACACATGTTAAAAAAAATAAGAAAAATATAGGAGTCGAAGACGTGTGTGTATGTTTGTTTAAGTGGATACACGATGCTGGTAATCGTCTTGAACTGCTTTCTAGCACTTTAATAAGTTTATTAGAACAAATATACTAACGGTGTGTTACAGTTTAACAAAGTTGATATGATCTTCTTGCACATGATTCTCACAAAAAGATTCATTGTAAATAGTTTGAGTTCTTATTTTGTTTGTTTTCTTTTATAAAAAATTAACCATTCTTGAGGTTTTGACCGATTCTCAAACAAAATTTAGGGTTTTTGAGATTTTAAAATTGAAGTACATTGATGTACTTGGTGTTCATGTATATACTGGACCCTCTGTTGCATAAATTGTTTGCTCACAAAATACTTAGAATTTGCAGAATTTATTCAAATCAAGAAACAGGGGTTGATGAAGAATGAAAGAGTTCCAGTTGTTGACAAGCATGAATCACCACACTGAGAAGATGTACCTGAGTCAGAAGAACCTGAAGTTAATCATCTTTTGACAATGAAAGTACAACTAAAGAAGTACCTGTGAAGTTGCTTGAAAGAGAATATTGACAAAGAAAAGAGCTTTTGAGAATCTTCCTCTCACGTTCTCTTTTAGCAAGATGTTCAAGAAAAAGCTAATGATGATTAAAGCTATGAAGCTACCTCCCAGAGAAGATGAAAGAACCCAAGACTGGAAGATCAAGATCTGGAGATTCTTCCCACTAAGCCATGATAAAGACAGCATAAACCTAGGGGGATATTGTAAGGCCCAGAAATTGAGTAGGTTTAGGCGTGTCTTTATCAAGCTAGTTTATTATTATTGGGCTTAGTTTAGTTAATGGGCTTGGGTTAGGCCATGTGGGACAAGGCTTTAGTGGACCCTATATAATGCTATGTTTGCTACATTGTTAGGGTTAGACATTTATAAGACATTGTTAATCCTCTCATTTGTAACTCTAGAGCCATCACCTTGTACCAGACAATCCTAGAGATTGTGTGCAAGGTGAAGCAGCAATACAATTGATCATCTTGTTTATTATCTTTTGTTCTTCACCTATCAATTGATTTTCCGCGTCTCTTGAATGGTTTGAGTGATACCTAGAGAAGATCTAGGACTTACAATTTTTAAATTACTTTATTAACAATATTATTATTTTTTTGTTGTGTCGCAATTTTCTTCCACTCTATTGAAAGGGCCGAAAAATAGTTTCCAACTTCATATTTACTTGAAATGCAACTTATAAAGTTGAAAATGAACTTTCTGTGTAGTTACTTTGTTACTCTTTTATTCATCTTATATAATAAAATAATAATAAAATAATATTATTAAAATTTTAATATTATTATCACTATTATAATAATGAATAATTCGATATAAAATTGAATGAACAAATTTTCAACATGTTTTTGTAATTTATTTAACTCTAATGATACTTTAATAACAAGTTTAATGTTTTGTGTTATAACAACTGTTGACAAGTTAACAGATTTTATAAAAAGGTCCAAAAGTAATGATTACCATTTATAACTTACTTTATTAAAAATATTATTTTATTATTGTTGTGTTGTAATTTTCTTTCACTCTATTGAAGGCCCCAAAAGTAGTTTCCAACTTCATATTTACTTGAAATGCAACTTATAAAGTTGAAAACGAACTTTCCGGATTGTTACTTTGTTACTTTTTTATTCATCTTATATAATAAAATAATAATAATAATGAATAATTCGATATAAAGTTGAATGAATAAATTTTCAAAAGGTTTTTGTAATTTATTTAACTATATAATGATACTTTAATAACAAATATAATCTTCTCATAAAAGATGTTACACTGAGAGTTTTGACGGTCTTTTGAACAGATGTTATGGAATATCGTTATTCTTGCAACAGATTATTGAATTTTTAATTTGGTTTTTTTGAAAACAGAGCTTAAAAATTAATCTGTTTATGTTTTTTTATATTTTATTATTTTGTTTGTTAATTGTTTTAAAAAGTGATATATGAGTCGCGTGTTTAAAAAGAATTTTTACAGTATAATAATATGTAAATTTTGGTAACATTTTTGAGGTCTTTTAAGCATAGTAAAAATAAGTACATCTAGCGTTAAAAAACATCGTATTTTGTAAGTTTCCATATAGATTTTTATTTTTACTGTCGCCATCATAGAATTTTAGGGTTCTCCACTATTTGTAATTATTATTTAGAAAAGTGTGATATAATTTAAATTGGTATTTAGCAACCGTACACCCTATAATTAGGATTCATACACCCTGGTCGACATCACAGACTAACAGGAAGCTGCCACATACTCAAAATGTGATGTCATACACCCCAAATGTGATGTCACAGGGTATTTAGGAACCATACACCCTTAATTTATTATTTATATTATTAAACAACCAATATCAGTTTGTTAGCGTGGCAGTTGTTTTGATAACTTCTAGATCTTTCGTTTTTACATGGGGCATCATTTTATGTAATGGATCACAGTTGTGTGATAACATCTGTTGACAAGTCAACATATATTGTATACCTTTTAACTCAACAGAGTTTGCAATGACAAATTTAATCATTACAATTTTGATAATCAGTTTATTCAAGTTTATAAAAGGTCGAGGCCATCATCCGTAACTGTTTTTTACAGTGTACAACGGTGAAAAAATCTACTATAGTAGGTAAAGTTATTTTTCCAGTCTATAAAAAGGCGAGGAAATCGTCATGTGATACCCCGCAATTTCATGTTCTCACTTTAACTAAACTCTAGTTACATTCCTTGCATTCTACATAACTAGGGTTAGCTAGATAGGACACACGTTGCACAGTTTTAGGTTAATAACTGCATGAAGTGGTAATTCGGGGAATTACAAGACTGTATACATGATTAGTGAACCTCGGACATTGGTGAACAATGAAGTTAAATAATTGTGAATAAATTAATTGAGAATGGATTGCAATTACGTGCTACTATGAAACTCTGTGAAACTATGTGCAAACTGTATGTGATTACATTAACTTAAACCGAATACGTTAATAAAAACCGTAATAGGTGTACTGGTAGGATGGTTGGGGTCTTAACACATGGGGTTAAACGTATTATGGTCCAAAATAGCGAAAACATCGATGAAAACACGTTGTACGACGAAGCAGGTAACCCGGCGCGGGCCGAAGAGCTCTAAGCGGCCGCTCATAGCCTTCGAGCGGCCGCGTGCGGGCAACAGATATCACCAAACCGTCTTAAACTTGTATTTAAGTAACCTTAAGCCTCTTGTATCTCCAAAACTCAAACACTAATCGCCCTACTGCCCTTTAACGAAATATTAACCCCTAAACACCTGCTAAGGCGCAAGAACATCGATCGGGAAGCTACAAGAGAATTCGGTAGATTATTTTTAAGAGTTTGCGGTATAATCTTCAATCTCTTGTGTTTTAATATTCTTTAATATGTTCTTAAACGTTATAACTAAGTTTGTCCAGGTCTGAAACCTTTTTCATAAAGATTAAAACTTGAAGTTATTAAGATTGTGTTATGACAAAAAGGATTGAGGAAACCACTTTTGTAAACCTTAGTCTAATTCACTTCTGCAAATATTCTAAGTATAGAACTACTGAAGAAAGAAGACTAAAGTACTGAAGAAGGATTTAGCAGGTACTGAAGATGAAGAAGTATTAGAAGTTCTGATGTCTAACCAGACAGTTCACTAAAGAACTACTGAAGACAAACTACTCATCAGTAGTTTGTCATTCATCAGCACTTGTACAAGAATCTTTCCACCGCCTTATGTTTCAGTAGTTTATTTGTTTAGTATTACTTTATCTTTTTGTGCAAGTTCTAAGAATGCAACTTGTTGCTACTTGTTACAGACTTGCTTTTTGGCAAGGTTCATGTACATGTAAAGTCTATAAATAGATGGGTTCATCCCTCTGTTTTAGATATTGATTTTTATTGAAACAGAAATCCTTCAAAGCTTATTATTGTTATTTCCATTTCATTTATTGAGAATCTGTTTGAGTATTTATTATCATTTACATTCAATACTTAGATTCTCATTAAATTTGTCTTTAGTTTTCAAACATCCAGGGGGAGTAATAACTCCTGTTGATAGTGTAACTTTACTTACTCATTCCGCTGTGCAAATCTGATTGAACTTGCTAAACACATAAGTGTTCACTAGCAAGCAATACATCAAGAGCATTACTAATCCAACAATTGGTATCAGAGCACTGGTTTATCTGATTACATATCAATCTAACACATTGAGAATCAGGCACATGCTCTTATTGATATTCAATAAAGGATTAAAAGTTCACTTTTATCAATATCCATCACTTTAAGAAATATTTGACAAATCAATACTCTTTAAAATGGATCCACATAATACTGGTTCTGCCAATAAACCTGCTATGCTGGTTAGAAATGAATACAATATCTGGCAAAGAAGAATGGCACATACATTATCACAGACCAACACTGGTTGCTGGAAATCTGTGATATATGGTCCTCACAAACTAGTAAATATCAATCTTGAAACTAAAGTAGAAATACCAAAAGACCCAAAGGACTATACAGATGATGATTTCCTAAAAATTGAGCTTGATGCTAAAGCTTTTTCTAACTTTTGAAAGAGAAATCGATCAAAAGAAGAAACTGCAAAGTTCTGGTAAAACTGCTGATGACTATCTACTAGGTAGTACAGCACTATTGGGACAAGATTCACCTACTTGTTCAAATAGTTTTGGATCTTTTGACCACATTGACATAACTGCTAGGATCTCATCAGAAAGATCATTCCCAGGTTATGACAATGATGAATATAGTCAAACTACTGATAACATGTGTTTTATCATGGATGATTTAAAAAATTTCAGCAATGATGACTTAGAAGAAATGGACATCTTACACCAACTAGCCATGTTAAGTATTAAAACAAACAAATTTTATAAAAGGTCTGGAAGGAAATTTCCAGGACTAAACAGTTCTACAAAAATTGGTTTTGACAAGTCTAAACTTAGATGTCACAAGTGTCAAAAGTTGGGACACTTTGCTAGAGAATGTAGATGCTCTAGCTATAACCAATCTCAGTCAGGAAATCAGTTTAACCCCAGTTATAATAGGAATAATGGAACACAGGGGAGTGCACATTTTGTACAGGCACAAGCTCCACAAATCCAATATGTGCCACAAGTACAATATGTACAGATGCCTGCTCAACAGATGTAGAGCCAACAATCAATCCCTCCTATTCCAACTGCTAAACCACCTCCACAGACTTAGCAACCCTCACAGCAAAGCTTGTTCACCTCAGGGTATCTTGACTGGAGCAGTCTTCCTTTTGACACTACTGAGTGTAATCCTGATGCAGACAACAAAATGTTTGACATCAACTGGGGAGAACCTGACAATGACAAAAAGAATTTTTCCTTAATGGCATTTGAGGGCTGCACCTCAAAATCAACCCTGTCTCAGGTATCAAAAGAATCTTTAACAAAACTTTGTACAACTTCATGTAAAGAATCTTTTGCTCTCATAAGAGAGACTAATGTCAGAAAAGAGCTTGCTGACACCAAGGTTACTTGTGAAAAATGGGTAGAATCTTGTAAAGGGTACCAACTGCTGCAAAACAAACAATGTGCTTCAAATGTTAGGTTTAGCATAGGGTACAATCACACTGAAACACCAACAGATTTTTCCCCCAAAACTACTGAAGCTGGGAGAAAAATTGTTTCAGGTGAAACTTCTAAAGAGAAAGAATGCACATCTTTTCATGAAAACTTTCTAAAAACTCACAAAGAAAGTTCTTCAGAAGTACTGATAAAATCTGACTTTAAGCCATCAGTAGTTTCATCTACATTAGGAGTTGAGAACTTGAAAACTACTGATGACCAAAAACAAATCAAAACAGAAAGAAATTTGCCTTTATATGAAAAAGAAAAGGCAAAAGAATGTGAAATCTGTGGTCTGTTTAACTACAAGACAGAATTTTGTAGATATAGAAAAGGAATTCAGTACAACAAGAAAATTTCACAACTGGTTATGGGAAAACAAATCAAAAATAATTTTGAAGAAACTTTTTCTCCCAAGAAACAACAACCAGCAAACTCCTTTTCTCAGAAAAAAATGAAATCTCAACAAAAATCTTTTTCTCAAAATTCTCTTTCAGTAGTTAGACCTACATCATCAGCAGTTTCACAAACTGCTGAGATTAAAGATCTCATGCATATGGTACAACTACTGATGACCAAGGTTGATGGTGGTCCTCAAAAGGATACCACCATTACTCTTAATTAAAAATCCATTGCCAAAAAGACATGGATTCCTCAACCTGGTCAAGAACAAACTGTTAATGTTCTCAAGAGCAAACCCAAAGCCAAACTGGCTTGGGTTCTTAAATCTAACTAATTTTCAACTTTGTGCAGAGGGTCTCCAGAGGCTTAAATAGCATTTGGTATGTTGAAAGTGGAGGATCAATGCACATGACAAGATGCAGATACCTGATAAACAACTTTATCAGTCAAAGAGAAGGATCTGTATCCTTTGGGAACAATGCTAAGGGATATGTGCTAGGACATGGCAATGTCTCCTTTGGCAAAATACCGTTTGACAAGGTCAATCTGGTTGAAAACCTTCAGTACAACTTGATAAGTGTGTCACAAATGTGTGATAAAGGATATTCTTCCTTTTTTCACAAAGACAACATGCAAAATCATATCACCAGAAGGCCAGAAGTTGATAGAGAAGATCATTGAAGATCATACTTTGTTGATAGCCAAAAGATGTGGCAATGTCTATGCAGTGGACATTGAAAAAGACAAAGTACTGAACAACACTGCCTGTTTCTTCTCAAAGGCATCAAGTTCAGAGACTGATCTCTGGCAAAGGAGACTTGGCCATGTGAACTGTAAAACCATAAATAAAGTCACAAAAATAGGCTTGGTCAGAGGTCTACCCTTGAAAGTATAACAGTGTCAAGAACACTGTGTATCCTGTTTAAAGGGAAAGCAGCATAAGTCCTCCTATAAGTCTATTGAAGAATCAAAAACAACTGCATGTCTTCAACTACTCCATATGGACTTATTTGGGCCAGTAAAAATCATGAGCCTTGGTAAGAAGAAGTACTGCTTGGTCATCATTGATGACTATTCAAGATTCACATGGGTATTCTTCTTATTCTCCAAAGATGAGGCAGCTGAAATCATCAAGTTCTTCATTCTACAAGCAGAGAAACAATATTCTCTATCTGTCAAAGCCATTAGATGTGATAATGGGACAGAGTTCAGGAACAAAACTCTGGATGAATTCTGTATGTCTAAAGGGATTATTAGACAATTCAGTGTTCCTAGAACTCCTGAACAAAATGGTGTGGTAGAAAGGAAGAACAGGACATTAATTGAAGCAGCAAGAACTATGTTAGCTGATTCAGGCCTACCATTGTATTTCTGGGCTGAAGCAGTTAACACTGCATGTTATGTTCAAAATATAGTCCTTGTCAACAACAGACACTCCAAGACTACCTATGAAGTTCTTCATGGCATGAAGCCCCTTATCTCCTTTTTCAGGGCTTTTGGATGTCAATGTTTCAATCTAAACATTAAAGACTCTATTTCAAAGTTTGCTGCTAAAGTTGACTCAGGTTACTTTCTTGGTTATTCTTCCACTAGAAAAGCCTACAAGGTTTTTAATTCAAGAACCAAGATAGTAGAAGAAACACTGAATGTCAAGTTCAATGAGTCAAAACACACTCTTATTCCAGCACATCCTGCTGAACTCTTTAACTTTGGCAGCTTCAATTTTGGACCTGAAAAGAGTATCACTTCATCTAAACCTACTTATTATGGTGATCAGAGGTTTGATGATGAGGATACAGCACCATGGACTCCTCAAACAGTCATTAAGTCAACATTCAAAGCTTCAGAAGTTTTACAAACTTCTGATTCAACAACTGCTGATATACAAACTCAAACATCTGCTTCAGCACCTACAACTACTGAAGATGTTCAAACAGCTGAACCAGACATTATAAACCTCAGTGGTTTGTTTGATGAAGTACAAGAGCCACCTACATCTGTCAGTGGTTTACAACAACTAATTGAACACAAAGATCATCCATTGGAACAAATTGTAACACCCCAACCGATGGCAGAAACATCGAGGTGTCATGTAGTGATGATTGTTCAATAGCTCATGGTACTAAATGGAAGTTGAATATTACTAAACAATTTACAGTTTGTCATACAATTTAATAAATACATCAAATTGATTTACATAACTAGATCCAAAGCTCCTATGTGATCCAAGACTTGTACAACTTCCAAAAGCACGTAAAAACCTGAAACATGTTAAGTTGGAAAGATGGGGGGTCAACTATAAATAGTTGCTGAGAATACATAGGTTTTGCATATAGTTGAAAACAATATGTTGTATAGCAATCATAGTAGAAGTATAATAATGAGTAATGATAGAATGTGAGTCCGACATGTAACAATGCGTCTTTTGTACAATCAAACCTTGTGTCGACTGAGACCTAACTCGCAAGTTAGTAAAAGTGTAACTGTTATCGATCATCCTTGAATTTATGCGGGGGGATGGGTTTGTCAGACCTATAGCGCTATAATCTAAACAGGCGGCTTGATCAATGTTAATGATTGTACTGTGTCTTTTTGTTACAGTCAAATGATAGAATGAGTAAATGATAGTGTAATTGAATGGGTAAATGATAGTGTATAAACTGTTTAAACATGTTTCACCCCAAAATGTAAAACAGAAAAAGGGGCTATGTAAACTCACCCGATAAGTTAGCAAGTGATCACATAAATGATGATGTTGATGTGGTGAGGAGAAATCCAAACAATTATCCTAGATTGTTCAAATGATAAAGTCAATAAGTTGGTTGGCTTAGACTAAAGTCTAGTAGCATAGAAAACTAGGGATTCTAGATCTTATAATCTGATAATTATATCGAATTAGACTCGTCCAACTTAGATTTTGATGACGATCAAATTTTGTGGTTGAAAAGAAAAACCGGTGAGTTCTAGTCAAAATCGAAGTTAATTACTATTATTTTCTTTTATTTTTTTTATTATATAATTTGTATACAAGTTAAACCAACTTCTCACATTTAAAATCATATGGTTTTTTACAATTAATCAATTAAAAGAACAATATATTACCATAATAAAACTGAATGGATTCTTATAAAGAAAACATCACCATTAGAGTATGACTATTCTTTCGTGAACTTAATGTAGGCGCAAAGCCATGTTTGCAACCCAACCAATTCACATAAAAAGTTATTAAATAATCCAATACTTGTTCTAAGTTTTACATAGCTAAAACTCAAAACTTTTCCAGATTAATTTTATTTAAAAGAAAATATGTTTAAGTTTAAAACCATTCCTTTTTGTATTTAAATACTAAATCAATTAAAACTACATATATAGATGAAAGGGTTATGAAGTTTTTATCAAATATGCATTACATGAGCTGAATTTATTTAAATAAATAAACATTAATGTTTTTTTTTTCATAATTATCTAAGAAATGCATTATGCTTTTTGTTTACGTTTTCCTTTTATCCATTTATATTTGTCAAAACACATGTACCTAAGATACTTGTTCTTAATTTTTTTGTATTCAACTAATATTAATATTAATACATATATATAAAAATAGAAGCATGCAAAGTTACCTAGAAGAAAGAAATATAAATTAATATAGGAGTTGTACAGAGATTGTGGTTGCTCCGATAAACCGTATGGACTTACGTTTTGAGTCACCAATAGCGTTGGTTTGCTAGTCTTAGATTCGGGAAATCGTTGTAGATCGTAAGGAGGTAGGGTGGTTACGGCTTTGATTTGATAGAGGGATGCCATGGTCTCTCCAATGCAAGGAGGGATTGAGAATTTAAGCAACAATGGTGGTGGTGTCGGTTCTGTGCCACACCGAAAGACTCGGAAAAATGGTCGACGGAGGCATACATCAACAAGAGTTTATGTTATCTCTCCATTTGAGACGTGATATTGGGAATTTATCATTACGTAACGGGTTTATGAACGGAAAGGTGCTAATCAGTTCACGAAATCAAGGGCAAATTTAAAGGCGTTGATGATGGCAATGGTTGAATGTAAATGTTGCATTAAAATGTTTGAAATCACCATTAATGGATAATATGTATTTTCTTCTTATTCATCGATAGATACGCCTAGTAATCAAATGGTTTCCATTAAGCAAAATAGTTTGTATATCAACTAATTTTTTTTTGTAATTGGTTGTCATACAAATGCAATTATTATTATTAGAATGCTAAAATCAATTTATGGTTTTATTTTTTTTAAATTCAAAAACATATTGTATTATTATGATTATTATTATTAAAATGTCTGAAATAAAATTAGACATGGCTAATCTTGTACAAAAGAAATATAATGTAAGTAAAGTGGTGATTTTACTAATTCATGAATTAGGGAAAATACACGATGTTACACGAATCATGAGTGATATTGCTTCAGGTGTTCTCACAAGAAACCAGTTTTCCAACTTTTGATTCTTCTCAGCATTCATCTGTCAATTGGAACCTAAGAAGTACCAAGAAGCCCTCAAAGACAACAATTGGGTGGAAGCTATGCAAGATCAGTTGCTTCAATTCAAGAAGCAACAGGTCAGGGAAATCTGTCCCTTACCACCAAACAAGCTACCAATTGGCACAAGATGGGTTTTCAGGAACAAACAAGATGAGGTTGGTATAATCATTAAGAACAAGGCAAGACTAGTGGTACAAGGTTACTCTCAAGAAGAAGGAATTGATTATGATGAAACCTTTGCTCCAGTTGCAAGGCTTGAGGCCATCAGGTTATTTCGGGCCTATGCCATTTCCAACAAAATAAAAGTTTTTCAAATGGATGTTAAGAGTGCATTTTTGTATGGAAAGATTAAAGAGGAAGTGTATGTTTGTCAGCCACCTGGATTTGAGGATCCTTCTCATCCTGAGTGGGTGTACAAACTTGACAAAGCTCTTTATGGGCTAAAACAGGCTCCAAGAGCCTGGTATGAGACACTTTCCAACTTTTTGCTCAAAAATAACTTTACAAGAGGCTCCATTGATAAAACTCTTTTCATTAAAAATGTTGGAAATCATGTCTTACTTGTTCAAATTTATGTTGATGATATCATATTTGGTTCAACAAACACAAAATTGTGTGACTAATTTAAGAAACTCATGCAATCAAAATTTGAGATGAGTACAATGGGAGAAATGCAGTACTTTTTAGGACTGCAGATTAAACAACAAACAAATAGAACTTTTATACATCAATCTAAATATGTTAAAGAATTATTGAACAAATTTTCTTTACAAGACTGTAAATCATGTTCCACTCCCATGACACCAACCACATAAGTTGAACCAGATGATCAAGGAAAATAGGTTGATCAAACCATGTATAGATGTATGATAGGTTCCCTTTTGTATCTAACTGCTTCTAGACCAGATATTATGTTTTCAACATGTGTATGTGCTAGATATCAATCAGCTCCCAGGAAATCACACCTAATTGCAGTCAAAAGAATCTTCAGATATCTGAAAGGAACTCCTACACTTGGAATTTGGTATCCTGCTTCTAGCAATACCAAGTTATCAGCTTTTTCAGATAGTGACAATGAAGGGTGCAAAATGTCAAGAAAATCAACATCTGGTGGTTGTCAATTCTTGGGAAACTGTCTAGTGTCCTGGCAATCAAAGAAACAAACTTCTGTTGCAACTTCAACTGCTGAAGCTGAATACATTGCAGCTGCAAGTTGTACATCACAGATACAATGGCTCCAATATCAACTTCTTGATTATGGAATCAAAGAGACCAAGACACCATTGCTTGTTGACAGCAAATCTGCGATTAGCATCATTCAAAATCCTGTTCAGTTCTCAAAAACTAAACATATTGAAATCAGGTATCATTTCATCAGGGATTGCTATGAAAAAGGCAAGATTGAAGTGAAACATGTGATAACAGCTAATCAGATAACTGACATATTCACAAAACCCCTTGACACATCAACATTTCAGAAGTTAGTATCCATGCTTGGGATGCTAAATTTGTATGTGTTCTTTTACTTTTCCTGCACATATTTTATTTTTCACTTACATCTGTTCTTAATCCAAAACTTCTGAAAAACAAAATGAGAGAAACTACTGATGAACAAAAACATCAGTATGGGAATATTTTCTGAAAAATGAATAACTTCTGATACAATAATCTTCAGAAGTTATGAATAAAGTGTTTATAAACATTCTCATCAGTTATTAACAAACTACTAAAGAGAAAATGGGAACTACTGATGATAATTGTTCCTCATCAGCAGTTTTGTCATTAAGGGCGAATCAGACATTTCCCACTTCAGAAGTTTGACCTAGGGCGGTTACAAACATCTGATAAACACCTTTTTCCAACACTTATCCATTCAAAAAGCAAAATTCCCTCCTTTTCTCTCAAAAACACTCTCAAACCCTTAACCTGCAAAAATATTGTTCGATCCACACACACACAAACCGGGGACATACCTTCAGAACTTGACATGGATGTGGATGTCCATAGCCCTAACCCAAGAGATGAGGATGAACCAGGGTCTCTAGGCCCAAACTTAGAGACTTTAGGTACATTTGAGGCTGCTACTACTCATATACCACCCAATGGTGGATCTGAGGAAAGAAGTAACATTGCTAAGACCTCACTTGTGACAACTACTGATGAAGGCTTAAAGCCTGAGGTAGGAAATCCTCTGAACCAAGAACAAGAGGTACATGAGACAATTGGGTTGGGCCCAGCTCATGATATAACTGATACCGTCCTCATTGGGGAAGTAAGCAGGGATTCAGATGATTCCATTGATTTGGATGATGATTCACACTCCACCAAACTTGAATTGACGGCTGCTAGTGAAGGTCCTCCACCTGGTGTCTCTAAGCTCAAAGAGCTGGTCACACCAGATCAGGTTAAAGTCCACTTGATCCCTGATTCCCCTAAAGTGGCATCTTCTATACAACATGAAGATCACCCAAAAACACTCCCATCACTAAAAATTCCTACCCAATTCCCTGGGTCATCCAGCATAGACTTGAACCAACTATGCAGCCCAGATGGTCCCCTATACCAGTTGATGAACACCCTCATTGCTAATCACCTCAAATGTTTCACAACTGCTTTGGAGTTGTTAACCAAAACTCAGTTTGAGGAGATCAACAAGAAACTTGGTGAGCTGTCCAACAAGATAAAAAACAACTCAAGACAGCTTGCTGAACTCATTGGTAGAACTTCCAAACCTAGCAGGCTTCCAGAAGTGGATGAAGCCAAAAAGGGGGAGAAGATTAAGGAACCTAAGGAGTCACTGAAAGCCAGGATAAAGGCAAGAGTGGCTCTACAACAACAACAACTTCTAGAGAAAGCCCAAAAACAAAAAGAAGATCAACAAAGGCTTGTTTCTGGAACTGAAGTTGAAGCTGAAACTTCCCAAGGCCATAATGAAGAAACTGCAGAAGACTCTGAAAGTACTGAAGACAATCCTTCAGTAGTTGACACTTCTGTCAACACTTCAGCAGTTAACACTTCCAACATACAAACAGCTGAAGAGCCTTCCAAAACAACTGAACAACAACAACCAACTCCTATTCCAAGGCATACAACAACTACAACAATGACTGTGCTGAACCCTTCTCCACTATCAATGTCCAAAGAACTACTAGAGAAGAGTTTAATTGCAGCCCAAAGAAAGGCTAAGGAAGAAGAGATCTGGAACAACTTGGAAGCAAGGGAAGATTTAAGCTTAAATGAAAAGCGTCAAGCTTATGAAGTAGAGTTGAATAGACAAGCTGAAACAGAGAGAGTTGCTGAAGAAGACAAAAGACAACAACTGGTGTCTTTTATAACAAAGAACAGCAAAACAAAAGCCTATTCACTCAAAGGGCTCTCAATGGATGAGCTAACCAGAAGAGCTCAACTTGTTGCTGACAAACTTGCAACAAACAAAGATAGAAAAGCCAAGAGAGCAGAAATGATTGAAGAACTGGTAGCTAATGACTATGGTTCAAAAGCCTCTGTGTCAAAATGGAAAGAAGATAGACTACTGGACACACACAAGAAATACAAGGCTGCCAAGGCTGCTAATCCAGAGAAGTTCAAAACTTCTGAAGTATCAACTTCAGTAGTTAGAACTTCTGGTGTTAAAGACTAGCTACCAAGAAGAAGCCAGAGGACAATACAAAGACTGACTTCAAGATGGTGTTGCTAGAATGCAACACAGTTGTGCAAGGAGACTTTGATATTGAAGAGAAGCCTCTGATAACTCAATTTAGGGATCCTTCAACATTTGCTTACCAAATTCAGAAGACTATCACTGACAGACTGCACACAAAGGTAGTTACTGAACATCATTTACCAACTTTCAAATTACCTGATATAGTGCAAGCAGAAGACAGAAGTGAATCCCACCTGAGAGTCACACAAATAGAAAACATCCAACACTCAGGAACATCCCAGGGATCCAGCATGGTTCCCTATAATTTAGATTTTGACAAATCTAAAGTGCTGATCATCAGATGGTCCTTTACTGATGACAACTCAGTATTGGTGACAAGAAGAGATCTTACAAGCAAGGCCTACAAGTCCATGAATGAACTGAAGAATCTATCAACTCAGGACTTTCTTACAATTCAACACTTGGAACCTCAAAGGGGATCTCTCACTAATGAACAGCTTAATCAACTGACGAATTCCATGTTCAAGGAGATATGGAAGATTGTGAATGACAGAAGAAAACAATAAGGAATTAGAAAAGGTTTTGGCTTCATCAATCCAGGGGAGATTGTTAGGACAAAAAGGATTGAGGAAACCACTTTTGTAAACCTTAGTCTAATTCACTTCTGCAAATATTCTAAGTATAGAACTACTGAAGAAAGAAGACTAAAGTACAGAACAAGGATTCAACAAGTACTGAAGAAGAAGTATCAGAAGTTCTGAAGTCTAACCAGACAGTTCACTAAAGAACTACTGAAGACAAACTACTCATCAGTAGTTTGTCATTCATCAGCACTTGTACAAGAATCTTTCCACCGCCTTATGTTTCAGTAGTTTATTTGTTTAGTATTACTTTATCATTTTGTGCAAGTTCCAAGAATGCAACTTCTTGCTACTTGTTACAGACTTGCTTTTTTGCAAGGTTCATGTATATGTAAAGTCTATAAATACATGGGTTCATCCCTCTGTTTTAGATATTAATTTTTATTGAAACAGAAATCCTTCAAAGCTTATTATTGTTATTTCCATTTCATTTATTAAGAATGTGTTTGAGTATTTATTATCATTCACATTCAATACTTAGATTCTCATTAAACTTGTCTTTAGTTTTCAAACATCCAGGGGGAGTAATAACTCCTGTTGATAATGTAACTTTACTTACTCATTCCGCTGTGGAAATCTAATTGAACTTGCTAAACACATAAGTGTTAACTAGCAAGCAATACATCAAGAGCATTACTGATCCAACAGATTGAATGTGTTAAACATAATCTTTTGCGATTAGTAATTGACAGGTTGCATATTGCGCATGTTTAAGATGTTTATGATCTTTAGGGTTTATGGTTTTGCATGTGTTATGATAGCTTCTGATCATGTTAGGTCTTATGAATGTTTTATGATGATTTTTTATTGTTGTTGATCGATTATACGCACACGTGAGTCGTTTAAATAATAGTTTATGCATGATTAAAATCTAGACAGAATGTTTGGGTCAACTTGTAGGGTCTGTTACATGAGTTAAACATGATGTTTTTGATGATTTCTTTGCATGGTTGTCTTATACATAGTCTTATCTTTTCATAATAGGCAAAATCGTCTGATTGGGACGTCGTTTGAATAGTTTTTGAAATTTTCTTTGGTTAAATGTCATATCAGATTTTTGGATTAACAAACTAAGTCAACTTTAAACAATCATAACTCGAGTTTTACATGGAATTAAGTTATGAAATTTGGACATTAGGTTAACATTGGAATAACTCGGCTTTTCCAAATGGATTCATCCCATTTGGATGAATACACGAGTTTTGGGAATTTTTCTACTAAACTGATCTGTTGTGTGTATTTTCTGAACGTAGCTGTGTTCCGTGAATTTTCATAATTTTTGTACAAGGTTTTATCATGAACTAAAAATATGGATTTGTCTAGTAGACCTCCTAGAATATTTAGTAAAATTTTGAGAGTCTAACTCACTGGATAAGTATTTTTTTTTAATAAATTAGTTTTCATGGCGCATAATCTGTCCTAAAAACGCAGATTGTGTATTGTGAGTTTATGTGACTAATTGGAGTCCTATGTGGTATGTATTTGACATGTACTTGAATTGACACTTATATGAGATGCATATGAAGTGTAAAACTAATGATAACAAACATATTTACCAACGGGTCCGTAGGATTTACTTATGCATGTAGAATCGTTAGGTGTCACTTACACGGTTTTAAACTTTTGAACGTCTTGGACAAACGGGTTATATGGTGTAACGGTATTACACATATACTCACTTAGTGACACATGTAATAGGGAGTCGGTAGCACACCTTACTTTGGAGTTTGGAATTACTTGTTTGCATACTAAGGTGAGTTTCACTACTCTTTTTCTCAAAAGCATATGAGAAACTTACTTACTGTACTAGTCCAGGTTTGGGACTATTGTTTTTATCCTGGGTTTTGGAATGGGTTGATTCCTGGGAGGAATCAGGTTTTGCTAGTTTAACACTCTGTGTCCTTGATGAACTAAACTGCATTCTATCACGGAAGTCCTTCACTATTTACCGAATGAGTTGCCGGGTTATGGCAAGCGGGTTACTAGTTGATAGCGCTATTAGGTTTGACAAACTTCACACTGTGCTGGGAGTCGGGAGTGAACTATGACCTTAGATTTTTTCATTGTTGATAGGCAATGATGGGAGGCAAAAACCAGCTCCCGGGGCGAGTGCAACGTTTGAGTAGCAATTCGGTATATCATTTGTTTAGTTAACATGAATGGGTTAGCTACCCTTGGCATGTGAATTAGCTGTCACGTGGTCGGGGTGACCGACGCATTTACTTGTTGTTACGAGATTTTGGGAAACCTACACTTTTACTTACCTTACTTTGTGAACCAACCGGCTTTATGTTGATACACGCTAGTATGCTTTTGCAGGTCTCTAGGTTCGGTACACGATGGGACATGCATCATTGTGTCATGGGTTGCGAACATTATTTAACTTTGTGACACCCCAGGAAATCCCACATCGGCCGTGGCCAGGAGAGATCCTTGGTTCATATGTAATGTCTTGCCTCTTAAATCACCAACGCGTTTTGGGGCTTAATGTTAGTGGATGAGAGGAGAACTCCACAGTTAAGCGTGCTCAGGTGGGAGAAATTTCAGGTTGGGTGACCTCCTGGGAAGTCTACACTTGGGCAACCAAAAACAAATCCGTGAGCTCTGGATGGGCAAAGCGGACAATATTGGTGATGAGAGGGGCGGGGTGTTACAGATGGTATCAGAGCCACTCCTGTGTCGTTCGGGATGGTGGGTGCACACCTCATCAGGGACGATGATGTAACACCCCAACCGATGGCGGAAACATCGAGGTGCCACGTATTGATGATTGTTCAGTAGCGCATGGCGAATAATAAATTTCATTAAATGATTTAAAAAAATTACATACAATTGTTCTACAAGAATTCGTACATCAAATTGAATAAAACTATGCACACATCTTCAAGCATTAATTCAAATCTTCAAGCAAGTAGAACCTGAAACATGTTAAGTTGAAAATATTTTGGGTCAACAAAAGTTGGTGAGAATTACATAGGTTTTGATAATCGAATAAAATTGTTGTGCAATTCATGTGTCATGGCAATCTAGTCCATATGTGAAAACATACTAGAAGTAAATCGAGTGCATAATCAACCCTTGTGACTGTTGTATTGTGGTACATCCCATACGCTCATGGTTCACTCGTTTATATTGCAGTAACAAACACCCACGTAACCTTTGTAGGAGGCACGTATCCGGGTGGGATTGTCAGTCGAATAGATCTATCAATGTATACCGTTTGGCTGATGAATGTTTATGCTAGAATTGTGCTTACCCTAGTCATGTTCAAGACATAATGCAACATAGAAAAACACATAGACACATTGATGATTGAATTGCATAAATGATGTTGTAACATGTTTCACCCCAAAAATGGTGATAAATAGATAAGGGGCTATGTAAAACTCACCTTAGCAAAATGTTATGTCTCGTAAAAAAAAATAGAATAATGTGTTGTAAATGTATGCGAGGCGAATCCCAAAGACTCAACAACGTAGCTAGTACAAATTGAAGAAAACGAAAAAGAAAGAATATCAAGCTTCCAATTCGCCAATTACAAGAGCTTATAATCAAAGCTTCAATTGTAGAAGTAATAGACTATAGAAGAAAGGTATGAGGGAAAGTTTAATCGGATTGAAACAATCGATTTAGAGGTGCAAAGTATAATGGGTCATAGGTGGGTTTTTATACTAGTTTTGGAGTCAATTAGCCATTAAAATTGGTCAACACCATAAAGTAAGGTTTTATGATGAATTGACTATATGACTAAGACTTTGACTGTTTGACTAAGACTTTGACTAGGACTTTGACTATTTGACTCAAGGCTTTATTTAAAAAAAAAATCTTGTATGTGAAAAAAAAAAGAATTTAGAATCATATTATTATTATTATTATTTATATACATTTATGTATGTATATATGTTGTGAGTTAGGATAAATAAAGACTTAGGCACATTTGTATAATATTAATGATAAAGGTGTAATAAAAAAAATATATATATATATATATATAAGGGCTTTTTATGTATTAAAATTTTGGGGAAAATTTTGCGATGTTACAGATGAGACTCTAACAGGGGGTGAATGTGACACCCCAGGAACACACCTCATCAGGGACGATGAGACTCTAACAGGGGGTGAATGTGACACCTCAGGAAAATCCCACATCGGCCGTGGCCAGGAGAGATCCTTGGTTCATAAGTAATGTCTTGCCTCTTAAATCACCAACGCGTTTTGGGGCTTAATGTTAGTGGATGAGAGGAGAACTCCACAGTTAAGCGTGCTCAGGTGGGAGAAATTTCAGGATGGGTGACCTCCTGGGATGTCTCCACTTGGGCAACCAAAAACAAATCCGTGAGCTCTGGATGGGCAAAGCGGACAATATTGGTGATGAGAGGGGCGGGGTGTTACAAACTTATACTTTGCTTTACATTTAAGGGTTTTATTTTGGGCGCGTTGTTTTGCGCATGAACTTAAACGATTATGTTTGATTTACGCTTCCGCAACTTAACTAAACTTTTTGGTAAACGCTAAACTGGATTTTCAATAACGAACTAAATGGGCTGGGCATTTAAAGTCGTTCTTATGACTTATGGCTATGGGATCCTGGTATGTCACGCCCCTCGTGGTATAAACCCCGCTGTGGAAATTTGAGAGTGTGACACGTCATTTCAGTTTGCAACTTTATATCCATTGAACTATTGGTAATACAAACTTATCTTTCCTATCTCCGCTATAATGTTGTTCCCATTCATCTCGAAAATTCTTTCAATAAAAGAAAAATCTATTACCAATATTTTGCTAATGATGCTGGAATTGGTTTTATCTGAAGATTCTTACAGTCAAACGAAAATTTTATTTGTATCATTTGCCCCTCTAGAGTCTTAATAAATAGAGATGGGTGTATAATGACCAATATGTCTCCCGCTTTTTGAAAAATAAAAGCATATTATTTTTTAGGTTTTGTTTTGTTTTTCCTTTTTTTATATTGTTATTTGGTATCGTTTTCTTGTATTTTCTATGTATTTTGTTGTCTGTTTGAGGAAATGTGTTCATTGGTATTAGTTCACTTTTGTAATGATTTTTGGTTTTGTTTTTTTTCTTGTGTTTTGTAGGTACTTTGTAGTCTGTTCGAGATTCTAATACAAGCCTCCAACTTATTCTCTAATTATTTCTGATTGTACCTGAAGAGAGTTTTTAGAGGAAATTGTTTAGTTGGTATTAGTTCGCTTTTGTATCAATATAGTTGTGTCTTTTTATTATTCAATGTTGGATATTTTATTATTTATAATAGTTTTGTTTCGTGATATTTTGCTTGTATTTTGTATGTTGTATGTTTGTCTATGTGACATCCGGCATACTCAACTTAACATTTTACAAACTTATAAGTCTACCTTAGCGAGAAACATTTTATTAACATACTTAACTGGGTTAGTAGAGTCAGGTTACCTTACGTATTGTCCAGGGTTCAATGATCTGGAGGATCATTGATGTTATTTTACGTACACACGAGTCTCGAGTCCCGTTGTTGGTGAATTACACGAGTTAGATTAAGTGTTATGCATTGAATGATTCGGATATGTTATATAAGATGAAAATATGTGTTTTAACGGTGTTTATATGATTATACATGATTCTATATGCTTAACATATGTTAGGATTGCGTGTTCATGTGTTAGCATGTGTTAAATTGCGTTAAAACGACAAAACTGGAAAATCTGGAAAACCCAGAAACTGGTTCGACCTTAAGGGGGTCGAACCAAGTTCCTGAGTCAACTAAACAACCCGTTCGACCCTAAAACCTTCATTCGACCCCTGCAAGGGTCAAACCTGCAGTAACTATAAATACTATACTTTGCAATTTTTCATCATTTCACAAACCCTAAACGCCTCTAAACACTCTCTCTCAACTTTAATCACTGGGGAATGAGTTTTTGACCTTGTTTTTCACAATCTAACCTTCTATATCATAAACAAGTGAAGATCTAAGGTGTGTTCTTCATCCAAAATCATTTTTAAGCATTTTTTATTCGTTTTCATTAAACCCCAATGGTCCAGATCTGATTTATGATAGTTTTTATGATTGAAAACCTTTGTTGGATGATGAGGTTTTGTCACAAGTTGTTGGATTGTTATTGATGATGAGTTTCCGTCATCATAGGTCACAAGTTGTTGGATGATGAGGTTTTATCTAATTTGGGGATTTTTGATAAATCTACGGTTTGATTCTTGATGATTATGTTGATGAAATGATTGGGGGGTTTTCATACTTAGGTTATGTGTTACCATAAAGCCTCGGGCGCCAAAGAAAGCCACGTCGGACGTCGTAGCCATCACAGCCAGGCGCGGGGCAAAGCCCTGGTTGCAGTTGAGGGTGTTGGGCAGCTGTGAGGAGTTGGGATTTAATTATTTTTGACCAAATTGACCAATAGGAGGGGAGAAGTTAGGTAGTGGTTGATTGTTGGAAGAAGGATTTATGGAAGGAATGAATGTTTCTGTAAAAAAAAAAAAAAAAAAAAAAAAAAAAAAAAAAAAAACCAATGAAGAAGATGTAGGTTTGAGGAAGGTAAAGGTAGGTGAGCCACTTTTGAAGTTTGTTGTTTAGTGATTATTTTTATTCTTTATAAATACCCATGTTATTACTAACTCAAAACCCACAATTTTTATCTCTTGTATTATTTATTTTTTTTCAAATGATGGGTTTTTCCTTTTCTTTATATTTTAGATGTTATTTCCTTTTTTTTAAATTTATGAAACTTTAATGCTTTATTTTATAATGTCTTATTTAATAATGTTTAATTACATTTGTTAAAATATAAATTAACATAAATAAATGTTAATAATTAAAAATGATTACTTAATCATCATCCAAGCCCCCAACCAAGCCCTTCCCATTACATCCTTTTTTTTGGGTTTTTATAGTGAAAAAAAGTGTGCTTATGTGTTGCTTACGTGGCATCACTTTTTTCTCACTAAAGCCCCCAACTAAAGCCCCATAACACATAGTCTTATAATAATCTGAGCAATTTAAGCTAATTATTGAATGATTTCATAAAAGTTTCCAAATTAGGTAAAGTTTTCATGAATACTGTGACATCTCCATAATTTTACTATTTTGGGTAAACATTAAAACAGACTGATTTCGTGTGTTTTTGGACTGTTTTGATGCAATTTGATGTGTTTTAGACTAGGTCTCATTCGACCTATTGTGATGTCGAATGAGGGTCCTGGGGGTCGAACAAATCTTTGAACAGGTCGAATAGAACTTTATTTGGTCGAACGAACTTGATTTAGGTCGAATGAACACGTGTTAAGGTCGAATTAACATGTGTTAAGGTTCAATGAACTTGTATTAGGTTGCATGAACTTATAAAAGGGCCAAATGAACAGGAATTGGGGTCGAATGAATAGGAATTGGGGTCGAACCAAACCCACTTTCATGCTGATTCGACCCAACTACTTCATATGTGCATTTTTTTATTCAAACTAAGTATTTTATGCTTGAACCTTACATGTAATCTATGTGTACTTGATTAGTTTTGTAATGGGTTACCAACGGGATGTCGAGTCGGTCTGGTGTGTCAGTTTAACAGTCAAACACGTTTTCAAACCTACTTAGTCATGATTAGGACAATCAGGGACTAGTTAACCTTAGGGTTATTAGTTAAAATACTTATACAAACTTTTATGATAGATCTAAGGTGAGTGTCGCACACCCCGACTTTTCCCTCGTCGGTTGTGACGTTTGGTAGCTTCGCCGCACAGCGGAAAGTTGCATCTACGACTCTTATTTCCTGAACGCCATTGCTAACCCTCTAGGATCCCCGATCCCAGTACGTCGACTACTCCAACCGTGTCATTACCAAAGATTAAACCTGAAAGACATACTTAAAAAGTCAGCATAAAGCTGGTGAGTTCATAAGTTTTGCCAAAATAATTCCACAAGTTTTTATAAAAGAGTTTCCGTAGGCCTGAAAAGATCATTCCCGTTAATACTATGTTATAAGAACGTTAGCTAGACGTTAAGTATCGTTACTACTACGAGTTGGAAACCATTACTGACCCGTGGATCCGTGATATGTATTCCCAGTAAGCAGGAACCACCGTCATCATCGGTGGCTCCAAGTAATTAGAGACAATATGCCCCCGCCCGGCTCCAAGCCGTCGGGTGGGGTTTGTCAGGCCCCAATAGATCTATCCATATTTCCCCGATATGTGTTTCCACATACTCATGGTTTCCCCCCTGGGACTTCCCTGATGAAACGCCCGTATAGTAAACAACCATAACCATAGTATAACATGATCTTTAAAATAATGTAAGTAGTACGCATTTTTTCAAAAACTTGTTCGTTTGGAATTCCCCGAATGTAAAACCAGTAAAAGTAGGGCCGTGACACTCACGCACCCACTTCATTTTTTCAAAAACTTGTTCGTTTGAAATTCCTCAGGTTTTCATAAAAGAAGCATGTCTTCCACCCCGAAAACATTTATAAAACAGTAAAAAGTGGGGTCATGAACTCACCTTAATTTCCTTGCTAAGCTAGCAAACAAAGCCTGAATCCTCGACCGACTTCCTTGTGCCCTAATACAACAAAGGACACCTTAAAGTCTAACACATATAAACCTAGCCTATTATCTGGCTAAAAGATAGTTTATCCAACTGTCTAGACTCGTGTGTATTAACCCGAGTCTTAAGCATTTTAACTTGTCGAACCGACCGTGACTTAAATGTGTTTTATGCGACTTAATACTCAAGGTTAATAACTTGTTACTATTCGTGTATAAACCACGTTTGACCAATATTATGAAACGTATAACTTATCCTGAGACGTAGCTCGTCTTATAATTATATTTTAGGAAAATACTCTTTGATAAAAATATAAGTATAGTTATTTAAAACCGATCCATAACAAGTTTCGCTTCTTTTCCTAAATCCGCCAGCCTTTAAAGGTTTCAAAATATTCACTTTTGTATAATTCTTTCTCCAATACGCCGAGCGTTTTGTAATTCAAAACCGTTAAAATACAAATGTTTTAGTTACTAAAATCTTTAAAGATTGACGCAATTGACGCTCAGTAAATAATATGCATTTATTTTGGAAATAGTGTTCGACGTTTTTCTTTAAATGTTGCAAGAAATCGTTTGTCAAAAATACTTGAAGATTATTTTTAATGAAATATACAACAAATATCGCCTTCGTTTATGCTTATAAATTTTATAGAAATTTCGACAGAGTTTCCTCTGTTTTTGTACAAACCAGGCGACACAAGTCGCCTATAAGTGTCCCAAAAAAAATCAATATCCAATATAAGACTTCAAATCCATTTATCTGTCATAACGATTTACAAGACTTTATATTTTTTGACAACTTTTATATAAACTACTTATCTATATAAGGACGCAACAATATATACATATATATAGTCCAACCCATTTAGTCCGAGGTCCAATAATACCAAGTCACGCTTTATATACTTATGAATAATAATATTGTCGGTTCATTCGCGAGATAACACTATTTATATATATTCATATCTATATATATTTATTAATAACTACGATCACACAAAAATAAATACAAGAGATTATTTAGTTATATCATGTCGTTCGCGCCAACGCCGTCTCGCACGTGCTGACCAGATGTGATGGTTGACCAATTCTGACCGTTGACCACGTTTGACCGAGTTGACCGAACTAAACTGCGTGACCAAGGTTGACCGCTCTGCACCTGACCCGAGTCCCGAGATCTGAATGGAACCCGAACTCGAACCCACAACTAGCCGAATCTGACCGGTTAGTTGACCAGACCCATACTTGAGCCTCGAACCATACATAACCGGACCCCCAAGCCACAACCCGAGGTCAAGACCACGGCCAGCACCAAATCTGACTCGTGACCAAGGTTTAATCATAACCGAGTTGAAACCACCACGAACCACCACTACCAAGACCCAACCCATCGGACCCCAAAATGAACAGAAATCCTACCTGGACAACCTGTAGCCGAGACCCGCCTCTTTCGGTCGGAGATTACCACCATCAGACATGTACCAACCTGAGCATCACAGCCACAACCACCATAACTCGGCTGATCCACCAACAAACCACCACCAACGTCGCTTCCTGGCCAAGCACCATGCGCCGCCACTGCAACCCCAAAATCAACATCAACCGAGGCCATGCCAGGTGCAGTCGGACCCAGAACCCATGAAAACTTGACCCGAGCGAACCCGTAACGAACCCCAAACATAACCCCAACCCCTGCAGTCCCGAACACACTTCTGAATCACCCAAAACATTGCACCCACTGCTAGTTTTTCGGGTTTTAAAACCTCACGCCGCCGCCACCTGCAGTTGTGGTGGTGGCCGACGCTTTAACAGGAGGAGGAGGAAGAGAGGTCCGGTTAGAGAGAGAGAGAGGCAGTGTGTCTAGAGAGAGAGTGGGAGGTGTTGGCGGCTGCAACAAATGAGGAAGAAGAGGTTGATGTGAGATTTTATAGGTAGGGTTTGTGTAGGTGGGTGTCTACCGCGTATCGAACCCGGTTTAACGTATTTCGCTTCGGTTTTACTTTAGCTCAATAATTAATAACGAAAGTTAGTCGGTTTTGCACGTAATTATAAAGTATAGTAAACCAAACAAAAATATAAATTTTTTGATGTCCGGCGCGTGTTTCCATAACACGCGTTTAAATCGCGTTTATTAAATCGGTCGCAGTTTCGATTGTAAAAACAGTCAGTAAACTTCCAAAACTTAATAGTTAGCAATATTTGTAATAAATATATATTTCACATAATAAAAATCACGTCAGTATAGATAGAAAATTGCCGGTTGTCACATCCTTCCCATGTTACAGAAATTTTGTCCTGAAAATTTGAGGTAGGATATCATCCAAGAACGAATGGTAGTACAATAAAAATAGTCAACGGAGTTGCCGGTACAAATTGCACGAGATAAATTTCTATAATCAACTAAATGCAAAGTGTACACAATAACTCTGTCAACAAACACTATTGGCGCACCTCAAACGAAGCAACTAGTGCACCAACTTTTTCATTACACACCACAAGGTGTGTCTGCATTTAAGGCAATGGCAAACAAGTTGATGAAAGTGAGACATGTCAATAAAAATCATTCATTATTCCAAGTCGATTGAATATTCACCGCAAGGTGCTGCATCAAATTCCAACAATTTGATTCAACTGAAATGTCGACTTTAAAGAAACTCATCGACGAAGTATCAATGGATTCATTGCCCACAATGGCCTAACATAACAAGACTAGAAGACGAACATTACGAGCAACGTAATGATAGAACAAATCATCAATGAAACAATTGTTTGATGTGGAGTCCTACGATGTACCTTCACAAATTTAAAGAATCCAAACATACAATAGTTGACACGTGTACAAAAATACGTGTCTAATTCTGTGGAAAAATGAGGAATCAGCAAAAATTAGACTCCTTTACGATAGAATGTTGAAGACCACAAACACAAAAGAAAAGAGATGTAAATCGTGTCCAAAGATATAACTAGGTTCTAAAACAGGAACCTTAGAAGCTCAAGAAACAAGATCATCAAGATTTAAACTGGTTTAAGAAAAGCAAAGTCACAAATGACACGAATAGGGGAGAATTGGCAATCACGTCCGCAACAACAAAAGAACGAATAACCCTTATCCATTATTTATATATATAAATATATATACAACAACCTAATAGTATAGATACCCTCACGATAAATGTTCTTAGAATTATCAAGTGCCTGTAAATTCGCAATAACGTGACGTCTGCGTTATCAAAAATTTACCTCACCAGATCATCCTATTAACCTCCATCATAAGTTTTATCACGAGCACTCGTTACATTCACATAATAACACGTATATATATATAACATAATATAATGTTCGTCGGGTGCGCCACTTTTCCGAGTGCTCTTCCCGTCCGCATTCCAGCTTCGCAGCATCATCGGCAAAACGAGGTGCCTCATCAAGACGCCTTCGGCCCAAACCGACCTTGATGACATAGCATACTCCGAACCCGGGATGCGTGACCGCAGATGCTACAACAATCCCTTTGTCAACTCGTTCTACTAACGTGACACGTGTGAGCATTGTAGGTACGTCCAAGCTTGAGTCGACAACCATTGACGATACGTATAATATATACTTTACGTAAATGCACACAGTATATAAACAAGTAAGTTGTTCCTCATACCAAGAAACAATGACTCAGCTAACTCTATGTGAATAAACACTCTGATATCTAAAGCGATGACTCGCCAGTCACTAGTGAGGTATTCCTAACCACCACATGCTATAATACTTTCTATATACCACTATAGAACATATAAAGTTACTATTCACATAAGAAAAATAAATGTTCCTTGTGCCGAAGGAATGTACACTGAGCTAGTGTGGTACACTAATAGTCACGCAACTGATTTGACAACGGTTGGAATTCCAGTTTCTAGGCGTTCGTGCTAATTATTATGTCTTAGAAATTTTGGTCCCTATCTCGAAACAAACTTAGGTTAAAGCCTAGATATCTACCCAGACACCTAATTCGCTAAAACCTATGGCTCTGATACCAAACTGTCACACCCCGACTTTTTCCCTCGTCGGTTGTGACGTTTGGTAGCTTCGCCGCGCAGCGGAAAGTTGCATCTACGACTCTTATTTCCTGAACGCCATTGCTAACCCTCTAGGATCCCCGATGCCAATACGTCGACTACTCCAACCTTGTCGTTACCAAAGTTTAAATCTGAAAGACATGCTTAAAAAGTCAGCATAAAGCTGGTGAGTTCATAAGTTTTGCAAAAATAATTCCACAAGTTTTTATAAAAGAGTTTCCGTAAGCCTGAAAAGATCATTTCCGTTAATACTATGTTATAAGAACGTTAGCTAGACGTTAAGTATCGTTACTACTACGAGTTGGAAACCATTACTGACCCGTGGATCCGTGATATGTATGCCCAGTAAGCAGGAACCACCGTCATCATCAGTGGCTCCAAGTAATTAGAGACAATATGCCCCCGCCCGGCTCCAAGCCGTCGGGTGGGGTTTGTCAGGCTCCAATAGATCTATCAATATTTCCCCAATATGTGTTTCCACATACTCATGATTTCCCCCGAGACTTCCCTGATGAAACGCCCGTATAGTAAACAACCATAACCATAGTATAACATGATCTTTAAAACAATGTAAGTAGTGCGCATGTTTCTTCCCCGAATATAAAACCAGTAAAAGTAGGGCCATGACACTCACACACCCACTTCATTTTTTCAAAAACTTGTTCCTTTGGAATTCCTCAGGTTTTCATAAAAGAAGCATGTCTTCCACCCCGAAAACATATATAAAACAGTAAAAAGTGGGGTCATGAACTCACCTTAATTTCCTTGCTAAGCTAGCAAACAAAGCCTGAATCCTCGACCGACTTCCTTGTGCCCTAATACAACAAAGGACACCTTAAAGTCTAACACATATAAACCTAGCCTATTATCCGGCTAAAAGATAGTTTATCCAACTGTCTAGACTCGTGCGTATTAACCCGAGTCTTAAGCATTTTAACTTGTCGAACCGATCGTGACTTAAATGTGTTTTATGCGACTTAATACTCAAGGTTAATCACTTGTTACTATTCGTGTATAAACCACGTTTGACCAATATTATGAAACGTATAACTTAGCCTGAGCCGTAGCTCGTCTTATAATTATATTTTAGGAAAATACTCTTTGATAAAAATATAAGTATAGTTATTTAAAACCGATCCATAACAAGTGTCGCTTCATGTCCTAAATCCGCAAGCCTTTAAAGGTTTCAAAATATTCACTTTTGTATAATTCTTTCTCCAATACGCCGAGCGTTTTGTAATTCAAAACCGTTAAAATAGAAATGTTTTAGTTACTAAAATCTTTGAAGATTGACGCAATTGACGCTCAGTAAATAATATGCATTTATTTTGGAAATAGTGTTCGACGTTTTTCTTTAAATGTTGCAAGAAATCGTTTGTCAAAAATACTTGAAGATTATTTATAATGAAATATGCAACAAATATCGCCTTCGTTTATGCTTATAAATTTTATAGAAATTTCGACAGAGTTTCCTCTGTTTTTGTACAAACCAGGCGCCACATGTCGCCTATAATTTTCCCAAAAAAAATCAATATCCAATATAAGACTTCAAATCCATTTATCTGTCATATCGATTTACAAGACTTTATATTTTTTGACAACTTTTATATAAACTACTTATCTATATAAGGACGCAACAATATATACATATATATAGTCCAACCCATTTAGTCCGAGGTCCAAGAATACTAAGTCACGCTTTATATACTTATGAATAATAATATTGTCGGTTCATTCGCGAGATAACACTATTTATATATTCATATCTATATATATTTATTAATAACTACGATCACACAAAAATAAATACAAGAGATTATTTAGTTATACCATGTCGTTCGCGCCAACGCCGTCTCGCACGTGCTGACCAGATCTGATGGTTCACCAATTCTGACCGTTGACCACGTTTGACCGAGTTGACCGAACTGAACCACGTGACCAAGGTTGACCGCTCTGCACCTGACCCGAGTCCCGAGATCTGAATGGAACCCAAACCCGAACCCACAACTAGCCGAATCTGACCGGTCAGTTTACCAAACCCATACTTGAGCCTCGAACCATACGTAACCGGACCCCCAAGCCACAACCCGAGCTCAAGACCACGGCCAGCACCAAATCTGACTCGTGACCAAGGTTCAACCATAACCGAGCTGAAACCACCACGAAGCACCACTACCAAGACCCAACCCATCGGACCCCAAAACGAACAAAAATCCTACCTGGACAACCTGTAGCCGAGACCCGCCTCTTTTGGTCGGAGATTACCACCATCAGACCTGTACCAACCTGAGCATCACAGCCACAACCACCATAACTCGGCCGATCTACCAACAAACCACCACCAACGTCGCTTCCTGGCCAAGCACCACGCGCCTCCGCTGCAACCCCAAAATCACCATCAATCAAGGCCATGCCAGGTGCAGTCGGACCCAGAACCCATGAAAATTTGACCCGAGCGAACCCGTAACGAACCCCAAACATAACCCCAACCCCTGCAGTCCCGAACACACTTCTGAATCACCCATAACATTGCACCCACTGCTCGTTTTTCGGGTTTTAAAACCTCACGCCGCCGCCACCTGCAGTCGCAGTGGTGGCCGGCGCTTTAACAGGAGGAGGAGGAGGAAGAGAGGTCCGGTTAGAGAGAGAGGGTAGAGAGAGAGGCAGTGTTTCTAGAGAGAGAGTGGGAGGTGTTGGCGGCTACAACAAATGAGGAAGAAGAGGTTGATGTGAGATTTTATAGGTAGGGTTTGTGTAGGTGGGTGTCTACCGCGTATCGAACCCGGTTTAACGTATTTCGCTTCGGGTTTACTTTAGCTCAATAATTAATAACGAAAGTTAGTCGGTTTTGTTCGTAATTATAAAGTATAGTAAACCAAACAAAAATATAAATTTTTTGATGTCCGGCGCGTGTTTCCAGAACACGCGTTTAAATCGCGTTAATTAAATCGGTCGCAGTTTTGATTGTAAAAACAGTCAGTAAACTTCCGAAACTTAATAGTTAACAATATTTGTAATAAATATTTATTTCACATAATAAAAATACGTCAGTATAGATCAAAAATTGCCGGTTGTCACAATTCATACTTTTGAAATATGGTTTTGTAAACATTATTGTTTCCGCTGTCGTTGTCTGTTTTACTTTCAAACTTATAAACTGCGTGGTTGGTATTTCTACGTTATTTCATAGCATATAGTTGTCGTTTATTGTGACCGTTGACTTGGATCCTGGTATGTCACGCGCCTCACGGTAAAACCCAACCCCGCAAGTGGAATTTGAGGGTGTGACAGTCTAACTCGCAAGTGATGAAGATGATGAAATTTAAATGTTTTTATATTATTGTATTTTAAAATATGAATATTATTACAATGTAGTTATTTTTTATTGTAATGTTTATGGTTTATTATTGAAAATATTGATTTTAAACTTGAAGTTTATTATATATGTATCTTTTTTTCAATATGTAACCTATAAGTTTATTATATGTAAAATTTAATTAGTAGTTTTTTTTTTAAATTAACTTTAAGTAATAGTTACCAAGCTTTGTGTATTTTCTTTATCATTTATTACACATATCAAGATTTTAATTATAAAGTTGAAAAGGTTTCTATAATTTAACTATATTGGGATACTTTTATTTAATAACAAATTAAATAGTGTAATAAAATATTACCATTTTGACGTTTTACATTGAGAAGTCACCGGGTTTTATAAAAAGGCCCAAAAGTAATGATTACCATTTTGAACATAGTTTATTAACAATATTATTTTATTATTCTTGTGTTTCAATTTTCTTGCAGTTTATTAAAAGTGCCAGAAGTAACTTCCAACTTGATAGTTACTTGAAATGCAACTTATAAAGTTGAAAACGAACTTTACGGATAGTTAATTTGTTACTTATTCATTCACCCTATATAATAAGATAATAAAATAATATTATTAAAAATTTAACATTATTATCAATATTATAATAATGAATAATTCGGTATAAAGTTGAATGAACAAATTTTTAAAAGGTTTTTGTAATAATGTTAAATTTTTATCTTCTGGCTTTTGTGTGTTTAGGGAAATAATATATCTTCGGCTCATATAGACATATTATCTTTTGGCTTTTGTTTTGTTTTGAGTTTTGTCTGATTTTGTTTTGTTTTCTATCTTTTGCTTGTATTTTCTATGTAATTTGTGGTTTGATAGAGGAAAGGTGTTTGTTGATATTATTTCACTTTTGTATCGATATTGGAGTTTTTTTTATTAGAATTCTTTTATATTGTTGTTATGTTAATTATTATAATACTCATAATACTACTAAACTATTTATAATATTTTTATTATTTTATTAGTTTAGTTTGTAGCTGTTTTTCAGTTTTAAGATTTTGGAAAAACAGATACATGCTACCGTATACATTTAACAACTGATTGTAAATTTGTATTAGTGACAATAGTAAACTATTTATAACATTATTTTATTAGTTATTTTCCTAATTGTTTTACTATTAACGCAATGGGTAAAAATCTTATTATAATATGTAAGATATTTTATCCCTCTATAAAAGGCAAGCAATTCGTCATTTCATTTTCGAACTTTATTTCTTTTACTTTATTATGATAAATAAAGCCACTGTCGATGAAAAATATTATTTTTTGCCTATGAAAGAAAAATGTATGGGAGTAAAGCCTTTGGTAATCAAATTATGTGATTGTAATAACATAAGGTTGAATTGTATAACAACTGTTTTAGTTTTTAATTTGTTGTTCACTAAACTGTGACACCCGGCATATTCAGGTTAATACTTTTCATACTTTACATACATACATTTCGTACTCTACATACATGCGTTTCATACTTTGCATACATACCAGTCTACCTCAACGAAAACATTGAAAACAACTACTTAATATCATACTTGACCGGGTCGGTTGAGTTGTACCAATGATTCGGGAATCATTGGGAGTCGTTACAATGGTCCAAGGGACCATTGGGTGTCGGTCCATAACCATGTGTACAAGGATCGGTGATTCGTGGAATCTCCGGGTTTAACGCACACACGCAAGTCGCGGGTCCCGAGAATTAGTGATCGGGTGGGAACATGTTATTTATCGTGCATTATATGTTGGTAATCAAAATGTGACTTGTCGGTATGTGAAAACGTGTTTATATATGTTAAAATAGGGTTTAACGCGCCAAAAACTCGGGTACTTAGGCTATAGGCGAGTAGGGGCTAAATGCTAGTTGTTACTAGCGAGTAGGGGCTAAATGCTAGTTATTACTAGCGAGTAGGGGCTAAATGCTAGTTGTTCCTAGCGAGTAGGGGCTAAATGCTAGTTGTTACTACCGAGTAGGACCCCTAATCGCCAGTAACGGTTCTGTACTCGCATGAACTACAGGTAACGACTAAAAACGCCTATAAATACCACCCTTATGTTTTAAAACATCATTTGTGAAACCCTAATACACCCCAAAGCCACCCCACACCTTATCCAACCTCTGCAACACGTTTTTGAGCAAGAAACCACATTTCCAAGCCTTACACCTCATAATCTCACCATTTCAAGGTGTGTTCTTCATCCGAAACCTTTAATATGATATTGTTTTGATCCCTAAAGGTCCAGACCTGATTTATAAACAATTGTGTCTTTGAAAACTTATTAAAAAATCGGTTTCAAAACAAACCCAAACATCTATACTTGTTATATGTGATGTATTCATGCAAGATAGGATTTTTATCGTTTAAACATGATTGTTCTTGTGTTATTATTATGTTTCTAATCTAAATAAGTTAATATGATGATAACCTAGGAGTTTGAAGGTTCGTAGATGTGTAATATTGATATTAGGCGTTTTGACCCGTTTGAGTGATTATGGTGGATTGATGATGATATGTTGTGTTTTGTTGATTGTTTGAGGTTAGGGTTTACTCTAGGATGATTCTAGAATGATAGGATAATGTCGGATAACGTCATTATAGGATGAAATCTGAATGATTGCTATTTAGGGCAAGTTTTAAATGTTGGTGTGATGCTTACGTGCAAGTTATGCTATTTTGGGAAACCACATGCATTCGGGACAACTAGGGTGGTGATAAATTAGGGTTTTTTGCTTTAAATAGTTGGGTTAATGTTTTGGGTTGGGTATTGGGTGTTTACACATGTTTCAGATCTGATTTGGAGGGTTAAACGCGCAAAAAGGGAGGAACAGTGCAGTACTAGCGAATAGGAGCCCTATTCGCCACCTTACTAGCGAATAGGAGCTCTATTCCCCACTTCTACTAGCGAGTACAGCTCTATTACCCACTTCAAGTAGCGAGTACGGGCCTATTCCCCACTTTTGCTAGTGATTACGATCCTATTCACTAGTTTGATTCTCCTAATCACTAGTTGACTTTCCTAATCACATGTTAGATTCCTAATCGCGTGTAATGCTGCTGTATGTATATTTTAACATCCCGAAACACGGATTGACACCTAGGAACATGTTAGGAACACCGTGGCATGTCCAATGACTTGGTAACACGTGTTCGGACTTAGTTATACGTTAATTGACTGTTATGCTAGATTAGGTGAACTCTTGCGCGCATTAAGTGTTTAATTGCATATGTTGCATGATATCGTGCTTTTGGCTAACACGTGGGATGTCGGGTCACCAATGGGATGTCGGGTCTTGTCTGGTGTGGTCGGTAAAACGTTTAAACATCATTTCATATGTACACGGTTATGGTCTGGACTGCTAGGGACTAATCAACCTACGGGTTGTTAGTCTAACACCTTATACGCTCGTCATGATAGGTCACCGGTATTTGGTGCCGTCTATTGAGCAGGTTTACTTGTCTTAGTGCGAGAAGCTGCATCAGGTGAGTTTCACGGCCCCACTTTACGTTTTACATTTCGGGGGAGACACATGCTTATACTTATTTCATAAATTATCATGTTATACTAGTGTTAATTCATTTACATACTATACGATACGTAAAGTCCCGGGGAAACCATGAATGTGCGGGGCACAACGGGGGAAATGTGGATAGATCTATTGGGACTGACAGACCCCACCCTTCGGCTGGGAGCCGGGCGGGTGCATATTGTCTCGGTCATAACGCTACCGGGGGTAGTGCATAATCATTTCGGGCAAAAATCATATATCGTTGTCTGTAATGGTTTCCGGTCGTAGTAGTATTACTCATGCGTCTAGCTAACGCTATCATTTCTAACATAGTGATAACATGATGGCTTTTATTACTTAAACGTTTAAGATAAAACTTGTGAACTCACCGCCATTATTTGCTGACGTTTTTAGCATGTTTGTCTCAGGTCGTTCAGGTAGCAGCTTATCATAGGCGCACGGAGTCTCACGGCGTCTAGGATTCATATGCATCTTACTTAGCTTTTCAGACTTACGTACTTTTGCATTTTGGGTTGTATTAAAGTTTTACGCTTCCGAAGCGATGGATTATTTATGAAAACTTGTTGGTTTGTTTGTGTCATTTTTACGTATCATATAGTGTCGTTTATTATGACCGTTGACTTAGATCCTGGTTTGTCACGCGCCTCGCGGTAAAACCCCGCACGTTGAATTTGAGGGTGTGACATAAACAGACGATAGCATTTGGTCTGTTTATGTTTTTTTATATTTTGTTAATAATAATTGTTTTAAAAAAAGATATATGATTCGTTAAGTTTAATATTTAAGCAACAACTGTTTGAACAAACTATTGAAGAATATCTGTTTGAATCAACAACTCTTTGTTGTAACAACTGTTCTATAAATTTCTCCTTATCATTGTATAATCCTCAGCTGTATCATTAATAATCAGTAATTATGCGTATCAGAGGCATAACCATCAATTAAATGATTTGTAACAAATCTTAGCAAACAGATTGACTAGTACCTTGAAACGAACAGTGTTACTAACTCAAATTATGAAATTTTGATTGATTGTTATTTGGTAAGTATTTTTAGATAACTATTGTTAATGAGAACGTCTTTTTACCAAACGAAGTTAAACAACCTTTTCATGTCCAATTTACATCAGACAGAAGTTAAACATTTATTTATAATATGAAAAACGTAAAATATCACATGTTCATATTTCAATAAATATTGGTAAATAGTATTTGTGTTTGTTTGGAAATTTGGATTTTAAAAAAGAAAAGAATTTGAATAGTTCTCTCAGTGGGAAAGTAGCGAAATTCCTCATTTACTACCCATATCAACATATGTTATAAAAAGTCCCAAAAATAATGATTACTGTTTTGAAGTTACTTTATTAAAAACATTATTGTATTATTATTGTTGTGTTGCAGTTGTCTTTCATTCTATAAAAAATAAATTAAAATTTTGAAAAGTAACTTCCAACTTTATATTTACTTGAAATACAACTAATAAAGTTGAAAACCAACTTTCCGAATAGTTATTATATTTCAGCATATAAAAGGGTATGAATTCCCAATATTCATTTTCAGTATTCTCACTTTACATCTCTCCATTCGATATGCATTATGATATTACTTTTAAATTTGTTTCCACAAATTTTTCGAAAGATTTTTTCAATCAAAGGAAAATAGATTACTAACAGTTTGTTGGTAAACAACTTCAGCTTGATGTTTTCCAATGATTCATCCAATCAAAGGAAAACATCAATTTATTATTACATATATACATCCAGTTCCTGTTTTCAATGGTTAGGGTTTTTGGATCTGGATGATATTTAGATACGAGCTGCTGTCGTGTACTGGTTTTCATTGTTTTGGTTTGTGATTGGGTTCGATGATGCTGTCAAGAAAGATCAATCTCTAGGGTTTCGTTGTTAGTAGGGTTTTTTTTTATATTTCCTTGTATTTTATTTAGTTTGTAAAGTCACATATTGTAATTCTGTTGTAATTAAAGTAGTTTTTTAGAGATATTTTGTATTTGTTCTTTTATAAGTCTTCAGTTTTGTATTCATTTCTGTTAAATTCAATGTTTAACTCAAATTATGGAATTGTAATTATGGAATTTTAATTGACGGTTATTTGGTAAGAATTTTTAGATAACCATTGTTAGTGACAATGTCTTTTTACAAACCAAGTTAAACAACCTTTTCATGTTCAATTTACATAAGACGGAATTTAAACAGTTATTTTTAATAAGATTTACATAAAACATCACACGTTCATATTTCTACAAATATTGGTAAATAGTTTTTGTGTTTGTCTGGAAATTTGTATTTAAAAAAAAAGAAAAGAATTTGAAGAGTTGTTTCAGTGGGAAAATTAACTAAACAATTGAATTTACGTAATTTACATAAATTTCGAACTTAAACAACATTTTCAAGTTCAATTTACATTATATTGTTTTAGAAGTTTTATTGTTCTAAAATATATTTACATTTTTTAAATTCATAGGAACAATAAATGAGTTAAAATTATTTATAAAATCATTTTCTGAAATTAAGTAATTTTAGTTGTTTAATAAAAATATAACAATAATATATAAATTTTTAGTAACATTTTTTAATTGTTTAATACTAGTAAAAATAAGTACATCTACAATTAATGACCGTCGTATTGTGTAAGTTTCAATCTAAATCCTTCATTTGTACACTTGCATCATAAAGTTTTATTGGTCTCACCTGTTTGTAATTATGAATTTGAAAAGACTGATATAAATTAATTTTATTTATATTATTAGTCCAGCAATATTAGTTACTACGATGATAGTTATTTGATAACATGCAGATCCTTCATTTGTAAGTTTCGATCTAGATCGTTCACTTGTATAGTGGCCATCATATATTGTAATGGAAGACAGTTGTTTGATAACATCTGTTGGTAAGTCCACAGATATTGTACAGGCGGCATCATAGAATTTAAGTTTTATTTATTTATATTATTAGACATGCAATACTAGTTATTAAGATGACAATTGTTTAATAACATCTTTTATTATACTCTGTTTTTTGTTTTGTTTTCAGTTCTGTCTTAATTTACTTTTCTTTTCTTTGCATTGTCTTTATTTTTTATGTATTTTATTGTTTGATAGAAGAAATGTGTTTGTTGGTATTAGTTCACTTTTTTAGCGATATTGAATTTTTTTATCAGAATACACCATCTTGCATGTTTAGAATATGTACTATTTAATGTATCCGCAAAATGATAGTATGAACTGTTTGCCATTTTGGTAGATGAAGTTTAGAATATGTACTGTGTGGAATTTATTGATAAATTTTAGGTTGGATACGAACATATTTATAGTAACGATTTCGAAAGATAATTAATTTCACGCGATATTTAATTTGATTATTTCGGCTATTCATTTTCCAAAGCATTCATCCATTTATGTTTCACAAGTTTTATAGACTTTTTAGATACTATAAACGTTTTGAAATTAAATAATCATTATAACAAATATTTTCGTTTAACATGTTAACCCTAGTATAATAACTATTCTACCGTATGACCTTTCCTTTCCACGCGTTATAAGTGTATAAAATAGTAAACACATCCCGAACTTCATCATAAACCATTTTAATATTAACATTTATATTTCAGTCTTCACCAATTGCATCAATGGCAACGCCGAGTAATAACCATGAAGATGAAATGAAGGAATTTGTTCTTAATCAAATTACATCACAATACTATCAATATTTGAGGACCACAAGAGGTTTGAAGATTTGTTTTGACCGTTGCACTTGGGCACATTTGACCGAGACGATATGCCATGGATTTTGAAGTCAATGCCTTCGACTGCTATTCGTGATTTTTCGTTGTTGTGCAATTCAGAGTCTGGGATTAAGGACGTAGAATTTTTGGAAAAAGTTAAACATCTACATGCAGAACTTGAAGCTTCAATGGAATTGAAGCTTAAGTTTATTAATTTCTTTAACTGGCTATGTATCTTGATGTTTAAAGTTGATTATATTTTTTTGTTTAACGTTGATTATATATGGTTTTTTATATATGGCTACATATTGATACAACCTTTTAATTTGGTGATCCTCTTTTCTGTTTTAATATGTGTTGTCTCAACATAGTTTTAATCCGTCTGTAGACTTTTTATTCCTTGGTTGTCACATTTCAGTTATTAAACATCTGATCAGTATTATTAACTGGTATCGTGGAAGGAACAGAAGTTACGAAATGCAGTTATTCTTTTAACAGTAGTCAACAGTTGGTCTGCTTTTGTTTTTTATAATTATTATTATAAAGAAATAAACAGATGGTACCAAATAGTGGTTCTCGCAGCAGATGGTTGGGTCCTTAATGTTGTCTTTACTAAACAACGGTTAAGTTTGGATTCATTCTTCTCGTGTGTTTTAACACGGGATTCCACCTCGTATATATATATATATATATATATATATATATATATATATATTGTGACACCCGGCACGTTTAGGTTAACATTTTATAAAACACATAAGTCTACCTTAGCGAAAAACGTTTTCAAACATACTTAACTAGGTCAGTTGAGTCGTTATGATGGTTCCGGGAATCATCGGGAGTCGTTACAATGATCCACGGGATCATTGGGAGTCGGTCCATAACCATGTGAACATGGATTGGCGATTTGTAGAATCGCCGGGTTTAACGCACACACATAAATCTCGAGTCCCGGGAATTGGTGAATGGATGGGAACGTGTTCGTTATCATGCATTATGTGCTTACAATCATTATATGACTTTTCGGTATGTGAATACGTGTTTATATGTGTTAAAATAGTGATTACGCGTAATTGCATGACATTATAGTTGATTACGCGTAATTGCATGACATTATAGGTGATTACGCGTAATTGCATGACATTATAGGTGATTACGCGTAATTGCATGACATTATAGGTGATTACGCGTAATTGCATGACATTATAGGTGATTACGCGTAATTGCATGACATTATAGGTGATTATGCGTAATTGCATGACATTATAAGTGATTACGCGTAATCGCCAATAGGATGGGCGATTGGGAAGTTTTAAAGGCGATTAGAGCCCTAATCGCTAGTAGGTATAGGCGATTACACACTCTAATCGCCTGTACTGCAGTGTAATCGCCTGACGCGTACTAAACGACTAGAAACGCCTATAAATACCACCCTTATGTTTTAAAACATCAATTGTGAAACCCTAATACACCCCAAAGCCACCCCACACCTTATTCAACCTCTGCAACACGTTTTTGATCAAGAAATCACATTTCCAAGCTTTACACCACATAATCTTACAATTTCAAGGTGTGTTATTCATCCCAAACCATTGTAATGATATTGTTTTGATCCCTAAAGGTCCATACCTGATTTCTAAACATTTGTGTCCTGGAAAACTCATTAAAATCAGTTTCTAAATAAACCCAAACCTCTATGCTTGTTATATGTGATGTATTCATGCAAGATAGGATTTTTATCATTTAAACATGGTTGTTCTTGCATTATTAATATGATTGTGACCTAAATGAGTTGATATGATGTTAACCTAGGAGTTTGAAGGTTCATTGATGTGTATTATTGATATTAGGCGTTTTGACCCGTTTGAATGATCATGGAGGATTTATGATGAGATGTTGTGTTTTATTGATTGTTTGAGGTTAGGGTTTACTCTAGGATGATGCTAGAACAGTAGGATATTGTTGGACAATGTCATTATGTGATGAAATCTGGATATTTGCTATTTAGGGTAAGTTTTGCATGTTGATGTGATGTTTACATGCTAGTTATGCTATTTTGTGAAAACGCTTGCATTCGGGACGGCTAGGATGATGATAAATTAGAGGTTTTTGTTTGAAATAGTTGGATTAATGTTTTGGGTTTCATATTGGGTGTTTCCACATGTTTTGGATCTGATTTGGAGTGTTAAACGCGCAAAAAGACGGCACAGTGCAGCAGGGGCGATTAGGGAAACCTAATCGCCTATAGTAGGGGCGATTGGCCCCCAAATACAACGTTTATGTTTTGAAACGCAACACTTATTGAAACGCAATGCTTATGAAACGCAACACTTTTAGAAACGCAATGCTTATGAAACGCAACACTTTTGAAACGCAACGCTTATGAAACGCAACGCTTGTTTTAAATTACTATACGACTAAACGCAACGCTAAGTCCCTGGGAAAGCATGAATGTGCTGGGCACAACAGGGGAAATGTGGATAGATCTATTGGGCTTGACGAACCCCACCCGACGGCTGGGAGCCGGGCAGGTGCATATTGTCTCTATTTTCGGCAACTCAAACACGGGCGGCAACACACGCAACGCTTGTCAGTAATGGTTTCGGCAACACAGTCGTAGTAGTACAAAAACGTTTGTTATGTACTTAAAGGTTTTGCATACTTAGTACTTTTGAGATGAAACTCTTTACGCTTGAAACGCTTTGTGAACTTAAAACCTGTGAACTCACCTGCATTATATGTTGACGTCTTTTTGGCATGTTTTCTCAGGTCGCTAAGGTAGCAGCAATGAGTTTAGGCGCACGGAGTATCAAGGCATCTAGGATCCATTTGCATTTCATTTTGAGTATTATCAAACTTTCATGTCTTACTTTTGAGTTGTAATAAAGTTTTACGCTTCCGCAGCGATGGATTAATTATGAAAACTTAATGGTTTGTCACGTGCCTCGCGGTAAAACCCAGGACGTTGAATTTGAGGGTGTGACATATATATATTCCAAAGGGCTAAATCCTACATGGCACTCATATAGCCATTCTCCAACTTAAGAGTGCCACATAGGATGCCATGTGGCATTGGATGATTTTAGGTTTTTCATTAATCATGTATAACCATATCATTAATTATGTTCAAACAAGTAAATATGAATTCTATTTACAACAGGGTTAGCATTGGAGTTGTACATTGTTTTATGTTAGGTTTTAATATTAAAGTTATAGATTGTTTAAGGTTAGGCGTTAACATTGGATATAACCCAAAGCTTTTCTACATGTAACTGTAAAATTGATATGTCATATTGGATTTCTCAACCCCTGGACGCCCCCGAAGTATAAATCTAGTGTTTTAATATTAAAAATAATGAGTAATTAATAACCAATGCCTCCCAATACTATTCAAGAATTACAGTTTAGTCCTTATAGTAACAAATATTGAACACTATTTTACAGTCTTTTCAATTCTTCAACTGTTGAAAGGTCTCTTACAGTCCAAAGTCTGTTCACACAACACCTATTAAATAACAGATGTTATTTAAATATATATGTCTAACAGATGTTGATCAAAAGCTATGTCCTTTCAATTTATGTAACTTGTTACTAAATTGAAAAGACATGTCTTGAAAAACCGCCCCCAAATCGATAAGTGTAATTTAATATTTTAATACTAGAAATAATATATAATTAATGACCAATTTCTCCTAATACTACTCAAGAATTACAGCTTAGTCCCTATAGTAAACAATATTGAACACTATTCTACAGCCTTTTCAATTGCTCAACTGTTGAAAGGTCTCTTACAGTCCAATGTCTATTCACACACATCTGTTAAATAACAGATCTAAGTTAATATATTTGTCTAATAGATATTGCTTAAAAACTATTTCTTTTCAATGTATGTAACTTCTTATTTATTTTACTAACTAAAAAAGTAGCAAATTAACGATGGATTAAATAAGAAAAACTAATAATCATAACATGTAATTAAATTTGAAAATACATATGTTGGAAACCCGCCCCAAATCATCTGTATTAATTTAAATATATCTTCTAAATACTTATAGTTATTTGATTACCATCCACATCGCCTTAACTTCCCAACCCACTCCCCTACTGCCCTACAAAACTCATATAAAACGAAGAATACTATAACACATCCAGGGCAGATATCTTTTCTTTTTCCTAATTGTCTTTCCCAACTGACTTCTCAATCCCAAAACTAAAGAGAAAACAATGTCAAAAATTAGACAATTATCCATATGGTAGTGTGAGAAAAAGAAATCCATCCTGATGTTCACTGACATCAAGAAACGAATTTACCATTCCTAGGAAGGTATACTTGCTAACTGTAATAAACAAATTCTGAAAAAAAAAATGTTTAAACATCGTAGCCATTCGAGTTTAAACATGGTAGCTAGAGAGAAAACTTAAGAAGACGTTCAAAAATTGTGAACTTCATGATGTGATTTCTTGGGAGTTTATGTGAGATGTGTTTGAACTGAAGATTAAGTTTGATGATGGCCACACAGGATACTTCAAACCTCAAAACATCAGCTTCTCAGATGATGTTGATTTTCTAAAAAAATTATTTGAAAAACCACTTTTGAACCCAACTGCAGCAGACTTTGGTGTCAACCTCAAGAAGATGGTGAAGGCTCATGTAGACCAGTGGGAAGGACGGGACACCCAAGCAAATGAAGATGAAGAACCAGATGATGCAGACTCATCTGAAGATGATGATGAGACGGAGGTAGCGGATATGACGGTTGAATCAAAGGATGAAACAGACTCTAGGGTTTGATCTTTTTGTTGGGGCATACTTAGTGGATTGGAAGTTTAAGTTTTTGTTGGTTTTTGTATTTTTTTTACTGTTGACTTTAATTAACAATGCTTGTAGTTTAATCCTCTACTTTAATGGATAACTTTTTCTTAATGATAGTATGATAAATGTTTTTTGTTTAAGACCTAAGTAAAATCAAGAATTTTTTTGTTTGTTATCATTTCTTTGTTCACCTATATTTTTCTAAAAATAAAAGTTTGAAATGTGAAAACATCATCCATCTACTAAATTAACAAACTGAATTCAATATGATCTTTTGCATTAAAATATAATATTGTAGAAACTCTGTAACTACAATGTCTGTTCTATACTACCCTGTAAAAAGGTCTCTAAAACTCCAAAGTCTGTTTAAAGAATAGATTGAGAAATGTCTCCATTGTCTTTACACCTATTAATAACTTCAAAGGTCTTTTCTCATCAGACAATCTGTATTTACAACACATTGTTTTCAATATGGTATGTTGCTATAAACTCTGCTAAATTTATATTGTACAACATATGCTCGATAACAGATATTGCAACAGTTGAAGATAAAAGCAAGTTTTGAACAACAGATATTATATAGGGTCTGTTTTCTAACTGTTCATACCAGATGTTACAATATAAGTCATTAACAAAACATTAGGATCAAACACAGAATATGTAAATTAATAAACTTAAATTAAATAAACAATAAATACACAAAACAAAAGTTTTATCAAAAGAAAACAGTTTCTTGATAGAAACTTGAATCATATCAATCTGAAAATAACCATAAACAAAAGATGAGGATGAAACACAAAACATGTATAATTGATTAAATTAAATAAATAATAATACACAAACCAAAAGATTTGAAGAAAAAGACAACACTTTCTTGATAGAAACTTGAATCTTATGAAGCTGAAAATAACCATAAACAAAACATTAGTGTCACACCACCGATATTTCCCACAGCGGTTGTGACGTTTGGTACCTTTGGTATGCAGCGGAAAGATGCATATAAGACCTTTTGTTTCCTAAACGCCATTTCTAATACTCTAGGATCCCCGATCCCAAGACGTCGCCTACTCCAACTGTGCCGTTACCAAAGATTAAACCTGAATGACATGCTTAAAAAGTCAGCATAACGCTGGTGAGTTCATAAGTTTGTCTGACCAAAAGTTAAGTTCAACAATAGACGCGAAGTTTAAATTGAAATCTGCTAGATAAGTTCGACCCGAAATCATGTGTAGATCCAAATCCAGAAACTAGTTGTGTAACCCCAAACCACGGAATAAAGTTATGTTATTCCAAACCAGGAATTAAGTTTTCAAAAGTAAGTAACTCTTGTAAATCCAGACCCAACAATCCTAATTACATTTATACTTGATGCTAGCTAGACATCTTTACATGATACTAAAGTGTCGTTAACAACTACTTAACGTTAGAATGCCTCTATACCCGTCACCCGGTGCCGTAAAGTTAGGTAGGACGAATATGCACCCGCCACCGACCTCCATTCGGCCCGAGTGGGCTTGCCAGGCCCAATAGATCTATTCACACTTTCCCAGCTATGTATCCACATATTTGAGAGGTCTTTAATGATGAAGAAATATCAATAAGGATTCATTGTTATATAATGTAATATGTTGGTCTAGAAGTTCGTAAGTTTGTAAAGTTTTGTACCGCATATTTCTCCCCCAAATATGAAAACAGTAAAACTTTGTTACGCTTTAAATTCAATAGGTTTTCATAAAAGAAGTAGGTCTTCCCCCAATAGATACAAAAACAGTAAAAAGTGGGGTCATGAACTCACCTTAATTTCCATGCTAAGATAGCAAATAAAGTCCCAAGCCTCGACCGACTTCCTCGTGCCCTAATTACCAGCAAAGGACACCTTAACAGTCTATCACACATAAGCCTAGCTTATAACTGCTTAAAAGATAGTTTATACGACTGTCTAGACTCATGTGTACCAGAACGAGTCTCAATATGTTTCAACTCGATGAACCAGTCATGACCTATCTTAATTCTCATATTTCCTAGCACCCAAGTTTGATACTTGTCACTATTCGTGTATAAACCTTGTTGGACTAATACCCCGAAATGTATAACTATCCTGAGTCGATGATGGTCTCGTAATCTGGATAAATGTGTATGTCTAGTATAATTACTTTTAGGAAAATACTCTTTAAAGAAATACAAGTTTAGTTATTAAAACTGATTAATAATATATGTTACTTTTTCCCCAATATTGTTTGAAAATCACCTTTGTTGTTACAAATAATGAGTCCTTGAAAACATTTCAATTTGTATATAATGCACTTGTCCAAAACACTTAGGGGAATTTATTTATAGGAATAGCAATTTGTTACGCTTTGATTTTATAAAAAAATGGACAGAGTTTCCTCTGTTTTTGTGCAAACCAGACAACACCCGTTGTCTACAGTTTTCCCCAAAGTCAACTTTCAAACACAAGTCATGACGTCCTTTTATCCACAATTCTGATTCACGAGACTCTATACGTTTCGACACCTAACTATACTTATATATATATATATATATAGCAATATATATATATATATAAAACATAGTCCGACAATATGGTCCAATGTTATTTACTCCGATGATCAATATCATAAGTCATGTTATGTTAACCATTTACCAAATCGACCGATATAATATATAGTTACCGTTTATTATTCGGATCGTTCGCGAGTCAAAACTATTTCATCCATATCAATATATTGATAAATATATAATATTCATAAATATATAGGATTTGGATCATTTGAAAACCACCATTTGGGGAGAGAACCAGAGAACTAGTGTGAACAGGTGGCATTTTTGTAAATATGAAGGGTGTCTACAAAAACCCCTCCATCAAAAAATAAAAAAAAAAATTATATAACCTAAATAAATAAAAAAATAAAAAAAGTAAAAACACCAAAATGATTATTTTTCATTATTAATTCGAAAAAAAATAAAAAAACGGCTGTTATGACGTCATATGACGTCATCCCTGATGCACATGTGCATTTCGCTGTTATATATACAGAAATACACCGTATGCACATGTGCATTTCACTATTAAATCACACTTTTGAATGAATTGTCAATTAGCATACTTAAATGATTATAAAATGGACGCGATACAGATATATAATGGGTCACAAATTCTATTCAATGGTCATTAAATGAACGCAAAGTGAGATATAAAATACACTCGAACTCGTCAAGTGTTTAGTCATGTATATTATAACATAAATTGAAAATAAAACACGTGTATGACAACAAACATGAATAAACTTGAAACACCTCTATATAAGACCTATAAAATAAGAAACGCGTACTGCATGCACATGTGCATTTCACTAATATTGTTAGATTTTTTAGTGGTTTAACTTTCGGGCATACATATATGCATGCATCATTCTTCAAATAACAAAGTTTTTATACCAATTTGTCTTTATCATACAACTATATGTAGTCTCTACCAAACGTATTAACTCAATAAAACAAACGATAAAAAAATATATATCCATATTACAAACCAACTATTTTAACCACCTACATACAAAATTCTAATTATCTCACAACCTCACGTTCACCAACATAACAAAATGTTAAACTAAACATACATTACACAAAATATTATACAAACTTCTTTGTTTGTTTGACAATTTCCTTATACCCAACCAAAGTTGACGTGGTGTAATGCGTGTTCGTATCGGGCGCCAATTTGCTTCTATCATAACATTCTTTTGATTTGTCTTCACTGCCACCGTTTTAACCGTCATTTTTCACCGTCACAATATGTTTCTGATTATTTGACCTCGTTTGAACCTTTCTTCTTAAATCTATATCTACATATAGGATAATTTGTGTGTTTAAACAATCAACATTTAATATTTCACAAGAAAAACTGCACATATGCACATGTGCATCTCAATATAAATGTACTAAAAAAATAATACCAACCTGATTCAACTCCTTGATAAACATTCGTGACATTATCAGCTTCCGCTTCTGGGATATCAAATGGATCTCGATTATAAAAATACATAAAGAACATAACAAATACAGGGAAAAAGGTAATACCAAGTACATTCGGACTAAATAAATAATGCCAACCTGATTCAACTTTCTTATCAACAATCGTGTCATTATCTTCACTTGCATCCGGTAACCTTTTGTTCCTTTATCCCTCAATTGTAATACAAATGTTACTTTCTTTGATGTTTTTCCCCATCTCTTAGCTACAATCAATAAAAACGCATAAGAAAACCGATATTTCAACCTGATTGCACATGTGCAAAAACATTACTTTGTTAATTACAACAAAATAAATGCACACGTGCATCATTGTTAATGGCCTAATTATAACAGTATGTGCTTTAACATTACTTTTTAACATTATACACTACGTTTTGCACTTATGCATTAACAATCTTAATGCACATGTGCATATTAGAAAATGGCACCTCGTCCAAAACACAAATTATCCTCATAACCGAGTGCGTGCAGGACCATTTACTTCATTTAATAAACAACCTGAACATAACTTCCTATCCTATCTCAATGACAAACAACCCTACCTGAAAACACCTTCTGAAAGCATCATTCAACTTTTGCTCAAGTATTTGAATAAAGTTCTAATTTTCAATTCATTATACATTCTACTTTTAGCATTCAAGTGTGCTTTGCTCACTTTCTATACAACGCCTATCGCCCTAATTGCGCCTAACGCATTTAATAACTGCAATTTCAATCAAACATTTTTCAGAAAACACAAACAGTAACAAACCTTACCAAACTAACAATCTCACCACATACCAACTCTTCGGCCAACGAACCAGCACTTTGTATTCATCAGGCAACGGAATCAAACACCTAACCATTTTACCTATATTCTCACAACACTCTTGACACCTCATTGATGCCTTATCTAACATCTCCCTTGTTTTTTCATCCGTCAACCTGAACAACGTATACTTCTTAAATTTATCAACTTGTTTATGAGTTAAAATAACTAATAATTAATATTTATTAGTTAACACGAAAACTATACATATATGCACATGTGCAAATATATCTAAATTGCTTAAATAAATAATAACGACATTTTTTAACTTCATGATCAACGATTATATCATCATCCTCAATCGCATCTGGCAGCTTTTAACATTACTTTTTTCATTTCCTCATAATAAATGAACATGTGTGTTAGAGCGAAAGACGTTAATGATATCAGTATAAATGCACATGTCCGTTAACATTACTTTTATCAGTAGCAAATACGTTATGCACATGTGCATTAACATTTTTAATTCACATGTACATAAAAACAATCATTATCCACATTCGATAACAAAATAATAATCCTAAAACTAACAATAATAAACAACTCAACTAATTAGATTCACAAGATCTATATATTAGCACCAATCTAACAACAAATCAAGCAAAAAACATATAAATCATCCGGTTTTCTTATGTGTTGTTAAAGAGCATTTTAGATCACCAATTAATAATAATATCAAAATAATAATAACAGAAACTTTCTTGAACATTTTAGATCACCAATTAATAACAATATCACAATAATAATAACAGCAACTTTCTTGAACATTTAAACAACTAATAAGAAAATAACCATAAAAACAATAACTGATAAAAGAATACACAGAATGACTGCACCTCTAGCCACCCAGCCTTCTTCATCTTTACAAACACAAACCCTACACCTTCACAAACTAGACACCGAAATCAAAGACCGCTTAATTATCGAATCCGAGATGAAAAGGTATGAACAATTTGGACAATATCAAACCACCTTTATATATATAAACAAATTCAACTTTCTTGCACTTCGTTCTGCCTGCACTTGCACTACCCTTGATATTGTCCAACTTGTTCACACCAACAAATTCAAGTGCAAGAAAGTTGTCGGATGTAACGTGCCCCCTCGAAGGGCTGTGTCAACTGATGCTTGACACACGTGCCAATTCCCTGTCCATAACAGTCCGACAGCACCGTTCACCGGATTAACTGTTCGACCGGCGGCTTCGAATAGTAGGGATTAAAAGAGAGATGTATATACAAAAGCAGATAATGGTCGAATGGTTGATCGATGGTGGAGATTAAGATATCTAGGGTTTGGATCTAGGGTTTGGATGATAAAATGGAGAAGAAGATGATGAATCTGATGTATGGTTTGTGTTTCATGTATTTTTATTTATTTATTTTATGTTTTTATCATATTTACAAAAATGCCACCTGTTCACACTGGTTCCTTGGTTCTCTCCCTAAAGTTGGTTCTCGTATGATCCCTACCCTATATAATATATAATATTATATATTATATTTATAAATATATAATATTCATAAATATATAATATTTACAAATATACAATATTTATAAATATATAATTTCTACAAATAAAGTAATAATAAACACCAATATAAGTTATAACGAATCACACGCGCGTAACCCGAAGCCACCTCGAACTACGCGCAGACCGGAACGTTGACTCGGGTTCCTTCAAACCCAAAATCTGACCCGTGAGATGGTTGAACAGGTCTGACCCGCATCGAATCTGACCCGGACCCGAAAGACAACCACGACTAGAACCCACTGCTACACGAACAAAATCACTCCCATACCCGACTCGGATCTAACCTAGACCAGATACGACTTCGAGGTCCAAAATCTAACCAGATCGGAACCGAGACCCAAGGCCCGGACTCGAAAACAAACACAAGCAGCCCGATCCAAAACCCGACCAACCACGACCAAACTCGGACCAAGCCACCATTTCACCAGAGCACCACAAGGTCGTAACCACTATACAGCAGAACTGAGAGCCATCCGAAACCACCACAATGACCACCACCTAATCCGTCAGCGCGAAACAACAACCTGACCAAAAACCACGAACATCCACCAGGAACCCATCGGACCACCACCTAAACCCGACCCAAATTTGAACCGAGACCATAACATGAATTGGAACGTGACCCGACCTGAACCAACCCCCAAAACCCAGAACTCGGGTCTACCCGGTACCTCTAAAAGAAAGCCAACATAACAACAACCACCTACCTGAGACCAAACCACCATCTTCATCATTTCCACCATCCGCGTCACCCTAAACAACCACCACTGTGGCCATCCCCAAAGCCACCATCGAGGCCAAACAACCACTACCGGCCATCACCAACCACCATAGAAACCACAACGTCACCCTAACCCGATCACAACCGCCTTCACAATCCGCCCCCTTACACAAGCCTGAAACAACGCCGCCGCCACCAAGGTAGTGGTGGTCGACCATTCATTCTGCAACAAGAGAGTGGAAACGAGGTGTTAGAGAAGGAGATGGAGTATAGAGAGACAGAGAGACCCGCGAGAAAGAGAGAGAGAGAGAGAGGAGGAGGAGGAGGGTGAGAGAGAAGGGGAGTTAAGGTTTGGTTAATCTTTGCTTCAAAAAAAGAAATGAGGGAAAAGAAGTAGATAAGAGGTTTTATAGGTAGGGTTTCCTAGGTAGGTTTCTACCGCGTATCGAATCCCGGTTAAACGTAATACATCTCGGTCTCTATTTTCGTTCGAAAATAAATTCCAAAAGTTAGTCGGTTAAGTTCGTAATTAAAAATAACAATAACCCAAGCAAAAATATAATTATTTTCGTCGCCTGGCATGTACGTTTGACGCACGCGTTTACATTGCATTAATTAAATCGGTCGCAGTTTGCATTGTTAAAATAATTAGTTAACTTCTGAAACTCAATAATTAACAATATTTAAAGTAAATAAATTACTTCACATAATAAAAAAATCACATCGGTATTGATCGGAAGTTTCCGGTTGTCACAATTTGGGATCAAACACAAAACATGTAAATTAATTAAATTAAATTAAATAAAGAATAATACATAAACCAAAAGATTTTACTAAAAGAAAACAGTTTCATGATAGAAACTTGAATCATATTGTCACACCCTCAAAATCCACTTGCGGAGTTTTACCGCGAGGCGCATGACAAACCAGGATCCAAGTCAACGATCACAATAAACAAATCTAAATGAACATATGCAATTTCAAAAACATAGTTTAATTCCCCAAATACAGCGGAAGCTTATTCTCAAAACATAATCCAAAAGTAAACCAATTTATTCAATGTTTGAAAACCATGCAATCCTAACTAGACGCCGTGCAGACGCGTGCGCCCTAGTTTCGTAGTGCTACCTTAACGACCTGAGAAACATGTAAGAGTTTACGTCAGCACAAAAATGCTGGTGAGTTCACAGGTTTTGTAATCAAAGTATCAAGTTCAACCTGTCCATACTATATCAATTTTGTAAACCAAGTACGCTAGCTAGGCGTATGTTTTATTACTACAACGATTGGAAAACCATTACTAACTCGCAAACCAGATGTTGTGCCCGAATAGTAAACCTGTTCCTGTTTGAGACAATATGCACTCGCCCGGCCCTCCAAGCCGACGAGCGGGGTTGGTTACTCCCAATAGATCTATTCACATTTCCCCGTTGTGCTAACCCGCACATTCATGGTTTCCCCTGGGACTTCCAAAGATCGTATAGTAAACCATAGAAACCCATAGTATGACAGTTGTTACCAAAACATAAGTTTAACACATGTTTTCTCCCCCAAAAAGTGAAACCAGTTAAAAGAGGGGCCGTAAACTCACCTTAGGTTGCGTTACTTCGAAATACGAATAATATCAGCAAGCTATGCTAGCCCCGTAAAGCGGCGACCTAACATATGACAGTTACAAGTACTTAGACTAATAACCCGTAGGTTAGTTAGTCCCTAGATGTCCAGACTATAACCAAGTTCGTTTGAAAACACCGTGACTGTTAAATTAACCCAATGTACAAGACTCGACATCCCATTGGTGACCCGAGACTTCCCGTTGTTATACGTACACTCTCAAACATACAATCATGCAATCACACTTAACATACGTTAAAGTCCAACAAGTGATAGCACGTAGTTCAAGCATCACATAAATAAGTCCGAACACATGTTACCAAGTTATTAGGTATGTTACAGGGTTCCTAGCATGTTTCTAGGTGTCAAATCGGGTCTCGGAATGTCAAAATATACTTACAGCAGCAGTACAGTCAATTAGGAAAAGTCAACTAGTGATTACGTGGGTCAACAGGCATTTAGGAAGGCTAATCGCCTATACTATAGGCGATTAGGGTCATGCGGTATGCAAATCATGAGTTTATAGGCGATTACGTCGCAAGGCATGCAATTCAGGGCTTAACTAGCATTTAGGATCGTAAATGCATGAAGAAAAGGCAAATAGGCCCCTATTCGCCTATACTATAGGCGATTAGGGCATCCCATCAGGCGAATAGCCTCCTAATCGCCTATAGTATAGGGGATTAGGGTTCTTATTCACCTATAGCACAGCTGTTCCGGTCTTTCGCGCGTTTAACACTCCAAATCAAATCCAGAACGTGTGTAAACATCAATTATCAATCAAAAAACCATATCAAACATATTTCAATCAAAATCCTTCGTTTAACCTCGTTCTATCAGCTCTGCATGCAACCATGTATCCCAAAAACAATACACATAGCATGAAACATCACATTAACATGCATAACCGTAACCCTAATGAACAATTCCTCAGATTTCATCAACATGCTATCATCATCAATCTGTAACTACCTTAATATTATGTTATCAATCCATCTTGAATCACAAAAACCCTATCTTTTAATTATAAACACACATACAACATGCATAATAGCTAGAATCCAATTAACAATGATTATAAACAGGTCTGGACCATTAGGGATTTAATAAAAACGTTATTAAAGATTGCATGAATGAAAACCACACCTTAGATTTATGATAGATTGATGTAATAGGCTTGAAATCTTGTGTTTTGATCCAAAATCGTGTTCCAGAGGTTGTGTGTGTGTTGGGGCGAGTTGTGGGACGACTAGGGTTGTTATAATGAAGTTTAGGAGGTCAAGTATTGTATTTATAGGCGTTTTTAGTCGTCCAGCACGTTATAGGCGATTACGCAGCAGCATCAGGCGAATAGGGCTCCTAATCGCCTATAGTATAGGCGATTAGGGCCTACTCGCCCCTAGGGAAACCCTACTCGCCTCCCCTATGGGCGATTACAGCTCCTAATCGCCTATAGGGTCTGGTTCAGCGCATTTGGCGCGTTAAACTCCGTTTTAACATATGTTAACACATTTTCACATACCGACAAGTCACATAATGATTGTAAACACATAATACTTGCAAACAAACACATTCACACTCGTTCACCAATTCCCGGGACTCGAGACTTGTATGTTCCCTATGCTCTGACGATTCTACGAATCGTCACCCCTTGTACACTTGGTTAAGGACTGACATCTAATGAGCCTCTAGACTGACATCTAATGATCCTCTATACTAAACTAGCAGTTCCCGAACCGTAACACGACTCAACTAACCCAGTTAAGTATAATATACGCGTGACTCGCTAAGGTAGACTTTAATCTATACAACGTTGTTAACGGAAATTTGCCGGGTGTCACATCATCCCCACGTTAAATGAATTTTCGTCCCGAAAATTTCACAAGTACCAAAAGGAATAACAAAGGAATAACAAAAGAAACAGATAAAAGATAGAAACCAAGAATGAGATTTACCCGAGTTGTCACATCATCCCCACGTTAAAAAGGAATCTCGCCCCGAGATTCATTCAGCTGCAGTGGTAACATATCTCGATTCGAACGCTTCCTTAGGAAAGAGATGAGGATACTTAGACTTCATCTGATCCTCTCGTTCCCAAGTGTACTCTGGTCCCCGGTTCGAGTTCCAGCGAACCTTAACAATGCGAATCTTGCTGTGACGTAGGCTACGAATCTTGTAATCAAGAATCTCAACAGGTTCCTCCACAATCCGAAGACGATCATCAACCTTGATCTCTTCCAGTGGAACAATAAGAGACTCGTCAGCCAGACACTTCTTTAAGTTGGACACATGGAAAACGTTGTGTACGTTGCCGAGCTCCGTTGGTAAATCAAAACGATACGCCACCGGTCCAATCCGTTCCAGGATTGTAAATGGACCGACATACCGAGGGTTGAGTTTGCCACGCTTCCCAAAGCGTATGACGCCCTTCCACGGTGAAACTTTTAGAAGTACCCTGTCATCAACTTGGAATTCCAATGGCTTGCGACGCTGATCAGCATAACTCTTTTGCCGATCCTGTGCCGCTGCCAACCGGTTACGAATCTGTACGATCTTTTCCGAAGTTTCGTACACTAGCTCAGGCCCAGTGAGTTGACTCTCACCCACCTCAGCCCAACAGAGAGGAGACCGGCATTTCCGCCCGTACAGTGCCTCGAACGGAGCTGCCTTGATGCTCGTGTGGTAACTGTTGTTGTAAGAGAATTCTACTAACGGTAGGTGAGCTTCCCAACCTTTGCCAAAATCGATCACACATGCTCGCAGCATGTCTTCCAAGGTTTGAATCGTGCGTTCACTCTGACCGTCAGTCTGTGGGTGATAAGCTGTACTCATGTCCAGCTGGGTACCCAAAGTCTTGTGCAAAGACTTCCAGAAGTGAGAAGTAAAGTGGGAGTCACGATCCGAAATAATAAAACCGGCACCCCGTGCTTAGAAACAACTTCTTTCAGATAAAGACGAGCCAAACGATCCATGGTGTCGGTCTCCTTAATAGCGAGAAAATGGGCTGATTTCGTCAACCGATCAACAATTACCCATATCTTATCATTCCCGCTCGGTGACTTAGGTAGTTGCGTGACAAAATCCATTGTAATCCGTTCCCATTTCCACTCCGGAATTTCAGGTTGTTGCAAGAGACCCGACGGTTTCTGGTATTCCACCTTGACCTTAGCACAGGTCAAGCATTTGCTCACGTATGAGGCTATATCCGACCTCATGTTCGGCCACCAGTAAAGCACCTTCAGATCTTGGTACATCTTATCGGAACCAGGATGAATAGAATACCGGGACTTGTGAGCCTCATCTAAGACAAGCTCCCGAAGTCCCCCGAATAAAGGAACCCATGTGCGTTCTGCGAAGTAGTGCAGGCCATCAGGCCTTCTCTCGAGGTGCTTGTCGGCACCGTGCATAGTCTCAGCTTTAAGGTTTTCCTCCTTCAAAGCTTCTAACTGAGCAGAACGGAGTTGGTCAGGTAGAGAGGAATGAATGGTGAGCTGCAACGCCCGAACGCGACGAGGATTAATTGATTCCTTCCTGCTCAAGGCGTCTGCTACTACATTCGCCTTGCCAGGATGGTACTTAATGGCGCAATCATAGTCGTTCAGGAGTTCAATCCAACGACGCTGTCGTATGTTCAAATGTTGTTGGTCGAAAATATGTTGAAGACTCTTGTGATCGGTGTAGATGGTGCATTTGGTACCGTACAAGTAATGTCTCCAAATTTTCAATGCGAAAACCACTGCACCCAATTCCAAGTCATGGGTGGTGTAGTTCCTCTCGTGCACCTTGAGTTGACGAGAAGCATACGCAATCACTTTCTCGCGTTGCATCAACACGCAACCGAGACCATGAATTGAAGCATCACAGTAAACAACGAAATCATCAGGGCCTCTAGGCAAGGACAAAATAGGAGCAGAACAAAGTTTAGACTTCAGTTCTTGAAATGCCGACTCTTGTGATTCACCCCAGTCAAATTTTCTATCCTTCTGAGTAAGAGTGGTGAGGGGTTGAGCGATCTTCGAGAACCCCTTAATGAAACGACGATAATAGCCCGCAAGGCCTAGAAATTGCCGCACCTCAGTTGGCGTCTTTGGTGCTCCCCAGTCCTTGATCGCTTCGATCTTAGCTGGATCGACATGAATTCGTAGTTCATTAACCACATGTCCTAGGAATTGAACATCGCGTAACCAAAAGTCACACTTTGAGAACTTAGCGTAAAGTTGTTCCCGTCGCAAAAGTTCTAAAACCAAACGCAGGTGTTCCTCGTGTTCGGTCTTGTCCTTGGAGTAGATCAGGATGTCATCAATAAACACGATGACGAACTTGTCAAGATATGGTTTGCAAACGCGGTTCATCAAATCCTTGAAGACCGCCGGTGCATTTGTGAGACCGAAGGGCATGACCAAGAACTCAAAATGGCCATAACGTGTACGAAAGGCAGTCTTTGCAACGTCAGCTTCCCTTACGCGCAACTGGTGATAACCGGACCTCAAATCAATCTTAGAGTAGTAGCTAGAACCCTGGAGTTGGTCGAATAGATCATCAATACGTGGAAGAGGATAACGGTTCTTGATGGTCACTTTGTTCAATTCTCTGTAATCCACACACAATCGAAAACTTTCATCCTTCTTCTTAACGAACAGAATCGGGGCTCCCCAAGGGGAAGAACTTGGTCTGATGAAACCCTTGTCCAAGAGTTCCTGTAACTGACTGGACAATTCCTGCATCTCGGGAGGTGCAAGACGGTAGGGGGCCCGAGCAATAGGGGCAGCCCCCGGTACCAGATCAATACTGAACTCAACCTGATGATGGGGAGGAAGACCAGATAAATCATCGGGAAATACATCAGGAAACTCGCGTACCACAGGAATATCGTCGATCTTCTTCTCATCGGTAGAGGAAACAGATAAAAGTGCCAAAACGGCCGAATAACCCTTTCGAAGATACTTAAGGGCTTTCATGCTGGAGATGATATTTAGCGGAGCACCGCCCTTGATACCGTACACAGAAAGGAATTCTCCATCAGGGAGGGGAATCCGAATAATCTTGTCGTAACAAACGATCTCAGCGCGATACAAAGACAACCAATCCATGCCTACAACAACGTCAAAACTACCCAAAGGTACCGGCATAAGGTCGATGGGGAACGACAAACCCGACAACTCTAGTTGACACTCCCGAAGGATACAAGTAGCTTCAATCTTTTTACCGTCAGCCAACTCAATTATATACTTAGCCTCTAATGGTACGGGTACTACACCTAGCAGTCAACTAACTTCCATAGATATAAAACTTTTATCGGCACCGGAATCAAATAAAACACTAACAGAGCGATTATTGAGAAGGAACGTACCGGTAACTGTGTCAGGATCCTGCCTAGCCTCTGCGGCTCCAATGACGAAGGCACGTGCATTCCTGCCACCGCCCCCGTTGTTCCCGTTACTGTTTCTATCCCTCACATCCCCGCCCTGCTTCAGCTTCGGGCACTCCTTCTTGTAATGCCCAGTCTCCCCACAGTTGTAACAACCCTGTCTCCCCACAGTTCCTTGAGCAGTAGGAGCCGAGTTAGTAATTGGGGCCTGGATCGATGGAAGTGTCGCCCGACAGTCTTTAGCAAAATGCCCAAGTGGCTGACAGCGATGGCAACGATTACGGTCGCAGTCCCCCTGATGATGACCCCCACATTTGTTGCATTTAGGTAATTTCCCCGCATAACCACCCTGTTTGGTACCAGAAGAAGAAGAACCCCTGCTATCGAATCTCTTACCCTGTTGTGCTAGTGCTGGCACAGATCCTTTCCCCTCATTATCCCACTTACGCTTGTTATTCTCCGGGGCCTTGACAGTCGAACCCTTAGCAGGCAAAATACCCTCATTCACCTTCAAGTTTGTCATCCTGTGAGCCGATCGAACCACCTCTGAGTATGTAGGAAGATTTCCCGCAGCCACCAACCCTGCGATCTCTGGTACTAGCCCCGAGATATAGTGTTCAATCCTCCTGTATTCTGGCACATGCAGATCAGGACACAACACTGCCAACTCATTACGCCTTACCGTATACTTTTCAATCTCCGACCCAGTCATCTTGAGGTTCCACACCTCGTGGTCTAACTTCTGAACTTCTTCCCTTGGACAGTACTCTCGCTTCAGTAGTTGAACAAAATTTTCCCAAGGTATAGCATACGCCTCCCCTATACCCATATTCTGGGTGATATTGTTCCACCAGGTCAAAGCAACATCCTGGAATAACGCAGCAACGTACTTGACTCGATCCTCTGGGAGACAGTTGCACATCAGAAACACTGACTCCACCTTTTCCAGCCACCTGAGCAAGCTCACCGCACCCTCAGTGCCAGAGAATTCCTGGGGCTTACAGTCCCGAAACATCTTGTAGGTACACATAGGTGGGGGTGGATTAACAGGACCACCTGAAATAAAACGCATGAGAAACCACGAAGGATGTAAACAAGGTTCACCAATGAGGCAAAAGTGGATAAATCAACTTACCACCACCATTGTGCCCTAACTGAAAGGCAGCTTGCAGTAAGTTGTTCAGATCTTCTTGTGTTAGGTTTACACCTCCACGACCACCACCACCACCGCGACCACCACCACGCCCACCATTGCGGCCACCTCCACGTCCTCCTCGTACTCCAGACATGATTCTGACAGAAAGAACGAGAAAATTTAGTTTCGCAGCTAATGGTAACCACTAGCGTTCACAAGATCAAAGCTAAATCCAACCCAGGACTATCCATTCAAACCTAGAGCTCACTAGGGCTTTCATGCATTTCGTTTTATGATTTTGTGTGCACCCAAAATGATGAACCGCTCTACATGGTCCTCCAAGTGTTCTCCTAGTTCAAAGTTTAAATCACCGGACATAGACTCTTAGCTATACACCGTAATGCTATGGTAGTTTATGGCAAGTGTTTCTATTGGAGTATGGAAGGGAGATGTCCGAGCCTTGGACAAATCTCAAGAGTACACGATTTACCCCAATATACCATACTGCCTAGAAAGTAAGTAACCCGACATAAGATAGAACGGATGATGTAACATAGGAAGGTCAGATGATTTAGAGACACCCCGACAAGCCCATACGTAATCCACCATAATGTTTAGTACTATGTGATCATCTAGTGTGTGTGACTCGGCTATAGACTAGACTCTACATGCAGTCCTACATCACTATAACCATTGGCTCTGATACCAATCTGTCACACCCTCAAAATCCACTTGCGGAGTTTTACCGCGAGGCGCATGACAAACCAGGATCCAAGTCAACGATCACAATAAACAAATCTAAATGAACATATGCAATTTCAAAAACATAGTTTAATTCCCCAAATACAGCGGAAGCTTATTCTCAAAACATAATCCAAAAGTAAACCAATTTATTCAATGTTTGAAAACCATGCAATCCTAACTAGACGCCGTGCAGACGCGTGCGCCCTAGTTCCGTAGTGCTACCTTAACGACCTGAGAAAACATGTAAGAGTTTACGTCAGCACAAAAATGCTGGTGAGTTCACAGGTTTTGTAATCAAAGTATCAAGTTCAACCTGTCCATACTATATCAATTTTGTAAACCAAGTACGCTAGCTAGGCGTATGTTTTATTACTACAACGATTGGAAAACCATTACTAACTCGCAAACCAGATGTTGTGCCCGAATAGTAAACCTGTTCCTGTTTGAGACAATATGCACTCGCCCGGCCCTCCAAGCCGACGAGCGGGGTTGGTTACTCCCAATAGATCTATTCACATTTCCCCGTTGTGCTAACCCGCACATTCATGGTTTCCCCCGGGACTTCCAAAGATCGTATAGTAAACCATAGAAACCCATAGTATGACAGTTGTTACCAAAACATAAGTTTAACACATGTTTTCTCCCCCAAAAAGTGAAACCAGTTAAAAGAGGGGCCGTAAACTTACCTTAGGTTGCGTTACTTCGAAATACGAATAATATCAGCAAGCTATGCTAGCCCCGTAAAGCGGCGACCTAACATATGACAGTTACAAGTACTTAGACTAATAACCCGTAGGTTAGTTAGTCCCTAGATGTCCAGACCATAACCAAGTTCGTTTGAAAACACCATGACTGTTAAATTAACCCAATGTACAAGACTCGACATCCCATTGGTAACCCGAGACTCCCCGTTGTTATACGTACACTCTCAAACATACAATCATGCAATCACACTTAACATACGTTAAAGTCCAACAAGTGATAGCACGTAGTTCAAGCATCACATAAATAAGTCCGAACACATGTTACCAAGTTATTAGGTATGTTACAGGGTTCCTAGCATGTTTCTAGGTGTCAAATCGGGTCTCGGAATGTCAAAATATACTTACAGCAGCAGTACAGTCAATTAGGAAAAGTCAACTAGTGATTACGTGGGTCAACAGGCATTTAGGAAGGCTAATCGCCTATACTATAGGCGATTAGGGTCATGCGGTATGCAAATCATGAGTTTATAGGCGATTACGTCGCAAGGCATGCAATTCAGGGCTTAACTAGCATTTAGGATCGTAAATGCATGAAGAAAAGGCAAATAGGCCCCTATTCGCCTATACTATAGGCGATTAGGGCATCCCATCAGGCGAATAGCCTCCTAATCGCCTATAGTATAGGGGATTAGGGTTCCTATTCGCCTATAGCACAGCTGTTCCGGTTTTTCGCGCGTTTAACACTCCAAATCAAATCCAGAACGTGTGTAAACATCAATTATCAATCAAACAACCATATCAAACATATTTCAATCAAAATCCTTCGTTTAACCTCGTTCTATCAGCCCTGCATGCAACCATGTATCCCAAAAACAATACACATAGCATGAAACATCACATTAACATGCATAACCGTAACCCTAATGAACAATTACTCAGATTTCATCAACATGCTATCATCATCAATCTGTAACTACCTTAATATTATGTTATTAATCCATCTTGAATCATAAAAACCCTATCTGTTAATTATAAACACACATACAACATGCATAATAGCTAGAATCCAATTAATAATGATTATTAATGAATTTCAGAAGACACATACGTTTATAAAAAGGTCTGGACCATTAGGGATTTAATAAAAACGTTATTAAAGATTGCATGAATGAAAACCACACCTTAGATTTATGATAAATTGATGTAATAGGCTTGAAATCTTGTGTTTTGATCCAAAATCGTGTTCCAGAGGTTGTGTGTGTGTTGGGGCGAGTTGTGGGACGACTAGGGTTGTTATAGTGAAGTTTAGGAGGTCAAGTATTGTATTTATAGGCGTTTTTAGTCGTCCAGCACGTTATAGGCGATTACGCAGCAGCATCAGGCGAATAGGGCTCCTAATCGCCTATAGTATAGGCGATTAGGGCCTACTCGCCCCTAGGGAAACCCTACTCGCCTCCCCTATAGGCGATTACAGCTCCTAATTGCCTATAGGGTCTAGTTCAGCGCATTTGGCGAGTTAAACTCCGTTTTAACATATGTTAACACATTTTCACATACCGACAAGTCACATAATGATTGTAAACACATAATACTTGCAAACAAACACCTTCACACTCGTTCACCAATTCCCGGGACTCGAGACTTGTATGTTCCCTATGCTCTGACGATTCTACGAATCGTCACCCCTTGTACACTTGGTTAAGGACTGACATCTAATGAGCCTCTAGACTGACATCTAATGATCCTCTATACTAAACTAGCAGTTCCCGAACCGTAACACGACTCAACTAACCCAGTTAAGTATAATATACGCGTGACTCGCTAAGGTAGACTTTAATCTATACAACGTTGTTAACCGAAATTTGCCGGGTGTCACACATATCAACCTGAAAATAACCATAAACAAAACATGAGGATCAAACACAAAACATGTATAATTAATTAAATTAAATTAATAATAATACATAAACCGAAATATTTGAGGAAAAAGATAACACTTTCTTAATATAAACTTGAATCTTAATAACCGAAACATCAGGATCAAACACAGAACATGTAGATTAATTAAATTAAACTAAATTAAATTATGAATAATAGACAAACCAAAAGATTTTACCAATGTGAAAAGGTCTCCATTGTTTTTACACCTGTTAATAACTTCAAAGGTCTTATCTTATCCAAAAGTCTGTATTTACAACAGACTGTTTTCATTAAGGTCTGTTGCTATAAACTCTACTAAATTTATATTCTACAACAGATATTGCAACTGCTGAAAATAAAACCATGTTTGGAACAATAGTTATCATATAGCGTCTGTTTTGTAATTGTTCATAACAGATGTTACTATATATGTCATTACAACAGACTCCTAAATTTTATAAATGTCTTACACTAAATAATAATACACAAACCAAAAGATTTGACCAAAAAGAAAAGACTTTTTTCATACTTTAAATTAAAAAACAATAATTGCCAAACAATCAAATGACATATTCTTTACTACTAATCCATAAACAAAAGTTGAAGATCAAACACAAAACATGTATAAGTTTCTAAATTAAATTAAATAAATAATAACAGACAACAGTTTTCTTAATAGGGCCTTGAATCTTATCAAACTGAAAATAACCATAAACAAAAATGAAGATTAAATAATAATACACAAACCAAAAGATTTGAAGAAAAAGATAACAGTTTCTTAATAGAAATTTGAATCATATCAACCTGAAAATAATCATAAACAAAACATTAGTATCAAACACAAGACATGTAAGTTAATTAAATTAAATTAAATAAAGAATAATTACCAAAAGAAAACAGTTTCTTGATAGAAATTTGTATCATATCAACCTAAAAATAGCCATAAATAAAACATGAGGATCAAACACAAAACATGTATAATTAATTAAATTAAATAAATAATATTACAGAAAACAAAAGAGTTAAAGAAAAACACAACAGTTTCTTTATAGAAACTTGAATCATATCAACTTGAAAATAACCATAAACAAAACATGAGGATCAAACACATAAGATGTATAATTAATTAAATTAAATCAATAAAAATACACAAACCAAAAGACTTGAAGGAAAAGACAACAGTTTCTTGATACAAACTTGAATCATATCAACCTGAAAATAACCATAAACAAAATATGAAGATCAAACACATAACGCCAAACCATCAAATGACATATACTTTACGTACTAATCCATCAATATGACCTCCCACTTAAGCTGGATTCGGTCGGCTGCATATCTGAAATTTAAGTATTCAAATTTGAAAAGTGTTTTAGAAATTTCAAAATTGATATAAACAATAAGCAATGGCTGTATTTGTTATGGGGTTAAGCTTATAAAGGAAGATACCTGCAGCTTAATTAAGGAAACACGATTCCCTATGTTAATTTAAAAGTTCCCTCTTAAAATTTCAAAATTTAGGGTTTTAAAATCGAAAACATTTGATCACAACATCTACTTATTAAGTAAAGTGCTCAATTATTGGTCTGAACAATTGTTCGTCTATCGAGGCCAACCAACAGATATTCTTAAGCTCAATAGTGGTAAAAGATACTGGCCCACGTTTTTTCTTCAGTATTTTAAATTGATTGATGATATCATTTTTTGTATCATACACGAAATCGTGGCCTATCTCTAAGCTTGCCACCTCAGCTTTTTAAGCTCTCTATTATAGTAAGTACTAGATTATACCCCGGGAGCGTCCCGGGTTGAGAAATTTAATATGATACATCAATTTTACGTATGAAATAGACTGATATATAACTTTAATATTAATATCTAACCTAAAACAATGTACAACTCCAATGCTAACACCTAACCTAAAAGAATGTAGAACTTTAATGTAACTCTAATATTAACACCTATCATAAAGACTAAACAAATGTACAACTCTAACATACTAATATTAATACCTAACTTAAAACAACGTATAACTCTATTAACCTATTCGGCTCTGGTTGAATTTTTTTTAACATTTACCGATTTGAACATAATTAGTGACTTGGCTATACATGATTAATGATTTACCTGAACACTTTGTGTTTTTTTCCTGTATGAACAAAACCCCACAAAAAAATTTCTCTGTTTTTTATATAGCACTATGGTACTCGTTGGAAGGATAATAAAACGCTCGTTAATTTGGTGTAATTTTTTTCTTTAAAAAATCTCGTATATTAAAGATATTAACGTTTAAAAATTATGGTAGGAAACATGAGGGTGAAAAATCCAATTTTGTTTTTAATTTTTTTTTCCTAAAATATCTCAATGCCACATTGGATGACACATATATAGCACACTCAAGGAAGAGAATGTCTTTTTGAGTGCCATGTCATTAAAATGGCTTTGGTTTATTATATGTATAGATATAGATAGGATAATTCATATGATTAGATAAATAATAGATGTCTTTAATTAATTAATTCTTTGTGATGTGTAGTTACTCCTTTAACCCTTGTTAACTTATCCTAGGTGTCATCAATGTTTAATTCCTGTTAGAGCCCCACCTTTTGTGGTGTGGTGGTGAAGGTTGTGGTTTTAAATAGGAAGGTTGGGAGCTCAAGCCTCATAAAATGTAAAAAAATTGGTGTATTTAATAGGGGATGTGTAAAGGGATGTAATAAAAGGGTATAAAAAATGAGGGAGGAAATAGGCCATTAAACAAAAAAAAAATATTTTAATCTCGTTAACTCCATCTAACTCATTAATTAATAGGGTCAGATGGGGTTAGCGAGATTAAAACTTTTTAACGGCTAATTTCCTCTCCCATTTTTACACCCTTTTTATTACATCCCTTTTCACATCCCATTTTAAATACACCATTTTTTTTTTGCCGCTTATGAAGCTTGAACTCTCAATCTCCCCTTTAAAACCCCAATACCATTACCACCACATCACAAGGGGTGTATCTCTAACAACATTAAAACATTGATTTGGGATGGATGAAATGGAGAAAATGGATAATGTGACAGCTAGATAAGTAACAATGGTTAAATGACTAACTAAACATCACAAACAATTAAATAATTAAAGACATCTGTTAATTAATAATTAAATAATTAAGTATATGAATTAATATAACAATAATCCTATTTCGCTACTATTAATTGCAAACAGTTAATTAATCAAAGAAATCTTTTATATATTAATTAAATAACCAAATATATTTAATTAATATATACACATTTTCTCTTGGTCTAGTGGTTTGGTTTCTCCCCTTACAAATATGAGGTTGTAGGTTCAAATCCTTTCAAATGCAAGTTTAGATGGAAATAAGGTGGTATAAAATTTGCCATTTAAAAAAAAACAAATATATACATTAACATAAAAATCCAATTTAATTACTATTAATTGCAAACAATTAATTAATCAAAAATACCTTTTAACATTAATTAAACAACCCTTTTGTTTTTTCTTTGAAGATGACTTTCTTTTTAACGAAGTTGTCATACCCGCTTAGGCAGGACCTGACCCTCGACTCCCCGGTCTATGTTGTCTGAACCGGGTCCAGGCTGGTGGTAGTGTGGGCTGTTAACGGCTTCTACCGGAAACCGTACCGCCTCTACACAAGCTCAGTTTTACTGTCGCCCGCTGGAGTAACGGCCGGATGAAAACCAGGTCAACTCAGGTTCGAATTCCCTTCAGCAAGAAGACCAAGTTTTTCTGATCATTGCCATGCCCCCTCCAAAGTGTGTGTTATGGGGATCGAACCCGGGTCTCTCGATGAGAACCCTTGTCTGCCTACCAGTCCACCACAAAGAGAAGGGGTAAACAACCCATTTGCTTAATCTTAATAAATTATTATTTCTAATAAATTAAGCAAAATCGATAGATATCTTGTTTGTTCTATTTTTTTTAACAGGTGGCAACAAGCAACTCTTAGAGCATTACCTAAGGAATACTCAGATCATACTCTACTTCACTTAAATTTGAAAAACTATAATTATGGAGCCAATCCATTTAGGTGGTTCAATTCTTGAGGGTGATAGAGATGAGTGTGGCATTCTGATCATGTGGCCTAGTGATAAAATGGTCGGTTCTCTCTTTGGGGGAGCCGGGTTCGATTCCCACGGGAGGCATGTGATGGATACCCCCACCCTTGTGGTGGGGTAGGTGGTTGGGAAGTGATGGAGAGACCCTTGACCCTTGTGGTCATGGGTTCGACTCCTGATCCCTCCAGGTTTTACTGGTTCACTACCGTCGTGCCTTCAGGCGGGTTTGTGGGCCGGGTTTTCCCTGGAACAAGAGACGGGTGGGTCGAAGGGCTCTGTCCGTACGGATTAGAGGCCGTCTGGGGCCCCTTTCAGCCATTAGGGGCCGCATACAGAGTACCGGCAATACTTTAGTTGATCGTTCAAAAAAGATAGAGATGAGTGTGGCGAAAGTGTTGAATTGCAGGAAGGGTGTGAATGGCCAGATATTATCTTGAATAACTAATTATATGAATTATTAATTGCAAACACTATTAATTGCAAATAGTTAATTAATCAAAGAAATCTTTTAAATATTAATTAAATAACCAAATATATATATTAATTTAAAAATCACTATTAATTTCAAATTAACTAAATAATTATTATTATTTCTAATAAACTAAGCAAAATCGATGGATATCTTGTTTGTTCTAATTTTTTTAATAGGTGGCCAGAGGCGAATCTCAGAGCATTATCTAGGGAGTACTTCGATCATACTCCGCGTCTCTTAATTATTTATAGTTTAAAAACCCCATAAAAATAAATATCTTAACATATGGTTAACATGTTACCAAATAACCATTTTAATACCCCTTAACACATGGAGTGAATGATGTGCAATGCTAGTTTTTTTTTTTTTTTTGATCGGCGAACAACTGTGTGGCAACCACCATTGCGGGGTGCCGTGCCCAAGAATCGACTACTCGACCTCCAGCAGCCCCCGCCTTCTCCCGATGCACGGAAACCCGAGCCCCACCCGCCCGAATGCACGACAGTGTTATAGAACTCGGTAAAACCTCGCCGCCCGTCAGATTCGAACCGGCGCCACCCGTATTCGATCTTCACCCGGATACCAAACCATAATGTTGGAAGTGGGAATTGAACCCATGATCACCTAAGTGAACATAAGTCCTCTCCACCACTCCACCACTATGGATGGATGCAATGCTAGTTAATATGCCATGTCACTTTTAAAAAAAAATTTAGAACAAACAAGATATCTTTTGATTTTTAATGTGCACCAAGAATGTTTAATTAATGTGCATAGATGTATATAAAGATATTTATATTTAGTGATCAATTCCAAAACATCCTCTTCAGATTTTTACAAATTAATATTAGTAATAAGTTCCCATTAAATCCAACTATATCCCTCTTCACGAGTCTGTTGAACGATGGTTTGTTTTCTTTGGATAATGTGTCCGCTAATCGATGAACACTTACGATTTATTTTAAATTACCTTTCTACTTAAACTTGTTTAATATACGTTTGTTGACAAATTTTGCTAACTAAATTAAACAATTTCGATATGTGTAAGATACATGTAGGAAAATTTTTTATATGTGTACATAGCATATATATATATATATAATCTATATATATATATATATATATATATAGATTATATATATGATAAATTTCAAGATGCGTAAAATAAAATGTTTTTTATTAACTAATTAAAGAAAGAAAGTAATTAATGGGAAAATTATTTAGTAGTGAATTAAAGAAAAAAAGTAATTTAAAGTGTTTGTTCTCACATTAATTTTTCTTCTCAAAAAGATCTTTCTCTTTTGGTATACTAAATGCATATGAAAATAATATTTATTAAAACAAAAACCATGAGTAATTAATGCACATAGGTGCATAAGGACTTGTAAATCAGCATGATCAATGAGTTGTACCACAATTCACTTTGGATTTCTATAAATTTGCAATCACAAACTGACTTCAAACATCTTGTGAGTTGTGATCATGACTACTCTCTCTGAAGCCTATAAAAATGTCCCTTTAACCGATGAACAAATCATCCCTGTCGACTTTGAATCCATAGATGGGGTTCCAGAATCCCATTCATGGCCTCAGTTCGATGAACACCTTAACAAGAATCAAACCCATGATTCTAATGATTCAATGATTCCGGTTATCAATCTTGCTTGTCCTGACGCACGAACTCTTATTGGTCAAGCATGTGAAACATGGGGCATGTTCCAAGTTATTAACCATGGGGTTCCCTTTGAGCTGGTCAAAATGGTCGAATCTGAGTCAAAAAGGCTTTTTGCACTTTCAGCCCATGAAAAACGAAAGGTTTTGAGAGCGGCCGATGGTGCCACAGGGTATGGTTCTGCTAGAGTGTCACCTTTCTTTGATAAAAGTATGTGGCATGAAGGCTTTACCATCATGGGTTCCTGTGTTGAGGATGCTAAGGTTCTTTGGCCACATGGATACCAAGGGTTTTGGTAAGTTTTAGTTCTTGCAGATTTCTTCAAACTCATCTATGTTAAATTTACATTTAAGAACAAAATAACATGTTATTAAAACTATTAACAATCACATTTTATGACAAAATAAATCACATAAAACTTGTTGAAAAACATGTTACTAATTTATGACCGGTTTAAACCGGTTCGAAATATCTCTTTCAGTTTTGTAAAAAAGCAATATAAAGTAAATATAAATATATTATAATATTTGTTAAAAAAACAAGATATTAAATTCAAATAAAAACATTGTCGTAAACTATTCTAGAATTTTAAAATTTAAACGTTTCAAAACAATAGTTTTTTAGATACATACATTAGAAAGAAAATCAAAATTAAACATACAATTATTTAATTTGTTCTTTCAGGAAAGTAAACTGATGACGTTATTTTCGAAGTTTGGATAAAATGAAATGTGGATGTAACAAACTCGATTACAATTTTGGACATGTTAATCGAGTATAGGAAATCAAATTTGTAAAAATAGATATTTGCTTATTTTAGATCGAACGTGAATTCTTCATTTTTTTATGATATGATAAAACGTATATAACAATAGCATCGACCATATATGATATCAAATCAATTATGTAATATTACCTTTGAAATTTTATCATCATTAGTGAAGTTGTAATTTGTACATTATTTACATACCTAAAATGTTTTTCTAATTCCTTGATAAACATTACTGTAGTGACACAATGGATGCTTACCAACACCAAATGAAATTACTTACACATAACCTATTGCTCATAATCCTTGACACGTTAGGTGTCACACCAGAAGACATGAATTGGGCAATTTCCGCTGATGACTCCCAGAGTGCACTTCAACTTAACTCGTACCCAACTTGCCCTAACCCTAGCCAAGCCGTCGGCCTTGCACCGCACACAGACTCACTTCTTTTAACCATTCTCAACCAAGGTGACATAAGTGGGTTAGAGATTTTGGTTGAAGGGTTTGGATGGAAACAAGTACAAGCTATTGAGGGAGCATTTGTGGTGAATGTAGGTGACCTCTTGCATATATTTTCTAATGCAAAGTTTCCCGTTCGAACTCATCGAGCTATGGTGAATCAGTCAATGCATCGTATATCAGTTGCTTATTTTCATGGACCTCCAGTTGAGTCCATGGTGGCTCCTTCGTCTAAGTTTCAAAAGCCCCACTTTAAATCTTTGCCTGTGAAGGAGTACTTAAGCTTAAAATCAAAGCACTTCTCTGAGGCCCTATCGATGATTCAAGCATGATGTCTTGTTTCAATTGGAGAATAATAATATCTTTCTTGATGTTAAACCTGAAGTTAATTATGTAACAATTTGTTATGAAGTGAAATTGTAACGGTTGCAAGAGAAATAAACGTTTTTTTATTATTTTAGTTGATCATATATAAAAGCATTGATGTTAAACCTGAAATGGTTTAAAAAATGTCACACCCTCAAATTCTGCGGGGTTTACCACGAGGCGTGTGACACATGAGAATCCAAGTCAACGGTCACAATAAATGACAACTATATGTATATGATACGTAAAAAAACCAACAAGTTTTTATAACAAAACCGTAAGTGGAAGCTTAAACGTGTTTACAACTCAAAAAAATGATAAACGTAGTCTGAAATGATTATTCGAAACACACAACTAGAAGACTATAGACACCATGCTGGTGAGTTCACGGGTTTTATAAAAGCGCTTCCATAAGTTTGAGAGGTTTCCCCCATTACTACTCTGTTATGCGAACGTTAGCTAGATGTTAAGTATCATTACTACTACGACTGAATACCATTAATGACAAGCATCTCTTGTGTTGCTGCCCGAGTTTGTGTTGCTTATGTTGCTGAAAGTTAAAGACCATATGCACCCGTCCGACCGCCAGTCAACCGAGTGGGGTTTGTCAGGCCCAATAGATCTATCCACATTTCCCCGTTATGTATACCCACATATTCATGGTTCCCCCTGGGACTTAGATGATGACATCGTATAGTAAACAAAAGATCAACATAGTATAACAAATCTTGCGTTTCTAGAATGTGTAGTATGTTTCTCCTGTGAAAACAAAACTAGTAAAAGTGGGGCCGTGAACTCACCGTAGTTTGCGTCTTATCGAAAAGGATTAACGACACGACTAGGTAGTCTCAAATACCAGTGACCTATCATAAAGTTTGTATAAGTGTTTTGACTAATAACCCGTAGGTTAGGTTGTCCCCGATTGTCCAGACCATAACCGTGTACATTTGAAAACATGTTTGAATGTTAATCTGACCACACAAGACAAGACCCGACATCCCATTGGTAACCCGACATCCCCCCGTGTTAGCCAAATACACGTAACCAAAAAATCACATGTGAACATGTACTTAATACGCATAACAGTTCGCCAAGTCTATCATACAGTCTACACATTACATATATGAATCAAAACACATGACCAGGAATCAAAACACATGACTAGGAATCAAACTGGCCACTAAGAATCCTAGTGGCTACCTAAAGGGGCGAGTAGACCTTGATACAGGCGACTAGCACTCCGGGTCGACCCCTGGACAGGCGACTAGGAATCCTAGTTGCCCCTGCAAACCAGGAGCAACTTTTCGCGCGTTTATTCCTCAAAATCAGATCCGAAACATGTAAAAACACCCAACATCAATCCAAAATCATCAAGAAACATATTCGAAATGAAAAACCCCCCAATTTATCATCAGTCTAACACCCTAATTGCAAGTATTTCCCAAAATGGAACAATATTATGAAAACATCACAACAAGCATGCATAACTTACCCTAAATGGCAAATAATCAGATTTCATCACATAAGCACGTTGAAAATCATCATCCTACTATTACTACACAAATCTAGCATAAACCCTAACATCATACAACCATCAAATTAATCCATAACATTCTAAATCCTCCTAAATCACTCAAACGGGTCAAAACGCATATTATCATAAAAACACATCAAACAACCTTTAAACTCCTAGATAATCATCGTAACAAGTTATCCATATCAACAACAGATCAAACACACAAGAATCCCCATGTTTTAATCATCAAAAACCGTTATTTGCATGAATCCATCACATAGAACTCATATAAAGGATTAGACTTGTTTTCAACTGTTTTTCAAAGGTTTTCATAGACACAAACTTCACAAAACTAGGTCTGGACCTTTAAGGATCAAAATAACGAGATTGCAAAAGCTTAAGACGAATAACACACCTTAGATTTTTCTAGAAATGATATTTATGGCTTGGAAATGGTAGATTTAGGGCAAAAACGGGTTCCAGAGGTTAAGTATAGTGTGAGAGAGGTTTCGGGCGAGTTAGGGTTTCACAAATGATGTTTTACAAGTCAAGTATGGTATTTATAGTTGTTTTTAGTCGCCCCCTATAGGCTATTGTGACTTTTTGACGCGTTAAACACTATTTTAACACATATAAGCATATATTCATATACCGACATGTTATATAATGATAATAAAAACATAATATTTTATAACTAACACGTTCACATCCGTTCACCAATCCCTAGGACTCGAGACTCATGTGTGTGCATGATACCCCCAATGATCCTCCGAATCCTTGAACCCTGGACAATACGTAAGTGTAAACTGACTCAACTAACCTAGTAAAGTAAGTTAGATAAATGTTTTCGCTAAGGTAGACTTGTATGTTTGTAAAAGTATTGACCTGAATATGCCGAGTGTCACATCATCCCCCTGTTGAAAGAATTTTTGTCCCGAAAATTGAAACAAAAAACCGAAAAGAAAGAGACGAAAAGAAAGAAAAAAAAAGTTCTGGTTGCTACATCATCTCCCTTTGAAAGGAATCTCGCCCCGAGATTCATTCAGCTTCAACAGTAATAGGTATCGACCTAAGTACGCGCTTAGGTAATGAATGAGGCTACATAGATTCCATCTAGTCCCATCGTCCCCACAAGTATTTCGGGCCACAACATGAACCCCAATGAATTCTGATAATACATAAGATGACCCGTACACATATACAATTGAGCACCCAATGCTCAAAGCAATGCTCCCCATGAACGCGAAACCAAACGAGAATCACAAATCAAAGATGTTAGAAATAAGCACCCCAAGCCGAGGAATCACTTCCTCAAGAGGAATATGAGGGAACTGCTAAAGACTACCACATAATCAACCCCTCCTGGTCGAAGATACGTTGAAGACCCTTGTTATCGGAATAAATGATGCACTTGGTACCGAACAAGTAATGTCTTCAGAACTTCAGAACAACCCAAAATGCACCTGGATCCAAAACATGGGCGATGCAGTCCTCCTTACGTACCCTAGTTTGACGAAAACATAACTGATAACCTCCTCGCGTTGTATCAACACATAACCGAGACCTAGAATAGAAGCACCAAAATAAATAACGAAATCGCTTGTACCAATAAGCGATTTTAGGATAAGGTTTGCAAAATGCGGTTCATTGAATCCATGAATACCATAGGCGTATTCACAAGACCGAAAGGCATGACCAAGAATTCAAAATGACCATAACAAGTTCGAAATGAAACCGTCTCAACATGACACTAGACACCCAAGTACCTAGTCCATCAGGGTGTAGATACCATGACTAGAAATAGACAAAACTCAGTATGAAACTCTAAACCGTATAACAAAATCAAAATAAGCCGAAGCATAGCACTCAAGAAGAGAAAACGTACCGGTAACAATATCAGGATCTTGTAGGGTCTCTCCCGAATTGATGACGAAGGCACGTGCGTTCCGGCAACCACCTCCGTTGTTTTGACCACCTTCATTCGTCCCAACCCCACCTTGATTCATCTTTGGGCAATTCCGCCTAAAGTGCCCGGCTTCACCACAATTATAACACCCTTGGTTTCCCTGAGGAGTACGGGTGGGGACAACCGCTTGTACCTGCGTCGGCTGAAAGTTGACCCTACAATCTTTAGCCAAATGACCGGTCCGATGACAATGATTACAACTAAACGTATCATGACTCCCAACATGATGATACGCACACATATTACACTTTGGATTCTTCCCAGCATACCCACCCTGCTGCTGCTTGGACGAGAACCCTGATGCTTCAAACTTCTTCGCCTGCTGCTAAGGCTGATCTGGAGCTGAACCCTTCACAGAGCTGTAACACTTCCTTTTGTTGTTGTCTGGAGTCTTAGGAGCTGCACCCCTAGGTGGCAAGGAACCCTCTTGAACCTTGTGATTCGTCAATTTGTGATCCAACCTGATAGTCCCCTGCAGAGTAGTCTAATTGTTAGCGGTCACCAACCCGTGAACCTCGGGCACCAACCCAGCAACATAGATCTCAATCCTCTTAAACTCCGGAGTCGTCGAATCCAGGCACATGACTACCAACTCATGATACCTAGTAGTTTACACCTCAATCTCCGATCCCATCGTCCGATGATTCCATAACTCGTGCTCCAACCTCTTAATCTCGTCCCTAGCATAATACTCCATCTTCAACCAAGACACAAACTCCGCCCATGGCATGGCATTAGCTTCCACTAATCCAATAGTATGAAAAATCGAATTCCACCAAGTCAAAGCAAGACCTTCCAAGGTACCAGAAGAAACTTCACATGATCAGCAGATGGACAGTTACACATAGAAAAAACCGACTCAATTTTCTCGAGCCAGCTAAGCAGTCCCACTACTACCTCAGTACCACTGAAGCCGTGAGGCTTGCTGTCCATAAACTTCTTAAAGGTACACACAGGTGGGTTGACAGCATTACCACCAACACCTTGCTCAGCATCCTGGAAAGCAGCAAGGGCAACAGACACTTGTTGCTGAATCACATTATTCGGTTGATCCTGGGTCTTGGTGATGTTACCACCACCCCGACCACTACCGATACGACCACTAGTATGACCAACGATGCGTCTACCAGTACGACCACCACGAACACCAGATATCTTCTACCAAATAAAAGGACAAGATACTCAGATTCATCACTAGCATAAACCACTAGTAATCACAAGAGTTAAGACCTAGTTCTAATCCATGACCGTTGGTCCAAACACAGAGTCCACTAGGATTTTCAAGCATCCCAGCTTTTGATTTCGTGTGCATCCGAAATGATAAACTATTCTACATGGTCCTCCAAGCGTGCTCTGGTTTGAAGCTCAAGTCACCGGACACTAACACCTAGAGATGCACCACTACAAGTACAAGTGTAAGATAGTGTGAGTAGGCGATTGTGTCCATTAAAGTATAGAAGGGAGATGTCCGAATCCTGGACATATCTCAAGGGTATGCCGAAGCTACTCCAATGTACACCACTACCGTGTCAACAAGTCAACCTCTTCGTCCTCAAAACCCCAAGACGAAGATAAGATAGGAATAGAAGATAGAAACAAGTAACAGATAGAACAGATGATGTAACATGTAGATGATGACGATGATACCGACACCCCCGCAAATAAGTAAATGTACCATGTAACAAGACTCATGTGTATGTGACCGTCTAGTGTGTGAGACTCGGCTATAGACTAGACTCTACATGCAGTCCTAGTTCATTATAACTTAGCTATGATACAAATCTGTCACACGCTGAAATTCCACATGCGGGGTTTTACCGAGACACGTGTGACACACCAGGATCCAAGTCAATAGTCACAATAAACGACAACTATATCTATAACATACGTAAAACAAAACCAACAAGTTTTTATAACTAAACCGTAAGCGGAACCTTAAACGTGTTTACAACTCAAATTATGATAAACATAGTCTGAAATGATTATTTGAAACATGCAACTAGAATACCTAGAGGCCATGAAAGACCCGTGCACCAAGTCCACGTGCTGCTACCTTAGCAACCTCAGAAAACATGCCAAAAAGGTATCAACATATAATGCTGGTGAGTTCACAGGTTTTATAAAAGCGCTTCCATAATTTTAAAGGGTTTCCCCTGTTACTAATATGTTATGCGAACGTTAGCTAGATGTTAAGCATCATTACTACTATGACTGAGAACCATTACTAATAAGTGTTTCTTGTGTTGCTGCCTGAGTTAGTGTTGTTTATGTTGCCGGAAGTTAGAGTCAATATGCACCCCTCATACCGCCAGTCGACCGAGTGGGGTTTGGCAGGAGCAATAGATCTATCCACATTCCCCCGTTATGTAAACCCACATATTAATGGTTTCCCGTGGGACTTAGATGATGACATCGTATAGTAAACAAAAGATCAACATAGTATAACAAATCTTGCGTTTCTAAAATGTGTAGCATATTTCTCCCCCATAAACAAAACTAGTAAAAGTGGGGCTGTGAACTCACCTTAGTTTACGTCTTCAAGAAAAGGATTACCAACACGACTGGGTAGTCTCAAATACCAAGGACCTATCATAAATTTTGTATAAGTGATTTGACTAATAACCCGTAGGTTAGCTAGTCCCCGATTGTCCAAACCATAACTGTGTAAGTTTGAAAACATGTTTGAACGTTAATCTGACCAAACAAGACAAGACCCGACATCCCATTGGTGACCCGACGTCCCCCATGCTAGCCAAATACACGTAACCAAACAATCACATGTGAACATGTACTTAATACGCAAAACAGTTCACCAAGTCTATCATACAATCTACATATTACATATACGAGTCCAAACATGTGTAATCAGGTTTCTAGACATGTCGTGGGGTTTCCAATATGTTCCTAGGTGTCAAACCATGTTTCGGGATACTAAAATACACTTACAGCAGCAAAACACACGACTAGGGAATAAAACACATGACTAGGATTCAAAACACATGACTATGAATCAAAACACATAACTAGGAATCAAATAAACATGACTAGGAATCAAACTGGCCACTAGGAATCCTAGTGGCTAACTAATGGGGCGATTAGGCCATGATACAAGCGACTAGCATTCCGAAACATGTAAAAACACCCAACATCAATACAAAATCATCAAAAAAACATATCCTAAATGAAAAACCCCAATTTATCATCAGACTAACTCCCTAATTGCAAGCATTTCCCAAAATGGAACAATATTATGAAAACATCGCATCAAAGCATGCTTAACTTACCCTAAATGGCAAATAATCAGATTTCATCACATAACCACGTTGCAAATCATCATCCTACTGTTACTACATCATTCTAGCATAAACCCTAACATCATACAACCATCAAATAAACCCATAACATCCTAAATCCTCCTAAATCACTCAAACGGGTCAAAACGAATATTTTCATCAAAACACATCAAACAACTTTCAAACTCCTAGATAATCATCCTAACAACTTATCCATATCAACAATACATGAAACACATAAGAATCCCGATGTTTTAATCATCAAAAACCGTTCTTTCATGAATCCATCAAATACAACTCATATAAAGGATTAGACTTGTTTTAAAATTGTTTTTCAACGGTTTTCAAAGACACAAACTTCACAAAACCAGGTCTGGACCTTTAGGGATCAAAATATCGAGATTACAAAAGCTTAGGGTGAATAACACACCTTAGATTTTTCGTAGATTTACGGCAAAAATGGGTTCCAAATGTTAAGTATAGTGTGAGAGAGGTTTGGGGCGACTTAGGGTTTCACAAATGATGTTTTACAAGTCAAGTATTGTATTTATAGTTGTTTCTAATTGTTTTTAATGTTACACACAAGCAGGAACTGCAGGTGGCCAATTGGAATCCTAGTCCCCCTCGCCCTGCAGGCTGTTGTGAATTTTCGGCGCGTTAAACACTATTTTAACACATATAAGCACATATTCACATACTAACAAGTTATATATTGATTATAAACACATAATAATTGATAACTAACACGTTCATATCCGTTCACCAATCCCCAGGACTCAAGACTCGTGTGTGTGAATGATACCCTGAATGATTCTCTGAATCATTGAACCGTGGACAATATGTGATACCCCGCAATTTCAGGTTCTCACTTTAACTAAACTCTAGGTACATTCCTTGCATTCTACTTAACAAGTTTTAGCTAGATAGGACACACGTTGCACAGTTATAGGTTAATAACTGCATGAAGTGGTAATTCGGAGAATTACCAGACTGTATACATGATTAGTGAACCTCGGACGTTGGTGAACAATGAAGTTAAATAATTGTGAACTAATTGATTGAGATTGATTGCAATTACGTGCTTCTATGATACCCTGTGAAACTATGTGCAAACTATATGTGATTACGTGAACTTAAACCGAATACGTTAATTAACCCATAATGGACGGACCATTTGGATGATTGGGGTCTTAACACATGTGGTTACACTTGTTATGGTCCAAAATAGCAAAAAAATCGATGAAAACACGTCGTATGACGAAGCACGCCACCCACGCGGGCCGAGGAGCTGTGAGCGGCCGCTCACAGGCTTCGAGCGGCCGCGCGCGGGCGTCTGATATCTCCAAACCGCCTTAAACTTGTATTTAAGCAACCTTAAGCCTCTTGTATCTCCTAAACTCAAACCCTAATCGCCCCTACTACCCTATTACGAAATATTAACCCTAAAACACCTGCTAAGGCGCAAAAACATTGATCGGGAAGCTTGAAGAGCATTCGGTTGATTGTTTTGAAGAGCTTACGGTATAACCTTCAATCTCTTGTGTTTTAATCTTTCTTAATATCTTATAAAAACCTATAACTAAGTTTGTCTAGGTCTGAAACCTTTTCATAAAGATTAAAACTTGAAGTTTATAAAGATTGAATGGGTTAAACATAATCCTATGCGATTAGAAATTGATAGGTTGCATGATTATGAATGTTCTTGATGTTTTAGACTCCTATGGTTTATGAATGATGATGTTTACGATGTATCATTAGGGTTTTGATCAGATGTGGCTCTTGTTGATGTTGTGTGATGATTATTAGGTGGTATTGATTGATAATATGCAACTAGGGTTTGATATAATTGATAATATTGCATGATTAGAATCTGGACAGAATCTGAATGTCGACTTGTAGGGTCTGTTACGTGACATTAAAGTGTTGATTTTGATCGATTATTTCCATGAATGGATTTTACATGGTCTTAGCTTTTAGAATGGGTAAAATCATCTGATTTGGATGTGGTTTGATATGTTTTTTGGAATTTTCTTTTATTAAAGGTCATAACAGATTTTCGGATTAACAAATGTTGGAAGAATAATCTTTGATTAATCATATTATCATAAGTATTATTACGTGTATTAAATAAGGGTGACAATGTATATGTTATTTATGTCACACATGGGTCAAAATAAGTCAGTTAATGTCGGTTACTTAATGTGCCGATTAGGACACCAGTTAAGGGTAGTTATGGGCCAATGGTTGTGATGTTTCATACTCACACCTTTCATTATGTATATATAGGATGTTTAGGCCATTATTACCAATGTATCGATTTCTGTTTTATATCTAAACTCTCTCAAACTTTCTGCACTATCACAATACATTCGCATATTGTTTATAACCGCCAACAAACATCAGTTTCGAACATGGCATCAGAGCATGATCCGAAGACCTGTGAAGAAAAGAAGAACCGAGTGATTTGGTTAGGAAAGAATCCATTTGCAGTCAAGAAAGAAAACGATATCAGTGATGATTACAAGGCCAAAGGGTGCAGTCTCACACCCGAGTATGAAGGCGTTTCTCAAAGGCATGAAGGCAAGGAGAAGGCATATGATCGTGATGATCATCAGTGGAAGTTTGGCAACAGGAGTAATCTATATCGTTCCCCGTTCATGGATTCGTCAATGGATTATTTGCTGCAGAAGGAGAGGGAACATCAATCGCAGGGCGGTTATAGTTACAAAAGTTATGGAATTAAGGAGATCAATTGGAAGTATCCGAAAGGTATATGTTGTTCGTTTTGCAACCAACCATTCCATTATAGAAAAGATTGTCCAAAACGTATTGGAAAGATAGAGTTTGTGATCAAGGGTATGGATGGAAAAACATGGAATGACATTTGGTATGCAAGTCGTAATAGACAACAACACGCAACCGATTATAAGCATTTGTTAAAGAACTTGGAACAAATCTTCTGTATAGAAGGGAATCATGAAGGTTTCAAATGAGATCTCTACAAAGGGAAGGGAAGAGTAGAGATTTATAGTGAAGGCCGAATACACACGATAAATAACGTGTATTATATCCCAACACCTAGAAGAAACGTGTTGAGTGTGGATAAGTTAATCGCAGAAGGCTTCAAGATAAGATACGATGGTGATGTGTGTTTCATCACAAAGGAGAACAAGAAACATTCCTCTATACCACCGAAAGCTCACTGTTGGAATTGCAATGACTTTCACGAACCGTATTCATGTCCGAACATTGAAGAATTTGAAGGGGAACAAAGTAGGAAACAAAAAGGAAAAGAAAATGTGGGAGAGTTCTCAGAATCGGACAAGGATAATGAAAGATGGGAAGTGCAAGAGCATCACAAGCAATTCAACAACAACCACCAAATCGACAGGCACCGAATTATGTTCAATGCTGAATTCGAAAGGATTTTATCATGGTTTCTAAAGGAATTTCTGGAAATAAATTCTACCATGACTATTCCACCAAGAGATCACATGGGAAGGAAAATTGATCTCTTAGACTTATACATGATCGTAGAGAGGTTTGGTGGATTTGATGCTGTCAACAGATATGATTTGTGGGTTCAAGTTGCGATTAGAATGGGCTACGGATACGGCCTACCAAGGGAGATGAAGAACCATGAGATAGTGGAGGAGATTCGTGTCACTTATATGCAATATCTAGAGATCCTGCATTGGTACCATTTGAAGTTTAAAGGAAGGGAACTCTATGTGGAATGCAGTGAAGACAACACAGATTTAAAGGTGGGCTACAAAGAGACTCAAGACGGTGACCTCCCCCCAAGAAAGAAATCCAAGACTTCTAGCAGCGAAGAATGATCGAGTAGGATCAAGGCTATGATAAATCAAAGATTAGGGGCGTGAATGTTGGAAGAATAATCTTTGATTAATCATATTATCATAAGTATTATTATGTGTATTAAATAAGTGTGACAATGTAGAGGTTATTTATGTCACACATGGTTCAAAATAAGTCAGTTAATGTCAGTTACTTTATGTGCCGATTAGGACAGCAGTTAAGGGTAGTTATGGTTCAATGGTTGTGATGTTTCATACTCACACCTTTCATTATGTATATATAGGATGTGTAGGACATTATTATCAATGTATCGATTTCGGTTTTATATCTAAACTCTCTCAAACTTTCTGAACTATCACAATACATTCGCATATTGTTTATAACCGCCAACAAAAATCAGTTTCGAACAAAAAACTGAGTCAACTTTAAACAATCATAACTCGAGTTTTACAAGGAATTAAGTTATGAAATTTAGACAGTAGGTTAACATTGGAATAACTCGGCTTTTCCAAGTCAATTCATCCCGTTTGGATGAATACACGATTTTTGTAAATGTTTCTACTAAACTGATCTGTTGTGTGTACTTTTTGAACATAGCTGTGTTCCGTGAATTTTCATAATTTTTGTAAAAGGTTTTATCACAAACTAAAAATACCGATTTGTCCAGTAGACCCCCTAGAATATTTAGTAAAATTTTGGGAGTCTAACTCACTGGAATAGTATTTTTAATAAATTAGTTTTCATGGCGCATAATCTGTCCTGAAAACGCACTTACATGTACTTGAATAGGCACTTACATGAGATGCATATGAAGTGTAAAACTAATGATAACCAACATATTCACCAATGGGTCCGTAGGGTTTACTTATGCATGTAGAATCACTAGGTGTGACTTACACCATTTTGAACATTTAAACGCCTTGGACAAACAGGTTATATATATGGTGTAATGGTATTACACATATACTTATTTAGTGACACATGTATTAGGGAGTCGGTAGTACACCCTACTTTGGAGTTTGGATTTACTTGCTTGCATACTAAGGTGAGTTTCACTACTTTATCAAAAGCATGGGTCTCGGGTTTGAGACAACGTAGTTAACTTTTTCTAGTCCGGTTTGGGACTACTTACACATCACGGGTTGGGATGCTATGACTCCTTGTGTGGGTTGGGTTTTTACTCCTTGTGTGGGTCTGGTTTTGACTCCTTGTGTGGGTCGGCTTTTGACTCCTTGTGTGGGTCGGGTTTTGACTTCTTGTGTGGGTCGGGGTTTTTGCTAGTTCGCAAACTGTGTCCTTGATGAACTAAACCAACACTATCACTGTAAGTCCTTCACATACCGAATGAGTTGCCGGGTTATGGCAAGCGGGTTATTAGTTGATAGCGCTATTAGGTCTAACAATCCTCACACCGGCTCGGGGGAGTGCGGGAGTGAACTATAACTTAACAGATTATCATTGTTGATAGGCAATGATGCAAGGCAAACTGCTCACATTTGTGACAAAACGTACATTAGCAGTTTGGTATATCCGTGTTAGTTATCATGAATGGGTTAGCTACCCTTGGCATGCGATGAACTAGTGGTTACACGGTTTTTGGAACCAACTCAATTACTTACGCTTTTACTTGGTTATGTGGTTTTGGAAACTGCGCGCTTTACTTACTCGTCATCTTTACTTTGTGAACTCACCAACTTTATGTTGACTCACGCTAGCATGCTTTTGCAGGTAACTAGGTATGGAGCACTAATAGGACATGCATCATGTTATGTCATGGGATTATGAACACTTAAATTGCTTTTAAATATTTAACTATTTACTTATGGTTTTGGGCACAGTGTTTTGCGCAGACTTTTATTTAACTGTTTTGTTATTCGCTTCCGCTATACTTAAATTGGTTTGGTTAAAACTTTTAAACTTGGTTTTACAATAATGAACTAAATGGTTTGGGCATTTAGAGTCGTTCATGCGACTTATGGCTATGGGATCCTCGTATGTCATGCGCCTTGCGGTATAAACCCCGCAGTGGAATTTGAGGGTGTGACACAATACATAAGTGTAAACCGACTCAACTAACCTAATCAAGTATGTTAGATAAATGTTTTCGCTAAGGTAGACTTATATGTTAGTAAAAGTATTTACCTGAATATGCCTAGTGTCACAAAAAATAACTAATGTTTTATTACAGTTTTAAATTAGGTTTGATTCTATGTATAGTGGAGAGTACAAATGAGAAGAAAATGTTTTGTAAGGAAAAAAAAGTTTAAGCCAATAAAAGTATTCCATTTAGTAATTACATATAATGTTAAATAAATTATTAAATATTTATTGTAAATCCCTTAAAGTAGTTTGATAAATGAAACTCATAACTTATTTCTAAAATATATACTTTCCAGTAAACGTAATTTTCAATGAATGATAATTTTTGTATGTGTAGAATTCATTAGGACGAATTTCTATATGTAGGTAGGATTTTGTATGTGTAGGACAAATTTTGATAAGGCTATCTGTTGTGGCACACGAGGAAACGGTCGCGAGCTAGCCAACGAGGTACGTGGCTCGCGAACATAACAACCACCAAGCGTGAAGGCACCTGAGAGCGAGTAAATGCGACTGCAGTCGCATCTGCTACAATCACAATATTCAACCTTCACTTTCTTCTACAATCACATTCAAAACATCAATCTTCTTCTTAAACTCAATCAAAACGATGGTCTAGTGGACAGAAAAGTAAGAACTTGCGTTGATCATCGCGTACAACAACATGCAAGGTGATGGTGCTTTGACAAGTCGGGATCCACAATAGGCTAAAGTTTTAGCCAAATTTAGTCAGCTTGTAGGGGGAACACAACATAATTGTGATTCAATCTCCCACAAGTTTAATAGCCACAAATGGAGTATGTTTCTGCGACCGAGCATGATTGTACGCATGTTTCGGCGTGACAAATGTTACGCGAACATTACGTTAGATTTTATATTTTCTAATTATTTAATGTCTAATGTAGTTTTTTTTATTTGGTTTAATGTTTTTTATTTATTGTAATGTTATTATTTTTATCTTTATGTTTTTTATTTTATTTAATGTAATGTTTTTTTATTTTATTTAAATAATGTTTTTATTATATTACTTTAATATTTTATTAAAATTTTTGATAAAACCATTGTTCACCTTGAGCTACAGCAGGGTCAAATGAGTGAGCTGAAGCTTTTTCCCATAGCCACATCAGCGCCCACTTGGCGTAATATTTGAGGATAAAGCTTGTGCTCAGCTTGAGCCACAACACACAGTCTAATGTGTATGATCAAGTGTTAATGACTAGTTAATTAGGGAAATGGTCGTTAATATTAGGATTTTAAGTATTTAATATTTTACCATTATATCATTTCTTCTTTTTGTTCTCACATTAGGTCCCTGCTGTTTTGATCCTCCACATGTGTGTATATACACACACATAAGTATGAAAATTTTGATTATCTCAATTTAAATAGAGAGATGATCATTACTGTGAAGAGTTTAAGTATTTATTGTTTTTCTGTAATATCATTTTTTTTTTGTTCTCACTTTAGCTTTTTTTCTCATTTGATCATTCCCTTATATATAAATAGACACACTCATAAGCACAAAAAATGTGAGCATCACATTTTCATTTTATACCATTATGTTAAGATAGGAATTGAACCTGTATCTGATGGGAATACCCGAAAGCTAAGATATTTGATACCAGTATAAGTTCGGGTAACCGGGTATGAGACTTGTTATGGAATTTTTTTTGTGGGTATGAGAAATTCATGAGATTTAGTTATAGATTCGTTTGTCCAATTCAATCACCCAATAACGTAAAACGGTTTACCCGAATATATACGAAAAAATAGTTAATTAAAGGAGAGCTCCAATTTAAATTTAGGAAGATAAAATAGAAAACCTTGTGCATAAACGAGTCTTTTTTGTAGTGTTTGGGACTTCCCTAAAAGCAGGACTCAAAATTTTCCAATGAATTGTACAACGTGTGTGGGTTAGGATAGGCGACTCTTGTTGATCAGGAGAAGGATGGCCTAAGGGCCAACAATCCGAACATACCTTCATGGGGACTAGTGCATGTGCACTGCCCGTCACCCATCTAGTTGCCAAAATGTCATCCCTTATTTATTTATTTTCCCTTCCCAACTCTGAATGGACCGTTTAAATTTGTTTCTCACATAAATAATTAAATTTACTACTACTTTTAGTATAATTAGTCTACTAATCTTAAGGGTACCTAAAACTAGCAAGTTTCTAACATACTATTTTACCTTTTTATATATTTATCAAAACTTTTTTCAAAGACAATATTTTTCCGAACCACTCCGTTTTATTTTTCTTTTCAAAAACCAGTTAGTTATATGATGAAGAGTTGGGTAGGGAAAAGTGTGTCCTTAGGAGTTCATTTAAAGGATCGTTTTTATAGAAAGCTAATAATGTATCACACGAGTGGAACAATTCAGGTGAGGTATCCCTGAATCATATGCAATATGATAATAGATCAATCAGGCACAGAGAAATCCATGATAAACATCTTAATCATTCATAATCATTTAAGTTTTAGCTTCAAAGACTCAATTACAATGATTAACTTGACTTTCAGAACCTTCTAGACACACAATAGAAAAACACACAAACTTTGGTTCAAATGACACAACTACTTAATATTTAAAACAAACATAAACCTTATATAGACCTGCACATTCGACCCTTGCATTGGTGGAATGTGTACGTTCGACCTCTACCAGGCTTGAACCAACCTATTACATAAACAATATCTTCATTCGACCTTCATCAAAACACATTCGACCCACTGCTGGTTCGAATGTGTCTTCTGATCTTCATTCTTCTATACAAAATCGCCTATTATTATTAATCCAAAGCGATAGCCACAAAACGTGTATCAACAAACTCCCCCTTGGCTATTGCTGGGATTGTTGTCTTTCTTGATCAAGTGCCTTGTTCATAAGCTTGATTCTCAACGCCTTCTTCTTCTCTTTGCTCATTTCATGTTCAAGTTGTCTTTTGCGCGAACCTTCTTTTGGCAATTCTTTGAACTTTACAAACTTCCCTAGCAACTTATTGTATTCACACCTAACATTCACATCATATGCAAAACAAAAACAAACTACTCTGTAGAACTTCATTTCTTGTTCTACGTCCCGAGCTTCACAATAAATTGGATTGAAGTATAACATCTTGACACCATCAGCTGAATAGTTAATCAACCACATCGGGTCAAAAACTTTGATCTTCTTGAACATCACAGTTGGATCTTTATCTCTTAGCAAGATTACTGCTTCAGCTGTTTTCCAATCGTAATACCACAAATGAAAATCTTTATTGAAATGTTGTTGGATCGGCATCAAAGGAATCCATTTCATCACAACTGGAGGTTTATACTTCAGAGACACTTTGTTCAAACCTGTGATGGGATCAACTTCATTCTTATGGACAATTCGTTTAGGATATTGAGGCCTAAACAAATTCCATCTTGTTATGCTTTCCCAGGAAAATCATTTTTGAATGTGTCAGATCCTCACTGATGTACTATCATTTCCTCTTTTTCTCCAGGAAAATCATTTTTGAATTTTCTAATTTTTTATGGATTTTCAAATTATTCAATGTTTTTGTTTTTTCTGAAAATAAAAGCTCCCCCTAAAATTGAAAACATATTTTTGGGTTTTTGATTTTTCTAAAAAAAGTAAAAACAAACCTAAAAATTTGATAAACTGATGTGGAGATTACTCTTGCTTTTCAGTTATACCATTGTCTTGTAATAAAAATTCAAATCGTGATTTATCAAAAGATTTAGTAAACAAATCGGCTCTTTGGTAATCAGTGTGGATTTTAATCATGTCAATCAATCCTTTGGCATAGCAATCACGAATAAAATGATAACGAACTCAGATATGCTTAGCCTTAGAATGATTGACGGTGTCTTTGGTGAGTGCAATGGCTGCTTCATTGTCGCAATGAATGGGGGTTCTAAGAAATTTCAAACCGTAGTCGCGCATCTGCTGCTGTATCCAAAGAACTCGTGAAGAGCAACTCGAGGCTGCCACGTATTCTGCTTCACATGTAGACATAGCCACTGACGTCTGCTTCTTGCACTACCAGGTCATGAGCCTGCTCCCCAGAAATTGACATCCAGCCGTTGTGGATTTTGCACCAATATTACAACCTACATAGTCAGAGTCACTAAAGGCAATAAAATCAAATTTATTGTCCATAGGATACCATAACCCGCGTGACGGAGTACCCTTTAGATAACGAAGGATTCGTTTGACTGCAACTAGTTGACTTTGTTTCGGCTTCGATTGAAAACGTGCACAGAGACATGTAGCGAACATTATGTCTGGCCGGGATGCAGTTAAGTACATGAGAGATCCGACAATGGCAAGATAAGTACAGGGATTAGTAAGCTCCCCCATAGCGTCAACTCCAATGCCGCGATTGGGTTGTATAGGAGTATCCATAAGCTTCGAATCATCCATCTTGAATCGGCTAAAGACTTTAGAAACGTATTTCATCTGGTGAATAAAAATGCTCGTTGGCAATTGATGCACCTGCAAGCCTAAGAAAAATTACATTCTCTCATAGCACTCATTTCGAACTTCTCCGACATAACTTTCTCAAATTCCCTACATAAAAGTTCATTAGTAGAACAAAAAAATAATGTCATCCACATATATTTGCACAAGAAGCAAATCACCCTCTGTTCTTTTTATGAACAAAGTACAATCAACCAAACCTCTCTTGAATCCTTTGGAAAGAATATAATTGCTCAGCTCTTTGTACCACTGCCTCGGGGCTTGGTATAAACCGTATAATGCCTTATTCAATTTATAGACCTTATCCTGGTGGATAGGATCTTCATAACCTGGTGGTTGGCTGACATACACTTCTTCTTTCTTCACACCATATAGAAAAGCACTTTTAACATCCATCTGATACACCTTGAGATTCTTATAAGATGCAAACGCAAGAAACATTCGAATTGCTTCAATGCGTGCAACCGGTGCATAGACTTCAATATAGTCAATTCCTTCCTATTGACTGAATCCTTTGTGATACCCCGTAATTTTAGGTTCTCACTTTAACTAAACTCTAGTTACATTCCTTGCATTCTGCTTAACTAGGGTTAGCTAGATAGGACATATGTTGAACAGTTATAGATTAATAACCGCATCAAGTGGTAATTCGGGGAATTACCAGACTGTATACATGAGTAGTGAACCTCGGACGTTGGTGAACAATGGAAATAAATAATTATGAATTAATTAATTAAGATTGATTGCAATTATGTGCTTCTATGATACTATGTGAAACTATGTGCAAACTGTATGTGATTACGTGAACTTAAACCGAATACGTTAATAAAAATCGTAATAGGTGGACCGGTAGGATGGTTGGGGTCTTAATACATGGGGTTACACGTATTATGGTCCAAAATAGCAAAAACATCGATAAAAAACACTTCGTATGACGAAGCAGGCCACCCACACGGGCCGAAGAGCTGTCAGCGGCCACTCACAGGCTTCGAGCGGCTGTGCGCGGGTACTAGCATCCACCAAACCGACTCAAACAAGTATTTAATCAACCTTAAGCCTCTTGTGCAACCTAATTGCCCCTACTGCTCTATTACGAAATATTAACCCCTAAACACCTGCTAAGGTGCAACAACATCAATCGGGAAGCTTCAAGAGCATTCGGTTGATTGTTTTGAAGAGCTTGCAGTATAACATTCAATCTCTTGTGTTTTAATCTTCCATAATATGTTATAAAAACTTATAACTAAGTTTGTCCAGGTCTGAAACATTTTCATAATGATTAAAACTTAAGGTTCATAAAGATTGAATGGGTTAAACTTAGTCTTATGCGATTAGAAATTGATAGGTTGCATGATTATGCATGTTCTTGATGTTTTAGACTCATAGGGTTTATAAATGATGATGTTTATGATGTATCATTAGGGTTTTGATCAGATGTGGCTCTTATTAATGTTGTAAGATTAATGTATTGTACATGGTCTTAGCTATTTAGAATGGGCAAAATCACCTGATTTGGATGTCGTTTGATATGTTTTTGGAATTTTCTTTGATTAAAGGTCATATCAGATTTTCGGATTAACAAACAGAGTCAACTTTAAACAATCATAACTCGAGTTTTTCATGGAATTAAGTTAAGAAATTTGGACAGTAGATTAACACTTGAGTAACTTGGCATTTCTATTTGGATTCATCCCGTTTGGATGATACACGATTTTTGGGAATTTTTTGAATAAACTGATCTGTTGTGTATATTTTCTGAACGTAGATGTGTTCCGTGAATTTTCATAATTTTTATGCAAGGTTTTATCACAAAATAAAAATATGGATTTGTCTAGTAGACCCCCTAGAATATTTAGTAAACTTTTGGGAGTCTAACTCACTGGATAAGTATTTTTAATAAATTAGTTTTCATGGCGCATAATCTGTCCTAAAAATGCAGATTGTGTATTGTGAGTTTATGTGAATAATTGGGGTCCTATGTGTTATGTATTTGACATGTACTTGAATGGACACTTGTATGAGATGGATATGAAGTGTAAAACTAATGATAACCAACATATTCACCAACGGGTCCGTATGGTTTACTTATGCATGTAAAATCACTAGGTGTCACTTACACGGTTTTAAACTTTTGAGCGTCTTTGACAAACGGGTTATATGGTGTAATGGTATTACACATATACTCACTTAGTGACACATGTATTAGGAAGTCGGTAGCACACCCTACTTTGGAGTTTGGATTTACTTGCTTGCATACTAAGGTGAGTTTCACTACTTTTTCTCAAAAGCATGCGTCTCAGGTTGAGACAACTTTGGTATAAGTTTTCTACTCCAGTTTGGGACTACTTAGACATTGACTCTTTGGGAGTGTCTGATAAGAATCCCTGTGTGGATTGCGCTTTGATCAGTTTAAAACTTATTGGTCCTTTGTGTACTAAACACTCTATCACTGAAATGTCCTTACATATTATTGGGTTAATCGCTGGAGGAGAACGGGGTATTAGTTGATAGCACTATTAGGTTGTGTAGCAACCTCATGTTTGTGATGCTGGAGGCATGGGCATGAACTTCTAACCACATCTGTTATGCTAGTGTTGATAGACACTAGTTCCTAAGGCAGTTTAACGTATGTTAACATATTTTCTGAAGGTTCCCAATAATTTCCTGTTTAGTTGCAATGAATGGGTTAGCTACCCCTGACATGATTAAACTGATAACACTTGAACTTTTAGGGTCTTAGGGACCTACGCTTTTACTTGGTTACGTGGTTTTTGAAACCAGCGCATTTACTTACTCACCTTATTTACTTTGTGAACTCACCAACATTGTTTGTTGACCCACAATATACATGTTTTTGCTGGTAGTTAGCTTCTGGTGCCACAATTAGAAAGCACTGCACACTTCACTGTATTTAGGGTCTTGGGCATACACCTAAATTACATATTATGCTTTTACATTTTCCTTCATATGGTTTTAATTTGGGCGTGTTGTTTTGTGCATGGTTTTAAAAGGTTTAACTTTGGTTTACGCTTCTGCAGCTTAACTAAACTTGATTTTTGAAAACGAACTAAATGGTTTGGGCATTTAGAGTAAGTTCATATGACTTATGGCTATGGGATCGTGGTATGTCATGCGCCTCGCAGTATCAACCTCACCGTGGAAATTTGAGGGTGTGACATCCTTGAACCACCAATCGAGCTTTGTTTTTAACAATAACCCCTTTATCATCCTTCTTGCATTTGTATACCCATCAAGTACCAACTTTCTTTCTGTCTGGTGGTAAATCAGTCAACGTCCTAACTCCGAGTTTCTGAAATTGTTGAATTTCTTGCTGCATAGCTTCCACCCAAGATTCATCCAATAAAGAATCCTTATAAGTCCGCGGCTCTACCTGCAAAACATAACAATCAAAAGAGCATTTATTTTGTTCGCCGGTCTTATGAATCTGTGTATATAAGGGAAGGGATCCAATATTCTCTGACGGTGATGCACGTCTCAATTGTCCACGTGTCATCACACTGCTACTAGGATCTCCAATGACTTGTCCTAGCGGGTGAATCTGATGAATTCGAGATTCCGGATGTGCAGGTACAGGAATCACCGCTGGAACATTCAGATTTTCTGCTGTATCCAGATCATTACCCATATTTGTTGAAGATGCAACATATGGATTTGGGTTCACTGGAGTAGATGCTGTAGCATGATCTAAGATAGCTTTACTAAAAACTACATCATCATCTTCTGATTCAGATGAATCCAACGTTGTAGATGCTTCTTTATATATTTCTTCTTCTATCACCAGAGCATTGGTATCATTAGAAGCTGCTGGAGGAGTTGCGGTGATCGGACGCACCAACGGTAATACAGCCTCTTCAACCAAACTATCCATATTAAATGAATCAAAGAAATCTTGATAATCAAACATCCAATCGGGCCCACTTCCTTGAACATTTTGAGTGTATCGCTGAACATCTACATTCGCCCACTCTTCAACCTGACGAGTTATTTTGTTAAACAAATGTTTAAGTGGGGTTCAACATTGCACAAGGTACTCCGAAAGGTTCTAGATACTCTAAGTTCGGCTTTCGTCTGTTAAGCAGTTCATAAGATGTTTTTCCAAACTTCTTCACCGTTAACACCCGATTCAGAGTGCAACAAGCTGCATGTATAGCCTCGTTCCAAAACATTACTAGAAGATTTGAATCAGCAAGCATTGTTCGAGCTGCTTCAATTAAAGTCCTGTTTTTGCGTTTTGCAATACCATTACACCATATAACCCGTTTGTCCAAGACGTTTAAATGTTCAAAATCGTGAAAGTGACACCGAGTGATTCTACATGCATAAGTAAACCCTACGAACCCGTTGGTGAATATATTGGCTATCATTAGTTTTACACTTCATATGCATCTCATATAAGTGCTCATTCAGGTACATGTCAATTACATACTACATAGGACTCCAACTAGTCACATAAACTCACAATACACAATCTGCGTTTTCAGGACAGATTATACGCCATGAAAACTAATTTATTAAAAATACATATCCAGTGAGTTAGACTCTCAAAATTTTACTGAATATTCTTTGGGGTTTCTTCGTTTACCCATATTTTTATTTTGTCTCAAAACCAAACACAAAAATTATGAAAAATCGTACATCACAGATATGTCCAGAAAGTTTCTACAATAGGTCAGGTTAGTAGAAAAATTCCCAAAAATCGTGTATTCATCCAACGGGATGAATCCACTTGTAAAAGCCGAGTTATTCTAATGTTCACCTACTGTTCGAATTTAATAACTTTATTCCTTGTAAAACTCAAGTTATGAGGGTTTAAAGTTGACTCAGTTTGTTAATCCGAAAATCTGATATGACCTTTATTCAAAGAAAATTCCAACACTATACAAACGACGTCCAAATCAATCGATTTTACCCATTATGAAAAGCTAAGACCAGGCATAATACAACAATGCAAAGAAATCATCAAAACCATCATGTTTAAGTCACGTAACAGACCCTACAATTTGACCTAAACATTCTGTCCAGATTTAAATCATGCATAAACTCTTATTAAAATGACTCACGTATGCGTATAATCGATCAACCACAATCAAAAACCATTCTAAGACATTCATATAACCTAGAATGATCAGATCCTATCATAACACATGCAAAATCATAAACCCTAATTATCAAAACCTCACAAACATGCGCAACATGCATCCTATCAATTTCTAATCGCATAGAATTATGTTTAACCCATTCAATCTTTATAAACTTCAAGTTTTAATCTTTATGAAAAGGTTTCAGACCTGGACAAACTTAGTTATAAGGTTTTTATAACATATTAAGATAGATTAAAAGACAATAGATTAAAGATTATACCGCAATCTCTTCGAAACAATCAACCGAATGCTCTTGAAGCTTCCCGATCGATGTTCTTGCGCCTTAGCAGGTGTTTAGGGGTTAATATTTCGTTATTGGGCAGTAGGGGCAATTAGGGTTTGAGTTTAGGACGTACAAGAGGCTTAAGGTTGCTTAAATACATGTTTAAGTTAGTTAGGTTTCGTCAGCATCCCGTGAGCGGCCGCGCGGGGCCTGTGAGCGGCTGCTCACAGGCCCGCGGCTCGTTCCGGGTGCTCTGCTTCGTTGCAAGGCCCGTTTCCTTCGATGTTTTCGCTATTTTGGACCATAACAAGTGTAACTCCAAGTTTTAAGACCCCAACCATCCTAATGGTCCATCCATTTTGGTTTTTATTAATGTATTTGGTTTAAGCTCCCGTAATCACATACAGTTTGCACATAGTTTCACAGAGTATCATAGAAGCACGTAATTGCAATCAATCTCAATCAATTAATTCACAATTATTTAACTTCATTGTTTACCAACGTCCGCGGTTCACTAATCATGTATACAGTCTGGTAATTCCCTGAATTACCACTTCATGTAGTTATTAACCTATAACTGTGCAACGTGTGTCCTATCTAGCTAACCCAAGTTAAGTAGAATATAAGGAATGTAACTAGAGTTTAGTTAAAGTGAGAACCTGAAATTGCGGGGTATCACATCATCCCCAAGTTGAAAAGAATTTTGTCCCGAAATTCAGCAAGTAAATAATAAAGCCAGCTAGAAAAGTGTGTGCTTGGTTCCCAGATGTCACATCATCCCCAAGTTGAAAGGAATTTCGCCCCAGAATTCACTTCGAGCGAGCTGCTTTATGTTCGGCGTTCAATCTATGCACAGGTTCAGGTTCAGTAAAGAGGTGTGGATATTTGAGTCGCATCTGATGTTTACGCAACCACGTATATTCTGGTCCTAGACGGGAATTCCACCGTACCTTAACAATAGGTATAGTGCTTTGTCTGTGTTTCTTGATGCCCTGCTCAAGAATCTCCACGGGTTCTTCCACGAACCAAAGCTGGTCGTCAACCTGGATCTTCTCCAGTGGCAATACCAGTGTCGCATCCGATAGGCATTTCTTTAGGTTTGATACATGGAATACACTGTGCACTCCACTGATTTCATCAGGCAAGTTTAACTTGTAAGCTACCAGACCAATCCTTTAGACAATCTCGAACGGTCCAACGTATCATGGGTTCAATTTTCCCCGTTTTCCAAAGCGTATCACCCCCTTCCAAGGTGACACCTTCATTAGAGACTTGTCCCCAACCTGGAACTCCAAAGGTTTCCTACGCTTATCAGCGTAACTTTTCTGTCGATCACGAGCAGTAGCCATCCGGTATCTGATTTGTACTATCTTCTTAGAAGTTTCGTTCATGAGTTCGGGACCTGTTAGCTGGCTATCCCCAACTTCAGTCCAGCAGATGGGAGACCTACACTTGCGTCCATAAAGTGCCTCAAAAGGCGCACACTGTATCGAAGTGTGGTAACTGTTGTTATATGAGAATTCAATCAAAGACAAGTGCTTATCCCAACTGTTGCCAAAATCCACCACGCACGCTCGTAGCAGATCTTCCAATGTTTGGATGGTATGTTCACTCTGTCCATCCGTCTGTGGGTGATAGGCTGTGCTCATATCTAAGCGAGTCCCTAAAGCGTTTTGGAGAGTAGTCCAAAAATGAGAAGTGAATCGCGCATCGCGATCAGATATGATAGAAGTAGGCACCCCATGCCTAGAGAATACCTCCTTGATGTAGAGATTAGCTAATTTCCCTAGCGAGTCGGTTTCCTTTATTGCCAGAAAATGTGCCAATTTGGTTAAACGATCTACGATAACCCAAATCATGTTATGGCCAGTTGGCGTTCTAGGAAGCTTTGTGATAAAATCCATAGAAATTCCATCCCTTTTCCACATAGGGATTTCTGGTTGCTGCAGTAGGCCTGAAGGTTTCTGATATTCAATCTTAAGCTTCGCACAAGTCAAGCACTTACTAACATAAGTGGCTATCTCAGCTTTCATGTTTGGCCACCAGTAAAGAGTTTTGAGATCTTGGTACATCTTGTCCGAACCAGGATGTACCAAATATCAAGAGGTGTGAGATTCATTGAGCACTAGTTGTCTGAGATCCCCAATACGTGGTATCCAGACTCTATTCATGGAGTATTGAAGACCATCTGTCTTTAGTTCCATGTGCTTATCCGTACCATGTAAAGTTTCAAGCATGATGTTTTCTTCTTTCAAAGTCTCGCCCTGGGCTTCACGTATCTAATCAGGAAGATTAGAATGTATGGTAAGTTGTAAAGCTCGCACTCGTTTGGGTTTCATTTCCTTACTACTAAGGGCATCAGCTACTACATTAGCTTTCCCTGGATGATATTTGATGGCACAGTCATAATCATTCAGAAGCTCGACCCATCAACGCTGTCGCATGTTCAGCTCCTTCTGATCGAATATATGTTGGAGGCTCTTGTGGTCAGTGAAGATTGTACACTTCGTCCCATAGAGATAATGCCTTCAGATCTTTATAGCAAAAACCACTACTCCCAGTTCCAAGTCATGGGTGATGTGATTCTTCTCATGAACCTTCAATTGACATGAGGCATACGCGATCACCTTATCGCGTTGCATCAGCACACACCCTAACCCTTGGATAGACGCATCACAGTACACCACAAAGTCCTCTATACCCTCGGGTAGTGATAATATGGGTGCATTGCAAAGCTTTGCCTTCAGCAATTGAAAAGCAGACTCTTGGGCATCTCCCCACTTGTAAGTAATCCCCTTCTGTGTAAAAGCAGTGAGGGGTTGAGCGATCTTAGAGAATCCATCAATGAATCTGTGATAGTATCCCGCATGACAAAGAAACTGGTGCACCTCTGTAGGAGTCTTAGGAGCTTCCCATTTTTTAATTGCATCAATCATGGCGGGATCGACATGTATTCCTGCCTCGTTAACCACATGTCCAAGAAATTGGACTTCTCGAATCCAAAAGTCACATTTAGAGAATTTCGCATACAACTGCTCATTTCTCAAGAGTTCCAAGATCAGCTGCAGGTGTTGCTCGTGCTCTTCCATGCTCTTAGAATAAATCAGTATGTCATCTATGAACACTATGACGAATTTGTCCAAATAGGGCTTACACACACGGTTCATCAAATCTATGAACACCGTCGGTGCATTGGTTAGCCCAAATGGCATCACCAAAAACTCATAATGTCCGTAACGAGTTCGAGAGGCTGTCTTCGCCACATCCTCCTCTCGGACTCTCAGTTGATGGTATCCTGACCTCAAGTCAATTTTAGAATAGAAACTCGACCCTTGTAGTTGGTCTAACAAGTCATCAATACGAGGCAAAGGGTAGCGGTTCTTAACCGTCACCTTGTTTAATTCCCGATAATCAATACACATGCGGAAACTCCCATCCTTCTTCATAACGAACAGAACCGGGGCTCCCCATGGCGAAGAACTAGGTCTAATAAAGCCCCTATCCAACAGCTCTTGGAGTTGGGTAGAAAATTCTTGAAGTTCGCCTCGTGCTAGGCGGTATGGTGCGCGTGCAACTGGAGCTGCTCCAGGTACAAGATCAATTTGAAACTCCACTTGACGAACAGGTGGAAGTCCAGGTAGTTTCTCTAGGAAAACATCTGGGAAATCTCGGACTATTGGGATGTCCTCAATCTTAGTTTTAGTTTCAGCTCGAGTGTCAGATATGTTAGCCAAAATGGCTAGACAGCCCTTAGGAATACACTTCTGGGCTTTCAAAAAGGAGATGATGCCCACCATGGCACCACCACGATCACCCTGAATAGATAAAAGGTCTCCGCTTGGGAGGGGGACACGAACAATCTTCTCCTGACAGAGAATTTCAGCGAGTTGCTTGGACAACCAGTCCATGCCAACCACGAGATCAAAGCTTCCTAGGGTGATAGGTAAAAGGTAAATGACAAACAATTGCTCATCTAGCTCGAGCTTACAGTCACGATGAATATGGGTTACCTCAACAGGCTTTCCATCAGCTAACTCTATAGAGTACGGGGTATCAAGAAGAATAGGAACCATCCCTAATTGTTTGCTAAGTTTCGATGACACAAAACTATAGTCTGCACCAGTATCATATAAAATAGAAGCAAGAGTATCGTTCAAGGAGCACGTACCCTTCACGACATTGTTATCAGTTCTAGCTCCCCCAGAGCCAATCACAAATGCTCTTCCACGAGCCTCATTGTTGTTGTTGCCGTTGTTATTGTTGTTGTTGAAGGACTGATACCTCACACTATCCCACGTTCTCTTGCTATCACCAAAAGCAAAAAATGAAGCACCATGCTTTGGAAAAGTGCCATGCTCAACAGCCTCATCAGTGAGTTTGCGAGCCAGGTGAAAGATTTGTTAGATTCTGGGTAGGTGAGCTGCAGTGGCCACGCCATGAATCTGAGGGACCCACCATTTTGGTATGAAGCTCGATCCGTGTGTAGGGTAGGTTAAATAGATTTGAGCATATAGTAGCTCTCTCCTGTAGCTTGGTAGTGTAGGCGTCGATATCAGACCCAACCGTCTTCAGATCACAAATTTCTAATTTTCGTCACGTGGATTACATTCTCCACCCAAGTATCTGTAACTCATCGAGTGTGCATGTAGCCTACATTACCTATACTGCCTGGGGCAAATGCACATGGCAAAGACTTATACTATCGAAGAAATCAGACGGTCTCCCTCAGTTCCGTTGGAGTTATCGAGGTTTACAACCAATAAAAGCCTTGAAAATACGATGGCAGGTTGTTGTGGCATGTGCGTTCAAGGTATAAGAAAGTTCAAATATGGAAGTTAGGGGAAACGAATGATTTAGCAAAATGGATCTTCACAAGCTAGGAAAGATGCGGGGGCCTCAACTACCTTATCTAAGTTAACAAAGGGAAAGGAAAGAAAAGACAGGTAAGCAAAGGTAAGAGCCAATCGTCGCCACACTCTGTTTAGATAGTAGAGCCTTCATCCTCACTTTCCATGTGCTCGTCCTGCTCAGGTTCCCCTTCCATCCCATCTTCTTCCTCTTTCGCGGTGTTAGTATTATATGGATCTCATCACGTACAGTCTCCTTCTCCAGTCCTATGTAAGCCAGCTTAGTGGTCAGCTGCACCACTTGTTCCTCCAATCGTGGGTGCCAGTCAATGGTAGGTTTCGTCTTCCCTTGAGATGTTTCACTACGTCGTAGGCTTTACATAACTCCCCAAGAGTGTGTGTAACAAGCCCCTATCTAATGTGTTCCCATGAATCTACCATATACTCACGAGAAACAGTGACACGTATATCATGTATCACTTGCTCATACAGGGCGTAAATGTACTAGAGTAAGGATAAAATTCTATTTGAGTAACCCAGTCTCGTCTGAGTTTCAAATGAAAGTAAGAAATATCAAGTGATAAGGAACAGGAACTAATTGTCTCCTTGCTCAAAGAAAAGGATAAGTCTCAACATTTGACTTTCTTCGAATCTGATTCGGTTTAATGGTATCACGTCATGCGCACCGTGCAGCGTCCTGTGTACGTGCGCCATAACGCTCGCAAGGGCTCTCTCCCCTGTACTATTGTTGTTTCCTAATCCAAGAGGTTTGTTAGGATACTACTCTAGTAGTGCGCCACCTGGTGTAACCCTGGGTTCCCACCAGTGACGTGTTCAGAATTAGGTCTAGAACTAGAAGATAACATATCTCCCGAAACCATGTGTTGTAGATATATGTAGCTAAAAGCTAGTTGTGCACTTAAGTTGTGAGTGTACTTATGCCATGATGATTATAGGGTAGACTCTACATGCAGTCCTAGTTCACTATAACCAATAGCTCTGATACCAATCTGTCACACCCTCCAATTTCCACTGTGAGTTTATACCACGAGGCGCATGACATACCAGGATCCCATAGCCATAAGTCATATGAACGAACTCTAAATACCCAAACCATTTAGTTCGTTTTCAAAAACCAGGTTTAGTTAAGCTGCGAAAGCGTGAACCAAATTTAAACCTTATAAAAACCATGCGCAAAACAACGTGCCCAAATTAAAACCATACGAAAGAAAACGTAAAGCATAGTATGTAATTTAGGTGTATGCCCAAGACTCGAATGCAGTGAAGTGTGCAGTGCTTTCTAATCGTGGCACCGGAAGCTAACTACCTGTAAAAGCATGTATATCGTGGGTCAACAAAAAATGTTGGTGTTATCAGTTTAATCAGGTCAGGGGTGGCTAACCCACTCATTGCAACTAAACAGGATTACTGGGACACCTTCAGTAATATAATAATTTGCCTCAGAAACTAGTGTCTATCAACACTAGCCAACAAATGTGGTCAGAAGTTCATGTCCATGCTCCCAGCATCGCAAACATGAGGTTGCTGCACAACCTAATAGTGCTATCAACTAATACCCCGTTCGCTCCCAGCGATTAACCCAATAATATGTAAGGACTTTTCAAGTGATAGATTGTTTAGTTCACAAAGGACCAATAAGTTTTAAACTGATCAAAGCGCAATCCTCCCTGAGGATTCATAACGAAAACCTCACCTACCACATGAGTCAAAACATTTCAACCCGAGATATACCAATAGTCCCAAACCGGACTAGAAAATGTTTATCAAAGTTGTCTCACCCTGAGATGCATTATTTTGAGAAAAAGTAGTGAAACTCACCTTAGTATGCAAACAAATAAATCCAAACTCCAAGGTAGGGTGTGCTACCGACTCCCTAGTATATGTGTCACTAAGTGAGTATATGTGTAATACCATTACACCATATAACCCGTTTGTCCAAGACGTTTAAATGTTCATTTTGCGACTAATGCTTTTGGATTGTACATTAAAAGATGTTTTTGTGAAGTCGTGGGGGCGAAGGTGGAATTTAGGTTGGTCGAATGTGGATATTATAGGACGAAGGTGGAGATTTCACGCGAACATAGAAGAAAGAATTACTTGTGCTGATTCGAACCTTTGAAGGGTCGAACCTGCACATTCGAACCTATCGGGGGGGGGGGGGGGGCGAATGTGCAGGTCTATATAAATCTGAAATTTCATTTTAAGTGTAACTTTTTGGTCATTTGTGTCTTTGTTCGATCTGCTTTCTCTCTAGGTGATTTAGAAGTGTGAAACTTATCGATTTCATTGTAAATACTAATTGTAAGGTTTATAACATTGTTTATGAATGAAATGAACATTGAAAAGGTGAATTGAGTGTTTTGATTCGATTACTATCATATTGTAACTGATCTAGGGATTCCGCACCTAGATTAGTAGACTTGTATGATCATCTAAACTTGTTTTTGTTAAAACGATCCTCCACAAAGTGGTATCAGAGCCTATATGGATCATACAACTACAAATTGATAGTTTTTGAATTGATTTGGACCCAAAATTGATCAAAATTTTTCTGTTTTGAATGAACTATGAGTTTTGTTGAAAATTGATTGATTCGGACTAGATTTTATGGATAAAATCAAGAATTCGCTTCATTAAAGTTCTTCCCAATCAATTCCGAAGCAAAACCTGCAAAACATTGTAACATCGCCAAATTTTCAAATTATAAAACGTATATTATTTCCATAATATGCCTATGTTTTATTTCCCGACCACACAACTTATATATTTATATACATATATAATAATAATAATAATAATAATAACAATAATAGTAATAATAATAATAATAATGATGATAAAAGTTTATGTTGGATTTTTTTTTTAATAAACCTTTACCCTAAATCCATTAACCTACAAACCCATAACCCACCCCTTTCTCCTCTTTCTGAAAGCCCAGCAGATGCAAGCCCACCAGATCCCGGCCCACCTGAAACCCGGCCCAATCCCCTCTCCCTTTCCCTTACATTTTAAAAAAAAAAATGGTGCTTTCCCCAGGTCTCGAACCGGAGACCTTCCACACACACACACATACGCGTAACCACCCGGGCTACACAATCTGTTTGATTTAATCCTAACAAGAATTATATATATACCCAATTTTAAAATTCTTTTCTTCCTTTCCCTGTGAATCGCGATCAGCTGCTGCAACACAATTATTTTTTTTTAAATCATCAAATGGCTATAATAATCCATGATAATTGTCGTTGACCTTTGATACGCAATAATCGGCCTATTTATCATCAATTACACATATTATTACAACCAATTTGACCAGATTGATTGATCATACGCGTGGACCCTTTAAAACGAGTCAAACTTTCCAATTATACAACCTGGACCTAGACACTATAAATTGATGATCTGAGATCCTTCACAACTCGCTCATAATCTTTTCTCAACCCCCAATTGTCTTCAAAACACTCTGATTGTGCCTCACGATTACACAGTTGACTTTTTCTTTGACCGGCCAATCGTGTTCATAACGTCATTGTAAGTTGGATTTTCTTTATGGGTTTTGTTCATCGGCTATCAACAAGCAATAACCCTATGATGAATCGGGTTATTGCTAGTTAAATTGTTTGATTGAAATTGTTAGGGCTCGAAGTGAATTTTTGGGGAAGAACTCGTCATAACTGTTTAGTATTTATTTTTTTTATAAACCACACCAAACACAAACACTGGTATAGAGCAGATGGTTGTGTCTTGAACCCATCACACGAGCCACGCGGGTTCGACCCGTGGCAACAGCATTCTCTTTTTCTTTTTATTTTGTTTTTCAAAATCTATATATATATTACTTATAATTCATAAATTCATTTTAAAATACTAAAACACTTTTATAAATTCTAAAAAAATTATTTTTAGCTAATCTGATGTAAAAGTTTAACTTAAAATTTTTTAGTTTTCAAAAATTTATTTATTTAATATATTTAATAAATAAATCAAGTTTATTCCATTTTATTTATAAAATTCTATAAAAATATCAAAACGATCTTATTAATTTCCACAAAAATTATCCTGAGTTTTTATAACATTAAGCTTTTCAGAAATGATTTTTAATTCTGAAAAATCATTTATTTAATTTTTTATTCAATTTTTGTTAGTTTTAATCATAATTAAATCATAATAAATTCAATTTTTATCATTTTTGCACCAAAACATTATACAATTTATTTCAAAACATATAGAATAGAAATATGATTTTTTTTAAAATAATAATTCCTTAATTTTAATATTTTTAAATATTAAAGTTAAATATTGGCAATTTTTAATAAATAGATTTAATAATCTATTTTAAAGAAAATAATTTTATAAAAATTATTTTTATACTTTAAACAACATTCTTGTGACCATCTTAAGTTTAAATTTCATAGAAAGAGTTTTGGTTATTTATTTACTAAATTTCTCTCAATTGGCGAATATTTTTAATATTAATCAAACGAGCAATTATCCCCAAATCGAAGCCCTAGAACTTATACATTTGTAGACTTGATAGACTTAGACATATTTATTACATTATTATAGGGTGATACTTGATACATTTGGTCAACACAATTATCCAAATTTCTCAACAGATATAGCATTTTACCAAGGTGAGTTTTACATAGCCCCTTTTCTATTTATCACCATTTCTGGGGTGAAACATGTTACAACATCATTTTATGCAATTCAATCATCAATGTGTCTATGTGTTTTCTATGTTGCATTATGTCTTGAGCATGATTAGCGTAAGCACCATTCTAGCATAATCATTAACTCCGTACAAGCCGGCGGTAAACATTGATAGATCAATTGGACTGACAATCCCACCCGGATACGTGCCTCCTACAAAGGTAGCGTGGGTGTTTGTTATCGTATAACATATTCAAGTGGACCATGAGCGTATGGTATGTATCATATTATAACAGTCATCAGGGTTGGTTATGCACTCGATTTATTTCTAGTATGTTCTCACATATGGGCTAGATTGACATGACACATGAATTGCACAACATTTTTATTCATTTATCAAAAACCTATGTAATTCTCACCAACTTTTGTTGACCCAAAATATTTTTAACATAACATGTTTCAGGTTCTATTTGCTTGAAGATTTGATTTGATGCTTGAAGATATGTGTATAGTTTTATTCAATTTGATGTACAAATTCTAGAACAATTGTATGTAATTCATTTAAATTATTTAATGGAATTTATTATACACCATGAGCTACTGAACAATCATCATTTCGTGACATCCCGATGTTTCCGCCATCGGTTGGGGTGTTACAGATTGGTATCAGAGCCATGGTTATAGGGAATTAGGTTATTAGAAAAATAATCTACTCTATAACCATAGGACTTAATCAGTACTTGCTTCTTTACTTGCTAATCTCTATCTCCCTCCTACTTCTTACCCCTACTATCATCCTTACAAGAAGATGCTCTACATCACCAGACCTACTCTTAGACTAATAGGACAAAATCCTCAGGTTTTACCTGAACCCCCTTGAGATCTCGTCGAAGTTCTATATTTTAATAACGAACACGTGCAATCTGGAAGGGTGAACGCCTGTATTCTGAGTCTTCTGTCTAGGCTGGCATTGCGCATATATCCCAATCAGACGAGGGACCCGGATGCCTACCTGGGAATTCTCGGGATGAGTGTTCACTTATAGGCTAAAGCATGTCTTCATATGTTATTAGAATCTAGAATCTTTGATAAGTCAACGTTTTTGTTTATTCGTTTTAATTAATGAATAAATGATTACATTCCTTATGTTACCTCATACACTTCATGCCTCATTAAAAACTTCATTGTGTCCCTTACAGATCATGTCTCCACGTCGCAGCACTCTCCTTAACAATGGTGACAATCAAGATGAAGTGAATAGCAACGACCATAACACTAACCACATTAATGGAGGTGACGCCCAACTAGCTACGATTATTTCTCAACAATTGGCACAACAAATCACAACTCTGGTTTCTAACTTGTTGGCTCAAGTCATCCCAATGAATGGGAACGGCAATGGAAATGGAAATGGCGATGGAATTCACATAAAGAACGGAACCTTAGTTCGGAAAAGCGAGAAAACAAGTATTGTGGCCGCGGTAACTACCAAGAACCAGAAGCGTAAGACCAGGAATCCTAATGTAAACCTCACTACACAAGCCTCTAACAAGAAGCCTTATACAAGAAACTTTCCATTGTGTAACACATGCAACCGACATCATCCCACTGTTTCAGCATGTCGCGTGTGCACCAATTGTGGTAGGTATGGCCATCTGGTCAACACATGTCGCGAGACCCCAAACCCTAATGCCAATCAACCCACCAACCCTGCTCAGGCTGATAATCCTAATCGATACAACTATGGTCAATGCTATGAATGTGGGGACCCAAATCACTACCGTAACCGATGCTCTAAACTAAACCGAGATCAAGACCCTCCAGCTACTTAACAGCAAGTCCCACCATTTAAATGTTGTTTGCTTTTAATTCTATGTAATGACGCATTTGATTCAAGTAATAAATTCTAGTATTATCATAACATCTGTGTGCATGCTTGTTTGAATGAGAATTAATTGCTATAATAATCATACTTGCTTGTACAACAATTAGTTAACTACCAAACAACCAGCTTAACGATTGGTAGAGGTCATCATGTCTTTCCAACAGTCGGGAGAGGCCCTACCACCTGCTCAACGACTGGTGGAGACTATCAGACCTGCTCAACAATCGGTAAAGTCATAAAAGGACGCAAAACCTTAATGTAAGGTAAATTGGTAATTACGGTCCGGAACGTAATCATGAATTTACAGGTACGTTAAGGTAGTGTGAAATTCTATCAAGGTTTTCAGTAGTTGACCAATTGTAAACACTAGTGTTTCTCTTAACTTCGGGACGAAGTTCCTAAAAGTAGGGGAGACTGTAACATCGCCAAATTTTCAAATTATAAAACGTATATTATTTCCATAATATGCCTAAGTTTTATTTCCCGACCACACAACTTATATATTTATATACATATATATAATAATAATAATAACAATAATAGTAATAATAATAATAATAATGATGATAAAAGTTTATGTTGGATTTTTTTTAATAAACCTTTACCCTAAATCCATTAACCTACAAACCCATAACCCACCCCTTTCTCCTCTTTCTGAAAGCCCAGCAGATGCAAGCCCACCAGATCCCGGCCCACCTGAAACCCGGCCCAATCCCCTCTCCCTTTCCCTTACATTTTAAAAAAAAATGGTGCTTTCCCCAGGTCTCGAACCGGAGACCTTCCACACACACACACATACGCGTAACCACCCGGGCTACACAATCTGTTTGATTTAATCCTAACAAGAATTATATATATACCCAATTTTAAAATTCTTTTCTTCCTTTCCCTGTGAATCGCGATCAGCTGCAGCAACACAATTATTTTTTTTAAATCATCAAATGGCTATAATAATCCATGATAATTGTCGTTGACCTTTGATACGCAATTATCGGCCTATTTATCATCAATTACACATATTATTACAACCAATTTGACCAGATTGATTGATCATACGCGTGGACCCTTTAAAACGAGTCAAACTTGCCAATTATACAACCTGGACCTAGACACTATAAATTGATGATCTGAGATCCTTCACAACTCGCTCATAATCTTTTCTCAACCCCCAATTGTCTTCAAAACACTCTGATTGTGCCTCACGATTACACAGTTGACTTTTTCTTTGACCGGCCAATCGTGTTCATAACGTCATTGTAAGTTGGATTTTCTTTATGGGTTTTGTTCATCGGCTATCAACAAGCAATAACCCTATGATGAATCGGGTTATTGCTTGTTAAATTGTTTGATTGAAATTGTTAGGGCTCGAAGTGAATATTTGGGGAAGAACTCGTCATAACTGTTTAGTATTTATTTTTTTATAAACCACACCAAACACAAACACTGGTATATAGCAGATGGTTGTGTCTTGAACCCATCACACGAGCCACGCGGGTTCGACCCGTGGCAACAACATTCTCTTTTTCTTTTTATTTTGTTTTTCAAAATCTATATATATATTACTTATAATTCATAAATTCATTTTAAAATACTAAAACACCTTTATAAATTCTAAAAAAATTATTTTTAGCTAATCTGATGTAAAAGTTTAACGTAAAATTTTTTAGTTTTCAAAAATTTATTTATTTAATATATTTAATAAATAAATCAAGTTTATTCCATTTTATTTATAAAATTCTATAAAAATATCAAAACGATCTTATTAATTTCCACAAAAATTATCCTGAGTTTTTATAACATTAAGCTTTTCAGAAATGATTTTTAATTCTGAAAAATCATTTATTTAATATTTTTAATCAATTTTTGTTAGTTTTAATCATAATTAAATCATAATAAATTCAATTTTTATCATTTTTGCACCAAAATTTTATACAATTTATTTCAAAACATATAGAATAGAAATATGATTTTTTTTAAAATAATAATTCCTTAATTTTAATATTTTTAAATATTAAAGTTAAATATTGGCTATTTTTAATAAATAGATTTAATAATTTATTTTAAAGAAAATAATTTTATAAAAATTATTTTTATACTTTAAACAACATTCTTGTGACCATCTTAAGTTTAAATTTCATAGAAAGAGTTTTGGTTATTTATTTACTAAATTTCTCTCAATTGGTGAATATTTTTAATATTAATCAAACGAGCAATTATCCCCAAATCGAAGCCCTAGAACTTATACATTTGTAGACTTGATAGACTTAGACATATTTATTACATTATTATAGGGTGATACTTGATACATTTGGTCAACACAATTATCCAAATTTGTCAACAGATATAACATTTTACCAAGGTGAGTTTTACATAGCCCCTTTTCTATTTATCACCATTTCTGGGGTGAAACATGTTACAACATCATTTTATGCAATTCAATCATCAATGTGTCTATGTGTTTTCTATGTTGCATTATGTCTTGAGCATGATTAGAGTAAGCACCATTCTAGCATAATCATTAACTCCGTACAAGCCGGCGGTAAACATTGATAGATCTATTGGACTGACAATCCCACCCGGATACGTGCCTCCTACAAAGGTAGCGTGGGTGTTTGTTATCGTATAACATATTCAAGTGGACCATGAGCGTATGGTATGTATCATATTATAACAGTCATCAGGGTTGGTTATGCACTCGATTTATTTCTAGTATGTTCTCACATATGGGCTAGATTGACATGACACATGAATTGCACAACATTTTTATTCATTTATCAAAAACCTATGTAATTCTCCCCAACTTTTGTTGACCCAAAATATTTTTAACTTAACATGTTTCAGGTTCTATTTGCTTGAAGATTTGATTTGATGCTTGAAGATATGTGTATAGTTTTATTCAATTTGATGTACAAATTCTAGAACAATTGTATGTAATTCATTTAAATTATTTAATGGAATTTATTATACACCATGAGCTACTGAACAATCATCATTTCGTGACATCCCGATGTTTCCGCCATCGGTTGGGGTGTTACAAACATCATCAAAATTCATCAACTTTTGAAAAATTGGGTTCAAAATAACTGATTTTCAAAGAATAACCGTTTTTCGAATGGGTCGGGTCGAACCTAGGAGAGAATGGTCGAACGTGTAGTTTTCTGAGGTCGAACCTAGGATTTTCTGGTCGAAAGTGGTCATTTTAGGTCGAACCTAGAAGCTGTGTGAGTTGTATTTGTACATTCGACCAAGTGTTGTACATTCGACCATACGGGAGGTCGAACGTGAGTCAGATTATTATATTTTCTACATTCCAGTCAGACTAAGGGTCGAACCTGGACATTTTCCACATTCGAACCCACGATTATTGAAAAGGGTCGAACGTAGAATCTGTTTGGAAATTTTTCTAAGTGTTTTGCATTTCGAACTTCATAGACGATATGTGGGGATTTCCAACAACATCTAGGCCTAATACTACACAGCAACAACACGTTACCATGGATCCTTGGGCTGTAGCTGCACAAAAGAGGAATACTCAACCATCTCAGTCGATCAATTACCTCACGATGAGTAGTTCCATTCCACATAATGTTGCTCAACCTCCACAGCAACCCATTAATGATTATTTGGGAGTTGCAGCAGCAGCGGTACACTCTCAAACTACAAATGCTATATCTACTCTAATAAATGATTTGTCTTCAGGTAGCGGGAGTCGTCCACCGAAGCTGATGGAGATGATGGATTACAATCAATGGCACAAAAAGTTCACGATTCACTTGGAAGGAATGGGATTGGAAGGCACTGAGGCATGGCAGATGATTGCTAAAGGATATGTTGCACTAGTGTTGGAGAATACAGGAGAACCAATTCCTCTGGAGAGTTTAGCTAAGGATGAAAAGAAGAAGTTTGCGGTGGAGAAGAAGGCTTTCTCCCAACTATCTCAAGCTATCAATACTCATCTTCTACATCAGTTTAGATCATGTACAACTTCCAAGCAGCTTTGAGATATGTTGAAGAATCGTCATGATGGAAATGAGAAAACTAGAAAGTTAAGAATGGAAGAATTAAGGAAAGAATTTGAGAACTTCAGTTATGTGGAAAATGAGACTTTGAAGGAATTGATTCCTAGATATTGCCATCTTTTGACTGAATTGTCAAATTATGACATTAAGATTCCCATGTCCGAGTTGGTCGATAAGTTTGTTGATTCTCTACCACCATATTGGAATCAACACATTGAGGTTCTGAAAGAGAAAGATGCTTATCAATACTGGACTATCAATGAGCTGATTCAGAAGTTAGAGAACAAGGAGTTGGAGGAGAAGAGGAAAGCTAGGAGATCACAATTCCCACAAAATCCGGAATTGTATCATGCCTCTTCATCTACTTATGTGAATAGTTCAAATGTGGCAGGTAATGTTGCGCCACATATAGCTTGTGTGTCGAGTGTTATTGAACCATCGAGACAATAACTTAACTACCTTGCTCAAACACCAACTTACCCACCAAACTACACCACAAATTCTTACATCCCACCACAACCTTAAATGTCCACCGCATGTTATTCATTCAATACACCTCAAAAACAACCTTATGTTCCTAACACATCACAAGCTACTTCTAGCCAAAGTCCTATCGTGTTGGAAACTTCCAACATGGATAATGTAATTGTTAATGTTGCTCAGCAACACATTGTGTTGGTTTCAGCAATGGTTGCATCTTATAATGGACTGGTGGCGAGTCAGATTGGAAACAACTGTCTGACTAATGAAGATTATGCACAGATTGATAAGGAGGAGATGGAGCTTATTGATATTCAGTGGGCGTTCGCCAGTGTCATGAGAAGGGCGACTGAGTTTGTTGAAAAGACCGGTAGGACTGATTTGGAAACATCATCAAACACCACATATGGCTTCAACAAAGCACTCAGCTAGCTTAACAAGGTAATAGAAATCCTTTTAACTCAAATTACCAAAACCGTCAATCTCAGAACCAAGTAACC